>OZ023268.1:139357438-140721604 GCA_964006375.1 Tillus elongatus | reverse complement strand
TAACATCTCGCTTAAAACATCAAAGTTTCCTACCGCATGGAAAACAGGTCGTTCTATTACAGTCCCTAAAAAAGGTATTCAAACCCAAGTTGAAAACCATAAACAAATCATCATTATCATTAATTTTGCAAAGATGTTTGGATCTGTTCGGGACGATTTTATTATATTTAATGTCAAACATTTAATTTTAAAGACTGGTTATATGAGGGAGCGCTCTACATCTACCAATTTAGTCTGCTTTACCGACTACATAAGTGCAGCAATGGACAGGGGATCTCAAACTGACGTTATCTACTTGGATTTCTCTAAGGCTTTTGAACCACAATATTCTACTTTAGAAGCTTGACTGGTACGGTTTCTCTCCGAAGCTGTTGAGGTTTTTTAGCTCATCCCTTATTGGCAGAGTCTACTCTGCTTGTTACCATGGATTTCGGTCTGTCGAGATTGTGGCTACGTCAGGTGTGCCGCAGGAATCTGTTTTTGGGCCTCTGTTTTTTTCCATTATTCATCAATGACATCACTAACGTCCTTGAGGTTGCTCACCTTCTCTACACCGATGACTTGAAGATTTTTCATACCATTAACAACTGTTATGATAGCGTTAAACTACAGGAAACTTGGTGTAGAATATATTCCTGGACCTGCCAAAATGAGCTGCCGCTGAATGTCGGTAAATGTGAAGTTATTACTTATACAATACAATAAGCAACTAGTCAGTTTTCCTTACCAATTATGTGATTCAATACTTAATAGATCTAAAAATATTGCCGACTTAGGCGTTTTATTTGATAGCAGATCATCGTTTGTGACTCATATTGAGAATGCCATCTCCAAAGCCCGAAAAACCATGGACTATATCATCAGAAACTCAAAAAAAATAATCATGCATAGACACCTTAAGAACTTTCTACTGTGCCTACATTATACCGCATTTGGAGTATGCTGCAGTAGTTTGGGCGCCTATTATGACGTTCATAGGGATGTACTTGAGGATGTTTAGCGTGGACTTATCAAGATGCTGGCGTATAGAGCTGATAATATCTATCCGGCTATTGGCACTCCGCAGAGCTGTTTGTTGTTGCGCTTCTCTTTGGAGTCACTGCAAAGTGGGCGAAACTACTTCGCTTTATTATTTTTATTCTGTTTGTTATATAATGTCGTGGAATGTCCACATATCTTACGCTTGCTGTGCTACCATACGCCCAGAGTTAATTCCAGATCTCAGGTCCTGTTTCACATCGCCTGTCCTAGGACAAATATAGGACCGAATTCACCGGTACAAAGAATGTGCTCTATATATAACTGTGTACATCACTGCATTGACATCTTCGAGTGCAACAAGTCCACTCTTAGATCTGTTGCTGGGCTGATTGACTTGTGATCCAGCTGTAGCTCTTTTCTATATTGTGTCTAGTTAACTTGTTGATCTCCGATTATTGTTGTAATTTTTACTGTTCGTTCAATCTCTTTATTTGGAGATTTTTCTATTGGGTATTGTTTAAATAAATAAATAAACAAGGAAATAAAAATAGGCATACAAATTAGATTATTTAACAGCAAGTTAAGGGTATGTTAAACTAACACAGGTTAGGTCAAGTGACACCAGGTCTGGTTAAATTATGACAGTTCATGTCAGGTGGTGGTTAGTGAGAATTTTGCAGTATAGTCTTTCTTGAGTTACAGATTTGCTTACGCCTCTGGTTACGTGATTTAGAAAATTTTAAAAATTTTCGTATATCAGCAAAAGTTGTTAAAACTTGTCTTGATGGTTATTTTCCAAGGGCTACTATAGAAAAAATTTACAGAAAAGAATAAGGATGAATAAGAGAAGGGTGATCATAAAATTTAATATGTTTGTGGTTACCTTGGACTTTTAGGGATATATAAGCTTCAAATATAGAGGTATTGAGAATTTTTGCTAAGAAATAACAAAAAACAGGCATTAAATTACGTACAAAAAGTATTGCCAAGTAAATCGCTAGTCAAAAACAAATGAGTCTATTAATAGTGACAAATTTGTATGTCTTCGAAGAAAAAACAAACCTGTTAATGCTAATTTGGAACACTTAGCTCAAAATTTAGTTAGGTAACAAAACTATGCACAAAAAGTGATCAGTTTAAAATTTTATACAACACTAATTGTCAATGTATAAGATCAAAGCGTGTTGTACTCTGCTGGTTGCCAAATACAAGGTAAACCAAAGAAATTTTCAAAATTAAGAGCCATAACTGAAGAATGATCTACATTTAAATAAAGTAATTAATCTTTTAATACTAAGTTAGCCTTTTAAAAAAATTAATTCGATTTTGTATGTTGTAAACACAAAACTCAGTCTCATCATTTCTGTACCAAATCTTATGCACAACATTTTAAGTCTTATATTTTATATGGTTTTCTGTGTCTTATTTTTTATAAATCAGAATTCCTCCAAGTAGTGCTGTTATCAGTGTGACTGAATTAGTTTTGATACTAGACGAGTTACATCCGTTGGTACCACACAAGCTGCAATATTCTGTACGGATAACATCAGTGTTTTCTTTCTTTACACGAACACAAACATCCAGTCCATCAGATGGCGCTAACTGACATCCTCTGATAACGAATTCTTTGGTTCCAACTGCAAAATGGAAACAAAATAATGACAAAGATATGCAAAATAATTTCAGGCATTAAAGAAAGTTACAGCTAGATGGATCATATTTTAATTAACTAAACTTAACTAAACGTTCTTACTGGATTTACGAAGGCACACCTCTCATTTATCTATTTATTCAAAGACCCAACAGAGGCCGCCTCTTTTAACAGAACATTAGAAATAACATCTACACTACAACTTATACCTACACAGTAATTTATAAATAAAATAAATTCTTTCAGCGTCATTGAAAGGTAATAACAGAAGGGTAATTTTGCAGGTAAGTGCATGGTCAGCTTTCTGGCTTTTTTTTCAGAACCATGCTAAGAAATACCCCTGTATGCAGAAGTTACAAAAGGAATGTTGTGGTTTCAACACCCAAAAAAGTTGCGGCACTCGAAGCGAATAGAGTTGCTGGCAGGGAAGATAATTAAAAGGAAATATAAATGCAAAATTGAGAAAAACAGCTTATTTGGACTTTTAAAAGCTGTTTGTTCTTCACATTTTGCGTTTAGACTTTTTTTTATTTCTACAACACACCACAAGGGCTTACAGCCTAAATACTATCGTACCGTGGGTGTCGACAAGGAGGAAAGAGGCAACTAGTTAATTTTGGAATTGAAGGTTTGGAGATTCGGAAGAGAAGGAAAAACATGTGCTGGCAAGGAATTCCACAGCTTGGAAGTCCTCGGGACAAAAGAGAGGGCATAACAAGATGTTCTATGTCTGGTGACTGCTTGGTAATATCACGTCTCATACTCTCGTTCGTTCTCGTCCAAAAAATAATCTCGGCAAACCTCACGCTGCTGTATATAAATATAGAATTCGAATTGGAAATATTGTTGTAGATGTTTGTAAAAAGGCATTTTGCGCCATTCATTGCATTTGTAAAAAGCGAGTGGAACTTCTGGCAAAACATTTATCTATTTCAAATAAAATAACGTCACCTAATGATCGTCGAGGAAAGCATCATAATCGACCGAATGCAATACCAGAAGAAATCGTTGAACAAGTCAATCTACACATCAACAGTTTCCCAATACATGCTTCACACAATAGCAGAAATAAAAACCACAAAACTTGTTACCTGCATCCCGACCAAAATGCTAAAAAAATGTATGAGTATATCGAAAAATTTGAACCTGACATGAAAATATTATTAGAGGGGAGGAAAGAGAAGACAGCAGATTTTAAATATTTTAAAGCGAATTTTAAGCTTAAATTTGGTAATCCAAGAACTGATACTTGTTAAGTTTGTAATCAGTTGAAAAATGAGTCTAAATCTAAATCACTCTCAGATGAGCGTCTCAAGCAAATAGAAATTGAGACAGAATTGCATCATAGAAAAGCGAAATCATTTTTTAAGGATCTGTCCTAGAAAACTGCCCTTGCTAAGGAAAATAGCAACATTAAAGTACTATCGTTTGATTATCAAAATATCCCCTTGCCAAGAGTTCCATCAGGGGATGCATTTTATTTAAGACAGTTATGGATTTTCAACTTCTGCATTCACTCTGGGAAAAATGGCATTGCCCACTTTTACGTTAACGATGAAACTGAGGGCAGAAAAACTCCCAACAAACCCATTAGCTTCTTACTACTGGAGAATGTTCTTCATAAAGATGTCGATACTTTATACTTATTCTCGGATAACTGTTGTGCTCAAAATAAGAACCAGACAATGGTACAGTTTCTTCATACGTTAGTACAATCAGGCCGATTAAAAAAATACTCATAGATTTCCAGAGCCGGGGCATAATTTACTCCCCTGTGATCGCTGCTTTGGGGTACTTGAGAAATCAATAAGAAAAGTTGAAAGAGTATACGTTCCTGAGGAGTATATGCAAATAATGGCCAAGTCTTCACGTTCATTTTCTATTATAAGGGTCACTCAAGATCAAATTTAAAATTTTGTTGAACTCCTAAAGCCTCATTTTAAACGAGTCACCGTGAATAGCAACAGAGAACGATTCAACATAAGCCAGTACAAGGTCTTTGTTACCTGTTCTGACGTTTCTACCATCCAGTGCAGTAAGTCTACTAATATCATGATGTTCGTAAGTTTCGCAATCCAAAAGTCAGCTGTACTGCCCGCATTTGCCGAAGCTTTACCAGCTTATTGTAATAAACTACCTGTCAAGAACGCAAAATATGAAAATGTTATGAAGTTAGCTCATAAATATGTACCTTAGAATGACATTTGGTATTATCAACAGCTAAAATCAGATTCTAACAACACCCAGGATAGTGAGACCGAAATCACAGACGATGATGCTAATGAATAGCAAGATATTTTTGATGTATTCCGTATTTGTTTATTTCATCGGTATACATTATTTTAGTTTTATTATCTACTACTTTAGTTTTTGCTTAGGAAATTCATTAATTTTATGTTACCGTCAAATTTATGCAATAAAGATTATTCAAAACATGAATCATTTTTGTTTTTTGATGTTCTCTACACACAAAAATGGGGCAGAAAAGGGATAACTCCAACGGTTTCTATTTTTTTGAGTTAAAATTGATGAATATATTGAAATGAAATAGGTGCCTAAAATAGCTAACTAATTCGATGATACTGTAAAAAAGGGAAAATGATATTTATCAATTTATAGGAATTAAACGTTTTTTCAAATTACTCGAAAACTACTTTTGTGGAGTTGTCCCCTTTTTGCAGCAGGGTCTTCAATTATGCCAGGTCGTATACATTAATTAGGTGAAAATATAAATATTGGAAAATTCTGTTAAAAATAATATGTAGACTAAATATTTAATTTGTTAGCCTCATGAAAATTTTTAAAAATAACTGCAGGCTCATAAATTTTTTATTGACTCCCATAAAATGTTGAATGATAACAAGGGAGATGATTGACAGTAATGGCACGGCTAGCGTGCTAACTGATTTGCTTGCACGAAAAGGAAATATTTATATATACCTACACATGTTACTGAAATAACTAACGCATTTATATTACCTATAACAACCTCACTCCCACACATTGCCCTATCACTGGAAAATATCTTTTATGCAATGCTGTTATTTCATCAGGTATACTTATTTCACATTCAGAAAAATAATACTGGAACTTGTTTCACTTATCCGCCACATTTTTCTGCAACTGTTAGCAGTTCTCAGAACATCTGCATACAACGTGGAATCGAATAAATTCATCTCAACTATTATACATATTTATAAAAAAAGTCTGGACGCAGCAAGTGCGTTATGGTAGTGAGTTTTCATAGAAATGATCTAGCACCAAATATATTTATAACTGTTTTTTATTCTAAGATAAAAATCTAAATTTTCGGTGGATATTTTGCTTTTTATATCGTAAATCTACACACCAAATTTGGTTACCTTGGCTTCTTCATTTTTTGATATAAAAATTTTTCTTGAAAGTAACTGAACATTTTTCTGGTTATTTTTCCTGGATAACGAAGGTATCTGAGCCACTTACAAGAGTAAGATGCATTGCGAGATGTACGATAGGGTTGCCATCTCGGTGCGGAACCAGGTTATCATGACTGCTCTAATTAACACAAAATGTTATAGATAGAGACTGTGTACAATCAACTAACAATATTGTAAATTTTCAGCCCGGCCCATTTCTTCCCTAAGACAAAGAAGGTGCATACCAAATTTTGTCAAATTCGGCCTATTATTTTTTGAGTTATATATATATATATATATATATATATATATATATATATATATATATATATATATATATATATATATATATATATATATATATATATATATATATATATATATATAGGTTTCTAAAAATTCTAATGTATTTTTTGTTGAGTATATTTCCTGTTTATTAATTTCTTTGTTAGAGTTTGTATCCAAATTAATTTATAAATATTTATGATAGAGCTCACGTTTTTGCTTACCTTTCTTTACCTTATTTTTACTGTTCCTAAGTAAATAAAGTAATGTTTTATAACTTTTAATATAAGGCTAAATCACTATAATATATTGCTCTTATGAAAATTCACTACCCGAATGCACTTGCTGCGTCCAGACTTTTTTCTTTTGTTTCCAGTTGTCATTTTAGTATTTTTAGTGAATTTTCTTAAAATAATTCACTAATATAATGAGATTGCGTCTTTTGCATTTGGAAAAAATGTCTTTAACTGAGCGCGAACTGGGCGCCTAGAATACATTTCCATATATATATATATATATATATATATATATATATATATATATATATATATATATATATATATAATATTTAGAGTTTTTTCCAAATTAAAAATTAAATCCCAAATACATGCGTTGGAACGACTTAATGGTTAATGTTCAATGCCTGACAGACAGCTTAGTTAACTGCCACGCGTAGATTAATTCATACAAGTATAAACCATACATCAACGGTAACCAAACTAAATATATATACCAGGCAAAATACATACTACCCGAACCAACAAAAATCTCGGCCGCAATTATGGAAAATGACAGAGGACATGAAATTAAAAATTTGCCACCTTATTGTTATTTGACTAGGAGATTCAATCAATTATTAAAATACACTATATTTGTAGCTTCATTAACGGCCTCAAACACAGTTTTAGCACAGCATAGATATATTATGCTGTCGGATGATACAGCAGAAATTTAAAGACAATCAAGCCAAGTCTCTATAAAAATGATTCTAAAATAGTTTCTTTTGTCTTTAAACTTAAAAATAAGACGTCATATAAGACCAAAACAGTCGTGGGATGTGTTTAAATGGTAATTCTACTAATTCTGTAATCAATTAATTCTGTATACTTTGAATATGATATCCCGGGCATGAAGCAGAGTGAAAGTATTACGCAAATAAAACGTTACTTGTGCGTAGATGAGGCAAGGGGCTTCGCGTTTGCCTCCTACGCAGAAGGCTACGCAATCGAATCCAGCTCGCAGAATGTAGGTTTTTTATGTTTTATTTTGACATTTGGAGAAACAATAGTGCACAGATTTGATGCGTTTTGAACAAGGTCTCATTTTTGTTTAAAACGCCTAAATAAAGTTTGTCACCTTTAAGTCTGAAATTATAATTTTGCTATTGTTGATATTGAAATAACCGGTTTGATTAGGTTGACTAACACGAAATCATACTGGCGATTAATAAGGAAACAACTGCTACGTTTATAATTTGGCAGATACTTTACTTTTCTAAATATGAATTGAGTTTTCTTCTGGAAATCTTCTGTATAAGTTTAAGGAAATTTGTAATATAAGTTTATTTTAAAGAGACTTACACTATCTACAAATAATATAGCAAAACTTAGTTCTTTAGCTTAATAGAAAATTGAGTTTTGGGCATATTTGTCAAAAGGAGTTAGAACGCAAGATTTTTTTGATAATAGAGAGATATCGAAAGAATTCTTCAAATATGCTCGTACTAGGGCCTCTAAAATCGATCTTCAACGTCTGTGTAAGCTTAAAGTGTTGACTTTACTAATACGGCGTATAATAACTGTGTACAATTCTTATAAAAATTCGCTATTATATAACTACTACTATTGCCGCGTCCCGAAATTTTTATTTGTGTTCAAGTCATGAGCCCCAAATTCATTCCATGAGAATGTTTTTCTGAGGAGAAAAAATCATCACAGCTATGTGGAAGTTATCATTCAATTTGAAGGACTTCTTGTAAAGAAAATGACAATTTTTGTGAAGAAATTATTTGCAAATTTTCATGAAAACATGTTTTTTAAATTTTTGTCAAATAGCTTTTTGTGGATAATTATATTTTACCGGGTGTGTTAATAGCTTGGTTTATTGCCCAAGAAAGTCGGACCAGTTTTTTTAGGAACGTTTTAAGTTTATTTTCGGAAAATTATTGTACTTTTTCAAACAATAAAGTTGTTTTGATGAAATAAGATACATTGTTTCTATTATACGTCAGTTATATCAAATTCCGTGCCTTTTATTTAAAAAAGACATTTTTGCCATTAAAACATTTTTATAAAAATTGGTTACCATGAGGCACTTGCTGCGTCCAGACTTTTATAATTTATACATTATATTAACATCGTCATCCGTACTGCCCATGGCCCAAGTTGTATTTAATAGTATTTCAATGTTCATTTTATTCATTTTTTCTTTAACGTCGGTCTATTTCCGCGACTATGGCGAATCACCGACGCCAGGGAACAGTTTCACCTCACCATCCTGGAAATTTTCCCGAACCCCTTCTGTCAGGAGGGTAGGAATCTTTGACGTGGCCAACATCGCATGGACACGGGAACGACGGCTTTACGCCTTCTACGAAGAGCGGAACCTGCTGACGTTCAACTTGCTTACATACAATGCCACAACTTCTATTGATGTTAATGTTACAGTATGTACTGAAAAAGTGATAGGAGAATCCTGGGATCGAACCCAGTACCCTTCGTTTGAGGGCACACGATCTTACCACTGAACCACCGAAGCTCTCATTTCAATGTTCATTAATATCTTAAATTAAATCTTAGAAATACAAAAATTCGTAGAGCTTTTTATTTATTTTAGAGAATAGAAAATTATGTCTCGACTACTAAGGTGATCGACATATATAACTTATATAGAAAAAAATTTTAGGTACAGTGTAGGTGTATTAATAATATATGTGTTCCTGACCCAGTAAATTATACAACACAACGGTTACAGTTATATGTGATTATATAGTTCGCTACATTTTAAGAAATGTATTGTTTTCTGGTGCTGCTGTGGCTAGGGTTACCATGGATATATTTTCGCTAAAAACAACCTTCTTTGGAGTCTGTCTTTAGTGCACTCTATGACAATATGACTGTGTAGTTTTTAAGCTTACTTACTTTTAGTTACTTGCTTTAGGCAGTTGGTTGGAACTTGGGGATCCAAATGGTGGATATCAACTTCAAATATTTTATCAAACTTGTCGTTGACACGTCTTGCTAGGCTCTTTGTTTCGTTTAATGTATCTCTGCCACACTGTTTCTGTTCTATCTTACTCTTATCTGGTTTTATACAGCCTTCATTTGTTTTTGATGAGCAGGTGAAGCAACTTAAACAACAACCTGGGAACAAAACAAGTCAACATAATATACTTATATAATTTTTACGTAAGTACGTTAGGTTCGTAGAATGCTAAATAGTTTGCGAGCTGTTGTGTCACGGTCAAACTCACTATTTTGCTTTTATTTCAACAACACACCACGAGGGCTCACAGCCTAAATACTATCGTGCCGCGGCTGTCAACAAGGAAGAAAGGGGCAACTGGTTAATTCTGGACTTGAAGGTTTGGAGGTTCGGAGGAGATGGAAAAACATGTGCCGGCAAGGAATTCCAAAATTTGGAAGACCTTGGGAAAAACAAGCGGGCATAACAAGATGTTATATGTCTGGTGACTTGGACAGTAAAAGGGTGCATTCGCTCTGTTCCCCTGGTAGATCTGTTGGGGGCAGCAGGTGGAGGAGCTATGAAAGAAAGCTCCTCTGAGCAGTGCATGTGCAGATATCTATAAAAGAGAGAGACAGGTCACCAACGGCACGTCGGTGAGCACGGTATGGCAGCCTTTGGGTGAGGGTAGGGTCACCGATGAGACGTATAGCTCTCTTCTGAATGGAGTCTAGGGTAGCGATTGTAGAAGCGGCAGCGGCACTCCAGATGTGGGAGCAGTATTCGAGGTTTGGCCTTATTTATGAAGTACATAAGGTATACAGATCAGCTGGTGAAAAGTATTTGCGAGCCCGGAAGAGGAAACCTAATTTCTTAGCAGCCGCCACTGCAATTGATGTGACATGTTGGTGCCAATTGAGATTTCGATCCACAGAAATGCCAACAAGTCAAAAGGACTTATTACTTTGAATAACTTGGTTGTTCATTGTAATGGGTCTAGGGCTGGTGTATCTCTTATGAGATAGAAAGCAAGACCGTGATTTGGTGGAGTTGAATTGTACAAGATTTCTACTTCCCCAGTCTAATATTTTTTGGATATGCACAGAGACAGAACCCTTCATGAGTCATCTACTCCCTCATCTACTTGAGCTAAAAAGACCGGCTTGTATATTTGAGTGAAGGGTATTGTCATCCGCGTACCTGTGAACTGGGTTGGATGTGCTAGAGAAGAGATCATTGATGTGGAGAAGAAATAAAGTAGGGGCTAAAGCTGAACCTTGAGGGACTCCTGCATTAATTGGATACAGTTTAGAGGAATGGCCATCCACGACAACAGATATACTCCAGTTTAAAAGGAAATTTGCTGTCCAGGTTCAGAGTTTTGGTGGTAGGCCATAGGCCGGAAGTTTATTAAGCAGCAACACATGCGAATGCTTTGTCTGCGTACAGAAGTCCAAACAATTAATACCCAGAAACAGGGAGATCTACAATCTGTCAGACATTCAGGCACTCCTAAAGACTCTGAAATATTTTAAAACCCAGTTTAAACTGACCTTAGGAAGAAAAAAAAACTTGAAGCAACTGGCTGCTAAATACAAAGTAACTTTTACGTGGGTACCAGGGCATCAAGGCATTGAAGGAAATGATGAAGTAGATGGCCTTGCAAAAAAGGCAAGAACAAGACTAGTCTTTGGTCTAGGGCCCTATTGTCGACTAACAAAAACCACACAGCAAAAAAATGCTAACGACATTGTCATCATAGTCCGAGGAAAGGTTACACAGTCAGTGTGGGAGCGCATGCAAGTGAACCCCGAGAAAGCAACCGTCATACTGTTTACGAGAAGGAGCAAGTGGGAGAGCCACAGAACTCTCACTCTATACGGTAAAAACATCTTAAGGGCCAGAGAGGTAAAATATCTTGGGGTCGTATTGGATTCTAAGCTAACATGGAATGATCACGTTGAAAAATAACTGCGTAAAGCAGTTATGACCATAGCCGCCACTAGGCGGCTATATGGAAAAACGTGGGGACTAAGACCTAGTATGGCCCACTGGCTGTACACAAGGGTGGTCAGACCATCGTTACGCGGCACTGGTCTGGTGGCCTAAGGTGACACAATCCAGTGCCAAACAAAAACTAGGCAAGACCCAAAGAATGGCTTGCCTCGGCATCACAGGGGCCATAATTTCAACCTCAACAGACGCCATGGAGGTGTTGTTGGATCTGACCCCCCCCCCCCTTACACTTAGTTAACATGGTGGAGGCCAGGATCGGACTACACAGACTAGTCTACAATTATATACTGAAAATCAACCCAGGCTGCAGGGGCCACTGCAAAATTCAGGAGATCGTGAAGGAGCCCATTCTTGAAATGAGGTCAGACTTCGCGAGCCCGCGAATGTGCAGGGAAAACAACTTTACAGTGGAAATCCCCGACCGCGAGGCATGGCGGGTGGAGACGCCGGACTTACCACGGGACGCGCTCGTCTGGTTCACGGACGGGTCCGGCGGGGAGCGTGGGACGGGGGCATGTGTTTATTAGGAAGGAGCGAGGGTAAGTTACAGTATTTCCCTCGGAGCTCATGAAACGGTCTTTCAGCCCGAAATGTACGCCATCGTGCACTACGTGTGAGAGAACAAGAGGAGGGGCTACACGAGCATTCGGATCCTCATAGCCACAGGCAGCCAAGTAGCCTTTAAGGCCCCAAGTAGCCAACGGGTAATTTCCAGGCTAGTAAGTGAATTCCGAGACGGACGAACAACCTGGCTGGGCAGAATAAGGTCACCCTCACCTGGGTGCCGGGTCACTCCGAAGTCAAAGGCAATGAAGAAGCTGACAGTCTCGCGAAGAGAGGGTCAGCAGAACCATTTATTGGACCAGAACCGGTTCTGGGCATGACGAAGAGCACAAGGGATCCATTAAATCCTGGGTCACTAATGAACATAAGGTGGGCAGACTGTCCAGGGCTCAGACATGGGAAGACACTAATTGGGGATCCTAGTTCAAAGAGAGTAGTGAAGCTGCTAAATCTTGGCAGAGGACAGCCAAGAACATAACAGGGCTCTTAACAGGACACAGTGCTGTCAAAAAAACACCTGCATAAAATAGGGCGGTTCGAGGGGATCCTGGCATGCAGACTCTGCTGCGGCGAGGGGGAGGAATCGGCCCAGCATATCTTGTGCGAGTGTAAAGCTCTGGACTGCAAAAGACAACTCACCTACGGACAGTCTAGACCGGAGACAGAGCAATATAAAACTTCACCCTACCAATTGATGTGCAGACTAGTTCAAGGCACAGTGACTTTGGAATGGGTGGAGTAGAAAAGACAAAGGGCATGCACAATAAGCCAAAGGCTGCGGTGCTATCAGGGCGGCAAAGACGCGGACGAGCCCTAAGGGAAGAAAAAAAGACAAAAACTTCTGGAACACATGACACAATTGAAGTGCGTAAGCTATAATAGGATTAAAAGAGCTGCTGAAGATTCATATTCCGACGACAAGGCAACATCGCCTATAGAGTGTGATGACGACCATGAGTTTTAACGCAATTTTAAAGAGTATTGTAAAATTATTACGTTACTATTTAAAACCCCTGTACATGCATATTGTTCAGTTTTATGATAATAAACATAATAATATATATTATAACGAATGCCACAATTAAAAAGTGACCTCGCCTTTAAAACTTTTAAGCGATTTAAATTAATAAAAGTTTAGTAAATTTCTTATAATGATAAGGGATTTTTTATTTTTAAAATTCTAATAATAGAGAGGTATCGATAGTGAGCCTCAAAAATTTTTTCAAATGAGCGCGAATTTGGTCCCCTAGAACGCGATACCAAGGACCATTCGAATTTTTATATGTTATATATATATATATATATATATATATATATATATATATATATATATATATATATATATATAGGGTGGCGCATTGAAAACGAGACAGACCGCTTTGCGTCCAGATATTTTTTTTAAGAAGCGCTGGAACACGTCAATTTTAATATTGAGGGGGACATGTTTTGACATAAAACTCAACTTTGTCACATCAACCCCTTAAGGGTGGTGATAACAACCCTTATATTTTAAATAGCGAACATGGGCCGAGTGTTACATCATTTGAAATCTCTTTCTTTTCTGAATTCAGCACACTGATTTTTTTTGGAAGTTTTATCAACTCCTTTAAGAATTATTCACAGTTGAAGATGCAAAAACGCACTTCACTCATTCCGATAAGAAATGTGCTGATAGATAATGTTTTGTTGGTTTGTAAACAAAAAATTGACTATCAGAACATTTCTTATCGCAATAAGACAAATGCGGTTTATTATTTCAGTTTATCGGTCGGTTTGATACTTGATAGTACTACCGAAAATTAGTTTCACAATGGTGTATTCTGTAGAAGAAAGAGTTGAAATAATTACTCTTTTTTCAAAAAACGATGACTGTGCCAACCGTACCGCAAATTTGTTTAATGAACGACATCCGAACAGACATGTTTACAGAAAAAAAAACATTTTGGAGTTAGTTGCAAAGTTTCGACAAAGTGGTTCAGTAGCCAACAAAAAACAGGATCCTGAACGTGAATTTCCTGTTAAAAATGAGACTACTGAGATTGAAGTTTTAGGACAAATTGCTGCAGGCCCACGAGCACGTATTCACCCGTATAAAATTCATCTTGTACAACTGAATGAAGATGATTTCGATCGGCGGCTGGAGTTTTGTGAAGTTATGACTGCACGAGTAACTGATAACGGGAACTTTCTGTTCAATATATGTTTTTCAGATGAGTGGACGTTTACAGTCTATCGTCATAATTGTCGTTATTGGGCAGATAATAATCCAAGAAATTTTCACGAAGTCCACACTCAAACTCCACAGAAATTGAATGTCTGGACTTGCAATTTTTGAGACCGTTTGATCGGACCAATTTTCTTGATCGCAATTTGAGTGGCGAAACGTATTTGGAGTTACTAGAAGATATCGTTTACTCTCTACTAATTGGCATTGTTGAAAATGATCATCGGTATTAAGAAAATCAATTAGTGTTTCAACAAGATGGAGCTCCTCCGCATTTTTCACAACGTGTTAGGGAGTTTTTGAACAGAGAGTTTCCAGAGCAATGGATTGGGCGTAGAGGGGCTATTGAGTGGCCCGCTAGATCACCGGATTTAACTCCTTTAGACTTCTTTCTATGGGGCCATTTAAAGAGTAGAATTCACGCAACAGAACTGGAGTCTCTGGAAGAATTATGACGACGCATTGTTGAAGAATGCCGTCTAATAACTCCACAAATGCTCCAGAATGGCAGAGCTCGTTTTCAACAAAATTTGTACTTTTGTATGGAAGCTGGTGGTCAACAATTTGAGCACTTACTTAACTGCACTAAGTGAGTGGGGAACGTGTCGCCACCTAGTTCGGAACCAAGTACTATGTTGTCACGCCCGCTCCAAATAACACAGAGTATTAAAAATAGAGACGGTATACAACTAACTAACAATTTAAAAAATTGTTAGCCCTGGCCCATTTCTACCCCAATATAGGGACAAAGTAAGTAAGACTAGATGCATTCTCGCAACAATTAGAACCGGTCTACGGTTCTAATTGTTGCGAGAATGCATCTAGTCTTACTTACTTAACTGAATAAACATTTTTGAACGTTTTGTTTTGTTTTTAGTTTTTTTAACGAAAAATTGATTAATTGGTGCATTTCTTATCACAATGAATGAAATACGTTCTTGCAACTCCAACTGTGAATAATTTTTAAACGAGTTGATAAAGCTTCCAAAAAATTAGTGTGCTGAAATCAGAAAAGAAAGATCTTTCAAAAGATGTAACACTCGACCCATGTTCCCTATTTTAAACATAAGGGTTGTTATCACCATCCTTAAGGGGTTGATGTGACAAAGTTGAGTTTTATGTCAAAACCTGTCCCCCTGAATATTAAAATTGACGTGTTCCAGCGTCTCTTAAAAAAAATTCTCTGGACGCAAATCGGTCTGTTTCGTTTTCAATGCGCCACTCTGTATATATATATATATATATATATATATATATATATATATATATATATATATATATATATATATATATATATATATATATATATATATATATATATAGTGAACCCATAAATCAAAACGTAATTAACCGATTTTGATAAAACTCCGCAAGTAGTTTGATTTTATTAGTAGTTTGAATGAGTTTGTTAGCCAGCCCAGTTAAAAAAAAACTGGTATCTCAAAAAATACCCAAGTTCTTTTGATGAAAATTGGTTAATATATTGCACTGGTAAAGAGCTTACTACGTACCAAAAATCACGTTCCTAGATTTATAGAATATTGAGCTATTTAAATTTGAAACATTAATGAAAAGTCGCTACCATAACGCATTTGCTGCGTCCAGAATTAAGTTTCAAATATTTAAGTTTAGTAAAGCAGTGTGGAAATACAAAACATAATAACAGACTTGTGTAAAGCAGTCAAACTATTTAAGTTTTAATTTATAGCAGCCTTTGAGGATTCAATATGCGTTAAAATTTAAATAAACTTGTGTGTTTGATTTTTAAACACTATACTTACCTCTGTGTACAGTAAAAACAAAAAGTACAATAACACTAATCTGCAAAGGATGCGGTTTCATTTTCCCTTCAAACAATAAATTAATTTGTGTTAATTGATCGCTAACTTGATACGTAACCAAATCAAATATAGGCGAATCTTCACTTATATTACGCTGGAGTGAAAATCCTGAAAGGGTTACAGCACAATTTCAGGCAGGGAGCTTGAATGTCAACTACAAACTGAAAGTAGATAAGGACGTCAAATAATATCCTTCCTATGAGACAGAAAGACTGGCGCCAACTGCTTTCACAAGGAGTGAGAAACCCACCAAGCACCAGTGGCGTCACAAAAACACATAAATGCTCATAATTTATATCGATACTTTTCATACTGATTTCATGTGGGCAGTATGAAAAAGTCTTCTATCTAGTTTACAATGAAATTTCAGAAGCTTTTATTGCAGCCAATCATTATAATGGTATCCTATCCGTTTTTATAGCGCCCAAACAATAATAATTCATGTTAGTAGAGTTCATTAAAAATTTGTGTGAAATCGAATGGAATATTTGAAGAGGTTTTAACTTACGGAATCCCTCTTGTCGGTTCTTAGCCAAACAATCAATTAATTAAATTACCAACTACTAATTAGAAAGGGTAGTGCTTTCCTACATATTTGTTTGTGAACATGGTCTACTTGACACACAGCACTTCTTAAGAAGCGATCAACAAAGATTCTTTCTCTAGAGTGCCACGGGAAATTCCAAAACAGAAACTGCGTCTCTATTTTTAATTTTTGAAGTATATTTGTGTTAAATTTGACATTGATCATTGCTTAAAAGTACAGAACAATTTTGTATACAGTGATTGAACTAAGCTAAGACATGAGCTTTCTGTTTTGGAATTTTCCATGGCCCTCTTGTTGGTAGCACTATATAATTTTTGTATATGGCTCCCGACTTTGCTTTTATATTTTTAGAGATTGATAATGCTGCTGCTTCTTAACATTTAGATCTGGTAACAAATCTTTCTTATACAGGGTGGCGCATTGAAAACGAAACTGACATATTTGCGTCCAGAGAATTTTTTTTAAGAAACACGTCAATTTTAATATTGAGGGGGACATGTTTTAACATAAAACTCAACTTTTTCATATCAATCCCTTAAGGGTGGTGATAACAACCCTTATATTTTAAATAGGTAATGGGTCGAGTGTTATATCATTTTAGAGCTCGTTCTTTTCTGAATTCAGCACACTATTTTTTTTGGAAGTTTAATCAACTCGTTTAAGAATTATTCACAGTTGGGGTTGCAAGTACGTATTTCATTCATTGTAATAAGAAATGCACTAATTAGTCAATTTTTCGTTAAAAAAAAACTAAAAAACTGAACCAAACGTTCAAAAATGTGTATTCAGTTAAGTAAGTGTTCAAATTGTTGACCGCCAGCTTCCATACAAAAGTACAAATTTTGTTCAAAACGAGCTCTGACATTCTGGAGCAGTTGTGGAGTTATTAGACGGAATTCTTCAACAATGCGTCGTCGTAATTCTTCCAGAGACTCCGATTCTGTTGCGAAAATTCTACTTTTTAAATGGCCCCATAGAAAGAAATCTAAAGGAATTAAACCCGGTGATCTAGGGGGGCACTCAATAGCACCTCTACGCCCAATCCATTCATCTGAAAAACGCTATATTTTTGTAAATATCAGAGTAACCGGAAAGACACTTTACATGTGGCTAGAAATAGTGCAAATAAACATATGTTGTACATTTTAAGTAATTTTGTGCACAATATGTAGAGTTTCTTCCAAATTAAAAATAAAATCCCAAAGACTTGCGTGAGACGACTTAGCGGTTAAAGTCAAATCCCTGACAGACAGAGTATTTTACTGCCAGGCGTAGATTGATTCGTACAACAGGTAAAATCCATACACCAACAGTAACCAAACTAAATATATACCACACATGACACATACTACCCGAACCAACAATCGTGAAATCTCGGCCGCAATCATGGAAAATGACAGACGATATGAAATTAAAAATTTGTTATTTAATTGTTATTTAACTGGGCTATTCAATCAATTATTAAAAAAACAATATATTTGTAGCTTTATGAACGCCCTCAAATACAGTTTTAGCGCAGCATAGATATATTATGCTGTCTCATAATATAGTAGAAATAATGTGAACAAAATCAAGCAAAGTTTCTATAAAAATAATTCCAAAATAGGTCTTTTATCTTTAAACTTAAACATAAGACTTACGGACCAACCTGTGAATGTCAAAATGTTTTTATAAGATGCAGCTTAAGAAACCCTATAATTAACGTATACAATTTTTTCTTGTAGCTTGTATAATAACAATTATATTGAGCTTTACCGTAGAAATGTGTCACCCTGTATCTAAAGAGATAAGAACTGGAAGTAGACCTGAATATGGATTCTAGGGGGGGTAGTTTGCGCTCATTTGAAAATTAGCAAAAAATTTTACCGTTAAACCATACACCTAACTAAACCTACAACCAAAGCATCAACTTACTAAACCTATAGGCAGAGCATCAGAGAAGGGGTCTATTTGAAATGGATATTCTGTAAATATTTTAGTAAAATGAAGGACAATGACGGTCGAAGCTGAAACTTAATGGTTTGCAGAACACTCCTCTTGTGACATTTGGTTGCCGTTACTTTGGTACTTCTGGAGATATAAAGTTTTTCCGTAAGAAAACACAAGAGTTTCCGAGAAAACCTGCCACAGATGTTGCCCCAGTGTTAGGACACTGTAAAAATGAGCGCGAACTAGGCCCCTAGAATCCATATCCCGGGTCAGTCTATATATATATATATATATATATATATATATATATATATATATATATATATATATATATATATATATATATATATATATGTATGTATGTATTACATCAATAACTCAAAAAATAAAGAGCCGATTTTGATCCAATTTTCTGAGTACCTTCCTTTTGCAACCGGTTCATTAGCCAGAAAAAATTGGTCCACATTTTTTCGGCAAATTTTGTATTTTCTTTAAGAAAATAATTATATCTCCGGAAAAAAAAAGTAATGGCAACCAAATTTGGTACCCATGCTTGTATTATAAAAAGTTAACCATGTGCCAAAATGGTTGCCCTTACTTTGTGATTTCCGCAGTTATACATTTTTTCCAAAATAAAACACTTAATTTTCCGGGAAAACATATAAAAATTCAAACTGACCCCGGATTTGTGTTCTAGAAGACCTAATTAACGGTCATTTGAAGACTTTTTTTGAAAATTTAAAAGTCTCCTCATCAGTGATTTTTTTTTTAAGAAAGTTCACTAAAAATGACGGCCGTCACAAGATCGCCGAATATATTTTTCGAAACAACCCCTGGATATAGGTAGCAAAAAGAAAGGTACCACAAATAAAATACAGTGGACTAGGTGGAGCTTTTATAAATAAAAATTGTGTGGGTCTTCAAGAGTGAAATACTGTAGCGCTTTCATAAATTCAATACAGCAATTTTTTTTTGTTTTAGTGCACCTAACTAAATATCTTCCGGGCTCGCAAATACTTTTCACCAGCTAATGTCTATACCTTATATACTTCAGAAATAAGACCAAACCTCGAATACTGCTCCCACATCTGGGGTGCTGCTGCCGCTTCTACACTCGCTATCCTTGACTCCATTCAGAAGAGAGCTTTACGTTTCATCGGTGACTCTACCCTCACCCAAAGGCTGCCATCCCTTTCTCACCGACGTGCCGTTCGTGATCTCCCTCTCTCTCTTTTTTATAGATATCTACACGGGCACTGCTCAGAGGAGCTTTCTTCCATAGTTCCTCCACCTGCTGTCCCCAATAGATCTACCAGGGGAACAGAGCGAATGCACCCTTTTACTGTCCAGGTCACCAGACATAGAACATCTTGTTATGCCCACTCTTTTGTCCCGCGGACTTCCAAGTTGTGGAATTCCTTGCCGGCACATGTTTTTCCTTCTCCTTCGAACCTCCAAACCTTCAAGTCCATAATTAACGAGTTGTCTCTTTCCTCCTTGTCGACACCCACGTTACGATAGTATTTAGGCTGTAAGCCCTCGTGGAGTGTTGTTGAAATATAAAAAAGAGGGGCTAAAACAGAGGGGATAATACACCTCCCTACGGGCACCCCATTCGCAGACCCGAAGCTGACCACCTCCCCCTGAAACGAGGTAATAATAAATAAAATATATAAAAAAACTTCTTTTCGAAATAATTTTTAACCTCTACTTAGATTCAAGCTTAGTTTTATATGTATAACCCAATCCATTAACTTAATATGTGCCTGCAAATAACCCGAAATCTGAACAAATGCGGTACGTATAATGAATTAATGCTTTTGGGAGCTTTATTAATAACAGATCTGATATTTAACGAACAAGTCTTGTGTATTAGGCTAATAGAATTAGGTTAACTGATATACTAGGATAGATTTTTTGCCACAAAGTTTATACATATACATAAAGGTGGCTGCGTGTTTATGGTCCGTTTCAGTAAAATTTACTACTTCGACTTACTTACTTAGGCCTCAGTTAAAACATACGTTAATTTAATAACATAAAATACAATAACTGTTTTACGTGGCTAACACTGTAACTTAAATGCATTAAGATCATAAAATGTAACAAAGTCTATAAAATTTCGGGACGCAGCAAGTGTGTTATAGTAGTGAATTTTCATCAGAATTGTACACCATTAGTAAGATATATTATTAAAACTAATTCTTTAAATGGACCTTGGAGATAGCTTTTAGAGTCCCAGTAAGCAATTATTTGAAAAAATTTATATTTTATATGGAGCTACTAAATTAAAATTTAGTCGTAGATATAATATCATTCTTCACATTCAAGATCAGTTTGTGAGGACCAGAGATTTTCACGCTAATACACCTGATGTAAAGACTATTTAAGCTTGCAACATTTTCGGCTTACTTCCTCACAGAGAAATATGATATACATTGGTGTGAAGTTATATAACAAGTTGCCAAACAATTTCAAAGACATAAATAGCACCAAGGGTTTTAAGATGCAGGTCAGGAGATTACTCCTTTGAAGAACCTGTTATACCGTTGAGGAATTTTTAAGTGGTTAAAGTGTGACCGGTTAGCCTTTTGATGTTCAAATTTTAGAGTAATGTTATATCTTGGTTTTTAGTGAATTTTCTTAGAAAAAATTCACTAATGAGGAGATCTCGACTTTTGAATTTTGAAAAAATTTCTTCAAATGAGCGCGATCTAGGACCCCTAGAACCCATATCCGGGGTCAGTTTCAATTTTTATATGTTTATATATATATATATATATATATATATATATATATATATATATATATATATATATATATTTATATATATATATATATATATATATATATATATATATATATATATATATATATATATATATATATATATATATATATATATATGTATCACGATAACTCAAAAAATAATGGGCCGATTTCGATAAAATTTGGCATGTACCTTTCTTTTGTAAATGGCTTGGATAAGTTCGTTAGTCAGGAAAATCGAACGAGGTTTTCCGGGAAAATTTTGAGTTTTCATTCGAAAAAAATTCTTATCTCAAAAAGTAATAAGCCGATTTGAATAAAATTTGGCATGTAGCTTCCTTTTGTAAATGGCTTTGACAAGTTTGTTATCCAGGAAAATCGGACGAGGTTTTCCGGGAAAATTTTGAGTTTTTATTCGAAAAAATTTTTTATCTCAAAGAAGGATGAGCCGATTTTAATAAAATTTGGCATGTACCTTCCCTTTGTAAATGGCTTTGATAAGTTCGTTAGTAGAAAAAATCGGACGAGGTTTTCCGGAAAAATTTTGAGTTTCCATTTGAAAAAAATTTTTATCTTAGAAAATACAAAAATTATGATAACCAAATTTGGTAGGTAGGTTTACTATATAGAAAGTAAACTATACACCAAAATTTAGATTTCTATGTTACAAGAAAAAAAAGTTATAATAAAATATTTTGTGCCAGATCATTTCTATGAAAATTCACTACCATAACGCACTTGCTGCGTCCAGGCTTTTTGTTTATTGTTTCATTGTTTCTTTGACCTTATGTATCAGTGCGTTTTTCAATTTTGTCTCTTGTATACTTAAGGGATTAATTTGTGTAGTTGTTTAAGATTTTTGTGACTTTTAAATTTTAAATCTTAAGTCTGATGTATATGATGGAATAATGTGTAGCTAATATATTGCTTTTGACATGCCATGTATGGTTGATGATAATAAAGATATTATTATTATTGTGTAAGTACTGCAAGTGTCTTAAAAAAAGTGTGTTCAAATTTCATTAAAGCTACAAAAGTTTTCCAGAAAAAAAAATTATTTACAAAGGGAATGTATCTGTCAAATTATAAATATGGCAGGTACTTTTCCTTACTAATAGCTTGGATGGTTTTGTTTTAGTCAACCTATCAAATTTTTGCAAACAATAAACAACAAAAAAGCTTTTTTAAAACAAATTTGTAGTTATCCGAGTAGCTCATTATGTTATTTTCCTTTAATTTTGTACCCACGGTGCGTTTACATAGGTGTTACTATTGTTTAAGATTGAAGGTTCTAGCTTAATGGGAAATTTATTGAGCTATCGGATTTGAAATATTTTTACGAAAATTTTCTACCATAACATACTCGCTGCACCCAGACCCTTTCCAACACTTATTTACGGTTGCTGTATCCATCCATACTTTTTGAAAGTGATAAAATATTGCAGCTTACTATGTAGGACTGACAAACAAGCCAACCTCAAAATCATTTTTGGAAAAATATTTAAAAAAAATGAGATAACAATTTAAACATAAATTGACAATTTTGGTTATCTGCTTCGTCGCGGGGGTTCTCCTTCCCCTTATGTATGCCTACGATTACCCTCAATGCATAAACAAGAACTATGTAAACCAAAAAAAAAAAATCATTTGGAGCGACTCCTAAAAATGTTACGGGACCTGCTGAATATAGGGGTTCTGCGCGCGGCAAACAGGATTTTAAGAAGGTTTAGCTGCAAACTTGGATAAAGGAAGCTTAAAGAGGTCCAACTAAGCTGTTTCTTTCGCACTTTCCGCTCACATTTCCTTTTTATATTCTTCCCCGACCAGCACCCCTATTCACTCTTGGTCCCGTAACTTTCTTGTCGGCTGTTTGCAAGAAGTTCTTATTGTGGTTTGCACATCCAGAAGGGGTTCTAATCATATATCTGAAAAGATGTTTCTAAACACCCACCATGTGCTAATCTGCGAATTTCCTAAAAATTTTATTTTTATGCATCTATGAAATTATAGGTGGTAGGTAAGTATTTTTCCATATTAATTGCTTGAATGATCGCTTTTAATCAACTCAAACAAACACGTTGATGCAAGCAAAACAACAAAAAAGGTTTTTTTTTAATGTGCAATTATCTGTGAAGCTCATTGGGTTACTTTTTAAATGTGGTATGCACGCTGCTTTTATATAGGTTTTACTATGCATTAAGACTGAAGATTCTAGTTTAATGGGAAATTGGATTTTTTTATTTCAACAACACACCACGAGGGCTTACAGCCTAAATACTATCGTACCGTGGGTGTCGACAAGGAGTAAAGAGGCAACTTGTTAATTCTGCCGCTTCTACACTCGCTATAATGGACTCCATTCAGAAGAGAGCTATATGTCTCATCGGTGACCCTACCCTCACCCAAAGGCTGCCAGCTCTTGCCCATCGACGTGCCGTTGGTGGCCTCTCTCTCTTTTATAGATATCTGCACAGGCACTGCTCAGACGAGCTTTCTTCCATAGTGCCTCCACCTGCTGCCCCCAACAGATCTACCAGGGTAACAGAGTGAATGCACCCTTTTACTGCCCAGGTCACCAGATATAGGACATCTTGTTATGCTCGCTCTTTTGTCCCGAGGACTTCTAAGTTGTGGAACTCCTTGCCGGCACGTTTTTCCTTCTCCTCCGAACCTCCAACCCTTCAAGTCCAGAATTAACAGGTTGCCTCTTTCCTCCTTGTCGACACTCACGGTACGATAGTATTTGGGCTGTGAGCCCTCGTGGTGTGTGAAATAATATTTAAAAAAAAAGATAACCCAAATTGGATCGCCTTTCCAAAAACACAAAAATATACAGGATGTTTCATTTAAAATAACGAAGTTGGTGGCGACTTCTGGTATAACTGAAAATGCTAGGTAAGTGAAAATATTTTAATCTGAATGAGAATATTGTATAATGGCCGAATACATTTTTTCAGCTCTCAAATCAGATGAGAACGTTATAAACTTTAATGGGCGTTTCTCAGCAATCACCCTGTATACCAGTGTACATTTAAGGATCTCTTTCTGCATTTTCTCTCTCTCTCTCTCTCTCTCTTTCTTGCTACAAGTTTGAACGAGTTGAAACAACTAACAATTATAAAAGTCTATGGATGATGGATTGGATGAGCTTACAATCACACCCCTTTCTTTGAACACACACACACACATACATACATATACAGTTTATTTCCACTTGGGGCTATTTACCCCCTTTTCCCCCTTCTTATCCTTGCAGTAATTGAACAACAAAGTTATAAATTTATCACATAACGCTTCAACCAGTTTATTGAATTACATAAATTCATCTATTTTTTACTTAGCGACAATATCTAAAATTGGATGTTGTTCATATAGTTTGTTTCTAGACAATATAACAGATTATTTAGTTGGCTTAATTCAAAGCCAAATTTTGTTCAACGAAGCAAGTTAAAACATCCTTATTCAGTGCAATTTTATAAAGTGCTTTTGGCAAGCTCGTCACCAGTAACAACACTGAATACAAATAGAAGTTTAACCCTGTCAACACATGGCAACTTTTGTATTGTGCCGGGGTCCATTGTTTCCAGTTTACCTCGGACATGTATCACTTGCCAACTCAAAGTTATTTGACGTCTAGAATATTAGAAATGGAAGAAGGGTTATCGATGCCAGAGCGTCCAGTCCACAAAAAGCATCACAGTATTATAGACAATTCACAAGTTCTGTGTTAAAGTAACAAATTCATCATAATCACAATCTAAAGGAGATAGACCACAAAACCATAACGGGGTCGGTGGTTGTTTTCGATAAAGGGTGAACGAGAGGGAAAATAAAAAATCATCACAAGATTAAGATTCGTTTGTAATTGCTATTCAAACCTATAATAAACAATACAGCAAGTTTGTTATGGTTGCGAATTTTCAGTAAAAAATAGAAGTTATCGATTTCGCAATCAGTTGAAAACATGTTTTTATTTTACACTATAAGTTTATTAATTTTCCGCAGGCACTTGTATTTCCTGAGATATTCGTTATTCATAAAAAACTTTTTTGACAATTGGTTTGCTAGAAACTGGCGATACCCAATTTTTCCTAGCGTAAACAACTTAGTTGCTATGGCAACTATTTTTTTATAGTAAGATATGCTTTTTAGTGAATTTTCTTTAAAAAAATTCACTAATGAGGAGATCCCGACTTTTGAATTTTGAAAAAATTTCTTCAAATGACCGCGAACTAGGCCCCCTAGAACACATATCCGGGGTCCGTTTCAATTTTTATATGTTTATATATATATATATATATATATATATATATATATATATATATATATATTTATATATACATATATATATATATATATATATATATATATATATATATATATATATATATATATATATATATATGAATATTTATATATATATATGTATCACACCGATAACTCAAAAAATAATAAGCCGATTTTGACTAAATTTGGTGAAAAAATTCCTTTTGCAAATGGCTTGGATAAGTTCGTTAGCCAGGAAAATCTGCCCAGGTTTTCCTGGAAAATTTTGTGTTTTCTTTCAATAAAAATTTATATCTCCGGAATTAACGAAGTAAGGGCAACCAAATTTGGTACGCTAGTTAATATCCTTATAGGTACGCCACCTACCAAAATTTAGCTATGTAGGTCAAAAGACAAAAAAGTTATAGGCATTTAAAGAAAAATAAATTGGGGTTTTTCTCAGAACGTCAAAGTTGCGATTTAAAACGTCAAAATCGGCAACATTTAGGCAAAGAACTTGAATCTAATACAGGATATGGAAATCAAATGTCTCAAGAAGGATCTTTTACAAACTCTGAAGTCTTAGTTTCAACCATCATTGTCCTTTATTTTACTAAAATGTTTCCAGAAAATTCATTTCAAATAGAACCTTTCTCTGATGCTTGGCAGTAGCCTTAGCTTTAAAGTTTATCGTTTAATGGTATATAATTTTTGTCGAATTTTCGTAAAAAATCAATAAAGCTCAATATATCCGTTATTATACAAGATATGAAGAAAATTTGTATATATTAATTATAGGGTGTCTTGAGCTACATCTTAAAAAAATATTTCTACAATCACAGGATGGCCCATAAGTCGTTGGTGATACAAATTTTCTTTTTTTTTTAATCAAACACACCTTATGTTATTGCATTTTTGAATTTTTCAGCGATGCATGTTTGTAAGAAAAGAAATTCGGGACGCAGCAAGTGCGTTATGGTAGCGAATTTTCGTTAAATGCTTCAAATTTGAATAGCTCAATTTGCTATTAACCTATAAGGTTGACCAAGAAACGAGTTTTTCCGAGAACACTTTAAGTTTACTTTTGGAAATTTTTGTACATTTTCACACAATAAAGTTATTTTTATGAAACATGGCACATTGTTTTTACTATATAGGTTATACTGGTAACCAAAATGGATGCCTGCTTTCTTAAAAAGGAAACACACATATTTGCAATTAAAAACATTTTTATGAAAATTCACCACCATAACGCACTTGCTGCGTCCAGAGTTTTTTATGTTTAGAAAGAACGTTCATTTCTTGATACGACAAATTTGTTATACGGTTTCATAAGAAAAAATTGAGATAAATTGACTTTAATTCTAAAAGAAACTCACAAAACAAAAATAAAATAAAACAGAAATAATAATTATTAACTAAAAAAAAAGCCATTAACACAATAACGGCAATTCCCTAATTTGGTCCAAATCAGTATAGTATTTTTTAAGTTATCGATTGGATACATACATACATATATATATATATATATATATATATATATATATATATATATATATATATATATATATATATATATATATATATATATATATATATATATATATGTATAAACTTTTTAACTGACCCTGCATATGGGTTCCAGGGACCCTAATTCGCGCTCATTTAAAGAAATTTTCCGAAAATCTCCATACCTCTCTATTAGTTAATTTTTTAAACCAAATTCACTGAAATCATATCTTGCCATTTAGGAAAAGAAATTTAGTTGTCACAGCAACAAAGTTGTTTACGAAAGCGAGAGAGAGAGAGAGAGAGAGAGAGAGAGAGAGATGGTTGCGACGACAAGGCGACATCACATTTGGACTGTAATAACGATGAATGGGAACTGGGTAGCTGAAGATATTTTGTGAACACAGAATGAATTTTCCATTAAACCCTTGATACTGTCCTTTTGGTGAATTAAGTAAATTCACTAATAGAGAGGCATCGATGGTAAGACCTTTGGAAAATTTCTTCAAATGAGCGCGAATTAGCTCCCCTAGAACCCAAATCCAAGATATGTTAAAAAGTTTATATATATATATATATATATATATATATATATATATATATATATATATATATATATATATATATATATATATATATATATGTTTGTGTGTGTGTGTCTAACCGATAACTCAAAAATACTTGACCAATCAAAACCAAATTTGGACATCCCCTTCATCTTCTTAATGGCCTGGACGTGTTCGTTAGACAGTTTTGACACTCAATTACTTTTAGAAAAAAAATGCAAAAAAACTGTTTGAAAACGCAATATCTTTTAAATTGCCAAAAGTATTAAACTAAAACTTTACAAGCACGTAGACATCATATAAGTGGTCCTATCTACCAAATTTCAACTCAATTGGTTCAGTAATTCTTGAGTTATAACTAAATAAAAAATAAATAATCTACGATATAACCTTAAATTACCTCTATATGGATGCCTATAATGTCAGGTGTGACAAGGTCAGGTCAAGTTAGGTCAGGTCAGGTCATTTCATGTCAAATATATCAGGGTTCCCTGCCATTGCAAACAAAATCTCCAAATTAAATCGTAAACGGACAGGCTTCGAAAGTATGTCACAATAAACAATCAGTGGGGTTGCCATTTGCGACAACCCTCATCTAAATCTGAAGATAGGAAATGTTAATAAATAAAAAATTTAATGAAAGTCAATTTGTTTAAAAGCAATCTAGAACTACATTTTATTATGTATAAATATTAAGCTTCCTATTTTTACGGTCTTTAAAAGCCATCTCTTTCTCCTAATTTAATCTGACAACACCACTATTTGTCATTTGGTAACTGACAGCGGTCATGAGAGAAACGTGTGCGTTCTAACCATAACCTCGAAACTAGCAGATGTCATTAACAAAGAAGAAGAAGAAGATGATGACGGAGAAGACGAAGAAGAAGATAACTTCGAAATCGACTCCGCTAATACCTATTTCTTGAAAAACGCAGTCTAATCCACGATAGGCAGTATGGATTCCGTCAGCGCAGATCGACTGCCGACCTCCTTTCCTTTGTCACCCATTCTTGGAACAAGTCTATGGAACTACACGGTGAATCCCAGATTGTCGCTCTAGACATATCCAAAGCATTAGACCAGGTCTCGCACGCAGCGCTGCTTAATAAACTTCCAGCATATGGCCTACCACCAAAACTTTGTATCTGGACGGCAAATTTCCTCTCCAACAGGAGCATTTCTGTTGTTGTGGATGGCCATTCCTTTAAACTGTATCCAATTAATGCAGGAGTTCCTCAAGGTTCAGCTTTTGCCCCTACTTTGTTTCTTCTCCACATCAATGACCTCCTCTCTAGCACATCCAAC
Source organism: Tillus elongatus (assembly GCA_964006375.1). Classification (NCBI taxonomy): domain Eukaryota; kingdom Metazoa; phylum Arthropoda; class Insecta; order Coleoptera; family Cleridae; genus Tillus; species Tillus elongatus. The sequence continues at coordinate 140,692,573 of OZ023268.1, read as the reverse complement.
TCAGTTCACAGTTACGCGGACGACAGCACCCTCCACTCAAATATACAATATTCTAAGCCTGTCTCTTTAGCCCAGTTAGATGAGGATCGCAGACTCGAGGGTTCTGTCTCTGTGGATCTCTAAAAAATATTAGACTGGGGAGATAGAAATCTTGTACAATTCAACCCCACCAAATCTCAGTCTTGCTTTCTTTCTCACAAGAGACACACCAGCCCTAGTCCCATCACAATGAACAACCAAGTTATTCAAAGTAATGTGTATCGATATCTCAATTGGCAGCAACATGTCACATCAATTGCAGAAGCGTCTGCTAAGAAATTAGGTTTCCTCTTCCGGGCTCGCAAACACTTTTCACCAGCTAATCTCTATACCTTATATACTTCACAAATAAGACCAAACCTCGAATACTGCTCTCACATCTGGGGTGCTGCTGCCGCCTCTACACTCGCTATCCTGAACTCCATTCAGAAAAGAGCTATACGTCTCATCGGGACCCTACCCTTACCCAAAGGCTGCCATCCCTTGCCCACCGACAAGCCGTTCGTGATTTCTGTCTGTTTTATAGATATATGCACGGGCACTGCTCAGAGGAGCTTTCTTCCAGAGTTCCTTTACCTGCTGCCCCCAACAGATCTACCAGGGGAACAAAGCGATTGCACCCTTTTACTGTCCAGGTCACCAGACATAGAACATCCTGTTATGCCCGCTCTTTTGTCCCGAGGACTTCCAAGTTGTGGAATTCCTTGCCGGCACATGTTTTTCCTTCTCCTCCGAATCTCCAAACCTTCAAGTCCAGAATTAACAAGTTGCCTCTTTCCTCCTTGTCAACATCCACGGTACGATAGTATTTAGGCTGTAAGCCCTCGTGGTGTGTTGTTGAAATAAAAAAATAAAAAATTAAAAAATCTCCACGGTTCATTTAAATTTAAAGAATTAGTTGTAATAATACACCTTACTAATAGTGTACAATTCTTATGAAAATTCACTATTATAATGCACTTGCTGCGTCCAGAACTTTTTGAATATTTATAAGTTGTAGACTTTTAGAACCCTTACACATTCAAATAGTTCTTTTATCTTTACTGACTAAACCCCGTCCTAAATATGTACACAACAAAAACGTACTGCAGTGTAAATTGTTGCATGAATGCAAGTTCTCTTATCTAATGATATTTATTACACACAACTCGTATGCCAGTAGTTCAAAGCGGGACATCAAATTTATTCCAGTATTTGGTTGAAGCTGTTTCCTGAGTTATGAGACTTTACCTGTTACTTGACTCAAAAGTTATTTATGTAGTGGACTTACCTTGTGCATTTACCATGTTGGCACTTCGCCATATCATTTTCACTGCATTTCATTGACAAATTGAACGAAAAGAGTCGTTTGTCAATTGTATGCTGGAAATAATAATGTCAGTTGAAATTTGGTTGTCACTTTTGCTCTAGCTAAATCATAAAATTCAATGTACTAATGGAGTGAAAAAAAAAATTACAGGTCAGAAGCTCGAATGGTATTGTCAAGATTACTCTAAAGAAAGGTGTCAAATATATTTTGGAATATTCTTATTAAATTTTGTTATTAAATACTATACAAGTTCTAGGACTTTCTTGTACTGACATAGGTATAATTTTTAGCAAATAAATAATAATAATAATAATAATTAGCGAGATGTTCGCAGTTTTCAGATGATAGACAACCTGCATTTTCCAATAAATCAATTGGTTTACTGCTTTTAATATAACATGCTGCTGTCTAAGATTAAATTTAAATTTTAACAATATTTTCGCCAACAATGCACTGTAGCTATTAGCGATCCCAATTTTGAAGTAAAAAAAGCTCGTTATCTCTACTTTTGAAATTTTAATTTAGGAGGCACCAAAGCATTGCGAAAGTGATATATTTTTAAATTATAGGGTTTTATGTGATTCCAACGACAAATCCTTTATTAGCGAATTTTCGTTAAGAAAAATTCTCTATTGGAGAGGTCACGATGAAAATGTTTTGAACATTTTCTTCAGATGAGCGCGATTTTGGGTCCCTAGAACCCAAAACTAAGGTCCATTAAATTTTATATATATATATATATATATATATATATATATATATATATATATATATATATATATATATATATATATATATATATATATATATATATATATATATATATGTATGTATCCGAGCGATAACTCAAAAAATACTAAACTGATTTCAATCAAACTTGGCAAAAATCTTGCTTGGGCGAAAACCGAGGTCGAGTTCGTTTTGAAAACGCTATAGTTTTGTAAGTATCAGAGTAACTGTAAAGAGACTTTACATGTGGCTAGGAATGGTACAAATAAACCTACATTGTGAATTTTAAGTAATTTGGTACACACTATTTAGAGTTTTTTCCAAATTAAAAATAAAATCCCAAATACATGCCTTGATGCGACATAGTGGTTATAGTCCAATTCCTGGCAGACAGAGTAGTTAACTGCCACGCGTAGATTGATTCATACAACAGGTACAAGCCTTCCATCAACGGTAACCAAAATAAATATTTACCAGGCATAAAACATACTAACTGAACCAACAATCGTGAAATCTCGGCCGCAATTATGGAAAATGACAGACGACATGAAATTAAAATTTTTCCAAGTGATTGTTATTTAACTGGGGGATTCAATCAATTATTAAAAGACACTATATTTGTAGCTTTATGAACGGCCACAAATACATTTTTAACGCAGCACATATATATTATGCTATCGCAGAATATAGTAGAAATGTAAACAAAATCAGGCGAAGTCTCTATAAAAATTATTCCAAAATAGCTTCTTTTATCTTTAAACTTAAACATAAGAGGTCATATAAGACCCAAACAGTGGTGGAATGTGTTTCAATAGTAATTCTACTAATTCTGTAATTAATTGTTACGTATACTTTGAATATAATATCCCGGGCATGAAGCCGATCTAATGTAAACAAAACGTCAGTTGACGTATGCCTAGATGACTGAGAGTCGTCGCGCTTGCCTCATAAGCAGAAGGTTACACGAGTGAATCCAGCTCGATGAATGTACGTTTTTTATGTTTTATTTTGACATTTGGAGTAAACAATAGTGCACAGGTTTCATACGTTTTAAACAAGATCTCAATTTTGTATAAAACGCCCAAATAAGTTTGTCACCTTTGAGCCTGAAATTATAATTTTGTTATTGTTGATATTGAAAAAATCGGTTTGATAAGGTTGATTAAAACGAAATCATACTGGCGATTAATAAGGAAAAATAACTGCTACGTTTATAATTTGGCAGATACTTTATTTTTCTAAATATGATTTAAGTTTCCTTCTGGGAATTTTCTGTATAACTTTAATGAAATTTGTAATACAAATTTATTTTAAAGAGACTTACACTATCTACAGATATAGCAAAATTTAGTTCTCTAGCTTCATAGAAAATTCAGTTTTGGGCATTTTTCTCAAAAGTAGTTAGAACGCAAAATTTTTTTGATAATAGAGAGACATCGATGGTAAACTTTCGAAAGAATTCTTCAAATGTGCGCGCACTAGGACCTCTAAAATCGATCTTTAAGTGTGTGTAAGTAAGTATTAACTTCACTAATATGCCGTATCATAATAGTGTACAATTCTTATGAAAATTCGCTAGTATAACGCACTTGCTGTGTCCCGAATTTTTTTTTATTTAGTGAAAAATAAAATACGTCACAACGTGTTGTATTTATAAGTATCTATACGAGGCTATACTGATATCTAGTTAACCCTGGAACTTTCCAGTAACCCAAACTGAATTAGGTTCTTATGATAACTATAACGCTTTAAAAATAAACACTTGAACTTTGACATCCTAAGGTTAGGTATATGTCATAGCACGCTTCACCACGGAGATTTGAAAACCATTGTTTGTCATTAAGTAACATTAATTATGGCTATAACTCCGAAACTAAGGTTTTTTGCAGATCTCCTCGACCAACCATTTCTGTTATGTGATACTTCTTCCACCTTAATGAAATACCCCGTATACAGGGTGATTTCGGAGGAATGGGAAGTATTTCAGGGATATATTGAGGAGATCAAAATAAGAAAAATAAACCCACAAGTTATAGTTCGATGTCAACCATTCTTAAAATTACTTAATTTTTTTAAACAACAAACTTTCTTCCAATATTATATTATTTGTATATTACAAATACGGGCTATGTAAAGCAAATGTCATAATAAATGTGTTTTACAAAGGCTTAAGTTTCAGCTTCAACCATAATTGTCCTTCATTTTACTCAAATATTTGCAGAAAATTCATGCCAAAAGACCCCCGCTTTGATTATTTTGCAGTATTTTCAGTTATAGAGTTTGTGGTTTGGTGGTCTATACTTTTTCGCGAATTTTCGTAGAAAAAATCATTATTGAGAAGACCGCGACTTAAATTTATATATATATATATATATATATATATATATATATATATATATATATATATATATATATATATATATATATATATATATATATATATATCGGTTATTATACAAGATACAGGAAAATATTATAAAAGTTATTTATAGTGTGTTTTGAGCTGCATCTTATAAAATTTTGTGGCCTAAAAGTCGTTGGTGATACAAGTTTTCTTTTTTTATGGAACAGCCAATTTATTGTAGCATTACTGCATTCTCCAGCCAATTTTAATGTATACTTGTAAAGAAAAAACATTTATATTGCCCATCGTTTTCGAGCTTTTTCAATTGTTTTTCCACTTTTTACATTTTGGAACATATCAAAAATTGTGATACGGCGTTTTTATAAATGGAAATCGTTTCTTGAAAATAACGCATTTAAGGAGGTCTTCAATTTTATTTACCAAGATATGGGCCACATGCAAAGCCCTCTCAAATAGTGACTGAATTTTGAACATTTCGAAGTGTCGTAAATCCATTCTTTCAAATTGAACAATTGCCTATACCTACAGATTTTAGTTGTGAAATATTTTTTGCATTTTCCTTTTTTTAAACTTAGTTATATATTAGATATATAATTTGAATTTTATGTATTCTTTAGGCAAATTTTTTGTAAAAGAAAAGAGTCATTTTCTCAGAAAATGGTTTGTTTCCATAGAAGTCATTGTTGGTAAGATTTTGGTGACATTTGCGTAATAAATGTTTAATAAGTTATTGTACCAAAAATATTTTCAGATTTTCATGAAAAAATTGTTTGCAAATTTTCGTTTCAATTTTTTTCGGGTGTTTCGTCGTAAATTTCTTTGCGAATAATTATATCTTGCTAAGTGGGTAAATAGTTTGAACAGAAGAATCGAACAAGTTTTTTGGGGAACATCTTAAGTCTCTTTGCGGGAAATCTTTGTACTTTTTCAAGCAATAAAGTTATTTTGCTGAAACGTTTGTTAACCCTGCTATTACTATATAAGTTATACCGGTAACTAAATTTGATGCCTGCCTTCATTAAAAAAAAAAGACATATTTACTATTAAAACATTTGCATGAAAATTCACTACTATAACGCACTTCCTACGCCCAGACTTTTGTTTATGAGGTATGTAATGAAAACTCAGTTCACGCAGTTAACAAACAGCGACCACAATTTCATAACCGAAGGATCCCTAATAGAATATTTTTTAAAAGACTTTTCACTAGAGCTCAGGAACCAGGTGTTTTTCCGAGCGCAAGGATTTTTTGTGAAAGGGAAGGTCTTGACATACGTACCAAAGAAAACATTCTCAACATTATTTGAAGAAAGCCCGAGCGAGAAGACGAGGAGGATTGCAAATCAACTCAGAATGTCACAGAAAGCCATTTTCAATACGCTCAAGAAATATTGTTTAAAGTCTATGCCGAGTCCGTTAAACATCTTGAAGATGGCGATAACTTTGCAAGGTTACAATTTTGTGAATGAATTCATCCAAATTCGACAGTAAGTGAATACATTTTATGCAGTAATGAGGCTCAATTCACATGTGATGGTATAAATAATTTTCTAAGTGAACACCGATGGTCAGAAGAAAACCCTCATCCTTTTTTTTTAATTTCAACAACACACCACGAGGGCTTACAGCCTAAATACTATTGTACCGTGGGTGTTGACAAGGAGGAAAGAGGCAGCTTGTTAATTCTGGACTTGAAGGTTTGGAGGTTCGGAGGAGCAGGAAAAACATGTGCCGGCAAGGAATTCCACAACTTGGAAGTCCTCGGGACAAAAGAGCGGGCATAACAAGATGTTCTATGTCTGGTGACCTGGACAGTAAAAGGGTGCATTCGCTCTGTTCCCCTGGTGGATCTGTTGGGGACAGCAGGTGGGGGAACTATGGAGGAAAGCTCCTCTGAGCAGTGCCCGTGCAGATATCTATAAAAGAGAGAGAGGTCACCAACGGCACGTCGGTGGGTAAGGGATGGCAGCCTTTGGGTGAGGGTAGGGTCACCGATGAGACGTATAGCTCTCTTTTGAATGGAGTCCAGGATAGCGAGTGTAGAAGCGGCAGCGGCACCCCAGATGTGGGAGCGGTATTCGAGGTTTGGCCTTATTTGTGAAGTATATAAGGTATAGAGATTAGCTGGTGAAAAGTATTTGCGAACCCGGAAGAGGAAACCTAATTTCTTAGCAGCCGCTTCTGCAATTGATGTGACATGTTGGTGCCAATTAAGATTTCGATCCACAGAAATGCCAACAAGAGAAAAGGACTCATTACTTTGAATAACTTGGTTGTTCATTGTAATGGGTCTAGTGCTGGTGTATCTCTTGTGAGAAAGAAAGCAAGACTTAGTTTTGGTGGGGTTGAATTGTACAATATTTCTACTTCCCCAGTCTAATATTTTTTGGAGATCCACGGAGACAGAACCCTCCATGAGTCTGCGATCCTCATCTAATTGGGCTACAGAGACAGGCTTAGGATATTGTATATTTGAATAGAGGGTGCTGTCGTCCGCGTAGCTGTGAACTGGGTTGGATGTGCTCGAGAGGAGGTCATTGATGTGGAGAAGAAACAAAGTAGGGGCTAAAGCTGAACCTTGAGGAACTCCTGCATTAATTGGATACAGTTTAGAGGAATGGCCATCCACAACAACAGATATGCTCCTGTTGGAGAGGAAATTTGCTGTCCACATACAGAGTTTTGGTGGTAGGCCGGAAGTTTATTAAGCAGCGCTGCGTGCCATACCTGGTAGAATGCTTTGGATATGTCTAGAGCAACAATCTGGGATTCGCCGTGTTGCTCCATAGACTTGTTCCAAGAATGGGTGACAAAGGAAAGGAGGTCGGCAGTCGATCTGCGCTGACGGAATCCATACTGCCAGTCGTGGAACAGACTGTTTTTTCAAAAAATGCAACAACAATTAATTAATGGAAGAGTGTATTGTTTGTTTTTTATTTTTAAGTGCAAATGTTTTGATGCTACGTTTTAACGCAATTTCCAGCATCGATTCACCATAAATGACCCGTTTGTGTTGGATTTGTGTCTTACTGGAGAAGGATATTTACAGTTCCCAGAAGATCATTTGGCAGGAATTTTAAGGGATGTTCCTCTAAATGTTTGACAACAGTTATACTTTCAACATGATGGGGCCCCTTCCCACTGTACTCAACAGATACGAAATTGTTTGAGCAATTATTTTCCTGGATGCTGCATCGCTAGAGGGGGTCCAACAAATTGATTGGCAAGGTCTCCAGACCCAAACCCACTCGATTATTCTGTTTAACGTGGATGAAGTCGTTGGTGTACGCCACTAGAGTAGACAAAAGGGAACCATTACTTGATCGCATTAGGAACACGGCCGCTGTAATAAGAAATAATTGCGACGCTATTAACCGTGCTATTCGCATCATCAACAAATGAGCAAATAAGTGCATTAAAGTTGTTGGTGGAATTTTTTAAAATGTTTTTTGAATATTTACCGTTTATGATATTCATATTTCTTAATTTTTCTTTTGAATATTGATAAAATAAAAATCAATATAAATTTTTTAACTGCATTTATTTCAGCCAATAGTTGACATTCGAACTATAACTTATGTGTTTATTTTTCCTATTTTAACTCCCTGAATCTACCCCTAAATAATTTCTATTCCTCAAAAAGATTTTTTTTTAATGTTTGTTATTCAATAATTAGTTCAAGTAAAACTCGCGTAATCTCCTTGAATTAATAGAGTTTCTATTTTGGCTATTCCACGATTTTTTAAGTAAATAACAATATTACCGTCGCTAAAACTGAATACTAAAAATAAGAATGGGGTTTTTTCAATAAATTACAATACAATATGGTTTTGCTGCAGCCACATATATATATATATATATATATATATATATATATATATATATATATATATATATATATATATATATATATATATATATATATATATATAATAAAAAGTGTGGGCAATTTGATTTCTATGAAAATTCACTACCATAACGCATTGCTACGTTCAGACTTTTGCTTTCATCAGAACATATCAATTAGTCTTTTATCTATCTGAAAAGTTATTTACCAATTTTGGTTGTTAAAATATTATTTTAGTTTTATTGGAATAGACAAGGATTATCCTTTTATGGATAAAATTTATTTAAACCTTCAGAAAAAAAGTTCTTTTTAACTTGTTTTCTGTAATAGAATGTTCAATCATACAAATTTGGAAAAAATAAACTATCAAACTTTTGGAATTCTGAATGAGAATAACTATAATTAATCAAAAACTTACGCAAACAACACAACTCGGTAAACTTAAACGTAGACTATATTTGTGTACACTCCTCCAGAAAATATAAGTACTATATTTTTTATTTCAACAACACACCACGAGGGTTCACAGCCTAAATACTATCGTACCGTGGGTGTCGACAAGGATGAAAGAGGCAACTTGTTAATTCTGGACTTAAAGGTTTGGAGGAGAAGGAGGACTCCTGCATTATTTGGATATAGTTTAGAGGAATGGCCATTTACAACAACAGAAATACTCCGGTTGGAGAGGACGTTTGTTGTCCAGGTACATAGTTTTGGTGGTAGGCCATAGGCCGGTAGTTTATTAAGCAGCGCTGCGTGCCAGACCTGGTCGAAGGCTTTGGATAGGTCTAGGGCGACAATCTAGGATTCACCGTGTAGTTCCATAGACTTGTTCCAAGAATGGGTGACAAAGGAAAGGAGGTCGGCAGTTGACCTGCGCTGAAGGAATCCATACTTTTTCAAGAAATTTTAGTAATTCGGTGTTTATATACTTTTCCATCACTTTAGAGATGACTGAAAGGAGAGAAATAGGCCTGTAGTTGCTAGGAAGCACTTTGGATCCTTTCTTGGGGACGGGTTATACTCGAGCAGTTTTCCAGTTACTAGAGAATATGCCTCTATTGTAAGATGTCTGAAACAGACGAGTCAGGACAGGAGCAAGTACTGGTGCGTATTTTTTGAGAACAATTGCTGGGATCTCGTCAAGGCCAGAGGCTTTCCTGGTATTAAGAGAAGAGAGCCTCTTTCGTACCTTTTTAGTTTTGAAAATAATGTCCGTCATTTTATGCGCGACATTGGGGACTGTTGGTGGTTGAACATTCGGAGGTGGGTTGAGAGTAGAATTGCCGGCGAACAACGAGGCAAAAAGTTAAGCCTTGCCCAGGGCGGTAGAAACAATTACATCCCCTGAGACAAAAGGTGGGAACATGCTCTTGCATAAATTATTCCCAGTAGATTTAGCAAGAGTCCACAAGGGTTTGCTGCCCTTAGAGCTTAAGAGGACTTTGTTTTTGATATGGTTATTAAACGAGTTTTTTTGCGTCAGAAAGAATGCGGACATAGCAATTTCTTGCGTCGTTAAATGCTTGACGGTTTTCTTGACTGGGATTGTGTAGAAGTGTTTTGTGAACTTTGACCTTTTCAAGTTTGGCCTTGTCACAAGATTTAGAGAACCATGGCTTTTGAGTGGCTGAAGAGGTTTTCTGTGTACGTGGAATAAATAATGCCATACCCACTTGGATAATTTCGGTGACGTGTTGTGAGATATCTGAGGGCTCACGATGAGAGGAGCAGACAGACGCCCATGAAAATGAGGAAAAGTAATCTCGCATTTCGTCCTAGTTCGCGGAGTTCTAGTGCCAAACGATACGTGGGTGTGATGTCTGTGTGACCTCGGGTTGAATTGCGCAGGAAGCGGTGGCCATGCCATGGTCTGAGCGACCGAGGGGGGCGGTGACTGTTATTTTATAGCATTCAGGATTTGTAGTAAGAAGGAGATCCGAGGGATTTGAGCTGTGTGTTAAGATGCGAGGAAAGTAAGTAGGTTGCTGAACCATATTGGCTAAAGAGTTTCTGACTGCAAAGGCCTTCGCTGCTCTCCCTTTTGGATCTGTATTTGAAGATCCTAGCCATTCCTTATTATGGACGTTGAAGTCACCAAAAATAGTTACCTCGGAGGAAGGATATTCAAAAATCAGATGGTCTGTTTTTTCAGAAAGGAAGTCAAAGATCTAGACAAAGTTGTTGTCAGAAGGTGACCGGTAATTGCAACAGATGAATTTAGTTGCAGCCCAGAGTTTTATCCATAGTATGTCTTTTCTTCCAGCTTCTAAAGTGGGGAGTCTGGTGCAGGGTAGACTGCTACGGACGTATGCGCACACGCCTCAATGCAATCTAGAGGAAGTAAGGAGCTCATACCCCGGGAAATTAAGGTGATTAGTGGCTGTTTTGGCACTGATTTGGGTTTAGGTGAGGAAGAGGAGTTGGGGCCTATTAGCCTGGAGGAAATTGTGGACGGATTTCAGGTTAGAATTTAGGCCACATATATTCAAGAAGGATATGTTGCATTTTGATGTTGGCGCCCCCTGTACACCCCTCTCCCGGAGATCCGAATGGAGGGGTATTTTACCTCCGGAGGAGCCATCATCATTTTTGCTTATAAGGGAAACCGACTCATACACTAGAACCGGAAACGTCCGTTGGGACTTCACCGGCCCCTTGATGCATGGGGTGGTGTCTCCTCGGGCGTGGAAAATTCCACTACCACCTGCGAAGAGAGGGAGCGAGACTTTAGTAGACCATCAGCCCTGGCCGTTATTCCCAATGCCGACAATCACGCCAGGGGTGGCACGAGGAGCCAGCCTCTAGGAGTCCGGTAGCTAAATCACGCGTCGATCAATCAAGAGAACGACCAGCGCATGACCAGGCTAAGGGACCATACCCCCCACTATATATATATATATATATATATATATATATATATATATATATATATATATATATATATATATATATATATATATATATATATCGCTCGTGCTGTATCTGGACTTATATTAAAGGTAGACGTAATTACTTTTACTTCCACATCGTCGTAAACGTGTGAAGGTTTGGTAACGGGAAAAAGAACCTAACTTCACACTCGCTACGTCCCTAGGTAAAACCTTCACCATCTTCCAAGCAGAAATGCCTGCTATAAATCTCTGTGTACCATAGTACACACAAGGCATACTCAAAAATACAGAGATTTGTATCCTGTCAGACAGTCAGACAGTAACGGTTATGTTTTATTCATTACCGTAACTCCCTTACTGATATAACGTGGGCCTCAAAGGAAGCTTAAATAAAAAAGGTGACTTTATTTTTGAACAGCAATTCAAGTTTTGGTTTTGAAAAGATTTATTGAAAATTCGCTAGTCACATTTACCATCGTAGTCCCCCTACCGCATTCCCTTTATATACGTTAAATTAAAATATCAACGGACGGAATATTTGCCTTAAGCGAAAATATCGTTATTTATTACAATCTTCTACAATGAATAGATGAGATATACCAAAGGGAAGACAAAATTCCGTGTCCAATCCATCACCAGAAAGTCAAGTCGACAATCTGGAAGCAACTTTACACTAGAAACTCATGGATGTTCATCAACCCACGAGAATCTAGAGTTGCAATCATATGTAACGGCCAAAGGGAAGAAGTTACGATGAAGCAGTATGGCATTATATCAATCTCGCAAGACTGTATCATCAAGACAGAAACTATTGTGGTAACTCCCAAGCAGATAGAGAGAGTGCCGATCATAGGCGGGTTCGTGAAACCAGTGCCAACCAACTTAACGTTTTCAAACGCGTTAAGCAGTCCAGCGATAATTGCCCAAGAAGCAGTTGTCCGCCCATATGATGATTTGACGGACATCGCTCTGGAAGAACTACAAGAGGAGGACCATCTCCAAGGAATACGATGGCGACCGGTCACGCATCATTCTATAATAACGTGCCTGGCCACCACAGCAACAGTAGCTATAGTAATTATAGCCGCTATCTATATACTATGGAGGATTCAGAAGAAAACTAAGGTCAGCACTGCCGAAGAAAAGAAGAACGGGTGTTGAAAAGGCCTACCCCGATGTCGAACTAATAGAGATGGCAGATTTGAGTAGATTACAAGAAACAGCTGTTGATTCTAATAGCCCATAGTCAGCCTGAGAAAGCCTTCCGTTGTTGACTCGGCAGGATGTTCATGGAACACAAAGCGACCCAGAAGGGCGACTCGAGGCGTGAAAATATATTTAATATTGTTTTTAAGAAAAAAATATTTATATGAAAATTTGCTATCATAAATCCAAATAATATCGTTTATAATTAAGTAGGTCGCATAGAAATTATAATTATTGACCTGAAATTGCTCTTATGTTTATGCAATTAATAAACATGTTGCCGTTGCAGTTTGCGATATTGAAGAATGCTGACTATTACTGATTGCGCATTGTGAAGAATGTGGACCAAGCAAGGTTATATATATATATATATATATATATATATATATATATATATATATATATATATATATATATATATATATATATATAAGTATTTGTATACATTAACAGAGATTTTTGATTAGATTCTTAAAATGTAAAGACGCGAGACTTTTTAATTTAATTATGTACAGATTTGGTTTTAAATTTTATTTGGTTAAGTTAGTTTAAAAAAATTTGTTAATTTTTTTTTATTATTTCTTAAAATTTTTATTACAATGTCCATATTATCCCAGTTATAAAACAACTTAATCCCTAAATAACCTCCGCTCCTTAAACAATGTTCGTAAATTGGAAATCAACAAGCAGGAGAATATCGTTGCAGAGATGAATATTTACTCCACCATGACGTAATAACATGATCTAAATTGTTAGAAACTAGAGGTGGAACTATTAACAAAGATACCGGGAGTCATAAAGTCGGAAATTTGTGAGCCAAGTTGACAACTGAAAGAAAGGCCGACAAAGCAAGCGCTATCGTTAAGCAATAAAGTATATTTGACACATACTGGTCGTATAACCGTTGGGACTGCAAAGCTCCGACTTGATGTCTGCAGAAACTGAGCGAAATACATGCATCTCTGCATCTCTCTCATACACATGGAGGTAGATGGGTTACTAAGGACAAAGAGAATATCGCCGGCCAAGATGTCGAGCACCGAACAAACCCAGCCGGCTACTTAAGCGCGTGAATGCCTGCATCGCGGAGGGTTTGCCGACAGAAGCAATAACTGCCCTACCTCTCGAGTTCAGTTCAGGAGAGTTTTTCTATCAATCAAGGAAAGTAAACGCCTAGTATAATTATCGTGCAAGGGCTGCAAATAACTTCAGTCTGGTTTAGTGAGGTTTTTTTTAGTAAAGCTCTTAACACAGTGACCAGTGTTGACGGCATTTTCAAGTGGACACTTTCAAGTAAACACTTTCGAGTTTTTAAGTTCAAGTTTTCAATTTCAGTCTCAGTTTAAAGTTTGCCTTTATGTCCGATTTTTGCGTGTACATTCAAACATACCTTTGTCTCAGAATTTACCGTTAAAATTCAGTTTTACACTTCCGATTCAACTACATCAAGTTTCAACCCCAGTGTTTACCAAGCCTTTTGATTGTACATTGCACCTACACTATCTTCCTGTCTCCACCTCTGCAAGCCTTTTCTACCAGTTGCTGACTCCTCTCTTGGAGATATTAATCGCCTATGGTCAGCGCTAAATAGCGATGTTACCCTATACAGTTTGTACATTCCGTCTGCAGGAAATTCCAAGAAAACTGCTTGAAAGCTGTCTATTTGAAGCCATATCCTCATTTATCCCTGCGTACCCCGCACAGCATCCCTATCCCCCTAGGTGCCGTAACTTCCTTGGAGGGTAGGAACAAGACATTTTTCTTGTGGTTTATGCAGCGAGGGTGGTTGTATGCACGCGAGGGCGAAGAAAAATCCCCACCACGAAGCAGCCAACCCCCACCTGCTTTGTCGTAGGCGATTTCCTTCCCCCCTCGTGTGCATACAACCAGCTTCGTTACATAAACCACAAGAAAAACTTCTTGTTCATACCCCCAAGGAAGTTACGTGACCTGGTGCAAATAGGGGTGCTATGCGGGGTAGGCAGGGTTTAATGGGGATATGGCTTCAAATAGACAGCTTCAAGCAGTTTTCTTGGCATTTTCTGCTCATATTTTCTTTTTACTACCTACCTTGCCCAGCACCCCTATTCACTCACAGTCCTGTAAATTCCTTGGGGGGTGTGAACAAGAAATTTTTCTTGTGGTTTGTGCATCCAGGTGGGGTCCTAGTAATGTTTCTGAAAACAATTTTTTTAAGCGTTCGGGAGCTAATTTGCAAATTTACCGAATTTTCATTAAATCCTTCAAATTTCAATAACTCAATTTGCTATTAACGTAATTGTTTTGTTGCTTAGGAAACCAACATTTAAGTTTATTTTCGGAAAATTCTCCTATATTTTCAAACCATAAGTAATTTTGATAAAATATAGTACATTGTTTCTACTACATAGGCTATACCGGTAATCAGATTGATGCCTGTTCGCATTTGCTATTAAAAACTTCCCTTTGCAAATGGCGTGGATAAGGGCGTTATCCAGAAAAATCGGCCCAGTTTTGTGTTTTCTTTCGGACAATTTTTATATCTCCGGAAATAACAAAGTAAGGCCCACCAAATTTGGTACACGTGTTTGAATAATAAAGAGTAAACCATGTAACAAAATTTAGATCTGTAAGTTAAAAACCAAAACAACTTATAGGCGTTTAAAGAAAAAAAAAATTGGTGTTTATCTCAAAACATCAAAGTAGCGATTTGAAACGTCAAAATCGGCAACATTTAGGCAAAGAACCTGGTACAAGTACGTGTTATGTAAAGAAAATGTTGCAAGAAAAGTGTTCTACACACCCCTAAGTTAGAAATTCAACTGTCATTTGCCTTCATTTTACTAAAATATTTCCAGAAACTTTATTTTAAGAAACCCTTTCTCTGATGCTTTGGCAGTAGTTTTAGTTGAGTTTATGGTTTAACGGTCTATAACTTTTAGCTAAGTTTCGTAGAAAATATCCATTAATGTGGAGACCGCAATTTTTGAATTTCAAAAAGATTTCTTCAAATTAGTGCAAACTAGGCCCCCTAGAATCCATATGCGGGGTTAGTCTCGGTTTTTATCTATTTACATATATACACTGTAAAGCATTTTCACGGTAAAGCTCAATATAATTGTTATTATACAAGATACGAGAAAAAGATTTATACGTTAATTTTGGGTGTCTTGAGCTGCATGTTATAAAATTCTTTTGAAAATCACAGGATGACCCATATATCATTGATGATACTTTTTTTTTGAACAGCCTTGTTATTGCATTTTTGCATTATTTCTCAAAATATGATGCACTTTTTAAGAAAAACATCGAGACGCAGTAAGTGCGTTTTGGTAGCGAATTTTCATTTCATTAACCTAAGCTTCGTTGGCTAGGAGGCCAGATTTCTAGGAAAAATTTTTAGCTTATTTTCAGATTTTTTTGTACAATGTCAAACAATAAGTTATTTTAATAAAAGATACCATTGTTTCTACTATATAGGTCATACCGGTAATGAAATTCATGTCTGCTTGCATTCAAGAGACATATTTGTGATTAAAAACATTTTTATGAAAATTCACTTCCATTTGCACTTGCTGCGTTCAGACATTTTTCTTCGTTCAGCTCTTCCAGTTTTTGTAAATAAGTATGGCAATAATGGGCATTCTCCGGTACAACTTACTTAATTTTACCCTCAATTTGATAGCAGCTATTGTCTTCTAGATGTTTTGATTTTTGTTTCAATTTTCCCGTGTCCCTTACTTTGATGGAGCGGTGTATCTAGACGTCTATGTTAGTAGTACGTGTGTTGATATGGGGTTGTTTACGATACGGCCCCAACTGTTATGGGGAGGGGTAGATGCGTGGTCACGTGAACAACAGACGCCACCAGGGCGTCGGTCGGTCTCGTCTGACACCATTTAACCTCAAAAGAAGAAGAAAATAAGTTCATAAACTCCTCCATAGTGTACGAACGACTCCCTCGATTCACTATATTCTCCTTGACGCTGTCTATACGAATCCTGCGAATGGACAAGCAATACAAATATCTAAATTAGCATTTAGTGTACGGGATTCTCTGATTTATATTACTATTTACGAACAGAACAAACGTAAATAAGAAACTGCTTGTCTGACGAAAAGTTTAAGCTATCTTAAAATATATATGTTGATTTTATACCGTGTGTTTTGTTACACGTAAATAAGACACATTGTTATTGTTACTACTCCATAGGTAGAGTTTGGCAAAACCAACTTTACCGCGACCATGTTCTTTACACCCAAAACTCATTTCCATACTGAAGTTGGTACATATTTAAAATATATTTTCTCCTTAAAAACAGGGTTGAAATTAAGCGATTTTTACTAAAGTGTGTGTCAGTATTCACCACAAGTTTCACATTCACATAGTCAAAAGGTGAAGAGATAGATATTTTGTGGTAATTATCTCAGAGTCTACGGTAAGCACTGATCAAGACGACAACTGTTTAAAAGGTCACCGGGTAAATAAATCTGTTGAACAACCTTTTCGACGATATAGAGGTTACGGAGGACGCAGACCTGTCTGGGCCCCCTATCAACAAAGAAGAAATTGTAATAACAATAAATACGTCAAAGGACAGAAGGGCAGTTGGCCCAGACTGCATACCTGTCAACTACTAAAAATACTAGACGACAGGGGAATTTCCGTACTGCACAGAATATTTAACAAAATATATAACACGGAGGAGTTCCCTGCCAAGTGGATTACATCACATTTTATCCCTCTGCCAAAAAATAGTAACGCAACGAAGTGCGAGGACCATAGGCTGATCAGTCTAATAATCCACAAGTTAAAGATATTCCTCAAGATTATTCACTACAGAATCTCCATAAAATACGAAAGAGGGGCAGCCTCCACACAATTTGGATTTAGAAGAGGACTAGGTACGAGAGAGGCTATAGTTGCAACTAAAGTATTGATCCAGAACTGCAACGACCAGCGGAAGAGTGTGATGCTATGCTTCATCGACTACGAAAAAGCGTTTGACAGGGTCCAACACCACAAACTCATTCAAATTTTAAGGAGGATGGATATAGACCAGAAGGATATCCGCTGCATAGAAAGCCTTTATTGGAACCAAACAGCCGTAGTCAAGGTTGGCAATGAACACACAGAACCGACAAAGATCCTTTCGGGGATCAGGCAGGGATGCGTTCTCTCTCCACTCCTCTTCAACCTGTATTCTGAAAGCATCGTTCAGGAGGCGCTCGAATAACGCGACCTAGGTATTAAGGTGAATGGAGTCTGGATCAACAACAAACGGTACGCAGACGACACAGTCCTAATTGCAGACAACATGAAAGACTTGCAGGACCTTCTTAACGCTATAGGCGACAGTAGCAAAAACTTGCGTCTTAATATCAACACCAAGAAGACAACATTCATGATAGTTTCTCGCAAGCCGGAAGAACATCAACATGAAAGCCTAACATACAACAGATGCCCAGTAGAACGGGTATATAAATTTAAATATTTAGGCACCTGGCTGTGTGAAAACTGGACGTCTGAAACGGAGATCAGATGCCGAATCCAAATGGCCCGAAACACATTTATGAAATTCAACACTGATTTTGGCCTCAACCTAAGAATTAGATTTGTAAAATGTACGTGTGGTCAGTGTTACTATATGGTGTGGAGGGCTGGACGCTGAAGGTGAATACCATGAATAGACTTGAAACCTTCGAAATGTGAACATACAGACATATACCAGAAGTCCCATGGACGGCCAGAAAAACACACGAGGAGATTCTAAGAACGGTTAAAAGAGAACGTGAACTGTTGAACACCATCAAGCGCAGAAAAACAGCATATCCGGGCCACGTAATACGGAATGAAAAATACAAATTCCTACAATTAGTAATCGAAGGAAAGATCGAGGGGAAGAGAGGGGTCGCAGGAAGAGGATGTCATGGCTCAGAAACGTTACCCAAAGGACAGGACTAAAAACTGTAGGAGACCTATTCAGCGCCATCAGAAATAGGGAAGAATGGGCACATGTGAGCGCGAATATCCATTAATGGATAATAAATAGAAGACAATATAATAATAATTATTATTATTATTAATAATAATAATAATAATAATAATAGTAAAAATATTTATTTGGTCCATTAGTTACAATTATTGTAAATCGGACCAGTCATAAAGCTTACAAAAAAAAAAACGTATCACAACTTATCACAAGGGTACGTGCCCAAAAATATAAAATATAACGGGCTTAACATCACAACAAAAAACATACGTTCACAATGCAGCTTCATAAAATTCACCCAAACTATAAAAACTATGAGTAATCAGAGCAACCTTCAGTTATTTTCTTAATTTTTTTGCACTATTTGTGTCCCTCCGAGAACAAGGCAGCTGGTTGCACAAAAAGCAACCGGCATAACATGGCGACTTCTTAAAGAAAGAATGGTGACATTTATTCAGGTGAAAAGTATCTTTATCTCGAGTGTTGTACCCATGAAAATCCGAGTTGATAACAAATTTCCTTTTGTTTTTGTGAATGTAAGTTAACAGATGGAACAAGTAAACTGATGTTAATGTCATAATGTTATTTTGCTTAAAGATGTCACGACAAGAGTGTCCAAAAGGTAGATTGTATATTAATCTCAGTATTCGTTTCTGTAGCACAAATATTATATGGTAATCCGAGGATTGGCCCGAGATAACGATACCGGAACTCAGATGTCAATAGACAGTCGCGTAATAGACTTTCAGCAGATGTTCCGAGCTTAAGGAATCTTTAAGCGTCAAAATTGGATAAAACGCGGAATTTAATTTCTTGACCGATCTGGTCTATATATAACAGGCTACTGTCAATTCTAACACCCAAGAATTTTATCACCTTTTTGAATTGCACCGTATTTCCGTTCACCAAAATAGTGCTGTCGCACATTCTCTCTCTTCGGTGGCAGTTATGCATTTCAAGAGAAAATGTCTTGTCATAGTTTAAAATTAGTCGGTTTCTACAACATCATTCATCAAAAGACTGTACTACGGATTTTAATTTTCATTTAGTTTCCTACATCGCCTTGCCGTAGACAACAATAGAAGTGTCATCGGCGTACATGAAGATTTTTCCGTCTTGTATAAATTGCGGCAGATCGTTTACATAGAGTGTAAACAAAAGTGGGCCAATGACACTTCCCTGGAGTGTGCCCATACGTACACTATATCTTTGGGAATTAATATTATTCGCATTTACAAGTAACTGTCTGTTGGTGAGATACGAAAGTAGGTCGTTGCAAGTGTCTCTTATACCCAACGCCCACATCTTCTCCTTAACAAAAAAAGGATTTGCTGTGTCAAAGACACGATACAGGTCAAAAAATAAGGTCACCACAATGTAATTGAGGTCCATTCTTTCGTTTACATCTTGAGTGTATTCAATAAGGGCAGTTTCTGTGGAATAGCCAGTTCTAGATCCGTGCTGTGATGGTGATGTTATTTTAATAGAGTTTAAAAAGTTAACCATGCTTTATGTACTATCCTTTCAATGATCTTTGAAAAAATGCTTAATATAAAGATGGGACAATAGGTCTCCAAATTCGTACTGTCCACCGCCTTCAACACAGCAACAACTAGAGCCAGTTTCAATATGTCAGGGAATTTTCACAGGCATATACAGGAATTTATAATATTTCTAAGTGGCACGGCAAGCTCAGCAGCACATTGCTTAATATTTTTTATTGGAACATCATCAAAGCCGCATGATTTTTTATTAGGAAGTTCATTGATGATGTCGGTAACATCACATTCGGTTACAGGTGTTATAAAAAGTGTTTTGGGCTTATATTTTTCGGCTGTGCAGCTATCAGACATCTGGCCCCCGAAATGCAACATGAGCTTCCTCTCAGCACCACATGAAAAATATCTGGCAAGCATCTCAGCAACTTCTACCCTACTAGCTATATTTTTGTTTTCGTATAGTAAATTCGAAGTGCAGTGCTCTCCACTAGGTTTGCTTTTCTTGAGATTACCAAGCTGCCATAGTGCTTTAGTTTTATTTGGGGCGTTACAAATATAAGATGCTGTGTAGTTTTGTTTTTCCTGTTCAATTAGGTTATTTATCTCGGCCTCCATTACTTTATACATAGCGTTAATCTCCTTCTCTCCGGATTGTTTTCGCATTTAATTTAAAAAGCTTAGGTGCTTAAGTTTTTGTTGCAGATTTCGTGAAACCTTGATTCGATATTTTACATCAAACCCCGAATTTACTATTTCTTAGTTTTCGGACAAGCTACTTCAAAGCACCAGACAAAAGTGTCGAAAAAAAAATTAAATGCCATGTCTACATCCTCAATTTCACTTAAATAGAAATAGTATGTGCTCGAAAAGCGAGTTTTAAATTCGTTAATTGTCATTTCATTTAGAGGTCGAAAGACAATTTCTCTTCTGGCCTCTATGGACGAGTGGCCAATTCTGTTTGCTAAGCGAAACGTAACTGTCTGAGCGTAATAGTCCGAGATTCCTGAATCAAAATTGTCTACAACACCCTCAATATTTGTTATTACATAATCAATGCTACTACTACTCAAGGTGTCACCCGATCTAAATACCCTTGTCGGAGTATTAACAAGAGAAGTTAAACTGTAAGAATGAAATAGATCGTCTATTATTTGACAATCAAGCGATCCATAATTATTTATGTTAAAGTCACCTCTTACACAAACAAATTTGTATCTCTGAATAACAGTTTTAACTAGTTTACACAATAGGTCGCAAAATACCCCAAAGTTGCCTGCAGGCGACCTATAAATATTAACAATACATGTGTGTTTATCATATAGTATAGCAGCACATTCAAAATCAAGCTCAACTAAAAGTCTATTTAAATAAGCCAATGGTTTACATTTCTGTGCAGATGCTTCAGTAGCGAAAATAATTGACCCACCGTGTGGATGTGTGTCGGTGGATCGTTCGTACAAATGCATCGACTTTGACATAACCATCAAGAACAACAGCATTACAATTCGATTGTGTTAACCAATGTTCACAGATACAAATAAATCGCAATTCCGTTCTTCCAAGAAACAGCACCAAAATATTAATTTTATTTATTAAACACTGAATGTTTATATGCAGCAAGTCTGTCTGCCTAACATCACAGTTTAGAATAGGGTCACCGGAAGTGCACCTGTTCGCGTCAGAAAAGTTAAAAACATTGCTACTTACTGTTATGATTTCATTATCTAGTAAGATGTCACAATCACTCTGTTGGTCACGGCTCAGTTCTCTTGTGAAAAAATCTGTACTCTTTCACTATTACACCAATAAGCCACTTTTCCTCGTCGAAGATATCACTTTTGTTTTCTTTCGGGACACTCGCTTTAAAATTACTATTGCTAACTCCATCTGCGAAGCTGCTATCGGTGGAGGGGTGGAACGTACCATTTGTGGCTGGATCGGTAGCATGCTGCGTAATCGGACCATTATTACCTCGTTTCAGGGGGAGGTGGTCAGCTTCGGGTCTGCGAATGGGGTGCCCGCAGGGAGGTGTATTATCGCCTTTTGGCCCCTCTTTTTTATATTTTAACGACACACCACGAGGGCTTACAGCCTAAATACTATCGTACCGTGGGTGTCGACAAGGAGGAAAGGGGCAACTTTTTAATTCTGGACTTACCGGTTTGGCGATATGGAGGTTCGGAGGAGAAGAAAAAAATATGTGTCGGCAAGGAATTCCACAGCTTGGAAGTCCTCGGGACAAAAGAGCCGGCATAACAAGATGTTCTATGTCTGGTGACATGGACAGTAAAAGGGTGCATTCGCCCTGTTCCCCTGCTAGATCTGTTGGGGGCAGCAGGTGGAGGAACTATGGAAGAAAGCTCCTCTGAGCAGTGCCCGTGCAGATATCTATAGAAGAGAGAGAGGTCACCAAAGGCACGTCGGTGGGCAAGGGATGGCAGCCTTTGGGTGAGGGTAGGCTCACCGATGCGACGTATAGCTATCTTCTGTATGGAGTTTAGGATAGCGAGTGTAGAAGC
Source organism: Tillus elongatus (assembly GCA_964006375.1). Classification (NCBI taxonomy): domain Eukaryota; kingdom Metazoa; phylum Arthropoda; class Insecta; order Coleoptera; family Cleridae; genus Tillus; species Tillus elongatus. Next base: position 140,670,194 of record OZ023268.1, on the reverse strand, counting down.
GGCAACCGTACCCCAGATGTGGGAGCAGTATTCGAGGTTTGGCCTTTTTTGTGAAGTATATAAGATATAGAGATTAGCTGGTAAAAATTATTTGCGAGCCCGGAAGAGAAAACCTAATTTCTTAGCAGCCGCTTCTGCAATTGATGTGACATTTTGGTGCCAATTGAGATTTAGATCCACGGAAATGCCAACAAGTGAAAAGGACTCATTACTTTGAATAACTTGGTTGTTCATTGTGATGGGTCTAGGACTGGTGTATCTCTTATGAGATAGAAAGCAAGACTGAGATTTGGTGCAGTTGAATTATACAAGATTTCTACTTCCTCAGTCTAATATTTTTTGGAGATACACAGAGACAGAACCCTCCATGAGTCTGCGATCCTCATATAATTGGGCTAAGAAGACAGGCTTTGAATATTGTATATTTGAGTGGAGGGTGCCGTTGTCCGCGTAACTGTGAACTAGGTTGGATGTGCTAGAGAGGAGGTCATTGATGTGGAGAAGAAACAAATTGTGGAAGGTTAAGGTGCAGGCGTATGCGGATGATCTTGTCATAGTGGTTAGAGATAAATCTGAAGAGGAACTTTAAAATACTTTTCAAGAGACACTAAATGTAGTAAATGAGTGGTTCCGGGTGGACCAAATGTCTGTGAACCCCCATCTTTGTTCCATTGACCAGAAGAAGAAGGTTAGAAAAATTAAAACCACCTATTCTTATAGGGGAAACAATTCCATTTATGGAACATGCAAAATATCTGTCGGTTACCCTAGATAAGATGCTCAACGGGAACGTACAGTTAGAGAATGTAATGTACAGGGCCAACACTTCTCTGTGGACATACCGAAGAATCTGTGGAAATAACTGGAGAACAGGCCCACAACAGATACACTGGCTCTATGTAGTGGTTATCAGACCAATGATAACACGTGGAGCTATATTTTGATGGCCTAAGGCACTTCGTGGTATCGCGAGGGCCACACTTGCTCAGTTACAGAGACAAGCTTGTCTGATGATAACGGGCGCGATAAGCACCGCTCCATCAACCGCTCCAGAAGTCCTCCTAAACATTCCATCACATCACATTTGGCTGGAGAAGGAGGCTAGGTGGACAACTTACAGTTTAAAATAAACGGCTGACATCAGGCAGAAGGCAATCAGTTTGGAAAGGACCGGACCCCACGATGACATTCTGGGAGTGGTCTTTGACCTGATGCCTACAAAAATGAGTAGAGATATGCCTTTCAAGACCGTCCTTCCGGAAAGGGAGGACTAGGAACGAAACCAAACGATGCTATTGGGGGCAGATCTTTGCTGTTGCACTCAGAGCTCCAAAACGGGGGGAGGGGGGTAGGAGCTGGCGCATATGGGAGCAACACCGATGCAAGAATATCATCTAGCCTCGGAAAGTATGCAACCATACACCAGGCAGAAGTGTATACCATCGAGATGTGTGCGAGGGAAATTATACAAAATCATTGCATAGACAAATCGACAAAGATATATTCAGGCTGCCAAGCTGTAATAAAGGCACTTAATCCCTACCGTTGCAATTAAAAAACGATATGGAGCTGTAAATCTGCCCTCAACGAACGAGGCAGCTCCAATGAGGTGTCGCTGGTCCGGACACCGGGTCACTCGGACCTTGATGGCAACGTAGCGGCCGACGCGCTTGCGAGGGCTGGTTCCCAAGAGGACTTTATGGGACCAGAACCTGTGCTGGGGATATCATCATGCACGGCAAAACCCACCTTAAAGACCTGGACAAGTAGAAGGATAACCCATGAACAGCAAAATCTGTCAGGATTAGCACACTCTAACGTCTTCATAAATCGCCTTTCAAAGTCAAGGGCTAAAAAACTTCTAGAGCTAAACAGACAACAACTGAAAATTCTGGACGGCCTGTTCACAAGACACTGTCGCTTGCGTCACCACGAACACCGAATTGATCTTGGCCAAGAGTCGGAGTGTTGGCTGTGTATGGAGAGTGACGAAACATCAGAGCACGTGCTAGGTTCTTGCCCGGCTGCAGAATGGACAAGACACCTGTTGTTTGGCAAGACAAAGCTTGCACCAGAAGATCTGAGTCAAATTTCGCCCACAAAAATTGTCGACCACTGTAGGAGGCTGGATTGGTTGGGTGAAATATAAGACAATTAGGCGTGAACCACAGCCACCTTAAGGTAGCAGTGAAGGGACCGTTATGGCTTATTCACAATTTAACCTAACCTAACTTAGATATATGTTTTTTGGCAGCTATGGGTTTCTAAATATAAAACCCACAGCCTGTGGTGAGCAATGATTAAGTCAATTTGTCGAAACATCATTCAGTAAAATTACATCTGTTGAACTGAATTGGTTGGTTAATAGGTTCTTAATAAAAAGTAACAATGCAACAGAAGATTTTAATTGCACCAAATATATATTATTATTCTTCTCCATTACAAAAATCATCAAAACAATGACACACTTTAATTTTTCTGGTGCTAGTGTTGCCATCATAACAACTACTTTGTCCATATGTGTCTTTTTTATTTTTTACTAAGCCACAAACTCTAAAAACTTTTTGTTGTTCGTCTTCATATTCCGTCCCTAAAACTGAAGTAAATTGGAGTCAAATTGGAAAAGACTATTTTCAACTTATTATAAACATCTACATAAATTTTGATCATAGAAATAAACCACGCGTCAATTGAAGTGTAATACCTTAAATTTTGAATGCTGTTTGATCGTTTCTATCTCAAAATCAAATTCACTGACTCTGCTCTAATTTTCACAGGTTGGCAGATGTTTTTTGGGGCTTCTGATTGGTAGACAATAACAAAATTTGCACTTACCTGCTATAACATACAGGGTGGAATATAAGTAGATGTTTTTTCAACAACATTTTAAACGATGGTTAATAATCTACGAGAAAAGTTATATATAATATATATATATATATATATATATATATATATATATATATATATATATATATATATATATATGTGTATATATATATATATATATATATATATATATATATATATATATATATATATATATATATATATATATATACATTTCGTATGCAATTTAGAAATATACCTTGGTACCTCGGGACGTTTTCGTGATTCTATTAATATCGCAGCCCACTACGCTTTTATTATCAATTTTGTATTTTAGGTCATATCCACCATAGGTAAAAATGCAAGCAACCCTCATTGATCGAAGAGGCGGATTACGTTCGCTTTTGGTATAAAGTGCTGCAGATTATCTCTATACCTCGAGACCTTCCCTCAACTGCATACCGAAAATTGACCCAACCCAATTCCTTGACTATTGAAGCGCGAGTTTTACGAAAACAATGTGGTTAAGACTCTAATTTGACCTCAAAGATAAAAGTGATGACAGCAACGTAGTGAACCGCGATATCAACAAAATCTCTAGAAAGCCCTGAGGTTTAGAGATAATCTTCAGCACTGAATACCAAAAGCGAACATAATCCGTATCATCGACCAATGGGGTTTGCTTGCATTTTTACTTAGGGTGGATTTGACCTAAGATACAAAATTGTTTATAAAGACGTTGTGGGTTGCAATATTGATAAAATCTCGAAAATGTCGCGAGGTATTAAGGTGTTCTTCTGAATTGGATACCGAAAATTCACCCAACCCAACTCCATGACTATTGAAGTGCGCGTTTTACGAAAAAAAAACAATGTGTTTAAGAGTCTGATTTGACCTCAAAGACAAAAGTGATGACAGCAACGTAGTGGAACGCGATATCAACAAAATCTCGGGAAGGTCCAGAAGTATAGAGATAGTTTTCAACACTGAATACCAAAAGTGAACATAATCCGTCACATCGACCAATGGAGTTTGCTTGCATTTTTACTTGGGATTCATTTGACCTAAAATACAAAATTGGTTATAAAAACGTATTGGGCTGCGATATTATTAAAATCTCGAAAACGTCCCGAGGTATTAAGGTGTTCTTCTGAATTGTATACCGAAAATTCACCCAACCCAACTCCTTGACTATTGAAGTGCGCGTTTTACGAAAAAAACAATGTGGCTAAGAGTATAATTTGACCTTAAACATAAAAGTGATGACAGCAACGTAGTAGAACGCGATATCAACAAAATCTCGAGAAGGTCCCGAGGTATAGAGATAATCTTCAGAACTGAATACCAAAAGCGAACATAATCCGCCTCATTGACCATTTTTTCTTGCATCTTATATTTTTACTTAGGGTGGATGAGTCCTAAAATACAAAATTGATTCTAAAAACGTAGTGGGCTGCGGTATTAATAAAATCTCGAAAACGTCCCGAGGTATCGAGGTGTATTTCTAAATTGCACACCAAAAATATATATAACTCTCCTCGTAGACTAATGGCTATCCTTTGAAATGTTGCTGAAAAAACATCTACTTATATTCCACCTGTATCTTGTAGCACGTAAGTGCAAATTTTGTTATTGTCTAATAATCAGAAGCCCCAAAATACATCTGTCAACCTATAAAAATTAGAGCAGATTCGGTAAACTTGATTTTGAGATATAAACGATTAAACAGCATCCAAAATTTAAGGTGTTCCACTTCAATTGACGCGTAGGTTAGTAACATTTATGTATCGGAATTATACAATGTGTTGCAAATAAACATTGCTTTCATTAAGTATATGTTCCAAATAAACTTATCAAGGAGATCTGCATTCACTATAATTTCACCCAAGATCTTGTTAAAATTTTTACGAGGTACATTTGGAGAACCCAAATCACCACAACACATTTTTAAAAAGACCTGACGATCGTTTCACTAACCAAGTTAGCATCATCAGAGGATGAAAAATTCTTTACTCTTTATTTTTACCGTTACCAATAATTCTGTAACCAGCCTCCATGTTAAACTTTGCTTTCGTAGATCTAAATAAAACTTGTCTTAGGGTAGTTTGGGAGGTGCTGGTTAAATTGTAGATCAAAGACATTAAAAATTATATGAGAAATAACCTATGATCTGTTATATTTATACGCGCTTACTGATCCCTCTCCATAAAAAATCAAAATGCAATAGTAGAATATCATATTTATTTTTTATTTAACTTAGTAAACATATTTACACATTTTTTTTGAAAAAATAACTAGTAACTATTATTTCCTTTTATAAATTTAGATGTTTCTTGTCCATTGCACAGGTCGACTTTACATGTACAGGTTTGCCTTCTGAAGACTATAATATTAGATCCGACACAACTACCAGGATATTCCGATTTAGGTTCTAATGTACAAAATCTTTCAACTCGTCGTGTCTCCAGTGACTGACCATCTTTTGGACCTAGAGTAAATATTATACACAGTACTAGTAGACATCTTTCAGTCACACCAAAAATTTTATTTGCAATAAACTAAAGCAAGAGACGGTACCTAACGCAGACGATGGTAAATCTATATGGAAAATTAAAGAAATATTTAGAGTGTCAAAATTTATCTACCACAGAATAATGTTTTTCGGAAGTTATATTTTAAAGAAACAATGGTTTTTGTATTAAATGGATTCTAAATATCCACGGTTGTAGCAGGAATTTTAATGAAAAAGGGAACCGCAGCTGAAGAAAAACTTAGTTGAAAATTAGAAAGTGACACAGCAAAATAATTTGACATTTAGACGCTTGGGAGAAGAGGCTGTTCAAAATCGTGTCCCAGTGCAAAAACAAGCATAGCTTTTTGTACGACATAATGTATAATTTTAATTAATAATAAATAATTATACGCTAATCATACGAGGGCGGATCAATAAATCCGTGACTTTTTGAATTTCCCGCCTCTTCAAGGGAAGGGCAACACTGTTCCTATCAACAAGCATATGTCAGTTGACTCCTGTCAATTGTTGAACAAGCTGAGTCATTTAGTTTGTGTTAGATAGCCATTGAAAGCAGACAACCGCTTGAGTTATAAAGAAAATGGAAAAAGTGAATTTCATGTGTTCATCAAAAATTATTTTTTAGGGAAAAAAACCATCACTCAAACCAAGGATAAGCTTGATAAATACTATGGCTCAGTTTTCATGGTAATAAAGAGGTTTATTGAATTTCGCGACGGCCGTACAAGCACAAATGACGCGGAACGTTCTGGACGCACAGTTGAGGTCGCTACTCCCGAAACAATTCAAAAAATTCACGATATGCTGTTGGCCGATCGGAGATTGAAAGTGCGGGAGATTGTGGAAGCTATAGGCATCTCACGTGGCTCAGTGGTTTCGATTTTGATTGGGTATGAGAAAGCTCTCCGCAAGATGGGTGCCGCGTTTGCGCGGTGTACCAATTAGGATTTCTCACCTGGAAAATATCGAAATTAAAAACAAAAGTCGCTACACGTCGACATTGTTTTCAAGAAGGACATATGATGGCGTTTTGGTGTCTTGGAACTTATCCGTTAGGCAGTGGCATAAAGTACCTTAAATTTTACATGACACCCTATGTTGAGTGACACCTCATTTTAAAGCCGTGTCAATTTTGCTCACGACAACATGCGACTTTTTAAATTTTGGTTGGGATTGTCAATAAAATCATCAATTAAAGAATAAGACAAAATATCAGTAAATTGAAGAATTTAAAAATTATTTCTTCAAATTATGCCGAACTAGAACCCCTAAATGCACGGTCAGTTTAAGTTTTTGCTGATTTACATATACAAGGTGACGCATTTCTACGGTAAAGCTCAATATATCCGTTATTATACAAGATATGAGAAAAAATTATAGACGTTAACTATAGGGTGTCAAACGAGAAAAAAATCTGTGGCTAGGGACAGTTTTGTCGAGGTCAACCAGCTTTTTTATCACCACCACCATTATATGATGTCTCGAGCTGCATCTTATAAACCTATTTTGACAATCAGATATATATATATATATATATATATATATATATATATATATATATATATATATATATATATATATATATATATATATATCCGTCTGATAACGCAAGAAATAATTAACCTATGTTAATGAAACTCGGGAAAGACCTAACTATGTGCCAAAATTCAGCTTTCTAGGGTTACATAAAATTGAGCTATTCAAATTTGAAACATTTATTTTTAAATCACCGGGTTTTATTGACAATGACTTATATGAAATCTAGTATGCTGTTGCCTTGGTAACAGAAGATCTAATATTATTGCGCAGGTCTGTTAGACGCTGTAACGTTTACCGTATGATACGAGATTGCTTATATGTTTGTTTGTTTGAGTCCTGGAATTATTTGTGTAATTTGGGAAATTTTTAGATACAAGTGCAAATTATTCCTTTATTAATGTTAGTGAGTGGATTAAACAGTGTTTGTTATGTTTTATTAAGACATATAAAGGCTCGAAGTTTTACAAAAGGGCTGATATTATACAGGCTGACGCGTTTCTACGGTAAAGCTGAATATAATTGTTATTATACAAGAGACGAGAAAAAATGGTATAAGTTAATTATAGGGTGTCTTGAGCTGCATCTTATAAAATTATTTTGACAATCACCGGCTGGCCCACAAGTCGATCGCTGGTGATCCCTACATTTTTTTTCAAACAGCCATATTTTATTGCATTTCTTATCGAAATATGTTTGTAAGAAAAAAAATCAAGACGCAGTAAGTGCGTTTTGGTAGCAAATTTTAATTAAATGCTTCAAATTTCAATAACTCAATTTGCTATTAACATAAGATTTGTTGGTTAGAAAACCAGCGTTTAAGGTATATTGTCGGACAATTTTTGTACATTTTCAAACAATAAGTTATTTTGATAAAATATGGCACATTGTTTCTACTATATATTTTGCTCATAACCTTATTTGGTTTCTGTGCTTCTGTGTGCTCTGGAGAATGCATTAACAAGTCGTTATTGTAGTGTAAAATTAAAATTTATTAAATGTAGTTTTGATAAAGCAGAATGAAACTTAAAAAATAATTAACCCACGTCGATGCAACTTGGCAAGTGCCTTTCTTTTATTAATGGCTTGGATGAATTCGTTAGCCAGAAAAATCGGACGGGGTTTTCCGGGAAAATTTTGAGTTTTCTTTCGAAAAATTTTTTTTTCGAAAGTAACAAAGCTGTTTTAATTAAATTTACTGTATATGTATAAATCATTTTTTGTACGATTTTTGTGATAGGTTGGTAATAAATAATAAATGTTTAGTGAGTTATTGTAAAAAAAGTTTTTGGGAAAACTAAAATTTACTGTAACATTACTGAACGCAATTTCTGTAAAAAAAATATATATTTTTTAAATTTGGTCCTGAAGTTGTTTGTGAACAATTATATCTTGGCAGGTGTGTAAATAACTTGAAGAGGTTCGTTGTCCAGGAAAATCACACCAGTTTTTTCTGGAACTTTTTAAGTTTATTTTCGGAAAATGTTTGTACTTTTTGTAACAACAATGCTATTTTCGTGCAATATCGTACATTATTACTACTATATATGTTATACTACCAATCCAATGTCATTTTTTTAAAAACAAGACATATTTGCCATTTCAAGCATTTTTACGAAAATTTGCTACCATAACGCATTTGCTGCGTCCAGACCTTTATCTGATGATTCTATTGACGTATCCAAATCAAAACTAAAAAAGTCGTATGTTGTCGTAAGCAGAATTGAGGAAGCTTTAAAATGAGGTGTTATTTAACATAGGATGCCATTTAAAATTCCCCTGTCTAAAGGATACGGTCCAAGACACCAAAACATACGCCACGTGTCCACATTGAAAAGAAAGGCGACGTGTTTCAGCTTTTTTTCTTTTTTTGATGAATTTTCTGAAAAAAAATTCACTAATGGGGATATCCAGACTTTTCAATTTTGAAAAAATGAACGCGAACTAGGATTGAGGGAGTAATTATTTTTGTAGATAAACTTCACTATTTGTATAATGTTTTTCCTGGTGTATTTCGAGAAACTTTTATGTTATTAAACTTGACAGTACTTTTACTTACTTATGTATTCAATTTTGTGGCAAACGGGTACTTCTTCGGTTCTATTTAGGTCGTCATTATTTTCAGTTTCACAGTTCACAACAAATGGACTGTCAACATCCTGTGATGTCAGTTTTAGACAAGCCGGGTCTTTGGATGAGTCGCACTTAAAACATTTTAGGGACGACACTGAAAATATATATTTTTAATAATTACAAAAATAAGTATTGCTTTAAAAAAAGTATATCTTTGAAAATGGTGAAGTTATTTTGATGAAATTCGATACACATGCTGTATTGATAGGTGTCTTATCATATTGCGAAACTTAAGCATATTTACCTGTAAAGATATAGCACACAAAAAACACTGCTATTACTTCTTTTCCCTTACAGACGAACATATTTTTGCTACTTCTTTACACCTGCAAAAAGAAAAAAATATTTTTAATATCAAATGTCTTTCTTTGATGAAAGCAGGCATCAAACCTGGTTGCCTATATAGTAGAAACAATGTACCAAATTTCATCGAAATAACTTTATTGTTTGAAAATATACAAACATTTTTCAAGAGTCTGGATGCAGCAAGTGTGTTATGCAAGTGAATTTTCATTAAAATGTTTTTAATAGCAAATGCGAGCAGGCATCAATCTGATTACCGTTATAGCGTATGTAGTAGAAACAATGTACTATATTTTATCAAAATTAATTATGGTTTGAAAATATAAAAGAATTTTCCGAAAATAAACATAAATGTTGGTTTCCTAACCAACAAAGCGTACGTTAATAGAAAATTGAGTTATTGAAATTTGAAGTCTTTAATGAAAATTCGGTAAATTTGCAGATTAGCTCCCCAACGCTTTTCAAAAGATTGTTTTCAGAAACATTACTAGGACCCCACCTGGAAGCACAAACCACAAGAAAAATTTCTTGTTCACACCTCCCAAGGAAGTTACGGGCCTGGGAGTGAATAGGGGTGCTGGGCGGAGTAGGTAGTAAAAAAGAAATATGAGCAGAAAATGCGAACAAAACTGCTTGGAAGCTGTCTGAAGCCATATCCCCCCACACAGCACCCCTATTTTCCGCAGGTCACGTAACTTCCTTGGGGGCTACGAACAATAAGTTTTTCTTGTGGTTTATGTAACGAGGGTGGTTGTATGCACATGGGAGGGTAGCCTACGACGAAGCCCTCCCCCCTGTTCGACTTCTGGGAGGGTTGGGGGTTGGGAGTGCCTGCTTCGTCGTGGGGATTTTCCTTCCCTCTCACGTGCATACAACCACCCTCGCTGCATAAACCACAATAAAAATGTCTTCTTCCTATCCACCAAGGAAGTTACGGCACCTGGGGGGATAGGGGTGCTGTGCGGGGTAGGAAAGGTTTAAGGGGGATATGGCTTCAAGATGTGAAAAATACAGCTTTCAATTCCGATTTGTTAGAATTTTCTGCTCATATTGCCTTTTACTACCTACCCCGCCCAGCACCCCTACTCACTCCTGTTCCCGTAACTTCCGTGGGGGTTTGAACACGAAATTTTTCTTGGGGTTTGTTGATACAGAGGGGGGGGGGGGCTAGTCAGCTTCCTGAAAACAGTTTTTTGAAAAGCGTTCGGGAGCTAAACTGTAAATTTACCGAAAATTCGCTACCAAAACGCACTTACTGCGTCCAGATTTTTTTCTTACAAACGCATCATATTTCGATAAAAAATGAAAAAAATGCATTAACAAATTTGTTCCACGAAAATTAGCTAAAAAAAAATTATACATCCCTACTCACTCCTGGTCCCATAACTTCCTTGGGGAGTGTGAACAAGAATTTTTTCGTGAGGTTTGTGGATTCAGGGGGGAGCCTAGGCAGGTTTCTGAAAACATTTTTTTGAAAAGCGCTTGGGAGCTAAACTGCAAATTTACCGAAAATTCGCTACCAAAACGCACTTACTGCGTCTAGATTTTTTTCCTACAAACGCATCATATTTCGATAAAAAATGCGAAAATGCATTAACGAATTTGTTCTACGAAAATTAGCTAACAAATAAATTATACACCCCTACTCACTCCTGTTCCCGTAACTTCCGTGGGGGGTGTGAACAAGAAATTTTTCTTGGGGTTTGTTGATCCAGGGGGGCGGATGGGGCTAGAGAGGTTTCTGAAAACAGTTTTTTGAAAAGCGTTCGGGAGCTAAACTGCAAATTTACCGAAAATTCGCTACCAAAACGCACTTACTGCGTCCAGATTTTTTTTCTTACAAACGCATCATATTTCGATAAAAATTACGAAAATGCATTAACGAATTTGTTCTACGAAAATTAGCTAAAAAAATTATACACCCCTACTCACTCCCGGTCCCGTAACTTCCTTGGGAGTGTGAACAAGAATTTTTTTTTGAGGTTTGTGAATCCAGGGGGGGGGGGTGCTAGGCAGGTTTCTGAAAACAATTTTTTGAAAAGCGTTCGGGAGCTAAACTGCAAATTTACCGAAAATTCGCTACCAAAACCCACTTACTGCGTCCAGATTTTTTTCTTACAAACGCATCATATTTCGATAAAAAATGCAAAATTGCATTAACGAATTTGTTCTACGAAAATTGGCTAAAGATTATAGACCGTTAAACCATAAACTTCACTAAACCTACAGCGAAAGCATCAACTTAACTAAACCGACAGCCAAAGCATCAGAGAAAGGGTCTATTTAAAATGAATTTTCTGTAAATACTTTAGTAAAATTAAAGGCAAGGACGGTTGAATCTGAAACTTAAGGGTTTGCAGTACACTCTGGTTGCAACATTTTCTTTTCAAAATTCGTATTTGTTTCACGTTCGTTCTCTAAACATTGCCAATTTTGACGTTTAAAATTGCAAGTTTGGCGTTTTTAGGAAAACTCCAAAATTTGTTTCTTTTCTTTATAATACAAACAAGCGTATCAAATTTGATTGCCCTTACTTTGTTACTTCCGGAGATATGAAAGATCTTCTCATTAGCGTTTTAGTGAATTTTCGTAGAAAAAATTCACTAATGGGGAGATCCCGACTTTTGAATTTTGAAATTTTTTTTGCAAATGAGCGCGATCTAGGACCCCTAGAACCCATATCCGGGGTCAGTTTCAATTTTTATATGTTTATATATATATATATATATATATATATATATATATATATATATATATATATATATATATATATATATATATATACATATATATATATATATATATATATATATATATATATATATATATATACATATATATATATATATATATATATATATATATATATATATATATATATATATATATATATATATATATATATATATATATATATGTATATGTATCACACCGATAACTCAAAAAATAAAAGGCCGATTTTGATAAAATTTGGCATGTACCTTTCTTTTGTAAATGGCTTGGATAAGTTCGTTAGTCAGGAAAATCGGATGAGGTTTTCCGGGAAAATTTTGAGTTTTCATTCGAAAAAATTCGTATTTCAAAAAGTAATAAGCCGATTTTAATAAAATTTGGCATGTACCTTCCTTTTGTAAATGGCTTTGACAAGTTCGTTCGTCAGGAAAATCGGATGAGGTTTTCCGGGAAAATTTTGAGTTTTTATTCGAAAAAAATTCTTATCTCAAAAAGTAATAAGCCGATTTTAATAAAATTTGGCACGACCCTTCCTTTTGTAAATGGCTTTGACAAGTTTGTTAGTCAGGAAAATCGGACGAGGTTTTCCGGGAAAATTTTGAGTTTTCATTCGAAAAAAAAATTTTTCTCGAAGAATAATGGGCCGATTTTGATATAATTTGGCATGTACCTTCCTTTTGTAAATGGCTTTGATAAGTTTGTTAATCAGAAAAATCGGACGATGTTTTCTGAAAAAATTTTGAGTTTCCATTTGAAAAAAAATTTTATCTTAAAAAATAAAAAATCTATGGTAACCAAATTTGGTAGGTAGGTTTACGATACAAAAATTAAACTATACACCAAAATTTAGATTTCTATGTTACAAGAAAAAAAAGTTATAATAAAATATTTTGTGCCAGATCATTTCTATGAAAATTCACTACCATAATGCACTTGCTGCGTCCAGGCTTTTTTTTTTATTCGCTAAAACTAAACATAAAAGAGGTTGGGATGGTTTTACATTATATTAGACCAATGAGATTAGCATGTTTGTGTTTAAAAATGGTGTATACATTAGAATTTCGTTTCAAAAAATTCCAGTTTAATCAAATTCGGTTCAACTTTATAGAGTTTATTAAGTACACCTGAAGAACCCAAATCAATACAACACATTAAAAAAACTAGACGATCGTTTCACTAGCCAAGCTTGCATCATCAGAGGGTGACTAATGCAGAATACACAATTCTTAATCACCTGATGACGCTAACCTGATTATTGAAACGATCATCAGATTTCTTTTAATGTGTTGTGGTGGTTCGGGTTCTCCAAGTGTAATTATCCGTGCCCGTCACAGGTTCCAATCTTCACTAAAAGTCTATTATGCGTAACAAATTTTTAGTTTCTAGCCTAACGGAAATGTGAGTTATTGGCATTTACATTATCTTCCATAAAAATTAAGCCTTATTTTAAATAACAAAGCTATTGAAATTCAATACACACATCGATTTTATAGAGTGAATTATACGCAACAAATTGAAGCGTTTACATTAGCTTTTAGAAAAATGTTGCATCATTAAAAATCATGGAGGTGAATTTTCATAAAAATGTTTTTAATTACAAATATATCGCTCTAATGCGAGCAGGCACAGTTAGGTTAATAGCAAATTGAGTTATTGAAATTTGAAACATTTAATGAAAATTCGCAACCAAAACGCCCTTGCCGCGTTCATACAAAAATTTTCCGAAAATAGAGTTAAATGTTGATTTCCTAACCAACAAAACTTACGTTAGTAGCAAATTGAGTTATTGAAACTTGAAGGATTTAATGAAAATTCGCTTACAAAACGCACTTACTGCGTCCAGATTTTTTTCTTACAAACATGCATCATATATCGTTAAAAAATGCTAAATTGCATAAACGAATTTGTTCTACGAAAATTAGCTAGAAATTATAGGCCGTTAAACCATAAACTTCACTAAACCTACAGCGAAAGCATCAACTTAACTAAACCGACAGCCAAAGCATCAGAGAAAGGGTCTATTTGAAATTAATTTTCTGTAGACATTTTAGTAAAATAAAGGGCAATGACAGTTGAATCTGAAACTTAAGGGTTCGCAGAACACTCTTCTTGCAACATTTTCTTTTCACAATCCGTATTTGTTTCACGTTCTTTGCCTAAACATTGCCAATTTTGACGTTTTAAATTGCGAGTTTGACGTATTGAGGAAAACTCCAAAATTTGTTTCTTTAGCTGCCCGTAACTTTTTTGTCCTTAAACTTAAAGAAAATTCACTAAATGCAGTACAAAAAGAAAAAGGACTGCGGAAGACAAAAAGTTTTAGTTGAGAAAGCAATATTATTATCTATACGACAAAGGCGCCATCTCGGTGCGTAATCGGGTAATATAGTCTCACGACAGCTCTAATTAATATAAGATATTATACATAGAGGATGTGTGCTGTATACATACAACCAACGAACGATTTTATAAATCGTCAGCCCTTGTTCTTTATTCCTTAATACATAAAACAATGTATGTAAGTCTCTAAGTGCACATTGGAAACTGTGGTGAGCACTGATAAACACACTTGAGAACCCAAAGCACCACAACACATTTTAAAAACGATTGTCAAGTTTTCTAAAATGTGTTCTGGTGATTTGAGTTCTCAAAGTGTACTTAGTCATGAATGTAACTAAACATTAAATGAAAAGGCTTCTCACCAGACAACAAATGTATTCATTTAATCACTTCCCAACGCGTTTCGACTTCCAAGAGGTCATCCTCAGGGTATAAATCTATAATCACAATAAGAAGGTATGTCAGTACAACATTAGTTTTTCCGGTAGGCAGTTGTGCACGTTAGAGCACAATGATGACATGATATTCTCTACAGAAAACGTCAAAGGCTAAAATTACAAGTCACGCAGTAAAATGTTAACCAACAGTCAAGCTAAAATCTGAGAGAGCTACCAAATAACACAAGCAGATACAGTAACACAAGTTAAAAACGATGTTAAAGCTAAAACATGCATTTAAAAGTCAAATTAAGCTAAATATCAAAGCAAATGAAAAGCGTTGAGAGCCACAATATTGTAAGAGGCCACTGTCTGAAACAATTAAGTATTATAGACTTAATAGACTTTAATACTTAATTGTTTCAGACAGTGGACTCTTACAATATTGTGGCTCTCAACGCTTTTCATTTCCTTTGATATTTAGCTTAATTTGACTTTTAATTGCATGTTTTAGCTTTAACATCGTTTTTAACCTGTGTTACTGTATCTGCTTGTGTTATTTTGTAGCTCTCTCAGATTTTAGCTTGACTGTTGATTAACATTTTACTGTGTGACTTGTGATTTTAGCCTTTGACGTTTTCTGTAGAGAATATCTTGTCATTATTGTGCTTTAACGTGCACAATTGCCTACCGGAAAAACTAATGATTTTCTGACACACCTTCTTATTGTGATTATAGATTTATCCCATGAGGATGACCTCCTGGAGGTTGAAATGCGTTGGGAAGTGATTAATGAATAAACTTGTTGTCTGGTGAGAAGCCTTTTCATTCAATATTTAGTGATGTCCATCCCAGACTGTGTGACGTTCAGAAATGAAGTCATGTATGTAAGGGTAGTAGTGGCGTGCGGTCCATGGAAGCAAGGGAAGCATTGCTTCCCTTAAAATAACGACTACATACACCGCATTATTTAAAATCCCTTTTGTATTTTAAATATTACATTTCAAATTCTGAAACTAATTTAATTATTACAATTTTTATTTCGCTAGCTCACTCACATAATTATTTATTATGCATCATACTGTATTTGTATATACGCTCCTACCAAGAACGTCGTACCAGTAAATGCGCCAGCGAACAGCACGAGTGGTTGCAATGACTTCGGTTAAATACACGTAATCAGCAGGCAACTTTATAAGAAACCCTAGCTCGACGGATGTACGCGTATTTTTATAACGTGTTGTACTAGGAAGACCCGGTGCACGTACAAAGTGAATGTCTTTGATTATTTTGTAGATATAAGCAGTTGACTAAGTTAAATACATTGGCATTTTATGCTTATTTATATGGCTGCAAGTAGATCAGCTTTTAACAGCGGCGTCGGTGGGGGTGGGGATTTACAAACATAATTTCGGCTGCTGCCACTATTATTTTGAACAGAATTAAACCTGAAATTAAACAGGCTCGTTTCATTGCTATTGATCTAAATGAAACAACCGATGTAACTAATTTAAGTCAACAATCTGTAGTAATACGTTACGTAAAAATGGATCGGAGTGTACAAGAAAGATTTTTAGGCTTTAAAAATGTGACAGAAGATCGTACCGCAAACGCTCTATATAAAATTGTACTTAATATTGTGAAAGATATTGAGGAGGCTGATAATAAATTAATTGCCCAAAGCTATGATAGGGCTGCTGTTATGGCCGGACATTTAAGAGGTCTTCAAGCTAAAGTGCGGGAAACGTTATCCAGTGCTCTATTTATACACTGTTGTGCTCATAAATTAAATTTAATTTTATCCCAATCTATATATCATATTAAATAATGTAAAGTGTTTTTTGCTACCTTAAGCAGAATGAATTTGATAAGTTCTGGGAAAAAATAATTGAATAAGGAGAAGTGGAGCCACGAAGAAAGCGTCTGCGCACTGATAATGTGGCAGACCTTCAAACTTCTTACCGCCGCCTTTTCTACGAAATTATAGATCAAATTCAGCAGCAAATTAACTGCAGATTTGATCATCTTAGTGACCTGAAATTTCTTGAATTGTGTAATTTTGGAGGATTTAAAGGGATACCTTTCCCAGAAGTTTCATTCAAATCATTATTTCACCACCATGGACATTCTTTTGACAAAACCTTATTACGTTCAGAACTTACAGTCATTTATGAAACCGATGTTATAGGCACAAAAACTAACGCGAGTGAACTTTTAACTTTATTAAAACAATCAAAATTGGAAAATGCATATTCTGAAGTGTTCAAATTGTGTGAATTAGTATTAACAATTCCTGCTACTAGTCCATCTTTAGAACGAAATTTCTCTACATTGAAACGTATCAAGAGTTTTGTTAGGAATTCAACAGGACATGAAAGACTTTCCCAAATTTCAATTTTGTCAGTTGAAAATAAACTCGTCCAGTAAATGTCCCAGAATCCACAGTTTTATGACGACAATATTAAAATTTGCCAAAAACGACAGAAGAATTGAGTTACACTACAAATAGGTCAGCTTCTGAGAATTGCTTCCCTTATTTGAAATGTCATTCAAATAATTATTTCACCACCATGGACATTCTTTTGACAAAACCTTATTACGTTCAGAACTTACAGTCATTTATGAAACCGATGTTATAGGCACAAAAACTAACGCGAGTGAACTTTTAACTTTATTAAAACAATCAAAATTGGAAAATGCATATTCTGAAGTGTTCAAATTGTGTGAATTAGTATTAACAATTCCTGCTACTAGTGCATCTTTAGAACGAAATTTCTCTACATTGAAACGTATCAAGAGTTTTGTTAGGAATTCAACAGGACAGGAAAGACTTTCCCAAATTTCAATTTTGTCAGTTGAAAATAAGCTCGTCCATTAAAGGTCCCAGAATCCACAGTTTTATGACGACAATATTAAAATTTGCCAAAAACTACAGAAGAATTGAGTTACACTACAAATAGGTCAGCTTCTGAGAATTGCTTCCCTTATTTGAAATGTCACCGCACGCCCCTGAAGGTTAGATGCATCTTACGCATCTTAGGATACCCTGCCTATAAGCTATAATGGTGGTGCTAATGGTTATGCTATAAAGATGTATTTAGTATGTACGAAGCTTTAAGCAGATGGATGTTTTGACTATTTTACTGAGATAAAAATGATTTGTAAGAAGGTAATATTTACCCGAATATTTCTCTCTAAAAGGAAAACTTTATCATTTATGAACAGCGCCTCTTTGCCTTCGTAAATCTAAGTAAACACAAAATGACTTTCGAAATAAACAAATGTTAAATGAATGATAACGAATTTACGCATGAAATTTTCCTACTATTAATAACAAGATTTAATGCTTTAAATCGCTTACATTGTCGATAATTTGAACTGCTCATATCTATTTAGGCTATATTACATTATTTATAATAATAAATATATACAGTTGTCAATTTATAATTTGTTATGGTATTCGGGAAGATTACATGCATACGAGGAGGAATTCAAAAGTACTTAACCTTCAATAGAAAACGCAATAATTTATTAAAGCAATTTTTTATTAGTGAATTTTTATTTTTTTTAAATCACTAATAGAGAGGTATCGATGGTGAGACTTTGCAAAAATGTTTTGAAATGAGCGCGATTTAGGACCCCTAGAACCCATATCCAGGGTCAGTTTCAATTTTTATATGTTTATATATATATATATATATATATATATATATATATATATATATATATATATATATATATATATATATATATATATATATATATATATATATATATATATATATATATATATATATATATATATATATATATATATATATATATATATCTAACCGATAACTCAAAAAATAATTAACCGATTTGATGAAACTCGGCAAGTTCCTTTCTTTTATTAATAGCTTGGATGAGTTCATTAGCCAGGAAAATCTGAACAGGTTTTCCAGAAAAATTTTGAGTTTTCTTTCAAAAAAAAAAATTTTCTCCGAAAATTACAAAAGTTATTTTAATGAAATTTGGTGGATATATTGCTTTAGGAAAGGCCTTACTAAATAGAAAAACTACACTTTCTAAGTTTATAGAAAATTGAGTTTTTAAAATTTTTAGTTTTTTTTTCGAAAAAAATTTTTTCTTTGAAAATTACAAAGTTTTTTTAATGACACTAGGTGGATATGTTGCCTTAGGAAAGACCTTACTACATACCAAAATTCAACTTTCTAAGTTTATTGAAAATTGAGTTATCCAAGTTTGAAGCATTTAATAAAAATTCACTACCATAACGCACTTGCTGCGTCCCGAACTTTTAGTGAATTTTCTTCAAAAAATTCGCCAATGAGGAGATCCCGACTTTTGAATTTTGAAAAAATTTCTTCAAATGAGCGCTAATTAGGCCTCCCAGAACATATATCCGGGGTCAGTTTCAATTTATATATATGTATATATATATATATATATATATATATATATATATATATATATATATATATATATATATATATATATATATATATATATATATATATATATATATATATATATATATAGAGGTATCACACCGATAACTCAAAAAATAAAAAGCCGATTTTGATTAAATTTGGTGAATAAATTCCTTTTGCAAATGGCTTGGATAAGTTCGTTAGCCAGGAAAATATGCCCAGGTTTTCCCGGAAAATTTTGTGTTTTCTTTCGAAAAAATTTATATCTCCGGAATTAACAAAGTAAGGACAACCAAATTTGGTACGCGGGGTTACATCCTTATAGGTAAGTCACCTACCAAAATTTAGCTATGTAGCTCAAAAGACAAAAAAAGTTATAAGCATTTTAAAAAAAATCGGGGTTTTCCTCAAAACGTCGAAGTTGCGATTTAAAACGTCAAAATCGGCAACATTTAGGCAAATAACTTGAATCTAATACGGGCTATGGAAATCCAATGTCTCAAGAAGGATGTTTTACAAGCCCTTAACTTTTAGTTTCAACCGACATTGTCCTTCATTTTACTAAAATGTTTCCAGAAAATTTATTTCAACTAGGCCCTTTCTCTGATGCTTGGCAGTAGTCTTAGCTATAGAGTTTATCGTTTAACGGTGTATAATTTTTGTCGAATTTTTGTCAATAAAGCTCAATATATCCGTTATTATACAAGATATGAAAAAAATTTGTATATATTAATTATAGGGTGTCTTGAGCTACATCTTAAAAAATATTTCTACAATCACAGGGCGGCTCATAAGTCGTTGGCGATACAAATTTTCTTTTTTTTTTCTAATCAAACACGTCTTGTGTTATTGCATGTTTGCATTTTCCATCGAAATATAATACATGTTTGTAAGAAAAGAAATTCTGGACGCACCAAGTGCGTTATGGTAGCGAATTTTGATCAAATGCTTCATATTTGAATAGCCCAATTTGCTATTAACCTATAAGGTTGACCAAGAAACGAGTTTTTCCGGGAACACTTTAGTTTACTTCTGGAAATTTTTGTACATTTTCACACAATAAAGTTATTTTTATGAAACATGGCACATTGTTTTTACTACATAGGCTATACTGGTAACCAAAATTGATGCCTGCTTTCTTAAAAAGAAAACACACATATTTGCAATAAAAACATTTTTATGAAAATTCACTACCATAACGCACTTGCTGCGTCCAGAGTTTTTTTTACCATAATCTTCTCTAAGATTTATCAATTGGTTGCAGTGAAATCAACGACTTGTGAGCAAGGGAGTTGTCTTGCAAAATTTGGCTAGTTTTTCGCGGCGTTTTTCCACCACTTTTTCGCGTTATTTAATAAGCATGCACTATAATATGGCAGTTTTGCCTTGTTCCAGAAAACCGGACAGAATTATCTCGACTTTGTCTCAAAAAAAAACTGAAGCCATTCTTCTTGGCAGCAGCCTTTTAAACTCGAAGATTGTTTGTGTCCTGGAGAACCGAAATGTCTTTACTTTTTATATTGCTCTTTAGTTTCTGGATCACAGTGATGGATCTGTTTCGTCCATAGAGTTAAGGTGACCCAAAAAGTTTGAGGGGTTGTAGCAACGCCACTGATACGCCACTGCCTTCATATCATAACCGTTACTGCTTTTATTGGTAACCTTCTACCTGACTCAAACCTTTTAGGAAAATTTCGATTTTAGTCAATTATCGGCTACCAGTTAATTAGCAAGGGTAACATCAATCTGCCTGTAACTCAGTGGGAAAAGAAAATAAACTTTTTCCTTTTAAAATCTTTTCTGCTGATATAATGGGATTTTTTTCTGGTTCAAAGAAGGAAAGTTACTACCTTATTGTGTGCACCTGTTATTTCTTTAATTTGTGTTTTTAAGTCTATTGCTAAAGCTACTTGTGAGGCCATTATAAAATTCCACAAATATTTCTTATTTTTTTGGTATTCCTCAAATGTGTGTATTAACGCTCCGGAGTCCATTTATAAAGAATTGGGGAGTTTTCTAAAATCTTACAAACTCTAAGCCAACTGGTATAATGCAAAATACCATCCCAACGCCAATCACGCTGAAAGAACTAACAAAGTGATTATCGCTGCAATCACTTGCTTTATTAAAGACTTAAGACTAAAAATAGGGATAACATCTTCCCAATTGCTCAGGCCATCAGACTAGCTAAACCTGTTAGCAACTGATTACCCCTTCGTTTTTAGTTTTTGACAGACATACTTCTCTGTGAGTTAGTTTTTATAGGACACCTGAAAATTTGCAGAACATCACCGGGATTTCAGATTGCATGCGGTGGCAAGATGATATAAACTGCCTACCTAACTGTGCCTTGATGTCAAACAAGGGATTCAAACAGCCTATAATATCTATAAGCATCGATATGATTTAAAAACAATCTCTGGACGCAGCAAGTGCGTTATGGTAGCGAATTTTCTTTCAAATATTTTTAATAGCAAATGTCTTTCTTTGATGAAAGCAGGCATCAAACTTGGTTGCCTATATAGTAGAAACAATGTACCATATTTCATCGAAATAAATTTATTGTTTGAAAATATATAAATATTTTTCCACAAGTCTGGATGCAGCAAATGTGTTATGGAAGTGAATTTCCATAAAAAATGTTTTTAATAGCAAATGCGAGCAGGCAGTAATCTTATTATCGGTATAGCCTATGTAGTAGAAACAATGTACTATATTTTATCAAAATTACTTATGGTTTGAAAATATACAAAAAATTTCCGAAAATAAACTTAAATGTTGGTTTCCTAACCAACAAAGCGTACGTTAATAGCAAATTGAGTTATTGAAATTTGAAGGATTTAATGGAAATTCGGTAAATTTGCAGATTAGCTCCCGAACGCTTTTCAAAAAATTGTATTCAGAAATATTACTAGGACCCTACCTGGATGCACAAACCACAAGATAAATTTCTTGTTCACACCCCCCAAGGAAGTTACGGGACTGGGAGTGAATGGGGGTGCTGGGCGGGGTAGGTAGTAAAAAGGAAATATGAGCAGAAAAAGCAAAGAAAACTGCTTAAAAGCTGCCTATTTGAAGCCATATCCCTATTAAACCCCGCCTACCTCTCACAGCACCCATATTCGTCCCCAGGTCACGTAACTTCCTTGGGGGGGGTATGAACAAGAAGCTTTTCTTATGGTTTATGCAACGAGGGTGATTGTATGCACACGAGGGGGGAAGGAAAATGCCTACGACGAAGCAGACCCCCCCCGCTTGACTTGTGGTAGGGTTTGGGGTGGCTGCTTCGTCGTGGGGATTTTCTTTCCGCCCCTGCGTGCATACAACCACCCTCGTTGCATAAACCACAAGAAAAATTTCTTGTTCATACCCGCCAAGGAAGTTACGGCACCTGGGGGAATAGGGGTGCTGTGCGGGGTAGGCAGGGTTTAAGGGGGATATGGCTTCAAGATGTTAAAATGACAACTTTCAAGCCCGTTTTATTTGCATTTTCTGCTCATATTTCCTTTTTACTACCTACCCCGCCAAGCACCCCTATTCACTCCTGGTCCCGTAACTTGGGGGGTGTTAACAAGAAATTTTTCTTGGGGTTTGTGGATCCAGGGGGGCCGTAGGCAGGTTTCTGAAAACAGTTTTTTGAAAAGCGTTCGGGAGCTAATCTGCAAATTTACCGAAAATTCTCTACCAAAACGCACTTACTGCGTCCAGATTTTTTTCTTATAAACGCATCATATTTCGGTAAAAAAAACAAAAATACATTAACAAATTTGTTCTACGAAAATTAGCTAAAAAAAATTATAGGCCGTTAAACCATAAACTTCACTAAACCTACAAATAAATATCCAAAAAAGCATCAACTTAACTAAACAACCAGACAGCCAAAGCATCAGAGAACGGGTCTATTTGAAATGAATATTCTGTAAATATTTTAGTAAAATGAAGGGCAATGACGGTTGAATATGAAACTTAAGGGTTTGCAAAACACTCTTCTTGGAACATTTTCTTTTCACAATCGGTGTTTGTTTCACGTTCTTTGCCTAAACATTGCAATTTTGACGTTTAAGATTGCGAGTTTGACGTTTTGAGGAAAACTCCAAAATTTGTTTCTTTAACTGCCCATAACTTCTTTGTCTTTGAAGCTAGTACCAAATTTGGTTGCCCTTACTTTGTTATTTACGGAGATATGAATTTTTTTAGAAAGGAAACTCAAAATTTTCCGGGAAACCCTGATCCGATTTTCCTGACTAACGAACTGATCCAAGTCACTTGCAAAAGGAAGGTACTCACCAAATGTTATCAAGACCGGTGCATTATTTTTTGAGTTATCGGTCGGATATATATATATATATATATATATATATATATATATATATATATATATATATATATATATATATATATATATATATATATATATATATATATATATATATATATATATATATAAAACACAGATCTTCTCATTAGCGAAGTTAGAAAAAAATTCGCTAATATATATTGTTTATTTGTCTGTAATTTAAACAACTATCTACAAAAACAACAGACTACATCATTCAAGTACAAAAACTTAGATATAAATATTTTTACAATACAATATTATACATATTAGTAACTAAGGCCCAGCGTTAATATCGGGAAAACTGATAGTTTCACTAACACTATCAGAGCCTCGGTGGTTCAGTGGTAAGAACTTGTGCCTCTGAACGGAAGGGTACTGGGTTCGATCGCAGGGTTCTCCTTTCACTTTTTCAGTACATACTGTCCAATTACCATCAACCGAGGTTGTGACATTGTATTTAAGCACGTTGAATATCTGCACGTTCCGCTCTTCGGAGGGGGCGTAAAGCGGTCGGTCCCATGTCCATGCGATTTTGGGCACGTTAAATATCTCTACCCTCCATATAAAAAGGTAAGGGTTCGCCAAAATTTCCAGGATAGTGAGGTAGAACTGCTTCCCGGCGTCGGTGATTGGCCGTAGCCGCAAAAATAGACCGACGTTAAAAAAATGTAAAAAGAAGTACCACTATCGCTTTTGAAAATAAAATGGGGTGCTATGAGGAGTATTTTGGACTGAGTAACATCATCTATTGAAAACGTTATCGAGAACTGCACCGCAATTTATAAGATTTTTCCTATTAATATACCCCTTTTCATACGCCTTTGCAAAAATATTATTTTTGTAAGTCTTTTATTTTATTCATCCATAAAAGTATTAGAAAATTACTTGTGTGTACATAAGTTAACTTACAGAATACTATACTATAGAGGAAAACAAGTTTCCTTTTCAATTACCTAAATATTTTGTTTCCTACTTTACTTTGTTCAAAAGTTTTGGCTCAAATAGCTAATTAATTTTATCAAAAATAGTCTGATGATTCAAGTGAGTTCTAACAACTGTAATGAAAAAAGTTTGACAGATATCACAAATACAACCGCTAGATCTATATTGGAAGGTATAGGGGTTCAGGGCGTCCGTGATGTTTGGAAAACCTTTAGCTTTAGTGCGGGAGGTCAAATATCTGGATGTGATCCAAACTAACATGGGTGTCGCAAATAGAACGAGTAGTGAGGAAGGGAGTAGCGACCCTCTGGCAGCTGCGTCGTGCGATAGAGAGGACCTGGGGACTTAATCCTCGGATCCTTCATTGGATCTACACTGCGATCGTCAGGCCGAGAATCCTCTATGGGGTGTTGGTCTGGTGGTGTGGTGTGAACCAAACTACCAGCAGGAATCTGGCCAAACTCCAAAGGCTGGCAATCCTGGGTATCACAGGCGCTATGAGGACGACACCCTCAGCCGCGCTAGAGGTCCTGTTGATGCTGCCACCGCTTCCCATCTGCATCAGAAGGAAGACTATGGCGTCGCATCTTAGAATGCGAGACTTAGGAAACTGGTGCGGAGAGGGAGCAGTAATAGGACATGCAAGAGTCGCCAAGGAGGTGGAAAAGGAAATTCCGATTTCCGCCATAAAGGTGCGGGAAGCCGAGGACGATATTAGGTTGACTAGGCCATACACCCTCAGGATCCCCAGTAGGGAGCAGTGGAGGGAAAATGAGGTTGCATTCCAATTCGCAAGCCTGGTCTGTTTCACCGACGGATCGCGGCTGGAGGACCAACAATCCTGTGGGGCAGGAATATACATCGAGGGCGTGGGGGTACGGGAGAGCTATGCTCTTGACGCATATACTACGGCATTCTAAACAGAGGTGTATGCTATCCTGTCTGTGGCCAATAGACAGAATGTGAAGAGGAGACCCGATAAATGTGTGTACATCTGCTCGGATAGCCAGGCGGTCCTCCGGGCAGTCTGCGCGGCCAGAATCAGGTCAACACTGGTTCAGGAGTGGACTAGCCAGGACGAAGGAGGTGCAACTGGTGTGGGTTCCGGTACACTGTGGGGTAGCGGGGAATGAGGTGGCGAATAATCTCGCAAGACTCGGTTCCCGGCAGCCGTTCTGTGAACCGGAGCCTGCGATAGGCATAAGTAGGAAGACAGTCTCTGTCGCCTTAGACAGGTGGACCGAGGAAGCAATTGAGAGGCATTGGGGGTCGGTTGGTGGCTGCAGGCAGGCGAGGGACTTCCTGTAGGGGCCGGACAGAGATAAAGCTGTCTGGCTACTCGGAAGGACTCGACCTACGCTTCGCCGCATCTATGCGGTGCTGACAGGCCACTGCGCCCTTAGAAGACACCTCACATTGATAGGCGTAGAGAGGGATCCCATTTGCCAGGAATGCGGCGAGGATGAAGAAACGTCTTACCACTACCTGTGTGAATGCGAGGCTTTTGGGAGTCTTTGAGCGGAATTGTTCGGATCGAGGACTCTGCAGGGGAATCAGGTAAGTACCGTCCAATTGAAGACCGTCACGGCCTTCATTTCGAGGTCAAGGCGGTTTGGCTACGGAACCGAGGAAGAGTAGAGCATGGTTTCTGGATTGCTGGGCTTGGCAAAAAGGGCCAATTGTGGCCTACTTGCTTGTCGTTGGCCTCCCCACCACTGCTACTACTACTAGATCTATATTAAACTTTAACTGCACAATAAAATAGGTTAATATGTAATTTGTAGCGTAAGTGTGACATTTGGCAAGCCTTTATTCACTGCATCTATTAGAAATTGTTTGATTCATCGGCCTGATCTAATAATTAGCAGAAAAATTTCGTGTAGTGAAATGATTCAGAAGATGCTTATCTTTCCAATAGCGTATCAAGGGGCATGCTAATAGAAAAGGATTATAAATGGCATCATGGAGGAGGAACGTATTTTTCAACAGAGGACGTTATTCGGGCTGAAATACTCCCCATGGCACCCTACTTTATACCCAAAGGGGATATTGGCAGTAAGGCCAGCAGTTTTCCCAAAATTTAGGCCGAGCGTTAGTTACCGATCGCCTGTACATAAATAGAACTACATAAGATAGTACATAAGCACAGGAAAAACTATGCTAAATGTAAGATTAATTTGTTTCACTGACGCTTCATTACAGAAATCTGTAAAACACTGACAGCTCATTTCTTTCTTGAAATCTGAGTTGGCATTGAAACAGCTATCATTTCTTCCTCTATGTTCAATCCATCCACAAGAACGTGCAACTCTTCTCAACTTATTGCCGTCTAGAACTGAAAATAGAAATATGTATCTTCATTCTTAGTGAATTTTCTAGAAGATAGCGAGTTTTGAAATTTGAAGGAAATGAGCACGAACAAGGCCTCTAGAACACATTTCCGAGGTCAGTTTCAATTTTTAAATGTTCATATATATATATATATATATATATATATATATATATATATATATATATATATATATATATATATATATATATATATATATATATATATATAGGTGGCGCATTGAAAACGAAACAGACCGATTTGCGTCCTGACAAATTTTTTTTAAGAAACGCTGAAACACGTCAAATTTAATATTGAGGGGTACATGTTTTGACATAAAACTCAACTTTGTCACATCAACCTCTTAAGGGTGGTGATAACAACCCTTATATTTTATATAGGGAACATGGGTCGAGTGTTACATCATTTGAGTGCTCTTTCTTTTCTGAATTCAGCGCACAAATTTTTTTTGAAGTTTTATCAACTCGTTTAAAAATTATTCACAGTTGGAGTTGCAAGAACGTATTTCATTCATTGTGATAATAAATGCACTGATTATCCAATTTTTCGTTAAAAAAAAACTAAAAACAAAACCAAACGTTCAAAAATGTTTATTCAGTTAAGTAAGTGTTCAAATTGTTGACCACCACCTTCCATACAAAAGTACAAATTTTGTTCAAAACGAGCTCTAACATTCTGGAGCATTTGTGGAGTTATTAGACGGCATTCTTTAAGAATGCGTGGTCGTAATTCTTCCAAAAACTCCGGTTTTGTTGCGAAAATTCAACTCTTTAAATGGCCCCATAGAAAGAAGTCTAAAGAAGTTAAATCCGGTGATCTAGGAGCCACTAAATAGCACCTTTACGTCCAGTCAATTGCTCTGGAAACTCTCTCTTCAAAAACTCCCTAACACGTTGTGAAAAATGCGGAGGAGCTCCATTTTGTTGAAACACTAATTAATTTTCTTGATATCGATCATCATTTTCAACAATGTCAATTAGTATATGGTAAACGATATCTTCTAATAACTCCAAATACATTTCGCCACTCAAATTGCCATCAAGAAAAATTGGTCCGATTAAACGGTCTCCAAAAATCCCAGTCCAGACATTCAATTTCTGTGGAGTTTGATTGTGGACTTGGTGAAAATTTCTCTGATTATTATCAGCCCAATAACGACAATTATGACCGAGATTGACTGTAGAGTTTAATAAAGACGTACACTCGTTTGAAACACAGATATTGAACAGAAAGTTCCCGTTATCAGCTATTCGTGCAGTCATAACTTCACAAAACTCCAGCCGCCGATCAAAATCATCTTCATTCAGTTGGTGTACAAGATGAATTTTATACGGGTGAAATTTATAATGCTTCAATATTCGCTGAATAGTTCTTCTTTTGATGTTTGAAACAGTGGTCAATTTTCTTGTGCTCAAAGTTGGGTCTGCAGCAATTTTTCCTAAAACTTTAATCTGAGTAGTCTCATTTCTAACCGGAAATTCACGTTCAGGGTCCCGTTTTTTGTTGGCTACTGAACCACTTTGTCGAAACTCTGCAACTAACTCCAAAATGTATTTTCTGTTAACATGTCTGTTCGGATGTCGTTCATTAAACTAATTTGCGGTACGGTTGGCACAGTCATCGTTTTTGAAAAAAAAGAGTAATTATTTCAACTCTTTCTTTTACAGAACACACCATTGTGAAATTAATTTTCGGTAGTACTATCAAGCATCAAACCTACCGATAAACTGAAATAACAAACCACATTTCTCTCATTTCGATAAAAAAATGTTCTGATAGTAAATTTTTTGTTTACAAACCAACAAAACATTGGCTATCAGCACATTTCTTATCGGAATAAGTGAAATGCGTTTTTGCATCTTCAACTGTGAATAATTTTTAAACGAGTTGATAAAAAAATTAGTGTGCTGAATTCAGAAAAAAAAGAGGTTTCAAATGATGTAACACTCGATCCATGTTCCCTATTTAAAATATAAGGGTTGTTATCACCACCCTTAAGGGATTGATGTGACAAAGTTGAGTTTTATGTCAAAACATGTACCCCTCAATATTAAAATTGACGTATTTCAGCGTTTCTTAAAAAAAATTCTCTGGACGCAAATCGGTTTGTTTCGTTTTCAATGCGCCACCCTATATATATATATATATATATATATATATATATATATATATATATATATATATATATATAAGTAGGTTATACGTCACTTGAGGCAGACAGGTAGTGGGGGTAGGAGTGGGGGTACCACACTCCTCCCCTAGGGGCGGAGCCCCACACCTCTGGGCGGAGCCCCACCCCCTTGTGGGCGTGGCCACGCCCCAAGATGGCGGACCCAAGATGGCGGACCCAAAATGGAGGAACCAAAATGGCGGAACCAAAATGGGCGGAATAAAAAATGGCGGCTTTCGTTTTAAAGATGGCGGCCTAACCTGTGATACCTTAAGCTGACATATATACCTCTGACATTATAAAAAAAATGGCGGCTTTCGTTCTTAAAGATGGTTGAAGACTCCATTATTTAAAGTTACGTCACCCCAACCTTTAGAGCCGACAAATGAGAGTGAGGTTGATAAGCGAGAATAATGGTATAGGTCGAGGACTCCATGATTTAAAGTTACGCCCCCATTAAAACAAACCATACATAAAGCTTTTGTTATTAGACATAAGACATAATAATTAATATGTTTAATATTAGACAGACTATTAGATTTCGCATAGAAATTAGCCGAACGCCACAATTGTTATATGGGTAGGTTCTAAAAATAACACACAGAGGTCGTTGGCAAACAAAAGAAGGAAGTTCAGAAACAAAATAGACAACAGGTTCAAATAGGAAACCAAACTTAAATATCGTAGAGACAATAGAGGTCGCTGGCAAAGCAAAGAAGGAAGCTCAGAAACAAAATGGACAACAGGTTCAAATCTTAAAAATAGGAACTTTTTTAGCCTTATGTGTGGGCGCGGCAAGTAGTTGATTTTATTTTGAAAGAGATACAGGTTCGATTCCTGATATATGCTCCTTGATATGGTAGCGTCAAACAAATACAAAGAGGTACTGAATAACTAAACAGTAAGCTTAGAAACAATGGTTGGTTACAGGTTCAATTCCTTTCTTATTTTTAAGCTAACCCCCCACGTGTTTAGTGTCATGTTACTCGTCTAAGTAAGCAGAATTAAAAATGGCGACTAAAATAAGATAAAAAACTTAAAACCCTTATCGCGGAAGATCCGTGAGATGTACTATAGAACCAACACATGCACGGTGTTAAGGAGGTCAAATCAAAGTGGAATATACAATAAAATGACCACTTCCGGTCTAAACTTTAAATCCTTATATCTTTTGAACGGAAAGTGATAGAAAGGAACTGGCTTCAAAAATATATCGTTTCGTAACAAGGGCTACAAGAAAATGAGATAAAAAACTTCAAACCCTTATCGCGGAAGATCGGTGAGATGTACGCTGGAAACAATACATGCACGGTGTTAAGGAGGCCAAACTAAATTGGAATATACAATCAAATGACCACTTCCGGTCTAAACTTTAAATCGTTATATCTTTTGAACGGAAAGTGATAGAAAGGAACCGACTTCAAAAATGTATGTTTCGTAACAAGGTCTACAAGAAACTGAGATAAAAAACTTTAAACCCTTATCGCGGAAGATCGGTGAGATGTACGATACAACCAATACATGCACGGTGTTAAGGAGGCCAAACCAAATTGGAATATACAATAAAATGGCCACTTCCGGTCTAAACTTTAAATCGTTATATCTTTTGAACGGAAAGTGATAGAAAGGAACCGACTTCAAAAATGTATGTTTCGTAACAAGGTCTACAAGAAACTGAGATAAAAAACTTCAAACCCTTGTCGCGGAAGATCGGCGAGATGTACGATAGAGCCAATACATACACGCTGTTCAGCAAAGCAAACTCTAATAGCATATTCAATAAAAATGTTACTTCCGGTATAACCGGTCTTAGAGCTACATACATGTGTGACACCTCAAAATCATAGTCTTGTTGAACAGAAGAAATATAATATTTAAGTAAGTCAGAACAAGCTGTGTTAACACCTAAAAACAACACACTCTCTCTTAGACTTAATGAAGTTACTTTCAGAGAAAGTTTCAACCATACCATAAAGAACAGTATTCAATAGCGTATTTAAATGTTGACTACATCAAGTGATGCGTGCTACAGACAAATTTTAGTACACCCTCTTAGACTTACTGAAGTTGACGACACAGGCAGCTGTCAAGCGTACCTAACAAACCAAAGTAAATATGTCTTGAAGAACAGTCTTCAATTGCCCTAAACCAACACATCTCTATCATTTCAGAGTAATCTTAGCCATGTGAGCAGTTAAACTAAGTATCTTGAAGTGTAGCTTTTATGTTTATGAGATATAAAATAAGAAAACCAAAGAGTTAATTGTCTATTACAACAACAAGTAGAAGGGGTTGACTTGGTACCTATAGCTGCTACATACTTGGTAAAAATGGAGTCGTCAGCTGGGCGACACTCGTCGTCTAGCTGACCCGA
This sequence comes from Tillus elongatus, assembly GCA_964006375.1. Taxonomy (NCBI): domain Eukaryota; kingdom Metazoa; phylum Arthropoda; class Insecta; order Coleoptera; family Cleridae; genus Tillus; species Tillus elongatus. The sequence goes on along the minus strand of OZ023268.1, from coordinate 140,638,802 downwards.
CCGTTCCACCACCCCGACTCTTAGCTGACCCGACTGGTCCACCACCTTGTCATGGAGCTGACCCGGTATTAAACTGGAAAGCTTAGAGGTCTAACCTGGGCACATGCACCACCGTTTCTTGTGACGTCACTCGCTTCCAGCATCGTTTTTATTTATAGGGTCAACGGTGACAGCCCTGGATGGTTGATCAACTAACCTGGCCGCATCTATTTTTAAAAATTGTTCAAAGTCCATGTCGGCTGTCTCATGGTCGTCGTAGATGTGTTTTAAATTGTTTTCTTCTTGTTTGACTCAAAAACATTCAGCTTATGTTCCGCTAAAGAGTGACTGTTATACATCTGCTAGACATGTGTTAGACATATGTCTGCCCTGTTAGACAGCTGTCCTGCTAGACAGCTGTCTGACGGCTGTGTTAGACAGCTGTTAGACAGGACAGCTGTATGACAGCTGTTAGACAGCTGTATGACAGCTGATAGACAGCTGTATGACAGCTGTTAGACGGCTGTATGACAGCTGTTAGACAGCTATATGACAGCTGTCTGTCATGTCAGACAGCTGTATGACAGCTGTCGTTGTTGTCTGTTGAATATTAAGACGTGAAGCGTCCACTAAGGTTCAGTCGTTAACCAACAGTGAAGGTGAAAACAATAAGTTGTGTTGTCTGTGTTGTTTGTCGAATATTAAGACGAGGAGCGTCCGCTAAGGTTCAGTCGGTAGCCAACAGTGAAGGTGAAAACAAATAGTACCTGCTAAACTTTAGTCTTTAATAAACACGAGGCTAAACTTCGGTCCTTTAACCAACACAGTCAGTTGTGTAGCACGAAACAATGGCATTCCAAATACTTGAAGATACAGTGACCTCCAATAAGAAGTTTAAACTTGATAGACGAAGCGTATGCTTTAGACTACAAGATATACCTGACGATGTCAACGATCCAGAGAAGTGGGTCAAAGATCGTATTAAAGATATTGTGAGTCATATAGTCCATGATGTCGATCTCGAAGACAGAGTGGGGTTTACCTTTAGCTCGGAGGGGTTCGACAAGGGGGCTGCTCACTTGCCTTTCAGAAAAGCAAAGAATGTTGTTTTCGAAGACATTTGGTTCCTACTGAGTAAGATATACCAGAGTAAAGGACCTGGTTTTCGTTCTAATAGTTTTCGAATGACGATGACTCAAGTGAAAACCGCTAAGCCTTTAATACATGTCAATTAAATATCTTAACCCATCATTACCATCATATATTCAGACACTTGTACGTAGCTTGCAAGCCTTCAATATAAACACGTACCAATTCAATCTCTTAATCCATTATTAACATCCTAGGTTCAGAGGGGTTCACTTGTAGATAGCTTGCTATCTCTACGCCCCTCAACGTTGGTTGGTTGGTTGGGTGGTTGGTTAGTTGGTTGGTTGCTCTTTTCATAGAAATGATTGGATATCCAACAGGCTAAATTTAGAATGAAATCTTTGCAAACATATGTACCACCTATCAAGTCGTTTACAATCTGAGCTCCACCCATTTTTACCAAGTATGTTGCAGTTCTAGGTGTTACTTGAGATGTTGCTTCCGACACTTCTAGGGGGCTAGTATTCCGGCTCCCTGGAGATGTCTCTAAGTGGGCTCCTTCCGTTGAAATATTTAGGGTATCGGTATTCCGTTGGTACAGCTGTTCCGTCAGCTTGTTGTTGTGATAGGCAATTAGATCTTTTGGTTTTCTTATTTTTTCATATATCACACTTTTTAATTTTATTTTACACTATCGAAAATTAAATTACATACATACATAAAGGCTACACCTCAAAAACAGTTGGTTGGTTGGTTGGTTAGTTGTGTTGCCCTGGTTGGTTGGTACATAGACTGTTATGTTCGTATACTTAAAACTTAGTGAACTCAATAAGGTTCTGAATACGTTTCTCCTCAGACACATCTGTTATGTACATCGGTTCTATTTGTATTACGGTGTTTCACTTCTGTTTTTCTTCTGTTAAAGAGATTTACAGAATTTGCATCATATGGTGTGTTTAGGATCACTTCGGTATCGGAATGTTTGTTCTTAATGTTCTTATCATTTTACTTCGGTTTCTTGAAGATTGGTTCTATATTTCTGATTAAATTCGCTTACGCAGAAATAAAAATTGTTGAGTTTTTCATAAAAAATGAATGGTTATATAGCAAACCGAATTTAATACCAAACATACCAAAGTCCACCAATGTTTAATACGTACGTAGCTGTTGCTGGTGTTACTTGAGATGTTGCGTTCGTTTTTAGGGTATCGGTATTCCGAGCCACTGGAGATGACTCTAAGTGGGCTCCTTCGGTTGGAACATTTGGCATATCGGTATTCCGATAACCCAAATGTTCCTTCAGCTGACTGTTGTAATAGGCAATCAACTCTTTAGTTTTCTTATTTTCCAACCAATGACACATAAAGCCACATCAGTAGGTAATGCCACGATTGAGACCCAGACCGGAAGTGCAATCCGGCTCTCTGATTGGTCCACGTGACCCACCACCCAGAATCCCTGCTCTCTGATTGGTCGAAACCCGACCACGTGACCCATTGTAGGGGAAATCCCCCAAATTTTTGTGCTCACGGCCGTCACACCAGCCTGAGATGTGAATTTCACAATAATATCTGCGCTCGGCGCGAACGTCTGTGCGGTCTACATCCTCAGTGGATTTATCATTATTTTTGTCGTCTCCAAGATCCGCTAAAGGGCATTGCGTGGGCCGATTTTGATCAAATTTAGTGAAAAAATTCGTAGGTATTGCGACACTTGGGACAGACAGTGACGTCACAGGTAGTGGGGGTAGGAGTGGGGGTACCCCCTATCCCCACCCCTAGCCCCACCCCTTGTGGCCACGCCCCGGCGCCCAGCCACGCCCCGGTGCCCAGCCACGCCCCCAAGATGGCGTCCAGCCACGCCCCCAAGATGGCGTCCAAGATGGCTTCCAATGTAACCTGAAGGTCATTGACCTGTCTAGGAAACTTTGGCCAGGTCGTCTCCAAGATCTTATTTTTCAGTGGTTATCTTGCTCGAGGCATTTAATATCCTGGCCAGACAGTGACGTCACATGACTTGGGCCAGACAGTCACATTTCAAAGTGTCTAACCTATTACTTCAAATTATTATATTTTGAAAAAAACCATTTGGAGCAGGTGAGTTTCGAACCCCGGGCACTCAGATGGGAGGCAACGATGCTACCCGTTGAGCTAAGCAGACGCTTGTTAATTTATTGTTTTAGGCTAGTATATATATACGACTTTTAATTACAAACAAACCATACATGTAACATAATTAAAGTTTTTGTTATTATTAGACAAATGGATGATTTACAAAATAATAATATGTTTAATATTAGAGGCGGAACCAAAACGGAGGAACCAAAATGGCGGAATAAAAAAAAATGGCGGAATGAAAGATGGCGGTCTAACCTGTGATACCTTAAGCTGACATCCCTGACATTATAAAAAATGGCGGCTTTCGTTCTTAAAGATGGTGCCTTTCGCTGATAAAGAATGGCGGCTTTCGTTCTTAAAGATGGTGCCTTTTGCTGATAAAGATGGTTGAAGACTCCATTATTTAAAGTTACGTCACCCCAACCTTTAGAGCCGACAAATGAGAGTGAGGTTGATAAGCGAGAATAATGGTATTGGTCGAAGACTCCATGATTGAAAGTTACGCCCCCCATTAAAACAAACCATTCATAAAGCTTTTGTTATTAGACATAACCAAATATCGTAGAGACAATAGAGGTCGCTGGCAAAACAAAAGAAGCTCAGAAACAAAATGGACAACAGGTTCAACTCTTAAGCTTAGAAACAATGGTTGGTTACAGGTTCAATTCCTTTCTCCACGTGTTTAGTGTCATGTTACTCGTCTAAGTAAGCAGAATTAAAAAATGGCGACTAAAATGAGATAAAAAACTTAAAACCCTTATCGCGGAAGATCCGTGAGACGTACGCAGGAACCAATACATGCACGGTGTTAAGGAGGCCAAATCAAATTGGAATATACAATAAAATGGCCACTTCCGGTCTAAACTTTAAATCGTTATATCTTTTCAACGGAAAGTGATAGAAATGAACTATCTTCAAAAAATGTATGTTTCATAACAAGGTCTACAAGAAACTGAGATAAAAAACTTTAAACCCTTATCGCGGAAGATCCGTGAGATGTACGATAGAACCAACACATGCACGGTGTTAAGGAGGCCAAATCAAATTGGAATATACAATAAAATGGCCACTTCCGGTCTAAACTTTAAATCGTTATATCTTTTCAACGGAAAGTGATAGAAAGGAACCGACTTCAAAAATGTATGTTTCGTAACAAGGTCTACAAGAAACTGAGATAAAAAACTTTAAACCCTTATCGCGGAAGATCCGTGAGATGTACGATGGAACCAACACATGCACGGTGTTAAGGAGGCCAAATCAAATTGGAATATACAATAAAATGGCCACTTCCGGTCTAAACTTTAAATCGTTATATCTTTTCAACGGAAAGTGATAGAAAGGAACCGACTTCAAAAATGTATGTTTCGTAACAAGGTCTACAAGAAACTGAGATAAAAAACTTCAAACCCTTATCGCGGAAGATCCGTGAGATGTACGATAGAACCAATACATGCACGGTGTTAAGGAGGCCAAATCAAAGTGGAATATACAATAAAATGGCCACTTCCGGTCTAAACTTTAAATCGTTATATCTTTTCAATGGAAAGTGATAGAAAGGAACTATCTTCAAAAATGTATGTTTCGTAACAAGCTCTACAAGAAACTGAGATAAAAAACTTCAAACCCTTATCGCGGAAGATCCGTGAGATGTACGATAGAACCAATACATACACGCTGTTCAGCAAAGCAAACTCTATAAGCATATTCAATAAAAATGTTACTTCCGGTAGACACTTCCGGTATAGCTATTCTTAGAGCTACATACATGTGTGACACATCAAAATAATCGTCTTGTTGAACAGAAGAAATATAATATTTAAGTAAGTTAGAACAAGCTGTATTAACACCTAAAACCAACACACACTCTCTTGTACAGGCTGATTACCCTGCCATCCAATTGTTAGTAAGGTTATGTTTGTATTTGTTATTTGAATACAAACAGACATAATAAGAAGAGTGTACTTACATACAGCAAGACACGTCATCCTTGTTTCACGACTTAACACATACTGAACAAGTGTCTCTCTCTCTTGTATTGAGGAAACAAACTGATGTAAGAGAGAGGGGGTCTTACAAAGGATAAACAACGTTTTTTACAGTTGTTAACCTTACAGAAAGGGGTTAATAAAAATGCAACAAAATAAAAATAAAACAACTGATTTACATACAATAAAAATTTATTAGGATTAATTAAGTTGTACATATTGATACATAAATGACATACATAAATGACATACTATTATTACATAATGGCTCTAACGATACCCGTTAGAGGTTTATATTCCATTACACTGTCATGAATAACCAAACAATAAACACGAGTATTTTTTGGGAAGTTGGCGTGACTCATGAACTCCACCTTAATGTCCACCGTTGAAGACTTGATTGACTCGTTCTGGTGCTGACAGTCAATCACAAATAGAGCTCTGTCTTTAAACTCGTCATAATTCAAGATAGGATCCTGGACACTCCATTTAAATACATGTAAATCTTGTAGTCTACTATGGACAGTCAAGTCTACCTCTGGACATTTAAGTCAACCCTGGACATAATTATAACGGTGTTTAAATGCAAATAGCTTGAATTATTTTGCGGACAGTCAGGTATGGACAAGGTGTTATTAATAATAAAAACAGTGGTAAAATATAAAAATATAATATATTTACTCAAGTGTACACTACAGCAAGTTAACTAATTTTAAAATTGTCTCTCTTTACAGTAAAATGAGATCTGTCAGTTGGTGTTTGCGACCTTGGAATGTAATCTGGTGTTATTTCCGTAAGATGACATCATCCCATCATTCGTGTTTGAGCTTGTCTAGAATACAGCTGTTGGCAGTTGTCATATCTGTTAGGATTACATCATCATCATTATACGTGTTTGAGCTTGTCGACAGCTCTCGTTTCCGGTTAGTGACCTAGTTTTCCGAGATAGCCCGTGACAGATGAACGTTATTTCATTTCCTGTGGTTGACTTAGTTTTTTTCTTTTAGAGTTCGCTAGATGAACGTTGTACTGTTAGACAGCTGTTAGACAGCTGTTAGACAGCTGTCTGTCCTGCTAGACAGCTGTCTGTCTTGGTTGGTTGACTGGTCGTTTGTCTGATCCGAACAACAGCGATGTTTTGTCGGATCCGAACAGCACCGATGTTTGACGACAGTATGCGATCATTAAAGATGCACCATATAATGGAATAGTCTAGGTGTACACGGCTAGTATTCTCTGGACATTCATTCTGTTCACATCGTTCTTACAAGATGGCTTCCATATCAAAAGCTGATTATCTGAGTTTACTAAATGTTAATGACATTAAGGCGATTTCACCACAAGAGATGGCCAAAGATTACGAAGAGTGTGTTACGCAGTGGTTTCATCTTCTGTTAAATGAACAAGATTTTAATTTGTTAGTTTGTGTACCAAATATTAAGTGGTATTCAATTTGTCGATGTCATCTAGAAGCAGATGATGGAAGTGTGGCGCATGAACATATGCACGCTTTGATACATTTTACAAATGGGTCTACGGTTCAGGGATTTAAAAAGAAGCTTCAACGTGTAGGGCGACGTTTGCATCCTAAAACAACTTTCAAGAAAATAATCTGTCTAGATCATGCTGTTGGAGTATTAAGGTATATTGCTTGTGCAGATGGGCAGAAACCCCTTCAAAGAGATGGCGATGGTCTTCGTGGAACGCCGCATTCGCACTATTCTAGGCGAGTGTACTGTGATTCTTGGCTGCATGGTAGAGCAAAAATGTGTGCTTCTGTAAGAGATGAAATATCATGTTTAGCATCAAAAGGAGTTAAAAACGTATTAGTTTACGCATCAGTGAACGAGTTGCACAATAAAGAGACTTGCCAGTGCACCAGAGGAGCTTCGGGTATTCGTAGAAGACAGGAAGCTAATGAAAAGAGAAGAGTGTTTTACCAAACAGAAAAGGGAATTGCAATCAGAAAGGCGTACAGAGAAAAACAAATTCAAAAGAAACAGCTGATCAAACAGTTAATGGAGCTGGGTCTAAATAAAAAAAGCAGAATTGCAAAGGGAGACAATTTTGAAATTAGTTAACTTGCTGTAGTGTACACTTGAGTAAATATATTATATTTTTATATTTTACCACTGTTTTTATTATTAATAACACCTTGTCCATACCTGACTCCCCGCAAAATAATTCAATCTATTTGCATTTAAACACCGTTATAATTATGTCCAGGGTTGACTTAAATGTCCAGAGGTAGACTTGACTGTCCATAGTAGACTACAAAATTTACATGTATTTAAATGGAGTGTCCAGGATCCTATATTTCTTCTGTTCAACAAGACGATTATTTTGATGTGTCACACATGTATGTAGCTCTAAGAATAGCTATACCGGAAGTGTCTACCGGAAGTAACATTTTTATTGAATATGCTTATAGAGTTTGCTTTGCTGAACAGCGTGTATGTATTGGTTCTATCGTACATCTCACGGATCTTCCGCGATAAGGGTTTGAAGTTTTTTATCTCAGTTTCTTGTAGAGCTTGTTACGAAACATACATTTTTGAAGATAGTTCCTTTCTATCACTTTCCATTGAAAAGATATAACGATTTAAAGTTTAGACCGGAAGTGGCCATTTTATTGTATATTCCACTTTGATTTGGCCTCCTTAACACCGTGCATGTATTGGTTCTATCGTACATCTCACGGATCTTCCGCGATAAGGGTTTGAAGTTTTTTATCTCAGTTTCTTGTAGACCTTGTTACGAAACATACATTTTTAAAGTCGGTTCCTTTCTATCACTTTCCGTTGAAAAGATACAAGGATTTAAAGTTTAGACCGGAAGTGGCCATTTTATTGTATATTCCAATTTGATTTGGCCTCCTTAACACCGTGCATGTATTGGTTCCATCGTACATCTCACGGATCTTCCGCGATAAGGGTTTAAAGTTTTTTATCTCATTTTCTTGTAGACCTTGTTACGAAACATACATTTTTGAAGTCGGTTCCTTTCTATCACTTTCCGTTGAAAAGATATAACGATTTAAAGTTTAGACCGGAAGTGGCCATTTTATTGTATATTCCAATTTGATTTGGCCTCCTTAACACCGTGCATGTGTTGGTTCCATCGTACATCTCACGGATCTTCCGCGATAAGGGTTTAAAGTTTTTTATCTCAGTTTCTTGTAGACCTTGTTACGAAACATACATTTTTGAAGTCGGTTCCTTTCTATCACTTTCCGTTGAAAAGATATAACGATTTAAAGTTTAGACCGGAAGTGGCCATTTTATTGTATATTCCAATTTGATTTGGCCTCCTTAACACCGTGCATGTGTTGGTTCCATCGCACATCTCACGGATCTTCCGCGATAAGGGTTTAAAGTTTTTTATCTCAGTTTCTTGTAGACCTTGTTATGAAACATACATTTTTTGAAGATAGTTCATTTCTATCACTTTCCGTTGAAAAGATATAACGATTTAAAGTTTAGACCGGAAGTGGCCATTTTATTGTATATTCCAATTTGATTTGGCCTCCTTAACACCGTGCATGTATTGGTTCCTGCGTACGTCTCACGGATCTTCCGCGATAAGGGTTTTAAGTTTTTTATCTCATTTTAGTCGCCATTTTTTAATTCTGCTTACTTAGACGAGTAACATGACACTAAACACGTGGAGAAAGGAATTGAACCTGTAACCAACCATTGTTTCTAAGCTTAAGAGTTGAACCTGTTGTCCATTTTGTTTCTGAGCTTCTTTTGTTTTGCCAGCGACCTCTATTGTCTCTACGATATTTGGTTATGTCTAATAACAAAAGCTTTGTGAATGGTTTGTTTTAATGGGGGGCGTAACTTTCAATCATGGAGTCTTCGACCAATACCATTATTCTCGCTTATCAACCTCACTCTCATTTGTCGGCTCTAAAGGTTGGGGTGACGTAACTTTAAATAATGGAGTCTTCAACCATCTTTATCAGCAAAAGGCACCATCTTTAAGAACGAAAGCCGCCATTCTTTATCAGCGAAAGGCACCATCTTTAAGAACGAAAGCCGCCATTTTTTATAATGTCAGGGATGTCAGCTTAAGGTATCACAGGTTAGACCGCCATCTTTCATTCCGCCATTTTTTTTTATTCCGCCATTTTGGTTCCTCCGTTTTGGTTCCGCCTCTAATATTAAACATATTATTATTTTGTAAATCATCCATTTGTCTAATAATAACAAAAACTTTAATTATGTTACATGTATGGTTTGTTTGTAATTAAAAGTCGTATATATATATACTAGCCTAAAACAATAAATTAACAAGCGTCTGCTTAGCTCAACGGGTAGCATCGTTGCCTCCCATCTGAGTGCCCGGGGTTCGAAACTCACCTGCTCCAAATGGTTTTTTTCAAAATATAATAATTTGAAGTAATAGGTTAGACACTTTGAAATGTGACTGTCTGGCCCAAGTCATGTGACGTCACTGTCTGGCCAGGATATTAAATGCCTCGAGCAAGATAACCACTGAAAAATAAGATCTTGGAGACGACCTGGCCAAAGTTTCCTAGACAGGTCAATGACCTTCAGGTTACATTGGAAGCCATCTTGGACGCCATCTTGGGGGCGTGGCTGGACGCCATCTTGGGGGCGTGGCTGGGCGCCGGGGCGTGGCTGGGCGCCGGGGCGTGGCTGGGCGCCGGGGCGTGGCTGGGCGCCGGGGCGTGGCCACAAGGGGTGGGGTTAGGGGTGGGGCTAGGGGGTACCCCCACTCCTACCCCCACTACCTGTGACGTCACTGTCTGTCCCAAGGGTCGCAATACCTACGAATTTTTTCACTAAATTTGATCAAAATCGGCCCACGCAATGCCCTTTAGCGGATCTTGGAGACGACAAAAATAATGATAAATCCACTGAGGATGTAGACCGCACAGACGTTCGCGCCGAGCGCAGATATTATTGTGAAATTCACATCTCAGGCTGTGTGACGGCCGTGAGCACAAAAATTTGGGGGATTTCCCCTACAATGGGTCACGTGGTCGGGTTTCGACCAATCAGAGAGCAGGGATTCTGGGTGGTGGGTCACGTGGACCAATCAGAGAGCCGGATTGCACTTCCGGTCTGGGTCTCAATTGTGGCATTACCTACTCACATCTCAAGACAGTTAGTTAAGAGTGTTGTATGACTAAGATTACTCTTGAAATGCTAGTGGCACCCATTTTTACCAAGTATGTAGCAGCTATAGGTACCTAGTCAACCCCTTCTACTTGTTGTTGTAATAGACAATTAACTCTTTGGTTTTCTTATTTTATATCTCATAAACATAAAAGCTACACTTCAAGATACTTAGTTTAACTGCTCACATGGCTAAGATTACTCTGAAATGATAGAGATGTGTTGGTTTAGGGCAATTGAAGACTGTTCTTCAAGACATATTTACTTTGGTTTGTTAGGTACGCTTGACAGCTGCCTGTGTCGTCAACTTCAGTAAGTCTAAGAGGGTGTACTAAAATTTGTCTGTAGCACGCATCACTTGATGTAGTCAACATTTAAATACGCTATTGAATACTGTTCTTTATGGTATGGTTGAAACTTTCTCTGAAAGTAACTTCATTAAGTCTAAGAGAGAGTGTGTTGTTTTTAGGTGTTAACACAGCTTGTTCTGACTTACTTAAATATTATATTTCTTCTGTTCAACAAGACGATGATTTTGAGGTGTCACACATGTATGTAGCTCTAAGACCGGTTATACCGGAAGTAACATTTTTATTGAATATGCTATTAGAGTTTGCTTTGCTGAACAGCGTGTATGTATTGGCTCTATCGTACATCTCGCCGATCTTCCGCGACAAGGGTTTGAAGTTTTTTATCTCAGTTTCTTGTAGACCTTGTTACGAAACATACATTTTTGAAGTCGGTTCCTTTCTATCACTTTCCGTTCAAAAGATATAACGATTTAAAGTTTAGACCGGAAGTGGCCATTTTATTGTATATTCCAATTTGGTTTGGCCTCCTTAACACCGTGCATGTATTGGTTGTATCGTACATCTCACCGATCTTCCGCGATAAGGGTTTAAAGTTTTTTATCTCAGTTTCTTGTAGACCTTGTTACGAAACATACATTTTTGAAGTCGGTTCCTTTCTATCACTTTCCGTTCAAAAGATATAACGATTTAAAGTTTAGACCGGAAGTGGTCATTTTATTGTATATTCCAATTTAGTTTGGCCTCCTTAACACCGTGCATGTATTGTTTCCAGCGTACATCTCACCGATCTTCCGCGATAAGGGTTTGAAGTTTTTTATCTCATTTTCTTGTAGCCCTTGTTACGAAACGATATATTTTTGAAGCCAGTTCCTTTCTATCACTTTCCGTTCAAAAGATATAAGGATTTAAAGTTTAGACCGGAAGTGGTCATTTTATTGTATATTCCACTTTGATTTGACCTCCTTAACACCGTGCATGTGTTGGTTCTATAGTACATCTCACGGATCTTCCGCGATAAGGGTTTTAAGTTTTTTATCTTATTTTAGTCGCCATTTTTAATTCTGCTTACTTAGACGAGTAACATGACACTAAACACGTGGGGGTTAGCTTAAAAATAAGAAAGGAATTGAACCTGTAACCAACCATTGTTTTTAAGCTTACTGTTTAGTTATTCAGTACCTCTTTGTATTTGTTTGACGCTACCATATCAAGGAGCATATATCAGGAATCGAACCTGTATCTCTTTCAAAATAAAATCAACTACTTGCCGCGCCCACACATAAGGCTAAAAAAGTTCCTATTTTTAAGATTTGAACCTGTTGTCCATTTTGTTTCTGAGCTTCCTTCTTTGCTTTGCCAGCGACCTCTATTGTCTCTACGATATTTAAGTTTGGTTTCCTATTTGAACCTGTTGTCTATTTTGTTTCTGAACTTCCTTCTTTTGTTTGCCAACGACCTCTGTGTGTTATTTTTAGAACCTACCCATATAACAATTGTGGCGTTCGGCTAATTTCTATGCGAAATCTAATAGTCTGTCTAATATTAAACATATTAATTATTATGTCTTATGTCTAATAACAAAAGCTTTATGTATGGTTTGTTTTAATGGGGGCGTAACTTTAAATCATGGAGTCCTCGACCTATACCATTATTCTCGCTTATCAACCTCACTCTCATTTGTCGGCTCTAAAGGTTGGGGTGACGTAACTTTAAATAATGGAGTCTTCAACCATCTTTAAGAACGAAAGCCGCCATTTTTTTTATAATGTCAGAGGTATATATGTCAGCTTAAGGTATCACAGGTTAGGCCGCCATCTTTAAAACGAAAGCCGCCATTTTTTATTCCGCCCATTTTGGTTCCGCCATTTTGGTTCCTCCATTTTGGGTCCGCCATTTTGGGTCCGCCATTTTGGGTCCGCCATCTTGGGGCGTGGCCACGCCCACAAGGGGGTGGGGCTCCGCCCCTAGGGGAGGAGTGTGTTACCCCCACTCCTACCCCCACTACCTGTCTGTCTCAAGTGACGTATAACCTACTTATATATATATATATATATATATATATATATATATATATATATATATATATATATATATATATATATATATATATATATATATATATATACAGGGTGAGTTTTTTCGATGTTTAGTATAGGGATCTCGTAAACTACTGCAGTTAAGAGACGGTTAAATGGGAAATGTAGTGCAGTTTTATGAGTGTAATTCAGAACTGTTTTTGTGTCCATAAAAAAATGTCACGGATTACTAGATATTTTGAAAAACTGATATTTGCCGATTTCTTTAAATGCATTGAGCTCGTTAGTATTGAGTTTACTAAAAAGGTATAAAGGAAAAAGTTGTAGATAAATAGGTTCTAAATAAAGCAAAAATACGCAAATTTTAAAAAGAGCTGTAGCTTTGAGTTATGACATAAACTTTTTTTTTAATAGAAACCATAGCTGGCTGTGGCTTTATTAAAGAGGTATTGTTTCCTTTTTACATTGATGTGAAACACGATATGTCTGTTCTAAGAAATAAAAATTTTACAGTGGTTTCCTTTTTTTTTTCAAAAAAAATATATTGGTTACCACGGAAACGATTGTATATTTCAAATAGAGAAAACATGAATTTAAGTTTTCGCACATAGTTTACATAACATTTCTATTTAGCTAGAAAACTGAAATTGAAGGTACTCTACTTTTCAATGAAAATTCGCTAAAACAGCACTAAATATTTCTTGCTATATGCAGTTTTTAGCGCAAAATCAATGAGTTGGCAAAAATACTCACTTGTAAAGTCAATTTTCCTACAAAAAGCTTCATATCCTAGTTGATTTGTCTTATCCAAACGACATGTCTGGACAAATTTATTATTTGTATCGTTCTTTTTTATATCCAGGCAAGTTGCATCTTCAAAACTGTTACATACAAAACATTTTATGCTGGTGGCTATAAAATATTAAGTTTATTTACATATAACTGCCAGTAATTATAATTTTAATATAATGATTTTACCGTGAGAGATGTAGCAGAGTAGCATCACTGCAAGGATTTGTGCTACGTGTTTAGTAACCATTGTCCAGAGTTGGTGATCTAAGTCTAAAAAAACAAAGATAGTTGCCTGTATTTTAGAATACCTTATTTTTTTAGAAAATTGTCGTAGAGAAAGATTCTTAATGGGGATATCACGACTTTAAGACTGCAAAATGTCTTCACACACACAAGCATATATATACATACATACATACATATATATATATATATATATATATATATATATATATATATATATATATATATATATATATATATACATATATATATATATATATATATATATATATATATATATATATATATATACAGGGTGATTCTTTGGCGAAAAATAAGTTTTTCTTGAAACTTCTTCTCCTCCAAGTTACAGCTCTTCGAAATTTTGGCAAAAAAAGTTTTCATTAAAGTTCTCCGTTATGAAATGATTTAAAAAACGAAATTTTACAGATGCATAAGGCTAACAAAATGACAGTTTTAAATAGATTTTCTAACCCTATAATGTTATCACAAGAGGGGGAAAAACTACCCTTACATTATTTTTTATCAGTACTTTTTATTGTGTGTACCGTTTTCTATGCAAAAAATGATTTAGAAATAAGGATTCATTTAGCAACTTTTTTATGTCTTGACATTTTCTCCTAATATTGTTAGTTTCATCACAAAAAAATAAAATATTACTCAGATCGATGTCGAATTTACAGAGTGGTTGTTATATTCTGAAAAAACAAGTACGTGGTGGGCTGTCAAATAACGTCATAATTACACTAATATTAATTGTTCTGGTTGTTGTCAATCTATCGAGAATTTTTTAAACACTTAGAACAAATAAGTGAATAAAATGGTAAATTATACCAATTCCGAAATGGCAGATATGCATTTTGAATATGGCCGTGCTAATGGTAATGGATTAAGAGCACAGCGCCTCTACGCTGAGTTATATCCAAATAGAACTGTACCCCATCACAGCATATTCGCACGCATTCATCAACGTCTGCAAGAAAGAAATTTTTCAAGAAGTGCCGTCGATTGCGGGCGTTCTAGAGAAGTAAGAACTGTAGGACTTGAAGGGGCTGTCCTCAATTTAATTGAAGAATCTCCTAGTACAATTACAAGAAGAATCGCTCAGGTTTTAAATGTCAGCTATTTCACGGTATTTAGAATTTTAAAAGAACAACTACTGTATCCCTACCATATCCAACGAGTTCAAGCGCTCTTTCCTCGTGATTTTTTACCTCGTTTAATTTTTTTCATTACGGAAAATTATGTTAAAAGTAGAAGTTAGACTCCATGGCCTACTGCTTTTTGAACACTTTTTTTTGTCATTTGTTTTCTGGTATTGGATTTCATAGCCTACTCTCCTCAAAACGGTTTTTCTCAAAATTGTCAGTGTAATTACGAGATTTCTCAAGCATGTTGTACATCATTGGAAAGCTTTTTCCACAGGCTATCACGTGAGCAAAAAATGCAATATGACTGCCATAATAAAAACAAACGTTGAAACATGTAGCTCAAAAACAAATGACAATCCAAAGTTGAGAATAGCACAAACAGATTACTCTGTAAAGAGTGTCCTGATAATGTGCAAGTCTTAGACATGTCAGATTAACGCCTACTTAGATATTAAAGAAAAAATAAATCGACAAATTGTGGTTTTTTCAAAATAACTCGAAAACTAAAAGAGGCAGGGCAAAATGCAAGTCATATTTGGAACAAGCATGAAATTCTACAAAACATTGCTTATTTAGCCGTCTCCCTATATCTAATAATAACGGAGATAGCAATACATTCCTATCCAGTTTGGGATACACTGTATACAACAATCGACAAATCTACCTAAAGATGGTTTCGCCTTTTTTATTTTCAAAAATTATTTCGTTAAAAAGAAAAGAAAATATTCGTAAAGTCTCCTATTTTTCTAATAATCTTAAATATATAGATCACATAAGCATGATGAAATATTTTGTGTTATTTTGTTTTTAATACGGATTCAATTTGTACGAGCAGTTTATTACAAAACAATATTTATCAATAACCTCTTTATAAATAGGTACACGTTATCAATGAACTTTCGAACTGAAAATAGAAACAAAAATCGCTTCGTCTTTAAACTAAGAAGCAACACTACCATGTTTTAACAAATAATATATGATTCATTATATTTATGGTGTCCTTACTTTGTGAAACTGTTCCATATTAAATAAAGATTGTAGAGACCTCTTATCTGGCCGCCACCGGTTTGCGAAAAAGAAAACAAGCCTTTATGAAGCTAGAAAAGCCTGTACATATGTATTTAAAAAGATATAAGTTTAACCTAAATGATGGAGAATTAATTAATTAATGTTAAGCGAATTTTGAAAAAATAATCGTAAATAAAGTGAAATGAAAGTAATGGCAGATAACAACACAAAATCAGTAAAAAAAAGTCGTCAAACATTGTTTACTTACTTTAAAATGTACGCAGAACGCGGTTGTATTTGTGTAAAAAGTAATATAGTAACTTTTAAAAATTAGAATTTTTTTTTGTAGACAAAGGGCACAATGCTGTTGCACCTCTTACATGGCATCTAGAAATATCTCGTCTAAACCAGACCAGCTTTGTAATTTGCAGTTTGAACTGTTTATTAGCTTGTTATCATTAATGTTATCTCTTTCTTAGAAATTGTCAATAGTAAGTTTCTGTCTTTACTAAAACAGATTCATATTTGGTAGCTACAGGACAAGTTCCATATATTTCGACATGAACCTCTATAAACTTTGTATAATCATTTTGTTTCTATGTCGAAACTTTTTGTTTTAGTTTGAATCTTCTTTACCTGCGTTTTTAACTACCCTTAAGTATTTTCTTTTACGAGTTTTAAATAAAGCCATCACTCGATTTAATAATTTTCACAAGAGAGACAAGAAAGCGCATTAAACAAAAACTCTGGATGCAGCAAGTGCGTTATGGTAGTGAATTTTCATTAAAATGTTTTTAAAAGCAAATATGTTTTTTAAGAAAGCAGGCATCAAATTTGGTTACCAGTATAATCTATATATTAGAAACAATGTCCCATATTTCATCAAAATAACTTTATTGTTTGGAAATGTACAAAAATTTCCGAAAATAAACTTAAATTGTTTCCGAAAAAACTGGTTTTCTGGTCAACCTTCTAGGTTAATAGCAAATTGATACATATTTGAAGCATTTAATGAAAATTCGCTACCATAACGCACTTGCTGCGTCCCGAATTTCTTTTCTTACAAAGATGTATTATATTTCGATGGAAAATGCAAAAATTCATTAACATAGGGCGTGTTCGTTAACAAAAAAGAAAATTTGAATCACCAACGACTTATGGGCCAGCCTGTAATTGTGGAAATATTTTTTAAGATGTAGCTCAAGACACCCTATAATTAATGTATACAACTTTTTTTCGTAACTTGCATAATAACGAATATATTGAGCTTTAATGATTTTTTACGAAAATTCGACCAAAATGATATACCATTAAACGATAAACTCTATAGCCAACACTACTGCTAAAGCATCAGAGAAAGGGTCTATTTGAAATGAATTTTCTGGGAATATTTTAGTAAAATAAGGACAATGACGATTGAAACTAAGAGTTAGGGCTTTGTAAAACATTATTCTTGAGAGATTTTTCCTGCATAGATCATATTAGTTTCAGGTTCATTGCCTAAATATTACCAATTTTGACGTTATAAATCGCGACTTTGACGTTTTGAGGAAAACCCAAATGTACGTTTCTTTAAATGCCTCTAACTTTTTTGTCCTTTAACTTACAGAGCTAATTTTTGGTAGGTTGCTTACCTATAATGATATAAACCCTTGTACCAAATTTAGTCGCCCTTGCGTTGTTAATTCCGGAGATATAATTTTTTTTCGAATGAAAACTGAAAAACAAATAAAAGTTGTATTTTAAATAAACTAAACTGCAGATGAACCTTGTGTTTACTGTGAACACGTCGCAAGCGCCGTATATGTATAATCCTGAATTCCAAAATGCACTAAGGCGACATGTATTTCTTAGCTGCCCCTTCTGTACCATCCAGATGGCAGGAACAGCAGAAAAGGTCCATTAATAGCTTGGAAAGCCCGTTGAGGTCAGCTCAACAGCGCCCTGCTCAACTGTAGTAATGGTCTGGACAGCCTTAAATGACTCCAATATATGTATTCTGAGAGGTCCTGCTGGCCCTAAGAAGCTGAAGGACTCTGTGTCTCTGCTGGGCCCCATGAAACAACACCTCAGCAGTTAAAGTTAAGTACCTGGTTCATCTGTTCTCACTCTTGTCACTTCAAATGTCATTAATAACTGTTGCAAGTAACCGTTTTTTATATATAATAGTTGCGTTTTGTAAATTCATGTTTTATAAATAACTATAACTGTGTCTTAATTTTTACTTGTATCTTCGACACCACATGAATTATGAGGCTTGTGACCCCCCATTTATTTAAATTATGCATTTAGTGTCAGCTCACCAGTAGCTAGTTGTGCACTTTCTTTTACGATTAAAATTTCATTCAATAAAAACCAACTAGGTTAAAATCACTGCTATTAATCTGTGATTTGTATTTGAATAATACCAGTACAATTTGGGAATGAATAAAGCTATGAATCATACAACATTTCAAAGTAAAACTTGTAGTTTATGATCTATATACAAATAATTATCATTAATAAATTCAGGGAGGCGGAAACAAAAATGCAAAAATAATTATGAACCTTTAATCAATGTTTATAAGGATGTATCTACTCATTGTACTTTTCTATCATGTAATTGTTTTATTCGAAGATAGCCTTTTACTCGCTATTTTTAGCCTGAATACAGCAAACCATTTCACAATTTTTATTCCGGCCATAGCAAGCATATGCCTAACATCTGAAAAAACATTTTCTCAACAAGGAATAACTTCAAATTCATATTTTGTGTTTGAACAAAGCAAAACAACTGGCAGAAAATAAGTTTGTTCGTTATAACAAAAGTAAAGAAATTAGCACTAAGTGAGTGGTGGACGTGCCGCCACCTAGTTGCGAAACCAAGTAATATGTTGTGACGCCAGCTCCAAATAACACAAAGTGTTAAAAAAATAGTGACTGACAACCAACTAACAATTTTACTAAATTGTCATCCCTGGCCCATTTCTACCCTAATATAGGGGCCAAGTATGTAAGGCTGTGTACAACTAACTAACAACTAACTAACAACTAACTAACAACTAACTAACAACTAACTAACAACTAACTAACAACTAACTAACAACTAACTAACAACTAACTAACAACTAACTAACAACTAACTAACAACTAACTAACAACTAACTAACAACTAACTAACAACTAACTAACAACTAACTAACAACTAACTAACAACTAACTAACAACTAACTAACAACTAACTAACAACTAACTAACAACTAACTAACAACTAACTAACAACTAACAACTAACTAACAACTAACTAATAACTAACTAACAACTAACTAACAACTAACTCACAATTTACAGTCTCTATTTTTTTAACACTTTGTGTTATTTGGAGCTGGCGTGACAACATACTATTTGGTTCCGCAACTAGGTGGCGGCACGTCTACCATTCACTTAGTGTTGAAAGGTTGGCTACTATAGTCGTATTACTTTATAGGTGTATTGTCGCTGCAATTAGTATGCCGTACTGAAGAGCTCTAATGAGAGCGAAACCGATCTACGGTTCTAATTGTTGCGAGAATGCATCTAGCCTTATTAGTTTGAGACAGCTTTAATTGTTTTAATTTAATTGCGATTTACACGTATTACACTTCAGCCACCTTTTCCGCATATGATAACAGAAGAAACAAATGTCTTTAATTATAGTCCTAATAATTGATCACTAAACAACATAAAAATAATTTAGAAACTAGACACTCACTACTTCGTATCTGTAAATAATGAGTCTAAACAAACTCAGTTTAGAAAATTGAGGGCAGATTCTGTACCACGTGACTTACCAACCAATAGAAAATAATACCGCCGAATGGCCAAATCGTCTCTATCAAGTCACTGTAATTTTGTCTATTGACATTACAAAGGCACTATTTACCTGGTTATTTGAGGAATATTATTGTGGGGCAAATAAAGACATAACAACATACATTGAAAAAATTATAACTTGCTTTATTAAGTTGCGTATACAAGAAAATTTCTAGCCTGTAAGAACACTTGTTTGAGTCTAACTCAAAACTTAACAGGAAACAATATATATACAAGCAAAAATAATAAGTACATTGAGTAAAATATGACTTGTGTCAAATTTGACAGTAACAACAGTCTTGGTGCAGAATTACACCTGTCTCTGTCACAGATACAAACATCGGTCTTCTCTGCTGCGTTGCTTATCTGATAACATTTCCTTTCATATAAATTATAATGGTACGTACATTTCCTAACAATGATCTCTTTCGCCCGGGACAAAAAGAATACTGAAAATAATAGAAATTGTGTTAAAAATCTAATCTGTGGTTTTTATTCATAGTACAGGCAATAGAGAATTTGTTTCTGCATTAAACTACATGAGTTAATTTTTAATACATAGGTTCAGAATGACGTACTGAATGTAAAAACAAAATCCTTACAAATTAGGAGGGCGGAAGTGCCGCCATTTTGAGAAAAACCAAAAATGATAATGACCTTTATTGTAGATAATTGCATTTCTCATCTTTTTTGTTAATTTTTTTTTGTATCACTCACCGTTTACAACTTATACGACTATTAGCATTCATTTATTGACTTTTTTACCTATATCTTTGTTAATAATTGTTTAAAAAATAAAATGCTTATAACTTAACTTTTCAATCGACAAATTTTCTAGAACTTTTACTTAAAACTTTTTTTTCTCAAATTAATATTGGTGAATTTTCTTTAAAAAAATCACTAATGAGAAGACCCTGACTTTTGAATTTTGAAATTTTTTTTTTCAATTGTGCGCTAATTATGCCCCCTATAACACATATCCGGGGTCAGTTTCAATTTTTATATGTTTATATATATATATATATATATATATATATATATATATATATATATATATATATATATATATATATATATATATATATATATATATATATATATATATATATATATATATATATATATATATATATATATATATATATATAAATATCACAACGATAACTCAAAAAATAATGGGCCGATTTTGATTAAATTTGGTAAATACCTTCCTTTTGCAAGTGGCTTGGTAAGTTCGTTAGCCAGGAAAATCGGCCCAGGTTTTCTCGGAAATTTTTGTGTTTTCTTAAAAAAAAAATCATATCTCTGGAAATAACAAAATTCTGGACGCAGCAAGTGCGTTATGGTAGTGAATTTTCATAAAAATATTTTTAATAACAAATATGTGTGTTTTTTTTAAGAAAGCAGGCATCAAATTTGGTTACCAGTATAACCTATATAGTAAAAACAATGTGCCATGTTCCATTAAAATAACTTTATTGTGTGAAAATGTACAAAAATTTCCAAAAGTAAACTTAAAATGTTCCCGAAAAAACACGTTTCTTGGTCAACCTATTAGGTTAATAGCAAATTGAGCTGTTCAAATATGAACATTTGATCAAAATTCGCTACCGTAACGCACTTGCTGCGTCCAGAATTTATTTTCTTACAAACATGCATTATATTTCGATGGAAAATGCAAAAATGCAATAACATAAGGCGTGTTTAATTAAAAAAAAGGAAATTTGTATCACCAACGACTTATGGACCACCTGTGATTGCAGAAATATTATTTTAAGATGTAGCTCAAGACACCCTATAATTAATATATACAAATTTTCTTCATATCTTATATAATAACGGATATATTGAGCTTTATTAATTTTTTACGAAAATTCGACAAAAATTATATACCATTAAATGATAAACTCTATAGCTAAGGCTACTGCCAAGCATCAGAGAAAGGGTCTATTTGAAATGAATGTTCTGCAAATATTTTAGTAAAATGAAGGACAATGACGGTTGAAACTAAGACTTTAGGGTTTGTAAAACATCCTTCTTGAGACATTTTATTTCTATAGCCCGTATTAGATTTAAGTTATTTGCCTAAATGTTGCCAATTTTGACATTTTAAATCGCCACTTTGACGTTTTGAGGAAAACCCCAATTTATTTATTTTTAAATGCCTATAACTTTTTTGTCTTTTGACCTACATAGCTAAGTTTTGGTAGGTGACTTACCTATAAGGATGTAAACCTGCGTACCAAATTTGGTTGCCTTTACTTTGTTAATTCCTGAGATATAAATTTTTTTCTAAAGAAAATACAAAATTTTCCGGGAAAACCTGGGCTGATTTTCCTGACTAACGAACTTATCCAAGCCATTTGCAAAAGGAATTTTTTCACCAAATTTGATCAAAATCGGCCCATTATTTTTTGAGTTATCGGTGTGATACATATATATATATATAAATATATATATATATATATATATATATATATATATATATATATATATATATATATATATATATATATATATATATATATATATATATATATATATATATATATATATATAAACATATAAAAATTGAAACTGACCCCGGATATGTTTTCTGGGGGGCCTAATTAGCGCTCATTTGAAGAAATTTTTTCAAAATTCAAAAGTCGGGATCTCCTCATTAGTGAATTTTTTTAAGAAAATTCACTAAAACAAGGGCAACCAAATTTGGTATGCCGGTTTATATCATAATAGGTAAATTACTTACCAAAATTTAGTTTTGTAGGTTAAAAGATGAAACAGTTATAGACATTGAACGAAAAATAAATTGGGGTTTTCCCCAAAACGTCAAAGTAGGGTCAAAAGTCACTAAATGAATGCTAATAGTCGTATAAGTTGTAAACGGTGAGTGATACAAAAAAAAATTATTTAACAAAAAATATGAGAAAATGCATATATCTACAATAATGGTCGTTACTATTTTTGGCCTAAAGCGCACAGTTACGGAGATATAGGCCGAAACGGTTTTTCTCAAAATGGCGGCACTTCCGCCCTGCTACTTTGTAAGGATTTTGTGTTTTTACATTCAGTACGCCATTCTGAACCTATCTATAAAAAAAACTCCTGTAGTTTAGTGCATTATGGACAAGAGTAACGGGCTCCTCTATTGCCTGTACTATTAAGTTAAAACCAAATGAAGTACTGATCTTTTTTGATGTCAAGTCGTTGTTCCTCGGCATCCCTATCGATAAAACTCTTCATGATCTTCGGAACATGCTTTATGATACCAGCTATCGTACATGCAGGTGGAGGAATATAGTAAGTTAACTTCACTATGCATGCCTGAGTGTTTCTTTCGAGCAGGCGGGAAGTTTTATCGCCAGACCGAGGGAACCACAATGGGAAACCCATTGTCTCCCGTCGTTGCCGAACTCTTCAGGAGCCGATTTGAGAGTGACTTTGCTGGGGCAATGGAGTATTTTCCGAGGGCATGGTTTTTTTAATTTTCAACAATAGAAGAGAGAGGTCACCAACGGCACGTCGATGGGCAAGGGATATCAGGGAGCGGTATTCCAGGTTTTGCCTTATTTGTGAAGTATATAAGGTATAGAGATTAGCTGGTGAAAGGTATTTGCGAGCCCGGAAGAGGAAACCAAATTTCTTAGCAGCCGCTTCTGCAATTGATGTGACATGTTGGTGCCAATTGAGATTTCGATCCACAGAAATGCCAACAAGTGAAAAGAACTCATTACTTTGAATAACTTGGTTGTTCATTGTGATAGGTCTAGGGTTGGTGTATCTCTTATGAGATAGAAAGCAAGACTGAGATTTGGTGGAGTTGAATTGTACAAGATTTCTACTCCCCTGTCTAATATTTTTTGGACATAGACAGAACCCTCCATGAGTCTGCGATCCTCATCTAATTGGGCTAAAGAGACAGGCTTAGAATATTGTATATTTGAGTGGAGGATGCTGTCGTCCGCGTAACTGTGGAGGTCATTGATGTGGAGAAAAAACAAAGTGGAGGCTAAAGTTGAGATATGTTGATGATATTTTTGCCATATTTGACCTCAGTAAAAATACCATCCATAATTTTGTTAATAAGTTAAACAGTAGATTCCGTTCAATCAAGTTTACTTACGAATTGGAGAACAACGACCAATTACCCTTTCTTGATACTCTTGTCACCAAAAATATATTTTGACATTTATAGGAAAGAAACTTCTACAAATCGCTTCATACCATCCGATGCAAATCATCTTCTCGGTCAGAAAATCTAAAGTTTGAGCGTTCTTGTTTGAAGGTTACTCAGTTTTCTTTTGAGCCGTAAGCGATACAATTGAGATATGAACAAAATTATAGATATTGCGATTTGCAACGGTTTCTTTCCAGACATTGTGTATAGATTAGTTACTAAGCATAGGTGGAAAACGTCAATAAATAACATTACGACATTGAAGCCGGGATCCGATGAGCCACCCAAAAAGTTCACTGTACTTCCTTTCTCTCCTTTTCTTACAAAAGGGTTAGAGAAAATATTCATAGATAACGATTGAGAGTTGTTTATAAAGTTGACGATTTGAAGAACCTTTTCGGTGGGCCAAAGGATACTATTGACTTCCGACAAAAATCGGGCATTTATCAAATATCTAGTAATAATTTCGAGAAAATCGATATTGGGCAAAGGCGGAGACCTATAACAACAAGATTCAACGAGCACATAGCTCATTTCAGATTCAATAGAGGAGAAAAATCTAGCGTTACCCAACATATGATTGAGACGGGACATAACGTAGGTGATAGTAATCTTAAGTTGTTGAAGGCAGCCACGGATTATCGCGAGTTAGATGCTTTGGAAAGTTTGTAAGTTCGCAGGGTGAACCCACAGAACTTGATGGATTCAGACGTGGGTGCAGCCAATTCAGTACTTTTTTAAATAGCGCTAAATGGCACCCCAGATGTAGGAGCAGTACTCGAGGTTTGGCCTTATTTGTGAAGTATGTAAGGTATAGAGATTAGCTGGTGAAAAGTATTTGTGAGCCCGGAAGGGGAAACCTAATTTCTTAGCAGCCGCTTTTGCAATTGATGTGACATGTTGGTGCCAATTGAGATATCGATCCACAGAAATGCCAACAAGTGGAAAGGACTCATTACTTTGAATAACTTGGTTCTTCATTGTGATGGCTCTAGGGCTGGTGTATCTCTTATGAGATAGAAAGCAAGACTGAGATTTGGTGGAGTTGAATTCTACAAGATTTCTACTTCCCCGGTCCAATATTTTTTGGAGATCCACAGAGACAGAACCCACCATGAGTCTGCGATTCTCATCTAATTGGGCTTAAGAGACAGGCTTAGAATATTGTATATTTGAGTGGAGGGTGCTGTCGTCCGCGTAACTGTGAATTGGGTTGGATGAGCTAGAGAGATCATTGATGTGGAGAAGAAACAAAGTATAGGCTAAAGCTGAACCTTGAAGGACTCCTGCATTAATCGAATACAGTTTAGAGGAATGGCCATCCACGACAACAGAAATGCTCCAGTTGGAGAGAAAATTTACTTTCCAGGTACAGAGTTTTGGTGGTAGGCCATAGGCCGGAAGTTTCTTAAGCAGTGCTCCATGCCAGACATGGTCGAATGCTTTGGATATGTCTAGAGCAACAATCTGGAATTCACCGTGTAGTTCCATAGACTTGTTGAATGGGTGACAAAGTAAAACAAAGTAAACGAGGTCGGCAGTTGACCTGCGCTGACGGAATCCATACTGCCTGCCGTGGATTAGACTGTGTTTTTCAAGAAATTTTAGTAATTCGGTGTTTATGTACTTTTCAATCACTTTAGAGACGACTGAAACGAGAGAAATAGGCCTGTAGTTGCTAGGAAGCGCTTTGCATCCTTTCTTGGGGATGGGTTGTACTCGAGCAGTTTTCCAGTTACTAGGGAATATGTCTCTATTGTAAGATGTCTGAAACAGACGGGTCAGGACAGGAGCAAGTTCTGGTGTGCATTTTTTGAGAACAGTTGCTGAAATTAAGCAAGATATAAAGACTTGCTTGTTTATGGAGACGGTCCTAAAGATTTGCACAGGTAGAATTATTCGCTCAGCTTGGCTCCCTCGGTAGCGAGTTCAATTTCTGTTCTAGGTTGGGTGTTCTGTTCGTAAATTCTCGATTCTTGTTTTTGATTAGGTAATAGGCGCGTTGAAATGAAAGGTATGATTTGCTAAGTTTGCATAACAAGTTAATTGGTGGACTAGTTGCTGGTGATTACTCTATATGTAGCTTTAAGGTATAAACATTGAATTACAATATATTCCTCACATAGATACTTACATTTCTGGTGCATTATCAGGCAATACGGTTTTCTCCTCAAAGTGCCGTCATCTACCACGGTTCTATTGCTATCGAATTCGCAGGGTTTCGCTCCAAGAGACCTGTAGTTCTTCTTGCACTTTGGAGTCTCGTCTGAATGACACTGATAACACCTCAAACCATTAACTGAAAGGAATGTTTAATCTTAGTTGTTCAATTTGTACCAAAGGGAAGAGGATAATCGATTATTGACTGATTTGCCTAGTTGGGTTATTTCAATGTACCTAAATTGTTAGCGAAACAAAAAGTGGTGAAACCTTACTCAACAACGTAAATTCTTTAATTTACAGATTGATATGTCCCTATTATGGCGCTAACTCCGTCAGCGAAGCGATCATCAGATCTGTAAGAATGTGTTGTGGTGAATTGGGTCTACAGGTTTCAATCTATACCCAGTCTCTTTTCACCATCAAAATTGCAGACTAGCCTAAAGTACGACGTTGCAGCAAAGAGAACAAATTGATTTTAATATCTCATAAAGCTTTCAGTTACAATAAATCTCATGAATTTTTGCTTAAAACATAATCAAGCTCTATCCTTTAGCTAAATCTTCCGAAGGCAACATTAGAATGCAACTGTGGCTTTTCAAAAAAATATTGCAGTTACAAGTTACAGGTAGTAGGTCCCTTAAAACAACCTAAAATATAGACTTATGATTTAGCTATCTACAAGTTTTATTTTCTTGACGGAAAATCATATTTTTTTAGCGATGTTAATTTCTTTTTAAACTATACACGTGTGCATGTGTCTCTCGTAACATCACTATGATGTTAAATGTATAGAAAAAATCTGTTTTGTACTTCTAATTCTGCTAATACCTAAAAAGCCTTGTCATGATCGAATTTATAATTTTTGTTTGTGTAAAATTAAAAGAGTGTGATCAAACTCACCAAAACTAAACATAAGGCACAACATTAACATCTGTATTGTCGAAACATTCACCAACATTATAGTTCATTCTTGATATTTTGATGCGCTGAAATGAGAATTGTCACACACTTTATGATTTAGAATTTTAATTGCCAACCTGTCCCTTCACCTGTCATTTTCGCATGCCTATTATTTACATATAGGCACTATTTTTCTTCTGTCTCAATTACTAATGGTCTTAAAATATTCAGTGGGTAAAATTTATGTTTGACAAAAAAAGTCAAAATGAATTTATGATGTTTCGTCTTTAAGCTGTCATTTTCACTGTACCTTTTGAAGGTAACTTGTCGATTATTACTACAGACGTCAACGTTTAATTTTAAGGTTTCCGAGATATACGACTTTGAAAATGACGGCCGTTAAATTTTCGCTTGGTAAAAATTAGTCTGTACTTTAAAAATAGTTTTAGTGCCCTAGTTTACGTAGTTTCAGCTGTCAGTTATATTGGTGTTTACTTATTGAATGGGATGCCTTATAATTAACAGAAATGACAGTTTTTTAATTTGTTATTAAGCGGTACCATGTTATGGCATTTGTACTTTTGTTGACAAGTCCATGCCATCAAATTTGCATAAAAGCGGTGTCGCCTTCTAATCCAAACCTTGAGTATCTGTTTTCAGCTGCTTTTTCATTTCATTGTAGCTACAATACGTCATCAGTTGGGCCATGTTATCCAAAAGTTTTACTCTTGGTCTACCCCTTACTCTTTCTGCAAAATGTGTTGTGAAGAATTGGGTTCTCCAAAATGAAATTATAGCGCCCCCTACTCAAAAAGTCACGGGCCAAATTCGATAAAATTTTGTAATCATCTTACTTTTATTAGTCGCTTGGCTGAGTTTGCTGGCAAGCCCTATTGGACCAGTATTTTTGTATTAAATTTAAGACTATCTCTAAGAACACCGCTTTATCACCATAAACACTACAGTTTGTGAAGATCAATACACATATTCCATTTACAGAGGAGGATTTTCTATTTATTGTATATATACTCCCAACTAAATCGGAAATTGATTACGACTTACGAGCCATATTTCTTATACTGCCGAATTTATAACGGCTTTACTCATGAAGCTTGTTTTACAATAAATTGCATTTTAAACGTACAGAATTTGCAGCACTGGGCTGAAGAACATCCTCGTGTTTTTCATCAGTCACCTAACCAACGCAAATTTAATGTCAATGTCTGTGCGGAAATACTCGGTGATAATTTGATTGGGTCTTTCTTTATTGAAGAGGAATTAACTGGTCAGTCTGACATCAAATTTTTGCAAAACGAATTTCTTAAGCTTTTAGTAGACAACGTGTGGTTTATGCATGATTATGCACCATCGCATTTAGTCTTACAGCAAAAAACGTTTTGAATGAACGATTTTCAAATCAATGGTTAGGTCGTGCCGGATCGAGGAATTTGCCTGCAGGTTCACCGGATTTAAATCTTGTAGGCTTCCACCTCTGGGGTTCACCAGTAGAAAATATTCAAATAGCTCGTCAACGCGCAAGAGATGGGTATATCAAGTGATCCAACAATCCCCTACGCTTTTTAAAAGAGTCAGAGGGTTAGTGATAGGGCGACTATAGGTTTGTATTTAGGCTCAAGGTGGCCACATCGAGCATTTACTTTTACGTAACTTCTATTTTTGATATAATTAATATCAAAACATTATAATCATATAATTCGTAATACCGTGGGTTTTTTCAACACACTACCCTGAAAACAACAGGATTTTGGCCGTATGTTTATAGGACCTTTCGTGATTATTCTGAGGTCCCCAATTACCTTGTAACTTATGTTTCACAGATCTTGACAATTTTCTACAGAGCCATACTAACATTTTTTGGCAATTCGTTTCTAACGGTTTTTTTTTACCGACAAATCAAGACAAGTATGGAAATAAGTTGGCAAAGACTGTTTGTAGAAAATTCAAAATTTGTAACAAAAGATTTCTGCAGGGCCGTACTTACATTTTTGTTTGTAACTAAATTATAAAGAACCCATATAGCTCCGCCACTGGTTGCTCGACAGGCTAAACATTTTTGTCAAATATGGCAACCTATGAGTAGATGTTGTCTACCAAATTTGGTTTGCCTTCTCACTTTTATCACAAAATATGAAAAATATTCTTTTTTTTCAAGCTTTCAACACTCTGTATCTCAGAAACAACAGGGCCGGACAAATGTTTAAAGGACCTTTTGTAATAATTATTTTGAGATCCCCTATCACCCCACAGCGTGTGTCCCACATGGTATGAAACCCCATGTATATATATATATATATATATATATATATATATATATATATATATATATATATATATATATATATATATATATATACCTACACTCTATTTGCTTGCTGTACTCTTTGTGATTTTTTATTGGTTTACGTGGACTGCAGTTTTGAACCGTACCGGTTCATCATCAGCGCGCTACTGACTGTGATCGCTCCCGTGTGGTCTACGTCTGAGATTGTACGTGGCGCCTGCGCGTTGAGCTACTACTGGTCGGTTTACTGTTCTCTGATTGGTTATGCCTTCGGACTGTGTCGTGTGTATCGGTCTGCTGTCTTGATCACAGTGGTTTAATAATTTGTCTATTTGTATGGCCTTTATTAAGTTTTCTTTAAATGTTTGTAGTTGAATTTGTTCTGGCATTAACTGTTTCTGATTGTTTGTTTGTTGAATGTAGTATTATTCACATATTTCCATTTTTTTTTGTGGTCTTTAATATGTTTCATTAGTTGTAATTGGGTGATATATGATTTTTGGTGTTTTATACTGTGAATGCTGTTATATGTTCCATGAATCTTGTTTCTATTGATATTTTTGTTATTCCTATATATTTTTTATTGCATGTGTTACATTCTATTTGATATATTTTGTTTAATTCATATGAGTTGTGTTCTTGTTTTTTATTTATTTTGTTTATCACTTTGTTATTGGTTTTGTAGCTCATTTTTAAGTCGTATTATTTGAGTGTTGCTTTTGATGTGGTGGTTATAAGTGAATGTTGTGTATTTTGTGTTTGTTTCTGGTGTTTTGTTTTTGGTTTTGTTGTTTTGTTTGTTTTTGATTTGTTTTACTAACTTTTCTATTGCTTTCTTGTTGTATCCACTTCTGTGTGCCATTTGTATTATGATGTTGTACTCCTTTTCTCGTTCGTCAGTACATCATAATACAAATAGTACAAAGAAATGGACACAACAAGAAAACAATAGAAAAGCTAGTATAACAAATCAAAAACAAACAAAACAACAAAACCGACGACAAAACACCAGAAACAAACACAAAATACACAACATTCACTTATAACCACCACATCAAAATAACATAACATAAATAACTGCTACGTTTATAATTTGGCAGATACTTTACTTTTCTAAATATGAATTAAGTTTCCTTCTGGAAATATTTTGTATAACTTTAATGAAATTTGTAATACTAGTTTCTTTTAAAGAGACTTACACTATCTACAGATATAGCAAAATTTAATTTTCAGCTTCATAGAAAATTTAGTTTCAGGCATTTTCCCAAATGAAGTTAGAACGCAAGATTTTTTTAATAATAGAGAGCTATTGATGGGAACACTTTCGAAATAATTGGCAGCTTTTCATTCGACAAACAAGAAAGACCACTAAAAGCAAAAAGAAACACATATGGGTTAGAAACATATGATTTTTTAAACAATACAATAACCAATAATGCGATAGTATCACTTTTAATAGAGTTTGTTCTTTATTGATTTTCACCAGTATGCCAAACGAGGTTAACTTACGAGCCAGTATTCGAACCTGGGACCTCTCGCTGTGCACCCTCCACCAAGACTGTGTCCCACCTAACCGAGAAAGGTGTTAATTGTGTAGCCAAATTTCTTCTGCTAATAATTTATATGGAATCTTGCTGCCCTATAAACATTTTTGTGTCATGACTTTAATTTTTATTGAGGAGCTGAGTATGTCTTCACTCTTCTGTTCCGGTTAAAGAGATTACGGGTCACGATATTCGTCATTGAATTGTTAATATATACGAATTTCATAATGTGCTTCAACGGACATAGTAAATTATTCAATCTATTCTATTATACAACGTATTTTCACAAAAGATTTGAAGAATTCTTAACTACATACCAGGAGGTATTGAAAATTACTTAGTCTACAATAGAAAATGCAATATTTTTCGACAATTAAACGTTATTTGTAGAACACAATTTTCTCCGAGACATACATATTTCACTAAGTGAAGATTGAAACCTGTGATGAGCACTGATAAGAACACTTGAACAACCCAAATCACCACAACATATTTTAAAAAAGGACTGACGATCGTTTCACTAACAAAGTTAGTATCATTAGAGGATGAAAAATTATAACTACTTTAACACGTTGAGGACGATACGGGTCTTTAACGATCCGTACCGGTTATAACCGATATACGGAAGGCAACACTCGCATCCTTTTAGTGAATTTTTATTTACAAAAATTCACTAATAGAGAGGTATCGATGGTGAGAGTTTGCAAAAATTTCTTCAAATGAGCGCGAATTTGGGCCCCTAGAACCCATATCCGGGGTCAGTTTCGATTTGTATATGTTTATATATATATATATATATATATATATATATATATATATATATATATATATATATATATATATATATATATATATATATATATATATATATATCTAACCGATAACTCAAAAAATAATTAACCGATTTGATGAAACTCGGCAAGTTCCTTTCTTTTATTAATAGCTTGGATGAATTCGTTAGCCAGGAAAATCGGACAAGGTTTTCCGGGAAAATTTTGAGTTTTCTTTCGAAAAAAAATTTTTTCTTCGAAAATTACAAAGATATTTCGATGAAATTTGGTGTGCATATTGCTTTGAGAAATACCTAACTATACGCCAACATTTAGCTTTGTAGGTTTACAGAAAATGGAGCTATTCAAATTTGAAACATTTATTTTTTAATATCACCGCCGTTTGACTGTCAATCGTAAACCTGGCTTATATGAGGTCTAGTATGTTGTTGCTAGGCGACGGAACATTTGATATTATTGCGCAGGTCTGTTAGACGCTGTAACCTGTAAGTGACGTTTGGTATGAGATTGTTTTATATGTTTTTATCTGTTTGAGTCGACAAATTAATTGTTATTTGGGAAATGTTTATATACAAGTGCAAATTATTCCTTTATTAATGTTAGTGGGTGAACTAAGCAGTGTTTGTTATGTTTTATCAACACATCGAAGTTTCACAAAAGGAGCTGATATGCAACAGGTTAGTTATTTTCTCTGATGCTTTGGTGGTATTTTATTTTTGCTTTTTTATCGAAATATGTTTGTAAGAAAAAAAAATCGAGACGCAGTAACTGTGTTTTGGTAGCAAATTTTCATTAAATGCTTCAAATTTCCATAACTCAATTTGCTATTTAACCTAAAGTTTGTTCGCTAGGAAACCAACATTTAAAGTTTATTGTCAGAAATTTTGTGTACATTTTCAAACAATAAGTTATTTTAATAAAATATGGCACATTGTTTCTACTATATAGGTTATACCGGTAACCGAATTGATGACTGCTTGCGTTAAAAAGACATAGATCCTTTTTTAACTTACGATGTGTATAACTTCGCTATCCTTTAATACAACACGATGTTAAAAGTAGCTCCTGAATCAGAACGTAGCACTGAATTACGTCCTGAATTAATATCATACGGGCCATTATTGCGCCGTTCCGTATGGAACTCCCTTTTGTTATTTATACAGGGAACGGGTCTTCCCCGGTATGCACTGATGTTTGGGATACAATTCGCCAAATATTCATTTACTGTGCATATTGCGAGTTGGTAAGGCGCTATTTCTTATTTCCCTGAATAGAAGTTCATAATGGAAAGTCGTCGGAAAAGAATTGTCAATGTGGCACTAAATATTGCCTTAGAAAGCGACTCAGAAGAAGTTTTATACGTTTTTTATAGTGACGACAGTGTTGTAGATAAAAATTTTGAACCACCCAATAGTCCATTTTCGAGTAGTGCAAGCGATAGTGACTTTGATGATAGCCAACAATCCGATCACACAATAATTGAAACACCCGAAACCCAGGACAATGAAAATACAGACTGAGGCATAATTCAGGTAAAACCTTACGATCTGAAAATTGTACCTATTAATTTTTCCGTGAGCACTGGGGTAGAAAATAGCTTGGGAGGTCAAAAGTCGCGGGATTTTTATATATTGTTTCTTACAAATGAAGTATTAGATTTTATTGTTGAAGAAAGCAACAAATTTGCCAGTCAGCACAATTATCGTGACCTTAAACTAACTATAATTGAACTGAAACCTTTTTGGAATAGTAATAGCTATGTATGGGCCTAGTTTCTCTCCCCGCGATACATTTGTATTGGTCCAAACACAAACTTTTTAATGATTCATTCATAAGTTCAGTGATGCCACGGGATAGATTTTTGACCATAAGGAAATATCTCCATTTTTGCGATAACGAAACAGCAGATACACAAAACAAACTGTATAAAGTACACCACATTGTTACAAAGTTGCAATAATATTTTTGAAAAATTTTAATTCCCGTAAGGGACGAAAGCATAATCCCAAGGCGAGGACTATTATTATTCAGGCAATATATACCAAACAAGACGCATACTTATGGAATAAAAATTTACAAACTGTGTATCCAAGAGAAATACACATATAAATTTGAGGTGTACACAGGAAAAAATATTATTATCTCTAATAAACCACATGCTGAAGGAATACTAGAGAAATTATTAATGTGCCTCCCTGAAAAAGAGGGGCTACCATCTATACGCTGACAATTTTTACTTAAGCATAAGTTTAGCAAAGCAGCAACAAAAAATGATTTATTGTGGAACTCTACGTTCAAACAGAAAAGGCATTTCTCCGTAATTCAAAGCAAAAGTAAAACAGGGTAAAACTTTTGGATTGCAAAAAGAAAATGTGAAAATTATCAAATGGCCTGACAAAAGAGAAGTGTTAATGATGACCACAAATCCTTTACACGATTCTGCTACAATTGAAACTGATAAAAAAATAAGGCCAGCCAAGGTGTAAAAAAATCTTTTTGCAATATTGACTACAATCGTACAAAAAAAGGTGTGGATATAAGCGACCAGATGACATCATATCATAACCCACTAAGAAAAGGGCTTAAATGGTATAGAAAACTCATTTTTGAACTACTATTTGGAACCTCAATAGTTATCGCGTGGATTCTCTATAAAAATACAGGTAATGAATTGATAAAAAAATATCATAACGAATAATGAAGGGCACAGTTTTTATATTTTTTACCTACGACATTTTCAATCACAGATTTTAGAAAAGAACTTGTGAAAGCACTGGCAAATCCCAAGGAAAAAGAAGCACCCAAGAGAAGAACTCATACATTCACTAAGTCAGAAGAGCCAAGACCGAAACGGCGAAAAAAATGCTGTGAATGCTACAAGAAACCCTGGACATGGGTTCTAGGGGGCCTAGTTCGCGCGCATTTGAAGAAATTTTTTCAAAATTCAAAAGTCGCGATCCTTTTATTAGTAAATTTTTTAAGAATATTTATTGAAACAGCCACAAAAAAAATTTATATCTAAAAATAATCATATTACTTTCTAGTTTTCCTAGATTCATTATATCTAGCAGAACCGTACTATATAGTAGAAACAATGTGCCATATTTTATCAAAATAACTTATTGTTTGAAAACGTACAAAAATTTTCCGACAATATACCTTAAACGTTGGTTTTTTAACCAACAAATCTTAGGTTAATAGCAAACTGAGTTATTGAAATTTGAAGCATTTAATGAAATTTTGCTACCAAAACGCATTTACTGCGTCTTGATTTTTTTTTCTTACAAACATATTTCGATAAAAAATGCAATAAAATAAGGCTGTTCGAAAAAAATTGTAGAGATCACCAACGATCGACTTGTGGGCCAGCCGGTGATTGTCAAAATAATTTTATAAGATGCAGCTCAAGACACCCTATAATTAACTTATACAATTTTCCTCGTCTCTTGTATAATAATAATTATATTCAGCTTTACCGTAGAAACGCGTCACCCTTTATAATATCAGCCCTTTTGTAAAACTTCGATCCTTTATATGTGTGGATGAAACATAACAAACACTGTTTAATCCACCCAATAACATTAATAAAGGAATAATTTGCACTTGTATATAAAAATTTCCCAAATGACACAAATAATTCGTCGACTCAAACAAATAAACAAATAAACGATCTCGATCTCATATCATACGGTAAATGTCAGTTACAGCGTCTAACAGACCTGCGCAATAATATCAAATGTTCCGTTACCAGGGCAACAACATACTAGATCTCGTATAAGTTATTGACCATGAAAAGCGGTCATATTAAACATTAATGTTTCAAATTTGAATAGCTCAATTTTCTGTAACCCTAGAAAGCTGAATTTTGGCACATAGTTAGGTCTTCCCCAAAGCAATATGTACACCAAATTTTATCGTAATATCTTTGTAATTTTCGGAGAAAAAATTTTTTTTCGAAAGAAAACTCAAAATTTTCTCGGGAAACCGTGACCGATTTTTCTGGCTAACGAACTCATCCAAGCTATTAATAAAAGAAACGCACTTTCCGAGTTTTATCAAAATCGGTTAATTATTTTTGAGTTATCGGTTGAATACATATATATATATATATATATATATATATATATATATATATATATATATATATATATATATATATATATATATATAAACATATTAAAATCGAAACTGACCCCGGATATGGGTTATAGGGGCCCAAATTAGCGCTCATTTGCAAAAATTTTTGCAAAGTCTCACCATCGATACCTCTCTATTAGTGAATTTTTTAAATAAAAATTCACTAAAACCAGAACAATTCTGAATTATTTTCAAATTTATGAGATCAACTACTGATTATTAAAAACCAGCCACTCAGTATATTATATTATTTTTTATTTTCATATGAAGTCTGACATTACGTAACAGTGACTCCAATTAACAACAATTTTTCAATCAAGACGTCGCGAGTTTGCGCAAGTCATTTAAAAGATACAGGGCAGTCTGTGTCTTGGTTTCATCTAGTGACTTTGGTGTATGCAATTTACAGTTTTTTATTATAAAGTGTTAATTTGTTATATAATAATAAATCCTGTGTTACACCATGGGATTCCTAAATTATTTGTACGGACTTCTAGTTCTTGTTGTTGTTAGTACTAAAATCGGTAAGTCTTTTACAGATTTAATATTTCAACGCCAGTGATAAATTATATCACACCCTCTATTGTTTTAACGAAATTAATGCATAAAGGAAGAAACTAACAGCTTTAGCCTCCAATATATTTAAAATTTCTATTTAGGTAGGTTTTAAATAGGTCACCAATTTGCATCGGCAATAACCTAATTATCTCTGAGGAAAATCACAAATTTAATTACTAAAAAATCATTCGTTTCTCCAAAACTGTTAAGAATAAGCTTTGTATCCGGTATTACATTCGTTAATTTCCTTTTTCTTCAAGTATTTGTACTAAAATAAGATAATTTAAATTTTAGCCTAGTTACTTTCATTGGAGCTTGAGGTACCCCGCATGCGTAGATGTATGAAAATCAATATACCGTACCTAGTGCAAACAGATATAATTCGGAGGTCAATCAAATGAAAAATTAAAATAACAAAAATAGTTAAAAGGACTTATCTTATATTTTTGACTGCAAAGTTATATATTTTTTGATGTAAAAAACATATTCTCTGTATTTGACCTACAAACGTTGGTCTGGTAAACTAGTCCAGTAGACATCTAACAACTTTTCTCTGCAAAATAAAAAAGTCTGGACGCGGCAAGTGCGTTATGGTAGTGAATTTTCATATAAATGTTTTTAATAGCAAATATGTGCGTTTTTTTGAGAAAGCTGGCACAAAATTTGGGTTCTAGTATAACCTATATAGTAAAAAAAATGTGCAACGGGTAATCAAAATAACTTTATTGTTTGAAAATGTACAAAACTTTCCAAAAGTAAACTTAAAGTGTTCCCGAAAATACTCGTTTCTTGGTCAACCTTATAGGTTAATATCAAATTGAACTAATCAACTATGAAGCATTTAATCAAAATTCGCTACTATAACGCACTTGCTGCGTCCCGAATTTCTTCTCTTACAAGCATGCATTATATTTTGATTAGAAATACAAAAATGCAATGACACAAGGCGTGTTCGACTAAAAAAAAAGAAAATTTGTATTGCCAACGACTTATGGGCCAGCCTGTGACTGTAGAAATAATTTTTTTAGATGTATCTCACGGCACCCTATAATTAATGTATACAATTTTTCATATCTTGTATAATAACGGAAATATTGAGCTTTATTCATTTTTTACGAAAATTCGACAAAAATTATATACCAAACTTTATAGCTAAGACTACTGCCAAAGCATCAGAGAATATTTAAAATAAATTTTCTGGAAATATTTTAGTCAAATGTAGGACAATGACGGTTGAAACTAAGACTTCAGGGTTTGTAAAATATTCTTCTTGAGACATTATCTTTCCCCAATTTATTAGTCAATTTTCTTTAAAAAAAATTTACTAATGACGAGATCCCGACTTTTGAATGTTTAAAAATTTCTTCAAATGAGCTCTAATTAGACCCCCTAGAACACATATCCAAGGTCAGTTCAATTTTTATATGTTTGTTTACATATATATATATATATATATATATATATATATATATATATATATATATATATATATATATATATATATATAGCTAAATTTTGGTACGTAATTTACCTATAACGTTATAAATATAAAAATTGAAACTGACCCCGGATATGTGTTCTAGGCGGCCTAATTAGCGCTCATTTGAAGACATTTTTCAAAATTCAAAAGTCGGGATATCCTCATTAGTGATTTTTTTTAAGAAAATTCACTAAAATCATGGCGCAGAAAGTGCCTAATGGTAGCGAATTTCAATAAAGACATTTTCCAACCAACATTTACGTTAAACAGTTGATAAAGGTTGTTTGTTGTTTGTTTTGTGTGTCTTTGACGTCGGTATATTTCCGCGACTATGGCCAATTACCGACGCCGGGGAGCAGTTTCACCTTACTATCCTGGAAATGTTACCAAACCCCTGCCTTTCTGTGAGGTTGGTAGGGATCTTTAACGTGTCCAACGTCGCATGGACACAGGATCAACGGTTTTACGGGCGGAACATGCAGACATTTAACTTGCTTAAATACAATGCCCGAACCCCGGTTGATGTTAAAGTTGCTTTATGTGCTGAAAAAGTGAAAGGAGGACCCTCGGATCAAACCCAGTTCCCTTCGGTTCAGAGACGCACGTTCTTACCCCTGGACCACCGAAGCTCTTTGATAAAGGTTAAAATAATTAAAAATTATATGTAGCCCTTTGAGAAAAAATGTGCTGACCAAGAGAGGAAAAGTAATAATAAAAGAGCACATTTGCATTTCAAAAGTTGAGAAAGACACTTAATCGGCGATGTTAGATTTGACCTTTGTCGAAAAAATGGACAGTTAAAAATGACAAGCAATGTAATAGTAGATTTATCATATCCTTATTAGTGAATTTTCATTAATAAAATTCACCAATAGAAAGGGTACGATGGCAAGATGGCAAATGCCTTGGATACAGCTATTATTACTACCGAGTTTGTGATTAGTAACATTTTGTCACATTTTCTTTGAATTCCGTTTAGATGATTCAATGTGTTTACTGTAATAAGCTGTTTTCATTTTAGTAATAACTTTGGTTAATAAGTTTCGGTAGGTTCTATCTTTTGAAGATGCTGCAATGTCAGTAAGATATATTTTTGAAATAACGCGAAGTTTTTCTCTAGTTAATTATTCCTCGATTTATCCGTGGTTTAATCTTATTTAGAAATATTCTGTATAGAAGAAAACTTTAGAATAAAATTGTTAAGTGTGTTAAAGAAAAGCTCCGTACAGTAATTATGGTTCATTAGAGTTAATAATTTGAATAACTCAGTGAAAAACTTCAAAATAAAACAACTTCCTCCACATTTAGAATTCGATTCAAAAGCGTGGAATTTATTCAATAGGTCTTAAGGAAATCGTAAATTAATGGTTCTCTCGACTAGAATAACTTTGCGAAACCCGCTTATACCTTTGTTATTTTTTCTCAGGGTACGCTTTGGAATGTTATACATGCAACAGTGTATCAGACAAAAGATGTATGGGTGACGCTAATAATCGTCTTGAAGATGATCTCCTAAAGCGTTGCGATGAGAGGACTCCAGATGGCAAACCATACGTCCTCTGCAGAAAAATCAAACAAGTTATTGACTTTGAAGTAAATGGATGTAAGTATTTTGTCATCATGTTTTGTTTATTTCCTAATTCTTTTTAAAATACAATTAATTATTTTTGTTTTTAACATAGGTCTATTTCCGCGACTATAGCCAATCACTGCCGCCAGGAAGCAGTCTCAACTCACTATCCTGGAAATTTTGCCGAACCCCTGCCTTTCTCTAAGTGAGGCAGGGATCTTTAACGTGCCCAACATCGTATGGACACCGTACCGATGGCATTCCGCCCCCTCCGAAGGGCGGAACGTAACGACATTCAACTTGCTCTAATACAGTGCCACAACCTCGGTCGATGTTAATGGTACAGTATGTACTGAAAAAGTGAAAGGAGAACCTTGGGATCGAACCCAGTAGCCTTCGGTTCAGAGGTGCACGTTCTTACCACCGATGGTCTAACAATTCATTAGAAATATTAATTTATTTATATCATTTTTTCCCTTCGGGCTCATCTGCGTCTCTATCGCCCCGATAGCACCGCAGCCTTTGGCTTATTGTGCATGCCCTTTGTCTTTTCTACTCCACCCATTCCAAAATCACTGTGCCCTGAACTAGTCTGCACAGAAATTGGTAGGTTGAAGTTTTATATTGCTCTGTCTCCGGTCTAGACTGTCCGCAGATCTATTGTCTTTTGCGGTCCAGAGCTTTACACTCGCACAAGATGTGCTAGGCTGATTCCCCCATTCGCCGCAGAGTCTGCATGCCAGGTTCCCCTCCAACTGCACCCATTTTATGCAGGTGTTTCTTGACACCCATGTGTCCCGTTCAAGAGTCCTGTTATGTTCCTACGTTGTCCTCTGTTAAGATTTAGCAGCTCCACAGCTCTCTTTGAACTGGGAGCCCCAATTAGTGTCTTCCCATGTCTGAGCCCTGGATAATCTGCCCAGTATGCCTTATGCTGGTCCCTGACCCACGAGCCAATGGTTCCCCTGGCCGTGTCTTTCGATACGCCCAGGACCGGTTCTGGTCCCATAAATGGTTCTGCTGATTCTCTCTTCGCGAGACTGTCAGCTCCTTCATTGCCTTTGATCCCTGAGTGACCCGGAACTCAGATGAGAGTGACCTCATTCTGACCAGCCAGGTCGCTCGTCTTGTCTCGGCATTCACTAACCAGCCTAGAATTTACCTGTGGGCTACTTAGGGCTTTAAGGGCCGTCTGGCTGTCTGTGGCTATGAGGATCCGCTTGTTGATGTAGCCTCTCCTCTTGTTCTCTCGCACGCAGTGCAAGATTGCGTACATTTCAGCCTGCAAGACCGTTGCATGTGCCTCGAGGGAAATACTGTGACTTACCCTCGGTCCTTCCGAGTAAACGCCTGCCTGCGTCCCACGATCCTCGCCGGATCCATCCGTGAACCAGACGAGCGCGTCCCGTGGTAGGCACGGAGTCTTCCACCGCCATGCCTCGCGGCCGGGCATTACCACTGTAAACTTATTTTACCTACAGATTCGCGAGCTCGCGATGTCTGATCTTATTTCAAGCATGGGCTCTTTCACGATCTCCTGAATCTTGCAGTGGTCCCCGCAGCCTGGGTTGCCCTTCAATCTATCATTGCAGGCTAGTCTGTATAGTCCTATCCTAGCCTCCCCCATTATAACTAAACGTAGAGGAGGGGGGTCCAGATCCAGCAACACCTCCATGGCGGCTGTTGGGGTTGAGGGCATGGCCCCTGTGATCCCCAGGCAAGCCATCCTTTGGATATTGCCCAGTTTTTGTTTGGCACTGAATTGTGTCACCTTAGCCCACCAGACTAGTGCCGCGTATGTTAACGATGGTCTGACCACCTTTGTGTACAGCCAGTGGGCCATACTAGGTCTCAGTCCCCACGTTTTGTCATATAGCCGCCCAGTGACGGCTAGAGTCATAACGGCCTTGCGCTGTATTTTTTCAACGTGGCCATTCCAGGTTATCTTAGAGTCTAATACGACCA
The DNA here is from genome assembly GCA_964006375.1 of Tillus elongatus. NCBI lineage: Eukaryota > Metazoa > Arthropoda > Insecta > Coleoptera > Cleridae > Tillus > Tillus elongatus. The sequence goes on along the minus strand of OZ023268.1, from coordinate 140,597,526 downwards.
CAAGATATTTTACCTCCCTGGCCATCGGGATGTTTCTACCATATAGAGTGAGAGTTCTGTGGCACTCCCACTTCCTGCTCCTCGTAAATGGTATGAAGGTAGCTTTCTCGGTGCTCACCGCGAGCCCTTGGCCGATCCACCTGCAACAGGTCTCCTCTATTCCACGCGCGCTTTGTTTGCCATAGCTTTCTTAATATCAACAATAGAAAACTCTTTCGAAAGAAATCCCAAAAATTTCCCTTAAAAACAGTCACGTCTCTCTGGCGTACAAACTTTTTGAATTTTGATGAAAATTTGCAGGTACCATCCTTTTGTAAATAGCTTGGGAAGAAGGAGAAGAGAAAAAAAGAGAATTTTTCAAAATGCAAAAGGCAGAATTTCCTCATTAATGTGAATTTTTTGTACGAAAAATCACTAAAATATCAAAACCAGTTCAAACACTTAAGTGAAGAAGGTTCTTGCCAAACTAGTTACATTCCTACCTTTGATAATACTCTTATATTTCACCTTCAACCACTTTCAGTGCTGTCTGCAAGCACTCCCACATTGACTATGTAACCTTTCCTCGGACTATGATGACAATGTCGTCCGCATAGCCTTGTACCTCGTACCCTCCTCACGAGATCCTCCTTAGCAGGCCGTCCACGTCTAGGCACCAGAGCAGGGGAGACAAAACAGTCCCCTGCGGGTACCCAGCCGCGGTCCCCGCCAGCAGAGTACCCCCCGCGCGTGAAGTAAACACCTCCCTGTCCCTGAGCATGGAACCGATCCAGCTGCAACAGGTCTCCTCTATTCCTTGCGCGCTTTGGTTGCCATAGCTTTCTTATTTTCAAAAATAGAAAACTGTTTCGAAAGAAAACCCAAAAATTTCCCTTAAAACCAGTCACATTTCTCTGGCGTACAAACGTATCCAAACCATTTGCAAAAGGAAGCTACTTACCAGTTTTTAATTTGCATTTTGATGAAACTTTGAGGGTATCTTCCATTTGTAAATAGCTTGGAACAAGAAGAGAAGAAAAAGAGAATTTTTCAAAATCCAAAAGTCAGATTTTCCTCATTAGTGTGAATTTTTTGTACGAAAAATCACTCAAATATCAAAACCAGTTCAAACAATTAGGTTAAGAATGTTCTTGCCAAATTAGTTACCTTCCCACCTTTGATGATACTCTTATATTTCAACTTGAAATTTACACATTTATTTTTATTATCTTACAGTACCACCAGAAAGCAGAATCATCAGAAGATGCGGTTGGGATGACTCAACGTACAAAAACCGTTGTTACCAGAGGTCTGGGTTCGGAGGACGACAGGAAGTCTGCGCTTGTGAGTCAGACAAATGCAATAGCAGCACAACAATTTCAGCATCAGCTTTCGTGATTATAGCTCTTTTATTTTTTCACAAGTTCAATATGTGAGCTTATACAACAAAAAACTAGGATCTTGATATTTTTCGTTAGATATTTCATTGAGTTAAGCGATTTTTCAGAAACGGGCCTATTATCCGCAAAAAGATTAAAATTAAAATATATATACAAGGTTATAAAAAAGTTGGGTACCCATGTTTTTTTGCAAAATAAATTTTGATTTGGCAAAATATAAATATTGGCTCAATCACTACGATCGTTAGAAATGACACTTGCTTTTTATATAACATTGTATATAATGAAAAATCTAGCACTAGGAATAGATAATAAAATGCTATGATTAAAACGTAAAACAATTATTAGTGAATATCAAGGTTTAAATATATTGTGTTAAATTTTCAGCTTATGTCAAAGTACATAGAGCAATTACAAGTGTTAGATTGACGTAACTAAATAAAGCATGTAGAAGCTTTTGGCTTAAATGTAAAAATCAACAGATTATATTAAAAGCTTTAATATAATGAGGTCCAAAATGAGACTATTGTGGCACAACAAATTTAAAAAATTAAAAACATTTTAAAATAGGGTTACATACAAGAGTCGGTCAATAAGTCTGTGACTTTTTGAATGAAACACAGGTTTTCTGACAAAAAATCATTTTATTTCTCAACAGTCTCCTTTGAGCTCTATACACTTCGTCCAACGTTTCTTCATTTTTTTATCCCTTTAAAAAAATAACATTTGTCGAGGTCCTCAAAACAGGTATTTGTTTGTGAGATGATTTCATCATTGGCGTCAAATTTCTTTAAGTTTGGAAACAAATAATAGTCACTCGGGGCTAAATCCGGAGAATATGGCGGATGAGGGTGCAATTCGTAGCCCAATTTATGCAATTTCGCCATGTGTGCAACGTTGCATTGTCTTGGTGGAAAAGAACTTTATTCTTAGCCAAATGCGGTCGTTTTTTTTCAAATCGTCATTTAATCTGTCCAATAAGTTGGTATAATATTCGGCATTGGTTGTTCTTCCCTTTTGAAAGTAATCAATATGGATTATACCGTGTGCATCCCAAAAACGGTCGCCATAACCTCATTGGCTGACAAACCCACCTAGGCCTTCTTCGGCGCCGATTCGCACGGAGAAACCCACTGTTTTGACTGCTGATTGGTCTCTGGTGTATTGTGGTGAATCCATGTCTCGTCCACGGTTACGGTGCAAAAGCTCGTCCCTACTGCGGCTGAACAACGCCAAACACGATTGCATTTGTGGTCGATTGTTAGCAAACACGGCACCCATCTTGCGGATAGCTTTCTCATACCCAAGTTATCATCCAAATTCGAAACCACTGAGCCATGTGATACGCGTATGGCTTCCACAATCTGCCGCACTTTCAATCTCCGATCGGTCAACACCATATCGTGAATTTTTTCAATTGTTTCTAATGTAGCGACCTCAACTGGGCGTCCAGAACGTTCGGCGTCATTTGTACTTGTACGGTCGCGAGAAAATTCAGTAAACCACTTTTTTGCCATGAAAATTGATGGTGGAGAGTCCCCATAGGATTTATCAAGCTTATCCTTGGTTTGAGTGATGTTTTTTTCGGCAAAAAATAATGTTTGATGAGCACATGAAATTCACTTTTTTCCATTTTCGTTATAACTCAAGAGGTTGTCTGCTTTCAATAGCTATCTAACACAAACTAAATGAAACAGCTTGTTCAAAGTTTGACAGGAGTCAACTGACAGATGCTTGTTGACAGGAGCGGTGTTGCCCTTCCTGTGGACAGGTGGGAAATTCAAAAAGTCACTGACTTATTGACGCCTCCTCGTACCTCAATTATACAATGCACTTATAGCAAAACCATCAAAACTCATGAGAACCATCTAGAAAACATTTTTTAATGTTTTAAAAACAAACGCACAAAAACATCTGACGCACTAGATTTACATTTTTCAGACCGTTGTAAATTCTTTATTTGCATCTGAAAAAATGCCTTTGACGTAAAATGTTTCTAAAAAAAACATTTTATTTTGAAAAAAGCATTTGATACCTTGTAAGGCTAAATGTATTCTCACCTTAATGAGAGTCGCAGACCGGTTTCGCTCTAATTGGAGCTTATCAGTACGGCATACTAATTAGAGCGAGAACACACCCACAAAGGAATACGGCTATGGTAGCCAGCTTCCTAGAACATTGTGGGATAAACGACAGTGTGCGCAATCAGCTAGTATGTTGTCACGACCACTTAAAATAACACAATATCTTATAAAATAGAGAATGTGTACAATGTTCTAGGAGACTGGCTGCCATAGTCGTATTACTTTATGGGTGTGTTCTCGCTGTAATTAGTATACCGTACTGATGAGCTTTAATTAGTACGAAACCGGTCTGCGTTTCTAATTATGGTGAGAATACATCTAGCCTTACATACATTGTGCCTATATTAGGGAAGAAATAGGCCAGGGCTGACGATTTACAAAATTGTTAGTTGGTTGTACACAGTCTCTATTTTATAACATTTTGTGTTATTTGGAGCTGTCCTGACAACATACTGCTATCGTACATCTCGCAATGTTCTAGTTGATACCTTTTTAACCAGAAAATTTGGCTCGTCATTGAAAGCAATTAGTCAGTATTATTTTTCACAGTTGCTCAATTTAGTAAGGCTCGCATAAATATTTTTTATATTATTCACAATGTTTTCCAATATAAAGCTTTTCTTTATGCTGTCTATAATTATTATTTTTCTAATGTTTACATTCAAATATTTAATGGAATTGTATGAATGAAAAAATCCAAAAGAAATTACGTTATTTAGACTGTGAATATAACTAATTGTTGTGAACATTAAAACTAATTTGTCGAGATAAGTTATTACGTTTATCTATTATTTTTCTTGTTAAGATTAGCTCTAGTATCATCGAAAATATTTAAATTCTAGTATAATTTAATTTAAATGTGAAAAGAATACTGCTATATAGAATAAAATAGCAATAAAATTAACCACAGATTAAACATGAAAACGATATTGGTATTAAAATTAAAATAGATGAAGCTTTTACAAATAAGGGACAAAATGGAAATTTTGCAACGTTGCATCCGATGTTGTTTGATAAAATTTTATCAAATATTGTCCTATACATCATTAAAGGACCTCTTAAAGTTAAGAGCCAGAGGTGAAAAAATTCTCTGAATTTACAAAAGCTGATTTTTTTTATAGTTAATTAGGTACGCTGTGCACGTACACATAATCTGGTCAGTCAAGCGAATCTTAGAACAGGTGCCACAGGTGCGCCAACAAAGATGTCGTTTTTACCTGGGTAATAAAATGAATTTACAAAAGCTGATAATTGTTATACAGATTCTATATTGTATAACAATAGAAGTTATGTCAGTCAGTCAGCTGCATACAGGAACAGAGCTGGTCAGTCAGTTCGAATGTGTGTATGAAAAATAAATCATGTGCAATTTATTTACAAAGCTTGGACATTCTTTGTGGGTATATATTGATCTATTAAACATTAAAAAAAATAGTCAGTCAACTGTCTTGTAGAACAACGCCCGTCAGTCAGCGAAAAAAGATATAAAAATATCATGCGCGCCGGCGGCGTTACAGGCGGCATGCTCGCTCTTCTCCCATTATTATTATTTAAAATATCAGAAAACTATGTGAAATTATAAGTTGTAATTATAAATTAGTAATTTATTGTTTTATTAAAACATATAAGTATATTAATAACGTTAACAGACAATTTATTTCTTTATTTAATGTGTTCCAGCTACACTTTATTATATAAATAAGTTGTCTGTTAATACAATTTATATATATATATATATATATATATATATATATATATATATATATATATATATATATTATCAATAAAAATACCAATTAATAATTTATAATTACAACTTATAATTTTACATAGTTTTCTGATATTTTAAATAATAATAATGGGAGAAGAAGAGCGAGCATGCCGCCTGTAACGCCGCCGGCGCGCACGAAATTTTTTCGCAGACTGACGGACGTTGTTCTACAAAACAGTTGACTGACTGTTTTTTTAATGTTTAATAGATCAATATATACCCACAAAGAATGTCCAAGCTTTGTAAATAAATTGCATATTATTTATTTTTCATACATACATTCGAACTGACTGACCAGCTCTGTTCCCGTATGCAGCTGACTGACTGGCATAACTTTTATTGTTATACAATATAGAATCTGTATAACAATTATCAGCTTTTGTAAATTCATTTCATTACCCCGGCAAAAACGACATATTTGTTGGCGAACCTGTCGCACCTCTTCTTAGATTCGCTTGACTGAACTGTACGTGCACAGCGTACCTAATTAACTATAAAAAAATCAGCTTTTGTAAATTCAGAGAATTTTTTCACCTCTGGCTCTCCGTCTATTACCTCATATTTCATGCACTACATAAGCAATAGTCAACCATCGTCTTGACAATATTTTCGTATGAATGAATTGCCGTATTAACAACTTAAAATTTTAAAAAAATTGTCATGTCATCTATCGAATATAGTTAAAATTACTTTTTAGAGTATTAGATGGGGGTTCTTGTTTTTTATTAAATATAAGTCTTTCATAAAAGCGATTTTTGATCCACCACTAAATTTAATCTTAATGATACTTTCCAAATAAAGTAAATAAAAAGAAAATTTTTACATTTTCATATAAACTTTTTAAGGGGTATTTCAAATTGCCCTGGTTCAATTTAAGTTGTTGAATTATAACAAGCTTACATACAAAAAATTTAAAAATTTTGATTGATATACAATGTATTAACAAAAATTATAAATATAAAACTAAATAATAAAATTCAACATATTGTAGATTATGTTATAAATAATGTATCTTATATAAATATTATTTTTTAGAATATAGTAATAGGTATATACCTAACATTTGTTATTAGAAGCTATATAAAATTACATAAAATGTTGTCGATAATAACGATTTTTTGTTATATATTAGGTATGTCTGAATTACCCAAACAAGTTAACTAGTCATTTATAACATATAAAAGAACATTTTGCATACTTCTCTAACGCGATTAATATGTACCAAGTGATTTAAAACTTTTTAAAACTTCTACAGCATGAGCTATGAAATTTACATTTAATTTACCCGGTGATAACCATAAATGATGACAAGACCGGCAAGCAAACATCTATTTAAATTCTTCAATGTTTGTTGTATGTCGGTGTGAAGCAACAAAATATGTCTTCGACCATATACAGCCTGTAAAACCGTTAAAGATTTTTGATTGGTCACTTCCTATATGTAGCAACTACAAAATGTTAATACTGGGCATTATAATAGATAAGCACCTAAGATGGGACAAACAAGTGGGGTTAGGTCCTTGCTTTATAAATTTAAATCACTGGAACAGTATTTGAAGACTCGAGAAATGAGACTGTACCAGAGTACTCTGCTCTGGTATAGTCCCAAATGTCCTATGGGATATTTGGATTGGGAGGTGCAAAGGCACAGTGTGCTTAAAAGGGTAAATACGGTGCAGAAATAGATACTAAAAATCATATATCGAAAATCCCTTATTTGCCCATGCGAATGTCTTTTTACGGAATCACCTGACCTTGATTGTAGGAGACTGGCTCTCAGGGAAATATTGATAGAGGTATATAAGCATTCTAACAAGCTTCTGTGATCATGGTTATGGTACAATAAGCGACTGTAGAAAATATAAACTTAACAAAAGTATTAGACAGCGAAATCATGCTTACCTAGAGAAAAATTATATAACCTAATCCCCAGTGAAGCAAAAGGTAGTGTTTCACCACAGTCTACAAAAATAAGATTGATTGGATGGCTGATCTTTATAACAGGGAATAGAGTCGACAATATAACTAATAGTAATGGGTGCTATAGAATGCGCTGTCCCCCGCTGAAAATAAGGAAGGGAAGGAATTAATAAGGAAAGGAAAAAACAGTTTTGTTGAATATGTGTCTTGTCACTGTTCCTGTCATTTATTTTGAGTGTTTAATGCGAGTTCTTGTTTTCCATTTTTTTTTTAATAGAACTAATGGTGTTCTAGTATAGTTAGACGTTTTTCTGACGTGCTGTAGCGAGAACTGTCAGCTAAAAAATTGGGAAAAGCCAGGGAAAAAGAGTGCAGATGTTTCCTAATTGACGCGTAGGTATATATTGGTTTTAAACTCACAAATAAGAACTTCTGTGTACTTTGTGCGTATTTTCGCTTGTTTTTGCATTAACTGCAGATATTGTGGTTAATGAACCATGTATATTTGTTTTCCTTTCAATCATCCTATACTGTTATTATTAAAAGAGATTCAAAATGTAAGAAATTAAAGACCATTTATTATATAACAAAAAAAGTTACAGCTTAATCACTTGCTATAGTGACAGAGTTATAATATTTCAATGAAACAGATTCGCAAAATAAAGTAAATTTACGACCCTCCATAATTTAGCAAGAAAAGCAGCTAAATATATGTGAGAACAAGCTAACGCAAAGTTGAGAGCAAATGTCCCACATGGGTATACACATCGTTGCTATAATTTTTAATTTACAAGTAACTTCTGATGTAAAAATAACAAAATTTGGATTTTTATCGATGACAATTTGGGAATGAAATACTTCAAAAATCTTGAACTGCTTAAAATAAATTTTACGTTTTATTTGTAAGCCAAAAAAAACAATACAAAGTATTTCGCTAATATATGTTATCAATGACTAAATAACTTCTAAAAGTGGTTTATAATAGAAATAATTTATACATATAAAATAATATATAGTTGATTGTTTGTAGAGTAGACGTTGTTCCTAAAGACTTCTATAGGATGCTTGTAAAATTTAGATGTAAATAATGTTACTGCCAAACACACACGAAATGTACTAGGTGTATAAAAAAATTATTAATGTTATTTTATGTTATCAATTATCAATTTTATTGTTATGATTAGTAATTTTTAAACGCGTCGTCATGTGATTTAAATAAATATAATATAGGATACTTAATTTGGCTCTAATTTTCCTTTCTTGTTTTGTTTATTAGCTCGTCGAAACGATAAATAAGCAAATGAGTCAAACAAACTATTAAACTCTTTACAAGATGTGCTTTGTCGCTCCACTTACACACTTTTGAAGTTAAGAATAAATAAATCAACTTAGACACTATCTGTACTCTTAAAGTTTGGGAGGCAAAGCTGTTTTTTCCCAATGAGTGTGAGCAGAATGCAAGGCTCTTTCTTGGTAATTATTTTTGATAAGAGGCAATGAAGATTTCTCGAAGGACCCTTTACTGGCGCTGGGTTTCAACGAGTTTCAGAATTATACCACTTCGTCTGGTTTGAAAATTTATTCACTCTACTTACACTGGTACAAACACCATAACAGTTGGAAATTTTACAGGAACTAGTTTATTTAGGAATTGCAATTTCCTTGTTATAACGAAATTTATTATTTCTTCACATGGTACTTGAAAATGAAATGTTCTTTATTGAACACGGAATGGGGGTATGCTTTAAAATGTTCGATGTCACCAAGACACTGCAGCAATTAGAACTTACAATAATAATGTCCTAGACTACAGTAAACTGTTTTAGAACTCTTTTTAAGTTTTGAAATGAACTGTTAGAATAAACTGTATTGGACTAACTTAAACTCTTGAACTTTTAGAAGGACCTGGGCTTAAATTCAATTCAACACTTGGACTAAACTGTAGAAACTCGAACTGAATTGAACTGTTGGAAATAATCGAATAAATAATGTTTGGCAAGAGCTAGGATTCTATACAGTTTTCGACAGCAGCAAGTCGACATAATGGCACTATATTTTGTAAATACTTATAGTCGTTCGCTCTCGAAGGATTAAAAGTGCATGTAAAGCAATTAAGTGATGATTCAAAAATTTATCAAAATATATTATTCAATAAAGGCATAAACAAGTAAGTTGGCAGTCTATACTCATTTAGTTTGCTATGGATGACCCAGACCAGGAATAAATTATAAAAATTTTAGATGTGTTTTAGTCATTATTTCAACAAATTGATTTGTGAAAAACAACATTGTCACTGATTTTTGGAAATTTTCTAAATTCTAATGCTGAAAACTTTTTTGCTTCTAGTCAATTGTGGCATAAGAAACACGGTAATTCTGAAAATATAAGCAGGTAACCTACAAACTATCTTAGTTATATGTGTACCAAAGTCTTTGCATGATAAATTTTTAAAATTTAATTTTTCCTTTTAAAATGAAATTTAAGGTTTTATAAGGTGTAATGTTCTCCGTGTTTTGAGTAAAACCGTACCATATTTTCTTTTAGTTCGCTTTGCTTATTGCCTACTTTACAAGTAAACTATTAGTTGAATTGTTATTAACTTCAACTTTGACAGAACGAACTGTTGGCTTTGATATTTTTGGCATTAACTATAACCTCCTACAATTAAACAAATTTAAAATATGACAAACTGTCAAAGTTTTGATGGTTCTTAACTGGCATCAGTGCCATTTAGATAATCTTCATAGATCTAATTTATTAGGATATCTCCTAATCCTTTGGTAGTTTTAAGTGAAAACATTAATAGTTTTGTTTAGTTCCAGACGTTCTATGCATAATCTAATATAATATTTGCTTTTTTAGGTAAGTGTATGTTGCGTAGATTTTTTACTGAGATCCTGAACACATGGGATCTTTTATGTTTTTTTAGAAGTTGTACGGTATTTCGATATTATATAATTTTTGTCGTAAGTAATAATTGAAAGAAGCAAAAGGTTTCATGCTCATTTTTTTAACAATTTTGTATACATATGTAATAAATTTTGTCTCTTAATTAATGCTTTGGCTACCATTTTGCTTGACTCTTTGACCTCGCACACCTTACAAAGTTTGGAAGACAGTGTTGTAGAACTTTACCGATATACTCCGTATATATTGCATATATTTACTGAAGGGGATACAATATACAGCTTGCCTCTGTTTTAAAACGAAGTTATTTCTAATGCAAGATTGTTTTGACAAAGTCTCAATAATCGAGAACTTCCAAATGCTTCTTCAGCGAAACAAAGTATCACGTTTTAGTTCACTATGGTAACATTTTTTAAACAGTTTGTGTTGTCAAAAATGTAAGATGATTTGTGTTATTTTAATTAAGAATACATCCCCTAGTATCTACTTTAGTGAGGCTAAAACACAAAAAACCCTGTAAGTAAATGCTCAGCTTTCTAAGCGTCAGTCGTGTAAGTTATTCGATCGGTGCTAAAATTTAACTATGATACCTGCGTTATTGGTTACCTTGTTTAATTATTTAATTGAAAAGCATACAAAAATTATGGTAACCGTGAAAATGTCCCTACCAGATTTTTGAAAAGTTTTGTATAATATCAAAACGATTTATATCCTTCTTATATTTTATCTATACTGGCGACCAACAAATAATAGAATTAATATAAAATGCAAGTCTGGTGACTAATACAGTATATTGTTCCGATTTATAAGAAACAAATATTTGCCAAGAGTCTTGAAAATTAGGGCACGTTCAAAATGTATTTTAGTTCTGTCTTTAATTATCTTCAATTGTGACCTCCTTAGAACTAAATTAATAAAATCTAACGTAACAGATATGGGGGCTTTAGCTTCTAATTGCTGCGACCCAGGTCTCTAAAACACGTTTTTCTTCATGGTATCCTCTGACATGAGGACAATCAATAAAAAAAAATGGGACCATTATCATTGGGCTCGTATTTTTATCTATCCGTTTATGAGTGTGTTTTTCATCTATCCATATATATATATATATATATATATATATATATATATATATATATATATATATATATATATATATATATATATATATATATATATATATATATATATATATATATTAATCATGAGACAGGGATGTTCATGTATGTCTACGGGTTAACAATAAAAATAGCATAACACAGACAATCATACAACAATTAAGAAAATTTTTCTTGAATTACACACAAAACAAAACAAAAATTAATCATAAAACACACAAGAACGTTCAAAAGAAAAGTTACAGAATACAGATCTAAATCTAATATTATTTTTTAGAAACACCAGGTGCACAAGGTTCAGGTAGTTTAGTGGTAGTTTATATGTAAAAATCCTCCACAGAGCAGAGTAGCATGCCTTGCTTAGGTGAATTGTTTTCACTCTCTTCTTGAAAGCTGGTAAAGTGTCTACATTCCGTACATCTTTGGCAATGCATTAAACAACTTGCAGCCATTGTAAAACAGTAACTTTTGGTACAGAGCTGTGCGATGTTTGTCAGTTTGCGGGTTATATTTACCTCTTGTGGTATAGTCATGTTCAACTGCATCTCGTGTGTATTTGGTCTTGTTTTGAAAAACATGGTCTAGCATTTACAGGATGTAGATGCTGGGGAGTGTAAGGATACCCTGTTCCTTAAACGTGTTTCTGCAAGTGTGTTTATGCGGGATATTGAGTATGATCCTCATTACTTGTTTTTGTTGTTTAAAAACTTGACTTGCTTCACTTGCTAATCCCCATATCTAATAATACCAAACCTTAGTTGTGAGTAGAAGCACGCGTAATACAGTGACAACGCAATAGAGCTACTACATCTTTGAGTTGGTGTTCTTATTGCATACGAAATGGATGAGTTTCGCGAGCAGAGTTTATCGATGTAGACATTCCACTTTAACTTAGTATCGATATGAAGTCCTACTAATTTCGTAGAGGTCTGCAGAGTTACGGTTTGGCCATCAAGTTCTACATCTTGTCCAATATCTTTTTTTGACTTAGGGGACTTAAAAAGCACGCATGCTGTCTTATTCGTATTGAGTGCAAGCTTGTTTTTATCAGACCAGTTGGTAAGCCTTTTGAAAGTTTTGTCAGCATCAGCCACAACGTCCTAAACATTATATCCACCCATCAGAATGTTGGTATCATCAGCATAAGACGTGACCGTCATTGTGTTGTCTGGATTGATGTTGTTTCCAGATTGATGCGCTATGTACTGAAGTAGGCTGTTGGTATAAATGATGTACAGCATAGGTCCAAGAACTGTTCCTTGTGGCACCCCAACCGTCACTCCGAAAATCCTAGATGAGTATGTGCTGGTAAAGTTAGATATTATAACTCTTTTTGTTCTGTCTGTAAGATATACCTTCTAAACCAGTCCAATGCAGTGCGCGTAACTCCATACTTTAACAGTGAACTTATAAGGACCTCATAATTTACACAGTCGAAGGCGTTGAAGAAGTCCACAAAAAACACCAAAGCTACCTCTTTTTTGTCAATGTGCTCAACAATTCGCCCCACAAATTTCAACAACTCCAGTTTCAGTGCTTCGTACTTGCCGAAAGCCATGTTGATATGGCGAAAGAAGTTTATTATCAGTAAGATAAGTTGTCAGTTTGTTATTGCTTATTTTTTCGAAGGTTATTAGTGTTGAAGGTGTTAGACTGATTTGTCTGAAGCTTGAATAATTTGTGTGATCACCTTTTTTGCATGTCGGTTTTATATTTGCTTCTTTCATTTTCGATGGAACAATACCCTGGCTAATGACATGCTATGTATGTGCGACAGTTGTAAAGAAACAACAAACTTGCAGAGCTTAAGCAATATACTTGACACCTCATCCGACCCTGCAGAACTAGATGATTTGAGGGTGTTTATTGCGTTCAGAACATCCTCTTGTGTAACAGGCGCTAATCTAATTTGAGCGTTCACTTATGGTGTTATCTCCTCAATAAAAGCTATATACCGCGGCAGGCAGATGTCCTGTTGCATTTTGAGCAGCAGATGAAAACAAAATTGCCAAACTGGTCTGGAAGGTCCGCATTTTTGGAAGTGCATTCAGTTTGATATTTTAGGTTCCTCCCTGTTAGTTCGTTAATGGCCTTCCACATCGTTTTGCTCTTGTTGTTGCTGCTGCTAATAGCTTTATCGAGTTCATTCTTCCCTGCATCTGAGATAAGTTGTTTATATTGTGCACTTAGTATTTTTAACATAGGGTTAAATACTGAAAAATGTTTGGCAAACTCACCATATAGTGCGACGACATTTTTCATCTCTTTGGTTTCTGTCGTTGCAGGAGCTCCAGGTTTCTTACCTATTCTAATGTTTCTAATTGGAAAATATGCATTGAAATGGTTGCTGAACGTTACTAGGAAATTGTTATAAGCATCTTCAAGGGAGGTCTCTTAGAGTACGTTTGTCTATGTTTCGTGTTCAAGCAATCCGATGAAGGTGACTATATTAGACTCACTAATTATTCGTTTAGTGACTGTTGATCCGTCCGCACTGCCCCTGACACTGGAAATTCGTATGAACACTACATGATGGTCACCAAGAAAGGTTTTCAAAGTGTTGGCTGAGAGTTTAGGAAATGTCTTTTTTCAATGCATGTATATGATGTGGGCGTGACACGTGTAGGTTCATGTATGGTAATTTTCATGCTATAACTGACGAGGATGACGCAAAATAGTCTATAAGGTGTACTATCCACAAGCACATTAGTATTAAAGTCACCCCCGATTACAATTTAAGAGTACCGGTTTATTGAGTTTATTGTTTGGAGGATATTATCTAGTGCACTCAAAAACGCTACAGATGTTTCCATGTTATTACCTGGGGGGTGGTATATGCACAACTAAAAGACCATAGAAAAGCTCCACAGCGCAGCATTCACAGAGATTTTTGATACTCAACTCGTTGAGTGTCTTTATAGGTGTAGCCTTTACGTCTTGCATAAATTGCAACACCTCCATGTTGATTTAGGTATCGGCAAAAGTGAGATATCAATGTATAATCACTTATGGGTAATGTTTCAAGCTTTTCCCTAGATTGCCAGTGTTCATATATTAGGAGTAGCTCGGGATCTTCGTCTTGCACAACCACCTCCAGCTGATGAATTTTGGGATGCAGACACTGCATGCTCTGGTGCAAGAACATGATTTGGGTCTGATCTGCATCAGGTGGTCTAAGACATACGTATATGTCTTGCTGTTGTGGAAGTACTTGCTCCTCACTGCGCGTCGTCCCACTTAACCCTGTTTTGAAGGTGATATAGGTAGGTGATACAATCTTGACAGTTCTCGAAACCATCACAAATAGCTCGTACGTTCTGTTTGCTTGTAAGATCTGTGTGCTTTGAGGTCAGTTTCAGCATCTGATAGTCGCAGACCATAGGCTCCAAAAAACCTAGTGTAGTATATCTTGAGCTCTTTATGGTTGTAGGGAAAACATTCGGTAGCCAATAGTAGTCGTATAGTGTTTGTTGTCTCACCATTTGACAGGTGGTAATGGACTTTTCCTTTACGTGATAGTAAGGAATTTTTTCACGCCCGAGGAGGTGCCATCCCTTACATCAAGAGGCTGGTGAAGTCCCAACGGACGTTTCCGGTTCTGGCGTATGAGTCGGTTTCCCTTATAAACCAGAATGATGATGGCTCCGCCTTGTACAAAAGATTCCGGAGGTAGAATACCCCTCCATTCGGATCTCCAGGAGAGGGGTGTGCAGGGGCGCCGGCATCAAGAATTAACATATCCTTCTCAAATATATGTGGCCTAAATTCTAACCTGAACTCCGTCCACCATTTCCTCCACGCTAATAAGCCCCAACTCCTCTTCCTCACCGAAACCCAAATCAGTGTCAAAACAGCCACTTATCACCTTAATTTCCCGGGGTATGAGCTCCTTACTTCCTTTAGATTGCATGGAGGCGTGTGCGCATACGTCCGTAGCAATCTACCCTGCACCAGACTCCCCAATTTAGAATCTGGAAGAAAATACTTAATTTGGATGAAAATCTCTCCCAGAACTGCAACTAAACTCTTCTGCTGCATTTACCGATCACCTACTGACAACAACTTTGTCCAGATCTTCGACTACCTTTCTGAAAAACCGACCATCTCATTTATGAATATCCTTCCTCCGAGGTCACTATACTTGGTGACTTCAATGTCCATAATAAGGAATAGCTAGGATCTTTCAAAAACCGATCCACAAGGCAGAGCAACGGAGGCTTTTGCAGTCAGCGATTCTTTAGCCAATATGGTTCAGCAACCTACTTGCTTTCCTGCATCCGAACACACAGCTCAAATCCCTTGGATCTCCTTCTTACTACAAAACCTGAATGATATAAGACATCAGTCACCGCCCCCCTTGGTCGCTCAGACCACGGCATGGTCACGGCTTTCTACGCAATGCAACGCGAGGTCACACAGTCATCACACGCACGTATTCTTTGGCACTACAACTCCGCGAACTGGGTCGACATTTGGGACTACTCTTCCTCATTTCGATGGGCGTAGGTTTGCTTATCTCATCCTGACCCCTCTGATATATCACAAAAGGTTACCGAAATTATCTAAGCTGGCATGGAATTATTTATTCCACGTACACAGAAAACCTCTTCAGTCACTCAAAAGCCCTCGCTCTCTAAATCCTGTGACAACGCCAGACTTAAAAAGGTCAAAGCTCACAAACCGCTTCCACACAATCCCAGTCAAGAAAACCGTCAAGCATTTAACGACGCAAGAAACCGCTATGTCCGCATCCTTTCTGAGGCAAAAAAAACTCGTTTAATAACCACATCAAAAACAAAGTCTTCTTAAGCTCCAACGGCAGCAAACCCTTCTGGAAATCTATTGGCAATAATTTCTGCAGGAGCACGTTTCCACCTCTTGTTTCAGGGGATGAAATCGTTTCTACCGCCCTGGGCAAGACTGAACTTTTTGCATCGTTGTTCGCCGGCAATTCTACTCTCAACTCACCTCCAAATGTTCAACCACCAACAGTCCCCAATGGCGCACATAAAATGACGGATATCATTTTCAAAACTAAAAAGTTACGAAAGATTATCTCTTCTTTAAATACCAGGGAAGCCTTTGGCCTTGACGAGATCCCAGCAATTGTTGAATAACACAGTCTAATCCACGACAGGCAGTATGGATTCCGTCAGCGCAGATCAACTGCCGGCCTCCCTTCCTTTGTCATTCATTCTTGGAACAAGTCTATGGAACTACACGGTGAATCCCAGATTGTCGCTCTAGACATATCCAAAGCAGTCGACCAGGTCTGGCACGCAGCGCTGCTTAATAAACTTCCGGGCTATGGCCTACCACCAAAACTCTGTACCTGGATAGCAAATTTGCTCTCCAACCGGAGCATTTATGTTGTCGTGGATGGCCATTCGCCTAAACTCTATCCAACTAAAGCAAGAGCTCCTCAAGGTTCAGCTTTAACCCCTACTTTGTTTCTTCTCCACATCAATGACGTCCTCTCTGGCACATCCAACCCAGTTCACAGTTACGCAGACGACAGCACCCTCCACTCAAATATACAATATTCTAAGCCTGTCTCTTTAGCCCAATTAGATGACGATCGCAGGCTCATGGAGGTTTCTCTATCTATGGATCTTTACAAAATATTAGACTGGGAAGTAGAAATCTTGTAAAATTCAACTCTACCATATCTGTCTTGCTTTCTCTCTCATACGAGATACACCAGCTCTAGACCCATCACAATGAACAACCAAGTTATTCAAAGTAATGAGTCATTTTCACTTGTTGGCATTTCTGTGGATCGAAATCTCAATTGGCACCAACAATTGCAGAAGCGGCTGCTAAGAATTTAGGTTTTCTCTTCCGGGCTCGCAAATACTTTTCACCAGAAAATCTCTATACCTCATATGCTTCACAAATAGAGCCAAACCAAGAATACTGTTTTTATATTTAGGGTGACGCTGCCGCTTCTACACTCGTTATCCTCGACTACATTCAGAAGAGAGCCATACGTCTCATCGGTGACCCTACCCTCACCCAAACGCTGCCATCTCTTGCCCACCGATGTGCCGTTGGTGACCTCTCTCTCTCTCTCTCTGTTTTATTGATATCTGCACGGGCACTGCTCAGTGGAGCTTTCTTCCATAGTTCCTCCATCTGCTGCCCCCAACAGATCTACTAGGGGAACACAGCGAATGCACCCTTTTACTGTCCACGTCACCTGACATAGAACATCTTCTTATGCTCGCTCTTTTGTCCCGAGGACCTCCAAGTTGTGGAATTCCTTGCCGGCACATGTTTTTTCCTTCTCCTCCGAACCTCCAAACCTTCAAGTCTAGAATTAACAAGTTGCCTCTTTCCTCCTTGTCGATACCCACGGTACGATAGTATTTAGGCTGTGAGCCCTCGTGGTGTGTTGTTGAAATATAACAAACAAAAAAACCTACACACCCGTATTATCTGGCTGGCCATGCAAGTATTCCAGATAAAGGCGGATATCTTTAAACAATTCCGGTTGTATTAGTCAGGCAAGTAAGTATCTCCCATCCCCCTCTGCTGATTTATTTCTTTTACGCAGGGATCCATGAAGGAGGTTGGTATATTCGGCTCTTTAGGTCTTTTGTCTATTGTACGATTGAGAGTATCCCCTTAACAAATGCCACTCGTTTGAGTCGGAACTGAGCTGTGTCTTGTATAGATACTTTGCCGCTGGAGTTCACATTGTTGACAGCTAGGCTGACGGCTGCAGAATGTTCCTTGGTTGCAACACGTTGTCTCTCATTTGTTTCTGCGTGTGTCTGATGTGCATCTTGAAAGTTAGTCTATTCAGTACAAGTAGTTGTAGGAGAAGCCGATGTATGATGAGTCGCGAAAGCAGCGTTTATTTCCTTGTCTTCTTTATTATGGGGCAAATCAGATGTCTTTGATTGCGCTAACAGTGAAGCATGTTGTGTCTCCTCGAGCCAGCGAACAAAGATGCCCTGATGCCAGAACGCAGGATCTAATAATTTATCTGCATATAGAGGTTTTAATCCTATCTCGTAATTAATGTAGGACAGCTTTTTGACAGCTCCTCTTTCTGACCTCTTGACAAGTTGCTCTATTTGAACATAATTATTACTGCCTAGTTTGTTTTTTATGAGGCCGACAATTAAATGTGGTTTAAAATGAGAAGGCACATTAGACACGTGTATATATCGTCTATCGTAATTTATATCCCACAGTACCAGGGGAATGATTGTTGTCCTCGGTTTGAGATGATGAGTCTTTTAGGTGTACCAGTTTTGGCCAAAGCGGCCAACTGTCCTTTTCCTCTGATCAGACATGCAAAAAGTTTTCCCGTAATGTTAAAACTCATGTGTTTGAGGTACATGTCAAAATACACGATATTCCGTTTTTTCAGGGGCATAGCCATTATCTAACGAGAAATCGCCATTTACGGTTTTATGTCGTATGTCCACTATTTTTAGAGAACTTCCTCCTATTTTTAATCAGTTGAAGGTACATTCTTAAAGATTGTAATTAACTTACTTTAAAGCAAATTTAATCCTCTACAAGATCATCGCACTCTTTCATTTCTAATGTACGGCAAAAAAGATAAAAGGAATCATTATCGAGAAAACGTGAGGCAATTTTTTAATAGCAACATTGATAAGCATACATTTCTTAAACTATAACAGCTACTAAAAAATTTATATAAATATTCTTGTAGAAAATTTATGTCCTGTGATTTTATGAACAATACTTTTGAAGCTGCGGCTAAGCGCTTTCGAGATATAAGCGAAAAACTGAAAAATTTGACTTTCTTACTCCCCTCCTTCCTTTGCCACTGATCCTAGATCCTAGCACTTTCAGTGTATTTAAGCTTTTAAGTGGTCGACGCAAAACCCTGAAGTTAATTCTTACCGCCTGAGACATTTCCGTCTACACCCCCATTTTACGCATTAATTGACTAGCCTATTATTACTATAATAGCACTTTGTTTTACCGTAAAATTTTGATTGAATGTAAGATTGCCTAGGAATAAACCATCAAATATTTATTCTTTTTTCTACATGATTGTCAGTTTTGAAGTAAAATAAAAAGGTTAGGGTACAGACAAGCCAATTCAGCTTAAGCCAGATCAAATCACACCCAATTTGAAAAAAAGCGTTAATATCTTAAACCAAAACAAAGTGACAATGCATGTATTTCATTTAGAGATAATAATTTTAATACCTTTCAGAGAAATACGTGAAATTTTCGGCTAATACCTCTAAACTAACGCACCTGTCTACTTCGTGAAATATTTTACATTTACCCAATGGACCAGAACAGACAGGACTCTACATTCAGCACCACCAGCGGCAGTACTCAGCAGCAGAACGTCCATCTCCACATGCATCACGTTTGCGGCTGTAACAATCCACTATATACCTCGTCTTATTTTCCTCCACTCGGATACAGGACCCATGTGCCCCAGATGATGGCTTACACACCACCTCAGCCCATACCCAGACCTTACCTGCAGCATTATCAGTACACTCAATTTAACCTGGCTGGGCAATATCCTGTGCCAATCAGCCATGTCTCCCCAGTAAGTTCACTATTTGGTAGCAGCTCCCAGCATAATATGCAGAACGAGGTCTACGGGCAGAGTAGCTCAAGAAGAGAAAGAAGCATTGTAGCTGAAACTGGTGAGTAACTGAAGTAGCAGTTGAGTTTTTTATGCGTTATATAATAGCTTTCAATTATCAGATCATATGAAATTAGGTAATTTTGCAGATTATGTCATGGTCAGCTTTCTGAAACAAAAAAACAGGAACATGCTTAGAACCACCTTTGTACACATGAGCCACAAACTAAATGTTGTGGCTTAAACTAGCAAAAAAGTTACGTGACCCGAAGTGAATAGGGGTGCTGAAAGGCGCAAAAGATTATAAGGAAATACAAAATGTGAATAAATTAACTTACAGAAGCGCAAGAAAAGGAAACATCTAACCCAGCGGCCTTTATCTTTCAATCAACCATCACACTCACCATCAGTTTCTCCTCAAAAGACTCTCGTTCTCTCAATTTAAAGGCTATCGAAAAGAAAATCACACCATTATGTACCCCCGCAGAGTTCTAGGTGGTAGAGGAGCCCCCTACCAACCGTATCCACCGCCAATTAAGTACCTTACTCACAACTAGACCTAACACTCTTTTTTTCCACAAATCTTTCCATTGTTTCTGCAGGAGTGCGTTGGGAGAATGCGGATCTTTCAGGAAGAAACTGGGGTTGATTACAAGACTGGTTGGAGAGTGGGGGTGATTGTTAGGACCTTATTTCTTTCCTTGTGCTTCGGTAAGCCGCTTTTTTACATTTTGCGTTTATATTTTCCTTAAACATTCTTGGCGGCCCAGAAGCCCATTTTCTCCGGATCCCATAACTTTCTTGAAGTTTCAGACCGCATTGGTCCTGTAGTTTATTTGTACATAAACGGCTCTAAGCATGTTTAAAAAGTAAAAAATCATGAAACTGATCGTAAGATAATCTGGAAAATTACCTTACATTAGACTTAAGAATTAGCTGGGATAAATGCTTGTTGTGTTTTTGCTCTATGTAATATTTACAATAAAATATACTTCTTCATTAAAGATTGTGAGAAACCACAAAACGAACCCCCTGCTGGATACGAATACGGACAAATTACGCCACCTGCCAACGAATTACTTGTGACGGTAAGAAGCTTAAAATCAACTTTATTTTCTTTTACGCATAACAAACATACAGAATTTTTCACTTAGCAGAACCTTAAAATTCCATTACATTCCTTTGCATATAATAAATGCGATTGAGGAGTTTATTGTTCGGCCCATCAGCTATTTTGTGAATCGTACCTTTGAGTGTGGGTGCTTGCCTTCAATTCGAAAGTTACCAAAATCGATATCACGCACCAAAAAGGGGTCCCTCGTCATGAGTTGGAAAATTATAGGGCTTCAGTTATTAGTCCCTACCTAATAATAATTATTTGATACATAATGCTTAAGTGTCTAGAATTTAGTATCGCATATTAAGCCAAAATCATCATTGGTGCATATCAGGCAAGTGAACAATGACTTCAGGAGTAGTAGTAGTAGTAGTAGAAGTGGTGGGGAGGCTAACGCCAAGCAAGTAGGCCACAATGGGCCATTTGCCAACCCCAGCAACTCAGCAACCATGTTCTACACTTCCTTGGTTCCGTCGCGAAACCGCCTCGAGCTCGAAATGTAGGCCGTGACGGTCTTCCATTGGACGGTACTTACCTGATTCCTCTGCAGACTCCTCGAACCGAACAATTCTGCTCGAAGACCCCCAAAAGCCTCGCATTCACAAAGGTAGTGGTAAGACGTTTCTTCATCCTCGCCGCATTCCTGGCAAATGGGATCCGTCTCTACGCCTATCAATGTGAGGTTTCTTCTAAGGGCGTAGTGGCCTGTCAGCACCTCAAGGATGTGGCAAAGCGTAGGTCGATTCCTACCCAGTAGCCAGACAGTTTTGTCTCTGTCCGGCCTATCCACGAAGTCCCTCGCCTGCCTACAGCCACCAGCCAACCCTCAGTGCCTCTCCATGGCCTGCTCAGTCCACCTGTCTAAGGCGACACATACCGTCTTCTTACTTATACGTATCGCAGGCTCCGGGCCACAGAACGGCCGCCGGGAACCAAGACTTTAGGAGTAAAGCTCTTGGTGGTTTGGAAGATCATCCGAGCATCCAGTTGGGCTTTTCTGAGATTTGAGCTGGACGTTTGACTGTGTCTGTTACAAAATACTGCTGGATAGATTATAAAAAAATGACTATCGCCTACAAAACCTGCTAAGGCCAGAGAAATTCTAAAGATACCACTTGGTACAGGACGTAGTGTTGGTGAAGTGTACCAAGTTTTAGATATACAGCTTGTTAAAAGAATATCTAAGTACACTTGGAGAACACCCAAATCACCACAACACATATTTCAGAGACCTTACGATCGTTTCGTTGACAATGTCAACATCTTCGGAGGAAGAAAATTCTTCTGTCAACGAAACGGTCGTAAGGTCTCTGAAATATGTGTTGTGGTGATTTGGGTGTTCTCCAAGTGTACTTATTAGTGCTCATCACAGGTTCCAGTTTTCACATAGTAAAAGAATATATGAAAAAAAAATGAGGACTAGTTTTATAGGTTTTTAAATATCTAGTGATCTGTGGATTTTTGTTAAATACGAAATCAGTTATGAAACGTCCACAAAACTAAACAGCTGTTGTCTACCTTTTAACCGAATTCTTATCTCTTACCCTTCCAACATCTTCATGTACTACCGGATCTTGAACTGATGGCACTGTATATTCTTTTGACTTTTTAGTGAATTTTCGTAGAAAAAATTCACTAATGGGGAGATCCCGACTTTTGAATTTTGAAAAAATTTTTGCAAATGAGCACGAACTAGGACCCCTAGAACCCATATCCGGGGTCAGTTTCGATTTTTATATGTTATATATATATATATATATATATATATATATATATATATATATATATATATATATATATATATATAAATATATATATTTATATAAATATATATATATATATATATATATATATATATATATATATATATATATATATATATATATATATTGATTTTGATAAAATTTGGCATGTACGTTTCTTTTGTAAATGGCTTGGATAAGTTCGTTAGTCAGGAAAATCGGACAAGGAAATATGTGTTGTGGTGATTTAGGTGTTCTCCAAGTGTACTTATTAGTGCTCATCACAGGTTCCAGTTTTCACATAGTAAAAGAATATATGAAACAAAAAATGAGGACTAGTTTTATAGGTTTTTAAATATCTAGTGATCTGTGGATTTTTTTAAATACCAAATCAGTTATGAAACGTCCACAAAACTAAGGCTTTTGTCTACCTAAACCGAATTCTTATCTCTTACCCTTCCAACATCTTCATGTACTACCGGATCTTGAACTGATGGCACTGTATATTCTTTTGACTTTTTAGTGAATTTTCGTAGAAAAAATTCACTAATGGGGAGATCCCGACTTTTGAATTTTGAAAAAATTTTTGCAAATGAGCACGAACTAGGACCCCTAGAACCCATATCCGGGGTCAGTTTCGATTTTTATATGTTTATATATATATATATATATATATATATATATATATATATATATATATATATATATATATATATATATATATATATATATATATATATATATATATATAAATATATATATATATATATATATATTGATTTTGATAAAATTTGGCATGTACGTTTCTTTTGTAAATGGCTTGGATAAGTTCGTTAGTCAGGAAAATCGGACAAGGTTTTCCGGGAAAATTTTGAGTTTTCATTCGAAAAAAATTGTTATCTCAAAAAGTAATAATCCGATTTTAATAAAATTTGGCATGTACCTTTCTTTTGTAAATAGACTTGACAGGTTTGTTAGTCAAGAAAATCTAACGAGGTTTTCTAGGAAAATTTTGAGTTTTCATTAGAAAAAAATTCCTATCTCAAAAATTAATAAGCCGATTTTAATAAACTTTGGCATGTACCTTCCTTTTGTAAATAAACTTGACAGGTTTGTTAGTCAGAAAAATCGGATAAGGTTTTCCGGGAAAATTTTCAGTTTTTATTCGAAAAAAATTTTTATCTCAAAGAATAATAGACCGATTTTGATAAAATTTGGCACGCACCTTCCTTTTGTAAATGGATTTGATAAGTTCGTTAATGAAAAAAATCGGACAAGGTTTTCCGAATAAATTTCGAGTTTTTATTTGAAATAAAAATTTATCTTAAAAAATAAAACATCTATGATAACCAAATTTGGTAGGTAGGTTAACGATATTAAAAGTAAAGCATACACCAAAATTTAGATTTCTATGTTACAACAAAAAAAAAGTTATTATAAAATATTTTGTGCCAGATCATTTCTATGAAAATTCACTACCATAACGCACTTGCTGCGTCCAGGCTTTTGAAACGTTTCAACTTTAAAATTTATCCAAGTGATACAGGATTTAAAAACACACTGCTGTGATAAAAATAATCTTATTATTCTTGAAGAACATCAGTTTTAGTGAGTTTGTAGGTTTTGTAACAACTCGCTCTAGTTGCTTGAGTTCTGTTCATTCTAAAATTATTATTTTCGTGAAGAAATAACTGTTGCATGCATCTTCTTGCCCTAATTGTTTAATATTTCAATTTATTTAAGATTTTCTCTATCTGTGTGATAGGCAGTTCTTATCAAAAATATTGTCCTTCGTTGTGTACATTCACTGCAATAAATTCTTTTTAGTGAATTTTCTTAAAAAAAATTCACTAATGAGGAGATCTCGACTTTTGAATTTTGAAAAAATTTCTGCAAATGAGCGCTAATTAGGCCCCCCAGAACACATATCCGGGGTCAGTTTGAATTTTTATATGTTTATATATATATATATATATATATATATATATATATATATATATATATATATATATATATATATATATATATATATATATATATATATATATATACATATATATATATATATATATATATATATATATATATATATATATATATATATTTATATATATATATATATATATATATATATATATATATATATATATATATATATATATATATATATATATATATATATGTATCACACCGATAACTCAAAAAATAATGGGCCGATTTTGATTAAATTTGGTGAATAAATTCCTTTTGCAAATGGCTTGGATAAGTTCGTTAGCCAGGAAAATCTGCCCAGGTTTTCCCGGAAAATTTTGTGTTTTCTTTCGAAAAAAAATTATATCCCCCGAATTAACAAAGTAAGGGCAACCAAATTTGGTACTCGGGTTTATGTCCTTATATATAAGTTACCTACCAAAATTTAGCTCTGTATGTCAAAAGACAAAAAAGTTATAGGCATTTAAAGAAAAATAAATTGGGGTTTTCCTCAAAACGTCAAAGTTGCGACTTAAAACGTCAAAATCGGTAACATTTTGGCAAATAACTTGAAACTAATACGGGCTATGGAAATCAAATGTCTCAAGAAGGATGTTTTACAAACACTGAAGTCTTAGTTTCAACCGTCATTGTCCTTCATTTTACTAAAATGTTTCCAGAAAATTCATTTGAAATAGACGCTTTCCCTGATGCTTGGCAGTAGCCTTAGCTATAGAGTTTATCGTTTAATGGTATATAATTTTTGTCGAATTTTCGTAAAAAATCAATAAAGCTCAATATATCCGTTATTATACAAGATTTGAAAACAATTTGTATATATTAATTATAGGGTGTCTTGAGCTACATCTTAAAAAAATATTTCTACAATCACAGGATGGCCCATAAGTCATTGGTGATACAAATTTTCTTTTTTTTTTTATCAAACACGCCTTATGTTATTGCATTTTCCATCGAAATATAATGCATGTTTGTAAGAAAAGAAATTCTGGATGCAGCAAGTGCGTTATGGTAGCGAACTTTGATCAAGTGCTTCATATTTGAATAGCCCAATTTGCTATTAACCTATAAGGTTGACCAAAAAACGAGTTTTTCGGGAACACTTTAAGTCTACTTTTGGAAATCTTGGTACATTTTCACACAATAAAGTTATTTTTATGAAACATGGCACATTGCTTTTACTATATATTAAATATAGTTTTAAATGAAAGTAACCATTACCATATAATAAAATCATCTCAGTTTAAGATACATTAATAGAAATTAAGATCTAAATACTTCTGTGATATATGATTACAAGAAGAAAAAGTAATTGAGACTAGCAAAAAATATATAATACCTTTCTTTGAATTTTTAGTATTATAAAATGTAAGACTTACTTCTATGGGCATAAAAATGTGCGTAATAATCGAAGCAAAATGTAATAAATAAGCAACAAAGGAGTTTTCAAATAAACCCACAGCATTTTTACCCCTGGGTAACCAAGTGTCTAATATTCCAGAAACCTCCTTCAGGCAAGCGCTGACGTGTCATCCTCCCCCAGATTTTCATGTTATTAAAATTCCTTAACCTTTTCGGTTGATAAAACGCACCGTCAAGAATTCATGGTTACTGATAGAGTAACATAATTTACTAGTATTTTATACAAGTTACGAGGAATTACAATATTTTACAGAGAATTTATTTGTGACTAATTTTGCAGAAGTAAGGAAGGGTTGCAACAATTTATAAAGAGTTTATTTCTATCTAAAGTACCTCCATTTTCTTCGTAATAAATTAGCTTTGCCGAAAAAAAAAAGTAAAATAAATTTGTCCAAAAATATCAGCAAACGAATTCGCAAAGAACTTGTATTTAAACAATACTATAAAATAGCCTTAAATTTGTTTTGCCATTATTGTTACTATTATTTCTATTATTTATATTATCAACTAACTAACTAACTAAAGACAATATTATTTTGTCGGACACCATCTAGTGGTTGTGAAGTTTTTATAAACAAAATGACAGAAACTCTAGATTTATTAAATGAAAAATTGGTAAAAAACTTTGTACTGGTGTGTGGTGACTTTAATTTGAATTTTCTGGAAGCAGAAGGTGGAGGGATTTAAAGTCACTGGTTTTGTTAATTTAATGGCACCCTATGGCTTTAATCAAACCGTTTTTGAGCCAACTAGAATATCCCATAACAAGATCTCCCTGGTTGGTAACATCTTTATCAATCAAAATCCAGCACCCCAAAGTCATGTCATCAATAAAGCTCTGTCTCACCACCTGGGACAAGTGCCAGAAATAGACAAGGGCACTAGAAATTGTGAAAAGGAAATATTTAAGACATAAGGGCATAATAGTCCTCAGGAATCTACTAATTGTTTTTTATTGACCCATGCAGTTTTAAGGTGTTTTATTTATTTTAAACTTTTTTACACTTTTCTTTTCTTTTTTTTAACTTCGTTGTATTTCCGCGACTATGGCCAATCATCAACGCCAGGGAGCAGTTTCACCTCACTATCCTGAAAATTTTGGCCAACCCCTGCCTTTCTGTAAGGAGAGTAGGAATCTTTAACGTGCCCAACATCGCACGGACACGGTAGCGACGGCTTCACGCCCCCTCTAAAGGACGGAACGTGCAGACATTCAACTTGCTCAAGTGCAATGCCAGAACCTCGGTTGATCTTAATGTTACACTATATACTGAAAAGTGAAAGGATAACGCTGTGATCCAACCCGGTACCCTTCGGTTCAGAGGCACACGTTCTTACCACTTAACCACCGAGGCTCTTACACTTGTATTGTATGTGTCTTATGTTTATTACTTTATATTTACACTTTCTGTACATTTATTGGTATTTTATTTATACATCGTTTTTTAATGTGTTATTTATACATTGTTTTTAACATGATCTATTTATATGTGGTTTTTAATATGTTTTATTTTATACAGCGTTTCTACATTAATACATACACTTCTATTTTATTTGGGTTATTTTCAGTTGCTCAGTTGTTTTGTTTGGACTCTTAAGAAGTCTAATTTGTGCATTCAATCTAAGTGCTTTGTTTATGAAGACGGCTTCGCTTATTGTATTTTTTGTAATCGCAGTAACTGGCTCTACGCTCAAGCGAGTATTTGTAATTATTATTGCTTGAGTCAATAAGGTATTATTATTATTACTATTTCTATCATTTCTATTATGTCTTTAATATTATTATTTATTATTATTTCTGTACTTATCAGTGCTCCTCACAGGTTCCAATCTTCACTCATTCTATTATTTCTATTATTATTATTATTATTATTATTATTATTATTATTATCGGCCTATCCCAAAGGACTTTTACACTCTTATAAATAGGAACATTCACTCTTTCCAGATATATCAAATACCAAAAGGATTGAGCTCAGCCTTTTCCAAGTTGTGGCTTTCCTCATTTTATATAAGTTGCCCCAAAATGTTTGCAGTTTCAAGGTATATCTTATATACCAATGGGACGAAACTTAAGTAGGGCCCTTTCCAAGTTGTCGGGCCCTAACGAAAATGCGACACTACCTTATTTCCAAGAAATCTCGGCACAATGTGGGCAGTTTCGAGAATTGCCGCTTTCTTTATAACCTTATAAAGATGCTCTCCAAGGCACTTTAGAAGATCCTTAGAACATACACTTATTGACACCATGAAAGGAACTTCATTATCTAGACCATGCTTTACTTTGGGTTTTAATCTTCTCCGAGCGTATAGAGCGTCTTGTTCATCGATTGGTAAGCCAGAAAGATGTTGCTCAAAGGCATCATTTGCGCAGTCAAAATTTGAGCTGAAAATAGAATAAACTGCGATAAAGTATGAGGCAAAGGCGTCAACTATTATTTACGAAGTAGGTATCGTAAGTCACCTCACTGCTGTTATGAACAACAAATGGAATTCAGGAAGAGGTTATGTTCTCCGATGATTTATAAAAGACCAAAGTCATGATGGATCCATTTTTATCCCCGGCTGATAATGGCGTAAATATGAATCGTACGAATCTTAAGCCAGTAATTTGATTTCAGAACGTAAATCTCGAAAATGACCCAGATAGTAAAGAGAAAGTGTGCTCTCGTATTTCTTAAAGTGAAGCTTTTTTTACTTTAGCTTGTCTGTATATAATTTGTTTTGGATATCCATCGCATGAATGTGTTTAACAGTTGGAACAGACCTATCGAATAAAAGATATAAACATTGATAGAGTTCATAACAAGCCTGGTTGCAGATTTTCAGATGATGCTGTCAGAACTACACCTGTAATACTAATCACTATTGGTATTATTGACATATAACTCATGTTCAATTTCCTTATCGCCTCATTCTTGAGTTCGGTACACTTTCGAATCTGTTTCGCATTGTAATCTCTAAGTTATGGATTTTGGTAACTGCGATGTCTATAATGTGTCTTATGATTATCTTTATCTTTTAGATCTATGTCAAGTATCTTGTTGTGTATAGTTTTATCTGTCATCATGGTGCAATCATAGTAGAGTTTGTATTGTGTGTCTTGTGGTTGGTACTGATTAGAGGCTGTCTTCACACCTTTTACCAAAGTGTTTTTGAGAGCCAGTGACTGAGTTCACCAAGCGCACTGTTGCCAAGAGTCTTTAATAGATGAGTCAAAGTAGGCGTTCACCAGTCTCGCTGTCAAAGCGTAATGACAGACAAAAGTCACAATATAGTGTTTGAAGTTAACAGTGCGTTTATTAATCTCCAACCGCTGAAATGTATCGGTAGTCAGCGCTTAAACTCAAGTGCTGGCGCCTCGTTGACTCTGCTATTGATTGATGTATTATATTGTCAATCTTAGTGTACCTGTGAGTAATCATTTTCGGTAAGGAAGTATTGTTGTTATTGTTTTTATTATTATGTGTTGCTGTAGTTATTTTTAACAGAATGGTTTAGACCAATAAATCTCCATAACACATAATATTTCTCATTATAGGAGGTTCTCGTCGTTATGCTTAGGTGCTCTCTTTTGTTGGTAACAATGTTACCCAGGTCAGTTTTTATTAGCAATTTAAATTTAAACTGAATTTAAATTTGTATCGTTAGTTCCTCTTGATTGTGTTTATAGTCAGCTGTCAGATTACGTTTTATGTGACTAATTATATCTTTGTAAAGACTTTTTGTAATACATACTAGTTCTTTATTTATCTTAGAATATTATAATTATTTGTGTAATGTTATTAAGATCGGCCGGTCTACTAATTAAAGCAATTACTTATAAATCATATTATGGTGAAAATACTTTTAAGAAATAATAATTATTATATCACCTGATTTTTGTCTTCTGCAGGACAGTTCTGATAATCCACAAATCACAACAGAAAACTTCGTCAAGTTTTTGGAAAAAAGTTGTCTCACTGCTGAACAAATTGCGTATCGCAATCGAAATAGGCCTTGCTTTAGAAATATCCAGAATCTTTGTGTCCGGACGCGATCAGAAATATTAAAACCATGTACTACCATATCAAATATACATTCGCAGGTAAGAAAATAACTGATCTTTTAAATACTTTCTATGAAACCACACAACTGACACCAAATATAGGTGGCCGGAAATCATACACAAAAAGCTCGAGCGGGGTAGCTCTACTGGAACAATTTATGCCACAAGTTTCTATATCATTGTTTCAAAAACTCGAAAGTTCAAAAAATAATTAATAAACGTTTTCGTATGGGAGCGAGTTTATTCAAATCTGGTACAGTTTTAACTACTAAAATATTATATTTTGATGTTAAGTTTGAGTTTAATCCGATTAAGCCAATATTTCGAAAATCTCCTTAACCTAACTACACGGTGAATCGCAGATTCTCGCTCTTTACATATCCAAAGCATTCGACCAGGTCTGGCACGCAGCGCTGCTTAATAAACTTCCAGCCTATGGCCTACCACCAAAACTCTGTACCTGGACAGCAAATTTCCTCTCCAACCGGAGCGTTTCTGTTGTCGTGGATGGTCATTCCTCTAAACTGTATCCAATTAATGCAGAAGTCCCTCAAGGTTCAGCTTTAGCTCCTACTTTGTTTCTTCTCCACATCAAAGACCTTTTCTCTAGCACATCCAACCCAGTTTACAGTAACGCGGACGACAGCACCCTCCACTCAAATATACAATATTCTAAGCATGTCTCTTTAGCCCAGTTAGATGAGGATCGCAGACTAATGGAGGGTTATGTCTCTGTGGATCTCCAAAAAAATATTAGAGTGGGTAAATAGAAATTTTGTACAATTCAACTTCACCAAATCTCAGTCTTGCTTTCTAACTCATAAGAGATACACCAGCCCTAGACCCATCACAATGAACAATCAAGTTATTTAAAGTAATGAGTCCATTTCACCTGTTGGCATTTCTGTGGATCGAAATCTCAATTGGCACCAACATGTCACATCAATTGCAGAAGCGGTTGCTAAGAAATTAGGTTTCCTCTTCCGGGCTCGCAAATACTTTTCACGAGCTAATCTCTATACCTTATATAGTTCAAAAATAAGACCAAGCCTCGAATACTGATCCCACATCTGGGGTGCCGCTGCCGCTTTCACATTCGCTTACCTGGACTCCATTCAGAAGAGAGCTATACGTCTCATCGGTGACCCTACCCTCATCCAAAGCTGCCATCCCTTGCCCACCGAAGTGCCGTTGGTGACCTCTTCTTGTTCTATAGATATCTGCACGGGCACTACCCAGAGGAGCTTTCTTCCATAGTTCCTCGACCTACTGCCCCCAACAGATCTACCAGGGGAACAGAGCGAATGCGCTCTTTTATTGGTCGGGTCACCAGACATAGAACATCTTGTAATGCCCGCTCTTTTGTCCCGAGGACTTCCAAGTTGTGGAATTCCTTGCCGACAGTTGTTTTTCCTTCTCCTCCGAACCTTCAAGTCCAGAGTTAATAAGTTGCCTCTTTCCTCCTTGTCGACACCCACGGTACGATGGTATTTAGGCTGTAATCCCTCGCGGTGTGTTGTTGAAATATAAAGAAAGGGTTATTCTGAATTGAATTCAAAACATGGACCTCTGCTCCTGGAGCTCAGGTTGTTCGCTGACGTCCTACATCAATAAATATACTTTTAAATTACACATGTTCTCCCAGTCTTCGGCTAATTGTACTAAACATTCAAGATTGTTGTATTCTTCTATTCGGGAATGCTTCAACATACAGAAGTTTTGCTGTAGGTGCATTTCCATGAACCATAATAATCCATATCACGTAGATCGACGTTTATTGACAATTATTATAATTAATCTTATAACCAATTTCAATAACTCTATAAGAAAAACTATAATAAACTATTATCTGTCAATAAAATTATAAGTAAACTTACTTTTGAGGCAACTATAAAAATGTTCCCAAGGCACGCTTTGTTCATAGTAAAAACGTAATGTAGTGATTGTGTCTTGATTTACACCAAGAGAATGAGAAGTGTCTTATTCGAAAATGGCTTACTTGATCTTGGTGCAACATCAGACATTTTTATACATTATTTGGTTGTTTAATAATTTGCTATCAAAATCTTTAAAAATGTTCGCACCAAAAAGTTATGAGTCAGTATCCACAGGTCAAGGACAGTTTTTGCCCTGTGACTTTAACGGATTCACCTCAATCTTAACACAGAGATATGAAACTGCCTTAGTTAAAATGAAATGCAATGCAAAAAGCTATTAAGCAAAATTGATTAAAAAAAACGAATTTATCAAGAATCTGTAACTCCACTTTCCTGGGTTTCTGAAAAATCGTTATAGAAATTTCTGACATTAATTATTTTACGAATAAAATTATCGCCAGATGTATTTCATCATCATTTTCAGACACCCTGTATATAGCATATGCCTACATCGGAATTAAAGTATCTATATCGCATAAATTTTACAATGAAAAAAAGGTTTATTTGAACAATGCTTTCATCGCACTATCTAAGAATGCTTTTTATAAATTACATAACCTTATATACAGACTGTCCCACGTAGATTTTCAATTAGCCGTCTCTGGAGTACAGCTCACAATTGAATTCTCAAAATTCACGCACGTGGGTTTCTCAAAATTTACAGTTCACTGAAAATATTGACGTTAGTATGAGACTTTCGGTTATACCGGAAGTAGACGTCAACTTTCTTATTTCAAATGGAAGGTGGTGTTTTTTATTAGGGATCTAGATTCCTCGTCAAATTTTGTGGTAGGTTTTGCTAACATATTATGTCATTTTTCTCAGCCATTTTGGAGATATTTGTCTTTTTTCAAAAATTTCTTAAAAAACATTATCACATTTACACACCTGTATCTTTCTTCTTTTTTAACCTGAAGAGTTGAAATTTTCAAATGCAAATTCTGAAATGCCACAAAATATTATGAATTTACTTAAAGATAGTAAAAGTTAGACAGGGTGTCTGAAATAGACGGTCAATCGTGACAACTTTAAAACCTAATAACTCTCTTATCTTAAATAGAACAGCCCATATTTTATAACGTTAGTTCATGTACTTTTTATTGTTCTCTGGATTGGTATCAGCATTCCCTATACCTAAGCCCCACCGATTTGAAGATATTTAAACATTATTTGCGATAAGAAATTATTATTAGTCAGTTTATCAGGTTTCCTAAAGGCCGGTATCTACTTGTATCAAATGACTCGGAACGTAACTGCGAACGTGTTACGATACGGCTAGTGGATACGAAAAACTGTTGCATATTACCCGTAACCAACTAGACACGCGTAACCATTACAACCTGAACCACAATTTGTCGGTTTTTTACCGTCACATCAAAGAAAGGACACGGTCACGCGCAGCGACAAGTTGGGACGGGTGCTCTAGTTGTGTGTCTTGGACTGTTGCATTCGAAACTTCCAAACTTATTTTTCAGTCGTCATTTGTCTGTGTAGTCTAGTCTTGAGTTGTGGTCTGGCTTTTGTGTGCATATTTTTTATGTGTATGTGACCATGGAGTGGAATAAGGAAGCTACAATTAATTTAATAGAACGTTATCATGAAAAAACTATAATTTTGGATCCTCAACATTCCGACCATTTCAATAAAATTAAGAAGCAGGATGCGTGGATGGAGATTGCTGCCGACGGAGGAGGAACACTTTGATATAATTTCAAAATCCAGCAACGCGGAGATTTTTGTTTTTTCTTGCTCAAAATCTGGTAGTAAAATAAAAATATATGAAGCTGCTGCTAGCTGTAACTGCAGAGCGGCATTCATATAGCTAAAGTCAGATAAAGACTGAGGGCTTTTTTGATGAGCGTCGAGAACAAGTCCAGGTATGTGGCGTAACTCCATTCGGTTACGTTACGAGGTGATTGACACGGTCAAAAATTAAAAAAAGTCCAAATGCGTGTCGTGTCATCTTGCAACACTCTGTAACATGTTCGGTGTTAAGTTACGGGGCATGGACTCATATGAATACCCGCCTTAAGAGATGAAAAGTTTAAACATCATCTTCCGACACAAGTAAAATATGCTACGACTTTTGAATATCACTTTTATTTACATGGAGTATAATCGAATTATTAACAGAAGATGTTGTGTGGTTGCAAAGAGATTTCCACATAAACACAGATCAACTCGTTACATGATCAGAATACTATTACAAAATTTCTAAGAATGGAGTGTTTCGTCCAAAATTTCATAAGAGTAAAGCATTATTAGGGAACAAAGAGATTTGTGTGTTATTACTTCACAATAAATGGTCGAAATTTGCAACGTTCACTTCGAGACATTTTTGAGATAAGAAATAATTATCAGTCAGTTTATCAGGTTGCCTAGGAGACGAAAATGTTAAACGTCATCTTCCGACAGTAAACTTAATAGTTGTACTGTAAAGTACGTTTGTCAATTGTATTTTAATAAAAGAGAGTATTTTCCACAATAATGGCACACTTCAATTACTCAAACGATAAGTTTTTGAATTTCATTATTATTTACGGGGAGTGTAATCGAATTGTTAGCAGAATATGTCGTGTGTTTGCAAAGAGATTTCCAGATAGACATAGACCAACTCCTGACATGATCAGAAGGCTATTGAAAAATTGTTCTGAGAATGAAACGTTTCGTTCAGAAGGTAATAAAAATAAATCGCTATTGGACAATGAAAAGACACAAATAAATGTTTTGGCATGTTTTGCTGCTTAGCCGCATGCGTCAATCAGAGACTGGAGTAGAAATTTGCATCTTTCAAGAGGAACTGTTCACAGAATTCTAAAAATTAACAAATGGACACCATTTTAGTTCACTTTAATACACCATTTAGAACCTGGGGATGTTTCCCGGCGCGTAGAATTCTGCGAATGGTATCTTTTGAAAACTCAAGAAAATGAAAATTTCTCAAGAAAAAATTATATGATGGGATGAGTCAAAATTTTCAAAGAGGGGCATGTTTAATCGTCACAACAGCCACTATTGGTCGGACGAAAATCCTCACATTACTAGAGGACGAAATTTCCAGGACTGTTGGAGTTTCAATGTATTTTGCACAGTAAAATACAATAGAATTTTTGCCATTAACATTTATGATGAGAACTTAACAGGCTGGTACCAATAATATTAAGCAATACTGAATTTCATTTGCTTATTAGTACATTATGTTATTAAAATATTTATTAGACTCACTGGAAGTAAATTTGAAAATATGACCCTTTTATTCATACCAATAATGGTAATATTTTAAAAAAATATGGTAAGAACGAATTATAAACATGCAGTATTCACAGGTCCTGGATATTTTCGCATTCTGCAGCAAGTAATAATACCAGCCCTAAACTCCTTGCATGAACACGAAGCTGCAGAAATTTGGTATAAACAAGATGGAGCTCCACCACACAACTCACAGATAGCAAGCGACCTACTGCAGGAAACATTTGAAGACAGATGGATAGCTAACGGTGGTCCTCATCGTTGGCCGGGCCCGCTCACCAGACTTGACTTCACTCGATGTTAGTATCTGGGCGTGCATTAAGAACAAAATTTACCAAGAACCACCTACTACAAAACAAGATATGATAGCTAAAGTATTAGAGGCCTTCAACGCAGTGGAGCAAGATTATCTTTATCGAGCCACGGGTACCATCATTAAAAGAGCCATCAAATGCCTCGAAGTGAACGGTGCAAATTTCGAACATTTATTGTAAAGTGATAACACACAAATCTCTTGGTTCCCTAAGAATGCTTTACTCTTATGAAATTTTGAACAAAACATTCCATTCCTAAATTTTTTTAGTAGTATTCTGATCATGTAACGAGTTGATCTGTGTTTATGTGGAAATCTCTTTGTAACCACACGACATCTTCTGTTAATAATTCGATTATACTCCTCGTAAATAAAAGGTATATTCCAAAGTCGTCGCATATTTTACTTATGTCGGAAGATGAGGTTCAAACATTTCATCTCCTAGGCAACCTGATAAACTAACAAATTATTTCTTATCGCAAATAATGTTTAAATATCTTCAAATCGGTGGTACTTAGGTATAGCGAATTCTGATACCAATCGAAAGAACAATAAAAAGTACATGAATTATCGTTATAAAATATAGGGTGTTCTATTTAAAATAAGAGAGTTTTTAGGTTTGAAAGTTGTCACGATTGACCGGTCTATTTCAGACACCCTGTCTAACGTGTACTAGCTTTGGTAAATTTCAAATATTTTGTGGCATCTTAGAATTTTCACTTTAAAACTTCACCTCTTCAGGTTGAAAAATAAGAGAGATACAGGTCTGTAAATGTAACAATGTTTTGAAAGTTTTGAAGAAAGTTAAATATCTCGAAAATGGTTGAGAAAAATACATAATATGCTTGTAAAACCTATCATAAAATTTGACGGGCAATCTATATCCGTAATAAAAAACACCATCTCCCATTTGTAATAAGAAAGTTGACGTCTACTTCCAGTATAACCGGAAGTTCCATACTAACGTCAATATTTTCAGTGAACGGGAAATTTTGAGAAACCCAAGTGCGTGCATTTTCAGAATGCAATTGTGAGCCGTACTCCAGAAACGCCTAATGGAAAGTCTACGTGGGACACGTGTATTGTCATAATTGTTCGCTTAACATCTATAAGCTCAAATTCAAGTCTGCGATTAATTCTTATAGAATAGTCATTTAGAGTGTGCAACTTTTTTAGGGAATACCTTGGGCCACCAAAGATTTCATTTATGCTTTCGTACGCCTCACAAACTGCTGGCATATATTAAAAGGCTATTGGGAAAACAGAGATGGTTGTAGTCTTGGCAAGATAGAAAGAGAACTAACACCAGAGTTTAGATCTTGTTACGCCCGTTGGGAGAAAGAAACAATCGATTTGGCTGCACAACTGACAAGAGTTTTTTACAATCTGGACACGAACCTAAGCAATCCCGTCCCAAACATAAACGTCCACACAGCCAACAACTTAATACCACCTCAAGTAAATATATAATTTAGTCTAATTTACTATGATATTATATGACCACTTTTTTCTCAGATCTAACACCATGTGATTTTTAAA
The DNA here is from genome assembly GCA_964006375.1 of Tillus elongatus. Classification (NCBI taxonomy): domain Eukaryota; kingdom Metazoa; phylum Arthropoda; class Insecta; order Coleoptera; family Cleridae; genus Tillus; species Tillus elongatus. The sequence goes on along the minus strand of OZ023268.1, from coordinate 140,560,398 downwards.
AAGGTTACTATATCTTTATGGAGTTTTTTCTTGGCTTTAATAGATTGTTATTGATATATTATAGGTAAATCTCTTAAAAGCTTCATCGTCTGAGAATACTTTGAAGAACAACACCTGGAACGACTCAGCAAGTTCGACGACTGTCACCATAACAAACAACTCATCCAAGAACATCCGTGGTATTTTACATCTGCCATCTTCTTCAGTGCCTGCTGAGACAGTGGACCAAGGCAACCAGACCTGTGCGGGTGACTTTTGCGGAAACGGCCGAGAGGAGGGTAACGAAACAGATGACGAAATAGCTCAAGCGAAAGTTTACATGAAACCGGGAAGCTATAATGTGCCGAAGAAACATACTGCCCGTACTGCGGTCGCACCTGCGCAGAATGAACCTCCTGTGAATTCAAACAATAGCCCAAGAACTATAGAGTTTCTCAGGACCGCACAAAATGTTAACAGAGCTAAGGATTTAGGAAAGAAAATAGAACAGAAGGTGACCAAAGAGGAGGCAGTGAAAATAACAAATATTGAAACGTTTGATGAGGTATGCCAAAATCTAGTTACCCAAGTCTAAAGCGATTAGGTAAGCCTTTATTATATCAATTAGGTTTCTTAGCTACAAATTACAAAACCAGGTTTTTATTGGCCCCATTAATGTGTGCGTGTGTGTGTGTGTGGGCGATTTTTGTTTCAGAATTTTTACCTATCTCTCATAAGCTCCATTAATAATTTAATAATTATTGTGATTCTAAAGTTTTTTACAGGCTTATGATCAATCAATGCAAAGTTTTTCCTTTTAAATAACAAATGTTTTTGAGCAGTCTCCATTTGTGTAGAACCAAGAAAACTAAAGTATCAGTATATTTTTTTAGTACGAAGTCCCATCTCACTTTAATGTCCACGAATGGCTTATAAGCAGTCGTTTCTCTGATTGTGGTGAACCTACAACCCCTCCAACTTCCCCACCAGATGTCGGATCTTACTTTATGGATGTCTACCCGCATCAAGAAAGCATTAATCATCTCCCAATTGGTATAGAACCTTTGGAAAAAGCAGCTATTACACTTTTACAAAGAGATAAGGTGGTTTCTGGTGTTAAGCCCAATCCTAGTTTACTACCACCACCCAAGTTAATCGGTGGAAAGCTTGAGATATCGTCGAGAGGATTCGGTAGCAGGAGTGAAATAAGAATTAGCAGCAGCACCAGAAGAGACAAAATGGCTTTCTACGAAGAAAAAGATGGCGGATTGACCAATGCTGGTGTTGCGGCATTGGAGAAAGTCTTATCTGATATCAATACTATAGACCTTACTTGCCTTTTTGGCACTGCAAAGGTAAGAAATAAAAAGTTTATCTAAATTTAACTATACAGTGTGTCCCAAACTGGATGGGAATGTATTGCTATCTCCGTTATTATTAGAGATAGGGAGACGGTTAAATAGGCAATGTTTTGTAAAATTTCCCGCTCGTTCCAAATATGACTTGCATTTTGCCCTGGCTCTTTTCTTTTTTGAGTTACTTTGAAAAAAAAACAAAATTTGTCGATTTATTTTTTCTTCAATCAACTAGGCATTGATCTGATATGTCTAAGACTTGCACACTATTAGGACACTTTTTACAGAGTAATCTTTTTGTGCTATTCTCAACTTTGAATCGTCATTGGTTTTTGAGCTACAAGTATTAACGTTTGTTTTTATTCTGGCAGTCATATTGCATTTTTTGCTCACGTGATAGCCTGTGGAAAGAGCTTTCCAATGATGTACAACATGTTTGAGAAATATTGTAATTGCATGACAATTTTGAGAAAAAAACGTTTTGAGGATAGTAGGCTATGAAAGCCACTACCAGAAAACAAATGACAAAAAAAAGTATTAAAAAAGCAGTAGGCCATGGAGTATAACAATAGATTTCTTCTTTTAACATAATTTTCCGTAATGATTCACGACAAAAAATATTTTGATTTAATTTACAATACTTAATTATGCTAGGTAATATTATGTGAAACAGTTTAATAACGAAACCCGGCAATAACAAATAGAAACTTAAACTTCACAAAAAAAAAACATAATTAGAAACGGAACTCAACAAATAATAAAATAGAAACTTGAAAATACACTAAATATAACATTGTTCAATATGGCCACCGTTTTGTTCATTGTGCTTTATACATCTTTTTGAAGCATACCTGCAAACTCTGGTGAGGGTGTTTTGGTTAATATGATTTATAGCTTCCGTGATTCTGTTTCGTAATTCATTGATATTTTGTGGTGGATCCAATTTATACACATCATTATTCAGAGTACCCCACAAATTAAAATCCATGGGTGTTATATCAGGACTTCGAGCACACTAATGAACCGGCCCATTGTTACAACTGACACCATTATTAAAGTTTTGGTACAAACAGTCTTTGATGATCCTAGCATTGTGAACTGGGCAACCGTCTTGTTGGTACCAAATCTCGTCTAAATTATCATGAACGCTTCTAATTGTTGGTGAGATATAATTTCTTAGTAGATTAAGATACCTTACATTCAGGACAATTAAAATACGGTACTGTAGATAGATCTTCCGGCCCCCGACATATTTGGGATAATAATCACCACGTTAAGTGAAGATTGTAATCTGTGATGAGCACTGATAAGTACAATTTGGAGAACCCAATTCATCACAATACAATTTTTTACCGTACTTTTCATCCCCTTGATGACGCTAACTTTGTCAGCGAAAGGATCGTCGGGTCAAAAAAAAACTGTATTGTGATGAATTGGGTTCTCCAACTTGTACTTAATTGTACTTGCCACGTTAATGAGGAGAATCTATTAATAAAAAATGTTAGACAACCACGGCAGCTAAACGCCTCCGAAAGTATATATATTGCTAAATATAGTAATAATAAAAAACGTGTTAATCTCGCTCCGCCGCCTATGCACAGTCTTCTGATAGATTACTTTATAAAATAAACACCGGCAGAGGTGCGTTCAATAGATAATAAAAGAATACAGATATATGCGTCAAACGAAATATGCTAATTTTGATATCGTTTAACCCCCCTAAGTCGTTATTAACCGGTTACCTGCAGAAGACTAAAAATCGAGTTGTGAATATAAAATATTTAGCATTATTTATCCTCTGATGACGCTAGCTTGGTTAGTGAAACGATCGTAAGGTGTTTTTTTTAATGCGTTGTGGTGATTTGGGTTATCCAAGTGTAGTTATTTGTATATTATTTCTGAACGTCATAAGGTCTGGGTTTGGCATGATTGAGGAGCAATTATAAGGCTTTCACTACCAGACAACTGTTGTATTCTTAACCCTACGCGTTTCGGCCCATTATTGAGCCATCCTCAGGGGTTTAGACTATTTCCTGTCTCTGTTACAGAAAAGTGATATATGAAATGTTGCCAAAGTTTGGTTTTCCATCCATTGTCCTCATGATTCCAAACAAAAACTGCATAAAACCAGAAGGCAGGAACATCACAAGACTTGAAGAAATCAGAAGATGAATGTAAATGACGCTTATTTTTCAGTTTTTAATGTTATCAGGCGAACACACCTAGGTCTCCGAAGATCCATGTTAGAGACTCCATCTTGTTCGTCTGATAAAATTAAAAACTAAAAAATAAGCGTCATTTACATTCATCTTCTGATTTCTTCAAGTCTTGTGATGTTCCTGCCTTCTTGTTTTATGCAGTTTTTGTTTGGAATCCTGAAGACAGTGGATGAATAAACAAACTTTGGCAACATTTCATATAGCACTTTTCTGTAAGAGAGACAGGAAATAGTGTAAACCCCTGAGGATGGCTCAATAATGGGCCGAAACGCGGAGGGTTAAGCATAAAACAGTTGTCTGGTAGTGAAAGCCTTTTAATTTCTCCTTAAGCATACTTATTAGTATACTCAATATTGTGCCGGATAAATGAATAAGCATGTGCTTACGTGCAAAGGGCAATCTATAATTAATGAACTAATAAAACTGAAACTGATAACAATTATTAGTACCAGTCATTTTTTTTAATCAGATACACATGCATTTGTTACATGGGAGCTTATTTTTAAGATAATGATAAAAAAGGTGGTCTATCTAAGCTATCTATGAAGTATTTACAGAGACATCCAGGTGTAACAATCTGGAAACAGTATTAGTTTTCTTATGAATTTGTAGAAATGCCTAACCACAAACTTTTAAAGGATTTGTGCTATAATTTATTTTCACTGTGTGATTCTTTTCTTTTTAGGACCATTTCTTTTCTGTTAACCTGGACGGAATTCAAAAGAAGATAACCAACAAATGTTATGAGATAGTTATTGATGCTGTAAAAGATATTCTTCAATGCATAAAATCTGCTACCATCTTTCTGGATGTAAGTTTAAATGCCTGTTTCACAAAGCCCGAATAAATATTTGACGGTCGAATCAATGCCTAATACTGTCACGAGGTCTTGGCTTGCAGACCGTTTTTTTGGTGACCCGGATTGACGGTTATTATCGAAGGTAGGGATGCTCGATATACATCGACGCATGGAAAACATCGATATCTTCAATGCGATCTATCGGTATTATGCGATGTATCGAATGCATAGAAATATATTCGATACATCGATGTATTTTTCTCGATATATCAATTGCCTAATAAAGCTAGGTTCATACACTCGTGAAATGCGAAACTATTTCCTATTGGTCTATTCTAATATTACCATATTATTTATTTTTATTTTATTTATTATTTCAACAACACACCACGAGGGCTCACAGCCTAAACACTATTATGCCGTGGGTGCCGACAAGGAAAAAAGAGGCAACTTGTTAATTCTGGACTTGAAGGTTTGGAGGTTCGGAGGAGAAGGAAAAACATGTGCCGTCAAGGAGTTCCACAACTTGGAGGTCCTCAGGACATAACAAGATGTACTATGTCTGGTGATCTGGACAGTAAAAGGGTACGTTCGCTATGTTCCCCAGGTAGATCTGTTGGGGCAGCAGGTGGAGGAACTATGGAAGAAAGCTCCTCTGAGCAGTGCCCGTGCAGATATCTATAAAAAAGAGAGAGGTCACCAACGTCACGTCGGTGGACAAGGGATGGCAGCCTTTGGGTGAGGATAGGGTCACCGATAATACGTATAGCTCTCTTCTGAATGGAGTCCAGTATAGCAAGTGTAGAAGCGGCAGCGGCACCCCAGATATGGAAGCAGTATTTGAGGTTTGGCCTTATTTGTGAAGTATATAAGGTATAAATATTAGCTGGTGAAAAGGATTTGCGAGCCGGGAAGAGGAAACCTCATTTTTTAGCAACCGCTTCTACAATTGATGTGACATGTTGGTGCCAGTTAAGATTTTGATCCACAGAAATGCCAACAAGTGAAAAGGACTCATTACTTTGACTAAATTGGTTGTTCATTGTGATGGGTCTAGAGCTGGTGTATCTCAGATGAGATAGAATGCAAGACTGAAATTAAGTGGAGTTGAATTGTACAAGATTTCTACTTTCCCAGTCTAATATTGTTTGGAGATCCACAGAGACAGAACCCTCCATGAGTCTGCGATCCTCATCTACCTAGGCTAAAGAGACAGGCTTAGAATATTGTATATTTGAGTAGAGGGTGCTGTCGTCCGCGGAACTGTGAACTGGGTTGGATGTGCTAGAGAGGAGGTCATTGATGTAGAGAAGAAACAAAGTAGGGGCTAAACTAAAGCCCAGCACATCTTGTGCGAGTGTAAAGCTCTGGACCGCAAAAGACAACTGATCTATGGTCAGTCTAGACCGGAGACAGAGCAATATAAAACTTCACCCTACCAATTGCTATGTAGACCAGTTAAAGGCACAGTGATTTTGGAATGGGTGGCGTAAAAAGACTAAGGGCATGCACAACAAGCCAAAGGCTGTAGTGTTATCGGGGCAGCATTAGTCGCGGACGAGCCCTGAGAGGAAAAAAACTGGTATACATCCAGAAAAACATGATGTATATTTTCGATGAACTTTATACCTAATATTCCTTTAATAACAAGTTTTGAACTTCAAATGCTGATATTTCCGATGCATCGCAAACATCGATGCTTTCCCTGTGATGTATCGAAAAAAATCGATGCCACGTAACGATGCATTACATCGGAAAAAACATCGATGTATTTTTTCAGTGGACATCCCTAGTCGGATTATCTCGGGCACCAGATTTTAGAGGGTTTACTCCCTGTTGAGGATGTCTGCGACCTCATCACGAAACTCTGACCGATGTAACGATCAAAGTAACCAGGGTAACTCGGTGGAGTAGGGTTCGGTAGCCTTTATGTGATGTTGGCTAAATTCGTGACCTCCTAGTAAACGGTCTTTAATCGCTGACTCGGCGTGACCCGACCACTTAATAAAAGATGTAGCAGATTTTGTAGTTACAGGTTGGGGGTCAGATATAAACTAAATAATGCCGTAGTTACCCAGCCCTATATTTTAGACCAGCGACTATTTACAAAACATATAAAATAATATCTACAAACTATATACAATTAATGTGTGCGGTTAATAACATCAGCCAGAGCTCGGCTATCTATAAGCTAGCGTTTGATGAAGCGTGCAAAGTACATACTATATTAGCGGCGGTTTATATAGCGCAAGTCAAGGCAAAAATGTTGTTAAAAATATCTCAGTCACAACAACGGATGCACGGGGCGAAAAGTCTAAGAAGGTAAGAGAGGATATAAGTTCCTGGACGATCTATGCGGACTGTAAATCCTCAGCATCTCCGCTAGGGTCAAACCGGGACGCAAATATCTTGCCTAATTTAGCGAGCTGCGAATCATCAGCTTTTTCACCAAAATACGACAAGAGTTGCAAGGGGTGACTGGAAATGGACGGGTTATTTAGAGTGACCTAGATAAACTCTGAATCCTCAGCGTCCATATCAGGATCAATGCAAGGTGGGAATATCTTGATTATTTAAATGAGCTGTGAATGCTCAGCATCCCCACAAAAACCATACAAGATACTGTAACATACAGGACTATATAGAGGTACAGAGATAGGTAGCACAATACTAAAATATCCTGATTGTTAAAATTTGACTGAGCTGCGGAAAATTAGAGGTATGAAAATTCGCCCCAAAATATGAATTAACTGAAACGGATAATTTCTCACCTATGACAATATTTCTGTTCACCGAAATAAGCTAAACCTGGTGTTATCAGACGAAAAGCGAAATCGGTGCGGAATCGTTACGGACTCGGATGAACTGGTGACAGCTCACTATTGTAGGCTTACTGGCAAAACTAATACTACCTTTCTACCCCGTATGGTATCGCCTTTTATATAATTTTGGGGGTAGGTAAAAATCTCCGCGTCGGTTGAAATTTTATCTTATCAAGGCTCGATAAGATAATAAATACGAAATATACGTTTAATTAAATATAAATTGCTTTTAAAAATTAATCACGGTAAAATTATTTTACCAAATATTTATATTATTTGCATTTTGTTATTTTGTATTTCCTTAATTATTTAATTAGACCTTACAGCTTCAAAATATTTAATTTTCAAGGCAAAAACCCGAATCATAGTTGTGATTGGTCGTCTCGAGCCTTAATTAGCTAACCGTCCGTTAAATATTTAATCGAGCTTTCTGAAACTAGGCATTAATGTATTTTACACCTGGGCTTTTTTCTTTGGCCATTTCTAATAATCATTTATTATATTCATTTTAGTGTGACAATGAAAAGAAAATTGAGGCTGTAGTTTGGGATTTGCTGGATCAGAATATACCCGGATATGATTTCAGTGATTTGAAGACAGAAACAGATATCGCAAGCCAACTAAAAATGAAAAACCTACAGTATGAAAAAAATGGTGACCACTAAAAACATTAAAACAAAACAATAACGATAATAGACACAAGTTCAATAACAATATTTCCTTAAACGAAACTTTTGTATAGACATAAAGTAAATATTACACAAAAAGCTTAAACGTACAGTTACATTGCCAGATTCATACTCTGTTGACAGGTCATAAAATTATTTTGTTTGTTATTTATTTCATGTTTGGTTATTATTGTTTCTAGTTACATTTCGCTTTACTATATGTCAATTTTCAAGGCAACTTATTTATAAAACTTAAACAAAAAGTATAAACTACCAAAAAATAATTTACTGCATTAGTTTGTTTTAATAAGTTACTTGTTTTGTTTAAGTATTTAAAAAGACTGTGATAATAATTTCTTTGTAGAATATAGAAATTTACTGTTGTAAGAAGTAAAATTATTGTAACATTATTAAATTTATTGTTACTTCAACTACTTTATTTGTCATGATTTCTTACACAAGGGTCTATTGTAGTTTTACATTATTTGTTTGTTTGCTTTCCACTGAACCATCAAATTTTGAATAAAGGAGCTTCCCTGGTAAGTAGAGGGTGGAATACTAGCCCGAAGATTCTTAATTTATGCACAAATCACATAACATTCTGGCAAATTATTTATTTTCTTTTATTATTATTGTTTTTGTTATTCTTGTTGTTATTGGTTTTTTTCTTTTTATATTTAGTAAGTTGTAGTTAATTTACATATTAATAGGTTCTTAGTTACAGTTGTAAACTCCTATTTTCTGTCCTTTTGTGTATCCTTCCTTTCCGTAGTACAAGTCTGTTTGTTTTGTGAGACTTGGGTCCCTAGCCACAAAGTATCCTTCTTTTAATTCTTGATAGTTTATTAAGAAAACATGAGAAAATATATATATTAGTATATATATATATATATATATATATATATATATATATATATATATATATATATATATATATATATATATATATATAGAAGGGGGGGGGGGATTATAAGAGGAAATGAAAACAAAGGGAAAATTAAAGTGAAAGTATAAGAAAGGTAAAATTATTGTTAAAGGATTACTTTGCCATTTTAGGTACTTTCTTTTAACGGTTCGATACTTGCTACAACGCTGAATTTATAAAAGTCTGTGGTGAATGGAAGAGTAGATGCATCTTTCGAAGCCATCCCGTATTCTTTGTACATAGATACATGCTGGAAAATCTGTTCCCCAAAAAAAAAACTACAATGATATGGGCCATAAAATAAACTCAACTCGAAAACTCATATAAAGTGGTCAACAAGGAGATCGTCAAAGGCAACTTTTGGCACAATTTTCAATTAGGTATTACTTTTTTAAATGTTGATCCCTTTTATGTGGTTTGCACTGCGAGAAAGCCCACTTGATCTAAAAAAATTGTTTCCTCCCTCAGGGCTCGTCCGCGTCTTTTCCGCCCAGATAGCACCGCGGCCCTTGACTTATTGTGCAGCCTTTTGTCTTTTCTACTCCACCCATTCCAAAATCACTGTGCCTTGAACTAGTCTGCACAGCAATTGGTAGGGTGAAGTTTTATATTGCTCTGTCTCCAGTCTAGACTGACCGTAGATCAGTTGTCTTTTGCAGTCCAGAGCTTTACACTCGCACAAGATGTGCTGGGTGTCGCTACGGCAGCTAAGCGAACTTAAGCTGCAGGACACGGTGAATTCCTCAGATACAAGGCCTGCATCACAAAAGGTGGAGACCAATGACAGCAACCCTAACCTTCAGATACCTGAATAATAGGTATTTTACACATTTATTACACACATCACTTAAAAATGCATCAGATCTATATTTAATTTACTAGCTTCACTGCCATCGCAAGTTCTGTTTCTTTTGGGGTAATGCCTGAACCCTCGTTTATATCCGATCGGCCGTTTGCAGCTTGAATCAGATCTCTACTGGGTCTCTGCGAGTCCTTTTCTGCCCTTCTCTAAAACTCATAACGCACTCTGTATTGAAGGGAGTACGCGCACATATAATCATGTAGCGTCTAGTTGCGGAGTGAGACTCGGCTGCTGTGACGTCATCAGTCAAACTGAAGTTCTTTCTAACGGATTTCTTTGTCGGCATTTCAATGATGTCAGTCTGACTACGAATATTCCTTATTTGTGCGTATTTCTTTGTAAGACAAATTCTTATTTAATAAATAATATGTTTTAACGAAAAGAATATAATCTTACATTTTACGCTGCTAGATATTATTCAAGCAATTTTAATTTTAGCAAGAAGTCAGAGCAGTGTTTACGTTGCAGCGAATTTTTGCACACATTTAAATCAAAAGCAACAATGACCAGTAGGGATTAAAAGGACATGCAAAGAGTTGTTAATGCCTATGCCTGGTGTCCTACAAATGTAAGCCGACCTAAAAAATCGAGCGTAGCAAAACGCTCGCTACTTTGTTGTTTTTTGCTTCTATTTCTTTTTTAGTCTATTGCTTTTATGAATAGTCAATGGGTTTTTCCAACTTGTATTTCTTACTCGACACGCGTGGCTTCCATCTCTTTCTATTCTATACCTTATATACTTCACAAATAAGGCCAAACCTCGAATACTGCTCCCACATCTGGAGTGCCGCTGCCGCTTCTACGCTCGCTATCCTGGACTCCATTCAGAAGAGAGCTATACGTCTCATCGGTGACCCCACCCTCGCCCAAAGGCTGCCATCCCTTGCTCACCGACGTGCCGTTGGTGACCTATCTCTCTTTTATAGATATCTGCGCGGGCACTGCTCAGAGGAGCTTTCTTCCATAGGTCCTCCACCTGCTGCTCCCAACAGATCTACCAGGGGAACAGAGCGAATGCACCCTTTTACTGTCCAGGTCACCAGTCATAGAACATCTTGTTATGCCCGCTCTATTGTCCCGAGGACTTCCAAGTTGTGGAATTCCTTGCCGGAACATGTTTTTCCTTCTCCTCCGAACCTCCAAACCTTCAAGTCCAGAATTAACAAGTTGCCTCTTTCCTCCTTGTCGACACCCACGGTACGATAGTATTTAGGCTATAAGCCCTCGTGGTGTGTTGTTGAAATATTTTTTAAAAATTCTATGTTTTTTTCTGTTGTAATGGTTATATTCGTAACTGTCTTGACCTAGTGATTTAAGTAAGTATTTTAAATATTTGAGTGAGTTGAATAAAAGGCTTTTTCTTTCCAAACAAGTGTTTATCCTTGTCCCGACGGGTTTCGACCTATTAATCCGTCATCCTCAGGGGAATTTGCCATTGTTAAATAGGACTGAAAAACTATACGAGGACACCGTCTTCTCTTGTGTGTTTTTTACTGGAGATGTCTTTTAAGCTTAATTTGCAAGTTAAAATAAAAATTCATTCTCATTCTCAATAAAACTTCATTCTATTTTTGTTAGTAACACCTCTGACTCTAGTGGATCAATCCTACAGCAACAGATAAAACGTGTTCCTTGGACATTCCTCTGTATAGTTTTTTAGATCTGTTTAACAATTAACAAATTCCCCTGAAGATGACCGAATTAATAGGTCAAAACGCGTCGGGACAGGAATTAAACATTTGTTTGGAAAGAAAAAGCCTTTTTATTCAACTCACCCAAAGATGTCAACCCCAAACATTTTTATGTTTAGGAACAATAAATATTTTAAAACCTATATACCAAAATAACTTATTTATTAATTAATAAAAGTACAAAATAAAATATACAACTAGATCAAAAAAATTCACCATAACAAAATTATAAACAAAAATATATACAAAATACATTTACAAACATACAAAAACCCTCCATAAAAACAAAATATCCTAAAATCACAATATTTTCGTTACATTTGTGTAGAGACTTCATTAACATCTTCGTCTGCTGTTAGTTTGTCTCTTTCTTTGCAATTAGAAGTTAAATAATCTGATGACTTGTCTGGCAAGTGTCTCTCTTGCTCCACCTCCCAGAGGTATGGGTCTTTTTTCAAGGTCATGCAAAGAAATGCACTGGCAAGGATCCCAACAAGAACAAATAATATTAGGACTCCAAATCCTACTACGAATGTTAGAGTATTGTTGCTAGTTGAATCGTTTGTGACATTTGACAGCTGTCGAGTCATATTTGTAAATGACATTTTGGTAGAATTCATAGCGTGTATAACCTGAAACAAAAAATATCCGGTGTTTACAATCAGGAAGCAACTTAGTTGTTTTGACGAACAAAGCATTATCATTATTCTTTATAGATAAATAATAATAAATATGTCCATATAAATAAGCCGTACGATTCAAACATAATATATTGTGACATAATTTAAATAGTGTTGGCCTAAGTATGTTTGGCGTATGCTTTCCAATAGTGTAACATTGCGAGACGATTTGATCTTCCGCTGAGGAACTCGATACTATGCTGCAACCACAGTTTTCTTGCAACATTTTCTTTACATAGCCCTTATTTATTTTAGGTTTTTTGCCTAAATGTTGCCAATTTTGACGTTTCAAATCACGACTTTAACCTTTTAAGGAAAACTCCTGGAGTTTTTTAATGCCTATAACTTTTTTGTCTTTTAACTTGCAGACCTAAGTTTTGGTTTATGGTTCACTTTATATAATACAAACACGCGTACCAAACTTGGTTGCCCATATATTGTTGTTTCCGATGATATAAAAAATTTCCCAAAGGAAACACAAAATTTTCCGCGAAAACTTGGGCCGAGTTTCCTGGCCAACGAACTTGTCCAAGCCACTTGCAAAAGGTAGGTACTGAAGAATTATTTTCAAAATTCAAAAGTCGCGAGCTCCTCATTAGTGAATTTTTTTAAGAACAGTCCAAAAAAAAATGGAATGAGGTAGACCAAAAAGGAAAACTTGGTCAACACTCTTAAGTGTCAAACGAAATGTTAAAATTTTGTACTGGATAATTTAAGCTTTCTGAAAAATTTGTGATGGTAAAAGCGAGTATATTAATATTAAAAGACTAAGATGTGCCCATGGCCCTTGAAGAACTGTTGGTGACACAATACTTTAAAAAATTTTGTCGCGCTATGTAAAATATTTTGACAGTTGGGCGTTTAGAAAAAAAAGTTTTTAAGATTGTGTTGTAATACTACCACAAGGATTTGCCTTTTTAGTCAATTCGTAGAAAAAAAATCACTAATGGGGAGATTCCGACTTCTGAATTTCCAAAAATTTTTTGCAAATGAGCACGAACTAGGACCCCTAGAACCCATATCCGGGGTCAGTTTCAATTTTTATATGTTTATATATACATACATACATACATACATACATATATATATATATATATATATATATATATATATATATATATATATATATATATATATATATATATATATATATATATATATATATATATATATATATATATATGTATGTATGTATCTGTCATACCGATAACTCAAAACATAATGGGCCGATTTTGATAAAATTTGGCATATGCCTTCCTTTTGTAAGTGACTTGGATAAATTCGTTAGTCAGGAAAATCGGACCAGGTTTTCTGGAAAAATTTTAAGTTTCCTTTCGAAAAACATTTTATCTCAAAAAATAAAAAAGCTATGATAACCAAATTTGGTAGGTAAGTTTACGATAGAAAAATTAAACTATACACCAAAATTTAGATTTCTATGTTGCAAGAAAAAAAGTTATAGTACAATATTTGGTGCCAGGTCATTTCTATGAAAATTCACTACCATAACGCACTTGCATAGTTAGTTTGTTTTATGTTAACAATGTCCACACTGTAGATAACACGGCTACTGTTTAAGTTAAATACGTGCTGTATCTTAACTTGCTTCTAATTCTGTAATAATTATATTCCAGTCTAGATGTAATCAATCTTTCTCAAATTAACCGCTCCAAAAGAACGAAATTTCACTTAACGAGATATCCAGATGATTAAAGGATCACATTGTCTTTGATGGCAAAGAGGAAATTCATCACGTTAATGAAGTTTAAACAAGAAGCAATCGTTTTCTCCTTCTTTGATAGCGGTTAATAGGAAATTGAGTTTAGTGCAAGGCACAGAAATTGGTAAGGATTGAGGATCGATCCAAAATCGTTTGCAGATATTTTTAGTAATCTGGTTAGGTTAGAATGTTTTTGATGTAAATTTGATACAATTTCTTGGAAGTGGTACAGTAGAGGGGCAAAGTAATGGTAACTTAAGCTCAGGGGCGGCTCCTCAATAAATGCGCCCGTGCGCGCGCACTGCCGCCTGCCGTGGAAAAAATAATATTTTTGCTATGCTATATTTTAATAAATTTTCATCTACTTTTTTACCTCCTGCATTCAACAAACGAAATTAGTATATCGAGGATCGCAGAGAGTCGGCAGCCATTAATACAGAATACGGAATCAGAATAATATAGTGTTAATCGTTGCAGACGTTATATACACCCATATCCATATAAAGCACTCGGGCGGCGGTGTGTATTTTTCGGCGCTCTCGTGAAATGCGATACTTCAGTGGGAAATAATCGCCAAATCTTGATGATCTTCATCGAAAACGACCGAATAAGCAATCTGTTGTGCGCTATAAAATTACACACTTCCAGTTTGTACTGGACTTTTGGCAGAGCGTGTGTACCTACTACTACTACCTAGTAATTTTCGTCTTCGCGTCGGATTGATTTTTAATTAGATCATTTCGTTGTTGTTTACATGTTCTAACAAGACAATTATTATTCTTATGATGGTTACTACTTCGGCTTGCTTAATAAGTGGACAAAATAATTATGATACTCTGATTAATTCAGTGTTTATTTTAAATTTAAAGGTTAACTTTTTAAGGGACTTTTGAACTACTATAACGTATAACTAGAGGAAAACTTGGTTAGTAGTTAATAATTACTAAGTTTAGTAAATAGATTTCTTTATAATACATTTTCGGGGAAAAAATAGGCGAGCCCTTCATTTTTAGTGAATTTTTATTTAAAAAAATTCACTTATAAAGAGGTATCGATGGATAGACTTTGCAAAAAAATTTCAAATGAGCGCTAACTAGGACACCTGGAACCCATATCCGGGGTGAATTTCAATTTTCATATGTATATAATATATATATATATATATATATATATATATATATATATATATATATATATATATATATATATATATATATATATATATATATATATATATATATATATATATATATATGTATCCAACCGATAACTCAAGAAATAAGCAACTGATTTCGATGAAACTCGGCAAGTGACTTTATTTTATTAATGGCTTGGATCAGTTCGTTAGTCAGGAAAATCGGAAAACGTTTTCCGGGAAAATTTTGAGTTTTGTTTCAAAAAAAATTTTTTTCTCCGAAAATTACAAAGGTATTTCAATGAGATTTGGTGGATATATTGCCTTGTAAAATACCTTACTAGTCACTAAAATTTAATTTTCTACATTTTTATAAAACTGAGTTCTTCAAATTTTGAATTTTCTTCTGAAAAAAAAATTTTCTCCGAAAATTACAAAGTTATTTTGATGAACTTTGGTGGATATATTGCGCTAGGTAAGACCATACTATACACCAAAATTCAACTTTCTACGTTTGTACAAACTTGAGTTATTCAAATTTGAAATATTTAATAAAAATTTACTACCATAACGCACTTGCTGCGTCCCGAACTTTTTTTCTTGCGCAACCCCAATGCATTAAGGTACGAGCCGCTACTGCTTAGGCTCTTATAATTACCAGATGCAGAAATGACCGTTTCGCAAGTACATTACTTAGACTGTATACTGACAAAAAGTTTATAGGTTTATGTACAAAACAAGTAATATGAAATCTCTTTTGATTTTCCATATGAAGCCAACTCAAAGACGGAATTTTATTTAGCACATGATCTCGCCATACTAAACTATATATAATAAGTTTAAACTCTAATGGAGGCAGATCGGGTGATCTGATAAGCCACACAATTACACCTCGCCGATATATCCACTGATTCGAAAATGTGTGGTTCGAATATTCACGATCACGCTGTGCAAAGTGTGCTTTGGCACTATCTTGTTGAAATCCCTGCTGTTGCTGAAGCTGGTCTAAAAACATATCTGACGTAAGATAGCCATCAATAAAAAAGAGATCGATCTCATTCTAGCCATAAACACCTGCCCAGACATCAACTTTTTGCCGCCTTTACTTATGACTTCCACCAATGATTAACTGGAGACCAATATCTACAGTTGTGTTTATTAACGAAACTATTCAATATAAGGGAAGCTTCGTCAAAAAAGGGATGTTAGAAAAATTAGGATCATAATTACATTTTTTTCATGAGAATCTCGCAATATTCCGATCTTTGATCAAAATGGTCTTCGTTAAGTTCTTGAAACAAATGAACTTTGTAAGGACGATTTTCACTTTTGAAGTATATAAATACCGAATTACTAAAATTTCTTGAAAAACACAGTCTAATCCACGACAGGCAGTGTGGATTCTGTCAGCGCAGATCAACTGCCGACCTCCTTTCCTTTGTCACCCATTCTTGGAACAAGTCTATGGAACTACACGGTGAATCCCAGATTGTCGTTCTAGACATATCCAAAGCATTCGACCAGGTCTGGTATGCAGCGCTGCTTAATAAACTACCGGCCTATAACCTACCACCAAAACTCTGCACGTGGACAGCAAATTTCCTCTCCAACCGTGTTGTCGTGGATGGCCATTCCTCTAAACTATATCCAATTAATGCAGGAGTTCTTCAAGGTTCAGCTTTAGCCCCTACTTTGTTTCTTCTCCACATGAATGACCTCTCTAGCACATACAACCCAGTTCACAGTTACGCGGACGACAGCACCTTCCACTCAAATAGACAGTATTCTAAGCCTGGCTCTTTAGCCCAATTAGATGAGAATCGCAGACTCATTGAGGGTTCTATCTCCGTAGATCTCCAAAAAATATTAGACTGGGGAAGTAGAAATCTTGTACAATTCAACCCCACCAAATCACAGTTTTTTCTCATAAGAGATACACCAGCCCTAGACCCATCACAATAAACAACCATGTTATTCAAAGTAATGAGTCCTTTTTTCTTGTTGGCATTTCTGTGAATCGAAATCTCAATTGGCACCAACATGTCACATCAATTGCAGAAGCGGCTGCTAAGAAATTAGGTTTCCTCTTCCGGGCTCGCAAATACTTTTCTCTAGCTAATCTCTATATTATATGCTTCACAAATAAGACCAAACCTCGAATACTCCTCCCACATCTGGGGTGCTGCTGCCGCTTCTACACTCGATATCCTGGACTCCATTCAGCAGAGAGATATACTTCTCATCGGTGACCCTACCCTCACCCAAAGGCTGCCATCCCTTGCCTACCGACGTGCCGTTGGTGACCTTTCTCTCTTTTATAGATATCTGCACGGGCACTGCTCAGAGGAGCTTTCTTCCATAGTTCCTCCACCTGCTGCCCCCAACAGATCTACCAGGGGAACAGAGCGAATGCACCTTTTTACTGTCCAGGTCAACAGACATAGAACATCTTGTTATGCCCCCTCTTTTGTCCCGAGGACTTCCAAGTTGTGGAATTCCTTGCCGGCACATGTTTTTCCTTCTCCCCGAACCTCCAAACCTTCAAGTCCAGAATTAACAAGTTGCCTTTTTCCTCCTTGTCGACACTCACGGTACGATAATATTTAGGCTGTAAGCCCTCGGGGTGTGTTGTTGAAATAAAATAAAATAAAATAAAATAAAGAATATATTCAATACAGACTGGTGACAAACCCAAATTGTGGAGATGATCTGGTAGAATTTACTTGTACGTCAAGTAACATATTCCAAGCTGTATCGCCATCAGATGCTGTCTTTGGTGGTCCACATCTCGATCGGTCTTTAACACTTCCTACCGGTTTCGCTAAATATTTTGCATACTACTGAATTTTTGAGGTAAAAATTTTGATTCGCCATTGATCTGTCATTTTAATAATTATATATAATGAACCTTATATCGTTGAATTTGTCTTCAAGAATATTATTGCACTTTTTGTACAGGGTGAGCGAAACTCGATGTCCCGGCTATAATGTAAGAAAAGGAAAAGGGATAGAAAAAATCTGAAAAGATGTTCTTAAGTCCGATTGAGTAAGGTCCATTTTAAGTCAAATTTCAATATTTGTGGATGTTTGGAAACTGAAGTAATGACGTCATCGATTTTTTCCCCAGAAACATACCTACCTATATTTTGGCATATCTAAATAAAAACTCTGGACGCAGCAAGTGCGTTATGGTAGTGAATTTTCATTAAAATGTTTTTAATTGCAAATATGTGTGTTTCCTTTTTAAGAAAGCAGGCATCAATTTTGGTTACCAGTATAACCTATATAGTAAAAACAATGTGCCATGTTTCATAAAAATAACTTTATTGTGTGAAAATGTACAAAAATTTCCAAAAGTAAACTTAAAGTGTTCTCGGAAAAACTCGTTTCTTGGTCAACCTTATAGGTTAATAGCAAATTGAGCTATTCAAATTTGAAGCATTTAATGAAAATTCGCTACCATAACGCACTTGCTGCGTCCCGAATTTCTTTTCTTACAAACATGCATCGCTGAAATATTCGAAAATGCAATAACATAAGGCGTGTTTGATTAAAAAAAAAGAAGAAAATTTGTATCACCAACGACTTATGGGCCATCCTGTGATTGTAGAAATATTTTTTTAAGATGTAGCTCAAGACACCCTATAATTAATATATACAAATTTTCTTCATATCTTGTATAATAACGGATATATTGAGCTTTATTGATTTTTTACGAAAATTCGACAAAAATTATATACCATTAAACGATAAACTCTAAAGCTAAGGCTACTGCCAAGCATCAGAAAAAGGGTCTATTTGAAATGAATTTTCTGGAAACATTTTAGTAAAATGAAGGACAATGACGGTTGCAACTAAGACTTCAGAGTTTGTAAAACATCCTTCTTGAGACATTTGATTTCCATATTCCGTATTAGATTCAAGTTCTTTGCCTAAATGTTGCCGATTTTGACGTTTTAAATCGCAACCCCAATTTATTTTTCTTTAAATGCCTATAACTTTTTTGTCTTTTGACCTACATAGCTAAATTGGTAGGTAGCTTACCTATAAGAATATTAACTAGCGTACCAAATTTGGTTGCCCTTACTTTGTTAATTCCGGAGATATAAATTTTTTTCGAAAGAAAATACAAAATTTTCCGGGAAAACCTGGGCAGATTTTCCTGGCTAACGAACTTATCCAAGCCATTTGCAAAAGGAATTTTTCCACCAAATTTAGTCAAAATCGGCCTATTATTTTTTGAGTTATCGGTGTGATACATACATATATATATATATATATATATATATATATATATATATATATATATATATATATATATATATATATATATATATATATATATAAATATATATATATATATATATATATATATATATATATATATATATATATATATATATATATATATATATATATATATAAACATATAAAAATTGAAACTGACCCCGGATATGTGTTCTAGGGGGCCTAGTTCGCGGTCATTTGAAGAAATTTTTTCAAAATTCAAAAGTCGGGATCTCCTCATTAGTGAATTTTTTTTAAGAAAATTCACTAAAAGCTATTTTTTTGGACAAATTATGTAAAGAAAAAAAATTGCTATATTTTTTTGTTAAAGTTATTCAATAATTAACATTATAAAACACATTATATGTTACCACTTTTACCACAGTAATAAACAAAGTATGTAAGCAATCATGGCAACAAATTTTCAACGTGACCACCTCCTACTTCTAAACACTTATCCAATCTCCTCCCTACTTCTCGCACTGAAGCCTTATAAAACATTTCTCTAGATAGTTCATCGTAGGCATTTCTGATTTTTTCTTTTAAATGTTCCAAGTTAACAGATGGCGTTCTGTAAACTTTATTTTTCAAAGCTCCCCACAAGAAGACGTCTAGTGGGGTGAAGTCCGGTTATTTACGCGGCCACTGTACCGGTCCATTTATAACTATCCATTTTTCTCCGTAAGTTTCATTGTTGGAGAATTATTGCTTTATGCGGTGGAGCTCCGTCATGTTGGAAACACATGTTTGCTCGCAGTTGTAATGTCACATTTTCAAGCAGCAAAGGAAGTTGTTCTTGGATATATTGCAAATATCGCTCACCATGTTAAATTTCTTCGTAAAGATATGGACCAATCAAATGCCCCATGCAAACGTTAATTTCAAAGTGTCCTTGATTTTCAATCGGATTGACAAAATGTGGATTTTCAGTAGCCCAAATATACTCATTTTTATTGTGCTTACCGTTACTAACAAAACGGATTTCGTCCGTCCACAACACATGCTGAAAAAAACGATTGTCATTGATCAAGTTTACCATCCCTTGGGCAATATAATTAATTCTTCGTTGTTGATGTTAATCTGACAAATGTTCTAAGTTATGAAGTTTATAATCGTGATAGCCATTTTCTTTCAAAAATCGTCGTACCGAACTTTATTTTAAATTCAACTCACGACAGGCTTGCCGAATCGAGTTCCTTGAATGATCTTCAAAATACTGCAAAACAGTGGTAACAGTATTGTCAGAATTGACCCTTCTAGCAATTTGTCTTCCCTTTCGAGAAGAAAATGTCTCGTTATTGGCACGTAAATTGCGTTCTAATCTTGCAAATATTTTTAAGCTTGGAATAACACGTTCAGGGTATCTCTGGACGTATAACTAAACTTCTCTATTAGGGTTCTTTTGATATTTACCATAAACTAATAACATCGTCTTCTTCGTTGTGCGTAAACATTTTTCAAATTGCAATGACAACAAAACCATATTTCTAAGCCATTAGTTTGATTATTGACAGATAAAACGTTGCTACGACAGATAAAACTTTGCTATATGTTTCTAAAGGCTTCTGGTTTATATCGTGATGGTTGCGCGAATTTTTTGTTATACTTTTTTCTACAAATTTGATTATAACTTTTTCACGGAAAAAGATATCAATGTTTTTTCTTTGCATAATTAGTCCAGAATAAACAGTTCTTTTTAGATATGCCAAAATATAGGTATGTTTCTGGGAAAAAATTCGATGACGTCATTACTTCAGTTTCCAACTATCCAAATTTGGCTTAAAATGGACCCTTTTCAATCCCAATCAAGAACCTCTTTTCAGATTTTTTCTATCGCTTTTCCTTTTCTTACAATAGAGCCGAGACATCGAGTTTCACTCACCCTGTACATAGTATATAAGGCGAAATAAAAAGTTACACATGAGAATAGCCTTCACAAGGCCTAAGTATTCTATTACTTAAATACAACGACAGGCAATATGGATTCGGTCAGCGCAGATCAACTGCCGACCTCCTTTCCTTTGTCACCCATTCTTAAAACAAGTCTATGAAACTACACGGTGAATCCCAGATTGTCGCTCTACACATATCAAAAGCATTCGACCAGGTCTGGCACGCAGCGCTGCTTAATAAACTTCCGGCCTATGGCCAACCACCAAAACTGTACCTGGACAGCAAATTTACTCACCAACCAGAGCATTTCTGTTGTCGTGGATGGCCATTCCTCTAAACTGTATTCAATTAATGCAGGAGTTCCTCAAGGTTCAGCTTTAGCCCTTACTTTGTTTCTTCTCCACATCAATGACCTCCTCTCTAGCACATCCAACCCAGTTCACAGTTACGCGGACGATAGCACCCTCCACTCAAATATACAATATTCTAAGCCTGTCTCTTTAACCCAATTAGATGAGGATCGCAGACTCATGGAGGAATCTGTCTCCGTGGATCTCCAAACAATATTAGACTGGGGAAGTAGAAATCTTGTACAATTGAACCCCACCAAATCACAGTCGTGCTTTCTTTCTCATAAGAGATACACCAGCCCTAGACCCATCACAGTGAACAACCAATTTATTCAAAGTAATGAGTCCTTTTCACTTGTTGGCATTTCTGTGGATCGAAATCTCAATTGGCACCAACATGTCACATCAATTGCAGAAGCGGCCGCTAAGAAATTAGGTTTCCTCTTCCGGGCTCGCAAATACTTTTCACAAGCTAATCTATATACCTTATATACTTCACAAATAAGGCCAAACCTCGAATATTGCCCCGACATCTGGGGTACTGCTGCCGCTTCTACACTCGCTATCCTGGACTCCATTCAGAAGAGAGCTATACGTCTCATCGTGACCGTACCCTCACCCAAATGCTGCCATCCCTTGCCCACCGACGTGCCGTTAGTGACCTCTCTCTCTCTCTCTCTCTCTTATATATATATATATATATATATATATATATATATATATATATATATATATAAATATATATATATATATATATATATATATATATATATATATATATATATATATATATATATATATATATATATATATATATATATATATATATCTACACGGGCACTTCTCAGAGGAGCTTTCTTCCATAGTTCCTCCATCTGCTGCCCCCAACAGATCTACCAGGGGAACAGAGCGAATGCACCCTTTTACTGTCCAGGTCACCAGACATAGAACATCTTGTTATGCCCGCTCTTTGTCCCGAGGACTTCCAAGTTTTGGAATTCCTTGCCGGCACATGTTTTTCCTTTTCCTCCGAACCTCCAAACCTTCTAGTCCCGAATTAACAAGTTGCCTCTTTCCTCCTTGTCGACACCCACGGTACGATAGTATTTAGGCTTTAAGCCCTCGTGGTGTGTTGTTGAAATTAAAAAAAAAACAAGGATATTCATTGTATTTGATCGAGCCAGTTGAAAGACATATAAAATATTCCAGAATTTTTGCCACCCTGTGTAATTCCAGTTCAGAATCCAATTTCAAATTAACTAGTTACCTACATAACAGCGAAAAGATTGATATTACTGTTTTTATGGTCCATATAGAAACACTAAAACAACAATATTAGTAAGATAAACACAGACGTACCTGCCTCTGCAATTCCCGTGGAATGTTTGTTCATCCAGAACTTGTGGAAGCTGATAGAGGTCCCCTTCGAGCTAGCCCAGCTCAATCTATTTTATTCTCCTGAAACCAAGAGCATCGGAATAATTTAATATGAATTAATTTTCAGTATATCTCCCAGGAGAAATTACAAAGCCACATCTTTTATGAGTTACGCGTATGAGGGTGTTTGGAGTGTCTAAAACATTCATTGCTTTTTGATATTTAGCAAAGTTAAACAGGATTTAATGAGAGATCTTTTTCAAGTGTCATAAAAACTTTTTTAATGTCAGCGATTTATCACCACAATACGATTTTTAATCGCAAATGCGTCAATTTGAGGATAAGTTTGATTTTGATTCGTGGTATATTTTTTCATTTTCTAGCATAAAGACGTTTATCCTGTTTTAAGGAAAGCGATTTGATCTTCTTAAAATTTCACTTGTCTGCTAGATTATACAGGGTGATTGGCAAGGCTACTGCATTCCCTTGAAGGGAGAAATTTAGCTATATTGTTTATTATGCAAAGTCTACTAGTTTACTAAGTGAAGATTGGAACCTGTGATGAGCACTGACAAATAAACTTGGAGAAACCCAAATCACTACAACACATTTTAAAAAGGCCTGACGATCGTTTCACTAACCAACTTAGCGTCATAAGAGGATAAAAAATTCTAACTATTTTAAAAAGGTGATGTTACTTTTTTAAAATAGTTAGAATTTTTCATCCTCTGATGACGCTAGCTTGGTTAGTGAAACGATCGTCAGGTCTTTTTTAAATGTGTTGTAGTGATTTGGGTTTCTCCAAGTGTACTTGTCAGTGCTCATCACAGGTACCAATCTTCACTTAGTGAATTATGGCTTCCAGGTCAACGGAACTAAATCGATACCGTAAGTTAAGTTGCAAAATTAGAGTAATAGGTACAGATATCGCTTTTTTAAAATATTGCAAACGAAAATCAGTTTTTCTGAATTTCATTGATTTCAATTTAAAATTACACAAAAGTAGGGCAAAAGGTAGAAAAACAAAAATGGCTGGATCTAGAAATGCAATATCTGTACTCAAAACGTAGTTTGTTAGAAATAGAGGCATATAGTTTGTTCAAAAAGATAACCTTTAAGTTAGACAACTTAGAATATGAAGAATGGTGCAATTTTCAGAGGAAAATGTTTGTATTCATTAACGCGAAAGTGGTTAAGAAAATTAATATACACAATAAAAAAATTAAACAACTGATTAAATGTCAAAATAAAAATCTCGGGACGCAGCAAGTGCGTTATGGTAGCGAATTTTCTTTAAAATATTTTTAATAGCAAATGTCTTTCTTTGATGAAAGCAGGCATCAAACTTGGTGGCCTATATAGTAGAAACAATGTATCATATTTCATTGAAACAAATTTATTATTTGAAAATATATAAACATTTTTCAAAAGTCTAGATGCAGCAAATGTGTTATGGAAGTGATTTTCCATAAAAATGTTTTTAATAGCAAATGCGAGCAGGCATCAATCTGATTACCGGTATAGCCTATGTGGTAGAAACAATGTACTATATTTTATCAAAATTACTTATGGTTTGAACAAATACAAAAATTTTCCGAAAATAAACTTAAATGTTGGTTTTCTATCCAACAAAGCTTACGTTAATAGCAAATTGAGTTATTGAAATTTGAACGATTTAATGAAACTTTGGTAAATTTGCAGATTAGCACCCGAACGCTTTTCAACAAATTGTTTTCAGAGACATTACTAGGACCTCACCTGCAGGTTTCTGAACAGTTTTTGAAAAACTGCAAATTTACCGAAAATTTGCTACCAAAACGCACTTACTGCGTACAGATTTTTTTCTTACAAACGCATCATATTTCAAAAAAAAATGCAAAAATGCATTAACGAATTTGTTCTACGAAAATTAGTTAAAAAAATTATACACCCCTACTCACTCCTGGTCCCGTAACTTCCTTGGGAAGTGTGAACAAGAAATGTTTCTTTGGGTTTGTGGATCCAGAGGGGTGGGGGCCTAGGCAGGTTTCTGAAAACAGTTTTTTTAAAAGCGTTCGGGAGCTAAACTGCAAATTTATCGAAAATTCGCTACCAAAACGCACTTACTGCGTCCAGATTTTTTTCTTGCAAACGCATCATATTTCGACAAAAAATGGAAAAATGCATTCACGAATTTGTTCTACAAAAATTAGCTAAAAAAATTATGCACCCCTACTCACTCCTGGTCCCGTAACTTCCTTGGGAAGTGTGAACAAGAAATTTTTCTTGGGGTTTGTGGATCCAGGGGGGGCCCTAGGCAGGTTTCTGAAAACAGTGTTTTGAAAAGCGTTCGGGAGCTTAACTGAAAATTTACCGAAAATTCGCAACCAAAACGCACTTACTGCGTCCAGATTTTTTTTAAGATAAATGCATCATATTTCGATAAAAAATGCAAAAATGCATTAACAAATTTGTTCCACGATAATTAGCTAAAAAAAATTATAGGCCGTTAAACCATAAATTTCACTAAACCTACAAATAAATATCCAAACAGCTACCAAACTTAACTAAACTGACAGCCAAAGCACCAGAGAAAGGGTCTATTTGAAATGGATTTTCTGTAAACATTTTAGTAAAATGAAGGGCAATGACGGTTGAATCTGAAACTTACAGGTTTGCAGAACAGTCTTCTTGCAACATTTTCTTTTCACATATGGTATTTGTTTTACATTCTTTGCCTAAACATTGCCAATTTTGACGTTTAATATTGCGAGTTTGACGTTTTGAGGAAAACTCCAACATTTATTGCTTTAACTGCCCATAACATCTTTGTCTTTAAAGCTATGGACCTAAATTTTGGTACAAAGTTCACTCTTTATAATAAACACGCTTTATAATAAACACTTTATAATAAACACGCGTACCAAATTTGGTTGCCCTTACTTTGTTATTTCCGGAGATATGAATTTTTTTATAAAGAAAACACAAAATTTTCCGGGAAAACCTGGTCAGATTTTCCTGGCTAACGAACTTATCCAAGCCACTTGCAAAAGGAAGGTACTCTGCAAATTTTATCAAGATCGGTCCATTATTTTTTGAGTTATCGGTCGGATATATCTATATATATATATATATATATATATATATATATATATATATATATATATATATATATATATATATATATAAACACAGATCTCCCCATAAGCGAATTTTTAAAAAAAAATTCGCTAAAACGAAATTCGGTATACAGTCTCAAAAAGACAATATTGTAGAAATCGTTGCTGGTATTGAAACGGGAAGTAGAAAACTGCCAGAACCGTCAACAAAGTTTATTAGAGAAGCGTATAAAAGTAAAATTTCAGAAAACTTGGGTGAAAATATATCCACAAAAAAACTAAATTGTAATCAAATGAAAACAGTTAAACGATTGAGCGAGAAAGAGTGTTTCTATGTTAAAGCAGATAAAGGCAATAAGGTAGTAATTTTGGACAATTACGAGTATAAAGATAGAGTTTATAACGCAATAGCGACGACCACATAAAAAACTAAATAAAAGCAACCTTTAAAGTACTTAGAACGTTGTTAAAAATGAATAATATAAATGAAAATGTCTGCAAAGAATATTTAACTTTAACAAGCCTTTGTAACAAACAAAATATTTTTCAGTTCAACAATGAATTTTTTAAACAAACACAAGGCACGGCAATGGGCAATCCGCTATCGCCATTTATTGCAGACCTTTTCATGAGCAGATTTGAAACAGATCTTGAAAGTGAAAGTAGTTATTTTCCTATAGTGTGGTGTCGTTACGTGGATGATATTTTCGCAGTGTTTAACACAAACATTTGCAGAATAGAGGATTTTATTGCCAGATTAAACAATAAATTTGATTCTATAAAATTTACCCACGAATTAGAAATTGATAATAAATTACCCTTTCTAGATGTACTAGTTATCAAGAATAAAGATACTTTAGAATTCGAAGTCTACAAAAAGGAAACCACCACTACAAGTTACATTCCAAACGACTCACATCATACGTACGCACAAAAAGTTGCCAGTCTGAATTTTTTAGTAAATCAGTTAATTAAATTTCCTTTAAACAAAAGTAGATATACCAAAAAATTAAATTATATTAAGAACGTGGCCGAATATAACGGATACACTACTTGCTTGGTGAAAAAATTAATCAACAAACAGAAAACAAATAAAATGTCATACAACGTTTAAAAGAGAGAAATTCGAAATAAACTTTCTTTGCTTACCATTTGAATCTAGAATCACGAGGGGTCTAGATAGCTTTTTTTAAAGTTTTTTTTGACACAAATACCTTTAAAAACTTGCTAGGTAACCTAAAAGACAAGGACAAGACGGGCAAAATGTCGGGAATTTATGAAATAAGTTGTAAAGATTGTAATCTTAAGTACGTTGGACAAACAAAAAGATCGATTGGAGTTAGATTCAAAGAACACTTAACCCAATTACGTTACGGTACTATAGATAGATCTACTGTCGCCCAACATATTTGGGATAATAATCATCACCTTAATGAAGATAATCTGAAATTAATTAAAGATGTTAGACAACCAGGACAGCTAAACTCTTTCGAAAGTATATATATTGCGAAATATAGTTACAACAAAAATTGTATGAACGTGGCACCGCCGCCGATTACGAGTCACTTGATCGAGTGCTTCGTTGAATAAAAATTCCCACGCTTTTAACACGTCCTAGAGATAACATAATAATACAGATAGTTCTGACAAAGCAAACTATGTTAATTTAGGTGTCGTTGAACCTTCACAAAATTACTAGAGATGGACACAGTGCAAACCTCGTCCCGCGATAAAAATACAATACACTGCAGAATTTGCCTGCGTTTATTTTCCCATCTCAGTTCGGTCCCTTTACCTAAGATCCGGTACAAAGTTGATGTTAGTTTTTTAAATAGTTAGAATTTTTCATCCTCTGCTGACGCTAACTTGGTTAGTGAAACGATCGTAAGGTCTTTTTAAAATGTGTTATGGTGATTTGGATTTCTCCAAGTGTACTTGTAAGTCTACTAGTTGTTGAATTATTTTATATATGGTTATACTTAAAGTTTTTCCCGAAACGCAACATCTTCAAAAATTTGTTTTCATATAAATAGTAAAATGTGGTTTGTCCAAACGGTGCTGAAAGTGATATTAATAATAACAATACTAATAAACATCTTTATTGGACAACTAAACAAACTTTTTTTATTTTACCAGAGAAATTAAATAACTGGTGTACATATCTAAAACAAGTATAAATACGGGCTTCGGTGGTGCAGGAGTAAGAACGTGTGCCCCTGAACCGAAGAGTGCAGGGCTCGATCCCAGAGTTCTCCTTTCTCTTTTTCAGTGCATACTTTGTTTTCTTGAGTACCAGGATAACTCAGTAAAGAAAGTTTTCTACTAGATCTATGTATTTACAATTTCCTAAAAAATATATAAGTATTTACAGTATATACATTATTTACACTTGATATAATTTAAAATACAATGCCTGGTCGGTTCTTCCTACTGCGGAACAGAACCCTAGGATATTTCTTCCGGACACGACTCCTTTTCGGAGTTCTCAAGTTACAGCCTAGCCAGCCGACGGGAGCTTTCGGTCGCCTTTTTGTGTGGGGGCCGAAGGGGATCATGTGGAATATGCTTCACTTGTTTAGCACGCAAGACTCAGCATCAGGTATTAAACAACTTTGGCTTTTTGGCCAGACCAGCGGCTTACGAACGGGAATCAGCACCGCTCATAGTCACTCTGGTCGGTCATTACGAGGGGGAAAGGTGGCGACGGTATGGTTTAATTTTCGACGCTTACGCCCAGGAATGAACAACTGGGGCAGGCGGTTTAGACTAAGCTAGATCGTACCATGCTATTACATCCAGAAGCCAACATCCGTTGTAATAGACCGCAAATGATTTACCACACTGCGGTATAATAGCAGGACAAACTCACCTAGAGCTAAATAAAAGAAAGAGCTTTCAAATGATGTAACGCTCGACCCATGTTGCCTATTTAAAATATAATGATTGTTATCACCACCCTTAAGGGGTTGATGTGACAAAGTTGAGTTTTATGTCAAAAAATGTCCCCCCTCAATATTAAAATTGACGTGTTTCAGCGTTTCTTAAAAAAAATTCTCTGGACGCAAATCGGTCTGTTTCGTTTTCAATGCGCCACCCTATATATATATATATATATATATATATATATATATATATATATATATATATATATATATATATATATATATACAGTGTGGAACAGCCAAATGGAATAAATTCGATAACGGATAAATGAGGACGTGTTGGGAAAAACGCTTGGACACGTCGATTTGTATTTTTAACTGCGCATCTTTTTCAAGAAAAAAAAATTATATAGGGTGCGTCATGTGACAGTGGCCAATACCAACTTTCTTATTTTAAATACAAGCCCCTGTATATTATTAATTTCTTGGATTCTTCAGAAAATTCTAGACATAATTCATGTACAATGTCCTATATCTATCTTCAACTGTTTCGGAAATAGTAAGTATTTTCAGATTTATTACAAAAATTAACATTAAAAATAGAAAATTATTTTATTTCACAAATTCTAATAAGAAATACTGATTATTTCTTAATAATTTAAAAAAACAAAAAAAAATTAATGTCAATGTAGTAAATGTTCAAAATGCTCGCCACGAACATCTTGGCAACATGCTAATCTGGTATAGAAATGTCTTCTAACATTACTCAACATCTCAGGCGTGACTGATCTAATCGCAAGCGTGATTCGTCTTTTTAAGTCATCTAAGTTGATGGGCTTAGTTTTGTATACAATACTTTTGACATATCCCCACAAAAAGTAGTCTAATAGCGACAGATCAGGAGATCGTGCTGGCCATTCTATCGATCCGCGCCTCCCTATCCACCGATTTGGAAAAATTTGGTTCAGGTACTGCCGGACATTGATTTGGTAATGGGGCGGTGCTCCATCTTGCTGAAACCATATTTTATTGGCAGGAACTTGTGGGTTTGCTGGATCTGGATATAAGTTTGTCAAAGTTGGCACGACATTATTTTGGAGCAGTTCTAAATATTTATCCCCATTCAAGTTGCCATCAATGAAAAAGGGACCTACGATATGATTTCCAACAATTCCTGCCCAAACATTAACTTTTTCAGGATATTGCGTATGTTCCTCTCTCATCCAATGAGGATTCTCATTAGACCAATAGCGGCAATTTTGACGATTAACATGACCGTGAAGTGTAAATGTGCTCTCATCAGAAAACAAAACATCTTCTAATTGGATCACATTGTTATCTAACATTGCCATCATTTGTTCACAAAAATACGTTCTCCTATCGAAATCGTCCTCCATGAGCTCCTGAGTTGGTATCATTTTATAGGGATGCATTTTACTTTCCTTTAATGTTCGAAAAATTGCTGTGTGGCTAACGTTGAATAGTTGGGCTGCTTGTCGACCAGAAGTATGTGGGTTTTCTTGAAACTCAAGCGTAATATCCAATTTCGTATCATCACTTACTGCATTGGCAGCTACTTTTTTTATCTGTCTCACATGACCAAGCTCGCGAAACTGCTTTTCTATTTTGCTAATTGTTCCTTGGGATACAGGCGGCAAATTTGGAAATTTTTCGTGAAATAAGCGAGACACTTCCATCTGTGTCCGTGTGTTATCTCCATAACCAATCATTTGTAGAATGGTTATTTTGTGCATTTCTGTTAAATGAACCATTTTTCTGATATTATTACGTACAGTTAACGAAATTCAAACGACAATAGCACTGACACTAATCACTACTGTCATGCAGGCAGACAACAAGTTGCTAAGGCTACGAGTTTTATACGAACAGAAAGAAAACTGTTTTTGTTTTTGTTTCATTTCATATCAGTAAAAAGAAACGCAGGAATGGTTTTTGTTTACTTTCACATTATCAAGAGCTGAATGGGAAATAAGTATTGAATGCAATGTAGCGAATTTGTGAAATAAAATAATTTTCTATTTTTAATGTTAATTTTTGTAATAAATCTGAAAATACTTAATATTTCCGAAACAGTTGAAGATAGGTATAGAACATTGTACATGAATTATGTCTAGAATTTTCTGAAGAATCCAAAAAATTAATAATATACAGGGGCTTGTATTTAAAATAAGAAAGTTGGTATTGGCCACTGTCACATGACGCACCCTATATAAATTTTTTTTCTTGAAAAAGATGCGCAGTTAAAAATACAAATCGACGTGTCCAAGCGTTTTTCCCAACACGCCCTCATTTATCCGTTATCGAATTTATTCCATTTGGCTGTTCCACACTGTATATATATATATATATATATATATATAGAAAATCGGCCCAAGTTTTTCCGGAAAATTTTGTGTTTTTTTCGAAAAAAAATTATATCTCCGGAAATAACAAAGGGCAACCAAATTTGGTACGCGGGTTTATATCATTATAGGTAAAAAGTCGCGATCTAAAATGTCAAAATTGGCAACATTTAGGCAACCTGACACTAGTACGAGCTTTAGAAAGAAAAAGTCTTAAGAAGAATGTTTTACAAAGCCTCAGGTCTTAGCTTCAACCGTCTTTGCCCTTCATTTTACTAAAATGTTTCCAGAGAATTAATTTCAAATAGACCCTTTCTCTGATGTTTTTGGCAGTAGTCTTAGCTATAGCGTTTATCGTTTAATGGCACATAATTTTTGTCAAATTTTCGTAAAAAATCAATAAAGCTCAATATATCAATTATTATACAAGATACGAAAAAAATTGTATACAATAATTATCGGGTATCTTGAGCCACATCCTCAAAAAATATTTCTACAATCACAGGCTGGCCCATAAGTCGTTGGTGATACAAATTTTCTTTTTTTTTTTAATCGAACGCGCCTAATGTTATTGCATTTTTGCATTTTTAATCGAAATATAATGCATTGCTGTAAGAAAAGATATTCGGGACGCAGCAAGTGCGTTATGGTGGCGAATTTTCATTAATTGCTTCAAATTTTAATAGCTCAATTTGCTATTAATCTATAAAGTTGCCCAAGGAACCAGTTTTTTTGGGAACACTTTAAGTTTACTTTCGGAAATTTTTGTACATTTTCAAACAATAAAGTTATTTTGATGAAACATGCCACATTCTTTCTACTATATAGGTTATACTAGTAGCCAAATTTGATGGCTGCTTTCATAAAAAAAGATACATATTTGCTATTAAAAACATTTTTATGAAAATTTACTACCATAACGCACTTGCTGCGTCCAGACTTTTTATATGTATTACTAACCGTGAATCAATTAAAGAGAGAAACAAACTGCAATCTTATTTGCGATGGATTTTTCAGCAGAATTTAAAACCATTTAACAGTATACGATTTTCTGTTACAAACCGGAGCTGCTAACGAATATTTTGTTCATAATTTATATTATTACGTTTTGCTTTCCAAATACCGAGCATGCCGTAAACAAAATGCTTGTGGTCTTTCGTTTTTACAGTGTGGAACAGCCAAATGGAATAAATTCGATAACGGATAAATGAGGGCGTGTTGGGAAGAACGCTTGGACACGTCGATTTGTATTTTTAACTGCGCATCTTTTTTAAGAAAACAAAATTATATAGGGTGCGTCATGTGACAGTGGCCAATACCAACTTTCTTATTTTAAATACAAGCCCCTGTATATTATTAATTTTTTGGATTCTTCAGAAAATTCTAGACATAATTCATGTACAATGTCCTATACCTATCTTCAACTGTTTCGGAAATATTAAGTATTTTCAGATTTATTACAAAAATTAACATTAAAAATAGAAAATTATTTTATTTCACAAATTCGCTACATTGCATTCAATACTTATTTCCCATTCAGCTCTTGATAATGAGAAAGTAAACAAAAACCATTCCTGCGTTTCTTTTTACTGATATGAAATGAAACAAAAACAAAAACAGTTTTCTTTCTGTTCGTATAAAACTCGTAGCCTTAGCAACTTGTTGTCTGCCTGCATGACAGTAGTGATTAGTGTCAGTGCTATTGTCGTTTGAATTTCGTTAACTGTACGTAATAATATCAGAAAAATGGTTCATTTAACAGAAATGCACAAAATAACCATTCTACAAATGATTGGTTATGGAGATAACACACGGACACAGATGGAAGTGTCTCGCTTATTTCACGAAAAATTTCCAAATTTGCCGCCTGTATCCCAAGGAACAATTAGCAAAATAGAAAAGCAGTTTCGCGAGCTTGGTCATGTGAGACAGATAAAAAAAGTAGCTGCCAATGCAGTAAGTGATGATACGAAATTGGATATTACGCTTGAGTTTCAAGAAAACCCACATACTTCTGGTCGACAAGCAGCCCAACTATTCAACGTTAGCCACACAGCAATTTTTCGAACATTAAAGGAAAGTAAAATGCATCCCTATAAAATGATACCAACTCAGGAGCTCATGGAGGACGATTTCGATAGGAGAACGTATTTTTGTGAACAAATGATGGCAATGTTAGATAACAATGTGATCCAATTATAAGATGTTTTGTTTTCTGATGAGAGCACATTTACACTTCACGGTCATGTTAATCGTCAAAATTGCCGCTATTGGTCTAATGAGAATCCTCATTGGATGAGAGAGGAACATACGCAATATCCTGAAAAAGTTAATGTTTGGGCAGGAATTGTTGGAAATCATATCGTAGGTCCCTTTTTCATTGATGGCAACTTGAATGGGGATAAATATTTAGAACTGCTCCAAAATAATGTCGTGCCAACTTTGATAAACTTATATCCAGATCCAGCAAACCCACAAGTTCCTGCCAATAAAATATGGTTTCAGCAAGATGGAGCACCGCCCCATTACCAAATCAATGTCCGGCAGTACCTGAACCAAATTTTTCCAAATCGGTGGATAGGGAGGCGCGGATCGATAGAATGGCCAGCACGATCTCCTGATCTGTCGCTATTAGACTACTTTTTGTGGGGATATGTCAAAAGTATTGTATACAAAACTAAGCCCCTCAACTTAGATGACTTAAAAAGACGAATCACGCTTGCGATTAGATCAGTCACGCCTGAGATGTTGAGTAATGTTAGAAGACATTTCTATACCAGATTAGCATGTTGCCAAGATGTTCGTGGCGAGCATTTTGAACATTTACTACATTGACATTAATTTTTTTTGTTTTTTTAAATTATTAAGAAATAATCAGTATTTCTTATTAGAATTTGTGAAATAAAATAATTTTCTATTTTTAATGTTAATTTTTGTAATAAATCTGAAAATACTTAATATTTCCGAAACAGTTGAAGATAGGTATAGGACATTGTACATGAATTATGTCTAGAATTTTCTGAAGAATCCAAAGAATTAATAATATACAGGGGCTTGTATTTAAAATAAGAAAGTTGGTATTGGCCACTGTCACATGACGCACCCTATATAATTTTTTTTTCTTGAAAAAGATGCGCAGTTAAAAATACAAATCGACGTGTCCAAGCGTTTTTCCCAACACGTCCTTATTTATCCGTTATCGAATTTATTCCATTTGGCTGTTCCACACTGTATACAGGACACAATGCTCAGACACATACGATTCAGTGCTGAATAAAATGTAATTTTCTCTTCTTTTATGTCATGTATGTCGTCATCTTTGATGGTTATTGTAGAGGGATTTGAGGAAAATGCCGCCTTGAATTACTCTCAAAGATATAAAAGTCGGGAAAAACTTTGATCAATAAAATAATATTATACGTGTGTTTACTCTTTGATGTATCGATTTCATGATATTAAAGAGAAAATGTTGTTACTAACTGTGTAAGAATTGATTTGGGTTCTTTATCATATTTTAAAGATGATGCCCCCTTGTCGTCGTAACCATCACTATCTGTCTGCAGCAACTCTTTTCACTTCATTGCAATTTTTACACTTTACCCATTGGTCCACGTTTTCTAGGAGCTTTCCTCATCGTCTAGCATTCAATTTCCAAACAAGTCAGTCACCGCACCCCTTGGTCGCTCTGACCACGGCATGGTCACTACTTCCTGCGCAATGCAACCCGAGGTCACCAGTCATCACACCCATGTATCCTTTAGCACTACAACTCCGCGAACTGGGACGAAATTCGCGATTACTTTTCCTCATTTCCATGGGCATCTAACTTTTTTTTATATATTTCAAAACACACCCGAGGCCTTACAGCCTAAATACTGCTGCTCTCATCTTAATCCCTCTCATATCACCGAAATTATCCAAGCTGGTATGGAATTATTTATTCCACGTACACAGAAAACCTATTCAGCCACTCAAAAGCACTGGTTCTCTAAATCCTGTGACAAGGCCAGACTTGAAAAGGTCAAAGCTCACAAAACGCTTCTACACAATCCCAGTCAAGAAAACCGTCAATCATTTAACGACGCAAGAAACCGCTATGTCCGCGTTTAATAACCACATCAAAAACAAAATCCTCTCAAGCTTCAACAGCAGCAAACCCTTGTGGACTCTTACTAAATCTCTTGGGAATAATTTCTGCAAGAGCACATTCCAACCTCTTGTTTCAGGGGATGAAATTGTTTCTACGGCCCCGGGCAAGGCTGAACTTTTTGCCTCGTTGTTCGCTGGCAATTCTACTCTCAACCCACCTTCAAATGTTCAACCACCAACAGTCCTCAATGTCGCGCATAAAATGACGGATATCATTTTCAAAACTAAAAAGGTACGAAAACGCTCTCTTCTCTTAATACCAGGAGAGCCTCTGGCTTTGACGAGATCCCAGCAATTGTTCTCAAAAAATACGCTCCTGTCCTGACTCGTCTGTTTCAGGCATCTTACAATAGAGGCATATTCCCTAGTAACTGGAAAACTGCTCGAGTACAACCCGTCCCCAAGAAAGGATCCAAAGCTCTTCCTAGCAACTACAGGTCTATTTCTCTCCGTTCAGTCGTGTCTAAATTGATGGAAAAGTATATAAACACCGAATTACTAAAATTTCCTGAATAACACAGTCTAATCCACGACAAGCAGTATGGATTCCGTCAGCGCAAATCAACTGCTGACATCCTTTCCTTTGTCACCCATTCTTGGAACAAGTCTATGGAACTACACGGTGAATCCCAGATTGTCTCTCTAGACATATCCAGAGCATTCGACCTGGTCTGGCACGCAGCGCTGCTTAATAAACGTCCGGCCTATGGCCTACCACCAAAACTCTGTACCTGGACAGCAAATTTCCTCTCCAACCGGAGCATTTCTGTTCTTGTGGATAGCCATTCCTCTAAACTGTATCCAATTATTGCAGGAGTCCCTCAAGGTTCAGCTTTAGCCCCTACTTTGTTTCTTCTCTACGTCAAGGACCTCCTCTCTTGCACATCCAACCCAGTTCACAGTTACGTGGACGACAGCACCCTCCACTCAAATATACAATATTCTAAGCCTGTCTCTTTAGCCCAATTAGATGAGGCTCGCAGACTCATGATGTATAAAGTTATCTTATTCCTCTTTTACAAATTTAAAGCTTTATTTTAACCTTTTGGGTTTCTATAAACCTTCTTCTTACATGTTTATTAGGTACCCGGATAGTGAGGTTTCGTTATAATTTTATTAATTTTTCTTAAATAATTAAATTTTATAATGTTAATTACAAACATTCAGTTGCAGTCGACGTTTCGGTTCCTATATTGAAGCCATTTTAATGAGATTAAGAAAATATGAAAAGTCTCAATCTGCCTACTCCTTAAAGCGGGAAGTTATTGCTTTTATTATCAGACTATATTAGCGTGTTCCGTTTAAAATTCCTCCCACGTGCCGTATAAAAACTTCAGGCAAACATAGGTTGCAGCATTGCAAATATCTGTAATGGGACAATTTTATACAGTGTAACAGGGACTCACGAGACGTGTTTGGAATACGAGATGACTGATAATGTTAATTTGATGAGACACGCGTCCTTATTCTCGATTATTTGCAAAGTGCTGCTAGGCTTAAACTCCCTTGAACTCATGCACTGCCTTACTGCTTAAACACTGGCTCTCTGGGGTGAAAAAGTCGATCGAATTTAATTTGCATTGATCGAATGAATAGGCAATTTGCAAATGCGAAAGCAGACTTTGTAAACTTTATCCAATTATTGAAATACAAATATTTATAGATAGCTTTTACATCATAAAAAGTTTTAGTAAACGTACAGAAGACACGGGCACAATTACGAAGTCAGAACAGGACCACCACTGTGAAGATTTTAAAGGTCTGAGTATAATTCTAAATTGTTTTGA
Organism: Tillus elongatus; assembly: GCA_964006375.1. Taxonomy (NCBI): domain Eukaryota; kingdom Metazoa; phylum Arthropoda; class Insecta; order Coleoptera; family Cleridae; genus Tillus; species Tillus elongatus. Next base: position 140,523,357 of record OZ023268.1, on the reverse strand, counting down.
TACATAAGTCAGAGCCATGTCTAGATTACCATTTCTTAGAACCGTGTCTAGAATTTAATAAAAATTCTGGACGCAGCGAGTGCGTGTTGGTAATGAATTTTCAAGAAACATTTTTAATGGCAAATTCTATGTTTTTTGAAGAAAGCAAACATAGAATTTGGTTACCAGTATAACCTATATAATAGAAATAATTTCCTACACTTTATTGAATAACTTTATTGTTTAAAAATGTACAAAAGTTTTCCGAAACTAACTTTAAATGTTCCCGGAAAAAACTGTTTTCCTGACCAACGAAGCTAAGGTTAATAGCAAATTGAGCTATTGAAATTTGAAGCGTTCTATGAAAGTTAGCTACCATAATGCACTTGCTGCGTCCCGAATTTCTTTTCTTACACATATGCATTATATTTCGATGTAAAATGCAAAAATTCAATAATATAAGGTGTGTTCGATTTAAAAAAAAAGAAAATTTGGAACACGATCTTTTAACTAACCAAGTTAGCGTCACCAGAGAATGAAAAATTATAACTACTTTAAAAACTAACATCACCTTATATAGCGGATCTTAGGTAAAGACACCGCACTGTGATGGGAAAATAGTCGCAGGCAAATTCTGGAGTGTATTGTATTTTTATCGCCGAACGAGGTCTTTCAACTGTCTATTAACTTATCTAAAAGGTGTCCATCTCTACTAATTTTGGGAAGGTTCAACAACTAAATTTATATAGTTTATTTTGGCGGAAATATCTGTATTCTTACGTTATCTCTAGGACGTACTGAAACGTGGTAATTGATTTTACAAAGTAATCGATCAGGTGACTCGCAATCGGCGGTGGTGAAACTTTTATCCTTTTTTTTTGTAACTATATTCCGCAATATATATATATATATATATATATATATATATATATATATATATATATATATATATATATATATATATATATATATATATATATATACTCTCGAACGCGTTTTGCTGTCCTGGATGTCTAACATTTTTTATTAATTTTAGATTATCTTCATTAAACTGATGATTATTATCCCAAATATGTCGGGCGACGGAAGATCTATCTATAGTACCATAACGCAATTGAGCTACGTGTTCTTTGAATCTAATTCCAATCTATCTTTCTGTTTGTCCCACGTACTTAAGATTACAATATTTACAACCTATTTCATAAATTCCCGACATTTTGGCCGTGCTATCCTTGTCTTTTGGGTTACCTAGCAAGTTTTTTAAGGTAACTTTTGTCGAAAATGTTAGCTGCAAGTTGACTTTTTTTAAAATGCTATCTAGACCCGTCGTGATTTGAGGTTCAACTGGTAAGCAAGCAAAGTTTTTTTCGGATTTCTCTCTTCTAAACGTCGTTGATTCCGTCAACATTTTCTTTATTTTCCATTTGTTGATTAATTTTTCCACTAGGCAAGCAGTGTATCCGTTATATTCGACCACGTTCTTAATATAATTTCTAATATATATTGAAACTAACCTCGTTTTAGGTGGCCTAGTTCGCGCTCATTCGACGAAATTATTATAAAATCCAAAAGTCGGGACCTTCCCATTAATTAATTTTTTTAAGAAAGTTCACTAAAGGTGTCCCAAAACCGGATTTAGTTTTATTAATATCTTATCTTTTTTTAAATGCATATTTCATTTGAATTGTGTTGACGTTTGTATTTAAATATATAATGTCGATATAGAGGGTACTGGGGAGCACAATAGTAACAATAATAATAATATCTTCCTGGGCGATACCATGTCATCTCTGTGGTTCTGTTTGGCTATATTCTAAGCCTGTCTCTTTATACCAATTAGATGAGGATCACAGACTCATGGGAGGGTTCTGTCTCTGTGGATCTCCAAAAGATATTAGACTAAGTAAGTACCACCAGTACTCCACCAAATCTCAGTCTTGCTTTCTATCTCATAAGAGATACACCAATCCTAGATCCATCACAATGAACAACCAAGTTATTCAAAGTAATGAGTCCTTTTCACTTGTTGGCATTTCTGTGGATCCAAATCTCAATTGGCACCAACATGTCACATCAATTGCAGAAGCGGCTGCTTAGAAATTAGATTTCCTCTACCAGGCTCGCAAATACTTTTCAGCAGATAATCTCTATACCTTATATACTTCACAAATAAGGCCAAACCTCGAATACTGCTCCCACATCTGGGGTGCCGCTGCCGCTTCTACACCCGCTATCCTGGACTCCACTCATAAGAGAGCTATTCGTCTCATCGGTGGCCCTACCCTCACCCAAAAGCTGCCATCCCTTGCCCACCAACGTGCCGTTGGTAACCTCTCTCTTTTTTATAGATTGCTGCACGGACACTGCTCAGGGGAGCTTTCTTCCATACTTCCTCCACCTGCTGCCCTCAACAGATCTACCAGGGGAACAGAGCGAATGCACCCTTTAACTGTTCAGGTCACCAGACATAGAACATCCTGTTATGTCCGCTCTTTTGTCCCGAGGACTTCCAAGTTGTAGAATTCCTTGCCGGCACATGTTTTTCCTTCCCACCCGAACCTCCAGACCTTCAAGTCCAGAATTAAGAAGTTGCCTCTTTCTTCATTGTCGACACCACTGTACAATAGTATTTAGCCTGTAAGCTCTCGTGGTGTGTTGTTGAAATATTTTAAAAACTGACCATGGAAATGGGTTCCAGAGGACTTAAGTCGCGCTCATTTAAAGAAATTTTTCGATAAACTCAGCATCGATACCTCTCTATTGGTGAGTTTGCTTAATGAAAATTCACTAATAAGCAGCGTAAGCAGGAACTAGTTATGGAACACTTCATATATTGTTCTCTTAGGCGTGATGAAAACGAACGAACTGGATAAACATTATTTCTTACTTCTCCGTGAAAATTATTAACCAGCTTGATAGCAAATATTCTCGGTTTTACGTAAAAATAAGTCTTCTTATTCGGAAATCTTACTGAAGGAAAAAATAATTAAGATTTTATGAACTGGAAAACCCGAGTAAACAGCCTTTATTAAACACACAAAAAAATGTGTTCGGAATTTCAGGAAAGTCTGCAGGAATTAATGAACCCCGAACTTCATAATTAGACCGTTATTGGAAGAGAAACTCGCAAACAAAGCGCCAAATCAGTGGTGTGTTTGAAGATTATAAAATAAATGGTTTTTTATAAGGTCTCCAAATAGGCATTTTTGTAGGGTGAGAACATAATTTAATTAAAAATATATACATAAAATATATAACCGTTCACAAATATAAAATTATTTCTTTTAAAGCTCAAATACTTATAATGAAATGGCCTTTTGTCCCACTAGTTTTGAAAAGAATTCAAATTATCAGGAATAAACATTATAGATTTGCAAGAAACCGTTATGTCCGCATTCTTTCTGAGGCGTTTAATAACCACATCAAAAACAAAGTCCTCTCAAGCTCCTGCGGCAGCAAACCCTTCTGAACTCTTGCTAAATATATTGGGAATAATTTCTGCAAGAGCGCGTTCCCACCTCTTGTTTCAGGGGATGAAATTATTATTGTCGCGCATAAAATCACGGATATCATTTTCAAAACTAAAAAGGTACGAAAGATGATCTCTTCTCTTAATACCAGGAAATCCTCTGGCCTTGACGAGATGCCAGCAATTGTTCTCAAAAAATGCGCACCAGAACTTGCTCCTGTCCTGACTTGTCTGTTTCAGACATCTTACAATAGAGGCATATTCCCTAGTAACTGGAAAACTGCTCGAGTACAACCCGTCCCCAAGAAAGGATCCAGAGCGCTTCCTAGCAACTACAGGCCTATTTCTCTCCTTTCAGTCGTCTCTAAAGTGATGGAAAAGTATATAAACACCGAATTACTAAACTTTCTTGAAAAACACAGTCTAATCCACGACAGGCAGTATGGATTCCGTCAACGCAGATCAACTGCCGACCTCGTTTCATTTGTCACCCATTCTTGGAACAAGTTTATGGAACTACACTGTGAATCCCAGATTGTCGCTTTGGACATATCCAAAGCATTCGATCAGGTCTGGTACGCAGCGCTTCTTAATACTTAACTTCCGGCCTATGGCCTACCACCAAAACTCTGTACCTGGACAGCAAATTGCCTCTCCAACCGGAGCATTGCTGTTGTCGTGGATGGCCATTCCTCTCAACTGTATCCAATTAATGCAGGAGTTCCTCAAGGTTCAGCTTTAGCCCCTACTTTGTTTTTTCTCCACATCAATGACCTCCTCTCTAGCACATCCAACCCAGTTCATAGTTACGCGGACGACAGCACCCCTCACTCAAATATACAATATTCTAAGCCTGTCTCTTTAGCCCAATTAGATGAGAATAGCAGACTCATGGAGGGTTCTGTTTCCGTGGATCTTCAAAAAATATTAGACTGAGGAAGTAGAAATCTTGTACAATTCAACTCCACCAAATCTCAGTGTGGCTTTCTATCTCATAAGAGATACACCACACCTCATCAAGTCACATTGTACCGTCCAGAGTACACAATACTATAGACGTGCAGTCACATAGTGCCATCTATCAAGCTCATCTTCAGGCTCATGGAGACTAAGCTAATTGATCGGTTTAGTCGGTAGTAAACACATGGTAATCATCAGTTGTTCGTTCTTTTTTTTGTGAGTAGTTTTAGTATATATTACAATTACCAAGTAATTATCCAGATATCATTAGATAGGACTGAAGTTACACCTACTGTGAAGAATTGTAAGTAACAATTATCAAAACATGAATTATGTAGCACTCTACCGTCTGCTGGACATTGTAACTTCACGACATCTGAATACAGTTCTTTTTCCAGGGTACATCATAATTCAGTACGTGACAAAATGCCACGTGGTACAGATCTTGCTGGTAAACAGTTGTTGGAACTTATTGAGAGAGATTATTTTTTCGACATACCTGACCTATCAAATGAGGATGATGGATGGGACGAGTTGTCAGATTCTGTGGATCTTCCTCAAATGGAATCAGATGAAGAAAATGATGTGGTGAGTTCTCATATATGTGCCGACTCAGCAAAAAAAAACTGCGAATGATCTAAAAGAGGACCTTCTAGGCAAGTTAGAACTGACCAAAAAGGAAAATATCAAGTGGGCAAAGAATATTGACTTTGAAACTCTACCTGTACAATGGCATGAAACAGGCCAAGATGAAGAAATATTTTTGCCAGAGCCTATTGATTACTTAAAAAAATATGTACCAGATTCAATGTTTGAACTAATGGTTGAAATGACCAATTTGTATTCTACACAACAGAATATTGCCAGATTTCCAAGCATGACTATCCATAAAATGAAAAGCTTTTTCGGCATTCACATAATCATGAAAATTTTGAACTTTCCACGTTGTAGAATGTACTGGAGTCAACACTATGGAATACCTATCATAAAAGATAACATGGCTTTCAACAGATTCTCTAAGCTCAGGCAAACAGTGCACTTCGTTGATATCACACAAAAAGGTGGTTCTAAAGACAGGCTTTTGAAAGTGCGTCCAATATACAATGCCGTAAGGGAAACATATCTGCAGCTACCCCTTGAGCGAAACCTGTTTGTAGATAAATAAATAGTCCCATTGAAAGGCCAAATAAATATAAAACAATATATAAAAAATAAGCCCAAGAAGTGGGGGATAAAACTACATATCCTAGCTGGACAGAGCATGATTTACGATTTTCTGCTTTACCAAGGTTCTACTACATAAATAAAAGAAGGGTATGCCCAGTTTGGAGCCGGAGATGGGACAATGATACATCTAGCAGATATAATTTGAGAGAAGAATCACGGATTATTCTTTGACAACTATTTCAGCTCTGATTACTTGCTTCAATATTGGCAATCGAAATGTATATTTACTGTTGAAATTATATGAGTAGATAGGTTCCAAAACTCTTCCCTACTAACAGACAAAGAAATGAAGAAGAAAGATAGAGGTGCATCAGACATAGTTGTGAGTGAGGATGGTATAGTAATAACGAAATGATATGACAATAAGGCAGTCCTGATGGGATCTAATTTTGTTGGAGTATGAGAAAAGATACTTACAGAAGGTGGGATAAAACAGGAAAGAAGTTCATAGAAGTAGAGAGACCAGAAGCAGTACGAACATATAACACTAATATGGGAGAAGTTGATAAGACGCACTTCCTTTTGTCGATATACAGGTCTTATGTACGGAGCAGAAAATGAACAGTGAGAATGATAACGCAGGGAATAGATCTGGCACTGGCGAACTCCTGGCTCGAATATAAGAAAGCGGCCAAAGCTCTGGAAATTCCGAAAAGAAATGAAATGGATCTCCTGCGTTTTCGAGGACTAGTGGCAGAAAATCACATCTATAATGAATGCAGTCGAAAGAGGGGCACGCCAAGTCGGGACGATGCGCAAAGTGAAGACAAGAAGATGAAGAAAATGTGTGAAGTTAGACCAAATAAAGACGAAAGGTATGATGGTTTGGATCATTATCCTGTTTATGACGAAAAAAAAAACAACTCGAGATGTAGCAACACAGATATATTGTTCTAAATGTAAAGTACTTTTTATGTTGTATGAAAGAACAAAACTGTTTATATAATTTGCATAATAAAAAGTAAGACATAATGTTCAGTTTAATTTATACGGTCAAGTGACAATGTCCTTCACAAAGGACATTTCAGTAAAACAAAATGGCGATAGTTATACAAAAATTGCATCGTAGAAAGAGAATGTAGTTGCTTCACAATGCCCATTATTTATTAAAAAAATTCAAACTGGGCATAGATGCGTGACTGAAAAGGGTTAAAATTGAGTAAGGAATAACGCCCTCAAGTTTGGCCACATACTAAATTAACATCCTGTATAATATTTTATATTTGCTTTCAAGAACTAATTGAAGGCAATAAAAAGTTACATAAAAATGAATCGATAGGTAATGGCGTAATATCTAATAGTTTAAAAAGTAACTTCAGCAGGAAAGTGTATGCACAATCAATATCACTTAGCTTACGGTCTCTTCTGCTGTGTCAGTACCAATATAAAATTCTATCAATCATGAAAAGAGTCATTCTCCTAAGGGAAATACGTTTTACGGCATAACTCTATCAAACCGACAATAATTCACTATGATTTGCACGATTGAGTGAACTTTCGAACCAAGCTTCTCCAAAGAGCATATAACTGCACCAACAATATTGTTCCGGAAAAATCTTCCTGCGATCTGAAACAACCATCTCCGACAAGACATAATGTGCCAGTGAAAATTATTTCGCCATCGAAACACAAGTCGGCATAGGACTGTTCAAATTTAAATCTCTACTCTTGGGATCTGCTTATACTTTACGCCTTTTTTACACCCAATCATTTAATTTCAGCACAAAATACCAGATATTTGATGAAATTGAAAGCTTTGTAATAAACAAACCCTAAAACATTATATTACTCTAGTTTATCGGAAAAATATCAATTTTCACGAAATCATCCTCTATTCATCCCCTAGCCCCTGGAGCGCTTTTACCCAAAAACTTTTATTGGCGCTATAAACAGGCACACATACAGACCGACAGACCGACGAGCCGACAAACACACAACAAAATTCGTTCCCAGATCATGTTTTCTAAATGTTTTGACACTTTTCACGACGTTTAAGCGAAAAAAAGGTTTTGAAATGTTTGTCGCCGATGCTATACTTCCACACGTATTGACGATGTGGAAGTAACTGTATTTAAGCTGTCTAATTACCTTGAGATGCCAAATAGTTACTTTTTAGTATTTAATATTTCGTAGCAAATTTTTGTGTGACAGTATATATTTGAAGGTTACACATACGTACATATATCGTTATCAAGCCAATGGTTCGGAAATACAGGCTGAAGTTTATTCAGGAGGAAAATTCCTTCATGCTGAATGAAATGAAAATTTGTGGTACGGAACGATATCACATTGAAACCTCTCGTGAAGTTACCAGGACTTATTTTTATGTTTTAGTGAATTTTCTTTTAAAAACTTCACCAATGGGGAGATCCCAACTTTTGAATTGTGAAAAAATGTCTTCCAATCAGCGCGTACCTGGCCACCTAGAACCCATATCCAGGGTTAGTTTCATTTTTTTATATGTTTATATATATGTATATATATATATATATATATATATATATATATATATATATATATATATATATATATATATATTATATATATATATATATATATATATATATATATATATATATATATATATATATATCAGGGGCGGCTCCTCAATAAGTGCACCCGTGCGCGCGCACTGCCGCCTGCCGTGGAAAAAACAATATTTTTACTATGCTATATTATAATAAATTTTTATTTACTTTTACATCCTGCATTCAACAAACAAAATTAGTATATCGAGGATCGTAGAGAGTCGGCAGCCATTAATACAGAATACAGAATCAGAATAAGTATAGTGTTAATCGTTGCAGACGTTATATACATCCATATCCATATAAAGAAGGCGGGCGTCGGGTGTATTTTTCGGCGCTCTCACGAAATGCGATACTTCAGTGTGAAATGATCGCCGAATCTTGATGATCTTCGTCTAAAACGACCGAATAAGCAATCTGTTGTGCGCTATAAAATTACACACTTCCAGCTTGTACTGGACTTTCGGCAGAGCGTGTGTACCTACTACCTAGTAATTTTCGTCTTCGCGTCGGATTGATTTTTAATTAGATCATTTCGTTGTTGTTTACATGTTCTAACAAGACAACTATTATTATCATTATGATTACTACTTCGGGTTGCTTAATAAGTGGACAAAATAATTGTGATACTGTGATTAATTCAGTGGATGTTTTAAATTTAAAGGTTAACTTTTTAAGGGGCTTTTTAAGTACTATAACGTATAACTAACTAGAGGAAAACTTGGTAAGTAGTTATTAATTATTAGGTTTAGTAAGTAGGTTTCTTTATAATACATTTTTGGGGAAAAGTAAAGAGGTATCGATGGAGAGACTTTGCAAAAATTTTTTCAAATGAGTGCGAACTAGGGCCCCTAGAACCCATATCCGGGGTCAGTTTCAATTTTTATATATATTTATATATATATATATATATATATATATATATATATATATATATATATATATATATATATATATATATATATATACATATATATATATATATATATATATATATATATATATATATATATATATATATATATATATATATCCAACCGATAACTCAAAAAATAAGCAACTGATTTTGATGACACTCGGCAAGTGCTTTTCTTTTATTAATGGCTTGGATGAGTTCGTTAATCAGGAAAATCGGATAACGTGTTCCAGAAAAATGTTGAGTTTTGTTTCAAAAAAATTCTTTTTCTCCGAAAATCACAAAGGTATTTTAATGAAATTTGGTGAATATGTTGCCTTGTAAAAGACCTTACTACATACTAAAATTCAACTTTCTACATTTTTAGAAAATTGAGTTATTTAAATGTTGAGTTTTCTTTTTAAAAAAAAATTTTTCTCCGAAAATTACAAAGTTATGTTGATGAAATTTGGTGAATATGTTGCCCTGGGTAAGAGTTATTCAAATTTGAAGCATTTAATAAAAATTTTGTACCATAACGCACTCGTCTTGCTAATAGCTTGGATGAGTTCGTTAGACTGTTTTGACACTCAATTACCATTAGAAAAGAATTCAAAAAACTGTTTGAAACGCAATATCTTTTAAATTACTGGAAGTATTAAACTAAAACTTTACAAGCCCATAGATATCATATAAGTGGTCCTATCTGCCCAATTTGAACTCGATTGGTTTAGAAAACCTTGAGTTATAACTAAATAAAAAATAAATTATCTACGATATAACCTGAAATTACCTCTAAATGGATGCCTATAATGTTAGACAAGGTCAGACAGATATATTAGGGTTCCGCTGTCATTGCAAACAGAATCTCCAAATTAAGTTTTAAACGTACAGGCTACGAAAGTATGTCAGAATAAACAATCAGCGGGGTTGCCATTTGCGACAACTCTCATCTGAATCTGAAGATAGAAAACGCTTAATAAAAAAAAATTCAATGTAAGTGATTCCATTTGTTTAAAATCAATCTAGAACTAGGTTTTATTATCTATAAATATTAAGCTTCCTATTTTTCTATTTTTCATTTAAAAGTCATTTCCCTCTCCTAGTTTAATCTGACAACACCACTATTTGTCATTTGTTAACTGACAGGAGTCATGAGAGAAACGTATGCGTTCTAAACATAACCTCAAACCAACAGATGTCATTAAGAAAGAAGAACAAGAAGAAAATAACTTCGAAATCGACTCCGCTAATACCTTAGGATCTTACAATATAAAATAACGACCTATATCCTAAGGTTAATACAAACAGGAGTAGGTAAATAATAATCCAACTTTTAATTTTAACCTAACATTAAAAAATTTTTTCGGCCGTCGACTGTAGTATAATATTATCGTTCTAACATCCAATCAAACAAATAATAAAGTAGTTGTGTGCATCAGATTCAGGCTGTTAGTCAATGCATGTAGGTACTGTATTACTAAACAGTAATAGTAAATATGTGTTAAAAAGAGTTTAGTGTGTAAGAGCAAGTGCGTTATGGTAGCGAATTTTCGTAAAAATATTTCAAATGGCCATAACTCAATTTCCCAGCAAACAAGAATCTGCAGTTTTGATACATAGTAAAACCCATATATAGGCAGCGTATGTACTAAATTTAAAAAATAACTACAAATTTGTTTGAAAAAACATTTTTTGATATTTTATTTGCAGAAACTGCTTCGATTGAGTTGACTAAATGGATCATCCAAGCGATTAATAAGGAAAAATACCTGCAACGTTTATAATTTGCAAGTTCTAAAGCTGGTCAGCTCTTTAATAGTTGGCTAGTGTAGTATATTTGCAATATGGTAGGTGGTAGTGGAACTTTCCTTCACGTGATAGTAAAGAATTTTTTCACGCCCGAGCAGGTACCACCCCTTACATCAAGGGGCCGGTGAAGTCCCAACGGACGTTTCCGGTTCTGGTGTATGAGTCAGTTTCCCTTATAAACAAAAATGATGATGGCTCCTCCTTGTACAAAAGATTCCGGAAGTAAAATACCCCTCCATTCAGATCTCCGGGAGAGGGGTGTACAGGGGGCGCCAGCATCGAGATTTACAATATCCTTCTCGAAAATATGTGGCCTAAATTCTAACCTGAACTCCGTCCACCATTTCCCCCAGGCCAGTAGGCCCCAACTACTCTTCCTCACCGAAACTCAAATCAGTGCCAAAACAGCCACTAATCACCTTAATTTCCCGTGGTATGAGCTCTTTACTTCTTTTAGATTGTATGGAGGTGTGTGCGCGTACGTCCTTAGCAATCTACCCTGCACCAGACTCCCCAATTTAGAAGCTGGAACAAAAGACATACTATGGATAAAACTCTCTCTCAGGGCTGCAATTAAATTAATCTGTTGCGTTTACTGGTCACCTTCGGACAACAACTTTGTCCAGCTCTTTGACTACCTTTCTGAAAAAACCGACCATCAGATTTCTGAATATCCTTCCTCCGAGGTCACTATTCTTGGTGACTTCAATGTCCTTAATAAGGAATGGCTAGGATCTTCAAAAACCGATCCACAAAGAAGAGCAGCGGAGGCCTTTGCAGTCAGCAATTCTTTAGCCAATATGGTTCAGCAACCTACTTATTTTCCTCGCATCCAAACACATAGCTCAAATCCTTTGGATCTCCTTCTTACTACAAATCCTGACTGCTATAAGATATCAGTCACCGCCTCCTGGGTCGCTCAGACCACGCCATGGTCACTGCTTCCTGCGCAATGCAACTCGAGGTCACACAGTCATCACACCCACGTATCGTTTGGCACTACAACTCCGCGAACTGGGACGAAATGCGACATTACTTTTCCTTATTTCCATGGGCGTCTGTCTGCTTCTCTCATCCTGACCCCTCTGATATCTCACAAAACGTCACTGAATTTATCCAAGCTGGCATTGAATTATTTATTCCACGTACACAGAAAACCTCTGCAGCCACTCAATAGCCCTGGTTCTCTAAATCCTGTGACAAGGCCAGACTTGAAAAGGTCAAAGCTCACAAAAAGCTTCTACACAATCCCAGTCAAGAAAACCGTCAAGCATTTAACGACGCAAGAAACCGCTACATCCGCATTCTTTCTGAGGCCTAAAACTCGTTTAATAACCACATCAAAAACAAAGTCCTCTTAAGATCCAGCGGCAGCAAACCCTTCTGGACTCTTGCTAAATCTATTGGGAATAGTTTCTGCAAGAGCACGTTCCCACCTCTTGTCTCAGGGGATGAAATTGTTTCTACCGCCCTGGGCAAGGCTGAACTTTTTGCCTCGTTGTTCGCCGGCAATTCTACTCTCAACACACCTCCAAATGTTCAACCACCAACAGTCCCCAATATCGCGCATAAAATGACGGATATCATTTTCAAAACTAAAAAGGTACAAAAGATGCTCTCTTCTCTTAATACCAGGAAAGCCTCTGGCCTTGACGAAATCCCAGCAGTTGTTCTCAAAAAATGCGCAACAGAACTTGCTCCTGTCCTGACTCGTCTGTTCCAAACATCTTACAATAGAGGCATATTCCCTAGTAACTGGAAATGTGCTCGAGTACAACCCGTCCCCAAGAAAGGATCGAAAGCGCTTCCTATCAACTACAGGCCTATTTCTCTCCTTTCAGTCATCTCTAAAGTGATGGAAAAGTATATAAACACCGAATTACTAAAATTTCTTGAAAAACAGAGTCTAATTCACGACAGGCAGTATGGATTCCGTCAGCGCAGATCAACTGCCGACCTCCTTTCCTTTGTCACCCATTTTTGAAACAAGTCTATGGAACTACACGGCGAATCCCAGATTGTCGCTCTAGACATATTCAAAGCATTCGACCAGGTCTGACACGCAGCACTGCTTAATAAACTACCGGCCTATGGCCTACCACCAAAACTCTGTACGTGGACAGCAAATTCCCTCTCCAACCGGAGCATTTCTGTTGTCGTGGATGTCCATTCCTCTAAACTGTATCCAATTAATGCAGGAGTTCCTCAAGGTGCAGCTTTAGCCCCTACTTTGTTTCTTCTCCACATCAATGACCTCCTCTCTGTCACATCCAACCCAGTTCACAGTTACGCGGACGACAGCACCCTCCACTCAAATATACAATATTCTAAGCCTGTCTCTTTAGCCCAATTAGATGAGGATCGCAGACTCATGGAGGGTTCTATCTCTGTTGATCTCCAAAAAATATTAGACTGGGGAAGTAGAAATCTTGTACAATTCAACCCCACCAAATCACAGTCTTGCTTTCTTTCTCATAAGAGATACACCAGCCCTAGACCCATCACAATAAACAACCAAGTTATTCAAAGTAATGAGTCCTTTTCACTTGTTGGCATCTCTGTGGATCGAAATCTCAATTGGCACCAACATGTCACATCAATTGCAGAAGCGGCTGCTAAGAAATTATGTTTCCTCTTCCGCGCTCGCAAATACTTTTCACCAGCTAATCTCTATACTTTATATACTTCACAAATAAGACCAAACCTCGAATACTGCTCCCACATCTGGGGTGCTGATGCCGCTTCTACACTCGCTATCCTGGACTCCATTCAGAAGAGAGCTATACGTCTCATCGGTGACCCTACCCTCACCCAAAGGCTGCCATTGCTTGCCCACCGACGTGCGGTTGGTGACCTCTCTCTATTTTATAGATATCTGCACGGCCTTGCTCAGAAGAGCTTTCTTCCATAGTTCCTCCACCTGCTACCCCCAGTAGATCTACCAGGGGAACAGAGCAAATGCACCCTTTTACTGTCTAGGTCACCAGACATCGAACATCTTGTTATGCCCGCTCTTTTGTCCCGAGGACTTCCAAGTTGTGGAATTCCTTGCCGGTACATGTTTTTCCGTCTCCCCCGAACCTCCAAACCTTCAAGTCCAGAATTAACAAGTTGCCTCTTTCCTCTTTGTCGACACCCACGGTACGATAGTATTTAGGCTGTAAGCCCTCGTGGTGGGTTGTTGAAATAAAAAATGAAAAATAAAAAAAGGTACATTTCTTTTGTAACTAAAAATAAATTTTCGGTAAATTTGCAGTTTAGCGCACGGGGGACTTAGAAAAAAATCAGAAACATTCTTACAACGCTTTCTGAATGCACATACCACAAGAAAGGACCAGGAGGGGATAGGGGTGCTGGGCAGGGATAAAAAGGTAATGTGAGCGCAAAGTGCGAAAGAAACAACTTAGTTGGACGTCTTTAAGCTGCCATTATTTTGCAGCTATACTTCCTAAAATCATGTTTACTCTGCGCAGTCCCGCACGTCCCGCAACTTTCTTGGGGGTTGGCCTCAAGAAATTTTTACCAATTTTTAGCAATCGTTATATCTCCCTGATTTTATATTTTATGAAAAAATGTATTAACGTTTTTGTTCCAAATCGAGCTTCCCTTAAAAGTTTCGCATAATATACAGACCGTTCCATTTGAGAAACTAATATTTTTGTAAATGTCTTGAAAACACGACGTTTAATTGACTTTCTGTTTACGTCGCCATTATCAGCGGAAACAGGTTTAGTAATTTAACCGTTTTTGCAGCTCAAATAATAACACTTAAAATGCAGATACAATGCACTGACGCGGGGAAGTATAAGGAGCCACCGTCATTCTTCATATGCCATGGATAGATAAACTTCGAAATAACAACGTGCTATTGAGAACATGAGTAGAACGAGAACTTTTCAAGTGAGTGATTTGGTGGAAGCGTTGAGGGAATAAAGATACAAAATACCTCAGCTATCCTTCAAGGTAAAATAAAAGTTAAACTACCTGTAAATCGTAAGGAACTCTCCTGACGATCTGACATTTGACAATGGACAGGCATGAACAGCTTTGGAGAACTTTCTCAGGTCGCACAGAAAGAATCAGTGGCAATGAAGTAGTCGCAGACTTATTTTACGAGGGTGGGTCAATAAGTCCGTGACTTTTTGAATTTCTCCCCTCTTCACAGACAGGGCAACACTACTCCTGTCAACAAGCATCTGTCAGTTGACTCCTGTCAAATTTTGAACAAGCTGTCTCATTTAGTTTGTGATAGATAGCCATTGAAATCAGACTACATCTTGAGTTATAACGAAAATGGAAAAAAGTAAATTTAGTGTGTTCATCAAACATTATTTTTTGCGGAAAAAATATTACTCAACGAGGCTAAGCTTGATAAATACTATAGGGACTCTTCAGCATCAGTTTCCATAGTAAAAAAGTGGTCTGCTGAATTTCGTTGCGGCCATACAAGCACAGATGACGCCGAAGGTTCTGGACGCCCAATTGAGGTCACTACACGCGAAACAATTGAAAAAATTAACGATATGGTGTTGGCAGATCGGAGATTGAAAGTGCGGGAGATTGTGGAAGTCATATGCATATCACATGGCTCAGTGGTTTCGATTTTGCATGATCACTTAGGTATGAGAAAGCTATCCGCAAGATGGGTCCGCGTTTGCTTATAATCGACCAAAAACGCAATCGTATGACAAGTTCGAAGGAGTGTTTGGCGTTGTTGAACCGCAATAGGGACGAGTTTTTGCGCCGTTTCCTAACCATGGATTCACCACGACACACCAGAGACCAAGCAAAAGTCAAAACAGTGGGTTTCTCCGTGCGAATAGGCGCCGAAGAAGGCCAAATAAATAAAGTCATGGCGACCGTTTTTTTGGGATACACGCGGTATAATCCACATTGATTACCTCTAAAAGGGAAGAACAATCAATGGAGAATAATATACCAACTTATTGGACCGATTCAATAACGATTTGAAGAAAAAACCACCGCATTTGGCCAAGAAAAAAGTTATTTTCAACCAAGACAATGCAAGGGTGCACACATGTGTAGTCTCCATGGCGAAATTGCATAAATTGGGCTACGAATTGTTCCCTCATCCGCCATATTCTCCGGATTTAGCCCCCAGTGACTAGTTATTGTTTCCAAACTTAAATAAATGGCTCGGCGGAAAGAGATTTGACTCCAATCATCTTAAAAACAAATAGGTACCTATGTTGAGGACCTCGACAAATCTTATTTTTTGGAAGGGACAAAATGGGAGAAACGTTGGACGAAGTGTATAGAGCTCAAAGGAGACTATGTTGAGAAATAAAATGATTTTTTGTCAAAAAACCTGTGTTTTATTCAAAAAGTCACGGACTTATTGACCGGCCTCGTAGATTCTCTCTCTGCCTCGTGAGTTTTGTTAAGAAGTTACAGTATGGTATGATGGTAATTTTGAAAGGTAGATACATACCTTAAAACAGACTATAAGTGATTTCTTAGAACACAATATCGTCGCAAATTGTAACTTATCTACTAAAATACATCATCAAAATTTACAGCTTGATATTATATTCTCATCTAGACTATTAGACTTAGATGAGAATACGTCAAACTCATTAAAACGTGACGTATAAACGTGAATACGTGTTAATTCTACAAAATCACTTGAAGGGGTTAAAGCAAATTAGTCGAGAAGCAGAACATACATTAATCATTAATATTATTCCCACTTATGACTGATTCCACTCAAAACACATACTTGTTCTCATAATTAATGTGTAGGCGTATGTTAAACGCTCTGTTAACAAGGTGTTTATATCAGCTAAAACTTTAAGTTACAACTTACAGAGGCCGTAAAGAGTTATTTAGTATCAGCTTTCACTGCGAATATTTTAAACTTCACAATAAGGTTTTAGACAGAGAATTAGATTAGAATATGGAAATGAGAATAACGAATTCTCAGAATTCGGTAATTTTACCCTTTGCTTAATTTATATGACACTCACTTTTACTGGGACCCATAAAACTAGATTAAAAGGGTTTTTATATTTTTCCATTTATAACTCAATTAAAATTGGCGTATATACCGACATGTAAGCAAAGAAAAGACTTAATTTGCCTATTGCCCTGCATGGTCGTTATATAGTTGATGTTGATTAGATTTGATTCTACCACCCTCTTTGCCTGATCTGATACCAAACTTTATAGTTAAAGCACTTTCAGTAAAACAGCAAAAAAATTCTTACTCTCTGACTAAACTTTAAATATATAACAAAATTCACGTCTTATGTATGTACCTATATACACAAAAAATAACACGGTTATACGTTTTTTACATGTTTTTCAATTAAATATTCAATTAGGTTCGTCATCCCTGTGAAGACTCTTCACAGACCAAATTTCACTTGCTGGTTTTTAGTGAATTTTCTTAAAAAGATTCACTAATGAGGAGATATATGGAGTATGTCATTGCCCGTCGGCACGTCAATGTTAAAGCCAAAAATTATTGGTAAATTACCTCCCGAACACCTTTCAAACAATTTTTTTCAGAAACATACCAAAGACCCTCCCTGGATGAACAAACTACAAGAAAAATGTCTTGTTCACAACCTCCAATGAAGTTACGGGACCAGGAGTGAATAGGGGTGTTAGGCGGGCGAGGTATTAAAAAGGAATTATTATGCAAAGAAAACGGCTTGAAAACTGTATTTTTCACATCTTGAAGCCACATCCCCTTAAACCCTGCCTACCCCGCACAGCACCCCTATTCACCCAGGTCCCGTAACTTCCTTGGGGGGTATGAACAAGAATTTTTCTTGTGGTTTATGCAGCGAGAGTGGTTGTGTGTACGCGAAAGGGGAAGGCAAATCCCCACGACAAAGCAGCATCCCCCCACTCCACCACCACATGCGACGAGCGGGGGGGGGGGTGTTTTTCTTTCCCCTCTCGCATGCATACAACCACCATCGTTGCATAAACCACAAGATAGATTTCCTGAGAGCAGCACTCGAAAAAGTTACGGGACCTGTGACGAAAGGGGGTGCTGTGCGGGGTAGGCTTGATTTAAGGGGAACGGGGCCTAAAGATGTGAAAAATTTTGGACGCAGCAAGTGCGTTATAGTAGCGAATTTTCATAAGAATTGTACACTATTATTACACGGTGTATTAGTAAAGTTACTACTTTAAACTTACACAGGCCTTGAAGATCGATTTTAGATGTCCTAGTACGCGCACATTTGAGGAATTCCTTCGAAAGCGTTGCCATCAATATCTCTCTAATATCAAAAAAATCTTGTGTTCTAACTCCTTTTGAGGAAAATGTCCAAAACTAAATTTTCCATGAAGCTCGAGAACTAAATTTTATTATATCTATAGATTGTGTAAGTCTCTTTAAAAGAAACTTGTATTACAAATTTCTTTACAGTTATAAAAAATATTTCCAGAAGGAAACATAATTAATATTTAGAAAAGTAAAGTATCTGCCAAATTATAAACGTAGCAGTTATTTTTCCTTATTAATCGCCAGTATGATTTCGTTTTAGTCAACCTAATCCAACTGGTTTTTTGAATATCAACAATAACAAACTGTCTGCTGAAAATGATAATTTCAGACTCAAAGGTGACAAACTTGTTCAGGCGTTTTAAACAAAAATGAGATCTTGTTCAAAACATATGAAACCTGTGCACTATGGTTTCTCCAAGTGTCAAAATAGAACATAAAAAACATACATTCAACCGAGCTGGATTCGATCATGCAACCTTCTGCGTAACAGTCCAGCACGCTTCCAATGCGTGGTAATACATCATCTAACGTTGTCTACATAATACTTGACACAGGCTTCATGCCCGGGGTAGTATATGAAAGGTATAAGTAACAATTAATTACAGAATTGGTAGAATTGCCATTGAAACACATTCAAGGATTATTTCGGTTTTATATGGCGTCTTATGTTTAGGTTTAAAGATACAAATAACTATTTCAGTTTTTACCAAGTTTGATTGAAATCAGTTTAGTATTTTTTGAGTTACCGCTCGGATACATACACACACACAGATATATATATATATATATATATATATATATATATATATATATATATATATATATATATATATATATATATATATAAACATATAAAAATTTTAACGGACCTTGGTTTTGGGCTCTAGTGATCCAAATTCGCACTCGTCTGAAGAAATGTTTTCAAAAGCTCTTCATCGTGACCTCTCTATTAGCGAATTTTTGTTAATGAAAATTCGCTAAAGGACAGCTTTCACACCGTTTTCTTCGCGTTATTCACTCTTGGTCCCGTAACTCCCATGGGGGGGGGGGTGCAGGGGGGTGAACAAGAAATGTTTCTTGTGGTTTGTGCATCCAGAGTGGTTCTAAGCATGTTTCTGGAAAAAAGAATGAGAAGCGTTCGGGAGGTAATCTACAAATTTACCAAATTATTATGTTTCTATTGAAAAATATTCAATTTTCTTTTAATGTCTCCAAATATCGGGTGTCGAAAATATTAATTCATTTCCATTTTTTTCTTAAAACTTAAACACCCCGTATTTTCGTAACGAAACTTTTTTGGACTATAGCGCAAACTATCATTAATTTTTCATGCAGATTCACACCCTTAAATATTCGCATATTATTAAGTAACACCCTGTATATTGCAGTAAAAACAAATTTACCGAGACAAATAAATCTAAACATCAGGATAAGGAGTTTTTATAATAATAAGACATACCTAAATATCCTTAGCTTCTGCTCATTTTCAATTAATAAAAAAATATAACACTACATCTAATTAATGAAACCAGTTATTTCACCAGCTGGTATTAAATATTTCACAGGAGCGTTAGCGCTCCAGAACATCTGAAATTTGAACTGAAGCGGCTGTAAACTGAAAGCAATAGCGAAACATACTGAAAGCAAAGCATGAATACACTGCGATGTTGTCATATTCATCTCTGTAACGCGAAATTTGGTGGATTTTGTTTCGGGACTTAAAATAACGAAATGTTAAAAGCAGGCATCAAATTTGGCTACTAGTATAACCTATATAATAGAAACAATGTACCATGTTTCACCGAAATAACTTTATTTGAAAATGTACAAAAATTTCCGAAAATAAACTTAAATTGTGGGGCGTGTTCGATTAAAAAAAAAGAAAGCAGGCATCAAATTTGGTTACCAGTATAACCTATATAGTAAAGGCAAGATGCCATGTTTCTTCAAAATAACTTTATTGTTTGAAAATGTACAAAAATTTCCGAAAGTAAACTTAAAGTGTTCCCGAAAAAAACTCGTTTCTTGGTCAACCTTATAGGTTAATAGCAAATTGAGCTATTTAAATATGAAGCATTTGATCAAAATTCGCTACCATAACGCACTTGCTGCGTCCAGAATTTTTTTTCTTACAAACATGCATTATATTTCGATGGAAAATGCAAAAATGCAATAACATAAGGCGTGTTTGATTAAAAAAAAAAGAAAATTTGTATCACCAACGACTTATGGGCCAGCCTGTAATTTAAGAAATAATTTTTTAAGATGTAGCTCAAGACACCCTATAATTAATATATACATTTTTTTTTCATATCTTGTATAATAACGGATATAATGAACTTTGTTGATTTTTTTACGAAAATTCGTAAAAAATTATATACCATTAAACTATAAACTATATAGCTAAGGCTACTGCCAAGCATCAGAGAAAGGGTCTATTTGAAATGAATTTTCTGGAAATATTTTAGTAAAATTAAGGGCAATGACCGTTGAAACTAAGACTTCAGGGTTTGTAAAACATTCTTCTTGAGACATTTTATTTCCATAACCCGTATTAGATTCAAGTTCCTTGCCCTAATGTAGCCAATTTTGACGTAATAAATCGCAACTTTGACGTTTTGAGGAAAACCCCAATAAAAATATAACATATAAAAATTGAAACTGACCCCGGATATGTGTTCTGGGGGGCCTAATTACCGCTCATTTGAAGAATTTTTTTCAAAATTCAAAAGTCGAGATCTCATTAGTGAATTTTTTTAAGAAAATTTACTAATTAAACGTTTTTATAAACTGTGTGTGTGTTTTGTTTCCTGTAGCGTCGGTCTATTTCCGCTACTATGGCCAATCACCGACGCCAGGGAGCAGTTTCACCTCACTACCCCGAAAATTTTGGCGAACCCCTGCCTTTCTGTAAGGAAGGTATGGATCTTTAACGTGCGCAACATCGCAGGGACACGGGACCAACGGCTTTACGCCCCCTCCGAAAGGCGGAAGGTGCAGACATTCAACTTGTTCAAATACAATACCACAACCTCGGTTCATGTTGTTTGTATAGTATGTAATGAAAAAGTGATGTAGGAACCCTGGGATCGAACCCAGTACCCTTTGTTTCAGATGCTCACGTTCTTATCACTGAACTACCGAGGCTGTGTTCATAAACTGGAAAACGTTTTTCTTTGATTTGAGGTGTTAACTTTTTAAGATAACTCTATACGAGCTCAATAGCCACTTAAGCTCATTTAACTTTTTCAGTACATACTGTAAAATTGAGATCTGTTGCCGCTTTGTGTAACAGGACCGCTTCTCTAATAGATAGTTCAGATTATTTATTTATTAAAATAATATATAATGTCAGCGCCCGAGCGGTTAGCGTTATTGAGAAGGCACGCGTTATGTTAATGAAAATTCTCTTCAAATCGACCCTTAATGAAGGTCTACTATTAATTGTGCGAAACACTTCCACCCTGTTCAAAGCTAATGACTCTACAATAAAATTTACTCCAGTGAATTTTCCTACCCTCTAATAATATCCATTAACTGGCGGCTTTTTCGTAAAATTCTTTCTTTCCCGAGTCGTTATCGAAAACCCACTAACTCTATTTGTTCAGAGAACAATAATGTTTGCAGGAGGGCAGTAGTAGGCGTGGAAACCTAATTGTTAAGAACATTAAAATAATAAGTAAAGTTACTTATAGGAAAATTCTCTACACCAAGTAATATAAATATTGCATATAATTGTAGGTCAAAAATGTATCGATAACATTGGCATTGAAACGATTACATTGTTATGTAAATAGTAAACAAGGTGAAATTGCAACCAATGGAATGCTGACTACTGAAGTCGGCAAAAATTATGTAGGATGTGAACCGATTAAAAAACTATAAGTTGTATTTGTTGATAAACATTAGAGAGACAGTTAATTTAGATTCTTAAGATGTAAAGACATTAAGACACTTCTAGTTTACATTCCTAAGATGTAAAGACGCGAGATCTGTGATTTTAATTATGTAAACATTACGAGACTGTTCAATTAAGAGTCACTATGTAAAGATTTCTGGTTTAAAATTCATTCAGTTAAGCTAATTCGTAATCATTGTTAAGTTTAGTGAGTTTATTAAAGTTTTGTCATATCGTTACTATGTCTAAATTCGCCTAGTTCGACAAAATTTAATCACCAATTAACCTCCGCTCCTTAAACTCTATTCTATCTGACTCTGCTCCGCGAAAACTCTTTCTACTGTTTTGTTCATTAAAAATTTCCCAGCCACCTACAATCTGCAACCTATGTGTAACTGATAATTCATCACGCCTCTACATATCACTATTTCCATAATTGTTTCGCGGGCACAAATCATAGTGCTTGCCACTATCATGTAAGTTGCATTTCCTGATTTTCTAAGCCAACTAGAATGGTCTTCAAAGACGCCATAGTTTCGGTAGGAGGTTACCGCACACTCTCTACGTTATTTGGAGCTGCCGTGACAACATAGTACTTGGTTCCGCAACGAGATGGAGGCACGTGCTTCGTGTCTTACATCTCGCTTAGTGTTGGAAGGCTGGCTACCATAGCCGTATTACTTTATATGTGTATTTTCTCTGCAATTAGTATGCCGTACTGACGAGCTCTAATTAGGGCGAAACCGGTCTACGGTTCTAATTGTGGTGAGAATGCATCTAGCCTTATAAACTTCTACAACTCAGCACACGGAACGGCTGCAAATGGTATATAACACACGCAGACAGGCTGGGAACAGACGCGTATGAGCACTGCTGCGATCAGGCGTCATTATCACTCTCATGGAACCCTATTAAAATTAATTGGAATGAGAATAATACAATTTTAGGTAGTAAAATCTTATTTAAAAGGTAGACAAGCTTATTGTTCATTTATCCGCCGATAGTATGAAAATAAAATCAAAGAACAGCACTGTAGTTAGAGGCATACCGCAGGCTTCTTTTCTGGGGCCTCTGCTGAATATTATATGGACCAATGCTCTGTCAAACTGGCCTCAGGAAATGTAATTCAGATGACACATACATTGTATTGGGTAGGCAGTAAGATGAAATGTTAAAGGGCAGGAGAGAAAATAATTTGCAAAGTTTGTGATTTAGAAGTGTACTATTTTTTTAGCAAAATAAAGTGATCAAATCTCTCTCTTCAATAAATAAATCGATAAAGGAACCATAATATATAACCACTGTAAAAGTTGAGGCGCAGCAAGTGCGCTATAGCAGCGCATTTCTAAACATTTTTTTTTTCAAATTTTAGTGACATAATATTCTATTCACCTAGAAAATTCAGTTTTTGCGTGCAGCAACGTCTTTATATAGGCAACAGGTATACCAAATTTCATCAAGCCAATTGTATTATTGTTTCGGAGATCCATTTTTTTATACTTGGTGTTGTTGGGATTTTGCATGACTTGAAAGACTTTTATAAACATTTGCTACCATAACGCACTTGTTGCATTAACAGTTTTTTTATGATATTTTTGAACGGACCAACAGTTTGTTTGGGCTATTGCAAAGGACATTCAGTTTAGTTACTGTTTGTCACAAATTAAATTAGTGACCGAAAAACCCTGATTAGTCCAAATGAAATCGATGCAAAAGAAATGTTTGATAGAGCCAAATCAGGGAACGAAGTTATTTAGTAGAGACCTACGGTAACTAACGATGCACTGTTTCAGAATTATAAACAATTATATTATGAAATTCTAGACACAATTTTAACGCAATTAGAAGCAAGATCCTAAGACCAGAAAAAGATTCATTTTATTTCGCTTATTGTAACACTTATTTGAAAAAGTCTTGTCCATCAAAAATGTCTATTGAAAGAGAGTTGATATTGGAGCTACAAAGATTCGGTACGTTTAAAGATACTAATATCAAATACTATATAATGACAATACAGGACACTCCGGCTGAGTTCTTGTTTCAAGAATATCAGCACCCCTAGCGGATAGTACTGACGTTACGTCGTTCGAGAACGTGTAACACTAGCAATTACTGGTGTTTAACTGTGTATAATTAAGATTGAGCTGTGTTTTTTACAATGAATGTTAGTGGCTGGGCGTGTGCAATCTATAATTGTTCGAATTATAACGTGCTAAATCTATCAAAGACATTTCATAGGTTTCCAAAGGATGGCGAAACGTGAATATGATTTGAAGCAGAAGACAAATTCAGAATCACTTTTATGCCAATATGTACAGTTCGCAGAAGATAATTTATTGTGTAATATTTACCATCATATACCTATTTATAGATAAACTTCGTAAACGGATGGTTGAAAAGCTTCAATCATAACTTGTCTTCCAGTGCATCAAAAAGAAAAAAAAAGAAATAGGTATGAAGGCAAAAAAAGTTTTGCATTAATAATAAATGATATAAGAAAACTGTTTTTATATATTCTTCTGTGTGCTTTTTTATTTCAGTATGGCATAAATTGTCACATTTTTTTCACATTTAAAATTATTTTACTTGGTAAAGGCTTTTAATTATCTTCCCAAGTCAAGTTTTTAAAGAGACAAGTAGAAATAGCAGATTCAGCCATATAATAGATTTATTCACGGAAGTAAGAGTTAGTCTCACCTTTCATCTGCACAATTTCTTAATTATGTACTAAGTTATATATTTTAAAATATTAGATTAATAAGACAGTTTTCATGTAGAGATATAGAAAATTGAGTACTGTGCTACCTATTATACCTAGAACAATTATTTATAGGTAAGTACAGATTGTAACTTAATATCCTCAGAAACAGCTTTCAGTATATTCCTATACCTACCCCTGAAATAGTAGTTTAACGACGGTTTCAAGATAGTACTTTAAATTATGATGAAATAAGATAATGGGTAAGAGAAGTTTGCAGAATTATTCATGCTGAATTCATTTAGGTTTCAAGCTGATTGTTGATACAAATTCTATTTATAACTATATAATCAGAACATTTTCACTGTTTTGCCATGTACAAGTTTTTATATTCATTTATAATAAACCAATTGTCTAAATTAAGAATATGCAGGTAAATATAAAATTCAAATTACCCGCTCAGTTGTCAGTACTTCACGCGAGGTGGCGCTAGTGTACTTGTCACAAATATCACCAATGCTAAAGCATAGGAGTGTCCCGTATTGTCATTATATAGTATTTGCTAATATAGACAAATTTGCGTGCCCAGAAAATAAAATAAATATCACATAAAACTAAAGGTTTCGTGGTATGAAATGTGAATTCGTATTATTGTTGCGTATTTTTGCTATTTTTAATTTAACTACTTTTCTTATGTCATGTAAATTAGATTGCAAAATTAAGAAACTCTTAACTATTTTATTTTGTTATAATATTAAAATTACCGATTGCAATTATAAAGTTTCAGCCAGAATTTTAAATATCTTTATATTATTTCATCACACTACGCCACTGAAAACGCTTCACCCGTCCCCACATTCACGATCCGACACTGGAACTAACACAACTATTTATACGCACTCAAAGGTAGCTTAAATTATATTGAATTTGGCAATACTGTACTAGTAAACAGAAGCTGTTGCTCAAGCGGGGGAATCCGGCATTAGAATCGTATTGTTGGAAGTAGGAAATGCGGGATATGGTGTATTTGTAAGCACCTATATATACTGTTCCGGAAGCATATAAATTAAGTTAAAATGCTACAAATTGACATGTCGAAGCTAAAGTGGCTAATGGGCGACGTCTGCACTAAGCAGACCTTGTGGTTAATGGATATCACATCCTCGGCTTGAACAAATAAAACCACTCTTAACCAAGGGCAATCGGTTTATTGACTCCACTTTCAGAGAAACAGATTGGAAAAATGATAACTCTTCAGTAATATCTCTTTATTAATACTTTCAAGATAATTATAAGCTTTCCTACAAAAAAAATTAACATGTGAAAAATTAAAGCCCACTGATTTTCTGAAACAACAATCATAAAATGGCACTTACAAATAAAATATTTAAAAAAAATCGAGAAACATTTAAAATTCATGCGCCTCGAACAGTTTTATTTTAACATGTGTGAAAATGTTATACTTTCTAACAATCATGTACTTAAATTGTACAATTTCTTCAATTTGTAACTAATTTTGCTACATAATAATATATTTCACAGATTTTTGTTCTATATAAACTTGTATAACACCCTTACAATTAACTAGTATTGCTTTTTCGAAATGCACTGAGAAAAATTTAGTTATTAAACTGCATTGCTGAAATGTTTCATTATATTAGGTAGGTATCTTTCTAATTATGTGAGATCACCGTTAACTTGTAGCAAGAAAACCTATTGCTACCCATAGATAAACTTAGTTTTCGAAACGTTGCTTACTATAGTTATATGATAAATTAATAACCTTAAACAGTTTGCTTAAGGACGGAACCTATTAAACTCTATAATAGTAATAATTAGACGCCTTTTTGCTGTAATAAATATGTTTAATATTTTTGGCAATCCCAGGATTATAAATATAGTTTGATAGCACGTAAAACATTTCTTGCTATTCTTACTAAACCGCACCCTTGATACAAGTCGGCGTTAACTTAGCTGTATTGCTGTATTAAGTTTGGAGCTGGCGTGACAACATACTACTTGGTTCCGCAACTAGGTGGCGGCACGTCCACCACTCACTTTGTATTAAGTTGTCTGCCGTTGAGACTGCGCAGTATACGTCTGCTTTCGAACAGAAAACCGAATGGAATTACCATTCGAGCACCATTCGCTGTCAGTGATCAGTGTGCTCAGTGACTAAAGAATAGGGATGCCCATTCTGAATCGATATTTTCGATAATCTATATCGAAGATCGATTTTGCGAATCTATTTTTTAATGTTGCGATTTATATTTTAAATCGAACATTTTCGAAAGATCGATTTTTTAATACATTTAAACAACAAATTTGGTTCTAAATTTTCAACCTTGATCTTAACAGTCTTTGATCGATAGCAACCGACAAACTACCTCAACAGTTTGCTTAAGCAAACATGAATAATTTGTTTTGTACTTAGTAGTATGTGGTGAGATCTGTGAACAGAACTTGAAGGCGCTGTAAATTAAAAATGACACGACAATTGTGTTAAAGCCAGGTTCATACACTCGAGAATTGAAAAATGCGAAACTAATTCTTATTGGTCCATTTCAAATAATTTTAGAATATTATTCGAATTAAATCAATAGGGATACGTTTCGCGCAATTTCGCGAGTGTATGAACCCATCTTTAGATTTTAATAGACATTTTTCTCGGTGTTTAAATTATTATAGAATAACATTAATTTTCCTTTCATCTAATTATTGACAAATCAAATATGTATATACTATTAACTATCACTGATGTATTTAGAACACAATAATTATATGACCGAGTTCACCGAGCGCCAACAATTAAATAGTTCTGTCAATGTATGCCCTCACCAGTACTGCTGGAACTCAACTGTTGCCAATTTCTCAACGCGGAATAACAGACAGACGTCACAAAAGAGTGCTTGAAGACAACAATACGTAAATACGTTCATTAGTTTCCAACCGCTGAAATGTAGTCGGTAGTCAAGACATAAGCGCTTAAACTCAGCTCTTTTGCTATGTGGACCTCTAAAATCTTATGTTGATTACACTGATTTTAATTTATCATACTTATGTTAGAAAATAAAATAAAAGGAAGAATACCAGTCAAGAGAAAAGGGCAATGACATTGACAATGACAAGTGACATATATCATAGTCTTCAAAAAAAGAATACTTTTGTCAATTTTTTTTATTTTCTGTTTTGTAGATTGTCAATCAGAAATTCCGAAAGGAGGTTAGTGTCTAATGTTAACTGTTAGATATTAATGATCGGTATTCCTCCCTGAATTTTAATTGTATTACAAACATAAATATTAAATAGAGTGATGAAATAAAGAATGGGCGATATGCTTAAACAATTGCGTGAAAAGTCTCGAAAGAGAAAACAATTACTAGCACAAACTGTAAGTATTTATACATTTTAACTGTTTTTTTTTATTAAGCAATGGTAATGCTCAAAAGTTTTATAAACCCACAATTACATTTGTTATAGTTTGTTTATTGTTTCAGTTAGGAGTTTCTAATGTAGAAGAACTACGTCAGGTATTAGGGACAGCTGTTGAAACACCCAAGAAGAAAACCAATTTCAGTAAAGAAAACTCCAATGAAGAAGATGAAAATTATGACTATAAAAAAGAAAGTGATGAAATGGTATACAGGGATTCATCTACATTCCTTAAAGTGAGTCTTTTTGTGTTTCCTCGTTATTTTATGTCATGAAGTATCAAAATTTAAAGAAAACGTTATTTATGTACTGAACGTCAGGCTCTACAGCAGGTACAGTGGAAATAAATCGAAGTCAAACCAATTCTATGTACCTAGATGTGTTAATTTCATCCACATTAGGGTATGGTCGACTTAACATTGACTTCATATTAACAAAATTATAACATAATATGGCGTAAAATCAGTTGTACAGGCCTTCATAAAGTTAAACAACGTGGTAGGTTTCATTTATGATAAGTTTTTGAAGTTATTTTGTTATTTCTAGGAGTATGTTTCTTTATTTCAGTGAACTCTATTCCAACATAGAATTCACTGATATTGGAAATTTTCAGTTGTAACTAAGGCACAATGATTAATACAAGTGCAAAGTTGACGAGCTTCTCACGACAGTAAAAACTTGGTTGTGAGGAGTTTGCAGATAGGAACAATATATATTATGCTCACATGACCTTGATGTATGGCAGGGTTGGTTCTTCCTTCTTTGAGCTTTTAATTAGGCAAACTGATGTTAGTGCCGGTCAGGAATGTCAGTGGGCAAGATTAATGCAGCGCCTCGGGATGTTTTTTATTTTGTTAAAAACAGAAAAAACTCATGAGTCACAACCAAGCTTTTACTGTCACAAGACCCTCGACAAACTTGCATTCTTTCTCAGTTTGTTGCTTTCCTTACCAAAAATATAGAGGTCATGACCAGTCAGGTGGGGGTTCTCCTTTCCCTCCTGCATGCCTACAACTACCCACAGTGCAAAATGACATGAAAATGTTCTCGAAAACGACCCCCTTGCTACTTAAATGTCTCAAAGCTGCTGAATATCGAAACATACAAATCGTGTGTTTTTTATAACCTTCATTTCTTATAACTAGATTTCCTGCAAGTTTTTGGTATGCTGTCTTATGGTGTACGCTGTTTTTTAAACTTCTGATTGATGTTAAGTTGACTGTTCCCTTAATTTATATATAAATATATATATATATATATATATATATATATATATATATATATATATATATATATATATATATATATATATATATATATACACCAATTACAAATACAACTTGCAACTTGTTAAACTCTGGACTTGAAGGTTTGGAGGTTCGGAGGAGAAGGAAAAACATGTGCCGGCAAGGAATTCCACAGCTTAGAAGTCCTCAAAAGAGCGGGCATAACAAAATGTTCTATGCCTAGTGACCTGGACAGCAAAAGGGTGCATTTGCTCTGTCCCCCGTTAGATCTGTTGGGGGCAGCAGGTGGAGGAACTATGCAAGAAAGCTCCTCTGAGCAGTGCCCGTGCAGATATTTATAAAAGAAAGAGACGTCAGTGGGCAAGGGATGGCATCCTTTGGGTGAGGGTAGGGTCACCGATGAGACGTATAGCTCTCTTCTGAATGGAGTCCAGGATAGCGAATGTAGAAGCGGCAGCAGCAGCCCAGATGTGGGAGCAGTATTCGAGGTTTGGCCTTATTTGTGAAGTATGTAAGGTATAGAGATTAGCTGGTGAAAAGTATTTGCGAGCCCGGATGAGGAAACCTAATTTCTTAGCAGCCGCTTCTGCAATTGATGTGACATGTTGGTGCCAATTGAGATTTCGATCCACAGAAATGCCAACAACTGAAAAGGGCTCATTACTTTGAATAACTTGGTTGTTCATTGTGATGGGTCTAGGACTGGTGTATCTCTTAGCAAGACTGATATTTGGTGGAGTTGAATTGTATTATATTTCTACTTTCACAGTCTGATATTTTTTGGAGATCCACAGAGACAGAACACTCCATGAGTCTGCGATCCTCATCTAATTGGGCTAAAGAGACAGGCAGAACTGGGTTGGATGTGCTAGAGAGAAGGTCATTGATGTGGAGGAGAAACAAAGTGGGGGCTAAAGCTGGGATTGTGTAGAAGCGTTTTGTGAGCTTTGAGCTTTTCAATTCTGGCCTTGTCACATGATTTAGAGAACCAGGGCTTTTGGGTGGCTGAACAGGTTTTCTGTGTACGTGAAATAAATAATTCCATGCCAACTTGGATAATTTCGGTGACGTTTTGTGAGATATCAGAGGGGTCAGGATGAGAGAAGCAAACAGACGCCCATGGAAATGAGGAAAAGTAATCCCGCACTTCGTCCCAGTTCGCGGAATTGTAGTGCCAAACGATACGTGGGTGTGATGACTGTGTGACCTTGGGTTGCGCAGGAAGCAGTGACCATCCCGTGGTCTGAGCGACCAAGGGGGACGGTGACTGATGTCTTATAGCATTCAGGTTTTGTAGTAAGAAAGAGATCCAAGGGATTTGAGCTGTGTGTTGGGATGCGAGGAAAGTAAGTAGGTTGTTGAACCATATTGACTAAAGAATTGCTGACTGCAAAGGCCTCCGCTGCTCTCCCTTGTGGATCGGTTTTTGAAGATCCTAGCCATTCCTTATTATGGACATTGAAGTCACCAAGAATAGTGACCTCGGAGGAAGGATATACCAGATGGTCGGTTTTTTCAGAAAGGTAGTCGAAGAGCTGGACAAAGTTGTTGTCAGAAGGTGACTGGTAAATGCAACAAAATTAGTTGCAACCCTAAAAGAGAGTTTCATCCAAAGTATGTCTTTTCTTCCAGTTTCGAAATTGGGGAGTCTGGTGCCGGGTAGATTGCTACGGACGTATGCGCACACACCTTCATGCAAGAAGCTCATACCCCGGCAAATTAAGGTTATCAGTGGCTGTTTTGGCACTGATTTGGGTTTCGGTGAGGAAGAGGAGTTGGGGCCTAATAGCCTGGAGGAAATGGTGGACGGAGTTCCGGTTAGAATTTAGGCCACATATATTCGAGAAGGATATGTTAAATCTTGATGCCGGCGCCCCCTCTCCCGGATATCCGAATGGAGGGCTATTTTATCTCCGGAATCTTTTGAACAAGGAGGAGCCATCATCATTTTTGTTTATAAGGGAAACCGACTCATACACCAGAACCGAAAACGTCCGTTGGGATTTCACCGGCCCCTTGATGTAAGGGGTGGTACCTCCTCGGGCGTGTGGGTGGGAAGCTATCTAAGGAAATAATTACTGTGTTGGTGGTGGCAACTTTATTGTAAATAAAACCAAAAAAATTTGTTGGTAATTAAAAAGCTTAAAGATGCAAGAATGTGGAAGCGTAAATTTATCTGGGTTTTTTTCTGTACTATTTACCTGTGAGTGTGTAGTGCCTAGTGTCTTAAGCTACTGTATTTAACGTTATTTTTGCTCTAGGGCACCCAATCATCGAACCCACATAACGACTACTGCCAGCACTTTGTGGACACCGGCCAACGTCCCCAGAACTTCATCCGTGATGTTGGCCTAGCCGATCGCTTCGAGGAATACCCCAAACTCCGTGAGCTCATTAAACTAAAGGACGAGTTAATATCATCGACAGCGACTCCCCCGATGTACCTCAAGTGTGACCTTATGAATTATGACCTAAAGCAAATCAATGGTAAGTTTGATGTGATTCTGGTGGAGCCACCTCTGGAAGAGTACCAGCGTACTATGGGAGTTACAAATATGCAGTTCTGGTCGTGGGAACACATAATGAATCTGGATATCGGGGAAGTGGCAGCACAGAGGAGTTTTGTGTTTCTGTGGTGTGGAAGTTCAGAAGGTTTGGATATGGGGAGAGTGTGCCTGAGAAAGTGGGGCTTCAGAAGGTAAGTTGCATTTACAAAGTAGTTTTGTAACACTTTTTTATTTATTTATTTTTATTTAAACACCACCACAACACACCACAGCCTAAATACTATCGTACCGTGGGTGTCGACGAGGAGGAAAGACGCAACTTGTTAATTCTGGACTTGAAGGTTTGGAGGTCCGGGGGAGAAGAAAAAAGCTGTGCTGGTAAGGAATTCCACAACTGGGAAGTCCTCGGGACAAAAGAGCGGGCATAACAAGATGTTCTATGTCTGGTGACCTGGACAGTAAAAGGGTGCATTCGCTCTGTTCCCCTGGTAGATCTGATGGGGGCAGCAGGTGGAGGAACTATGGAAGAAAGCAGTGCCCATGCTGATATCTATAAAAGAGAAAGAGAGGTCACCAACGGCACGTCGGTGAGCAAGGGATGCCATCCTTTGGCTGAGGGTAGGGTCACCGAAGAGACGCATAGCTCTCTTCTGAATGGAGTCCAGGATAGCGAGTGTAGAAGCTGCAGCAGCAGCCCAGATGTGGGAGCAGTATTCGAGGTTTGGCCTTATTTGTGAAGTATATAAGGTATAGAGATCAGCTGGTGAAAAGTATTTGCGAGCCCGGAAGAGGAAACGTAATTTCTTAACAGCCGCTTCTGCAATTGATGTGACATGTTGGTGCCAATTGAGATTTCGATCCGCAGAAATACCAACAAGTGAAAAGGACTCATTACTTGGAATAACTTGGTTGTTTATTGTGATGGGTCTAGGGCTGGTGTATCTCTTATGAGATAGAAAGTAGAGGTGTGCGAAGCTTCGAAATTACGAACCGAACCCGAACTCGAACCGAACCTTCGGTTCGAAAATATGTTCGCACTAGCGATGTTGAATTTGTTCGAAGTTCGAAATATGTAATTTTCTAGAATAGTTCGAAGTTCGTTGCTCAAAAATACTTCGAAATTTAACTTTACAGGCATTGAATGCTGCCAAAGACAGCGTAGTTGCGGCCCCGTTAACTCGGTAGCGGCGCTTTAAACTCGTTATCGGTCTCATTGGAGTGGATAGCGTAATTTTATGAGATTTCACTCATGCATATTTTTGACAGTTGGTGGGCACATTGAGACACGACGGAGCCATTTAGCAATAACAGAATTATTTTTCTTATATATCTTAGCCTCCCAACACCTTTTTCAGTAACAACATTATGATGGCGGTGTTCGAAAGCGATCGGTAACGTAAATTTTCAGAATTTATGAGGATAATTGCAGATTGACTTTGGAAAACACTGGTTTCAACATGATTTATTTCACCATGAGCCAAAACCATCAGCACCAGAAGACATTTTCACCCAATCAACCTGCAAATTTGCCGAACTCTTCCTTTTTGTTAAAAGAATGGGAATCTTTCATATCAAATATTGTATGTTACAATATTCCTAAATTTTGTGTTTAAGGAAATGATATATGAACACTGAAGAATTTTGGGTAGTTCGATGTTCGATTTTAATTTTCTAAGAAGTTCGAAGTTCGACTGTGAACCTTAGACATACTATTTCAGAGGTTCGAAGTTCGAGGCAACATATTTGCTTGGGTTCGTTCATAGTTCGGTTCGAACAAAACATGGGTTCGCACACCTCTAATAGAAAGCAAGAGATTTGGTGGAGTTGAATTCTACAAGATTTCTACTTCCCCAGTCTAATATTTTTTGGAGATCCACAGAGACAGAACCCTCCATGAGTCTGCGATCCTCATCTAATTGGGCTAAAGAGAGAGGCTTAGAATATTGTATATTTGAGTGGAGGGTGCCGTCATTCGCGTTACTATGAACTAGGTTGGATGTGCTAGAGAGGAGGTCATTGATGTGGAGAAGAAACAAAGTAGGGGCTAAAGCTAAACCTTGAGGGACTCCTGCATTAATTGGATATAGTTTAGAGGAATGGCCATCCACGACAACAGAAATGCTCTAGTTGGAGAGGAAATTTGCTGTCCAGGTACAGAGTTTTGATGGTATGTCATAGGCCGGAAGTTTATTAAGCAGCGCTGCGTGCCAGACCTGGTCGAATGCTTTGGATATGTCTAGAGCGACAGTTTGGGATTCACCGCGTAGTTCAATAGCCTTGCTTTAAGAATGGGTGACAAAGGAAAGGAGGTCGGCAGTTGATCTGCGCTGACAGAATCCATACTGCCTGTCGTGGATTAGACTGTGTTTTTCAAGAAATTTTAGTAATTCAGTGTTTATATACTTTTCCATCACTTTAGAGACGACTGAAAGAAGAGAAATAGGCCTGTAGTTGCTAGGATTTGGATCCTTTCTTGGGGACGGGTTCTACTCAAGCAGTTTTCCAGTTACTAGGGAATATGCCTCTATTGTAAAATTTTTGAAACAGACGAGTCAGGACAGGAGCAAGTTCTGGTGCGCATTTTTTGAGAACAATTGCTGGGATCTCGTCAAGGCCAGAAGCTTTCCTGGTATTAAGAGAAGAGAGCATCTTTTGTACCTTTTTAGTTTTGAAAATGATATCCGCCATTTTATGCGCGACATTGGGGACTGTTGGTGGTTGAACATTTGGAGGTGGGTTGAGAGTAGAATTGCCGGCGAACAACGAGGCAAAAAGTTAAGCCTTGTCCAGGGCGGTAGAAACAAATTCATCCTCTGAAACAAGAGGTGGGAACGTGCTCTTGCAGAAATTATTCCCAATAGAATTAGTCCAGAAGGGTTTGCTGCTGTTGGAGCTTGAGAGGACTTTGTTTTTGATGTGGTTATTAAACGAGTTTTTTGCCTCAGAAAGAATGTGGACATAGCGGTTTCTTGCGTCGTTAAATGCTTGACGGTTTTCTTGACTGGGATTGTGTAGAAGCGTTTTGTGAGCTTTGACCTTTTAAAGTCTGGCCTTGTCACAGGATTTAGAGAACCAGGACTTTTGAGTGGCTGAAGAAGTTTTCAGTGTACGTGAAATAAATAATTCCATGCCAGCTTGGATGATTTCGGTGTTGTTTTGTGAGATATCAGAGGAGTCAGGATGAGAAAAGCAGACAGACGCCCGTGGAAATGAGGAAAAGTAATCCCACATTTCGTCCCAGTTCGCGGAGTTGTAGTGCCAACCGATATGTGTGTGTGATGACTGTGTGACCTCGGGTTGCATTGCGCAGGATGCAGTGACCATGCCATGGTCTTGAGCGACCAAGGGGGGCGGTGACTGGAATGCGAGGAAAGTAAGTAGGTTGCTGAACCATATTGGCTAAAGAATTGCTGACTGCGAAGGTCTCCGCTGCTCTCCTTTGTGGATCGGTTTTTGAAGATCCTAGCCATTCCTTATTATGGACATTGAAGTCACCCTGAATAGTGACCTCGGACGAAGGGTATTTAGAAATCAGATGGTCGGTTTTTTATTACTTAATCTAACTTTATACACATCATAAAAAGTAGTCCGTGATTTTCATTTATACTGTTGGGTTTTCTTTTTCCTTCATTTCCAAAAAGTTTTCTATGGAAGTTAATAAACTAGCTCATTCTCTGTGTAAACAAGACTATTCACCTGCCTCAAACGTGTGGTGATCGAAAACTGATTGGAATAAGCCACAAGTTTCAAGATGAAACAAACAGAAAACAAAAAGCCACACAAATGTGCAGTTGTAATGCACTAACTAACGTTGATTTGAAGTGGTAAGAGGGACTCTATCATTTCTGAGTGGAAGAACCCATAAATATTTTCTCTTGTGTTGTCCATGGTAAAATCTATTACCCATTAGTATCATGTCCCAATCAAGAAACATGTGCATCTAGTCCTAGTGTGTCTGAATTGTCATATGTTTAGGTAGAAGCAACGAAATTCACAGAAAGACGTAGCCCTCTTGTTTACTTTCACACTTTTGTGTATCTCAATAAAAATGTGAACGAGTCAGCGCAATAATCACCTTGCTAAAACTGAAATCGCCTGAAATGCTGTCTTGTTAAATCAAGCTTTTTAGCATTGGCTCTTACACAATTCCATTCAAATCACCAAAATTTGCTCGTTAAATGAAAAGATCATTAAATCTGCTACTCGCAAAACCCGGATCCCACTGTATACTTCATAGAAGTTTCTGTTGAGAGCTTGAATAACTTGATCTGCTACTCGTAGAACCCGGATCCCACTGTATATTTCATAGAAGTTCCTCTTGAGAGCTTGAATAACTTGATCTGCTAATCGTAGAACCCGGATTCCACTGTATATTTCATAGAAGTTTCTGTTGAGCTTGAATAACTTGATCTAAATCAATTTTTTCTGTAAATCCATTTCTAGATTTACTCACTCAAATCCAATTTTTTTTTTAGGTGTGAGGATATCTGTTGGATCAGAACTAACATAAAGAATCCTTGCCATTCCAAGAATCTAGAATCCAAAGCAGTATTTCAACGTACAACCGAACACTGCCTAATGGGTATCAAAGGTACGGTTCGACGATCAACAGATGGTGACTTCATTCATGCCAATGTAGACATTGATCTCATCATATCTGAAGAAAATGAATACGGGACTCTAGAGAAACCAGTTGAGATCTTCCACATCATTGAACATTTCTGTCTGGGTCGTAGAAGACTTCATGTGTTTGGTAGGGACAGCACAATCAGGCCAGGGTGGTTAACTATAGGACCCGAACTAACCAATTCGAACTTTAACGCGGACTTGTATTCTGGTTATTTTAATGCGAACAATCTGACAACAGGGTGTACAGAGAGGATAGAAGCGTTAAGGCCAAAGAGTCCTCCACCTAAAGTTAAAGGCAACTCAGGAGGCAGGGGTAGAGGAACTTTTGCAAGAGGCAGGGGTCGAGGGCGATAGTGTATTTTTTTATAGTTTTAAGGGACTATTTTATAATGTAACTCAACTAGTTTTAAATCTGGATAGTAAAGTGGCCCTGTAAGGTGTTTATTATAGTTTTTAAATAATGTTGACGAGGTAATTAAATACAGTATTACTAATATATTTCGGAATTCTTCGATCTTTAATACCTGTGTACTAAAAGTAGTCTTTTTTATTTGACACTTTTCAAAGATAATATTAGGCGCTTTTCAAAGATAATATTAGGCATTAAACTTAAGAATTATATTTCTGTGAAATTGACATGAGTGTCTCACCGCAGTCAGTTTTGTTTCGTGCTGTCAATGTTTATCTAAAGTTTCTAAATTCAAATTCATCAACCCGAGTTTCAGCTAATGTACGACTGCTTGTAGGGTTATTTTTACACTAATACAGCATGTCCAGAAAGCACATGCACGTACGTATAACAA
Source organism: Tillus elongatus (assembly GCA_964006375.1). Lineage (NCBI taxonomy): Eukaryota > Metazoa > Arthropoda > Insecta > Coleoptera > Cleridae > Tillus > Tillus elongatus. The sequence goes on along the minus strand of OZ023268.1, from coordinate 140,486,009 downwards.
AAAACAGCAATAAACTAACTGAAAAAATGACAGATAGGTATAGAGGGTACTAGTGGAAAACGAAAGGGAAATATAATATATATCAAATGCATTAAAAATATACGGGGTGTTTCTGAACCTGTCCTGAATGAACTGATGTGACCTTACAACCTGACCACCCTCACTTTTGAGAATAAGGAGTAGGTGAATTAGATGATTAGATGCCATCTTGTTAGATCATATATATATATATATATATATATATATATATATATATATATATATATATATATATATATATATATATATATATATATATATATATATATATATATATATATATATATATATATATATATATATATATATATATATATATATATATATATATATATATATATATATATATATATATATATATATATATATATATATATATATATATATATATATATATATATATATATATATATATATATATATATATAGGGCTTTCATTAATTACCGAACCCCACGTGACCGGATTCTGTCTCTCTCTTAGTGAAATATGAGTTTTTGAGTTGGCAGTCCAAGAAGTAACCAAAAAAACCACTAGACTAGGGACCCTAAAGTTAATTGACAATTGACAGTTCAGTCCATTGGCACTCAATTCCTTATGACGGTTATTTTGTATGTATATTTTGCATTTTCCAAGTAAGACCAGTGTTTACCTTTTTCAAATAATTTTCTATCTGTTGGACACTAAAAATAAACAGTTTTTATCAAAACTTAGCATTTTCATTCCGTTTTTACGTAAGTTAAAAGTGTAGGTATGTTGAAGTTATGTTGTTGACGATATTCAACATCGCATGGAACGAAGACCTACCAAATCTGTTCGTCGGTAATCTGCCCAAATAGGTACATATTTGCTCAATGTTACACAATACACAGTCCCAAAACCATAAATTAGAAGTTTCAATAATCGAACCTCAATTTGTTTACGTACATTACAAAATTTTGATATCTATACAAAATAAAGGTAATATTTTATTATGTTTTTAATTTATTTTTTTAACGATCAATAACATTAAACCATACATGAACAGACTTGCTGTCAAAAATACTAAATAATAAATACATTATTTATTACATAATTATAATTAATTTTTAACGAAAATAAAACTACCTACCCTTTTTTAACAGATATATACAGGGTGTTTCGCATAGGAACAGACACAGAGCAGGGGCATGTAGGGTAATCCAAAATATTGTGATTTAACACAACTTCACACTATACTGAGTTGCACCCGTTAGAAGTTACAGGCCTTCAAAGTGGGGGCAAAAAACAAATAACTGAAACAATAGAAATAATATAACATTTGCACCAATAAATTACAGAAAGTGTTCAAAATGATCACCGTTCTCTCTCGGGCATAAATTTATTCTTCGTCGAAAATTGAAGTCTACTCTATCCAACAACTGTTGATTGTTTCTAATGAGTGTGCTTTTATGTGTAATGCGATTCCACAATTCGGCTCGAGACGCAATTTGTGAGGAATACACAAATTCTTTTAACATGCCCCAAAGAAAGGAGTCACATTTATTGAGATCTGGCGATCGTGGAGGCCAAATATGTGAGCAATTATTTCCTCTTCCAATCCATTTATTTGGATACTGGTGGTTTAAATAGTCTCTAACAGCAATACTGAAATGAGGCGGTGCTCCATCGTGCATAAACCAATGTTCCAATCTAAATTGTAGAGGCACCTTGCCGAATAGATCCGGGAGATTGTTTTGGGGAAATTCTAAATAAGTTTCGCCATTTAATCGATTCGGTAAAATAAGTGGACCAATTAAATACTGATCTAAACATTTATTTTAAACTCGTGTTGGAAATGTCGAGGAGTTACTGAATGAGGGTTTACATCAGAATATTCATGATGGTTATCTAAATTTGTAATACCTCTGCGGGTGAAACAAGCTTCGTCAGTAAAAATAATTTTCTTTTGAAAATTAATTTCTTGATGCAAAATAAACTGACAGAAATACACTCGTTTAACCAAATCTTCCAGTAACAATTCTTGCACTTTTTGGATATGATATGGGTGCAGTAGATTACGTCTTATTACTCGGTGAACAGAAGTTTGCAATATACCAGCTTGTCAAGATAGATTTCTAGTACTAATATGTGGGTCATCTTCAATTGTATTCAAAATAAGTTCTTGCTTGTGCCCTGGTTGCCGTAGTTCGTCCTTGAGTGTTACTGAAAAAGTTGCCTGTTTCTCGAGCCTGTCTTTCAACATTGCTAAATGTCTCTCTATGAGGGATTACACGATTAGGAAATCTCAGATATTCTTCAACACTTCTTCTGTAGTTTGCTTCACAGAAACCTAATACTAATAGCATGTCAACTTCTTCGCTTAATCAAAACTTCCCGGCTATTTTCACAACACTCAGCAAATATTACTAAAACAAGATTTCTGATTGTCAAGTCAGACGTTAAATTTCATAGCCAATGTTTGAATTTCCGATGATTTTAAATAACACAGCTCTAATACGTGTATTTAGTTATGTGGAATTTTGTTGAAAACGACAAAGTTTTTTGAAAATTAATAAGAGTAATAAAAGTTTTAGAATTAAATTCCCCATAAAGTGAACTAATAATTTTTTAAATCCACTTTTTTTCTCTTTAAAAAAGATCAAGCCTTCTCTTTTTTTAGATTGTCCTTTTTGTATAATATTCTCTCCAGCACTTTGAAGGAATTACACTTGGTAACGTCTTTTTTGATCTTATATCGCTTTTTTGATGGGCTCTGGATGAATTAAGTGTTTTGTTAAAAGATTCAGACAAAGAAACCTGGAATATTTTCTCACAAGTTTTGCTGCAGCTCTTCTTTAACAAAATTTCAGTAAAGTTCGGTTTCAACTGTGGGCTGAATTTTCTGATAAGAGACATGGCAGTTTTTTTAGAGACGATTGAGTTGATGAAGTACTTATTTTTAATATAATATGTACATATTAGTGGTCTAGAACTGATAGATAATACCCTGTTGCCGTCCACTAAAAATGTTTCCAGTTTGTTTTTGAAACTCCCGCTATTTGGTGGTCGACAACTGGACTTCGTGTCTATGATACCAATACTAATAGAAACACCAAGTGCGATAGTCACATTTCACCCTGCATGTGATAGAAAGAGACATCGAATGATTTAATGCTTTGACCCACTTCCCAACCAGCCTGGTTGAAAACTAGATTTTGCGGTATTTTATAAGTCCAGTTCTCGACCACATAAGATTTAACTAGAAAATCCAATTCACAGGGTATTTTTGTTTTAAATCAAAGCAAATATGGCATTCAAGCATTAGTAAAATCTGCAATCATGATTAAACGATAAAATAATATGAATATTTACTGTTTCTAAGCAGGACCTACACTGGCACTTTAATTCTAGCAACAAACGTTAGAACTGTCTTGAGTAGCAACTAATTGAAAGGCTATAATTCCGCTATTCATTGCTAGAGTGCCATGTGGTTTTAGCCATATGCACAGAGCATATAGTCGAAAACAGGAGTGTAGTCAACAATCATATGTTAGGCTTATTTTTGCTATTATTACATACTTTATTAGGAAATGGTCGACAACTGGCAATGATCGGTTAACTGGCACATTTACCTTATGCAATTTTCAATGGGCCCCATTACTGGTTGCATACATTGAGGGAGGAGACCGAGTACCGGCTGTGTATGGAGAATGAAGACAGCAGAGCATGTGCTGTGTTACTGTCCGGCAGCGGACAGGGCTAGATACCTGCTCTTTGGCAAGGTAAAGCTTGCTCCAGAAGATCTGGATCAACATTCGCCCACAAAGATTATCGACCTCTGCAGGAGGCTGGATTTGTTGGGCGAAATATAGACTTTAGGCGTGAGCCACAATAGACCTTAAGCTCGCGGTGGAGGGACCGATATGGCCCACTCACATACAAACCTAACCTAACCTAACCTACATTGAGGGAAGTCACGCCTGGGTCCTGGGCCCATTTTCTCCTTAGGGCTGGTCCGCATCTTTGCCACCGTTAGCATCGCAGCCTTTGGCTTTTATTGTGCATGCCCTTTGTTTTTCTACTCCACCCATTCCAAACTCACTGTGCCTTGAACTAGTCTGCACAGCAATTGGTATGGTGAAGTTTTATATTGCTCTGTCTCCGGTCTAGGCTGTCCGTAAATAAAATGTCTTTTGCAGTCCAAAGCTTTACACTCACACAAAATGTGCTGGGCTGATTCCTCCCCCTCCCCAGAGAGTCTGTATGTCAGGTCCCCCTCGAACCGCCCCATTTTCTGAAGGTGTTTCTTGACAGCCATGTGTCCCGTGAAGAGTCCTGTTATGTTCCTGAGCTGTCCTCTGCTAAGATTTAGCAGCTCCACAGCTTAGTTGGGGGGGGGGGGGGATCCAGCAACACCTCCATGGCGGCTGTTGGGGTTGAAGTCATGGCCCCTGTGAAGCCGAGGCAAGCCATCTTTGGATCTTGTCTAGGTTTTGTTTGGCACTGGATTGTCTCACCTTAGGCCACCAGACCAGTGCCGCATATGTTAACAATGGTCTGACCACCCATGTGTACAGCCAGTGGGCCATACTCAAGTCTTAGTCTCCACGTTTTTCAACGTGACCATTCCAGGTTAGCTTAGATTCCAGTATGACCCAAAGATATTTTATCTCCCTAACCATTGGGATGTTTCTACCGTTAAAGAGTGAGAGTTCTATGGTCCATACATGTTAGATACAGTTTGATCACACATGCAGTGTAAAAATGACCTATCAATTGTAAGTCTGGTCTTGTCTAGGTCACAGTGGATATTTCGAAGACACGTAAATGACTTGCATTCTCTGGCTTATGTAAGTCGCATACAGTAAAATGGCATGTTTATTAAATTGGATCTTCAGATTTCTAAACTAGGTGTGGGGGGTGGCAGTAGTAACAGTATTGTTCACCACTCTGGGTTCAAACACTGAACTAAATTAACTACAGAAATAAACAAGAAAACACAATCAAATTTTTTGAAATTTATTTTCTATATACACATATATGGGTTTCATATATAAAATATAAATCCGTAGTTATGAACATTTCTAACAGACTACATGTAGGGCCTATCACATTCATTTTAAAATAAAATAAAAATTAAAGACTAACGAAAAAGTGAACAAGCTTTACAGTAAACATTATATCTCTGCCAAAATACAACATACTCAAAAATAATTCGACAAATAAATAAAATTAACCAGTGTTAAAATTTCCATAACAAAAAGTACGTTCTAAGGATAATCAGTTAACATACCAGACTCTAGAAACTTATAAACCATTATTATGCTAATTTTTGCAAATCTGCAAGGCTTAAAGTATATAAACCTAATAAACCTGTTTCAAAAATACACACTCCAGTATAAAGACTTGAATTTTTTATTGTTATTACTATTATTACTGGGCTAGGCATTATAACAGTATAATATGTTGCAAGCTCAGGTTTTCATAATCTGAATGCCCCACGCAGTAAGGTGATTCATATACATAATTATACAGGACCTAGTACTGCCCCCTGTGGTGCACCACACATTTTATTCAACAAGCTGACATACAACAAAACTATAAACCATTACCTGGTGTTTTGTATTAGTTTCCTCAAAGCTACTTTCATTTAAACGTTCTGTTCTTACAATGTAAAGTTACTAAACCTGTGGTCAGCGCTTATAAACACACTTCGCTAAAACCCTCTTCACCACAACCAGGTTTTTTTTTTACACCTGATGATGGTTTCGCTAAAAAAGTCAGTTTCACCAGCAAATCAAATAATACAGTGTATGTGAAGTGAAGTGTATTTCACTGAAGCGATAATTATAAATCAAAAACTTATTAAAACCTTATTAAAATATCTTTAAATATTTTAAACCTTGCAGCAGCAAAAAAATAGCAAGTTAATATTGTTATTTAAATCTTTGTACATTGTCTAAAGCTTTCTGTTACAACTAAAAATATTGTACACTCAGATTGTCGTCAGCACAAAAAACGGAGAGTGGTATATTCTAATCAAGAATACAAAGTTTAGTGGTTTGTTGTTTATTTCAAAAATTTAGATACACCGATTCTAAGCCCAAAGGCCTCATTTAAAGCTATATTAAATATTTTTAATTTTTGATGACCTTTAACAAATATAGAAAGGTGGGTATAGTTAGAATCAAGTTTATAATTGAATTAAATTAATTTTTATCACAATAAATATACGGTTTTCAGTTCTAAGCAAATCGAATTTTATACTATTTTAAGGACTTTTTTTTAATTGATAAGACTCCAGCAATTAAAAATCAAACGCAATTGAAATTGATTTTCATTTTGTTTTCACCAAAGCTATTTTAGCTCTGTTCTGTTAACACAAAAACTGAACTAAAAACTTGTGGTTTCGTTGATAAATGTTCCTTGGATGACATAATAAATACGGATATTGAGACTTTCTCTGGTATAAACCATCTCTTGTGAAGTTTTACCACTGGTTTTTGTTGCTTTATTACTTAAATAAGATACTTCACCAAGAGCCAAGTCAAAATTCAGTTTCTTTCATTTTTTCTCTGGGGTCACACTAGTTACCGTGAAGCCAAAGGAAAAGTCTCTACATTTACAGTATCACCTGATTTCACCTAGTTAAAGCAACAAAACTAAAACTATGTTTTATTTTTGGTTTGATTTGTAATCATAATATTTATTTTTAAAAGGTGAAGCAGTTAGTGAGCCTGTGCTGAAATCAAAATCAATTTTAAATGGAGGTGAAGGGACGTCATTTCCGATCAAAATAAATGAAACTATACATTGTAAAATTTTTTGACTACTGATTCGATAGCTTTGTAGGCAGGATGCTTATCTGTTTAAGTATCTATTTTTATGAGAAGATGTAAATAAATTAGTGGGGTGGATCTCAAAAAGTTTATGAAAAATCGCCAGAACAAATATTTTAAGCGCTCGTAAATATAACAATCATAATCATCTAGGCTCTGGGCATGTTGAAATTATAAACAATTAACTGCAAAAGTTGCACAGTGTAACCGTTGACCTAGAATAGAATACCCAAAGCCAGCAAAAGTTTCGGTTCAAAACGGTCACTGAAACATAGTTGATAGAGGAATGCGCAAGTTTTGAGTTCTACAGCCTCTACAACCAGGTCACTTAGTTTCAATAGGGAAAAAATGCAAACTCTGAATATGATATGTGGACGGTAGAAAAATACGTGTCTTGGGGACAGTGGTCTCTCAGCCGGCTCGGGCTGAGGAGTACGCCACAGCGACAGAAAAACAATATCGGCGGAGCGCCGCGAAGATATCATGGGGTTTTGGAGTGAATGTAGAGTTTAGTTAGGAGCTCAAATGGAGCTCACGGTAGTGGCGAAATGTTCGAGCTAGGGAGCTTAGAAGGGATTTAGGTTTTGGTAAAGTTAGTTAGTGTGGTAGCATGGTACAGGGCTGACTTTATTTCCCAGATTCCCGGTGAGTATGTTCAATGAAATAATATATTTAAAGTGACTTTTTATTAAAGGCTAGCTGTCTTAAGTACTGAAATAATTTTCATATAAAATTTGTATAGGTATCTTGAGCCATGGGCTTTAAGATAGAATTAGCATAGATGTTTGAGGGCGTTAGAATAGAATTAGAGTAAATTGGAATCAAATTAAAATTTAGATGTTGGTAGAGGGATTTTAGTCGAGAGTGGCGTTATTTTTAAAATGGAATTTTTGTGGAATTCATAATATGAAGGACAAGATAGGGCTTGGAGCCATAAGGGTTTAGTATCTCATTAGTATGGTATACTAATTACAGCGACAACACACCTATAAAGGAATACGGTTATGGTAGCTAGGCTCCCATAACATTGTGAGATGTACGACAGGGTCGCCATCTCGGTGCGGAACCAAGTAGTATGTTGTCACGACAGCTCTAGTTAACACAAAATCTTATAGACTGAGCTGATTTTCCCGGCTAACGAACTCATCTAAGTCAATTACAAAAGGTGGGTACAAATTTCATCAGAATCTGCCTATTATGTTTTGAGTCATCGAAAGTCAAACACTAGAAAACATTGATCGACAGCTCCAAATAACACAAAATGTTATAAAATAAAAACTGTGCACAAACAACAATTTTTTAAATCGCCTTAAAAAAAATTATAATTATTCAACACAAAATGTTGACATTTCTATTTTATAACGATAATATTAATTAAACCAGGACATTAACGGATTGTGCAATGCAAAACCCTTCCATTATTTTAGATTCGAAATAACGTCCCCTTTTTCAACGCTGTATTTTTATCTTAAATATTTCTATATGACACAACTATAATATGGTCAAATATACAAATATATAGTTTTTAATTAAATGAACCACAATCTTAAATTTGTATGAAACTCGATAAAAATAAATTATTTTTTATTATATTCAATACAATGTACAACAATTTCATATAAAAAAATATATTTAAAGCAAAGTCATTTTCACTGGTTTATACTAAACAAATCAACAAAGAGCTCTGATAAAATAGACATAAAATGATACAATTACAAATACAAATTAAAAGTTTTGTAGAGACAAAAAACATCATAAGATAATCCATGATATTTCCTTTTTCCAAAAAAGCTTATGGTCCTGAATATTATCATTATTATGGAAAATCAATTATACGGAGTATAACACAAAGAAGCCAAGGCTTGTGTCCTTGTGATTAAAATACAAATTAAAACACGGTTACAACAGTTTTTAAAATCTAACAATTTGATTCACTGACAACTGCCAATTATGACATTTTCTTTTCTTTGGCTACAAGTTTTTGCTGGCTGATTCCTGATAAGTCAAGGTTTATAGATTAAATAGGTTGTCTGGAAACTCTCGACCAATCAGAGAGTCGAGTGGGAAGTTTAAATTAAGATTTTTTTCACATAATTGATTTCAACTTAATGGATTCAATTAGTTGGTTTACCTTGAAAAGGATTAAAAAAATTAAGTATTATTTATGAAATTATAAATGCATAGTGCCTCAAATTGGACAGAATGTTTTTCTTCTAAACCAACCTAGGTTTTTAGTTTTTTAATACTTTACGTATTTTACTGGATATTGCTCATTTATTAATATGCAGCTAATCACATAACAGGGTTCCCACCAAAAACAGCCTATCAATTTCCCAGACTTTTCCCTGATCTCCCTGTCTTTAATCTTCTACAATTTAACCCCAACATGTGTAACCTACTACTACAGAATACAGTAGCTCTTCGCTTCATGGTGGAAAACACACTTCCCCATTTCAAATACGAAGCGACCAATGAATGTAAAAGTTTAAAAAAAATTATGATGGTTTTGCGGGAAAGAAATCATTTAATGAACAGTTTGTTTCAGTTATTTATCATAAAAGGAAACAAATAATTTTTCACTGACAGGGACAACAATTCCCTAACTCTTAGTCAGTTTTATTTATTTATGGGCCAGGAGCCCATTTAAGATAAGTATAAAAAGAAAAAAATATATACAATAAAAGCAGTTAATAAAATCATACAAAATGGTTACAAGTTAGACGCTTAACTTACAAAGTGACAGCGGTTTTAAGAAAACAGATTTTCTTGTGAAAAAGTCAAGTTCATCTGACAATTTGTTAGCCAACACTGAACATCTAATTAAATAAGAGTTATGACTGTAGTTGGTACGATGAAAAGCGACAAGAAATGAACTCTTTGAACGCGTTACTCTTGGTGGAACAAAGAAGTTGATCATAGAAAGTAAGTTAGGACAAGATACCTCGAAGTCAATTATAAGTTTTAAATCTTTTTGTTTGCGTCGAACATCAAGAAGCATGATATTAAAATATGTTAGTAAATCATCGAAACTACGATAATGATTGCGGCTTTTGAAAGCAAGATACTTTAAAAACTTGCACTGTACCAATTGACAGAATGACATGGGAGACCATACAGAAGAGGCATATTCAAGATGAGGACGTACAAGAGAAAAACAAAGAATTTTAACAGATCTGATGTTGGTGAAATCAGAGGTACATCTTTTAATAAAGCCAAGCAACTTCAGAGACTTAGAAATCACATTAGAAACATGAGGGATAAATGAAAAAGATTAATCAAATGCAACACCCAAATATCTAATTCAACAGACTTCAATGGTACTTGATGTAATAGGTATGGTCAAGTCTGTTCCTTCCTCTATAAAAAGAAATTGATTTGCATTTAGATGGATTGAGTTTCATCCCATTGTTAAGACACCAGCTTATTAAGTTGTCAATGTCATATGTAATCTTAAAAAAGTCTGAGAGACCTGTGATTCTGAAAATAATTTTAGATCACCAGCAAACAATAAAAATGTACAATGAAGGAAACACTTATGAATATCATTAATGAAGATATTAAATAGCAAAGGTCCCAAGTGAGAACCCTGTGGTACGCCTGACAAAACTTTTATCCCATTGGACATAAAATTCCCTATCCGCACCACCTGATATCTGTCAGAAAGGTAACTACCTATCCAGCTGAAAAGAGGGCCGCCAACACCAAGCATATGTAGTTTATGGATCAAGAGGTCATGGTTTACTCTTGTCAAAGGCCTTGGAAAAGTCGGTATAAACAGAGTCAACCTGAATACCCGCACCCAAGGACTCCGACAAGTAGGCACTGTACACCAACAAGTTTAGATTAGTAGAACGACCCGATATAAATCCATATTGCTGGTCAATGATTGAACCATTAAGGAGAGAAGTCTCAAAATTTTTTGAGATAAGAATACTTATCGGTCGGTAGTTCTCAAGAAGACCTCTGTCACCATATTTAAAAATTGGAAGAATGAAACTAAGTTTCCAGCATGTAGGGAAAACACCCATTTTCAGAGATAAATTAAAGAGGAACCATTGTCGCAATTTTTCTCAATGTTTCCCTGATTTCCTTGACAAAATTTTTTCATCTACAAATTCCCTGACTTTTTCCGGTTTCCCAGACGAGTGGGAACCCTGCATTTGGACCGTTTGATTATGGTACCCATACCTTTTTAAAATTCTATTAGTAGTAGATGTTAAAACACCAGTTCGACTCTGTACTTTCCGCGTCGAGGTACCAGGTTCTTCGATAACAACGCTGCCGGAATTCTTGGCGTCGATCGTGCTGATCGAACTGGACGACCGGGAACTGCAGACGAGGATGCCTTTTGGGACCAGTGGAATTACGCCCTACGTTAAATGGCCAAAGATATTTAGCGTTTTTACAATACAATTTGCCAGAACTGCTAGAAAACATCCCATTAGAACTTCAGAGAACAATGTCGCTTCAAAATGATGGATGCACAGCCCACTCTGCTTTAGCAGTAAGGCAATACTTGAATCAGACATACCCGGGCAGGTGGACGTCAAAGAATCAGAACACCAGCTCAAGAAATTTCACGAAGCAGTCTAAGAAGACTAAGAGGATCGTTCCTAAGACGATATAGTTTATGTATAAGACAGAATGGCCGTCAAATAGAGCATCTGTTATGAATAGTATAGTTTTTGTAAATGTCACAATCTGTTAATTTTTATTTATTAGCTACCTGATTTCACTTCCAAATTTACTTTCAATCCTCGACAGTGAATTACTTTTAAGAGATATTGATAATGTTTTATACCATTCTAGAATTTCCCTAAAACATGGAAGTTTTTGATATTATGAGCCAGTAAATTTTACTAACATTTTTTTTTTCAGTACGGAGGTTTATTCCAAATTTTAAAAAAATTGAGGAAGAAAAGTCCGATTTTTATTTTCTTTCCCTTTAGATTTTCTGAGTAATAATACAAAATATTTGAGATTGGTTCGATAACGCTATTATCAAGGATTAACAGGAACAAAAATCACATTCCGGAAATGTTTTTTTTCTGCATGTGAGGGGCAAAATACCTAAAAATTTAACATTTTTCATTTTTTTCATAAAATTGCCAATACCTTGAATACCGTAAACTTTTTGATAAGATCATATAGGGTTTTTCTGAAAGGGCTTGAGCTAGCCTATCTTCATGTAACGTTTGATTTACGACTTTTGGGACACGCTGTATATATATATATATATATATATATATATATATATATATATATATATATATATATATATATATATATATATATATATATATATATATATAATTCATGCAGAGTGTTTTAAATATCACCTGTGCAGAGAGAATATAGAATATGAATCTCCTATGTGGTTTTTTACTGTTTAAAAAGAAATTTGAATTTGTGATTCTACAAAACCTTTAATTTTTATGTTTACCAAGTCACTCTGCTTAACACATACATCAAGACACTATTACACAGGGCAACATTATAATAGAGTTCTTTCCTTAATCATATTGTGGTAAAACCCACGAAGAAATAATGAATCTACAGGGAAGGCAAATGAGTCCCTGGGGTTTTTTGTCACATCTTTCTTTCAATAGTTATGAAATAAAATATTTAAAATATGTAACTCATTGGGGTACAGTAATATATCTCTTAGGTTTTATTTTTCTTCATGTCAAATATACAACAACAAAAAAAGTAGAGTAGTACCTAGATTGTGACTTTCCGACACAAAGCAAAATGTTTCCTGTGATATTCAAGTAGTAATGAAATTATAATAATATTTACAGCTGGCAGTTAATAATAATTATCAAAGAACTGTGTATACTATTCCATTTTTACTATACACTACTAAAACTGATCATACCATTGACCTGACCTGACCTATATAGGGTGGCGCATTGAGAACGAAACAGACTGATTTGCGCCAAAAAATTTTTTTTGAAGAATCGCCGAAACACGTCAATTTTAATATTGAGGGGGACATGTTTTGACATAAAACTCAACTTTGTCACATCAACCCCTTAAGGGTGGTGATAACAACCCTTATATTTTAAATAGGGAACATGGGTCGAGGGTTACATCATTTGAAAGCTCTTTCTTTTCTTAATTCAGCACACAAATTTTTTTGGAAGCTTTATCAACTCGTTTAAAAATTATTCACAGTTGAAGATGCAAAAACGTATTTCACTCATTCCGATAAGAAATGTGCTGATAGTCAATGTTTTGTTGGTTTGTAAACAAAAAAATTGATTATCAGAACATTTCTTATCGGAATGAGAGAAATGCGGTTTATTATTTCAGTTTATCAGTAGGTTTGATACTGGATAGTACTACCGAAAATTAATTTCACAATGATGTATTCTGTAGAAGAAAGAGTTGAAATAATTACTCTTTTTTTCAAAAACGATAACTGTGCCAACGGTACCGGAAATTTGTTTAATGAACAACGTCCGAACAGACATGTTAACAGAAAATACATTTTGGAGTTAGTTTCGACAAAGTGGTTCAGTAGCCAACAAAAAACGGGAACCTGAACGTGAATTTCCGGTTAGAAATGAGACTACTGAAATTGAAGTTTTAGGACAAATTGCTGCAGACCCAACTTTGAGCACGAGAAAATTGTTTCAAACATCAAAAGAACTATTCAGCGAATATTGAAGCATCATAAATTTCACCCGTATAAAATTCATCTTGTACAATAACTGAATGAAGATGATTTTGATCGACGGCTGGAGTTTTAACTGCACGAATAGCTGATAACGGGAACTTTCTGTTCAATATCTGTTTTTCAGACGAGTGTACGTTTTTATTAAACTCTACAGTCAATTGTCATAAACGTCGTTATTGGGCACATAATTCAAAAATTTTTCACTAAGTCCACACTCAAACTCCACAGAAATTGAATGTCTGGACTGGCATTTTTGGAGACCGTTTAATCGGACCAATTTTTCTTGATGGCAATTTGAGTGGCGAAACGTATTTGGAGTTATTAGAAGATATCATTTACCCTCTACTAATTGACATTGTTGAAAATGATTACGCTATCAAGAAAATCAATTAGTGTTTTAGCAAGATGGGGCTCCTCCGCATTTTTCACAACGTGTTAGGGAGTGTTTGAACAGAGAGTTTCCAGCGCAATGGATTATGCGTAGGGGTGCTATTGAGTGGCCTCCTGGATCACCGGATTTAACTCCTTTAGACTTCTTTCTATGGGGCCATTTAAAGAGTAGAATTTTCGCAACAGAACCGGAGTCTGGAAGAATTACGACAACGCATTGTTGAAGAATGCCGTCTAATAACTCCACAAATGCTCCAGAATGTCAGAGCTCGTTTTGAACGAAATTTGTACTTTTATATGGAAGATGGTGGTCAACAATTTGAACACTTATTTAACTGAATAAACATTTTTGAACTTTGGTTTTGTTTAACATATAAAAATTGAAACTGACCCCGGATATGGGTTCTATGGGTCCTAGTTCGCGCTCATTTGCAAATTTTTTTCAAAATTCAAAAGTCGGGATCTCCCCATTAGTGAATTTTTTCTACGAAAATTCACTAATAGTGTATATTTAGTGTTTCTCAACTACTTAGAAAATATGTTTGCTACTTTGTTTTTGCTTTTTTTTTACAAAAGCGGTTTTTTTATAATGTAGTATACTAAAAAAAAACTTTTAAAAAATCTTAATGTTTTCCCATTGTATTTTTTTTAGTTAATAAAATGCACAAATTCTCAGTGTTTTATAAAATAATTCGTAACGGTTTTTTTTTTAAGTTTTGTTGAACAGAGTTAATAAATATAGCATAAAATATAAATAGAAACAACAATTTAAACGTAAAAATTAGAAATAGCTCTTTCATAAAAAATAAAAAATGGATTACAATCGTGATACACGCGATCAACAATGCAACTAAATTAGGCGCGAATAGCGAAGGGGTAAAGAGGCTACCCAAAAATCAAATAATGTGCAGGTGTTCTATTTGAGATAGCAAAGTTCGCGTGAAACGAAAATGGCAAAAACGTGAAACTATTTTAGAAAGATGGTAACATATCACCAACATTTCAGATTGGTATCTTGAGTACTTTAAAAATATATTCATGTTGTATGTACTTCCCAATAAGAAATATTTTGTTAATAAATTTATTTCATAGCTGTTCAAATAAAGATGTAGAAATGAATCCCTCTTCTATGACCCACTAGGTAGGTATATAGTACAAGGTGATGAAACTTATATTTAACATTTTATAACACAGACAATACTTACTTTTAAAACTGAATCACTACATAGACAAATATAATATATACCTATATCTCTACATATAATACAATACACAAAGAATCTTAGATCCCTAAAAAAATATACAAATAACATAAAAGTATTAATAATAACATTAATTATAGATGTGGTCACTATATTTATAATGTAATAATACAGTTACAGCATTTTCTATCACCTTGTATGTCGTATATATAATCTTATTTAACACCTAAAAAATCTATAAGCTAAAACCTAAATTAAAATTTGGCGTTGTAAGTACATCAAAACGAAACAAGTGTGAAACGTTGAACAAACAATAATTATAATTCTGTTTAGTTTTTAAATCGGCTCGTTTTAAACACATCGTAAACAAAGACTGTTTGTTATTTGCAAAGTTTATTTATAGAAGTACAAAGGGAGTCAACTCTATTAAAAAATGTCTAATTATTTGTATTTAATTACTTTGTTCAGATTATTCTTTTTATCTATTCATAAATATATTATTATCATTATTATTATCATTGATGTTAATTTTGTTTAGTTTTTTATTAAATTATAACACCGGGTGACAGTTTTGTTTTATTTTTCGTTTCCATGCTTTGTATTCGTTCCATGTTTAAGATACGATTGTATTATTTTTGCGTACTTCATTCTCAAATGTTACACACTGATCCTAAAAATCACAAATTTTAGGTATATTCTTCTAAATCGTATTTCTCTTGAAGAAGAATGGTAAATTCGAAAAGAAGATGATCTTCGCCACTAAGTCAAGAAATGTTACAACTGCTTCTTTTCAGTGAATTTTTATTTTAAAAAATTCACTAATAGAGGCATCGATGGTGATACTTTGCAAAAAAAAATTTTTTAATAATCGCGAACTTGGACCTCAAGACCCAATATCCGCGGACAGTTTCAATTTTTATATGAAATTTTAAGTTTTCTATAGAAAAAATGTTTTTCTCCGAAAGTTACAAAGATATTTTAATAAAATTTGAGGGATATGTTGCCTTAAGAAAGACCTTACCACATACCAAAATTAAACTTTCTAAATTTATAGGAAATTGAGTTATTTAAATTTTGTGTTTTCTTTCGAAAAAAAATTTTTCTCGGAAAATTACAAAGTTATTTTGATGAAGTTTGGCGGATATGTCGCCTGGAGAAAGACCTTACTACAAACCAAAATTCAACTTTCTTAGTTTACGGGAAATTGAGTTATTCAAATTTGAAGCATTTAATAAGAATTCATTACCATAACGCACTTGCTGCATGCCGATATTTTTTTGTGTGGGTTAACATGCTTTGATAATCGAATATTTAAAAAACTGTTCATTATTGGTAGGTTTGCTACATCACATAATAAAATCTGGGCGCAGCAAGTGCGTTATAGTAGCGAATTTTCATTAAAATCTTCCTAATTTTAATAGGTCAATTTACCATTAAACATATAAAACAATTGTTAAACAGTCCCTTAATATAGGTTCTGTGGACTCTAATTCGAGCTCATTAAAAGAAATTTTTTGAAAGTTTGAAAATCGTAACCTCTCGAACACCAGGTAAACCATTTCTTTAGATTCTTGGGCCCATAACCTTTCAATCAAGTGCCAGAACGATCGTATGTTCGTTTTGACACTTTAAGTGCACCATTTATCAGTATTTGAATATTTCTCTGAAATAGCGAAGACAAATTATACCAAAACCTTTTTTAGGGCAATAACTTTACATACAGGTGTGCCAACTAAAAGTTGCCACCTGGAAAATATCGGGATTAAATAAAAAGAAAGAAAAAACCGAGACACGTCGACTTTGTTTTCGACATACGATTATGTAAGTTTTGGTGTCTTGGAACCTACCCCTTAGGCAAGGGCTGCCAACTTTAGCCAACTATGAATGATATAATTCTTCTAATTCTGAAATCAAAGCAGCCAAGATTTTTTAATAAGGTTATGATAACTAGAAATGTTAAGAATATGATATGGAATTTTTAAATTCAATTTTAGATAATAATAATAATAACACCACAGTTGACAAACTCCGTACCCAGAAGTGTTCAACTTGTGCGGCGGCAGCTTATATACACATACAGACAAAGGACGCTACCCATAACTCATCAGAAGCCGGCGTTTCCATTCGTGTGAAAAAACCGACTGTCTGAATACGGGACACGAACGCGCGACCTCCTAGTCCAATTCGAGAGGTTACTCGCCTCGCGAACTGAGCTACTCGGCCTGTCGATATATATATATATATATATATATATATATATATATATATATATATATATATATATATATATATATATATATATATATATATATATGTATATGAAGAATACAACATAAGATGAAAAAAACTGACTCCCTTTGTATAAAATGTACTTCAGTTAAAGTTTAAAAAAATAACAGCCTTTAGAAAATCGCAGGAAAGTAAGTAATGACCTTCGTTCAAAAATTAAAAAAAAAAACATTCAAATCTGTCAATTTATATGATAATCTGATTGTTAATTAAATAGAAAATATATATTAAGGGGCATCCCACCCACTTAAAACAAATTAGAAACTATATTAAATTAATTTATACTTTTTTAATCTTAGTTTTTTTCCTAATTTATAAATTTTTTCAGTCTTATAAGGTGCGATTTTTTGTAGAAATATAAGCTTTGAATTAATATATAATATGAAATAAATGTTTGAACTAAAAAGCTAATCCTGTTGGTTTGCCAGACCGAACAAATATATTATTTGCATGAGAAGTGATTTATAAACAGACAGAATTCTATGAAAGTGATTTTGTTATTCTCAACAAAAAACTACTTTTGATCAAAAACTAACCAGGATCCATTAAAAAAAACTAAATGTACAAAATGACAATGAAAATGTGATATACAATTAAAGTACGTTAAATTTTTAAAACACATATGCACAATTAAAAACAAACAAAAAATAGCGGTTAACAAAAGTGAAGATAATGGCAAAAAAACTTATTTTCAACAACGAATAATCGGTAACCAAATAAACATTGGCAAGATATAAAAAACAATTGAGATCAGAAGATAACAATTTGTACTTTTCAAAAACAGCACAAGAAATGTTTCACTTACTAATTTGAACTACTATATGCAGAAAATGGCGCCCTAGCAGGGATTCTGCGCTGTGATCTTTGGAAGAATTAAACCGTTTATAGTGTAGAATTTAGAATCTGTGTTGAGCACTAATCAGTAGACTTTGGTAAAATCATCACGACAATCGCCAGGTGTGAAACCACGGTTATGATGAAGCAAGTATGCGCACTTATAATAAAACCTGTTTAGGGAAAAAGTGAAATTGTTGTCTTTTTTCCGTTAGTAGTTCAAATTGTCCCAAAACATATACATTATTGTGAAGACATACACGTAAGAATCATGTAACTGGTTGCGGTTACTCCAGGTTTGTGAAGTCATTCCAAACTAAATAGATCTTGGGAAACATACTGTAAAGCTTCTATACTTCTCTATCACTCCTTCTACCTTTTTATCTCCATCTATGCTTCTCCATCTATGCTTCTCCATCTATCTGTCTACTTTTTTATTTTCGTTATACTTCTCTCACATGTGTATCTGTGTATACTTCTCTCCCCCACCCCTCTGCCTCTCTCCCTACTTAACTATACGTTACAAAAACACTGGATAAAACTTCTCAAATAATACTTCGTTAGAATGAGTCTGTAAAAAAACAAACCCGTCTGAACTACCCGCAAGTGTAACTGCAACGTTGGAGAATTAATTTAATCGTATGGACATAAACTTCTAGTTTCGTTTTAATTTAAAACAATTATTATTCAATCCAGTTATGTTGTAATCAATTTTCGGTGGCAGAGGTGCGTGATAGTTTTAAACTACTTACAAGACAACAGGCAAGGAAGATGCACTTTGTTCAAATATTGTATGTATATAATATGTAATCTACAAAAAACTCTACTTTGTATGAAAATACTTCCTTCGCACCCTCTCTGACTATCTCATCGATATAGCTACCACCCATCTATAAATCCTCATCGTATCCAACCCCGCCTATCTCCAGATACATCCCCCTCTAGGATTCCGACACCTCTTGGATTCTCACCATTCGCAGACATCTCTCCCAATCTTTCTTCGGTATCAGGATCCATCCCTACCTCATGCTTTTTCTTTTTCTCTCCCCTTTACGGCTCCCCTCCCCTTTGCGGCTCCCCTCCCACTTACGGCTCCCCTCCCATTTACGGCTCCCCTCCCATTTACGGCTCCCCTCCCCCTTACGGCTCCCCTCCCATTTACGGCTCCCCTCCCCTTTACGGTTCCTCCGTCTCTTCCGTTCCCAGCCCCCTCCGTTTCGGTCACGCAAAATCTCACTTTGCTAAAATGGAAATTTGCAGAAATTTTTACCACGCAATGGTGTGGCATATAAATTTAAAACTAATTATTGAGTTTACATTTACATTATTAAGTCCAATCGCTAATATTACATAGATTGAATAAAAGCTGCCTGCCCCCACCCTTTTTTTCCTTGTTTGGCAGAAGTTCTTGATTGCCTTCAATTGTTTAGAAAGTTTGAGTCATTTGAACTATCCCGTCAGTTGGGGTATTTGCGTCATTTGAACTGCCTTAACTAATGCGCTTTTTAAGAAATTTACTAGACAACGTACATGGAATGTGAAGGAATCCAATATATTAATAGACAAAAATGTGGTAAATATGCAAAAGACAAACGTCTGGTTCGTTTGCAACTATGTTGGTTCCTTTTTTTTGTAACCGAATTCCAAATCTGAACGGGAACGGAGTAAATATACGAAAACGTTTATACAAAAGCATTATGCTCTTTCTTAAAAAAACTAAAACTGGAGTCAAAATGTCTACTTACTGAAGAAGTGACATAAATGTTTATACCTGGACATTATTTTCCGCAGACTTCCTCCATTCTTTATTTTCCTCTCCCATCTGCTCCCTCCCTTGCCCGGTTCCCACCCCTATCCGGTTCCATCCCCTCTCAGGCTCCGTCTAACAGAATCTCCCTTTTGCTAAAATGGAAATTTGGCGAATGCTTAATTAGAAAAGAAAAATAACAAGAAAATTTTCACATAGAAAGGTTGACGATCGTTTCAATCCATCAATGGTGTATCTAAAAAGTTCAAGTCATTTGAACTACTCGTGAGACTCAATTTAATCATCACGCTGATATATATAAACTTCCGCTATAATCTAAATTTTAAAGTATTATTTGATCTAGAATTTTTGTCATATTTTTCTGGTAGAAGTTCGTAATTATTTTGAACTGGCACACCAATGTGTGTATATATATACAGTTTGAGAGCATTTGAACTATCTCGTAATTTTTTGATGCTTTCGTCATTTGAACTACTATGTCATGGTTTTAACTTTATACTGATATTCTTTAATATATTTACTAGACAATATACACTAAAAAATTATATATATATATATATATATATATATATATATATATATATATATATATATATATATATATATATATATATATATATATATATATATATATATATATATATATACAGTCTGTAAAAAGTCATTTGAACTACCCGCAAGTTTGTCAAGAATGTTCAATAGTCATTTCTTGCTGGCAGATGTTGGTGATTGCCTACCAATATGTCTAGAAAGATTGCGTGTTGTTTGAACTACTCCGGCAGTTTAGGGGTGTGCATGGGAACTACCATGGTTTTAACGTCAGCACTGATATTTTTTTAATAGATTTACTAGGTAACGCGCATGGAGTGTGGATTTTTTTTTCTTGCTGCCTAAACTGATAAATTTATACAAAACCTTACAAGTTTCAGAATGATCCTGAAACTAAAAATAATCAGTTAAATTCTTCCAAAGCCTAACAAAATAACCTGCCTGGAACACATTTCCTAAATAACTTACGATACAAACAAAACAATGACAATGACAATAAACAAAAGCAAGCAATATGATTTTCATGAACGTCAACACATTTAAAGCGTGGTGTATGTTTATTATTTTTCACGATGTAACATATTCAAGCATTTTAGATTTTACCATAGAAAAACTGCTTCTAAATATTCATCAATATTACACAAATGGGTATAGAATATTAGATCTGCCAAAAAAACTTTGGTGTACTTTTTTCGTCGGCCGATTACTTCATGTATACCAGAATTAACCATATGAACAAAGTGGGTATCCAAAAACGTTTGTATAAAAACATCAAGCTCCATTTTTTAGCAAACAAAAACTGGCCGAAAATGGGAGCCAAAATCTCAAGCAATGTCAGTCCTATTATTTTTGCTACAGCAGTGAAACAACTTGTTATAAGTACACTTGGAGAAGCCAAATCAGCACAACATAATCTAAAAAGACCTGACGATCGTTTCACTAACCAAGTTAGCGTCATAAGAGGATAGAAGATTCTTAACATTTGACGACTTGGACGGTGGTTAAAATAAACAAACCTTCACTGCCTGTTCATCGTAGCGTCCCTCTATCTCATTTCCGTTGTCTTTATCGCCACTTTTTTTGTCCGCATCTTTTGTAAAGTGGTGGATGAATAAGCTATACATAGGCGGAAGTGATGCCGACAAAAAACGTGGCATTAAAGATAACGGACATCAGATAGAGGGACGTTCCCTTTTTCCCTCTCATATCCCCCACAACGCTTAATCCACCCCCTCTATTCCTCCACCGGTATATGACAACCCCTCTATCTCTCTTCTAATCCTCCCACCCAGGTTCAGCTCTCTATCTTTCCCAACTATCTTTCTACCCCCTCCCCTTTCTTCATCCGATCCTTTTTCCTCTTTGTATGTTAAATGAAAACAATCTGGTTCATTTATAACAAGTTGTTTGCTAAAAGATTCTTTACTTTTATATTTCTGAATTTAAAAAGTATATAATATAATATATACACATCTTAGCACCTCAAGCTTTTCTACGTTGTGGACCGAAATATACATTATAAGCTTAGCAGACATTGCAAACATTATCACATAATGTACTTTTAAGAAGTTTATGTTGAACAGTAAGAAAAAATCCCAAAAGTAATCAAATTTAGAAGCAATTTTCCGAGAAACCCCTTCCACCAGAAAATCTAAAATGCTTGAATTACATGAAGACAGGAATAACCATATATATATATATATATATATATATATATATATATATATATATATATATATATATATATATATATATATATATATATATATATATATATATATTACAAAACACATGCAACTATCTTAATGATTATAATTATTAATATATACAGCCGGGGGGAACAGCCAGCAGGTTTTTGTATTTTATTAGAGCGCATGCCCCACATGGTGTTTAGCCAGTGTCCCATCCCTTGTGTCACAGGTAGGTCGATTCCCCTGGAAATAAAGTCAAGTCAACCCCGAAACATTCTTACTTAAAAAATACATGACTCACAAAAACCTCAACAACAAAAAATGTACAGAACACAAGTAAATGAAAAAAACCCAGCGTTTCACAAACTAACTACTGTCTAAAAGAACTATATAAAGTCTGCACTTTAACATTTTCCTACCGCAACATGCAGAACAAAAATATTTGTTTCGGTTACTGTTGAATTTGTCAGCGTAACTTACAATAAAAAATAATATAAAAAATTGTAACTCCACTTTATGATTTTGATTTGAAACTAGGTCTCAAACTATACAATTAAAAAAAATACAATTAATTTCAAACACAGCGTCTTTAACAGCATGAAGGAAAGTTGCAAATTTGAATTTTGAACGTTTCAACATAACTCGTTGCAATGCTACTAAAACAAAGGAGATGGACTTATGCAAACGAATTATTTACGTTTTCGCGTCCGAGCGAAGTGGCAACGTCGCGGTATAATCTAATTTCCCCTGCTGCCGAGTTTTCGTGAACAGTCAATGTAGTACCTCAATTTAAACTAACTAGGGACCCTAGTTCACACTTATGAATGTTTTTACCACGAAATAATTATAGCTGGTAATTTTCCACGCTCGTAAAAATAGTGCTGCAAATTGAATCATAACTTCCACATAGCTGTGATAATCTACTCTCCGCAGAAAGACATTCTAACGAAACGAATTTAGGGTCCATGACTTGACCACAAAGAAAATATTCGTATACCAAATCACCCCTCATTTATCCCCCGCCCCCTGAAGCGATCTTACCCAAAAACAATTCGAAGCGTTCTTTTGTCGGGTACTAACTGTATATGAAATTTGAAGATGAGATCTCAATTCGTTCGAAAGATATTGCGCCTACTAACAGACAGACGTACAAGCCGACAGACCGATCGACCGACAGACGAAAAATTTTGGTTTCCGAATCAAGTTTTCTATATATTTCGAGACTTTTTACGCCGTTTTGACAAAAAAAAATTCTAAATTTCGGTCCCCGATATTACACCCTCACAACTTCAGCACAGAATACCAGATGTTTGATGAAATTGGAAGTTTTCTAATAAACAAACCCTAAAACGTTATATTACTCGAGTTTTAAGGAAAAACTGTCAATATTCACCAAGTCACCCCCCATTCATCCCCTACCCCCTGAAGTGATTTTAACCAAAAATAGTCCGAACCATCTGTTTGTCGGATGTTAACTATACATAAAATTTGAAGACGAAATGTCAATTCGTTCTAAAGTTATCGTGGCTACAAACAGACAGACCGACACACACAAAAAATGTTCGTTCCCAAATCATATTTTGACACTTTTTCGGACGTTTAAGCGAAAAAAAGTTTTTCAAATTTTTGTCTCAAATACTTCTACACATATTGACGATGTGTTTGTGTTTTTTGTTTTTTTAACGTCGGCCTATTTCCGCGACTATGGCCAATCACCGACGCCAGGGAGCAGTTTCACCTCACTATCCTGGAAATTTTGCCGAACCCATGCCTTTCTGTAAGGAGGGTAGGGATCTTTAACGTGCCCAACATCGCATGGACACGGGACCGACGGCTTTACGCCCCCTCCGAAGGGCGGAACGTGCAGGGAACTTGCTCAAATACAATGCCAGAACCTCGGTTGATGTTAATTTTACAGTTTGTACTGAAAAAGTGAAAAGAGTACCCTGGGATCGAACCCAGTACCCTTAGGTTCAGAGGCACGTGTTCTTACCCCTGAACCACCGAGGTTATTGACGATGTGGAATTAATAAGAAAAACGCCCAGATAATTATTTAGGAAAATAATTTTAATTATAGCTAGTAATTTTCTATTTTCGTAAAAATTAACGAAAGGTCCAGAGAATTAATTAGGCAAATAAATTTTGTGGATACGAATCCGAAAAATAGATTAAAGATATTAAAAACAAAATAGCTGGAACTCAATTTTCTAAATCAAATCGTATAAAAGAAAAAATGTGGGTTGCCGTACTTTTCATAGATGTCGCTTTCCTTTCATCTCACTGTTGACCCAATTAGCTGTTAGCTGGATAGGTTTTCAATTTTTGTGCAAACTTTATGCAGGTGTCATGAACAAGTCTCAAACAAAAAATTTTGTGCGGTCAACTTTACTTGCATCAAGTGTGCTATAAGAATAAAAATAATATATGAACGGAGCGGCGATTTGAAAAAATATAGATACAAAAAGCTAAAAGTAGTATACACTGTTAAAAAATTAGTAACTATTTTCTACGGAAATTTAGTGTGCTAGAAGACGAGGTTAAGTAATATTATTACGGTGAGAATATAATTTTTTTGTAAAACCTATTGCTTTAGTTAAAAGTTAATTAAAGTTGATAGAGGAGAAAAGAAATGGTTATCATTTTGTTCACTTTAAACGGTGTTTTTTAACTGATTAAAATTTTATTTTCGTATCTGAAGTCGTTTCTTAAAACTTAATTTGCAGATAACGAGTGTCCAGAAATATTCGTCACGAAATGAAAACCTCACGCCCCCTTGCTTTTTATAAACGTGGACGAATCAAATAGAGACCCTAAAACTGTTCGAAAAAAATTACTGGAGGGTACTTTGCCTTGTGTTATAATGTAACTTTTTTGTCGGCGTATTTCCGCGACTATGACAAATCATCGACACAAGGGAGCAGTTTAACCTCACTCTCCTAGAAATTTTGCCGAACCCCGTCCTTTCTATAAGGATGGTTAAAATATTTAACGTGCCCAACATCGCATGGTGTACGGGACCGACGACTTTACGTGGGCGGAACATACTTAAACACAATGGTACTGTTTTCGTGTTCACAGAAGTCTGGGATGACAAATTTTTGGACACAGCGTTCGTATAATTTTCGTTGAGAAATAATTCGCTACAAATTAAATTAATTAATCGAAAACAAAAAGAAAAACTCTGCATGCCACTTGAAAAAAAAATCGTAATGGGGTTGTGTAAGAATGTTTTTAAAACGTTGCAAACACAGCACAAAAAGTTAAATTAAATTTTAAAAAGACAAAACACATCGATAAAGTAGTCATGCCATAAAAAATTTGAAAAACACTATATTACCTTCAACTGTCCAAACTGAAAACGTGACTTACGGTGAGGGAAGAGAAATCTAGGTCTTTCGAGTATGTTGAATCTTTTTTATTTTCGGATACCAGAAAATACAATATAGAGAATAATTATGGTGGCAATTTTTAAAATGTTATAATTGCATTTAAAAAACAATTAAATGTGTAATACAATCAATATTATTAAATGCGGTTTATCAAATTTAACTCCACACCCGGTTTGATTGTCGAGCCGTCTGTATAAATTTTTAGATTTAATTTTGAGGTAGCTTCTGGTAAAAAATTTCTAGACAAAATATTGACTATTTAACTTTATCATTATCGTCATTATTAAGAACTTCCTAAAAAAAGACCAGTCGACATCAAAAGGAATTTTTTAAACTAAGTCAATTCCTAAATAGCAAAACTATGCTCAACAAAAAGCAATATAGATCTCAAGTAATTTCTGTAAAATTTTTATTTTTTTTGTCAGCCTATTTCAGCGACTATGGCCAATTACCGATGCCAAAGAACAGTTTCATCTCACTATATGAAAATTTAGCGACTCCCTTTCTTCCTGTAAGGAAGTTAGGACTCTTTAACGTGCCCAACATCGCATGGTACACGTGACCGACGGCTTGACGCCTCCTCCGAAGGGCAGAACGTGGAGACATTCAACTTGCGCAAACACAATGCCACAATCTCGGTTGATGTTAAAATTGACATTTCTACTGTGAATTGAACCCGGGACCGTTGGGTCCAGAGGCAGACGTTCTTGCCCCTGGATCACCGAGGCGCCTTCTTGTTTTTTTTAATTTTATTAAAACCAAATAGCTTCATATCATTTAAAATTGCATAATAACAAACTCAATGTATGCTGCAAAACTTATCAACATTATTGTATAAAGTTGAAAATTGAATTTGTATAACCAATTAATCAACAACTACCTAGTTCCATCAACTTTAGTTTTTCTTTTAGTTTGATGTCCACTGGTCTTATATACGCTAAACGTTCAATAAACCGTATTTAATATCTAATAAAAAACTTTATTTGTACTGTCATATATTATTACCTTCTATAAAAAACAATAAGTTATATAACCAATGACTTAAAAAATTTCAGTGTTCAATTTTCATATCCTAGGGACCTAATTTATTATTAAATATGAAAAAATTTATTAAACCCTAAATGGAATATAATGCATTTCTAAAACAGTTGAAAAATTTACAGTGGTTGGGCATATTTGGGTCTTCTTATTTTCAACGCTAAAATTTTAAAAATGTGAATATAGAGCTCTTGATATTTAAATCAATTCGGTTCGGGTCATGTAAAGTCAAGTAAGGGGAAGTCAAGTTAGGTGGAGTCAAGTCCGGTCAAGTGCGGTCAAGTCAGATCAAACTGTCATGTCAGGTCAGTTCAGTTAGGGTTAGGTCAGTAATGTAGGGTCATATAAGGTTGCCAATCATGGCAAATTATCATTAACCGCATGAAACAACGTCAAATCCATCCTAGTCTGATGAACATCGTGGCGTTGTACCTATCGGAGAGGACAATACTCCTAGAAGTTCAATACTGGGGCGCCAGCTTGTGGAACTTGGCAACCGGCAAATGCAGAGCTGAGCATGTCAGCAAGCTAATGAAAAAAATGGGCAGGACAACGACAGCCCTCTCTAGACTAATTTCAAATGTTGAAAGGTCTAGGGCATCTAAAAGAACAGTCTTGTCAGGTGTGATTTTTTTCTCCCTCAGGCCTCGTCCGCGGCTTTGCCGCCCCGATAGCACTGCAATCTTTGGCTTATTGTGCATTGTCCAGTGTGATACATTCACAACTCTTATATGTCTGGACCACAAAGAACCATGACTCCTGCAGTCTGCAGCGCGTACAAAACCGTCTCAGCGGAGGCGGCTGCAGTCATCGCAGGATTATCACCGTTGGATCGCTGGATACTACAAAGAACAGAATCCTATGGTGGGGTAGATGTCGATATCCACAGCCAACCTCTTCCGTAGATGACAGCAGAGGTGGGAAGAGGCACATCAACGGAATATGGGCGCGAACACTAATAACAAGATTCGAGATATGCTAGAGACCCTACGGAGAAAGGGACAACCACTTAACGCGAGCCCTCTCTGGTCATGTATGTTTCGAAAAATATCCGTATTATCACAACAGAGCGGATACCAGCATATGTCCTTACTGCCATGAAATTGATGATAGAACATACTCTCTTTCAATATCCCCGACGATATATACCACAAACAAGCTGAAAATGTATTTGCTGTGCAGAACATGATGTCGAGCTTGACCCAAAGCGAGAACAGAGAAGTTCTCGAACAACCGAAGCTATCGCAAGGAGGGATGGGCAAGAAGCAAGGGGGAACATCCACAATCGCACCCCAATTCCTAATATCATAGTAGGACGGGGGATGTAGGGCAAATGCGAGAGAAAAAAAAATAAGAAAAAAGACAGACATTGCCATACTAATGCACTCCCATTGCTTGGAGTGGTTCGCATGGTCACTTACTTCGGTTAGCCTCTTAGAACACCAGTTACGCCTCGGAACAAAAGGTGGGGTAAGATCAAGTCAAGCTCTGTAAAGCTCTGGACCGCAAAAGACAACTGATCTACGGTCAGTCTAGACCGGAGACAGAGCATTATAAAACTTCATCCTACCAATCGCTGTGCAGACTAGTTCAAGGCACGGTGATTTTGAAACGGGTGGAGTAAAAAGAATAAGGGCATGCACAATAAGCCAAAGGTTGCAATGCTATCGGGGCGGCAAAGCCGCGGACGAGCGCTGAGGGAGAAAAAAAAAAGATCAAGTCAGTTCAGTTCAAATTTGGTTTGATTAGGTTAGGTCGGGTCAGAACATGTTAGCTTTAGTTGAGTTAGTCCTGGCCGAATCAAGCCATATCAAGTTTGGTCGCCTTATAAAACTCGATGTTTGACCTCATTTTACACTAAAAAAGATCAAGTCAGTTCAGTTCAAATTTGGTTTGATTAGGTTAGGTCAGGTCAGAACAAGTAAGCTTTAGTTTAGTTAGTCCTGGCCAAATCAAGCCATATCAAGTTTGGTCGCCTTATAAAACTCGATGTTTGACCTCATTTTACACTAAAAAAGATCAAGTCAGTTCAGTTCAAATTTGGTTTAATTAGGTTAGGTCAGGTCAGAACAAGTAAGCTTTAGTTTAGTTAGTCCTGGCCAAATCAAGCCATATTAAGTTTGGTCGCCTTATAAAACTCGATGTTTGACCCCATTTTACACTAAAAAAGATCAAGTCAGTTCAGTTCAAATTTGGTTTGATTAGGTTAGGTCAGGTCAGAACAAGTTAGCTTTAGTTTAGTTAGTCCTGGCCAAATCAAGCCATATCAAGTTTGGTCGCCTTATAAAACTCGATGTTTGACCTCATTTTACACTAAAAAAGATCAAGTCAGTTCAATTCAAATTTGGTTTGATTAGGTTAGGTCAGGTCAGAACAAGTTAGCTTTAGTTTAGTTAGTCCTGGCCAAATCAAGCCATATTAAGTTTGGTCGCCTTATAAAACTCGATGTTTGACCCCATTTTACACTAAAAAAGATCAAGTCAGTTCAGTTCAAATTTGGTTTGATTAGGTTAGGTCAGGTCAGAACAAGTTAGCTTTAGTTTAGTTAGTCCTGGCCAAATCAAGCCATATCAAGTTTGGTCGCCTTATAAAACTCGATGTTTGACCCCATTTTACACTAAAAAAGATCAAGTCAGTTCAGTTCAAATTTGGTTTGATTAGGTTAGGTCAGGTCAGAACAAGTAAGCTTTAGTTTAGTTAGTCCTGGCCAAATCAAGCCATATCAAGTTTGGTCGCCTTATAAAACTCGATGTTTGACCTCATTTTACACTACAGGGTCTACAAACATTCGATTATACAAAAAATTAAACAGGAAAACAATAAAAATTCAATCACTTTGTTTGTTTAGTCAGGTCAAGTGAGACCAGGTAAAAATTAAGGATTATTAACTTGTTAGTTGTGTAATATGTGCGTTATTACTGATTCTTCTCTGGTCACGTATATTAAAGTGTTATCAAATGAGTAATTTCCCTAGTTGCTAAAAAAACTTTAATAGGAAATACGAATTCGACACAAATACCGTTGTTTCTAAACAACAATAAATCGATAATCAAGATTGACAAATTACTCCGTCTAATAAAAATTAGCAGCATTAACAAATTAAGGATTAAATTTTCAATAACTGACACCATAGCAAATTCGGTTATACAGGGTGTTCGGTAATTACACAGATAACGCGTAACTGTAGATTCGTGCGATCAAATGCTTTGTTTTATATTTCAACAACACACACTAGGGCTTACAGCCTAAATACTATCATACCGTGGGTGTCGTCGATGAGGAAAGAGGCAACTTGTTAATTCTGGACTTGAAGGTTTGGAGGTTCAGAAGAGAAGGAAAAACATGTGCCGGCAAGGAATTCCACAACTTGGAAGTCCTCGGGACAAAAGAGCGGGCATAGCAAGATGTTCCATGTCTGGTGACCTGGACAGTAAAAGGGTGCATTCGCTCTGTTCCCCTGGTAGATCTGTTGGGGGCAGCAGGTGGGGGAACTATGGAAGAAAGCTCCTCTGAGCAGTGCTCGTACAGATATCTATAAAAGAGAGAGAGAGGTCACGAACGGCACGTCGGTGGGCAAGGGATCTCTTCTGAATGGAGTCCCGGGTAGCGAGTGTAGAAGCGGCAGCGGCACCCCAGATGTGGGAGCAGTATTCAAGGTATGACCTTATTTGTGAAGTATATAAGGTATAGAGATTAGCTGGTGAAAAGTATTTGCGAGCCCGGTAGAGGAAACCTAATTTCTTAGCAGCCGCTTCTGCAATTGATGTGACATGTTGGTGCCAATTGAGATTTCGATCCACAGAAATGCCAACAAGTGAAAAGGACTCATTACTTTGAATAACTTGGTTGTTCATTGTGATGGGTCTAGGGCTGGTGTGGATCTTATGAGATAGAAAGCAAGACTGAGATTTGGTGGGGTTGAATTGTACAAGATTTCTACTTCCCCAGTCTAATATTTTTTGGAGATCCACAGAGACAGAACCCTCCATGAATCTGCGATTCTCAACTAATTGGGCTAAAGATACAGGCTTAGAATATTGTATATTTGAGTGGGGGGTGCTGTCGTCCGCGTAACTGTGAACTGGGTTGGATGTGCTAGAGAGGAGGTCACTGATGTGGAGAAAAAACAAAGTAAGGGCTAAAGCTGAACCTTGAGCAACTCCTGCATTAATTGGATACAGTTTAGAAGAATGGCCATCCACTTCAACAGAAATGCTCCGGTTGGAAAGGAAATTTGCTGTCCATGTACAGGGTTTTGGTGGTAGGCCATAGGCCGGAAGTTTATTAAGCAGCGCTGCGTGCCAGGCTTAGAATATTGTATATTTGAGTGGAGGGTGCTGTCGTCCGCGTAGCTGTGAACTGGGTTGGATGTGCTAGAGAGGAGGTCATTGATGTGGAGAAGAAACAAAGTAGGGGCTAAAGCTGAACCTTGAGGAACTCCTGCATTAATTGGATACAGTTAAGAGGAATGGCCATCCACGACAACAGAAATGCTCCGGTTGGAGAGGAAATTTGCTGTCCAGGTACAGAGTTTTGGTGGTAGGCCATAGGCCGGAAGTTTATTAAGCAGCGCTGCGTGCCAGACCTGGTCGAATGCTTTGGATATGTCTAGAGCGACAATCTGGGATTCACCGTGTAGTTCCATAGACATGTTCCAAGAATGAGTAACAAAGGAAATGAGGTCGGCAGTTGATCTGCGATGACGATCTATCGAAAAAAAGTTAGGTAAAAAGTTTTTAGTTTTTAGAGTTATAGCCCTCCAAAGTTTAAGAAAAAAAAAACAGTTTTTTGTGTATAACTCGGTAAAGAATTGAGCTGTGTCAACGAATTTTGGCAACTGACTTTAGCTCATTTAAACACATTATTCATGAAAAATCCAACAAATTTCGCAAACCAGAGGTAGGTTTTTTGCTTCCGGGGTATACTTGCAATATCCAGAACTTTTACGGATGTTAATTTTTTCTAACCTAGCTTACTTTATTTTGAAGCTGCGTTCATTCTCTAAAATTGTTGTCTCTGAACAAATTTGTCTAAAGTTAACCGTTTTCATGGTTTTTCGTTACTTATTGATACAAATTATTATTGCTTGAAAACCATTATAATACCGTTAGCCGAATTACATACAACCCAAAAAAGACACATTTACTTCAAATGTTAGGAATAAGACAATTCCAAATTTATTTAATAAATAAATCTGTAATAATAAAAACCCAGACAAAAATTAAGCTTAATATCAGAAGAGTAAAAAATTGAAAAACATTTATTTGATTATAAAACAAGAAAATAGTAACATTAAACAAAATTAAAAAAGTGAATTTTCATAGAAATGATCTGGCACAAAATATTTTATTATAACTTTTTTTTCTTGTAACATAGAAATCTTAATTTTGGTGTATAGTTTAATTTTTATATCGTAAACCTACCTACCAAATTTGGTTATCATAGATTTTTTATTTTTTAAGATAAAAATTTTTTTCAAATGAAAATTCAAAATTTTTCCGGAAAACCTAGTCCGATTTTTCTGATTAACGAACTTGTCAAAGCCATTTACAAAAGGAAGGTACATGCCAAATTTTATCAAAATCGGCCTATTATTCTTTGAAATAAAAATTTATTTCGAATGAAAACTCAACATTTTCCCGGAAAACCTTGTCAGATTTTCCTGACTAACAAACTTGTCAAAGCCATTTACAAAGGGAAGGTACATGCCAAATTTTATTGAAATCGGCTTATTACTTTTTGAGATAAGAATTTTTTTCGAATGAAAACTCAAAATTTTCCCGGAAAACCTTGTCCGATTTTCCTGACTAACGAACTTATCCAAGCCATTTACAAAAGAAAGGCACATGCCAAATTTTATCAAAATCGGCCCATTATTTTTTGAGTTATCGGTGTGATACATATATATATATATATATATATATATATATATATATATATATATATATATATATATATATGTATGTATATATATATATATATATATATATATATATATATATATATATATATATATATATATATATATATATATATATATATAAACATATAAAAATTGAAACTGACCCCGGATATGGGTTCTAGGGGTCCTAGATCGCGCTCATTTGAAGAAATTTTTTCAAAATTCAAAAGTCGAGATCTCCTCATTAGTGAATTTTTTCTAAGAAAATTCACTAAAAACGATCTTAATAGGTGTTCAAAGTATTCTCCATTTTGCCTATTACAAGCATTTGCTCGACGTAGAAGTGAATTTCTTACATTAGTAAAAACACCCGGAATTTGACTATCTCGTCAGCAACTGCGACTATTCTTTCCCATAATTCCTCCTGGGTTTCAACAGGCGTACGGTATATTTTTTCTGTCAAGATGCCCCATTAAGAAAAAGTCTAATGCGTGATGTCAGGAGATCTAGGTGGCCACTTTATAGGTGCATCTTCTAGGGTAGTTTCGTTGAGATAGTTTATTACAGGAAGCGTGACATGGGGTGGAGTCTCGTCGTGCATAAAAACTAAGTCTTGTCGAATTTGCAAAGAAAGGTCTTCAAGCAATGGAGGCAATCTGTTCATTCTAAAGTCCAAGTAAACAGGTCCAGTTAATGGAGAAGATATAACCACTGGGCCGATTACATAAATTGTAACCAACAATACCTGCCCAAACGTTTAATTTAAATTGCCGTTGAAAAGAACACGGGCGAATAGTTTTGGATTTTCATCACGCCAAACATGTAAATTATGAAAATTAAACCCACCATTTCTTTTGAAACATGCTTTATCTGTAAAAAATATCTTACCCAAAAAGTTTGCGTCAGCTATAAAGCCATTCAGTAACTACTGACAGAAAAGCAGCATCGCGTTGGCGTCAGCACCTTGAAGCTCCTTCATCGGCATCAAATGGAACGAACGTATCAATTGGTCTTTTAGTATTTCGTAAACTGAAGTTTTTGGTACATACATTGAATTGTATGGACATTCTCCGTACACTTTCTTTGGGACTATTTTCGAGAATATTTAGAATTTCTTCCTCAACACTAAGACGTAACTGACGAGGACGACCAGCATTACGAGACATCTTCTTCAAATTACCATATTCTCTTAGTTTTCTATCAACAGACGCGAATGTTGTATGATTAGGAGTCCGTTGGTTTGGGTACTTTTCAGCGTACAGCCGACCAGCAGCCCGACAATTCATATCAGCTTTGCCCAATATGAGATGCATATCCGTAAGTTTAGAAAATGTGTATTCTATAGTTTCAACAAAGTCAAAAAAATGTAGTAATAACAAAAGAAATGAAGGTAATAAAAATGCAAACGGTAAATCAATACAGTGAACTGGCGATAGCTGTCAGATTATAAAATACGGCTTGCACGATTATTCTCACAGTCAGCTATCAGAACTTTTAATTCCGTCGCACTCAGCCGTCATGCTGTTTTTTTATTGGTTTAGAAAATATCAAGTTTCTCGAAAACGGTAAACTTTAGACAAATTTGTTAAAAGACAACATTTTAAATAATGAATGCAGCTTCAACATGAAGTAAGGTTCGAAAAAATTTACATCCGTAAATGTTCTGGTTATTACAAGTATACACCGGAAGCAAAAACCTACTTCCGGTTTGCGAAATTTGTTAAATTTTCAGGAATAGTGTCTAAATAAGCTAAAGACAGTTGCCGAAATTCGTTGACATAGCTCAATTCTTTACCGAGTTATAAACAAAAAGCTGTTTTTTTTTCTTAAACTTTGACGGGCTATAACTCAAAAACTAAAACTTTTTACTTAACTTTTTTTCGATAAATCGTCATCATTTGATCATACGAATCTACAGTTAAACGTTGTCGGTGTAATTACCGGACACCCTGTATACGAATAAGCTTGACAACAATTATAATATATCATTCAACGAATATTTCGATTTTTTTGTGTGTTAATTATATGGTAACACTAGTTTGATTGCTAGCAAATAATGTCAGTCCTCAAGATAGGAAAATTTTTGTACGTTTAGGATGGCCTTATGTTGGGCGCCACAATTCAAAATGAATTTGGGCCCAGTCACACGTTGGGTGCCACAATTCAAAGTTAATTTGGACCCAGTCACACGTTGGGTGCCACAAATACACCCCACCACTGCAACTCTAAAAAACTCGTTACCGCAACACAATGATGGACATTTAATGGTATAACAGGAGCTGACTATATCACTATGACACACGTTTATAGGTGTGTTTGTGCGCGTGTGCTAACTGTCCGTTTTAACTAACGAGCAATCACGCTGTCAACATTTCGGCCTGTTCGTTACTAGACGTTGTTAGTTGTGAAGCGATCTCGCACTCTGATAAAATTCTATAGCCGACACCACGTGGATCCAGGGTTTCGCCTTCCAAGACTGCGTGCGTGTATCAAAACATGTTACAATTATAATGGGGTTAGAGCGTTAGTTGAACAGCTTGGCATGCAATACACATCAAAACATATCATGAGAGCAGATGAAATAAGTATTAGTGGATAAAAAAGTAAACTCGATAAGCATCTGCTGATCTTGCCTATTTTAACGAAACAGTAAGTGTATCGTATTATTATTAATTTAACAGTCAAACCATATTAATTTCAAAACAGTCAAATTGATGAAGCAACGGATCTTTTCTTAAGGTGTTGGGTCCAAGCAGAACTAGTGAAAAAAACCTATACTTACAGAAAACACACAGTACCTCAATAAATAACTGAAAAGTCTTGTACTTATCTTAACATTAGATTTATGTAAATATTTACTATATGTTAGTCAATATTTTCTCACAAACCTTCTTTTTAATCCCACCGCTTTTAAATGGCGGCGCCCCATCGTTGTGGAGGGTTTACTACGCCGTTTTATTACACCACTTTTATTCAGTTTACAAATGGTCCTGGTAACAGCGGGGAAAGGTCTTCCATGGACCGTAATACAATATAATGACGACGCGCGAGATAACAATAGCCAACTCATACAATGTATATAAGAAGTACAGATCCCGATTCAACACCCAAGGTCGCTGACGAATGGGTTAATTAAAAGCAGCGCAATAAGAAGAATAGACTATTCATAAATGGGTAAACAACTAGACCTTCAATTCAGCAACCAGCCACCTGCTAGGATCACCTTCAAGACTGCAACTTAGGTGGAAACCGCCTCTCGGTCCACGCCCCACCAGAGACTATATATGGAAGTTACCAGACCACAGACGAACATTCCTACATTGTTATTGCTTGAGTCTCTTTTAAATTGTCATAATTTATATTTATCATTTTTTTTATTATTATTCATAAGTATTTTATGTAACTATAATCAATAAATTCTTTTAAAAAGTCAAGTGTGTTAACAAGAAAGTTAACTGGCGCAGTCGCAACGGATAGTGCTGAAGAACCAAAAGTATATTGATTCTTTGCGTTTCAACGCTTAACAGCCAAAGAACCGATCAAGAGAGACGTCATGAAGACAGCAGCAATAGCATCGATTCTGTAAGTTGTTTGCTTCCTTTATTTCCTATATATATATACTGTATTTCCTCATATATTGATAATATTATATGTCTGATAGCGATATTGATAATCTAGAACATTTGGAATATAGATTAAGAAATATTAGTATTGGCGAAATTGATATTGTAGAACAACCCGATATAAATAATTCTAATTTAAATATGGCAAATCAATTCCAAGAGTTTTACCTTAAAGCAATCCCCGAATTTAACGGACAACCTGAAAATGTAGGGAACTTCTTAAAAGCTTGTGATCTAGTAATGAACCAATTCTATGATGCAGATAATCCAAATTTATATCTAAACCATTTTCTATTAAATTATATTCAAACGAAACTAATTGCACAAGCCAGGTTAATTATTAACACTAAAATTATAAACACATGGGTAGACTTAAGACGGGCAATTGTTGAGAACTTCACCGACCAGCGAGATGAAATTAGCTTACTAGGCGAATTATTAACATTGAAACAGAGACATAACGAGGATGCCTTAGCGTTCAGTAATCGTTGCAGACACATTGAACAATTACTCATCTCTAATTTAATATCTAATGAACGTAACGAGGGAATTTTAGGATTAAAACAAAACATGTACAGACAACAGACACTGAAAGCGTTTATCGGTGGATTAAAAAACCCCCTCGGTATGGTGGTCAGATCCACTCGACCGGACAGCATAGAACAAGCTTTAAAATTTATATTTTCCGAGGAAAATTATGAATATAGGGACAGATTAATACAACGGTCAAATTTCAACAATAATAACAATAACAGGCACGACAAACAACAAAAACCAGTTTTCCAAAGAAATACCCCAAATTTTAACAATATTCAATTTCAAAAACCCTTCCAACAACAAAATTATCGTGCACCCTTTAACCATAATTCAAACAGACCCCAAATGTCTCACCCACAATTTCAGGGGAACCCTTCAAATCAATTCTCAATGAGAAGACCGACGTACAACCCTAATGACAATACTAAAAGATATCCACAAGCTATGGATGTCGGCAGTAACAACACGAGACATACTAATTTCAGCCGACAACAACCCTCACAAAATAGACGAAACAATTTTCCTTCCAACAATTTTCAAAAAAGACAAAATTTCATACCAGAAGAAATAAACTATAACGAAACGAATAATTCTTTTCCTTTCAATGAATTAGAAAGAAGACAACATTTCTTACCAGAAGAATTAAATTATGACGTAACATATAATGAACAATCACCCTCTGAATTATACGATGCACAGCATCAAAATTTTCCGATAGCAGGGAGCTCAAAAACAGAACCGTAATAGATATTAATAATTTTAACACAATATCCCAATTACCCTACGTAATAATAAAAGAACTACCCGGAAAAATACTGCTCGACTCCGGTAGTACTAAGAGCCTTTTAAACCCGTCCATAGCATATAACAACTTTTATAATAAGATTTACAATCACCCGTTTTTAATTAAAAGTGCTCATGGTTATTCTAGCCATAATAATCGAGCCAGAATAATTTTAAACTCACTAACGGACAGTGAGCAAGAGTTTTGCCTATTTGAATTTAACAAAAATTTCGTAGCTCTTATTGGAATTGACTTTTTGATAAAAAATCAAGCGAACATTGATTTTAAAAACCAGAGACTCAATTTAAAAAATCGAAGCATTAAGATAAACTTCCCTGATACAAGGGATCATGAAGATAAGATGGGTAGTAATAGTAGTAGCAATAACAATCGGATAAGTAGGATCATCAAAGCAAATGATGAAATGAATCACCTTAACGTAAGTAATACAATAGACAGAAGCATTATTGCACTTGAACTCGACCTAGGAAAGCGTAATCAGCCATTAAATGATGACGATGGAAGGTTACAACAACTAACAAAGGACACAGGAGAAAACTTTACCCATAATAAATGTAAACGGGATCAAGTTTCATTAAACACATATGAATATCGTCGAAATAAAAATGTGAGTGATACGAGGACGATACAAAAAGATATAACGGAGCAAATTCAAAATAAAGCAAATAGGATATTAAATAATTCTTACGATCACCAGAATTATAATAATAAGTATACGGGGAGTGTACAAAAAAATATTACAGATAAAATTAGGTTAGATGTCTTGCACAAGCCTCGACAAGAAGCGAGCAATGCAGACAGTATAATGAAATATGTATATTCAATGTGTAAAGAACACAATAAAATCGACCAACCCGTTAAAATCGAAGAGTTTATCCCAAATACAAAAGCACCTTGTTACAGGGCGGTTGTTCCGAACAAAATAAAATATACAGGCACCACGCAAAATGATAAGTTAAGTAATAATTTAATTCAGGTACAGGACGACCATCGGCAAATAGGTAAGGAACAAATTTCACAAATAATAAAATCAAAAATCAATAACGAAAAGAAATTCTCACACGATAAGGTTTACAAGTCGGAAATAAATCCCGTAAATAATGAAACTCAATCAAGATTAAATAATATAAATAAACAAGAGAAAATCATACATATAAACGACAATGAAATTAACGACGCAATCGGATTATTTCACGGAAGTAAATTAAATCACATAAATGCCAAAGAAACATATTTAAGGATGAAAACTAAATTTAATTTTCCAAAAATGAAACAAAAAATAAAAGCTTTTATTAGAGCTTGCCAATATTGCAATAACGAAAAAAATAACTCGTTCCAACTAAATAGATTAAACAAACAGTACGATTATATCACCTAGCTAAGTCGAACCTAGATATTCGGATAATCGACAAACGAGACATGACGTAAGAAACGGACTAATAAAGCCATAATACTAAACGACAAACTTGACAAACAGACGATCACCAATTTAAATAACGTTCACCTTGCAGGTTCATTCTCTTCACCAGAGTA
This sequence comes from Tillus elongatus, assembly GCA_964006375.1. Classification (NCBI taxonomy): domain Eukaryota; kingdom Metazoa; phylum Arthropoda; class Insecta; order Coleoptera; family Cleridae; genus Tillus; species Tillus elongatus. The sequence continues at coordinate 140,446,939 of OZ023268.1, read as the reverse complement.
AAACCACAATTAGAAGACCTAACAGACAATCCAGGCATACTGCCACGCAAACTGGGACAAGCCTTTTCAGAAAACGATAAATGGAGAATGATTCATATACATGACCTAAGACAACTATACGACGACTTTAACAGACTAAAAACTTACTTTGACAACATAATAAGCGTAATGAATGCAGAATACAAATTAGAATACAAAAATTTTATTTTAACAATCAATTTCACCATCAGCAATATTGATGACACATTTTATCGAATATTTCCAAGAACGATTAGGAACAAAAGAGGTATAATAAACGGACTAGGATCAATATTCAAATCAATAACTGGGAACTTAGATGCAGATGACGGCGACAGAATATATAAAGCTCTTGAAATTTTGAGGAAAGATCAAAATCAAGTACATCAACTTTTTAGTTCACAGACATCCCTAATGATAGATGCTATAACAGAGTTCAATAAAACAATAGACAACCTAAACCATAACCAAGAAGCCATAGTAGCGAGAATAAACGATTTGGAATATACAATAGATAGTCTAAAAAGCGACCAACTAACAAATTTTCATAGAGTAAAACATTTGGAATTACTCACTCAAATCAGTTATTTGTTAAATAATGTACTAAACATGATATTAACAACAGAAAATGCAATTACTTTTTCAAAATTGAACACGTATCATACGTCAATACTGAAACCGAAATTTATATCAAAAGAATTAGAAAATATTGAAAACCACATCTCAAAATCAAGATTAATAACAAAATCCGACATTTCACTTTACGAAAAAATATTTAACATAAAAACCGTTCAAATTGATTTTAAAATTATATTCCAAATAGATATACCCTTAGTAGACAAATCAGATTATATTTATTATCAATTGTATGCATTACCAGTCCCAAAAAATCCATATACCTTCAGAATGATTGTCCCTAGAACCAAGTACCTAATCCTTAGCAGCAAACACTACGCTTACAGAAACGAAAAGTGTAGGAATCTAAAAGACCAGACATACTTTTGTGAAAATGACAACCCGACAGCACTTAACGAAAACAACCCATGCGAAATTAAACTGATCAACTTCCAGAAACCGATAAACAATTGCAAGCAAGAACTTGTCAAAATAACAAAAACAACAGTCTCTAAATATGGCAATACCCAATACATAATAGTGGCACCCGAAGAAACGAAAATCAAACTTAGCTGCGAAGAAAATGAAGAAACCAAAATAATCAGCGGAACAAAACTGGCGACTTTGAAACCCAAATGCCAACTTATCATCAATAACGAAAGATTTAGTTCAGTACAAATGGCATCGGAAACACAACAATCATTCAATCTCCCAAACATCGAATTGGTAACAAATAAAGCACCCATATTCCCAGACAAATTACCAGAACTAAAATTAGAAAATGTCCAATTGCACGACTTGAACAATATCAAATCCCAGTTACAATCCATCAATGGCAAAATTCCAGGAACCATCGATTTGCCCATATACCACCCTAGTGTATGGACAATTATACTATACCTTGTGATAATAATAACAATAATCACAATAACTGCAAGATACTTCTGGCAAAAATCAAAAACGAAAACTGCTGACTCCAAACCAATTACTGGATTCCCGATGACTATTCGGAACGAACCATAGGCTTCGTTCTCTAAAGGATGGAGGAGATAACAATAGCCAACTCATACAATGTATATAAGAAGTACAGATCCCGATTCAACACCCAAGGTCGCTGACGAATGGGTTAATTAAAAGCAGCGCAATAAGAAGAATAGACTATTCATAAATGGGTAAACAACTAGACCTTCAATTCAGCAACCAGCCACCTGCTAGGATCACCTTCAAGACTGCAACTTAGGTGGAAACCGCCTCTCGGTCCACGCCCCACCAGAGACTATATATGGAAGTTACCAGACCACAGACGAACATTCCTACATTGTTATTGCTTGAGTCTCTTTTAAATTGTCATAATTTATATTTATCATTTTTTTTATTATTATTCATAAGTATTTTATGTAACTATAATCAATAAATTCTTTTAAAAAGTCAAGTGTGTTAACAAGAAAGTTAACTCGCGCTTTTTGTTGTATATTTTCTAACTAAAAAAGGTGTGGATGCAGCGAGTGCATTCTGGAAGTGAATTTTTATAAACATATTTTTTATAGCAAATATGTCCCTTTAATGGAAGCAGTCATCAATTTGGTTACCGGTATAACCTATATAGTAGAAACAATGTGCCTTATTTTATCAAAATAACTCATTGTTTGAAAATATACAAAAACTTTCCGAAAATAAACTTAAAATGTTGGTTTCCTAGACAACAAACCTTAGGTTAATAGCAAATTGGGTTATTAAAATTTGAAGCATTTAATGAAAATTTGATACCAAAACGCACTTACTGCGTCTCGATATTTTTTCTTACAAATATATTTCGATAAAAAATGCAATAAAATAAGGGTGTTCGAAAAAAAAATTGTAGGGATCACCAACCACCAGCCTGTGATTGTCGAACTGATTTTATAAGATGCAGCTCGAGACACGCTATAATTAACTAATACAATTGTCTCTCATCTCTTGTATAATAATAATAATAATGATTATATTGAGCTCTACCGTAGAAATGCGTCACCATGTATATATGTAAATAGATAAAAACTGAATGTAAACCCGGATATGGATTCTAGTTTGCGTTCATTTGAAGAAATATTTTTAAAATTCTAAAGTCGCGATCTCATTAACGAATTTTTTCTAGGAAAATTATCTAAAAATTATTGACCGTTAAACCATAAACTTAACTAAAACTACCGCCAAAGCATCAGAGAAAGAAAATAACTAACCTGTTGCATATCAGCCCTTTTTGTAAAACTTCGATCCTTTTTAGCTGTTGACAAAACATCACAAACACTGTTTAGTTCACCCACTATTACTAATAAAGTCGTAAAGAATAATTTGCACTTGTATATTAGAATTCCCAAACAACACAAATAATATGTAAAATGAAATTGAAAACAGATAAACAATATAATAATGCACGTCAACTAATAAAACTGTTACAGCGTGTAATTATGACCTGCGCAATGATATCAAATGTTCCGTTGCCAGGGTAACAACGACTGAGACAAACTAGATCTCATATATTTATAAACCAGTTTTTATCATTGTTAATAAAAACTGTCTGATATTAAAAATAAATGCTTCAAATTTGAATAGTTCAATTTTCTGTAAACCTAGAAAGCTGAATTTTGGTACATAGTTACGCATTTCCCAAGGCAACATGTGCACCATATTTCATCAAAACAGCTTTGTAATTTTCGGAGAATTTTTTTGAAAGAAAACTCAAAATTTTTCCGGAAAACCTTGTCCGATATTCCTGGCTAACGAACTCATCCCAGATATTAATAAAAGAAAGGCACTTTCCGAGTTTCATCAAAATCGGTTAATTACTTTTTGAGTTATCGGTTGGATACATGCTTCGATGCACTTTTCAAATATTTTCTTAACGCTATTACATATGTTGTGTGAGGTACTATCAAGCCATGCTAGTTTTGTGGCCGCTAAAAAAAGTGATCATCCCAAAACCAATTGTATAATGACCATACCCCTTCGAGATTTCCCTGCGTAAATGCTTTTTTGACGTCAGAATCGAGATACACGTGTAAAGTTAAACAACTTTCCCCATTTGAACCACATTGTAGCTCCAGTAATAACGAAGATGACTATTGTAAACTATTCCCGTGAACAAGCATATCCAGATCTAGATATCTCTGGCTCTATGCAGAATCGACTAGAACGTGTTAGCATCATAAGATGGACAATCTAATTTGCAGTTGAACTAGCCGGGGAAATACCTAGCGTTCCACTTAGAAAAATAACTTTTATGTCAATCTCAGCAATTGGATGCGCAATTGATTTTCTTTTTGGCGTCAGAACCGAGATGCTCGTGAAAAGCTGAACAATTTTCCACATTTGAATCACATAGTAGCTCCAATAATGACGATTCCTAAACGATTCCCGTGAACACCCTGTATAAGAGGTTCGTAACTCAGACAAAAAATATGGAACAAGACTCGGGGTTTCAGGAAAAGTACACGGAAGATAGCATTGTAATACAAATATTTTGAGATAACAGTCTTCAAAAAGTTTTAACCGAAAAAGCGCCATCTGGTAGCAAGAATAAGAAAATAAAAAACATCATCTGAGTTGTACTTGAACGGTTTTTTCCCCCGAAGCGTTAGTTGCTATAGGTACCGAGATATGAATGTCGCTCCCCTAATGAATCATGCTGTATATCTAAGCTCTAATGCACTTTTGAAATCCTTTTTTACCACTGTTACATATTTTGTATGAGGTACTATCAAACTATCCCGATTAATTGGCAACGTGAGGGGCTTGTTGGAGAGGAAGCATGGTGAGGTAGGCTACTACCTGACACAATGTCTGACCGGTCACGGGTACTTCCGGAAAAAAATCGGAAAGTCAAACGATTCCCAAGCGGAAGCAGAAAACGCGCACCAAACCTTTTTTGTGTGCTCTCGATGGGAACACCTCAGAAGTGACTTGGCTAGCAATGTAGGGGTTTTCAGCCCTGATACGACCATTGCCAAAATGATAGACAAGAAGAGAACTGGGATGCCATCACCAACTTTGTCACTACAGTTCAGAAAGCAAATGGGGCTAATCGAGACTGGGAAGAAGAATAAAAGAGGAGAGGCCGACAGGCAAATAAGGGACTGTTGTGAAGTATTACTTGAAAGTAGTTCCGGTACAGTCGACTTTAAGAGGGAAGGGTGTTTTAGTCGGTATATCCGAAAGGTGGCCTGCGACACAAAGGATGAGGAGGTCGCAACCTAATCCTCGTATAAAGGATCATAAAGGATTACCAACCCACAAAAAAAACCTATCAAACTATGCTAGTTTTATTCGTGGCCGCTAAAAAAGGGGTCATCCCAAAACCCAATGTAAAATGACCATACCCCTTTGCTTCTTTGGTACAACTGCTCGAGAAAGGACTTTCCAATTATTGAACTCATCCGATTATAGCCAACACTAATTACATCATCCACATCTAGGTCGCGGCAGATTGTAGATCCTTACTGAAATAACCTAGGTATACTTATACCAAATGGATTTTAAATATACCTAGCTATTTTTTCTTAAGACATGGATGAAACTTTGCAGTTAATGATCGAGGCACTGCGTATTTTGTGCAAATATAACTCCTTCCACCAGGTATTTACATCACATATTTTAAAAACCTAAGGATCGTTTCGCTAACAATGTTAGCTTCATCAGAGGATGAAATATTCTAATCTAAGAATATTTCATCCTCTGAGGAAGTTAACGTTGTTAGCGAAACGATAGTTAGGTCTTGAAAACGATGTGGTGTGGTGATTTGAGTTTCTCCAAGTGTACTTATTAATGTAACAGTAAATAGACACTTTATCCACTTTTATCCACTAATACTGATGAAGAAATGTAACAGTGAGAAACAGTAATGTAGCAACAGCACAATATAGATTAGTTAAAATAGTCACTAAATCATTACACACACATTAACAAACAAAATAAGACAGAAATGACAATGAAAGTATGAAATGAATAATTTTCAGCCGAATGCTGATTGAAATTATCGTAAACTTCAAGTTTCTAACACGCACAAAACCAAACACGTTCAATATATTTTCTCTTCTTTGTCTTAAAAATATGATTTAAAACAAAATAAAACCTAATATACCTATTTTTATCGCAGATCTATAAAAGTGTGCAAAATTAAATACTTACTGTAACGATTTTACTGTCTGTAACAATACAAGGCCAAATTTTTTAAAGCCATTTAGCGATAGAGTAACTATTATTTCATAATATGTACATTAAGAAAAATGCAATAATGACAAAACATTTATAACATACTCTGTATTTAAATATACAACACTGATACCAAAATATATAGTAGTACTATGTGCTAACAGATAAACTGTAAAGAACAAAATATTTTTTAATATTTCAATATTTTTCCTTCTTCTATTTAGTTAATAAAATATCTAAATCAGTCAGCGTTTTAAAATAGTTCCTGCTTCATATTTCTGGTTTTAACAATTTAAACTGTCCAACTAATACTTAAGACTACCAAAATAAAATCAAATTTCTGTCCAGTGTCTTTAAATATATACTTTGTAATTACATTTAGAAAAGATCTAAATTACAAAAATGTATTGGCATCTAGTAAGCCCTGACCCACCAACGAACAGTAACCTTTGAGAAATGCCAGGTGAAATTTCACGTCGATAAGTTAGAAGTTACATATTCTTTTACAAACAAGCTAATATACTTGGGTGCACCAGAACGAAAAAATAGCCAGATTGAATTTATGACAGCGTTATCTAGCCTACTGTATTTTAGTCGTGAAGCTCTTTCATTTGATACCCATATCGAGGGGGCTGTTGAGAAAGATACACTCCGCGATCTTGCATTGGGCGCCATTTTGAATTTATGAAAGCGTTACCTAGCCTACTGTATTTTAGTCGTGAAGCTCTTTCATTTGATACCAATATCAAGGGGCCTGTTGAGAAAGATACACTCCGCTATCCTGCGTCGGGCGCCATTTTGAATTTATGGTAGAGTTACCTAGCCTACTGTATTTTAGTCGTGAAGCTCTTTAATTTGATACCAATATCAATGGGGCTGTTGGGAAAGATACACTCCGCTATCCTGCGTCGGGCGCCATTTTGAATTTATGAAAGCGTTACCTAGCTTACTGTTTTCACTCGTAAATTCCTTTCAGTTGATACTTATATCAAGAGGGCCGTTACGAAAGACATTTCGCCATCTTGCGTCGGCCGTCATTTTGAATTCATGAAAGCATTACCTAGCCTACTGAATTTTACTTGTAAATCCCTTTAATTTGATGCCCACGTGAGGGGATTTGTGAAAAAGAACAAATTATCCATCTTGGAGCGTCCGCCATATTGAATTTATGAAAATGACAGATAGCCTATGTTGCATTGTCACCTGACACTTATGCGCGGGCATCAAATTTCAGCCCACTACGGGGAACTGGTTTAAAATTGATTAAAATTGATTTGCAAGATTTGCCCTAATCATACAGAAATACTAACAGGTAAAGTTAAATAACAGCTTGTATAAAATCAAAAGCATTGTTGTTAAAATTTTGAAAGTCTGGAAGCAGCAAGTGCGTTATGACAGTGAATTTTCAAAGAAATGATTTACCAATTGTTTTTTTACGAAAATAGGCGGCAAATAAAATAATCTTTGTCTGTAATACTTATTAGATTTTGTTTAACACACCAAATGTTTTGGTCTTGTGCCCTCCAGTAGCATCAAAGATTTTTTTTATTAAATGCTTACAACTTTTTCCTTTTAACCTGATCATATGATCAAAATCAATTCAATCTTCGGAAATCCAGTGGTCAGTAAACATACAGGCAAGATTTGGTCTTCGGCGATTCGCTGGCCTGTGAACATTAACCAAAATTCATTCACACTCTTGCAATCTAGTGGTCAGTGAACATACAAGCAAGACTTACGCTTCCGCGATTCACTGGCCCGTGAACATATAACCAAGATTCATTCCTTATTTGGCAATCTAACAGTGAACATGACAAGATTTACCTTCCGGCGATCGACTGGCGCTTGGTCATATAACCAGAATCAATTCAGTCTTCGGCCATCCAATGGTCAGTGAACATACAAGCAACACTTTTACACCTAACTGACCCGTGAACATATAACCAAAATCCATTCACTCTATTGCAATCCAGTGGTCAGTAAACATACAAACAAGACATATTCTTCCGCGATTCACTTCAGCCTGTAAACATATCACTTAGATCCATTCACGTCGGCAACCTAGCGTTCAGTGAACATAAAAAGCAAGATTTACTTGTCCTTGAACATATATCCAAGATCTATTTATTCTTCGACAATCCAATGGTCATTAAACATTAACTGACCCGTGAACATATAACCAAAATCCATTCACTCTATTGCAATCCAGTGGTCAGTAAACATACAAACAAGACATATTCTTCCGCGATTCACTTCAGCCTGTAAACATATCACTTAGATCCATTCACGTCGGCAACCTAGCGTTCAGTGAACATAAAAAGCAAGATTTACTTGTCCTTGAACATATATCCAAGATCTATTTATTCTTCGACAATCCAATGGTCATTAAACATTAACTGACCCGTGAACATATAACCAAAATCCATTCACTCTATTGCAATCCAGTGGTCAGTAAACATACAAACAAGACATATTCTTCCGCGATTCACTTCAGCCTGTAAACATATCACTTAGATCCATTCACGTCGACAACCTAGCCTTCAGTGAACATAAAAAGCAAGATTTACTTGTCCTTGAACATATATCCAAGATCTATTTATTCTTCGACAATCCAATGGTCATTAAACATTAACTGACCCGTGAACATATAACCAAAATCCATTCACTCTATTGCAATCCAGTGGTCAGTAAACATACAAACAAGACATATTCCTCCGCGATTCACTTCAGCCTGTAAACATATCACTTAGATCCATTCACGTCGGCAATCTAGCGTTCAGTGAACATAAAAAGCAAGATTTACTTGTCCTTGAACATATATCCAAGATCTATTTATTCTTTGACAATCCAATGGTCATTAAACATTAACTGACCCGTGAACATATAACCAAAATCCATTCACTCTATTGCAATCCAGTGGTCAGTAAACATACAAACAAGACATATTCTTCCGCGATTCACTTCAGCCTGTAAACATATCACTTAGATCCATTCACGTCGGCAACCTAGCGTTCAGTGAACATAAAAAGCAAGATTTACTTGTCCTTGAACATATATCCAAGATCTATTTATTCTTCGACAATCCAATGGTCATTAAACATTAACTGACCCGTGAACATATAACCAAAATCCATTCACTCTATTGCAATCCAGTGGTCAGTAAACATACAAACAAGACATATTCTTCCGCGATTCACTTCAGCCTGTAAACATATCACTTAGATCCATTCACGTCGGCAATCTAGCGTTCAGTGAACATAAAAAGCAAGATTTACTTGTCCTTGAACATATATCCAAGATCTATTTATTCTTCGACAATCCAATGGTCATTAAACATTAACTGACCCGTGAACATATAACCAAAATCCATTCACTCTATTGCAATCCAGTGGTCAGTAAACATTCAAACAAGACATATTCTTCCGCGATTCACTTCAGCCTGTAAACATATCACTTAGATCCATTCACGTCGGCAACCTTACGTTCAGTGAACATAAAAAGCAAGATTTACTTGTCCTTAAACATATATCCAAGATCTATTTATTCTTCGACAATCCAATGGTCATTAAACATTAACTGACCCGTGAACATATAATCAAAATCCATTCACTCTATTGCAATCCAGTGGTCAGTGAACATTCAAACAAGACATATTCTTCCGCGATTCACTTCAGCCTGTAAACATATCACTTAGATCCATTCACGTCGGCAACCTTACGTTCAGTGAACATAAAAAGCAAGATTTACTTGTCCTTGAACATATATCCAAGATCTATTTATTCTTCAACAATCCAATGGTCATTAAACATTAACTGGCCCGTGAACATATAACCAAAATCCATTCACTCTATTGCAATCCAGTGGTCAGTAAACATTCAAACAAGACATATTCTTCCGCGATTCACTTCAGCCTGTAAACATATCACTTAGATCCATTCACGTCGGCAACCTTACGTTCAGTGAACATAAAAAGCAAGATTTACTTATCCTTAAACATATATCCAAGATCTATTTATTCTTCGACAATCCAATGGTCATTAAACATTAACTGACCCGTGAACATATAACCAAAATCCATTCACTCTATTGCAATCCAGTGGTCAGTAAACATACAAACAAGACATATTCTTCCGCGATTCACTTCAGCCTGTAAACATATCACTTAGATCCATTCACGTCGGCAATCTAGCGTTCAGTGAACATAAAAAGCAAGATTTACTTGTCCTTGAACATATATCCAAGATCTATTTATTCTTCGACAATCCAATGGTCATTAAACATTAACTGACCCGTGAACATATAACCAAAATCCATTCACTCTAATTGCAATCCAGTGGTCAGTGAACATTCAAACAAGACATATTCTTCCGCGATTCACTTCAGCCTGTAAACATATCACTTAGATCCATTCACGTCGGCAACCTTACGTTCAGTGAACATAAAAAGCAAGATTTACTTGTCCTTAAACATATATCCAAGATCTATTTATTCTTCGACAATCCCATGGTCATTAAACATTAACTGACCCGTGAACATATAATCAAAATCCATTCACTCTATTGCAATCCAGTGGTCAGTGAACATTCAAACAAGACATATTCTTCCGCGATTCACTAGCCCGTGAACATATAACCTAGATCCATTTACGTCGGCAATCTAGCGTTCAGTGAACATAAAAAGCAAGATTTGCTCTACGACGATTCACTGGTCCTTAAACATATCACCAAGATCTATTTACTCTTCGGCAATCCAGCAGTGAGTGAACATGCATGCAAAACTTACTCTTCCGCGATCCACTGACCAGTGAACATATAACCAAGATCCCTTCACTCTTCGTCAGCAGACATGCAAGTTTAATCGCTCCTGCGGAGAAAATTGTTATTTGTTGGCGAATTATCTATTTACTAAGAGACCGATCAGTAATTCAAATCTCCTTGTCCATTCGTAGGAAAGACATGGGAGTTGAATCCCAAGCCTCGGAACAAAGCAAATTGCAAGAACCTGCATAGGCTGATCTGTCTTGGGTTAACGGGAGCTATGACGTCATGTCTACAGCTGCAATGGAAGCAATGCTGGATCTGACTTCACTACAGATATGCATGAATAAAAAAGCAGCACTAGGTGCCCCGAGACTAAGCAGATAAATTGAAACCAGAAGACTTGGTTGGCCAGTTGAAGATCCTGGATATTATTCCATTGAAGTCATTCGCCAAATCAACAGATCAAATGCGAGCTAAACTGGAGTTCATAGTTCCATTTGACGTGGTCATAAGGGAGCAGGAACGGGAATACGAGGACCTAACTTCGGACTCGCTAAGTCCCTTGGTAAAACCTCCACCATCTTCCAAGCAGAAATGCTTGCTATAAATCTGTATACAAAAGTGCATACAAAGACTAAAAAATACAGATTGATATCCTTTCAGACAGCCAGGCAGTACTAAAGACCCTCAAATCATTTGAAACCGAGCCTAAACTGACATGTGGCGGAAAAAATCCTTGAACTGGCTGCAAACAGCAAAGTAACGTTAAGGCGGGTACCAGGGCATCAAGGCAGTGAAGGAAATGGGGAAGCAGAGAAAGGGCATCAACAACACCATTTTATAGTCCTGAGTTCTATTGTGGCTCAACAAAAGGCAGTGAACTTGATACTTAGAAGATGAACAAATGCTGTCATATTGGAGGAAAACCTCAGGCTTACGGCAGGCAAAACGGTTCATCACCATATCAACAGCTAATGCAATCCACAATCTCCTTGTTCGATGTTTCGTTAGCGTACAAGTAACATCGGAAAAATAGTGCAAGTAGTTCTCACCCGTCTCACCAACCGAAAAATATCCACGTCCGCCCCCGGGCACGTGAACAATATTGGTCTCCTCTGACAATGACCCAGATACCAACGACAGCATTCGCGCGTTGGTTACCGCAGCTACATCTCTTGTTAGTGTTAATATTGTAACATAATTATCAGCCCCGGATCTACGATTTTTTCAAACCAGGGCAGAAACGTGATAGTGGCGCCCCCTCTCTAAAAAAGTTTTGGTAGTTACATAGAATCGGGACTCCTAATTTTTTTATTTGTTCTATTCCAAGGAGTAAAAAAATAAGTTTGAAAAAATAGGTTTAAATTAAAATTCCCGCCATTAGATGCTGCCAACAATCTGCTGCGCTGCAGCTGTGCTCGCAGCGCATTTCAGAATGAGACCTTAGGATCCGTTCAAAAACCAACTGGGCGTTTTAAAATCAATTGAATAATTGATAGAACAATGTGCGCTGCATGCTGGGCGCTTTGTGGAGCAACCTTTTTATTTTCAACCATATATTATACTATGATTTTGCCGCCCCCTGAAAGTGCCGCCCGGGACGTGTGCCCCGGTTTGCCTACGCCCCACCCACCCCCCACATTCGGGGCTGATAATTATACGCATTCACTTCAAGTTTGTAGATCTACAACATTAAATTTTGTCACTGTTTGTTTAACGCCAATTGTAGTTTTTACAGTTTTATATTTTTGCACTACAGAAAACAATTCCTCTGCTTCTTCATCAAACACCTTAAACATACCCACTATTTTACTAGGTAAAGTCCCTGTATAGAAACTGGGTACGTAACTACAATTGTTAGAGTAAGCCTCAACCAAATCGAGAAGTATAAAGGAGATCTGATTTGCAGATTACGCAAAAAGGAACCTAAATGTGTTAATCCACAAGAAATCATCGAACTCTGCATTTTAGAAAATGCGTAGGTCTCAGCTTAGCTCGTGGCTTTGCGCCGGTGCATTTATCCACTATCGATTTGAGATGCAAGGCCTTGAAGGTCGTTGCTTCGAAAACTGTAAGATCGGCGGTATTTCGAAATGTCAAGAAATTACTTGAGGAAAATATAAGATTATGTTTTTTTAAACTGTGAACCCTAGAGCCTCGGTGGTTCAGTGGTAAGGACGTGTACCTCTGAATCGAGGGGTACCGGGTTCGATTCCCAGGGTTTTCCTTTCAGTTTTTCAGTACATACCGTACAATTAACATCAACTGAGGTTGTGGTATTGTATTTGAGCAAGTTGAATGTCTGAATGTTCCGTCCTTGGGAGGGGGCGTAAAGCCATCAGTCCCATGTAGATACGATGTTGGGCACGTTAAAGATCCCCACCCCCTCACCGAAAGGCAGTGGTTCGCCAAAATTTCCAGGATAGCGAGGTGAAACTTGTCCCTGGCGTCGGTGATTTGCCAAAGTCGCGTAAATAGACCGATGCTAAAAAAAAAGACTATGAACCCGTGGGAAACAAATTTTCTAACCTTACTAATGTGGTCCATTGGTACAGGTTACTACATTTCCCGATGTGACGTGAAAAGGATTTCAAACAGGGACAAGCTCAGGTAGCCTTCTAAAGCCCGAAAAAATCATAGACCCGTAATGGAAAAAAAACTTGACGAGGGCATTTAAATTTGTTGAAACCAAGATACATCAATTTTTGAGAGTTCCTTGCAAGAACACAAATAAGGCAAAGATAAAAATTTTGTAAAATCGCACTGACTGATTTATATTGATTACAAAGAAGGTATAAGGCAACGCCACTGGTAGCACTACCTACAAAATCAGACTTTAATTTTTGTGCCATCTGGATCAAAAAATAAATAAATAAATAAAAATATTTGGTAGATACACAAATTGGTTGCTTTCAGGCTACCAATAGTCAGTAATTTTGATTATTTTGAAACGTGAAGCAGCCACCTTATTGACCTGATTACACTGGAGTGCGGTTCCAGTTTTCTAGATAAACGACAGAATGAAGATTGATTCAATTGTACCTTTTATTTAGGAAACTGGGATTGCATTTACTTATTATTTTTACAACTAAGGCATCCACCTATTTAATCAAATTACACTCCATTTGAACTTTATCGTTTATTAAACTAGGATCGCAAACTTTTGATAATTTTCAAAACTGAAGTGTGTTAAAGGTATACTTACCTACATTAGTTAAAATTTTGGATCCCAGTTTTCTGAATAAAAAATAAAATTCAAATGAAGCGATTTAGTTTTGAAAAGAATCAAAAATTTGCGAGCCTGTTTTTTAAATAAAATACAATTCAGTTATTAAGTTGGTTACAGTGCATTTGAATTGTCATTTATTTAGAAAACTGTGATAGCAAATTTTTGTTTCTTTTCAAAACTAAAGCATCCACTTTAACGACCTGATTACGCGCCATTTGAATTTTGTCTTTTATTCACAAAACTGGAAAAAACTTTGTTAACTAATGCAGGTAATTATAACTTTAACACGTCCCAACTTTTTAACGTGTTCAAGTTTTCCACGCGGTTTAATAACGAAAAAGTTGGGACCCTATTATAAAATCTACCAAACTCTTTACTTCGAAGGAAATGTCAAAAAACAAATTAAAAAAGAACACTAAATTAAGGATAGGATAATTCAAAATAATAAAACGTACGAAATAATCTTTGAAAATCATAATCATCTTTATTTCGAAATAGAAATATAATTCTTCTTTGTTTTCTTAATTAGTGATAAATTAAAAAATAACAGGCATACACCCAGTTTGGTCAACAAACTTTCACAAAATATGCCTGCAACCCCTAAACCTTCCTCACAGAGGAAAAACATTGAAATATTAAACAACTCTGATCACTTTTCTATCTTTTCTTTCTCGTTTTGTTTTTTTGTTTGTACTTTTCTCCAGGTGTGTCTACTATAGTATCTGTTGTCATTCGTGTTCTCTGAGAGACGGCCTCTTTAATAAATAATTCGACTCACCACTGTCCCAGTCATCCTCGTCATTCGAGTATTCTTCCGAAGATTCGGAACTTTCGTTGGGAGTATCCTGGAGCGAAGACGGCGCCTCCCGTACATAACTCGGAGGGCAGTTGTCGCTCCTGGGGATTTTCTGTAGAAACAGGGTTATCTGCAATCGAAAGAAAAGCAATAATTAGTACGTTTTATGTAATTAGTGATTTTTCTTTAAAAAAAAACAGTAATGAGGAGATCGCAACTTTTGAATTAAAAAAAAATTCTGCAAATGAGCGCTAATTAGGCCCCCTAGAACACACATCCGGGGTCAGTTTCAATCCGATAACTCAAAACATAATGGGCCGATTTTTATCAAATTTGGTGAGTACCTTCCTTTTGCAAGTGGCTTGGCTAAGTTCGTTAGCCAGGAAAATCGATCCTGGTTTTCGGAAAAAAATTATATCTCCGGAAATAACAAAGTGAGGCCACCAAATTTCGTACACATGTTTCTATTATAAAGAGTGAACCATGTACCAAAATTTAAGTCTGTAAGTTTAAACACAAAAAGTTATGGGCTGTTAAAGAAAAAAAATGGAGTTTTCCTCAAAACATTAAAGTCGCGATTTGAAACGTCGAAATTGGCAACATTTAGGGAAAGAACCTGAAGCAAATACGGATTATGAACAGAAAATGTTGCAAGAAGAGTGTTCTGCAAACCCTGAAGTTTCAGCTTCAACCATCACTGTCCTTCATTTTACTAAAATATTTACAGAAATTTCATTTCAAAGACAGTAAGTCCTCGCATAACGTCGTCTCATTTAACGTTGTTTCATTACATCGTCGCAGTTTGTTGTAGGCAAATGTATCGTTTAGTTTAACGTTGAAACTGATTCGGTATAACTTGTTAAAAATGATAAAAAAAGGTGTACATAATGTAATATGTAGATATGAATACTGTTTTTTTAATCATTTTGCAGTTAGAAACATGTACATATTTTGTATGTACATAATATTCATTCCCATTGGCCGTTCTACATCGTTTCACTTAACGTCGCGATTGGTAGATCCCTACTAGGACGTTAAGCGGGGACTTGCTGTAGGCCCTTTCTCTGATGCTTTGGCGGTAGTTTTAGTTAAGTTTATTTTTTAACGGTGTATTATTTTTAGCTAATTTTCGTAGAAAAAATGTGTTACTGAATAGACCGCTACTTTTGAATTTTCAAAAAATATTTCTTCAAATGAGCGCAAACTAGGCTCCCTAGAATCAGTATCAGGGTATATATTCAGTTTTATCTGTTTACATATATACAGGGTGACGCATTTCTTCGGTAAAGATCAATATAATTGTTATTATACAAGATACGAGAAACAATTGTATATATTAATTATAGGGTGTCTTGAGCTGCATCTTATGAAATTATTTTGACAATCACAGGGTGGCCCATAAGTCGTTGGTGATACAATTTTTTTTCGAACATGCTTATATTATTGCATTTTGCATTTTTTATCGACATATGGTGCATGTTTGTAAGAAAACAATCGGAACCCAGTAAGTGCGTTTTGGTAGCAATTTCTTATTAAATGCTTCAAATTTCAATAACTCAATTTGCTACTAACCTAAGGTTTGTTGGCTAGGAAACCAGTTATCTCGGAAACATTTTAAGTTTATTTTTGAAGAATTTTTGTATATTTTCAAACAATAAGTTATATTGAGAAAATATGGCACATTGTTTCTACTATATAAGTTATACAGGTAACCAGATGGATGCGTGCTTGCATTAGAAAACATATTTATAAAAATTCAATTTCATAATGCACTTGCTGCGTCCAGACTTTTTAATTTATTATTCGGCCATAAGTGTACAAATATATACATGACACGCCAGAGATATATAGATAGATAGACAACTTTTATTCAAATACACTAGAAAGCGGAACATAAACAAAATCCTGTGGTTCATGCATGGAGGGTGATTGTATGCATGAAGAAGGGGAAAAAGAACCCCCAGGAAGAAGAACCTTCTCACCGAAAAACACGGGGGGTTCTCCTTCTCCTTGTGCATGCATAAAACTACCTTCCAAGCATAAAGCACAAGAAAAATTACTTGGGAGCAACCCCCGAGAAAGTTACTGGACCTGGGAGAATATGGGTGCTGTGCGGGGCAGACAGGATTTAAAGTTAGTATTGCTGCAAAATGTGAAAAACGCATTTTTTCAAAGAGATAGTGTAACTTCTTATAAGTCCTCTTTTTTTTCGGCTAGCGCTCTTCTAAAAGACTTTCAGCAGCGAAAAAGCCGAAAAAAGTTTGCTTACCATTTGAACCGCGAATCATGAGGGCTCTAGATAGCATTTTTAAAAAGGCCAATTTGCAGCTAACAATTTCGACCAAAAAAATACTTTAAAAAACTTCCTAGGTAACCCAAAAGACAAGGATGGTACAGCTAAAATGTCGGGAATTTATTAAATATGTTGTAAAGATTGTGGTCTTAAATACGTCGGACAAACAAAAAGATCTATGAAAATTAGATTTAATGAGCATCTAGTACAATTAAGAGACGGTACTATAGATACCTCTTCCGTTGCCCGGTATATGTGGGATAATAATCAACACGTAGATAAGGAGAATCTAACATTGATTAAAAATGTTAGACAACCGGGACAGCTAAACGGCTTCGAAAGTATATATTCTGCTATAGTAATAATAAAATGTGTATGAACTTTGTACCGGCACCTATGGTAACTCGGTTGATAGATCACTTCATAAGAAAAACCGGCAGAAGCACGTCCAATAGATAACAAAATAATTAAGGTATTTCCGCCAAACGAAATACGTTCATTTTTGTGCTGTTGGACCACCTTCTATCGTTATGACCTGCACAAGAATATAAACAGAGCTGTAGACGTAAGATATATTTAGAATTATTCATCATCTGATGACGCTAACTTGATTAGTGAAAAGATCGTCAGGTTTTTTTTAGTGTGTTGTGGTGACTTGGGTTCTCCAAGTGTACTTATTCCATGACATTTGAGTAAAATCAGAATTTTCGCTGACTTTTTATGGGGTATTTGAAATTTCCTGATTTTTCCCGGTTTTCCAGGTCGCTGGAATATATATTTTGTTAATTACACAAGTATCCGAACGATAACTCAAAAAAATACTAAATTGATTTTGGGCAAAAACCGAGGTCGAGTTCGTTATCAGCCTTTATGCTCAAGTTTTCGGGGAAAACTTTTTGGAAACGCTATATTTGTGTAAGTATAAGAGTAACTGGAATGAGACTTTACATATAGCTAGAAATAGTGCAAATAAACATATGACGTGAATTTTAAGTAATTTGGTCCACAACATTTAGAGTTTTTTCCAAATTAAAAATAAAATCGTAAAGACATACGTTAAATCGACTTAGTGGTTAAAGTCGAATACCTGACAGACAGAATAGTGAACTGCCACGCTTAGATTAATTGATACAACAGGTATAAACCCCACAGTAACGGTAACCGAACTAAATATATACTAGGCAGACAACATAACACCCGAACCAACAATCGTGAAATCTCGGCCGCGGTTATGGAAAGTGACAGACGACATGCAATTAAAAATTTGCCAATTGATTGTTATCTGACTAGGCGATTCAATCAATTAGTAAAATACACTATATTTATAGCTTTATTACCGCCCTCAAACACAGTTTTAGCGCAGCATAGATATATTATGATGTCGCATAATAATGTAGCAGAAATTTAAAGAAAATCAAGCGAAGTCTCTATAAAAATGATTCCAAAATAGTTCCTTTTATCTTTAAATTTAAACATAGACCGAAACAGCCGTGGGATGTGTTTCAATGGTAATTCTGCTACCTAATTTTCTGTAATTGATTAATTATGTATACCTTGAATATAATATCCCGGGCATTAAACCCATCTAAAGTATGACGCAAATAAAACCTTTGTTGACCTGTGTCCAGATAGCACAACGGGTACCGCGCTCGCATCCCACACAGAAGGTTACGCGATCGAATCCAGCTGGATGAATGTATCTTTTTTAATGTGTTATTTCCACATTTGGAGAAACAATAGTGCACAGATTTTATAAGTTTTGAACAAGATTTCATTTTTCTTTAAAACGCCTAAATAAGTTTGTCACCTTTGAGTCTGAAATTATAATTTTGTTATTCTTGTAATTGATATTGAATAAACCGGTTTGATTAGGTTGACTAAAACGAAATCATACTGGCGATTAATGAGGAAAAATAACTGCTACGTTTATCGTTTGGCAGATACTTTACTTTTCTAAATCTGAATTAACTTTCCTTCTGGAAATGTTCTGTATAACATTAGTGAAATTTGTAACACAAGTTTCTTTTAAAGAGACTTGCACTATCTACAGATATAGCATAATTTAGTTCTTTACCTTCATAGAAAATTGAGTTTTGGGCATTTTTCTCAAAAGGAGTTAAAACGCAAGATTTTTTGATAATAGAGAGATATCGATGGTAACACTTTCGAAAGAATTCTTGTGTACAATTGTTATGAAAATTCGCTACTATAACGCACTTGCTGCGCCCCGATTTTTTTTTTCAACTTTTGAGATCTCAATTCTGGTATGTAGGATACGTTTGCGTAACAAATTTGATTGCCATAGCTGTGTTATTTTTAAAGGTTTTTTGTTTTGTTTTTGGATACAGGACGGAGAAAAGCATCATGCAAACCTCATTCACGGCCCCGTAGTGCCGTGGGATATCGAGGCACTGTGAGACTCTTACTCACTAAAACTCCGCTCCCTGGAGTGCCGGACCTTAGTCCCTACCCCCGTCGGAAATATTTCACACAATGACGTTTGGGTTTGAATGTTTCCATTCTGTTTTTTCCGCAGGGGCGTTATCGGGTAAGCATAAGCTTTGGACGCTTATGCCTATGTGGAAGTTGCTCATCGTAGTCGGTGGCACTACGGAGAAGAGCATTTCGGTGAGAAGCGGCTTTTGCGAACTGAGTTGTGGATAGTTGAGTTATAAACACAAGTATCGAAAGTATAACCAGATCAGAGTGAATCTGCCTGTTTCTGACAAACCATGGCGCTCCGGTAACCACTCTCAGAATTTTGTTCTGGATGATTTGAAGGGTCTTAATGTGTGTTGCGGCCGCGGTGGCCCATGCTGGTGATGCATAGGTCAAGGCTGGCCGGATAATGACTTTGTACATGAGCAGTTTAATATTCATGGACAATTTGGAATTTCTATTAAGAAGTGGGAACAGCTTCGAGATGAACATCGAGGATGTTGGACATGGGGGCGCCATGTTAAGCGTTTTTCGAGGAAAACCCCGAGGTATTTGACGGAGTCTTGCCAGGGAGTTAGACGGTTGTCTAATGATACATGCTCGTCAGGTGTGTGTCTTCTCTTGGAAAATAGGACAGCGGAACATTTATCGGGATTTATGGCTAGACAAGATTTCCTATACCAGCCTTGCAGCTCGTCTACAGCTGTCTGTAGACGTTAGGTTATTATCCTCGGCGAGTGGAGCTGCTGAGGATGGTAGTGTCGTCTGCGTACAGTGCGTATGTCACGTTTAGGGGCGGTATCGGTATGTCTGCGATAAATATATTTTACAGCAGAGGGGAGATAGCAGGACCCTGCGGTAGACCAGCCGTGGCTGAGTAGGTTATAGATCTGGTTCCCAGATGTTTGACCTGGAACTTCCTCTGTTGCAGGTTTGATCTGATTAGCAGAATCAGAGGGAGAGGATAATTAAATGATAGAAGTTTGTTTAGGAGGCCCGCATGCCAGACCCTGTCGAATGTTTGAGCAATGTCGAGAAATATAGCACCAGTTGACTTGTTTTTATTAGATCCTTCGGTGATGTTTTCCACCACACGAAAAACTTGGTCTGTGGTGGAGTGCTAGTGTCTGAAACCAAATTGATCGACAGGAAGGATATGGTTTTCAGAAGTGAATGAGGCTAGCCTTTTCTGAATCAGTTTTTCGGCGATTTTGCCGATAACTGAAAATAGGCTAATGGGCCTGTAGTTCAGAGGGAACATCGGATCTTTGCTGGGTTTTGGGATGTTGATAATGTCGGCAAATTTCCACATGGAAGGAAAATGTTGCAATCTCAGCATGGCATTCATAATCGTAACTATGAATACCATGGCTTTTCAGGGGAGATTTTTCAGGGCTACGTTGGAGTTTCCAGCGTACCCCGCAGCTTTCCTATTTTTTAATGATTTCATTATTAAGGAAACTTCTTCGAAAGTTGCGGGCTCGATAATTGAGTCTGGGGTGGCGCGAAGCGCACTCCTGACATAACGGTGGGTTCTTGCGACGTGCGACAGATCAACGTTGTTATAATTCGGGTTAAATGGCAACTACAGATGATCCGCGAATGCACTTGCTTTCTCCGCATCAGCGTATACGATGCCGTTACGGGGGATATCGGAAAATTTTGGGAGCGAAGGGCTTTTGCCATTTGTCAGATGG
Organism: Tillus elongatus; assembly: GCA_964006375.1. Classification (NCBI taxonomy): domain Eukaryota; kingdom Metazoa; phylum Arthropoda; class Insecta; order Coleoptera; family Cleridae; genus Tillus; species Tillus elongatus. The sequence continues at coordinate 140,425,905 of OZ023268.1, read as the reverse complement.
AATTGTCTTGGGCGGACAGGGTTTGCAGGCGTTCCTACCAACGGTTGTTGCGGGGTTCTTGTAGGACAAATCGTACTTGTTTGATGAGTCTGTTTGCGTCTCGTTTGTCGCCGGGGTTTGCGGTGCGTTGAGCTAGTCGATGCACGCGGTTCTTTTCTAGTATCATTTCTCTGATACTGGACGAAAATGGGGGCAGACTGCTTGCGGCGGGGTACGTCATTGAGGTATGTTCGATAGAACAATGGATTTTGGACTGTAGATTATCCACTGCACCCTCAAGTTCGGGGATGCTGAGGATAACCGGAATGTTGACAAGGGTGTTTCTAAGATGTTGTGTGAAAATTAGCGACCGTACCTTTTTCCTGGGGAAGTCGGCTTCGTCATTGTCTACAAAATGACTAGGTTATGGTCCAACGAGAGGTCGTTTAAGGTTGTTATTTCATGGAAGGTCCGAAAATTTTCCCTATGAAAACACAACATTTTCAGGGAACGTTGTGAAATGTACGACAGGGTCGCCATCTCAGTGCGGAACCAGGTAGTATGTTGTCACGACAGCTCTAGTTAACACAAAATGTTATAGATAGAGACTGTGTACAACCAACTAACAATTTTATAAATTGTCAGCCCTGGCCCATTTCTTCCCTAATACAGGGACAATGTATGTAAGGCTAGATGTATTCCCACCTTAATTAGGACCGCAGACCGGTTTCGCTCTAATTAGAGCTCGTCAGTGCGGTATACTAATTACAGTGAGAACACAGCTGTAAAGTAATACGGCTATGGTAGCCAGCCTCCTAGAACATTGCGAGATATAGAACGGGGTCCCCATCTCGGTGCAGAACCAGGTAGTATGTTATCACGACAGCTCTAGTTAACACAAAATGTTACAGACTAATCTGATTTTCCCGGCTAACGAACTCATCTAAGCCAATTACAAAAGGAAGGTACAAATTTCATGAGAAACTATCAATTATGTTTTGAGCCACCGAAAGAGATAATTGATCACGATAAAAATGCGTAACTTCACCCTGATTTAACAGATTTCGTACCTCTTACAATAACCGAAATGCTTGGGCTCTTAAAACGGATACCCTGTGTTTAATCAGCAGTAATCCTGTAAAATTGTGAACCGGTGACTATGTATTCTGAAGATTCTGAATGAAATTTCTCTCGTTTGTCTTCTTTGTTACATTTCTGTAAAACGTTCCGCTGCCTTTGTGAATCGGCAGCTGAAAATGTGGCTGTTATACCCACATCGGTTAACTCGTAATTTCAACCCATTCAATCGTTTTCATGGCAGATTTTATCCATGTGATGAGAATATTAAAACGTTTGTTAGCATCTGTAAACATGGCAAAAGCGAATTGGAAAATAATCAACAATACGAACTATCATCATAATCTAGAATACAATTTCTGTTTTATTTTTATCGTGACCTAGTTACAGTCAATTTTATGAACATCAAGAGGATCTTTATTAGCCGGGGTTAACACAAATTACCTAGAAAACTCGCTGAGCAACGAGATTACGTTACAATAAAAGACCTGGCGATAAAATTAATCATCGGACCAGCGTCTCATTTGGCTCCAATTGTATAGTGCACTGGCGAACGATCAACCGAGTCGTTATGGTACGTGCACACGTCTGAACGAACAAAATCACTCATTAGCATCACATTCTCAAAGCTCTCTGCAGCACCTCTGTTCATTCCATTATAGCTTCCGCCCTCTATCAATTGGGCCATGTTTTTCATAAGCTTTTTCTTGGTCTGCCTCTTTCCGCTTTTTGAGGTGTGTGTCTCTCAAACATTCCTATTATAAAGTTATTATGTCTCAGAATAAGCCTAAGACAATACGAGGTAAGCGCCAAAACTCTCTGGCCTATGATCTAGCGTAACGCAATCGCAGCATGTCAAAACACTGGTTGAAGTCTTATCAGCATTGGAAAAAACAAAAATGAATTTTATGCCAATTAGTTTTCTTGTAACTGTCACTTGTTCATCACGGTGATTTTTTTTCATATTTCAACAACACACCACGAGGGCTTACAGCCTAAATACTATCGTACCGTGGGTGTCGACAAGAAGGAAAGAGGGAACATGTTAATTCTGGACCTGAAGGTTTGGACGTTCGGAGAAGAAGGAAAAACACGTGCCGGCAAGGAATTCCACAACTTGAAAGTCCTCGGGACAAAAGAGCGGGCATAACAAGAGGTTCGGTGTCTGGTGACCTGGACAGTAAAAGGGTGCATTCGCTCTGTTCCCCTGGTAGATCTGCTGGGGGCAGCAGGTGGAGGAACTATGGAAGAAAGCTCCTCTGAGCAGTGCCCGTGCAGATATCTATGAGAGAGAGAGAGAGAGAGAGAGAGAGAGAGAGAGAGAGAGAGAGAGAGAGAGAGAGAGAGAGAGAGAGAGAGAGAGAGAGAGAGAGAGAGAGAGAGAGAGAGAGAGAGAGAGAGAGAGAGAGAGAGAGAGAGAGAGAGAGAGAGAGAGAGAGAGAGAGAGAGAGAGAGAGAGAGAGAGAGAGAGAGAGAGAGAGAGAGAGAGAGAGAGAGAGAGAGAGAGAGAGAGAGAGAGAGAGAGAGAGAGAGAGAGAGAGAGAGAGAGAGAGAGAGAGGTCACCAACGGCACGTGGGTGGGCAAGGCATGGCAACCTTTGGGTGAGGGTAGGGTCACCGATGAGACGTATAGCTCTCTTCTGAATGAAGTCCAGGATAGCGAGAGTAGAAGCGGCAGCGACACCCCTGATGTGGGAGCAGCATTCGAGGTTTGGCCTTATTTGTGAAGTATATAAGGTATAGAGATTAGCTGGTGAAAAGCATTTGCGAGCCCGGAAGAGAAAACCTAATTTCTTAGCAGCCGCTTCTGCAATTGATGTGACATGTTGGTGCCAATTGAGATTTCGATCCACAGAAATGCTAACAAGTGAAAAGGACTCATTACTTTGAATAACTTGGTTGTTCATTGTGATGGGTCTAGGGCTGGTGTATCTCTTATGAGAAAGAAAGCAAGACTGAAATTTGGTGGGGTTGAATTGTACAAGATTTCTACTTCCACAGTCGAATATTGCGATGTCAGAAATGACGAAAATCGAGTATAGAACTGTTATTAAATTCCTTACTCGAGAAGGTCTTCTACCTCAGAGCATCAAAGATCGGCTAGGTGGGGTATGCGGGGAAAATTTTCCGTCTTATGCTGTAGTAAAAGATTGGTCAAAACGGTCTCAAATCGGACATAAATGCTTAGAAAATGACTCAAGAACAGGAGGGACGGTGGAAGTGGTGACAGACAAGAAAATTGCCCTTGTTGAGGATCTCGTATCAAGCTATCGACGCTTGGAAGTGAAAGAATTATCAAAACTGGCAGGGCTTTCAGATACAAGCCTTCGCCGAATCTTCCACGATTATTTAGGCATTGTTGTCTTGTAGTTATGAAAAACCCTGTTTAATAATACCCTTTATTAAAACAATACAAAAAGAAACATTACACATCCGTTACATATTTTCCGCAGAGTTTTATTATACACTATTCGACATACTTCCAATCCTCCTTTTATTGTTCTTTACACAGACCTTACCGACAATCCTTTATTAGCGAATTTTTCGCAAAACGAAACATTCACTAATGAGGAGATATAGCATATATATATATATATATATATATATATATATATATATATATATATATATATATATATATATATATATATATATATATATATATATATATATATATATATATATATATTGTTCCGTCGTCATTTTCGACACCTTTTTTGCCACACGCACGTGCCGACTATGGATCCAAAAACACAGTTGGTAACACTGGGCACATCCCTCAATGATGGTCAACATGAAGATGGCAGCCTGAAGAGATACGTTTTCGGACGGCGTCGGATTGGTTGGACAGGCGGTCTACCCCCTCTCGACCCCGAAGCATCCCGAGACTTGGGAGTGAAAAACGCTGCAACTACCCTATTTGATCAACGATCGTTCGAGAGTGCAGTTCACTCGCAGTTGAACTTCTTCGTTGTCCCGTGGGCAGACAGGCCCGTCGCAGCCACGTGACCTTCCAATAGGTGTTTGGAACCAACGTGGATCATATGGCGAACGCGAGTTACGTTCTCATTTAAGTGCGACAAACTGCAGATACCAGAGCATGAGGCTGCTCCTTAGTTTCCATCGGTGCAACAAGTTCTTCACGTGTGTGAAGAAGTGAGGTTCCCGAAACACCCAGCTGATCTACGACGACGTCCCCGGCAAGACAAGGTATTTTGGTTATACTACAACCCTTCTGTAAATTATTATCGGTGTAACTTTCCCCTTTGTTCAATAAATTTAATTAATTAATCCGCGGTAATGTTTTCTTTACCATGTAACCCCCTGATGTACATGCAACCGTTCAATTACACATAAACATTTAGAGCTATCGGAGAACGTAGCGAATTAGCCGCTACATATATATATATATATATATATATATATATATATATATATATATATATATATATATATATATATATATATATATATATATATATATATATATATATATATGCTATATCTCTCGTTCCCTTGGAGCTAAAGAGATCAGCAGTACAGTGCAGTACATCCACATCCTCGGCGATGACAGTCGTTGAACAACCACATTCTGCTTTTTTTCAAGGTGTATGTGTCACACCGATAACTCGAAAAATAATGAGCCGATTTTGATGAAATTAGGTAGGTACTTTCCATTTGTAAAGGGCTTGGACAAGTTCGTTAGCCCGAAAAATTGGACTAGTTTTTCCGGGAAAATTTTGGGGTCTCTTTCGGAAAATGTTGGTATCTCCGAAAATAACAAAGCTATGACAACCAAATTTGGCGTATACGTTTCTATTATCAAACTTACCCTACATGCCAAAATTCAGATCTCTACGTTGAAAGGAAAAAAGTTATAGGCATTTAAAGAAAACAATTTTGGGTGCCATTGGTGATCAGACGAAAGCACAAGAACAAAATATTTTGTGTGACTAACAAAACCAATTGAATATTACATAACCGTTAAGTTTTCTTGACGCAAAAAGGTCAAGAAGTAGCCGAAAAAATATTTTGATAATTTCATCATTTTTCTTCTTAAACCGTCAAAGTCGCGATTTGAAATGTCAAAATTTGCAATTTTCAGACAACGAATTTGAAACAAATACGGGTTATGTGGAAGATATGTCGTACTAAGTGTGCTTTACAAAGCCTTAAGCTTCAGCTTCAGACTTTGCGAACATTCCTTTTTTCGTAGATTTCAGATAAAACGCAATATTTATTTTAAAGTCTTGTAAAACCATCACTCTGTATAATAACTGTAATATGTAGGGCATTTTTGGAAAGGGAAAAGATTGGGCTTTTAAACTGTGAATAAATATACGGGTGTTCCGTTTAAGATTACAAAGTTGCCCTATCCTTGAAAATACGTCTGGTCATTTCCAGTTAAAGCGGAAGCGAGTATAAAAAGACAGATACCCAGAAACAAACTTATAAAAATAAGAAGAACACTGGCGAAAACCCCATTTATTTAGATAAATTATTTCAAAAGTTATATAAGTTTATAAAGAGTCAAAATATAATAGGGCACCCGGTAGCAAATTGAGTTATTGAAATTTGAAAGTTTTTAAAAATTCGCTACCAAAACGCACGTACTGCGTCTCGATTTTTTTCTTACAAACATGCATCATATTTCAATAAAAAAAATCAAAAATGCAATAATATAAGGGTGTTCGAAAAAACCAATTGTAAGGATCACCAACGACTTATGGACCACTTTGTGATTGTCAAAATATTTTTATAAGATGCAGCTCCAGACACCCTATAATTAACGTATACAACTTTTTCTAGTATCTTGTATAATAACAATTATATTGAGCTTTACCGTAGAAATGCGTCACCCTGTATATATGTAAACAGATAAAAACTGAAAGTAAACTCTGATATAGATTCTAGGGGCCCTAGTTTGCGCTCATTTGAAGACATCTTTTTAAAATTCAAAAGTCGCGCTCCTCAATCACGAATTTTTTCTACGAAAATTAGCTAAAAATTATAAACTGTTAAACCATCAACTTAACTAAACTACAGCCAAAGCATCGAATTAACTAAACCTACAGCCAAAGCATCAGTGAAAGGGTTTATTTGAAATGAAATTACTGGAAATATTTTAGTAAAATGAAGGACGATGACGGTTGAAGCTGAAACATAAGGATTTTTAGAACACTCCTCTTGCGACATTTTCTTTACATAATCCGGATTTGTTTCAGGTTCTTTCCCTAAATGTTGCGAATTGTGACGTTTCAAATCGCGATTTCTTTGACGTTTTGAGGAAAAATCCTTTTTCTTTTTCTTTAACTGCGCACAACTTTTTTGTCTTTACACTTACAGACCCAAATTTTGATACATGGTTCACTCTTTATAATACAAACACGCGTACCAAATCGGTTACCCTTACTTTGTTATTTCCGAAAGAAAGCACGAAGTTTTCCGGGAAAACCTGGGCCGATTTTTCTGGCTTAACGAACTTATCCAAGCCCTTTGTATAAGGAAGGTACTCACCAAATTTGATCAAAATCGGCCCATTATTTTTTGAGTTACCGGTGTGATACACACTATATACAAAAATACAATATATATAAAATCACCCTTACAATACAATACGTACCCCCCGAAACACAATTATATATATATATATATATATATATATATATATATATATATATATATATATATATATATATATATATATATATATATATATATACATATAAAAATTGAAACTGACCTTGGATATGGGTTCTAGGGGGCCTAGTTCGCGCTCATTTTAAAAATGTTTTGCAGTCTCACCTTCGATGCCTCTCTATTAGTGAATTTTTTTTAATAAAAATTAACTAATAAATCCATCGACAAGACAAATAACAGACAAAAGATATAATAACAGTCCCTACAGAATAAAACATAGACTGCCGTATCAGAATCTAGAAATATTTAAAACGCCCATAACCGTTTGATATGAGAATTAAAATTGGTCATGGTTAGAAAGCTATTATATAAATAAAATCAACTGGCAACATAGCAAGTAATAATAATTATCTTAAATAGGTATTTGTAAACACTTTTCCTATTGGCAACTACAAAATTTGTACAATATAATTATAATAACTAAACAGAAAATACATGTACAATATAATTTTAACTAAATAGAAAACACATTACTTGATATAAGGAGATACTTTTTAGTAAATTTTTATTTAAAAAAAATCACTAATAGAGAGGGATCGATGGTGAGACTTTGCAAAAATTTTTTCAAATGATCGCGCACTACACCCCTAGAACCCATATACAGGGTCAGTTTCAATTTTATATGTTTATATATATATATATATATATATATATATATATATATATATATATATATATATATATATATATATATATATATATATATATATATATGTATGTATGTATCCAACCGATAACTCAAAAAATAATTAACCGATTTTAATGAAACTTAGCAGGTGCCTTTCTTTTATTAATGGCTTGGATGACCTCGTTAGCCAAGAAAATCCTATAAGGTTTTCCCGGAAAATTTTGAGTTTTCTTTCGAAAAAAAATTTTTTCCCCGAAAATTACAAAGTTATTTTAATGAAATTTGGTGAGTACGTTGCCTTAAGATACCTTACTACATGCCAAAATTCAACTTTATAAGTGTATAGAAAACTGAGTTATTTAAATTTGAAGCATTTAATAAAAATTCACTACCATAACGCACTTGCTGCGTCCCGATTTTTTTTTTCTTTGTAAATAACAAATTAGAGGTAAGTTATACTATTTTAACAGGAGCTTTATATGTAAGTCGTAGTATATATAAAAATTGTAAATTTTTGTAACTTTGTTATAATGTAATATCGACCTTTAGAATTGAATTGAATTTGTGCCTCTGAACCGAAGGGTACTGGGTTCGATCCCAGAGTTCTCCTTTCACTTTTTGAGTACACACTGTAACATTACCATTAACCAAGGTTGTGCCATTGTATTTAAGCAAGTTGAATGTCTGCACGTTACGCCCTTCAGAGGGGGCCTAAATCCGACGGTCCCGTGTTCATGCGATGCTGGGAACGTTAAATATCCCTACCCTCCTTACAAAAAGGCAGGGGTTCGGCTAAATTTCTAGGATAGTGAGGTGTAACTGCTCTCTGGCGCCGGTGATTAGTTGCGGAAATAGACCGACGTTAAAGAACGAAAAACACACACACACACTTTAGGCTAGAATAGTTTTGTTTTAGCTTAATTTTTCGAAATGCTAAAGTCTATGACATCCAAATTTTTAGGATTACTTTGACAAATTGGTAAACTTATAGTATATAGGTAGTATTTCTCCATTAGTAATGTATGTATGTGTATGTGTACGCACCTTAGCTTATAATATGACGAGGCCGTTGTCACTAGACTTGTTGAGTGCGATAAGCTGAATATATAGGTCAAGTACCGATAGCACTTCACTCATATCGCGTTAGTGACAATTACAGGCTGCCCTGTCCGTCGTTGGAAGTGTATCGGCGGCTCCTATGGGTCTCTGTCACTCTTTTTAGCCTTTTATCGCGTATTTTTCCGTACCTTTCTAAAACTGGCTGTAACAAATCTTTATTGAGCCGTTCTAAAATTTAGAAACAAAGGAAGTTTTTTAATCCATATTTAACGCATTTTCATAGAAATAATCTACACATTTTTTAACGAAAATTATATACCTATGTATATATTTATATACAGGATGGCGCATTGAAAACAAAACAGACCGATTTGCGTCCAGAGATTTTTTTTAAGAAACGCTGAAACACGTCAATTTTACTATTGAGGGGGACATGTTTTCACATAAAACTCAACTTTGTCACATGAACCCCTTAAGCGTGGTGATAACATTCCTTATATTTTAAATAGGGAACATGGGTCGAGTGTTACATCATTTGAAAGCTCTGTCTTTTCTAAATTCAGCACACTATTTTTTTGGAAGTTTTATCAACTCGTTTAAAAATTATTCCTAGTTGGAGTTGCAAGAACGTATTTCATTCATTGTGATAAGAAATGCAATAATTAGTCAATTTTTCGTTAAAAAAAAAACTAAAAAACAAAACCAAACGTTCAAAAATGTTTATTCAGTTAAGTGTTCAAATTGTTGACCACCAACTTCCAAACAAAAGTACAAATTTCGTTCAAAACGAGCTCTGACATTCTGGAGCATTTGTGAAGTTATTAGACGGCATTCTTCAACAATGCGTCGTCGTAATTCTTCCAGACTCCGGTTCTGTTGCGTAAATTCTACTCTTTAAATGGCCCTAAAGAAAGAAGTCTAAAGGAGTTAAATCCGGTGATCTAGGGGGGCACTCAATAGCACCTCTACGCCCAATCCATTGCTCTGGAAACTCTGTGTTCAAAAACTCCTTAACACGTTGTGAAAAATGCGAAGGAGCTCCATCTTGTTGAAACACTAATTGATTTTCTTGATAGCGACATCATTTTCTACAATGTCAATTAGTAGAAGGTAAACGATATCTTCTAGTAACTCCAAATACGTTTCGCCACTCAAATTGCCATCAAGAAAAATTGGTCCGATTAAACGGTCTCCAAAAATGCCAGTCCAGACATTCAATTTCTGTGGAGTTTGAGTGTGGACTTCGTGAAAATATCTTGGATTATTATCTGCCCAATAACGACAATTATGACGATTGACTGTAGAGTTTAATAAAAACGTACACTCGTCTGAAAAACATATATTGAACAGAAAGTTCCCGTTATCAGCTATTCGTGCAGTCATAACTTGACAAAACTCCAGCCGCCGATCAAAATCATCTTCATTCAGTTGGTGTACCAGATGAATTTTATACGGGTGAAATTTATGATGCTTCAATATTCGCTGAATAGTTCTTCTTTTGATGTTTGAAACAGTTGGCAATTTTCTCGTGCTCAAAGTTGGGTCTGCAGCAATTTGTCATAAAACTAAAATCTCAGTTGTCTCGTTTCTAACCGGAAATTCACGTTCAGGATGCAGTTTTTTGTTGGCTACTGAACCACGTTGTCGAAACTTTGCAACTAACTCCAAAATGTATTTTCTATTAACATGTCTGTTCGGATGTCGTTCATTAAACAAATTTGCGGTACGGTTGGCACAGTCGTCGTTTTTTAAAAAAAGAGTAATTATTTCAACTCTTTCTTCTACAGAATACACCATTGTGAAATTGATTTTCGGTAGCTTTCAAATGGTGTAACACTCGACCCATGTTCCCTATTTAAAATATAAGGGTTGTTATCACCACCCTTAAGGAGTTGATGTGACAAAGTTGAGTTTTATGTCAAAACATGTCCCCCTCAATATTAAAATTGACGTGTTTCGGCGTTTCTTTAAAAAATTTCTCTGGACGCAAATCGGTCTGTTTCGTTTTCAATGCGCCACCCTGTATTATACAGGGTTAGTAAAAGTTCCGGAACGGTCGAATATATCTGTTATTAATGACGCATTTTTTGGATTTTGTAATGACGGATGGTGACAAATAAACCTTTTTTATAACACATTCACTTTTTTCTTACTTCCGGTTTCACACGAAATGACTCAAACTTATTTTATTTAACGAGACACCTTGCATTATTTACCAATTTTGGATGCAGGATAAAAAATTTATATATCTATGCTGCGCTAAAACTGTATTTAGGGCGGTTAATAAAGCTACAAATATAGCGTATTTTAATAATTAATCGAATCCCCCAGTTACATCAATCACTCGGCAAATATTTAATTCCATGTCGTCTGTCATTTTCCATAATTGCGGCCGAGATCGCAGTGTAAATCCAATGAAGGATTCGAGGATTAAGTCCCTAGGTCCTCCCTACCACGCGACGCACCTGCCAGAGGGTCGCTACTCGCTAAGAAATTTCTAATGCCTCCGACTATATGATGTAATTTGATAACATTCATTTTAACTTTTCTATTTCATCTTGTTTCCATATTTTTGGTTCGCTTTTTTGGCAGACGGGTTTTTTTTTTGTATCTTAATTTCTTTATTTATTAAATTTTACTTTCGATTTATACGCTTGTATTTGTCTTATTTACCTATTAATTTATTTACTTATTTGACTTCACTTTTTATCTTTGTTAATAAAGGTTTACATCCGGTTGACCCCACCCTGTAGTTGGCTAAATTGGGATTTGGAAATAGTTGTCATTATACAAAGTAATGTCCCACGGTGGACGCCACTTTGTATAACAATTGCACGTGGTGTGGCAGTGACGTTAAATAACTAAATACAGGACTACAATTTGTTTTCCAAAGTTCGCCAAATGAATTTTTAAGACATACTTCTATTTTCCAAAAATATTTAAAAGTATGAGAAAAAAAAAAGACAATACTCACCACAAAATCAGCACTGTACACCTTATTCTGCTTATCGCACTTATGAATAGTATCAATCTCGTTCTTCTTAAACGACATCACGTACGCCTTGTCCACTTTACCGTTACTACCGAAACTACCCCCACAAATACCACTGCCACCGTTCTGTTCGATGATGAACCCGTTAAGCTCACCGCTCTGCTCGTATTCCACAAAGAACGTGTTAAACCACAGATGAAACTTCTTGGTCTTCTGCAGCATCAGCGATTTGACACAAAACTCAACCTTGATGTCGCCCGTCAGCGGCACGCAAACGTCCAGGGCTATCATCAGCTTGGTGTCGCCGCGTTTTATCTCCACCGGTTCGCTCTTGTGCAGCATCTTGCACTGCTGCGGCGACGAAGAAGTGCCGTGGGTGTACAGCTTGAAGTAGACCGTGCTGCCGGGCGGAAACAACGGGACGGGCTGGAGGATTATATCCTTGACGTACATGGAGACAGGGGTGTAGGTCAGGTTGTTGTTGATCATCTTCTCGTAGTACTTAACGTAACGCACCTGCAACAAAATACGGCAAATTAGCGTGTCTTTGATTGCTTAATACTTTAAGAAGAGAGCTGATATTAGGTATCTGCAAAAAGTATAAATCTAGTGCACATTTGCAAGGATTTTGTCTAAACATTTAGGGAAACTGACGCATCTTATGATAGTCAAACAGCATAAGAATAAATATTATTTTGCTGTGATGAAGTGGTGTTATCGGGAATTCAGATGTGGTAGGACTTCTTGCGAAGATAAACATGTCAGTAACCTTCACAAGAAAATGTTACAAAAGTTCATAGGCTAGTGCTGTCTATACGATGGATCTGGTGGGATTGGCATAATATTATTGGAAACACACTAGGAACAACCACTTTGATTTTTCGACGATTCTCTTAATAGGCTATAAGCAACATTGTTTACCTCTGATAATTGGTTTGTTTTTTCAAAGGGGTATTTTTCCCTTAAGGTTTGTCCGCGTCTGCCGCCCCGATAGCACCGTAGCCTTTGGTTTATTGTGCATGCCCTTTGCCTTTTCTACACCACCCAATCGAAAATCACTGTGCCTTGAACTAGTCTACACAGCAATTGGTAGGGTGAAGTTTTATATTGACCTGTCTCTGTCTAGGCTGTCCGTAGATCAGTTGTCTTTTGCGGTCCAGAGCTTTACACTCGCACAAAATGTGCCGGGCTGATTCCACCCCTCGCCGCAGAGTCTGCATGCCAGGTCCCCCTCGAACCGCCCCATTTTATGCAGGTGTTTCTTGACAGCCATGTGTCCCGTCAAGAGTCCTGTTATGGTCCTGAGCTGTCCTCGGCTAAGATTTAGCAGCTCCACAGCTCTCTTTGGACTGGGTTGCCTGATCAATGGCTTCCCGTGTTTGAGCACTGGACAATCTGCCCAGTATGTCTTATGCTGTTCCCTGACCCAGGACTTTATGGTTCCCCTGGCCGTGCCTTTCGATACGCCCAGGACCGGTTCTGGTCCCATAAATGGTTCTACTGATCCTCTCTTTGCGAGACTGTCTTTTTCATAGCCTTTGACGGCAGAGTGACCCGGCACCCAGATGAGGGTGACCTCATTCAACCCAGCCAGGTCGATCGTCTCGTCTCGGCATTTACTTACCAGCCTGGAATTTACCCGTGGGCTAATTAGGGCCTTAAGGGCTGCCTGGCTGTCTGTGGCTATGAGGATCCGCTTGTTGTTCTCTCACACGCAGTGCAAGATGGCGTACATTTCGGCCTGAAAGACCGTTGCATGAGGTCCGAGGTAAATACGGTGACATACCCTCGGTCCCTCCGATTAAACGCCTGTCCCCGTCCCACGCTCCCCGCCGGATCCATCCGTGAACCAGACGAGCGCGTCCCGTGGTAGGCCCGGCGTCTCCCCCCGCCATGCCTCGCGGTCGGGGATTACCACTGTAAACTTGTTATCCCTGCAGATTCGCAGGCTTGCGAAGTCTGACCTCATTTCAAGCATGGGCTTCTTTTCGATCTCCTGAATTTTGCAGTGGTCCCTGCAGCCTGGGTTGTTCTTCAGTCTATCATTGTATAGCCCCCCACCCCCACGATAAAAAAAGTGGGGGGGGGGATTCAGCTACAGCTACACCTCCATGGCGGCTGCTGGGGTTGAAGTCATGACCCCTGTGATGCCGAGGCAAGCAATCGTTTGGATCTTGCCTAGTTTTTGTTTGTCACTGTATTGTGTCACCTTAGGCCACCACACCAGCGCCGCGTATGTTAACGATGGTCTTACCACCCTGGTGTACAGCCAGTGGGCCATACTAGGTCTTCGTCCCCACGTTTTTCCATATAGCCGCCTAGTGACGGTTATGGTCATAACTGCCTTGCGTAGTATTTTTTCAAAGGGGTAGGGTCATTTTCAATTGGGATGATCACTTTTTCAGCCGCCACCAACAAAACTAGCGAACTTTGTTAGTACCTCATAGAACATATGTAATAGCGGTAAAACATGTTTTAAAAGTGCATGGGAGCCGATATATACAGGGTGACTTATTGATTAGGTGAGCGACATTCATATCTCGGTAACTATGACAGCTAGAGCTTCGGGGAAAAACATTCGAAAGGTTTTTTAAGTACAATTGAGGTAATATTTTTATATTTTCTTATTCTTGCCACCGGATGGCGCTTTTTCGGTTGAAGCTGTTTGAAGGCAGTTATCTCAAAATATGTCTATTACAATGTTTTCACTTTTCTTTTCTTTTAACTGTTTCTGCAATCCCTAATCTTGTTCTATATTTTTGTCTGAGTTTCGAAACTCTTTTATTAAAAGGTGATAAGCGGGTTGAATTTATTCAAAGGTTGATGCAAGTTGGTAGTCTTTTACTTTAGACGCATCATTTAATACGTCAGTGAAATTGTTTCGACAAGTCTAACACAATGATGTTTAGATTCAATATGGCTCCCATTTGAAAAAGCAAAGTTTATGATGATCTCAAAAAAAAAAAAAAAGAAACGTCGGAAAGCGGTTTGGATGCCATTTTCAATACTACTGATGAAAGTTCTCTAAGAAAGTGAGAAATGAGAAGGTCATTACGAAAATAACAAATTCTAAAAATAAGTTTTGTCACCATATTCCAGGAAGCGTAATAATTACGTCACTTTTTCGCCAATAATTTATCTGCTTTACTAGATTGTGCAACTCCCCTTTTGTTTGTCCAATTTTATATCTTTTACCGTTATGAGCGTGTAAATACTTAAAGCCCTACACATTGCATGCAGGGTGATTTATCTGATAATGGGCTTCATCACTAAAAAAAAAAAACAATAGCGCCCTCAGGAACGACTTCGAGAAGAACCTCACACGCGTTCATCCGCGAATTGAAATCACGTTACAAAAGTTCCCGCACAATCGCCAACTTGTAAGGATGGAAATGAAAATCATAATAAAGAATTCTCCTCACAGAACGATCGGAAAGTCCAAGGGCAGACGCATGTTTGCGCGCAGAACGCCGTGGTGATCGCAACATTGATGATCTCACTGCGTCAATGTTTTCAGGTGATCTCATGGGCCGAAGAATCCAGTTTTTCATCTTGTCACACTTGCAGTTTGTCTGAACATGATCGCAACCCAGCGCTTAGTCGGGTAGTGACCCACGTAACAATTGATTTCCGGTCCGGGACAGGGGCCAACGGGGCTAAATTAAAGCGATTCCGAAAGGCGCGCTGGGTTGCGATCACAGAACATCCGCTCGAAAAGTAGGCCTTAACGGCAAAAGCACCCTCCTCACTGTTCCAACGCATGATGGCGACTGAACTGTATCTTGCACCTCTCCACAGATCACCAGGGGGAAGGGGGTGTTGAAAACATGCCAAAAAACATCACGCGATTGATGGACAACCCCTAATAGAAATATTGCCAAAGCAGCCTTAAAAAGTTTCATCCAAAAAAGCGCTACCTGGTGGAAAGAATCAAGAAAATAAGGACATTTTGCTTGAAACCTTTCGAATGTTTTTCGCCGAAGCTCCAGTTGTCGAGATATGAATGGCGCTCACATAATGAGTCGCTCACCTAATGAGTCGCTCACCTAATGAGTCGCTCACCTACTGAGTCGCTCACCTAATGAGTCGCTCACCTAATGAGTCGCCCTGTATATTTAGACTCCAACTGCACTTCTGGAATCTGTTTTTACTGCTATCACATATGTTGTATGAGGTAATATGATGGCATGCTAGTTTTATTTGTGACCGCTAAAAAAAGTGATCATCCCAAAACCCAATGCCAAATGACCATACCCCTTTGACAATGAAAATTTTATGTAAATGGCAAATAAATATATAAATAAGTTATTGATTATTAGATACTTACTTGACTGGGTATCGTAACTCCCTTCTTATCCTGCGTCCTTGTCGATCCGTAATAATTGAGAGCCTCGTCAGCAGTTGGCCACACGTGACTGTGCAACAGATAACAGCATATCATCGTTCCTGTCCTACCTTTCCCGGCTTTACAATGCACCACAGCTACATTCTCTGGGTGCTGCGTAAGCCATTTGTGCACGCTGTCACAGAACGGCCGCATTATCTCCAGTTTCGGAGGGTTGTGGTCGTCGAAGGGGAAGATCTCGACGCGGTTGTGGAACTTGGACCTGTCGTAACAACGTTCAGAACACAGGTTGTAGATGTAGTAGTGGTCCTTGTGTTTGCTGTCCAGGAACTTGACGACGTCGTCGATGTGGTTGCGATAGACGCCTTCGATCTTGGACGCCGGATAGCCCATTGCGATAATGTTGTCTGTTATGTCTGGTGGGAGAGTTAAGCAAAACATTCTAGTGATTTTGGCATTGCTTGATGACAACTCATCATAATTTATTTGATAAAGCAAACAAAAGCGACTTTCGTTGGCATTTATTCGAGTGTAGATGACTAGTTTCGCTACCCAATAATAATAAATGTTAGTGAAAGCCTTTAAGTTTCTTTTATTTAATCAGCTAAGCAGAACATTTGAAAAACATAGAATATTCGCTAATTAAACGTTATCAGATATCACACAAACGTATTGCCAGTCATGTAGCATTGAAGAATTTATTAGAATGAATTCGATAAAACATTCCGCGAAATATTCCCACTGAATTGCATAATACACCGATTCGAATTTCGTTTAATATCAACCAACTGTACTCAATATAACAATTGAACAACAGTATGACCTCTTTAATCCGAACATGCCTTAATCCGAACCTCCAGTAATCTGAACATCGGGTATCCAAGGCACAGTCCGAAAAACACCTCCCTATCCGAACAGCAAAAAGATTCTCTCTGCGTAAGTGAGGGAATCCCCTGTTTAACAGCTTTCTAAGATTTGCGCCGTGTATCATATAGTTTTCATTAGATCGTTGCGTTGGTAATCACTGTGTTTAGTTTGCGTTAAATGTTTGTTTAAAGCAGATTTTTTTCAACCCACCACGAGGGCTCACAGCCTAAATACTATCGTAACGTGGGTGTCGACAAGGAGGAAAGAGGCAACTTGTTAATTCTGGACTTGAAGGTTTGGAAGTTCGGAAGAGTAGGAAAAACATGTGCCGGCAAGGAATTCCACAACTTGGAAGTCCTCGGGACAAAAGAGCGGGCATAACAAGATGTTCTATGTCTGGTGACCTGGACAGTAAAAGGGTGCATTCGCTCTGTTCCCCTGGTAGATCTGTTGGGGGCAGCAGGTGGAGGAACTATGGAAGAAAGCTCCTTCAAGCAGTGCCCGTGCAGATATCTGTAAAAGAGAGAGAGAGAGAGAGAGGTCACGAACGGCACGTCGGTGGGCAAGCTATGGCAGCCTTTGGGTGAGGGTAGGGTCACCGATGAGACGTATAGCTCTCTTCTGAATGGAGTCCAGGATAGCGAGCGTAGAAGTGGCAGCGGTATCCCAGATGTGGGAGCAGTATTCGAGGTTTGGCCTTATTTGTGAAGAATATAAGGTATAGAGATTAGCTGGTGAAAAGTATTTGCGAGTACGGAAAAGGAAACCTAATTTCTTAGCAGCCGCTTCTGCAATTGATGTGACATGTTGGCGCCAATTAAGATTTCGATTCACAGAAACGCTAACAAGTGAAAAGGACTCATTACTTTTAATAACTTGGTTGTTCATTGTGATGGGTCTAGGGCTGGTGTATCTCTTACGAGATAGAAGGCAAGACTGAAATTTGATGGAGTTGAATTGTACAAGATTTCTACTTCCCCAGTCCAATATTTTTTAGAGATCCACAGAGACAGAACCCTCCAGGAGTCTGCGATCCACATCTAATTGGACTAAAGAGACATGCTTAGAATATTGTATATTTGAGTGGAGGGTGCTGTCGTCCGCATAACTGTGAATGGGGTTGGATGTGCTAGAGAGGGGGTTATTGCTGTGGATAAGAAACAAAGTAGGGGCTAAAGCTGAACCTTGAGGGACTCCTGCATTAATTGGATACAGTTTAGAGGAATGGCCATCCACGACAACAGAAATGCTCCTGTTGGAGAGGAAATTTGCTGTCCATGTACAGAGTTTTGGTGGTAGGCCATGGGCCGGAAGTTTATTAAGCAGCGCTGCGTGCCAGACCTGGTCGAATGCTTTGGATATGTCTAGAGCGACAATCTGGGAATCACCGTGTAGTTCCATAGACTTGTTCCAAGAATGGGTGACAAAGGAAAGGAGGTCGGCAGTTGACCTGCGCTGACGGAATCCATACTGCATGTCGTGGATTAGACTGTGTTTTTCAAGAAATTTTAGTAATTCGGTGTTTATATACTTTTCCATCACTTTAGACGCGACTGAAAGGAGAGAAATAGACCTGTAGTTAAAGGAAGCGCTTTGGATCCTTTCTTGGGGACGGGTTGTACTCGAGCAGTTTTCCAGTTACTAGGGAATATGCCTCTATTGTAAGATGTCTGAAACAGACGAGTCAGGACAGGAGCAAGTTCTGGTGCGAATGTTTTGAGAACAATTGCTGGGATTACGTCAAAGCCAGAGGGTTGCCTGGTATTAAGAGAAGAGAGCATCTTTCGTACCGTTTTAGTTTTGAAAATGATATCAGTCATTTTATGCGTGACATTGGGGATTGTTGGTGGGACTGGAATTGTGTAGAAGCGTTTTGTGAGCTTTGACCTTTTCAAGTCAGGCCTTGCCACAGAATTTAGAGAACGAGGGCTTTTGAGTGGCTGCAAAGGTTTTCTGTGTGCGTGAAATAAATAATTCCATGCCAGCTTGGATAATTTCAGTGACGTTTTGTGAGATATCAGAGGAGTCAGGATGAGAGAAGCAGACAGACGCCCATGGAAATGAGGAAAAGTAATCCCGCATTTCGTCCCAGTTCACGGAGTTGTAGTGCCAAACGATACGTGGGTGTGATGACTGTGTGACCTCAGGTTGCATTGCGCAGGAAGCAGTGACCATGCCGTGGTTTGAGCGACCAAGAGGGGCGGTGACTGATGCAGTTTCGCCGAAGTGTTCAGCTTTATCAAATACAGAATGAAAGTAAATTTTGAATTTAATACCTACTACGTGTTGGATGCAATTCTGTCTCTTCAGGTAAATGTGTTACTTATTACACCAAACAAACTTGTTCGGTGGAAAGTGCGACGGAAACATAATAGTACACGAAATCGTCAAAAACTGTCAAAAATAAACTCCGAAATTCGATCAAGAGGGGTATTGCACTAAATAATCGTTCCAGAATGAAAATTTTCACGATTTACTTCCTCCGTTAATCGAGTGAACCAAACAAACAACTTCTGCCGAATGTTTTGATTACCTACCCCTGAAATTATCATTGTTACTATTATTTAAAAAATGAACTGTGGTGTTCCGCAAGGAACCATTCTAGGACCCTTATTATTTAATATTTATATAAACGATATTTTTTATGTTAAATCGATAGGAAAGATAGTCGGGTACGCGGATGATGCTGCTATATTTTATAACGCATCATCATGGGATGTACTCAAATCTACAGTTGAATCAGATTTTCGAAAAATTCTGGAATGGTTTCAAAACCGATTGTTAACTGTAAATGCAGCGAAGACAGTGTATATACCATTTTCATGTTACGAAAGAGACTTACCAAATTTTACCACCTTTAAAGTGTGTGATGGCATGAAGATAAAGAGTGTGAAGCATGCAGTGTACTTAGGTGTTACTATAGATTCATACATGAAATGTAACTGAAAAGATTCGCTCTATGATGGTAAAATGTAGGGTATTGAAAGCGATGCTACACATCAAACACCCGAAGACCCTATATTATTCTTTAGTGGAGAGTCACTTACACTATGCTATAATAGCTTGCTAGGTGCTGCAGGGTGCCATTTAGCTCAATTACAGATTGCTCAAAATTATCTCATAAAGGTGATTTATGGTAAATAACCCACATATGCTACTGATGTTTTATACGCTGAGACAAAAATGCTGGGTATTAGGCAGCTCTTCTATTTTAACGCTGCTGTATATCAGCATATTCATCGATGTGAATTGAAGGAGTTGGATCACAACTATAATACGAGACACTGCGCACACGCATGTAGGACGGAAAGAGCTAAGAAGACTATTGCACAGCGTTCCTATGCTTACTTTTGCGTAAGAATATATAATTCTATACCAGCCCAAATTCGCCAGCAGCATAGACTTCGAGATTTTAAAATCGGGTTAAAAAAGTGGATGCTTGGAGCAGATCCTGAAGTAATCCACAGGGTTATAGAAGTTAATACGCTGGTGTAGTGGTATTTCCTTTACATCGTGTGTTTCTTATGCCTGGCGTCAGAACTGTGGGCCCGCGCATGTGTGTGTAGGTTACCCATGCGGCTTAAAACATTTGGGAAAAACAGTTTGTCTTTAGTCGAAAAAGGATAATTATACTTTTTATATTTTCCGCGATTTCGTCTGCAGTTTTGGTTTTCGTTTGTATTTCTTTACAATGTCAATCTGTGTGCACTGGCTTTTTTTTAGAGAAAATGATGTTACTAGTATCACCAACAAGTCTTCAATTTAGGTGACTTTTAACGTTATTGAACAACCAGGCTCTTGATTAATCTTGTAAGTTGTTTTGTAAAGAGATTGTATATTGTTCAATAAATTGTTATTATTATTATTATATTAAATGAAAGGATACATGTCAGATCTAAGTCGAATCCGTCCTTTTTATATCGGTTTCTTCGCTTACTAACCAGTCCCTTAATTGGATTCGTGATGTTCATATTTGAAAACGAAGTGGCCATGTTTAAACTGGCCTGAGATGGACAAGGACTCGGGTGCTGATGTCGATTAGCTCCCTTCTTTGGAAGCGGGGCAGCCAAGGGGGCCGCTAGATACAGTTGGGTTATGCCTCCTCCTGTAACAACTTCGTTTTAATACTAGATTTTCCTAAATAATAACATTAAACAAATAAAAGTCTGGACGCAGCAAGTGCGTTATGGAAGTGAATTTTCATAAAACGGTTTTTAGTAGCAAATATGTCTATAATATAAGCAGGCATCAATCTGGTTGGTTACCGGTATAACCCATGATATAATGACTTAGAAGATATGATATTGCGCATATGCCCCGCCACCTCCTATGACGTCGCGTGGTGAGTAACGTTATAGAAGTCCAACTACACACTTAAAACAAAATCATTCGCAATCAAAAAATTTCTATACGTTAGTTTATTGCGGTTGAAGTTGCGCCTATATTGTCTTTTTCAGATCATATAGATCGCAGCACTAAATTTAATCTTTTTCATTTTTATTACTTCCAACTGTATGCACTTAAATATTAGTAAAATACGTAATTTGTTAAGAGGTTGTGATGGAACGTCAAACCCCACTGCACGACAGCATATTATTGTTGCATTGGACTCACCACTTGACACCATGCGCGTGACAGGTCTAAAAATAGGTAGTCTGAATATCATATCTCTCGTTATTTGTATCATGGGTATAACCTATATAGTAGAAACAATGTACCATATTTTAACAAAATAACTTATTGTTTGAAAATATACAAAAAGTTTCCGAAAATAAACCTAAAATGTTTCCGAGAAAACTGGTATCCTAGCCAACAAAGCTTGGGTTAATAACAAATTGACATTAGAAGTATTTAATGAAAATTCGCTATTAAAACGCACTTACTGCGCCTAGAATTTTTTTTCTTACAAACATGTATCATATTTCGATAAAAAAAATGCAAAAATGAAATAATATAAGGGTGTTGTAAAAAAAATTGTAGGTATCACCAACGACTTATGGACCAGCCTATGATGGTCAAAATAATTTTATAAGATGCAGCTCAAAACACCTTATAATTAACGTATATAACTTTTTCTCGCGTCTTGTATAATAACAATAATATTGAGCATTACCCTAGAATTGCGCTACCTATATGTAAACAGATAAAAACTGAAGCTGAACCCGGAGATGGATTCGAGGGGGCCTAGTGTGTAAAAAAAAATAGAGACTGTATACAACCAACTAACAATTTAGTAAATTGTCAGCCATGGCCCATTTCTACCCCAATATAGGGACAAAGTATGTAAGGCTGGATGCATTCTCATCACAATTAGAACCGCAGACCGGTTTAGCTCTAATTACAGC
Organism: Tillus elongatus; assembly: GCA_964006375.1. Lineage (NCBI taxonomy): Eukaryota > Metazoa > Arthropoda > Insecta > Coleoptera > Cleridae > Tillus > Tillus elongatus. The sequence continues at coordinate 140,403,913 of OZ023268.1, read as the reverse complement.
TCGTCAGTAAGGCATACTAATTGCAGCGAAAATACACCTATAAAGTAATAAGGATATGGTGGCCAGCCTTCCAACACTAAGTGAGATGTAAAACACGAAGCACGTGCCGCCACCTCGTTGCGGAACCAAATAATATGTTGTCACGGCAGCTACAAATAACACAGGGTGTTAAAAAATGGAGGCTGTATACAACCAACTAACAATTTAGTAAATTGTCAGCCCTGGTCCATTTCTACCCTAATATAGGGACAAAGTATGTAAGGCTAGATGCATTCTCACCACAATTAGAACCGCAGACCGGTTTCGCTCAAATTAGAGCATACGGCATACTAATTCCAGCGAAAATACACCTATAAAGTAATACGGCTATGGTAGCCAGCCTTCCAACACTAAGTGAGATGTAAGACACGAAGAACGTGCCGCCACCTCATTTCCATGGGCGTCTGTCTGCTTCTCTCATCCTGACCCCTCTGATATCTCACAAAACGTCACCGAAATCATCCAAGTTGGCATGGAATTATTTATTCCACGTACACAGAAAACCGCTTCACCCACTCAAAAGCCCTGGTTCTCTAAATCCTGTGACAAGGCCAGACTTGAAAAGGTCAAAGCTCACAAAGCGCTTCTACACAATCCCAGTCAAGAAAACAGTCAAGCATTTAACGACGCAAGAAACCGCTATGTCCGCATTCTTTCTGAGGCAAAAAACTTGTTTAATAACCACATCAAAAACAACGTCCTCTCAACCTCCAAAGGCAGCAAACCCTTCTGGACTCTTGCTAAATCTATTGGGAATAATTTCTGCAAGAGCACGTTCCCACTTCTTGTTTCAGGGGATGAAATTGTTTCTACTGCCCTGGGCAAGGCTGAACTTTTTGCCTCGTTGTTCGCCGGCAATTCTACTCTCAACCCACCTCCAAATGTTCAACCACCAACAGTCCCCAATGTCGCACATAAAATGACGGATATCATTTTCAAAACTAAAAAGGTACGAAAGATGCTCTCTTCTCTTAATACCAGGAAAGCCTCTGGCCTTGACGAGATCCCAGCAATTGTTCTCAAAAAATGCGCACCAGAACTTGCTCCTGTCCTGACTCGTCTGTTTCAGACATCTTACAATACAGGCATATTCCCTAGTAACTGGAAAACTGCTCGAGTACAACCCGTCCCCAAGAAAGGATCCAAAGCGCTTCCTAGCAACTACGGGCCTATTTCTCTCCTTTTAGTCGTCTCTAAAGTGATGGAAAAGTATATAAACACCGAATTACTAAAATTTCTTGAAAAACACAGTCTAATCCACGACAGGTAGTATGGATTCCCTCAGAGCAAATCAACTGCCGACCTCCTTTCCTTTGTCACCCATTCTTGGAACAAGTCTATGGAACTACACGGTGAATCCCAGATGGTCGCTCTAGACGTATCCAAAGCATTCGACCAGGTCTGGCACGCAAGGCTGCTTAATAAACCTCCGGCCTATGGCCTACCACCAAAACTCTGTACCTGGACAGAAAATTTCTTCTCCAACCAGAGCATTTCTGTTGTCGTAGATGGCCATTCCTCTAAACTGTATCCAATTAATGCAGGAGTTCCTCAAGGTTCAGCTTTATCCCCTACTTTGTTTCTTCTCCACATCAATGACCTCCTCTCTAGCACATCCAACCCAGTTCACAGTTACGCGGACGACAGCACCCTCCACTCAAATATACAATATTCTAAGCCTGTCTCTTTAGCCCAATTAGATGAGGATCGCAGACTCACAGAGGGTTCTGTCTCTGTGGATCTCCAACAAATATTAGACTGGGGAAGTAGAAATCTGGTACAATTCAACTCCACCAAATCTCAGTCTTGTATTCTATCTCATAAGAGATACACCACCCTAGACCCAACACAATGAGCAACCAAGTTATTCAAAGTAATGAATCCTTTTCACTTGTTGGCATTTTTGTGGATCGAAATCCCAATTGGCACCAACATGTAACATCCATTGCAGAAGCGGCTGCTAAGAAATTAGGTTTCCTCTTCCGGGCTCGCAAATACTTTTCACCAGCTAATCTATATACCTTATATACTTCACAAATAAGGCCAACCTCGAATACTGCTCCCACATATGCGGTGCCGCTGTCGCTTCTACACTCGCTTTCCTGGACCCTATTCAGGAGAGAGCTATACGTCTCATCGGTGACCCTTCCCTCCCCAAAGGCTGCCATCCCTTGCCCACCGACGTACCGTTAGTGACCTCTCTCTATCTCTCTTTTATAGATATCTGCACGGGCACTGCTCAGATGAGCTTTCTTTTGACACACACAATTGTAAATATAAAAATTGCCTCAGAACATTATTAAGATTTTGTTTAACATCTAAGTTTATTTTGCTATTTTTGCCGAAAGTTCATAAATCTGAGTTAACAACCCAAAAGACTAATTAAACTGAAAAAAATCAAGAAAAATAGAATATCAAAATATCAAGTAGAAATGTCAAAATTTTTGCGCTGGAGAATTTTGTAGTTTTTGAAAAGATTTAGTTAAAATTAATGTTAATGTTAAAATAAAAGTGAATATCAATCTTCATGGCTACTGTGGAAGCGTTGGTGGGAATGTCAATAGCAGACGAAGAAAATTTAAAAAGTGACATTCATTAAAATCATTTGGACAAAAGCAATTTGGAAAGAGGATGGTTAACAAAATTGTATCACCACAAGCAGAGCTTATTTGTGAGATGCATTGTATAACTTTAATAATAAATAAATAATAATAATAATATACCTAGTAGACTATAATATAATATACAACGCACCTCCTATAGTGCTCACGTGATTTTGACTGTGTCCGTTACAACAGATGGTCGAACAGGCAGCGGTTTCATGTGATATATGTAAGGGTGACACCGCTGATTGTAGATGGCCACATATTTTCTGTCCTTTGTCTGTAACAAACAAATAAATAAAATAGTAACACATTACAAAACAGAAATAATACAGGCACTATAGATATTGACAACTTTCTAGAAAATAATAATGCTTCCAGATGATTAAATTTTTTTTGCAAAGTCTCACCATCGATACCTCTCTATTAGTGATTTTTTTTTTTTCAATAAAAATTCACTAAAAATAAACTAAAAGTCTGGATGCAGCAAGTGCGTTGTGGTAGTGAATTTTCGTAAAAATATTTTTAATGGCAAATATGTATTTTTTAAATAAAAGGCATGTAATTTGGTATAAACTACGTATAGTAGAAACAATGTACCTGATTTCATCAAAATAACTTTATTCTTTGAAAAAGTACAATAATTTTCCGAAAATAAACTTAAAATATTCCCGAAAAACACTGGTCCGAATTTCCTGGGCAACGAACCTCTTCAAGCTATTTACACACCTGCTAAAATATAATTATCCACAAAAAGCTTCTTGACAAAAATTCAAAAACAAAATGTTTGCATGAAAATTTGCAAACAATTTCTTTATATAAATCAGGTTTTTTAACGAAAATTTGCTAAACAATTTTTCATCGACAACTAATTAATTGCTCACTATTGGCACCTCAGTAACGGTACGAGATACAGGGTTGGTTAAATTACCAAAAAATTGGGTACATTTTAGCTCATCCAATGTCTGAAAACAAATTTTGAATATGTCGATTCGTTCCTGAAATATCCCGAAAAAAACTGAAAAACTGAATTTTCAAAATTTACAATAAATCCCTTATTATCAAAAATGGGCTCCTACCGATGAGACGTATAGCTCTCTTCTGAATGGAGTGTAGAAGCAGCAGCGGCACCCCAGATGTGGGAGCAGTATTCGAGGTTTGGTCTTATTTGTGAAGTATATAATGTATAAAGATTAGCTGGTGAAAAGTATTTGCGAGCCCGGAAGAAGAACCCTAATTTCTTAGCAGCCGCTTCTGCAATTGATGTGACATGTTGGTGCCAATTGAGATTTCAATCCACAGAAACGCCAACAAGTGAAAAGGACTAATTACTTTGAATAACTTGGTTGTTCATTGTGATGCGTCTAGGGCTGGTGTATCTCTTATGAGATAGAAAGCAAGACAGATTTGGTGGAGTTGAATTGTACATGATTTCTACTTCCCCAGTCTAATATTTTTTGGAGATCCACAGAGACAGAACCCTCCATGAGTCTGCGATCCTCATCTAATTGGGCTAAAGAGACAGGCTTAGAATATTGTATATTTAAGTGGAGGATGCTGTCATCCCGTAATTGTGAACTGGGTTGGATGTGCTAGAGAGGAGGTCATTGATGTGGAGAAGACAAAAAGTAGGGAGATTGTTGGTGGTTGAACATTTGGAAGTGGATTGAGCATAGAATTGCCCAGGGCGATAGAAACAATTTCATTCCCTGAAACTAGAGGTAGGAACGTGTTCTTGCAGAAATTATTCCCAATAGATTTAGCAAGAGTTCAGGAGGGTTTGCTGCCTTTGGAGCTTGAGAGAACTTTCGTTTTTGATGTGGTTATTAAACGAGTTTTTTGCCTGAGAAAGAATGCGGGCATAGCGGTTTCTTGCGTCGTTAAATGCTTGACGGTTTGCTTGACTGGGATTGTGTAGAAGCGTTTTGTGCGCTTTGACCTTTTCAAGTTTGGCCTTGTCACAGGATTTAGAGAACCAGGGCTTTTGAGTGGCTGAAGAGGTTTTCTGTGTACGTGGAATAGATAATTCCATGCCAGCTTGGATAATTTCGGTGACGTTTTGTGAGATATCAGAGGGGTCAGGATAAGAGCAGCAGACAGACACCCATGCAAATGAGGAAAAGTAATCCCGCATTTCGTCTCAGTTGGCGGAGTTGTAGTGCCAAACGATACGTGGGTGTGATGACTGTGTGACATCGGGTTGCATTACGCAGGAAGCAGTGACCATACCGTGGTCTGAACGACCAAGGGGGGCGGTGACTGATGCCTTGTAGCATTCAGGTTTTGTAGTAAGAAGGAGATCCAAAGGATTTGAGCTGTGTGTTTGGATGCGAGGAAAATAAGTAGGTTGCTGAACCATATTGGTTAAAGAATTGCTGACTGCAAAGGCCTCCGCTGCTCTTCCTTGTGGATCAGTTTTTGAAGAACCTAGCCAATCCTTATTATGGACATTAAAGTCACCAAGAATAGTGACCTCGGAGGAAGCATATTCAGAAATCAGATGGTCGGTTTTTTCAGAAAGGTAGTCGAAGAGCTGGACAAAGTTGTTGTCAAAAGGTGACCGGTAAATGCAACGGATGAATTTAAGTGCATCCCTGAGAGAGAGTTTCATCCAAAGTATGTCTTTTCTTCCAGCTTCTAAATTGGGGAGTCTGGTGCAGGGTAGATTGCTACGGACGTATACGCACACGCCTCCATGCAATCTAAATCAACTTTGTTTCTTCTCCACATCAATGACCTCCTCTCAAGCACATCCAACCCAGTTCACAGCTACGCGGACGACAGCACCCTCCATTCAAATATACAATATTCTAAGCCTGTCTCTTTAGCCCAATTAGATGAGGATCGCAGACTCATGGAGGGTTCTGTCTCCGTGGATCTCCAAAAAATATTAGACTGGGAAGTAGAAATCTTGTACAATTCAACCCCACCAAAACTAAGTCTTGCTTTCTTTCTCACAAGAGATACACCAGCACTAGACCCATCACAATGAACAACCAAGTTATTCAAAGTAATGAGTCATTTTCTCTTGTTGGCGTTTCTGTGGATCGAAATCTTAATTGGCACCAACATGTCACATCAATTGCAGAAGCGGCTGCTAAGAAATTAGGTTTCCTCTTCCGGGCTCGCAAATACTTTTCACCAGCTAATCTCTATACCTTATATACTTCACAAATAAGGCCAAACCTCGAATACTGCTCCCACATCTGGGGTGCCGCTGCGGCTTCTACACTCGCTATCCTGGACTCCATTCAAAAGAGAGCTATACGTCTCATCGGTGACCCTACCCTCACCCAAAGGCTGCCATCCCTTGCCCACCGACGTGCCGTTGGTGACCTCTCTCTCTTTTATCGATATCTGCATGGGAACTGCTCAGAGGAGCTTTCCTCCATAGTTCCCCCACCTGCTGCCCCCAACAGATCCACCAGGGGAACAGAGCGAATGCACCCTTTTACTGTCCAGGTCACCAGACATAGAACATCTTGTTATGCCCGCTCTTTTGTCCCGAGGACTTCCAAGTTGTGGAATTCCTTGCCGGCACATGTTTTTCCTTCCCCTCCGAACCTCCAAACCTTCAAGTCCAGAATTATCAAGCTGCCTCTTTCCTCCTTGTCAACACCCACGGTACGATAGTATTTAGGCTGTAAGCCCTCGTGGTGTGTTGTTGAAATTTAAAAAAAAAGGAAGTAAGGAGCTCATACGCCGGGAAATTAAGGTGATTAGTGGCTGTTTTGGCACTGATTTGGGTTTCGGTGAAGAAGATGAGTTGGGGCCTATTAGTCTGGAGGACGGAGTTCAGATTAGAATATAGGCCACATATATTCGAGAAGGATATGTTAAATCTTGATGCCGGCGCCCACTGCTCACCCCTCTCCCGGAGATCCGAATGGAGGGGTATTTCATCACCGGAATCTTTTGTACAAGGAAGAGCCATCATCATTTTTGTTTATAAGGGAAACCGACTTATACACCACATTACTATCACGTAAAGGAAAAGTCCACTACCACCTGACATATTGCTGTCTTTGTAGGTTATGTGTTAGTGCTCTTGTGTTTTGGGGTTCTGATGATGTGGTGACTGATTTATTTCTCTTGTTACTGTTTCTGCTAGATAATGACTGGATAACTTACTCACAGGCTTGGGCTTCAGTGAATTATATCGTTTGTTTATTTTTATGGATTAGTTTATAGTTCTAAATTGCAATTATGTATGTATTGTAAATAAATAAAGGTTATTATTATTATTATTATTATTCTTTTATGGGAATGTCGTGACTGGTAGTTGCAGTATTCGTAGTAGATAACTTTTTGATAATACTAAACCAACACTTAAAACATGTCTAGTATAAAATGAGTAAAATATTAAGATTTTGTGACTTTTGGATTGTTGTCACTTTAATTCGCCTCTAAATTGATATTATTCTGATAAAACAAAGATACCAGAGTTCTCATTTCGTCATCTAAATACAGTCTAGACATGACGGTGCCGTAATTATGGTTATAAATTCTTATTTCTATCGAGTAAATCTACAAACAACAAAACAGCTTACCCAAGGCTTGCCTACACAAAGAAAACATCACAAAACTAGATGGAGAACTTCTTTAAATCAAGTGTTCTGCGAACTTCTTCACTAAGATCACCCAAAAACAAAGCAAATAAGTTGCAAGGAACTGATCCCACAACGTGAGGTGTGTATCACTGTTGGTACAATAACTTATAAACTGTTGCTAAGAGTCTATTATAATATAATGAGCAGATAATTGAGTTTATTTAATAAATTGATAGAAGACTTAATGAGACTTCTTGCAATTAAAAATTGCAATCCAATGTAGTACGTATATATAACCAGAATGTAAGTATCATATCTTATCAGTACAATTTTATAAGGATGTAATTTGATAACTCAATGGTTTCATGGTTTGATAAGGGAACATTTACATTTGAATTTGTGATATCGGAACATTCAGCTATTTAAATTCGAATTTCTTTCGATACCTGCAATTGCAATTTTATTACTTTTAGTGCATTTTCATTAAGAAAATTCACTAATAGAAAGGTATCGATGGTGAGACTTTCGGAAAATTTCTTCAAATGAGCACGAATTAGGTCCTCTGGAACCTATTTCCATGGTTAAAATGTTTATTCAGTTAAGTAAGTGTTCAAATTGTTGACCGCCAACTTCCATACAAAAGTACAAATTTTGTTCAAAACCAGCTCTGATATTCTGGAGCATTTGTGGAGTTATTAGACGGCATTCTTCAACAATGCGTCGTCGTAATTCTTCCGGAGACTCCGGTTCTGTTGAGAAAATTCTACTCTTTAAATGGCCCCATAGAAAGAAGTCTAAAGGAGTTAAATCCGGTGATCTAGGGGGCCACTCAATAGCACCTCTACGTCCAATCCATTCCTCTGGAAACTCTCTGTTCAAAAACTCCCTAACACGTTGTGAAAAATGCGGAAGCGCTCCATCTTGTTAAAACACTATTTGATTTTCATGCTAGCGATCATTTTCAACAATGTCAATTAGTAGAGGGTAAACGATATCTTCTAGTAACTCCAAATACGTTTCGCCACTCAAATTGCCATCAATAAAAATCGGTTCAATTAAACGGTCTCCAAAAATGCCAGTCCAGTCATTCAATTTCTGTGGAGTTTAAGTGTGGACTTTGTGAAAATTTCTTGGATTGTTATCTGCCCAATAACAACAATTATGACGATTGACTGTAGAGTTTAATAAAAACGTACACTCGTCTGAAAAACATATATTGAACAGAAATTTCCCGTTATCAGCTATTCGTGCAGTCATAACTTCACAGAACTCCAGCCGCCGATCAAAACCATCTTCATTCAGTTGTTGTACAAGATGAATTTTATACGGGTGAAATTTATGATGCTTCAATATTCGCTGAATAGTTCTTCTTTTGATGTTTGAAACAGTGGCCAATTTTCTCGTGCTCAAAGTTGGGTCTGCAGCAATTTGTCCTAAAACTTCAATTTCGGTAGTCTCATTTCTAACCGGAAATTCACGTTCAGGATCCCGTTCTTTGTTGGCTACTGAACCAGTTTGTCGAAACTTTGCAACTAACTCCAAAATGTATTTTCTATTAACATGTCTGTTCGGATGTCGTTCATTAAACAAATTTGCGGTACGGTTGGCACAGTCATCGTTTTTGAAAAAAAGAGTAATTATTTCAACTCTTTCTTCTACAGAATACACCATTGTGAAATTAATTTTGGGTAGTACTATCAAGTATCAAACCGACCGATAAACTTCCAAAAAAATTAGTGTGCTGAATTCAGAAAAGACAGAGCTTTCAAATGTCGTAACACTCGACCCATGTTCCCTATATAAAATATAAGGGTTGTTTTCACCACCCTTAAGGGGTTGATGTGACAAAGTTGACTTTTGTATCAAAACATGTCCCCCTCAATCTTAAAATTGACGTGTTTCAGCGTTTCTTAAACAAAAATTTTTCTCTGGGCGCAAATCGGTCTGTTTCGTTTTCAATGCGCCACCCTATATATACAGGTAGCGAATTTGTTTTATCATTTTTAAGGAGTATAGTTAGATTAAATTGTCAGGTTTAGAATCCAATTATTTTCTCAGATATTGGGTCCTCTCGTAAGACACTTGTAATTTAAAATAGAATAAGAACTCCACAATAATCTGCTTAAGGAAATATGGCCACAAAAGTGACAGGAATAATAAATCTCCCAACAATACAAATGTTGAGAAAGAGGTGTGCAGATTTTTCAACATTATCTTTCGGCTCAATTTGCCTTAATACCTTTCAAATCTTTTAAAAGATAAGAAAGAATAGCAAGTGCAAAATAATTACAATAGCCCTAAATAGGATCTTGTATTTTCACACTGAGATAATGGCGTTAAGTGCTTTTGGTGTAGAATCTTATTAGTTTTGTGAATCTTCACTTTCTCCTTTTCACGCCTGTAACTAACATAGAATTGCCCGTGATGGATATTACCATAATTATGAAAAGCACCAGTGAACCATCAATGAAAAGATACACTGGGTTGAATAAAAACTTCACCAAGAGAAATTATTAAATTAAATATTAAAAAAAAAATTAGTTCTGCCGTTTTACAAGATTTTTACCGAAATGGCAATTTTGAAACCAGTGGTGGGCACTGATAGGTAGATATACTGAGTTTTTAAAAAATAGTCTTATCAGCAGAGTACGCCGGATAAATATTAGGGTTCGATTTAGAGGCCTGGGGTTCAAGTCCCGTCTTCGGTAAGTCGTTTTATTTTTAAATTTAAACGCAAAGAACCGGTTTTCAACGAGTTGTGGCTAGTGCCTTTCGTTTTATTGCGTGCGTAAGCTCTTCCTCAGAAAGACTGTATGGTGCACATACACATAAACTATAGTCTTAATCGTCTGCCTACCCTCTACTCTTGATCGTTTTCTGACGACTAACCCCGAAAATTACGAAGTACTAACCTTTGCGGTCCTCTGTAAGTGTCACATTGTTTCATATACGCAACTTATCCCCTACAAATAGACAACTTCTCACAAAAATATTTTTGTTCATGATTTTAATGTTGTTTTGAGGCAATAAAGTGTTTTTTTTAACCTTAAAAGAAACAAATGCCAGTATGGCTTTTTTAAATGTAACGGAAACCCACGATTTGTCAACGTAATATAGTTGTTCTTGTTATACTGAAAACGGTTTGCCGTTTTTAGTGAATTTTCGTAAAAAAAAATTCACTAATGGGGAGATCGCGACTTGTAACTGTATCACACCGATAATTCAAAAAAATAATGGGCCGATTCTAATGAAATTAGGCAAGTATCTTCCTTTTCTAAATGTCTTAGATAAGTTCGTTAGTCAGGAAAATTGGACCACGTTTTCCGGCAAAATTTTGCGTTTTCTTTCGGACAATTTATGTATCATCGAAAATAACAAAGCTGTGGTAACCAAATTGGGCAAGTAGGTTTACGTTATAAAAATTAAACTATATACCGAAATTCAATCTCTATGTTACAAGAAACTAAAAGTTGGAGGCATTTCATTTTTTTAGAAATATTTGGTACCAGATCATTTCTATAAAAATTACTACCATAATGCACTTGGCGCGTCCATACTTTTTAATCTTGGTAAGTAAAGAGTTTTAAATCAAAACGACCTTAGTAACCAAACGGCCGTCGCGTCCGGCTCTTTGAGATAAGCGATAGAGCGTCCGGTTCCTTCAAGATGGCATCGGGCTCGGTCCAGGTCGGCGACGAAAAGCCCACCGGCAAGAAATTGAAAAAAGCCGTCGCCCGTGATATAACAAAGGCTGCAACGAAACCGAAACAAGAAAAGGGACCATTTCAGCAACGATCACAGAAACGTTGAAGAACATCTAGAATTAAAAAGGGCCACTTACTCCAGAGCTGGAAAGAAACCCGTCTCCGCTGCGGAGAAGTCGCCCTCAAAAGCCAAAAAGAAACTGAAGAAAAACGGACAATAAAAGGGCAGCCAAGAAATAGTAAACGAAGATCGGTCTGTGTCTCCCATAAAAGTAAGGGGACACAGTATTTAATAAAAATAATTTACCCGACGCAGACGACGACGTATTTTTAAACAATTATTTGATCAAGATACCCTAAACGCCGCGACGGCTTTTTATAAAATATGCAAATAAACAGGTAGTTTCCAAAACCGCATTGTAAAAGACATTGTAAAAGCAATTACAAAAGTCAATTTCTACACTGGGAGTAAATAAATTAGAAGCTTGAAGCAAAGATACAAAGCACTTCTACAAATAGGTAAATTAACAGGTAAAAAATATAAAACTTGCGTTCCCACAACTGCATTGTCAAAGAAATTGTGATGTAAGTTAGAAAAATCAATTTTATGGGTGGAAATAAGAATCTGCCAGCTGGAAACGAAGATACAAAGCACTGTTTCAATCGCAAATGCAAATTAAATGGCATGGGCAAAGAAACAGTCAAGAAATGTGAAACGCAAGTTTCTGAAACTGTATTGTAAGAGATTGTAATTTGTATGTAAATTACAAAAGTCAATTACAAAGGGGGAAATACAAAACTAGAAGCTTGAAACTAGAAATGAAGATACAAAGCACTTCTACAAATAGGCAAATAAACAGGTAAGAATATTATTCCTAAACGTCAAAATGTTTGGGGTTGACATCTTTGGGTGAGTTGAATAAAAGGCTGTTTCTTTCCAAACAAATATTTTACTCGTCCCGGCGCGTTTTGACTTTTTCAACTGATCATCCTCAGGGGAATTTGTCCGTCGTCACTGGAGACGTCCTTTTGATCTTAATTTTTACAAGTTAAAACAAAAATACGTTCTTAATTTCAATAAAAGTTGCCCCCATTTCGGGTTAGTAACACCTCTGACGCCGATGGACCCATCCTACACTGTTTTGGTCTGCTTGTGTCCGTCGTCACTGGAGACGTCCTTTTGATCTTAATTTTTACAAGTTAAAACAAAAATACGTTCTTAATTTCAATAAAAGTTGCCCCCATTTCGGGTTAGTAACACCTCTGACGCCGATGGACCCACCCTACAGCAACAGATGAAGCGTGTGCCTTGGGCATTCAACTGTATAGTTTTTTTAGTCATGTTTAAAATGGACAAATTCCCCTGAGGATGACCAGTTTAAAAGGTCGAAATGCGTCGGGACAAGAAATAAAATATTTGTTTGGAAAGAAATTCAACTCGCCCAAAAAAACAGATAAGAAATATAAAACTTGAGTTTACAAAACTGCATTGTAAAAGAAATTGTAATGTAACTTACAAAAGTCAATTTCAAAGGTGGAAATAAAAAGCTACATACTTAAAACGAAAATACAAAGGACTTTCATGCAGCTTCAAATGTGAATAAAATGGCATGGATAAATAAATAGGCAAGAAATGTGAAACAAAAGCTTCTGAAACTGTATTGCAAGAGATTGTAATTTGTAATGTAAGTTACAAAAAACAGTTTGAGAGGTGGAAATAAAAGACTAGAAATGAGGATACAAAGCTTTTTAGTGAATTTTCTTTTAAAAAAAACTAATGAGGAGATCTCGACTTTTGAATTTTGAAAAAATTCATTCAAATTAGCACTAATTAGGCCCCCGAGAACACATATCCGGGGTCGGTTTCAATTTTTATATGTTTATATATATATATATATATATATATATATATATATATATATATATATATATATATATGTATGTATCACACCGATAACTCAAGAAACAATGGGCCGATTTTGATCAAATTTGGTGAGTACCTTCCTTTTGCAAGTAGCTTGGATAAGTTCGTTAACCAGGAAAATCTGCTCAGTTGAAATAGATTAAACAATGTTTTCTTTTAATTACACAGACGGATTCCCCCTATCGGTCACAGTTCTGAGCCAGCCTTAAATGTATGGAATTTAGACCACGAAATTATAATGCATCTTTGTAAGAAAATAAATTCGGGACTCAGCAAGTGCGTTATGGTAGCGAGTTTTTATTGAATGCCTCAAATTTGAATAGCTCAATTAGCTATTAACCTATAAGGTTCGTTGGCCAGGAAACTAGTTTTTTCGGGAACATTTTAAGTTTATTTTCGAATTTTTTTTTACATTTTCAAACAATAAAGTTATTTTGATGAAATATGGTACATTATTTTTACTATATATGTTATACTGGTAACCAAATTTGATGTCTGTTTTCTTAAAAAAAAAACACATATTTGCTATTTAAAACATTTTTATGAAAATTCACTATCATAACGCACTTGCTACGTCCAGGCTTTTTCAATCTCAAATGTGAATAAAATGAGATACGTAAATAAACATGTAATAAATGTGAAAACCAAATTTCCAAAACTGCATTGTAAAAGACTGTAAGCTGTAATGTAAATTTCAAGTGGATTTCAACAGAGGTGAGAAACTTAGAAGCTTAAATTAAGCAAAAGGTATCTACCTAATTTCTTCCCAAATTACATTAACACATAAATAAAACAACCTCAGTCGTAAGATCGTATGCCTTTGAAGCAGAGTGGCAGATTCAATTCCCAGTAGAAGTGTCACTTCACTTTTTCAGTGGTGGCATTGTGTTTAAAGGAGGGTGAATGTCTGCACATTCCGCCCTTCGTAGAAAGCGTAAAGCCGTTGGTCCCGTGTACCATGCGATGTTGAACACGTCAAAGATCCCAACGCTTCTTACCTAAAGGAAGGAAGTCTGCAAAATGTCTAGGATAGTAATGTTGAAACTGCTTCCTGGCTTCGGTAATTGGTCACAGTCGCAGAAATAGACCGTGTTTTGTTTCTTTAACGTCGGCCTATTTCCGCCACTATGGCCAGGGTACAGTTTCACCTCAATATCCTGGAAATTTTGCCGAATCCCTGCCTTTCTGTAAGGAGGGTAGGGATCTTTAACGTGCCCAACATCGCATGGACACGGGACCGACGGCTTTACGCCCCCTCCGAAGGGCGGAACATGCAGACATTCAACTTGTTCAAATACAATGCCAGAACCTCGGTTAATGTTAATTTTACAGTTTGTACTGAAAAAGTGAAAGGAGTACCCTGGGATCGAACCCAGTACCCTTCGGTTCAGAGGCACACGTTCTTACCCCTGAACCACCGAGGTTCTTAGACCGACGTTTAAGAAGCAAAATGCAATACAAATACAAACAATGCATTAAATAAAAAAGTAGCAACAGAAAATAACGAAAAAATATTTTCCACAAAACTATAAAATTCAAGAAACATCACTTGTTTAAATAGGTTAGGTATACCTATATAAAATAGCTTACCTACTGCGGTCAGTTTGGTAACCAATTCCCTATTGCAATATATTGTCCCATTAAATATGAATGTGCCTTGATTTAAATGTACAAGGAAACGTAAAACATAACAGGAGAATTAAATCAAGAAATGATAAGAATTTACTACTACAACACACCAGCTTAACGTGAAACTTATAACAATAATAATTTGCATATACCTACCTAATTTAAATAATAAATTGTGAGCAATTCTGTTGTAGGTTACGAAGTTTTCTTTGTCAAGGTCATTTATTCATCATCCTTTAAACTACCTGTAATTACTCGGTCAATTATAACTATCATTCTTTAATAGCTTAATTCACTTTTTTTTTTTCTATCCATGCCACTGACATTTCAATTTACAGCACCGGCGAGTGATATTCAGCACGTATTCCCCAGATTTATTTTGCCAATTAATCAAGCCGGCTGTGATCTGTACTTCTTAAAATTAAGGTGAAAACAAACCCAAAAAACAAGCCTGTGAATGTGACATTTTCATGGTAGGGGTGATATTTAAATTAAGCTCATTCATTCCGCTTCGAAGTTGCAGGAGGCAAAGGGGAATTGAGTTAAAATAAATGCTTTCAGTATGTATAAGAAAATTAATAAAAATACAGGTGAACGGTTACTTTAAATGTTGTAAATGTGTAGAAACTATTAAATTACTATTTAAAGAATCTGGTTAGCCGGTAGGCGAACGACAAGTTAATGCTGAGCGACAGCGAAAACTACCCTTTCAACAATAATTAATTAATGAATGAAGTAAGGTTTTTTATAGGCTAGCATAAGTGTCAAATTGATTGTGAAAGAAGGGGGTAATAAACTTACCCCTAAAGCGATCCTTCGACTTGCTGCAACTGAAGCAGAGACCCATAAAAAACTCTGTACAGTGAGAAATTCAAATTGTTTAAAAATACTGTCGCTTTTATATTGTCTTTGTATTAATGTTGGTATCATTGAGTTGAAACAATTGCACACTTTACGAAGACGAAATTAAAACGATATTACAACAGAAATCACAACATAATTCGATAAAATTTATATAAAAAAAAAACTAACACTGTAACACTTTTATATTGGCACTATCATGTAAATAAATTTGCTGAGAGTCCTCAATTCGTATCACTTAAATTTATAATTCGGGATAGTGTACTAGCACATGCGTTCTTGAAAAGTAGCTGTTAATTTCGCGTGTTAAAACCATTATACACTTAAGGAAACTCACTGCAACTGTTACGTGATTACGAATTAGTCGTTTTTGTGTACTGTTTCAAGAAAAATCAGTAGCACTGTCAAGTCTTTGTCTCTCAGCACCCACCATTCCATTACTCCATTAGCACTCGGATCTGGTGAAACACTGGTGTTTTTAACTGCTTGTCATTGGTATGAATGAGACAGATGTCAGAGACTGCGACACAGCATAGAAATAGATGATATATGCTGTGGTTGCGTTGCGTTGTACAACCGGTTTATAGAACAATAATGACGTCATGCCAATGAGTTCTCATTTTGAACCTCAAAATAACTATTCTAGCGTTACACTGGATTCTAAAGTTCCGCACTCTCCATATTTTTATTTTAGTCTGTTAAAATATGAAATATATTTTAAATAAACAGGATTATTTTTAAATATTACCTTAATTATCGCCACTGCCATTTAAAAGTAGATAGATTTACTGCAATAATAGCAAACCTTATAAAAAATTTCAATTATACTTCATGGTAATGTAATAAAATATATGTTCCACAGTTTCGAAATAAAATTTGTATAAAAAACTAACCAAAAAATCTAAAATATGTTATTTTTATTGAGAACCGTTTTAAAGTTGGGTTTATTAAAGGGTTGTATTTTATCTCTTTTAGGTCGATCTATTTTCATGACTATGGCCTATCACTAAAATAGCGAGAGGAGTTTTGCCTTAATTATAATAGTCCTGAAAATTTCACCAAGCGCCTTGCTTTCTGTACAAATGGGGTGGGGATACTGAACAAGCCGAACATTGTATTTTACACAGTACCGACGTCAGTATGCCCCCCTTCGGAGGGCAGGTAGTCAGATATTACTTGCTCAAATAACGCAATATCCCAAATATATATTTTTTAATTTCAACAACACACCACGAGGGCTTACAGCCTAAATACTATCGTACCGTGGGTGTTGACAAGGAGGAAAGAGGCAGCTTGTTATTTCTGGACTTGAAGGTTTGGGGCTTCGGAGGAGAAGAAAAAACATGTGCCGGCAAGAAATTCCACAACTTGGAAGTCCTCGGGACAAAAGAGAGGGCATAACAAGATGTTCTGTGTCTGGTGACCTGGACAGTAAAAGAGTGCATTCGCTCTGTTCCCCTGGTAGATCTGTTGGGGGCAGCAGGTGGGGGAACTATGGAGGAAAGCTCCTCTGGGCAGTGCCCGTGCAGATATCTATAAAAGAGAGAGAGGTCACCAACAGCACGTCGGTGGGCAAGGGATGGCAGCCTTTGGGTGAGGGTAGGGTCACCGATGAGACGTATAGCTCTCTTTTGAATGGAGTCCAGGATAGCGAGTGTAGAAGCGGCAGCGGCACCCCAGATGTGGGAGCAGTATTCGAGGTTTGGCCTTATTTGTGAAGTATATAAAGTATAGAGATTAGCTGGTGAAAAGTATTTGCGAGCCCGGAAGAGGAAACCTAATTTCTTTGCAGCCGCTTCTGCAATTGATGTGACATGTTCGTGCCAATTAAGATCTCGATCCACAGAAATGCCAACAAGAGAAAAGGACTCATTATTTTGAATAACTTGGTTGTTCATTGTGATGGGTCTAGGGCTGGTGTATCTCTTGTGAGAAAGAAAGCAAGACTTAGTTTTGGTGGGGTTGAATTGTACAAGATTTCTACTTCCCCAGTCTAATATTTTTTGGAGATCCACGGAGACAGAACCCTCCATGAGTCTGCGATCCTCATCTAATTGGGCTAAAGAGACAGGCTTAGAATATTGTATATTTGAATGGAGGGTGCTGTCGTCCGCGTAGCTGTGAACTGGGTTGGATGTGCTAGAGAGGAGGTCATTGATGTGGAGAAGAAACAAAGTAGGGGCTAAAGCTGAACCTTGAGGAACTCCTGCATTAATTGGATACAGTTTAGAGGAATGGCCATCCACAACAACAGATATGGTCCTGTTGGAGAGGAAATTTGCTGTCCAGGTACAAAGTTTTGGTGGTAGGCCATAGGCCGAAAGTTTATTAAGCAGCGCTGCGTGCCAGACCTGGTCGAATGCTTTGGATATGTCTAGAGCAACAATTTGGGATTCACCGTGTTGTTCCATAGACTTGTTCCAAGAATGGGTGACAAAGGAAAGGAGGTCGGCAGTCGATCTGCGCTGACGGAATCCATACTGCCTGTCGTGGATTAGACTGTGTTTTTCAAGACATTTTAGTAATTCGGTGTTTATATACTTTTCCATCACTTTAGAGACGACTGACAGGAGAGAAATAGGCATGTAGTTGCTAGGAAGCGCTTTGGATCCTTTCTTGGGGATGGGTTGTACTTGAGTAGTTTTCCAGTTACTAGGGAATATGCCTTTATCATAAGATATCTGAAACAGACGAGTCAGGACAGGAGCAAGCTCTGGTGCGCATTTTTTGAGAACAATTGCTGGGATCTCGTCGAGGCCAGAGGCTTTCCTGGTATTAAGAGAATAGAGCATCTTTCGTACCTTTTTAGTTTTGAAAATGATATCCGTCATTTTATGCGCGACATTGGGGACTGTTAGTGGTTGAACATTTGAAGGTGGGTTGAGAGTAGAATTGGCGGCGAACAACGAAGCAAAAAGTTCAGCCTTGCCCAGGGCGGTAGAAACAATTTCATCCCCTGAGACAAGAGGTGGGAACGTGCTTTTGCAGAAATTATTCCCGATAGATTTAGCAAGAGTCCAGAAGGGTTTGCCGCCGTTGGAGCTTAAGAGGATGTGGTTATTAAATGAGTTTTTTGTCTCAGAAATAATACGGACATAGCGGTTTCTTGCGTCGTTAAATGCTTGACGATTTTCTTGACTGGGATTGTGCAGAAGCGTTTTATGAGCTTTGACCTTTTCAAGTCTGGCCTTGTCACAGGATTTAGAGAACCAGGGCTTTTGAGTGGCTGAAGAGGTTTTCTGTGTACGTGGGATAAATAATTCCATGCCAGCTTGGATAATTTCGGTGACGTTTTGTGAGATATCAGAGGGGTCAGGATGAGAGAAGCAGACAGACGCCCAGGGAAATGAGGAATAAAGTAATCCCGCAAATTTGATTGCTATTAATTTAACGGTAATAACTGTACTGTACTGATAGTATTTTGTTTCCTTAACGGCAAGATATTTCCGCGACTATAGCGAATCACCGACGACAGAGAGCAGCTTTGCCTCGCTATCCTGGAAACTTTGCCAAACCCCTTCCTTCAGGTTAGAAGACTGTGGATCTTTAACGTGACCAGCATCACATGTCACACGGGAACGGCGGCTTTGTGCCACATAAGAGGGGCAGAACATGCAGACATTTAACGTGCTTAAACACAATGCCATAAACTCGGCTGATGTTAAAACGGCATGTACTGAAAATAAGTTGACACTTCTAATGCGAATCGAACCCAGCATTCAAGTACTGACTCAAAACAATATCAGAAGAGAGGCTTGAGGAACTAGGAACCGGACCCACGATTATTGGCTTTAGAAGAACACGAATTTTGAAAAGTGTCTATACCTAAGTATAATACATATTCATAGGCGGATTTAAAGGGGGCACTGGCCCCCTAGACGGTTACGAGTAGACAAAGAGCAAGCAGTTTAATACGTTTTTTTGCGTACTGTGGAGTTTCAATGACACCTTGTGATGCAATTGAATTTTTTTGCATCGTATTTTGATATAATGGGCCTATTCACTTGGAAATAAATACGAAAATAATTTCATCATGAAAGTTCAAGAACAGGACGTGATTCGAGAACATGGGAGTTTTTTTGTGTTGATGTATCTTCAGCGGCGAGTCCCTGCTAGTAAATTCTAAGAACTAAGAAACACATTGGTCTTTTTAACGCTCGGGAATTTTCCACAAGGTGACATAGAAGCAGTGGGTTGTCTCGACCAATGAAAAGCTACGAATTGCTACATGACCGGCGCATAGATAATATCGAAACGGTTGGAAGAACGCGCGATTTTTGTCATTCGACTGGTGACTGTTAAAACGGCATGTACTGAAAATAAGTTGACACTTCTAATGCGAATCGAACCCAGCATTCAAGTGCTGACTGAAAGCAATAACAGAAAAGAGGCTTGAGCAAAATCTATATGCGTTTATTGCTTTTGTATCCTTTGATAACGTCGATTGTAAAATATTGTTCCATATAATGAGAAAAGTTGGATTTGATTGAAGAGATGGGTGCATTATTTTTTAATCTGTACATAAATCTAATTGCTGGTCATTATTCTCAGAGATATTAACTTTCTAATAACATTGATTGAAGGAAACATACTTGCAAGGAAGGAAAGAAGTTGATCAAGAGAATGTAGAACTTCTAGGATTAATACAAATAATGAAAAGAGCTGATATAGGAGTAGCGCAACATATTTACGAAGACACGACGACGTCTCCTTTACACTATGATGATGATGAATAGATGTAATGAAAAGTAACAAATAATTTAAATGTTCGAATCTCTTTCTTGCATTATTTATAAATAAAGCATCCTTTGAGAAAATGTCCAAGTTTTTGTGCCGATTTTTATTCAAATGATAATCAGATTATCCGATTATTCGAGAAAAGACCATCACCATATATTTCTTGTATGTTTGGAATTGTTAATTTTTTAGTGTGATTGCACTAGTGTGTAGAAACTGTATATAAAAAAACATCACAATTTAGAACATATTTTGTTATAAATGTAAAGTTAACAGAAACAAAAAGGAGGTACATATCTATTAAATAAATATTCATTCTATATAAAGAAAACTTATCTAATTCCAATAACCAAGCTAATTATTGTAACTTGCTTATTGTCACTGTTATATTGCTTAAGAACCAGCTCAAGTATATTGACGTCATACAAGCTGGTGCTGGATCTATACTCACACATCAATGACCCACCGTTTGAAAAAGAACAGGAATTGCCTGCGCATGCCTTTTCTGGTTACTTAAAGCGGCAAATTAAAAATATTTTAAATGGACTTTGGGATTATCAGGGTCTGTCTGGTTATTTGTCATGGGTACACGTAATTTCCAATAATTACAATAATTTACACAATAATGATTTAACTTTACATATGATGCAATGTAATTCAATTGGTGTCAAATAAGGCGACTATCGATGATTAGACATTTAAGACTAATTAGTATTTTCATTCATTAAAATTTATGGCAAGAAATCTATAGGTATAAGGTATTAAATTAATAATTAAAGTAATGATAATATTGTCATGAATATTTGTGCAGGCCTTAAAATTATACAGGACAAGTATTGTCTTGTACTTTGTTTGTTTTCCTGAAAATGGAGCGACTTTAAAGAATAAAGTCGCTCCATTTTCAGGACTACAGGTATGGCCAATCACTGACGGTATAAATGGGCAGTTTGACTCCATTCTAGAAATTTTACTGAACCCCTTTCCTTCTTGGATGAAGGTTATAGGGATCATTAGAACGTGCTCAATCTCAATATCGCATGGTACAGGCGACCAACACCCCGGCCAAAGGGCGAAATTTGCAGACATTAAACTCAAAGCAACTTCCGTTAATGTATACTAATTTTACAGGGTATAAAAACTAAGCCACACTTCAGGAACCGGACCCACGATTAGTGACTTTAGAAGAACATGAATTTTGAAAAGTGTCTATACCTAAGTATAATACATATTCATAGGCGGATTTAAAGGGGGCACGGCCCCCCCTAGACGGGTAAAAGTAGACAAAGAGCAAACAGTTAAATACGGTTTTTGCGTGCTGTGGAGATTCCATCCCACCTTGCCCCCCTCCAGACACAAATCATGTTAAAGCGGTTACGATCGCTTTTTTAAGCCGCCTTACGTTTTAGCGAATTTTCATTAAGAAAAATTCACTATAAGAGAGCTCACGATTGAAAAGCTTTTGAAAAAATTTCTTCAGATGAGCGCACATTCGTTCGTAGAACCCAAAACAAAGGTACGTTAAAATTTTTATATGTATATATATATATATATATATATATATATATATATATATATATATATATATATATATATATATATATATATATATGTATGTATCCAAGAGATAACTTCAAAAATAATAAACTTATTTTAATTAAAACTTGGCAAAAATCTTGTTTGGGCGAAAATCGAGGTCGAGTTTGTTAATCAGCCTTTATGCTCAAGTTTTTCGGGTGGAAAATGGGGGAAAACTTTTTGAAAGCGCTATATTTTTGTAAGTATCAGAGTAACTGGAATGAGACTTTAGATGTGGCTAGAAATAGTACAAATAAACCTATGTTATGCATTTTAAGTAATTTTTGGTACACAATATTTAGAGTTTTTTCCAAATTAAAAATAAAATCCCAAAGACATGCGTTGAAACAACTTAGTGGTTAAAGTCCATTGCCTGACATAAGTATATATATATATATATATATATATATATATATATATATATATATATATATATATATATATATATATATATATATATATATATATATATATATATATATATATATATATATATATATATATTCTAGGGGACCACATTCGTGCTCATTTGAAATTTTTTTTGCAAAGTCTCACCATCGATATCCCTCTATTAGCAAATTTTTTTAAATAAAAATTCGCTAATTAGTTTTCCTCAAAACGTCAAAACTGCGATTTAAAACGTCAAAATTGGCAACATTTCCTAAACTAATACGGGTTGTGTAAAGAAAATGTCGCAAGAGGAATGTTTTACAAACCCTGAAGTCTTAGCTTCAACCGTCATTGTCCTTGATTTTACTAAAACATTTCCAGAAAATTCATTTAAAATAGACCCTTTCTCTGATGCTTTGGCCCTACTTTTACCTAGAGAGTTTATCGTTTAATGGTATATAATTTTTAGCGAATTTTCGTAAAAAAACAATAAAGTTTAATATATCCGTTATTATACAAGATACGAAAAAAAATTGTATACATTAATTATAGGGTGTCTTGAGCAATTCAACCCCACCAAAACTAAGTATTGCTTTCTTTCTCACAAGAGATACAGCAGCCCTAGACCCATCACAATGAACAACCAAGTTATTCAAAGTAATGAGTCCTTTTCACTTGTTGGCATTTCTGTGGATCGAAATCTTAATTGGCACCAACATGCCACATCAATTGCAGAAGCGGCTGCTAAGAAATTGGGTTTCCTCTTCCGGGCTCGCAAATACTTTTCACCAACTAATCTCTATACCTTATACACTTCACAAATAAGGCCAAACCTCGAATACTGCTCCCACATCTGGGGTGCAGCTGCCGCTTCTACACTCGCTATCCTGGACTCCATTCAAAAGAGAGCTATACGTCTCATCGGTGACCTTACCCTCACCCAAAGGTTTCCATCCCTTGCCCACCGACGTGCCGTTGGTGACCTCTCTCTCTTTTATAGATATCTGCACGGGCACTGCTCAGAGGAGCTTTCCTGCATAATTCCCCCACCTACTGCCCCCAGCAGATCTACCAGGGGAACAGAGCGAATGCACCCTTTTACTGTCCAGGTCACCAGACATAGAACATCTTGTTATGCCCGCTCTTTTGTCCCGAGGACTTCCAAGTTGTGGAATTCCTTGCCGGCACATGTTTTTCCTTC
Source organism: Tillus elongatus (assembly GCA_964006375.1). Lineage (NCBI taxonomy): Eukaryota > Metazoa > Arthropoda > Insecta > Coleoptera > Cleridae > Tillus > Tillus elongatus. The sequence goes on along the minus strand of OZ023268.1, from coordinate 140,380,700 downwards.
TCCTCCGAACCTCCAAACCTTCAAGTCCAGAATTAACAGGCTGCCTCTTTCCTCCTTGTCAACACCCACGGTACGATAGTATTTAGGCTGTAAGCCCTCGTGGTGTGTTGTTGACATAAAAAAAAAATACATCTTAAAAAATTATTTCCACAATCACAGGTGGCCCATAAGTCGTTGGTGATACAAAACTTTTTTTTTTATCGTACACGCCTTTTCCATCAAAATATAATGCGTGTTTGTAAGAAAAGAAATTCGGGACGCAGTAAGTGCGTTGTGGTAGCGAATTTTCATTAAATGCTTCAAATTTGAAAAGCTCAATTTGCTATTAACCTATAAGGTTCGTTGTCCAAGAGACCAGTTTTTTCGGGAACATTTTAAGTTTACTTTCGGAAATTTTTGTACATTTTTAAACAAGTTATTTTGATGAAATATGGTACATTGTTTCTACTATATAGATTATACTGGTAACAAATTTTCATGCCTGCTTTCTTTAAAAAAACACATATTTGATATAAAAACATCTTTATGAAAATTCACTACCATAACACACTTGCTGCGTTCAGACTTTTTTGACGATTTATTTAGTATATCAGGGTTATTCAAATAAATACTTTAATATTGGCCTGATACAGGGAACAGACAGTTTGGTGGTAGGGGTAGCAACTTCCATCTCTGATTTCATCAAAATAACTTTTGTTAGTTTCAGACACAAAAATTTTTCTGTAGAAAGCTCGAAATTACCAGAACAAATTGGAGTGATATTCCTGGCTAACACACTTACCTTATAGTTGTGATAATTCTAGAAGTAAATTCTGGTGATGGGTCGTTATTTAACTTGCTGTTATTTTTAAACGGTTGTCGAGCCACAACAGTAACCACCAGTTATGGATTTATAAACATAACAGGTACAATATAACGCTTTTTACACTTAACTAGAATTCGGACTCTTATGTTTCAGTTCCACTGCAACTAAGTTGATGAATAAACATCGGTTTTCATCGGCAACTGTTAAATTTAACTATTTAACGGGATGAATGGACATGAGACTGAGAATGCTAAATATGTATGGGTATGTGTATACAGTATAGAGCGGACTTTACTTCATAACATATTACTTACCACGTAACACGTTATTTATAATAGTGTGCTCCCTCTCGCTCACAGCTTTGGGAATGTAGGATACTATCGATCAACTATCCAGTTCAAAATAACAGATAATTAATCAAGCTGTTATTTTCAATGGTTATTATGAAATAACGTTAACGGCTTCAACTGTTAATAGAAAATAACAGTTTTGCCCATCACTAGTAAATTCTTTCTGTGAAAGTATTAGATTATGTGAATCACCGGTTACATAATATTCTACATTAAAAAGATATGGAAATACACAAGAAATGCCAGGAAATATTTGAAACAATTTATTTTGGTCGCTAGATTGCAAATTAAAAACAAATTCATATAGCTAACCCTAAAAGTATACCTATTTACAAAATTAACCTAAAAAAAGAAAGATACTAAAACTTTTTCCAGCAGTCACTTAAAATGGTAACATCAACATTTATTTTGTGCAATATACTTTAACAATGTTTATTTGAAAAAAAAAATAACAGAAACAAAGTCTTATGTTTATTTTGTACTTTGTTTTAGTTTTTATTTAAAGATAAGTCCTTATAGTACAGGCAATAGAGAATTTGTTTCTGCATTACACTACATGACTTTTTTTTTTTATTGATAGGTTTAGAATGACGTACTGAATATAAAACATAAAATCCTTACAAATTAAGAGGGCGGAAGTGCCGCCATTTTAAGAAAAACCGTTTCGGCCTATATCTCCGCAACTGTGCACTTTAGGCCAAAAATGATAATGACCTTTATTGTAGATAATTGCATTTTCTCATCTTTTTTGTTAATTAATATTTTTTTTGTATCACTCACCGTTTACAACTTGTAGGACTATTAGCATTCATTCATTGACATTTTTACCTATCTTTGTTAATAATTGTTTGAAAAATAAAATGCTTATAAGTTAACTTTTTAATCGACAAATTTGCTAGAACTTTTACTAAAAACTTTTTTTTCTCAAATTAATATTGGTGAATTCACTGAGACCCCGACTTTTGAATTTGGATTTTTTTTTGAAATGTGCGTTAATTATGACCCCTAGAACACATATTCGGGGTCAGTTTCAATTTTTATGTTTATATATATATATATATATATATATATATATATCGTCGCTGTCAAGTTAAAATCTGCTATGGGGTTATTTCCTAATTTTTCAGGAGACCAAAAAAACTTTCAATTTTTTACAATTTTAGAGAGGCTTTTGTAATTGTGGGTGAAATATATCAATTAAAGCATTAACAACTGTTTTAGGGAAAGTGTAATGTTTGTCGAAAAAAGATATTTGTAACAATTAATCTTCAACGACATTTTGCCCACATAACAGATTTTGGGTGTCACTTTCACCACATAGCAGGTGACTATTTTAATGCCAAAAAATTAAATAAACAAAAGCGTTAGTTGGTTAATGATACTTTTATTGTCAATACAGAACAGTAAAAAAAAACAATATTAAGTTGCATTATTCGTGAACTAAAGAATCATAAAACGGGTGGTATTCTGCAGGTAACGCCAGCTTAAGTTCTTGTAAGTGGTTGAATTTATCCCTCTTTATTTTTGGAGGACCAATATATGGGGGCTTTAGAGAAAGGGGAGGTTTATTTGGTCTTCTTTGTGGAAGATCAGTCCATTCTTCTGTATGCCTTATTTTGTACTGAATAACACCTGAAGGTAGATATTGAAGAGCCCTTATATCCATTACTGTCGGGTCACCAGCTTTTCGACCAGGGCGAATTGAGGTAAAATTGTTTGGCTGACTTTCATAATCTTTGAAAAAAGTATGATCAATTTGATACACATTATAGGGTTTTTTGGGACGAGCTGTTCTCATGCGGCTTACATAATCACCAGGGCTGCATATAGGCGGTTTGAATAAATTTTCCAAGGTGGAGTGTACACTGTCGGCCTCCATCATAGTATGGCCCTTTTCAAGTATCACTTGTTTAATTAATATTTGTTTGGTAACTGCCAGGTTTAGCAATTGACTCGACAGAACTCGATTTCGGTTCTGATAGTTACAACCATCCGAAATCAAAACAATTTCCTCGTAGTGATCACTCATTTTTTCAACGAAGTCCGATAAGCAGGATACAAATTCATTGGAAGTGACATGCCCTTCCCCCCTCATGCCACACATAAAGGAAAACATCTCCGTTATTCAATGAATAAATAGTAAAATCATGGACTTGCAACTTTTGGGCATAATATATTTTAGAAACCAGAAGCTTAGGACACAGTAATACGCTTTGAAGGTCCATCGTTACAACAAGTTTTTTATCGCTAACTTCGCTTTTCTCTTTTGCTTTAATCTCTCTGGCTTCTTCTTTCTTTTTTCTATGTTCTTTATATTCCTCTTCATTCAAATTACCTACATTGTACTGATAACATATATCGCATTGGTCTTTTCTCGGTTTGTGAATTGACACTTTTTGATTTTCGATAATTTTTGAAAACGTAACTCTTGATGCAATGTCACGCTTATTATTGTCCTTGCACCACTGTTCATAAATGGAATGCATGTGTGATATAGACTGAAAAGTTGATTCGACGTAAATTCTCGATGAACTGCTTCTACAGTAATGGCTGGGAACTTTAGGAATTAATTCTAACCAGTCCATCACTGACTGTCGCATTTCTTTAATTCTCTTTGGTACTTTATAGGTATTAGCACTAGGGTTTTCCTCTTCCGAATTATTTATAGTTATACCTGCGCTCATCCACCTGTTGAAACTATCCCTTCCTAATGCTAGCGTATTTAGAAAAAATGTCCTGCATACTCGAATCTTCATCCCATTTTTGTCATGAAAATAGCAATCCAATGCATTATCTTTCTTGGATTCCTCTGAATTTGGCCTTCTTTTGTAAGGTTTCCTTTTATCAACCAATCCTAAAAGATAGACTCGTTTGGCATCCCATGATTTCAGTGACCAAAATTCATTAAACCTAGTTTCACGTAGATCATCATTCACATTGGCACAAAGGAATGTTCGGCTTGAGTCATTTTTCACTTTAGACTTCACCTTTGATGGTCTTGACTTAGTGGCTGTGTGCCTGCATCGATCTCCCATTGCTCGTGCAGGTCTCGTCTGCTCAACATACTTTTTATCTTCTACACGGACAAGCCCTTTGTATTCCTTTCCACTATTTCGCAGATCGATGTTTTTTTGACGTTTTAATCCTTGTTGGAACTGTCTTGCCTTTCTTCTTTTTCTACTCTCTGAACTATCCTCCTCATCTGATGAATCTGTTTCTTCATCTACCACGTCTTCTTCTCTTTCACTGAACACCACCTCATCCTCAATAAACTCGGTACTACTTCCAGCATCCTTTCCACTTGGCAACTGTTCACCTGCTTGAATAAACTCATTTTCAATTTTGTCTCCTTTCTCACTCGAGAACTCCTTATTTTCAAACTCGTTAACAGTTTCATTGCATGGATTTGAGTATAACGCAATTCCAGGCTTGCTCGTCATGTTACCAACCTCCGCGTCTGCTAAGTTTAAAATTCCAACACAATTATTATTTTGTGTAGCCTCCGCTGACTGGAAAAAAATGTTGTTCTCTGGAAGCTCTGAACGATTACAGGCACGCTGTTGCGTATTATCTTGCTCTATATTAAAAGAATTCTGTATATTATATTCGATTGCTTGTATATCATGTGGGCAAAAGCGAATATTGTCTGTCTCTGAGTCTATGTCATCATTTTGTGGAACACTAAAGTTTTTGTTTGTGTTAGAAGTATCAAGCAAAGCATTATTATGTGACGTAATATTCAGATCCTCTCCAAACAAAATACTATGTTTTAAGGCTTCATTAAGAGGATCTACACTAACGTCACCACTAACACTTGTGAAAGGAGGTGTCTTTGATTTTCTTTCATCTACATTTTGAAACTCTAAAGGAGGTTGGTTCCTTTTTTCTACTTCAGAATTGACCAAAGTATTGTGCAGTTGGTTTTCTTTGTCGGCATTACTATCATCTAAAATAAAAAGTAATTGCTACTATGAGTATCTTTTGAAGTTAATGTTATCTATTATTTATTTATTATTACTAATATTATACACAAATTTATTATTACACCAACATACATGCTTTTCAAGTATCCGATAAGCTCTCAAATTACAACAGAATCATTTTTATAGTTTAAGCATAAGCCACGAACATATAAGCACTGACAAATTCCATTAATTAAATTTAAAGTAGTCGAAAAAAATATATTACCTATACCTAGGTATATCAACAATAACATTCGCACTGATTCACTACTATCACTACCAACCGTAATTATTATTGTGAATTGTGTAATAACTCAAGTGTTTAACCATTACTTGTCACTTACCTCTATTACACTGCGAAAGAATGAAATGAGCTCTTGACAGACCTTTGTATTTGCCTCGGTACATGCTGACAAGATATTTATCTGTAAAATAAGATGCGTTTTTACAATCCCTAAAAGAATTGATTATGTCATAAATGCCCAGGCTTGTCACTACCTCTATTTTATACATTATTAAGCTACAAAATAACCATTTGCAGGCCCTATGGTATACCACTTATTATTTTTTTAAAGCTTACTTTATACATAATTATCTCAAAATTAAACTGAATAGCTATAATTATATACATAAAAAATTATACTAGTTTTAAGGTTATGTTATGAATATTTCAATTATCTTAGGACTTACCTTCAAAGTGATTTTGAAACTATTTAGTGTGTTCATAAAAGACTTTAACCATTTATTTTCAGTTGAAAATAACACCACTATTGCACACAAATTCAGTTAGAACACTTTATTGTACACAGAAAGATCTCCTTGAAACTTAACTTCATGTACATCAACAGAGATTCAAAACTGATATGTGGAGCGTACTACCACAAAGCAGATTTTATTCAGAGATTTAAAAGCTGCTATGTGGATAGGCTCCACATAGCAGATTTTGGTAACATGCGCACACAAAGCAGATTTTTAATTCGCTGATATTTTGCACCTACAGCTGTTTTACTTGTAAACGACTTTATAGGAATGTGCGCCATATCAGATACTGCTATGCGGCACTCAAAGTCCAAAACTGGAAAATTCTCCCCATAGCAGATTTTAACTTGACAGCGACGATATATATATATATATATATATATATATATATATATATATATATATATATATATATATATATATATATATATATATACGATAACTCAATAAATAATGGGATGATTTGGATTAAATTTGGTGAATACCTTCCTTTTGCAAGTGGCTTGGTAAGTTCGTTAGCCAGGAAAATCGGCCCAGGTTTTCCCGGAAAATGTTGTGTTTTCTTTCCAAAAAATCATATCTCGGAAAATAACAAAGTAAGGGCAACCAAATTTGGTACGCCGGTTTATATCATAATAGATAAATTACCCACCAAAATTTAGTTTTGTAGGTTAAAAGATGAAAATGTTATAGGCATTTAAAGAAACATAAATTGGGGTTTTCCTCAAAACGTCAAAGTCGCGATTTAAAACGTCAAAATTGGCAATATTTACGCAAAGAACCTGAAACTAATATAAGCTATGGAAAGAAAATGTCTCAAGATGAATGTTTTACAAAGCCTGAAGTCTGAGCTTCAACCGTCATTGTCCTTCATTTTACTAAAATATTTCCAGAAAAATTCTCGATTGAAAAGTGCAACATTTAACGCGTTATAACTTTGAAAATATTGATTTGAGAAAAAAAGTTTTCAGTAAAAGTTGTAGGAACATTGCCGATTGAAAAGTTAAGTTACAAGCATTTTATTTCTTAAACAATTATTAACCAATATATAGGTAAAAGTCAATAAATGAATGCTAATAGTCGTATAAGTTGTAAACGGTGAGTGATACAAAAAAAAAAAAAATTAACAAAAAAGATGAGAAACGCAATTATCTACAATAAAGGTCATTACCATTTTTGGCCTAAAGTGTACGGTTACGGAGATATAGGCCGAAACGATTTTTCTCAAAATGGCGGCACTTCCGCCCTCCTAATTTGTAAGGATTTTATGTTTTTAGATTCAGTACGTCATTCTGAACCTATCTATCAAAATAATAATAATAATAATAATAATAATAATAATAACTCCTGTAGTTTAGTGCATTATGGACAAAAGTAACGGGCTCCTCTATTGCCTGTACTATTAATAATTTTCTAAATAGTCTTCGTTACTACTAGCAATACACTAAGTGAAGATTGGAACCTGTGGTGAGCACTGATAAGCACACTTGAAGAACCCAAGCCACCACAACACATCTTTTTTAAAGACCTGACGATCATTTCACTAACCAAGTTAGCGTCAATTATTCATCCTCTGATGACGCTAAATTGGTTAGTGAAACTATCGTCAGGTTTATTTAAATGTGTTGTGGCGATTTGGGGTCTCCAAGTGTGCTTACTTGCAATAGTTTTAAAACCCTGTCAAAAAAACAAAACAAAAAAAAACAATAAATGCTTATATTTTTAGTTTTTTTCTAGTTTTATCCCATAGATTTCGGCAATATCCAAGTAAAAATAATAAAAAAATTTAGTGAAACATCACAAGATTTAATTTATTGAGCTATATATATATATATATATATATATATATATATATATATATATATATATATATATATATATATATATATATATAACAACAGTCAACACGGTTATCGAAGTACACGCTCTACAACAACAGCTCTTATTGAAATAGTGGATCAGATTATAAAATCTAGAGACAATAATGAGCACGCTGAAATCATATCAACAGATCAACAATTTCTGTCAAAGGCTTTTGATTCTATTAGCCATGAGATACTGTTGAAAAAGTTGGAGTACTATGGAGTGAGAGGTCCACCTTTGGAACTTATCACCTCTTACCTTCAGCAAAGGAAACAATCTGTTTTGTTGGTGGGCAGGTTATCAGATGAAACAACTATTATCCATGGAGTGCCACAGGAATCTGTATTGGGACCGATTTTGTTCATAATATATATATATATATATATATATATATATATATATATATATATATATATATATATATCAATGACTTAATTATAGTGAGTGAGACAGTCTCCACACACCTTTATGCAGATGATGCCTCATTTTTTGTCAAATCGTCTGAGGAAGACGAACTAGAAAACATAAAATGGGATACACTAGAGAAATCTAAAAAGTGGTTCAGTGATAACAAATTGAAAATTAATGAAAAGAAGACACATTATTTAAACTTTAAGAGAACTAGCGAGCGGAAACATCTTAAATTTTTAGGCATTAGTATTGATAGCCGATTTACCTGGAACATACACGTCGAATGTATAATGGGGAAGCTGGCAACGGGGATATACACAGTTAGAATGGTGAAGCAGTTTAGTTAGAAGGAAGCTGCAAAAGCAGCATACTTTGCACACTGTCATAGTGTACTTGCATATGGGAGATACTTCTGTGGGGCAATTCATCTGCGGCAAGTGAGGTCTTTATCATGCAGAAGAGGGCTGTGAGGGCACTGGTGGGCTTGAAGCCTACCGACAGTTGTAGGGAGGCTTTTAGACTTGAAGGAATTTTGACACTTCCAGCACTGTATGTGTTTCAGTGTGTGAAGTATGTGCATAATAACCTGGACAGATTTCCAACGAACAATCATAAGCACCATTTCGACACCTGAAGTAAGGACAGTCTAAGAACACCACTTCATAGACTGTCTCAAGACACAGCAGGGAGTGGACTATTGGGGTCCTAAACTGTATAATAGGATGCCGGTTAAACTGAAGAACAAACCAATGCAGCAATTTCATAAGGCACTGAAACAGATCCTACTGAAAACACCAGTTTACACATTGGAAGAGTTCATGGATCAGAGTGAACGACTGACAATTTAAGGAGAATATATCGCATATTTATAATCTGAATAATTTTATTTGTGGTGTCATGTTGCCCCAAAAACATAAGACGCTTAAAACTGTGATAGTTAATTTTAATTTTTTTAAATTTTTTGACTTTTAACATATATTTATTTTATGAGTTATTTAATGTTTTGAACTATAATGATAAGTTTTATCTAAATATATATATATATATATATATATATATATATATATATATATATATATATATATATATATATATATATATATAATCATGGTTTGTTTTATAGCGTACATGTTTAGCTTTGTTAGTTGATATTTGTTGTTCTTTTGTACATATTTTTTTAATTGGCTTTGTTGCTTATGTTTGCACGTGTCTAGGTTATTAGGTAGTTTTAGCATTTTATATGTTGACAGTGTTTATATTATCTTTGGTTTTGCGTTTTTACATTCTATATTTGAATGTAAAAACATTAGTTTTGTTTGACGCCCCATGTAGATCTCGATGGGAGATACACTATTACACTATACAAACACACAATGCTGTGTCAATAAATCAGAATGTCAGGGTGTTTATGTGTGGAACATAAAACAGCATCGACGAGAGTTTACACCTCAGATCTCCAAATTTGCAATACCTGGTGTTTAACCAACAGAAATGAGTTTTTCTACCATGTGACAATACCTGTATCGAAATTTCTACATGCAATGCCACACAAATCTACTTTCCGCCAGTGTATTGTGGGCTTAGACAGATGCTGCTGTGATAGTTGTTATTGAATTACTTATTATAGTTAGACTTTTGCCGTATTCAAGCGAGTAGTGAGTAGCTAATAATTATATTCACTTTGTAATTTGTTGCCTATTGTTTAGTTGCTGAAAATCATCTTGATTTCAAGATGAATCGATAGATTCAATTGTTTAAGTTTCGAACACTACATACATATGAACAACTCTTCGAACAGACTCGTAAACCATATTGTATGTTAAGCTTTGTTTATTAATCTTCTCCATATCTTGTAGATCGTGCACATTTTTAAGTTTATTTCGCAGGCTCGTCATAAATATTTTTGGAGGTAATTTTTCTGTGTCTGTTTTATTCGTGTATCGTTTGTCACTTGGTGTATGCTTCTTTCATTCCCCATACTTTGCCTTATCTGACGTTCTATTCTATCCCATTTTTGTTTAAAATTTTCTTTCATACCTTTACTCATCCTCACATTTTCTAATTTCAGTTTTATATCTGGTTCTTCTCTCAAATTCTCCAGTTTTCCATTCGTTTCTCTTAATTTATCTTCCATTTCGGTTTCATACTTATCTCTTTTTCGTTTACATATCATTCTATCACTTCTCATTTGCTGACTTGTTACGTTTCCTCTATCATTTTCTCTGTCGGTTAATCATTCACTCTGATTTTCTCCACTATTTTCTTACGTACTGCATCCATCTCTGTCTCCTTTTTCTCCTCTACACTCACATCTACATTTTTTTCATTCATATTCCATTTCTTTATATCTTTCCTCAGGCTGTCAAATCTTTCATTTATATTTCTAATTATATTTTCACCCATACTCTGAATCATTTTCATCAATCTATGTCACTGTCAGATACCAACATATTCACCATGGTGTTCCGCAGGGGTCTGTTCTTGGTCCACTGCTGTTTTTACTTTACATTAATTACCTGTCTGTATGTTGAAAATTAAAGGTCATATTACTATCTATGCTGATGATATAACCATCTTGTGGAGTAGTGATAGTGTTGGAGCACTGGAGCGCACTCTGGCAGAGGATATGAAGATGATAGAAAACTGGTTCATTTCAAATCTGTTAACTTTGAATGTCTCTAAGACTAATATCATGCATTTTCTCCACTATTTTCTTACGTACTGCATCCATCTCTGTCTCCTTTTTCTCCTCTACACTCACATCTACATTTTTTTCATTCATATTCCATTTCTTTATATCTTTCCTCAGGCTGTCAAATCTTTCATGTATATTTCTAATGATATTTTCACCCATACTCTGAATCATTTTCATCAATCTATGTCACTGTCAGATATCTGTGTTGTCATCTTGTTTTATTATTTTATATCCGTTTGTTTGCTTTACGTTTATATCGAAATTTGTGTAAGAATTTTCAAAGCCCTCACGTTTGTGCGCCAATTTTCGTAGTCACTGGGGGTTGTAATGTGTTATTTTTGTATATTTGCACTGTTTAGTTTATTTTATTTATTGCTATTATGTTTAATTTTATATTTGTGTGTATTTTATACAAAATATTTTCATGGTCGATTGTTAATGATCTTTCGGGAGGACATGGTTCTCATCGGGTGACTCCTGAACTGGATCTTAATCATCTCAATGATTATTATTGTTCCATTGCTTCTGGGTTGATACAGTGGAGGGTTCCTTGGACGGATCCACTGGGCTTTATGGATTATGTTTTTATCCCTGACACCTTCTTTTTTACACCGGTCGATTCTGCTGAAATTCATGGAGTGCTCTATGACTTTAGGAACAAGGATTCTATCGGGTGGGATGGTATCTCTATTACACTGCTTCTTCACCTTGCTAACTGGGTTCTTGAAATCTTGGCAGATGCAATTAATAGTTCGATTATAACGGGATCTTTTCCTTCGTCTCTGAAAATGGCTAAAGTAATTCTTGCACATAAAGGAGGTGAAACAGATTCTCCAAATAGTTTTCGTGCTCTGTCTCTACTTCCTACCATCTCTAAAATAATTGAGAAATTAATTAAAAATAGAATGCAGGTATTTCTTTGTAAACACAAGATCCAAACATCTTCCCAGTTTGGATTTCAACCTAAAAAAGGTACAAATGATGCAATATTTTCTTTTCTTGAAAATCTGTACCTTTCACTGAATAACAATCAGGTAGCTGCAGCAGTGTTCTGTGATCTCACTAAAGCATTTGATTGTGTTGACCATGAGATACTGTTACGTAAACTTCCTACTTATGGCTTTAGGGGGACTTTGCTTGAATGGTTGAGGTCCTATTTATCTGATCGTCAGCAGAGTGTTCAACTTGGTCATATTAGCTCTGGGTTCCAACATATTCACCATGGTGTTCCGCAGGGGTCTGTTCTTGGCCCACTGCTGTTTTTACTCTATATTAATGACCTGTCTATGTTGAAAATTAAAGGTCATATTACTATCTATGCTGATGATATAACCATCTTGTGGAGTAGTGATAGTGTTGGAGCACTGGAGCGCACTGTGGCAGAGGATATGAAGATAATAGAAAACTGGTTCATTTCAAATCTGTTAACTTTCAATGTCTCTAAGACTAATATCATGCATTTCAAGTGTAGTCTGTCTGCTGTGACTCTAGCAGCTGAGGAACTTGGGAAGGAGAGCTGTTAGGTTTATGGGACTAATACCACTAAACTTGAGGAAGATTGGTGACATTGAAATTTTTAGAGAGCTTAAGGAATTTTTAATTGCAAAATGTTATTATTCAATAGATGAATTTTGTAATGATGCACTACTATGACAGATTCGATTGATGTTGTTTGGGAGTTTTCATTTGGACTGCTTTCTAAATATTGTGTGTTTATATGCACGGTGTGCCGGAAGAACAAGAGGAGCAGCTAGACCAACAAGCGGATCCTCATAGCTACATACAGCCCTTAAGGCCGTAAGTAGCCCACGGGTAAACTCCAGGCTGGTAAGTGAGTGCCGTGACAAGACGAGCGACCTGGCTGGCAGAATGAGATCACCCTCATCTGGGTGACGGGTCACTCGGGGGGTCAAAGGCAATGAAGAAGCTGACAGTCTCGCGAAGTCAGCAGTACCATTTATGGGACCAGAACCAGTTCTGGGCGTGAAAAAGAGCACATCTTGTGCAAGTGTAAAGTTCTGGACTGCAAAAGACAACTGATCTACGGTCAGTCTAGACCGGAGACAGAGGAATATAAAACTTCACCCTACCAATTGCTGTGCAGACTAGTACAAGGCACAGTGATTTTGGAATGGGCGGAGTAAAAAGAATAAGGGTATGCCAAAGGCTGCAGTGCTATCGGGGCGGCAAAGTCGCGGACGAGAAAAAAAGGCATTGCAGAAGGTGGCTACTGCTGAAAAAGGCATCAAGGGATTTGAATAAAGTGGGATTTTTCACTACAATCACGAGATATTTGACACAACTGAATTTATACTTTCAGAAGTTTTCATTGATCCAATCATTCAAGCGTTAGCAGAATCCTAGACGAACATTTAGGCATGAATAGTTAGTGCAAGGTGGGTCCCCAAATATGTTTCACCACTTCAGCACCAGCTTTGTATTGAATGTGCCCAATATTTTGGACCTCTGTGGACATGTTGAAGACAATTGTCACAAGGGATGACACTATGGTTCTCTACTATGATCCGTTGTGCAAAAAGCAGTTGGTGGAATGAAAGCCTAAGGAGAAGCATCGCCAAGAAAGTTCAAGGTCTGTCAGTCGACAAAAAAAGTGATGGCTACGATTTTTCGGGATTGTGACGGTATTCTTCTCATAGACTTTAAAGAACGGAACACCACAGTCAACAGGGCATATAATACAACCTAGTATGTAGTTTAGAAGAACAAAATGAACAATAAAATACAGGCCAAAAGAGCCATTCTTTCTACTGTGGTACGAAAACATGTACTCGTTTTTCATGACAATGCACCCGTGCATACTGCTGGAATCGCACAAGCCGCAATTTGTGACTGCAGTTTCTAACAAAATAATCACGCTCCGTATAATCTAGATATGGCCCCCAGGGAGTACTACCTATCTGGAAATTTAAAAAAAGGACCTTTGGGGACATCATTTCAGTGACAATGAACACGAAGCTGCAGTTTGGGCACATTTTGAAGACAAACCGAAATAATTTTTTTAGAGGTACCGACATGTTGCTGAAATGACATTGAGGGTCACGGGATTCTGGGAATGGTCTCAGACTTGATGCCTACAAAGATCAGTAGATATGTCTTTCAAGACCGTCCTCCCGGAAAGGGAGGACTGGGAACGAAATCAAACGACCCTATTGAGAGCCGATCTCTGCTGGTACTCTGACGGCTCCAAAACCGATAGGGGGGCAGGAGCCGGCGCATATGGGAGCAACACCGATGCTAAACTATCAGCTAGCCTCGGCAAGCATGCAACCATACACCAGGCAGAAGTGTATGCCATCGAGATGTGTGCAAGGGAAAGTATAAAAAACCAGTGCACACACAAATCAATAAAGATATACGCAGATAGCAAAGCTGCAATAAAGGCTCTTGGTTCCTATCGGTGTAATTCAAAAACGGTATGGAGTTGTAAATCTACCCTAACGAACTGGGCAGCTGTAATGAGGTGGTGCTGGTCTAGATACCGGGTCACTCGGACCATGATGGCAATGTTACGGCCGACGAGCTTGCCAGGAGTGGTGCCCAGAGAGACTTTGTCGGATCAGAACCGGTGCTGGGGATAACATCATGCACAGCAAAACGCACCTTAAAGACCTGGACAGAAAGAATGACAATCCAGTATTGGCAAAATCTTCCAGGATTAGCTCACTCTAAGGCCTTCATAAATGGCCTGTCTGAGACAAGGGCTAAAAAACTTCTAGAGCTAAACAGACAACAACTGAGTACTCTAGTCAGCCTGTATACAGGACACTGCCGCTTGCATCACCACATGCACCGTATTGGAGTCGGTCAGGAGACCAAGTGCCGGCTGTATATGGAGAGTGACGAGACAGCAGAGCACGTACTGTGTTCCTGTCCGGCAGCGGACAGGATTAGATACCTGCACTTTGGCAAGATAAAGCTTGCTCCGGAGGATCTGGATCAACTTTTGTCCATGAAGATTATCGACCTCTGCAGGAGGCTGGCTTTGTTGGGCGAAATATAGACCATTAGGCGTGAGCCACAATAGACCTTATGGTCGCGGTGGAGGGACCGGTATGGCCCACTCACAAACAAACCTAACCATAACCTAACCTGTTGCTGAAATGATTTAATAGGTGCATTTAGGTTATGGGGCACTATATTAAAAGATAAAATTTAATTGTGTTGAGCCGCAACTTTAGCGATTAGCTTGTATGTCAGGCTTGACAAGCTAAAAAATAATAAATGTAGGAAAATATATAAAACTGCTTACCGTCTGCTTTTTGTATGTTATTTGTTCATTCGGTAACAGACAGTTATTAATACAACACGAGTGACATATTTCCTGCTGTAAAGAAGATAATATTTGAGCTAAAACTGCACAAATATGTAGAATAACAATTTTAAAAAATCTGCAAGTAACCAAACAAAATTCAAAATAAGCATAAACATAAATAATTGGAAGATAACCAGTTTTGAGGTACATTAAGATTAGGAACACTTAAAAACGCAAAATTAAAAAAATATACCACTTTATTTCGTAATGTTTCGGTGACCCCTAAACAGATATTTCAAAACTAAAAATGGTCTTAATATAGTATATCTTGTGAAGTTCAACTGTTATTTTCACTTGTTACAAGAAGATCCAAGCAAATTCTTTCATTTTCTATAACATAAATCACATCGCTTAATAAAATAATCCGAATTCTACAAAAAAAAAAAAAAAATAACTCATGTAAAAACAAAAGCTGACATAATAAATATGATAATGTACATCACACAATGAAGACTATATAAAGGTGACTATTCTAAACCTTTGTAAGTTAGTAAAGAAATGGCTCCAACCATAGCATGTGTAACTGAACCAATTTCAACATTTATTCCAATATTTACAAAAATGTTGACATTTTAGAATTATATAAAGCAAGTTTTTGATTTCCTCGCATTCTATCAACTTTTGGCAACTAAATCATAATATCGAATGCTTTAAGAGCTACAAAATACTGAATTGTCCGCTATATTACGTGCTAACAAAACATTTGTCAAGGTTTAAGAGAAGTAACGAACATAAAAAAGAAATTCTGCACCCCCTCCGCTGTCTCTTGAAGTAATCCACTTGACCTCTGAGGTCTTTAGATGGCCAACTGAGTCTGGAAAAGCTATAACTGTATATTATTACGCATTAGTTACCGTGGCGAACATTTTTAGTAAAATATGGTTACTATGTGAAAACTGGAACCTGTGATGAGCACTAATAAGTACACTTGGAGAACACCTAAATCAGCACAAAACATATTTCAGAGACCTTACGATCGTTTCGTTGACATCTTCAGAGGAAGAAAATTCTAACATAAAAAACTAGATCCCATATATTTATATCGCGTCAAGGTAAACGAACTAGTCCGAAGTAAAGTTGTCGTCCAAGAACGATCGTTTGTTTATTGCGCAGGAGAAACATAGCCACCAGATTTCGTGAACATCTCGCACAGTTACGATATGGTACGGTGGACAAATCATGTGTGGCACAACATATATGGGATAATAATCACCACATTGACAAAGAAAATTTGAAACTTGTCAAAAATGTTAGACATCAAACTATGCTTGATTCATTAGAAAGTATTTTTATATTAAGGTCTATTAAGAACAAAACTTCATCAAACCGTGCGGCACCTGTAATTTCAAGCCCTTTGTTTTCTCTGTGCATTTCACCGCTTAAATACTCCTAATTTGTCTGGTATAACAATAAATTATTGTCAATAACTCGACCGGTTTATACATATACGAATCTCTATGTTTGTCTTGACTTAAAGACCTGTTCGGTTTTTTGTATCTATGTAGTCAATATAAATACTTTCACGTAGAATTAAAATCAATATAAATATAGTTATTACGTAGTATTTTAGTGGAACTATTTATCCTTTGTTACAGTTAACATGGTGAGACAGACATCTGGGTTTTTAGTTTTCTATTTTTCAAAAAGATGAGTTAAGTTGATGTTGTTTATCTCACCAGATGTCTTTATCGGCATGAACCAATATCCACATAGTAAATTTTTAGATCGAAAGGAAACATGCTGATTCTTTAAATAACTCTGGTCCTTTTAAACCCATATTAGATAAGCGTCATAAATTTGTCGACCAGAAGATGAAAGCAGGTCTCCGACCTGTTTCACTGCGCAATACACAAACAATCGTTCTTGGACGACAACTTTACTTCGGAATAATTACCTTGACGCGATATAAATATACGGGATCTAGTTTTTTGTTAGAATTTTTTTCCTTCCGATTGTAAGGTCTCTGAAATATGTGTTGTGGTCATTTGGGTGTTCTCCAAGTGTACTTAAAATATGGTTAACAAAGGGGTGGACGGTGACAGTCAAAAATGCTATTTTGCAACTCTCGAGCTAATTTGTCTAAAAAATCAACTAACAACACCTTTTGAAGACTCTCACAATTCATATGTTATCTACTAAACACTCTTAAAATTCCTCATCTTTTATAACTGGAACAACGTTCAAACGACTTGGAATAACAAACAAATTCTTCGATAGTCTTATCTATATTCGTAAGGATGGGAACTAAATATCTGTACCAAGCTAGCTAGTCTAAATCTATCCTACTGTTAAGAGGAAGACATCCACAATGCATCTTTGATTCCTTCATTTTGTGCATGGAAGTGGTAAGGTCTTCCATGGTGATATGCCTGAGGGCATCATGGTACTCATCTTCTGATTCATTTAGCGCTGTACTGGGCGCTGTATTGGCAGACGTGTTAGGTTGGTTGTTCATGTAGTCTCGGACACGATAGATGGAAGCATTACGGCATAATTCGCGTAAATCAGAGCCTGAAAAACCATCTGTTTCACGGGCTAGTTTGTCTAGATCAACATCAGGTGATATGGGTTCATTTGTCAAGATCAGATTCAGGATTCTCTTGCGTTGTTCAATGTTTGGAGAGCCTGGAATTTCAGTAAGTAGTCGATTAGAAATTAATCAACCATATGTAAAACAAATCATTTAACAACTCATACTATCCACCTTGGATAGATTTCGTGATAAATCTTAAACATTTCAGCCCTTCTTTGATGTAGTAATTACATCGATCAAATTATTTTGAAAACTCGATAAAAATACATTGCATTCATACTGAAATGGTCTTTGTATTTACACATTCCCAAACAAAAAAGGCATAGACAATTTACGAGTGCATTTAAAAGCAACAGTCACTTACCAATATAAAAAGTGGCAGGCATTCTTCTTAGTATGGCCCGATCCAAGTCCTGTGGCCTATTTGTGGCCCCCATCACTATAACAGTACAGTTGGGATCAGTTATCAACCCATCCCAAAGGGACATAAACTGGGCTTTCATCATTGCCGTTGCCTCATGATCTGTATTGTTCCTGGATCTCAAGAAAGAATCTATTTCATCAATGAATATGATGCAGGGTTGCAGTTTAACTGCCAGAGTGAAAACAGCCGAAGCCAACTTCTGACTTTCACCATACCACTTGTCCGTTAGGATGGACAAGTCCAAGTTGATAAAGTAGGTGCCTGCTTCTTTGGCCGTTGCTTTGGCGATCATCGTTTTGCCACAGCCTGGTGGGCCATGTAAGAGTACACCTAGAATAAACATAAAACAAATAATACAAATACCCAAATTAGCTGATGAAACAGAAAATTGTGTAGGTCACATTTCAGACTACGGGGGCCACTGCAAAATTCAGGAGAACGTGAAGGAGTCCATGCTTGAAATGAGGTCAGACTTCGCGAGCCCGCGAATCTGCAGGGAAAACACGTTTACAGTGGAAATCCCTGACCGCGAGGCATGGCAGGGGGAGACGCCGGGCCTACCACGGGGCGCACTCGTCTGGTTCACGGACGGATCCGGCAGGGAGCGTTGGACAGGGGCGGGTGTTTATTCGGAAGGACCAAGGGTAAGTCATAGTATTTCCCTCGGAGCTCATGCAACGGTCTTTCAGGCCAAAATGTATGCCATCTTGCATTTAATGGACTTTATTTAAAAACTATACTTATATTTCTTTAATTATTTTATTTTTCTAACATTTTTCAATTTTCTATTTATCTCAAAAGTTTCCTTATAAAATTACCTATGTTTTAATGTATTTTTATCTTAACTTATCAACCTATTACATAACCTAATTACTTTCTACACACAAATAGTTCATTATATTTTCCCTTTATTCTCCTATTTTCCCGCTATAATTCTTGAATTTCGTATCACAAACGTCTTTGATTGATCCATTATTGTTGATACACAACCCATACACTTTATTTCACTAGGTCTGTCTAATTTATTGTGTTAAATTATTCCTTAAATATTTATTTTTAAATCTCAAACTTTTCACAACTTATCTGTTTATTGATTATATCTGAGGATTTCTTTTACACCAGATTTAATTATTCTTGGATGTTTTAAACCCCCTTTATGCTTAAGATGTGGAGAATTTTTCCATCTATCTTTCTTATATACACTTTACTGAGAATTATCAATCAGTAAGTGAACTACGGTCTGTTTCTTGTGAACCTTCTACATATTTTTAACAGTTGGTAGATAATATATTTACTTGTTTTAAATATTTTCTACTCCTTTTTTCAATTATTACTTATTCACTTTATACCTATCTAGCTGTTCTTACTTGACCTGCGGTATGTAAGTCACTTTGTTAATTTAAATTCTTCAATATTTAATTACGTTTTATAATTCCCCTTTATCATATCATTTTACATGTCTCTAGTTTGGGTTCTATTTGGATAACTTTATTTTTAAAAATTATCTATATATATTCTAAAGCTCAATCATACTATATATACTTTAAATAACAATGCAATATATATATATATATATATATATATATATATATATATATATATATATATATATATACAGGGTGGCACATTGAAAACGAAACAGACCGATTTGCGTCCAGATATATTTTTTTAAGAAACGCTGAAACACGTCAATTTTAATATTGAGGGGGACATGTTTTGACATAAAACTCAACTTTGTCACATCAACCCCTTAAGGGTGGTGATAACAACAACAATGCGTCGTCGTAATTCTTCCAGAGACTCCGGTTCTGTGGTGTAAATTCTACTCTTTAAATGGCCCCATTGAAAGAAGTCTAAAGGAGTTAAATCCGGTGATCTAGGGGGCCATTCAATAGCACTTCTGTTGAAACACTAATTGATTTTCTTGCTGGCGATCATCATTTTCAACAATGTCAATTAGTAGAGGGTAAACGATATCTTCTAGTAACTCCAAATACGTTTCGCCACTCAAATTGCCATCAAGAACGATTGGTCCGATTAAATGGTCTCCAAAAATGCCAGTCCAGACATTCAATTTCTGTGGAGTTTGAGTGTGGACTTCGTGAAAATTTATTGGATTATTATCTGCCCAATAACGACAATTATGACGATTGACTGTAGAGTTTAATAAAAACGTACACTCGTCTGAAAAAAAGATATTGAACAGAAAGTTCCCATTATCAGCTATTCGTGCAGTCATCACTTCACAAAACTCCAGCCGCCGATCAAATTCATCTTCATTCAGTTGCTGTACAAGATGAATTTTATACGGGTGAAATTTATGATGCTTCAATATTCGCTGAACAGTTCTTCTTTTGATGTTTGAAACAGTGGCCAATTATATATATATATATATATATATATATATATATATATATATATATATATATATATATATATATATATATATATATATATATATATATCCGAGCGATAACTCAAAAAATACTCAACTAATTTGAACTACACATGTCTTTATTTCGTTAAGACCGCGGACGAGTTCGTAAATCAGCTATAACGGAGATTTTTGTCCCACAAAATATACAAATTTTTTTTTTAGATAAGCTTTATTTTTGAAAGTATTACAGTAACTAGAATGAGGCTTTATATGTAGCTAGAAATGATGCAAATAAACCTCTGTTGTCCATATGTAGTAATTTGGTTCACCACATTTTGAGTTTTTTCAAAAATAAAAATTAAAACCTGGAAGACATCAATTGAAACGACTTAAGTTGTCCAGGTCCAATGCCTGACAAAAACGGAGTAGTTAGCGGCACTGTGTAGATTGCCACATACAGCAGGAGCAAACAATAGAAATAACAAGTAAATAATACTACCCGAACTAGCGTTCGTGATGTCTCTGCCAGTAAAATCCCGAAACTTTTGTCAACACCATGTTAAAGTGAAAGTAAAGTATGTATGGCCCGCTCCCTACACTTAGTTATTATGGGGGAAGCCAGGCTAGGACTATACAGACTAGCCTGCAATGATAGACTGAAGATCAACCCAGGCTTCAGGGGCCACTGCAAAATTCAGAAGATCATGAAGGAGCCCATGCTTGAAATGAGGTCAGACTTCGCTAGCCCGTGAATCTGCAGGGAAAACAACTTTACAGTGGAAATCCCCGACCGCGAGGCATAGCGGGAGGAGACGCCGGGCATACAACGGGACGCGCTCGTCTGGTTCACGGACGGATCCGGCGGGGAGCGTGGAACGGAGGCAGGTGTTTACTCGGAAGGAGCGAGGATAAGTCATAGTATTTCCCTCGGAGCTCATGCAACGGTGTTTCGGGCCGAAATGTACGCCATCCTGCACTGTGTACGGAAGAACAAGAGGAGTGGCTACACCAACAAGCGGATCCTCATAGCCACAGACAGCCAGGCAGCCCTTAAGACACTAAGTAGCCCAAGCGTAAATTCCTGGCTGGTGAGTGAGTTCTGAGACGAGACGAGCGACCTGGCTGAGCAGAATGAGGTGACCCTCATCTGGGTGCCGGGTCACTCCGGGGTCAAAGGCAATGAAGAAACCAACACAAGGTGTACTGGGCGGACTGTCCAGGGCTCAGACATGGGAAGTCAATAATTGACGGACCCAGTTCAAAGAGAGCTGTGGAACTGCTAAATCTTATCAGAGGACAGCTCAGAAACACAACAGCTCTCTTGATAGGACACATGGCCGTCAAGAAACACCTGCATAAAATGGGGCAGTTCGAAGGGGACCTCGCATGCAGACTCTGCGGCGAGGGGGAGGAATCAGCCCAGCACATCTTGTGCGAGTGTAAAGCTCTGGACTGCAAAAGACAACTGATCTACGGTCAGTCTAGACCGGAGACAGAGCAATATAAAACTTCACCCTACCAATCGCTGTGCAGACTAGTTCAAGGCACAGTGATTTTGGAATGGGTGGAGTAAGACAAAGGGTATGCACAATCAACCAAAGGTTGCAATGCTATCGGGGCGGGAAGGCCGCGGACGAGCCCTGAGGGAAGACCTCAGAATGAGAGGGGCATGAAATTAAACATGATGCGATTGTAAAAGTTATTGTTTTTAAGTGGGAGATTCAATACGTTTTTAAAATACACTATAGTTGTTGCTTGATGAATGGCCCCAGTTAAATTTTCAAACTGAAAATGTAGCATATAGTGAAAAATCAATGGTTTACTAATACGTTACGGATATAACATCGCGCAAACAAACATTTGTTAGTAGTCTCCTTGGCCAAGCGATAACGTGTACGATAGATACGCTGCCGACACTCGGGGTTCTCAGTCCGATTCTATTCTAGCACAATCCACCTAATATGTTTTTTTGTTTCACTTTAATATTTTATAGAAACAATGGTTTTCAGATTTCATACGTTTCGATCTAGTTCTCGTTTTCTTTAAAACACCCGGATAACTTTGTGACCTTTGAATCTAAAATTATAATTTTCAGCAGATATTTTTTATTGTTGATATTAGTGAATTTTTATTAATAAAATTCACTAATAGATAATTTGTTTCTAAAAAACATTTGTTGTTGGAAAAACCAGTTCGATTAGGTTGACTAAAAGGAAATCATCCATGAGATTAAAAAGAAAAATACCTGCCATGTTTATAATTTGGCAGATACTTTCCTTTTCAGAGTACCTAGATATACCAAATTTTACTTTTCTAGCTTCATAAAAATTGAATTTGTACATTGTTGAACAGATTAAAATATTTTTTGATAATAGAAAGATATTGATGGTAACACTTTTACAAAATTCTTAAAAACTCTCTAAAATCGATCATCAAGGTCTCTTTAACTTCAAAGTATTAATTTTAGTAATATGCCGTACTAATAGTGTAAAATTTTTATGAAAATTCACTACTATAATACACTTGCTGCACCCCAAAATTTTTATTATCTTCTCCCCGCCCAGCACCACTATTCACTACTTGTCCGGTAACTTCCTTGGGGGGTAAGAACAAGAAATTTCGCTGTCGTTTCTGCATCCAGAGAGGGTTCTAATTTTCAAAAAAGCCTCCGTCGCCTGCAAATTTACCCTTTAAAACAGTTTTGGTTTAATAGTTTCTAAGATATTTCACTGCATTAATTTTTACTCAAGTTACTAGATAGCTTAGATCCTGAGAAAAATGCTTTAAGTATGGCAGCCATTCCAAAAGAGAAGTCTATATAGTACCTACAAAATTACAGGAAATTCCTATATATCCTCACAAAAACAAAAAAAGTTCGAGACACAGTAAGTGCGTTATGGTAGTGAATTTTTATTAAATCCTTCAAATTTGAATAACTCAATTTTATATAAACTTAAGACAGCTGAATTTTGGTATGTGGCAAGGTCTTTCTCAAGGCAACATATCCATCGAATTTCATTAAAATGAATTTGTAATTTTTGAAGAAAAAATTTTTTTTCAAAAGAAAATTCAAAATTTAAATAACTCAATGTCCTATAAACTTAGAAAGTTGAGTTTTGGTATGTGGTAAGGTGTTCCCCGAGGCTATATATGCACCAAATCTCATGAAAATCGATTTGTAATTTTCACAGAAAATTTTTTTTTCGAAAGAAAACACAAAATTTTCCCGGAAAACCCTGTTCGATTTTCTTGGCTAACGAACTGATCCAAGCCATTAATAAAAGAAAGGCACTTGCCAAGTTTCATCGAAATCAGTTAGTTATTTTTTGAGTTAGCGGTTGGATATATATATATATATATATATATATATATATATATATATATATAATATATATATATATATATATATATATATATATATATATATATATATATATATATATATATATATCCTAGTTCGCACTCATTTGAAAAAAATTTTGCAAAGTCTCACCATCGATACCTCTCTATTAGTGATTTTTTTTTAAATAAAAATTCACTAATAATTGCAATCAACAAAACATTAATTTACTAACATAGGTAGATCTGATATATGTATGATTTCATTATATATAATAAAATTATTTTGAAATTGTCTGTCTTAAAATTTAACAAGAATAATATCATATAGATATTATACTGGATGACAACTTTAAATATATTTGACTAAATCATCTTTAACTAATGTAATTTAATTTCCCTAGATCCTGGGAAAATACTGCAGGCCTGGCAGTTATGATAACAGCCTAATCTGTGAGTACCTACTAAGTATTAAATCAGGGGAAATCCCTATATCACTACATACAAGTCAAAATTATAATAATTAAAAGGTTTATTAAACAATTTTTATTATATACTTATTCACTGCTTATAATATAAACTTTTATAATGAATAACATTATTAAATAGAATAAAATTAATTATGATTATCCCAAATAATGTATTATCGACAGAAAGAAAAACACTGACAAGCACTTAAATAAAAGATGAAAATAATTTTAAAAAGTCGCAGCACGAGCGTTATGGTAGTGAATTCTCATTAAACTGATCTGGCATCAAATATATTTTTATAACTTTTTTTTCTTGTAACATACAAATCTAAATTTTGGTGTATAGTGTTGTTTTTATGACGTAAACCTACCTACCAAATTTGGTTACCAGATCTTATTTATTTTTTGAGATTCTAGGGGTTTTAATTCGCACTCATGTGGAAAACATTTTTCAAAATTCAAGTCGCAATCTCCCCATTAGTTAATTTTTTCTACGAAAATTCGCTAATAGAATTATATAGATACATGTCTAGTTACATTAGGAATAAACGATGAATTTTATAAGGCAGAATTAATGGTTATTTATTTGACAGCTGAATATGGGTGATCCTTAAGTAGACGGGTCCTGTCATTTTATGCGCGGCATTGCCGGACGGTGCTTATTGCTCTAAGAGGCTGCTTGAACTGACCTTCCCTGTAGGTCAGGAAGGTGAGTTCAGGCAGCCCCCTAAAGCAATAAGCACAGTCCGGCAATGCCACTCTCTCGGTGCATGGACGGGACCCAAGGATTATGTAACACGCAAACATCCAAATCCTGAGTACACACTCTAAATATAACAGTCATAAGTTTTACCTTTTGGAGGAGATGTAAGTTGAGAATCAGCAAACAGCTCTTTCCGTTGTATTGGTAGGATAACAGTCATTCTCAGTTCGTATATTAAATTATCTAACCCGGCGATATCTTCCCAAGAAATATTGATATCTTGTGGTGACACCAAATGGGCGGCAATGGTCATTTCATAATCTGAAAACTTCTCAATGGCTAGTTTGCTATTTCTAGTAGCCATTAATCTGAAAATCAAAGATACTGTATTATTCGGTTATTTGTAAAAAAAATTACATACTTTTTTAGTTGTTCTTCGGCCCGCTGTCTGGCCTTTTTCTTGCTTTTATTTGTAGGATCAATTTGATTGATAAGCCATTTAACACTCATAAATGTTACAACGGAAACTAAACTTAACCTCACTACTAAACTGACGAGTTCGCTTTTTGAAAATGAATCAGCCATTATTAGTAATTATTTAGTAACAGCACTAATATTTAAGAGAAATGTTAGAAAATAGAAAACTAGAGACTAGACAACCTTTTTTAAATGAGATAAGAATTGTAATCTTTCATCGTTATTTCACCACTATCTTTTCCGCATTTCGCATAATGATGATAGAAATAAAAATTACACTGTCAGTTGTCAGTGTCAAAAAGCGAAGTGCTATCGTCAACGTCATTGGCTATCGTAATCGTAAATGTCAAAGTCAGTATTACACGCTTCTTTTTCTTCGTAATTCGCTTAAGCCTTATCTTTTGCATTATCCTCCCTGATATACGATTACGTTTGATTGTAACTTGTTATCAGTACAGAGTACTGCTTTGAGTTTATAAATAAAGCCTATTAATAAAAAAAGGCAAGTGCGTTGTGAAAGTGAATTTCCATAAAAGTGTTTTTAATAGCAAATGCGATCAGGTATCAGTCTGATTACCGGTATAGCCTTTGTAGTAGAAACAATGTACCATATTTTATCAAAATAACTTATTGTTTGAAAATGTACAAAGATTTTCCGAAACTAAACTTAAATGTTGGTTTCCTAGCCAACAAACCTGACGTTAATAGCAAATTGAGTTATGAAATTTGAAGGATTTAATGAAAATTCGCTACCAAAACGCATTTACTGCGTCCAGATTTTTTTCTTACAAACATTCATCATATTTCGATAAAAAATGCAAAAATAAATTAACGAATTTGTTTTACGAAAATTAGCTAAAAATTATAAACCGTTAAACTATAAACTTCACTAAACCTACAGTGAACTTAATTAAACCTACAGCCAAAGCATCAGAGAAAGGGTCTACTTGAAATGAATTTCCTGTAAATATTTTAGTAAAATGAAGGGCAATGACGGTTGAAGCTGAAACTTAAGGGTTCGCAGAACACTCTTCTTGCAACATTTTCTTTTCACAATCCGTATTTGTTTCACGTTACTCTCTAATTAAACGAGCGTCTCGCAACAGTAAAAACTTGGATGAGCTTTTTGTTGTTTTGACGAAATAAAAGACCGCCCTAACGTGATGTTAGAAAAAACCTACCAACTAACTTTTCTGACATGCCTTGACATTAGTTTGCCTAATTAAAAACTAAAAGGAGTTGGTATCAAGATTATGTGAGCATAATGAACTTTTCATTTCCCTTTTAACTTCTTTTAGCTTTTGATTAGACAAACTGATGTCAGGGTAGGTCAGTTTGGGAGGATTGTGTGTACACAGCATAGTCAGGGAGGTCTTTTATTTTGTTAAAACTACAAAAAACTCATCAAAGTTTTTACTGTCGTGAGACGCTCGTCTAATTAGAAGAAAGCAATGTCTAATCTATTAATCACATATGAATACATACATTTTATCTTTCTGCTCTCTTTGTTCATATGCACTTTAACTATGTCAAATCTCATAATGCGCGCAATGTGCTTAACAAGGGGTAGGTATAAAGTTTTTCTTCATGTATTATGACCCTATAGTTGAAACCACAGCTAAAGCATCAGAAAAAGGGTCCATTTGAAATTCATTTTCTGTAAATATTTAAGTGAAATGAAGGATTAGGTGGCTGAAGCTGAAACTTAAGGCTTTATAGAACACACTTCTTACAAAATTTCTGCTACATCGCCCGTAATGTTAGTTTCAAGGTCTTCATTTAGAACATGTCAATTTTGACGTTTTGAATTGCGACTTTTTAAGAAGAAAAACTTAAAAGCTTATAACTTTTTTTATTTTAACGTAGAGATTCAAATTTTGGTGCATGGTTTTCTTTTTATGATATAAATCCTTGTACCCAATATGGTTGTCCTAACTTTGTTATTTCCGGAGATATAAAAATTTTCCGAAAGAAAACGCAAAATTTTCCGGGCAAGACTAGTCCGATTTTCCTGGCTAACGAACCTATCCAAGCCACTTGCAAAAGGAAGGTACTCACCAAGTTTCATTAAAATCGGTCCATTATTTTTTGAGTTAGCGGTGTGACCCATAAATATATAAACAACATATATATATATATATATATATATATATATATATATATATATATATATATATATATATATATATATATATATATATATATATAAACATATAATGTCTGAAACCGACCTCGGATTTGGGTTCCAGGGGTCCTAAACAGCGCCCATTTGAAGAAATTTTTTCAAAATTCAAAAGTCGCGATCTCCTCATTAGTGATTTTTTAAAAAGAAAATTCACTAAAAAGTCTAAACGGAGCATGTGCGTTATGGTAGTGTATTTTCATAAAAATGTTTTTAATAACAAATATGACTTTTTTTTTAAAAAGAAAGCAGGCATGAAATTTCGTTACCAGTATAACCTATATAGTAGAAACAATGTACCATAAAACTGGTTCCTGGCCAACGAACGTTAGGTTAATAGCAAATTAAGCTATTCAAATTTGAAACTTTAATGATAATTCGCTACAATAACGCACTTGCTGCGTCCAGTAAAAATTGAAATCGGTTGCAGAGAAGAACAAGCATTTGTGGAGCCACTGGAAAGTCTACGGCTGTATTAAGTATGGAACGGTTTCACTAAGTTAGGGCAATAACAAACAACCAAATGCGTGCTATTCAAATTGAATTAAGTCTTAAAAGTTTTTATCTCGTCCAGTTGAATTTTTCATACAAAAACTCGCTAAAAAGTTCACTGGAATTACACAATCTGATCAGATGATAAAGTGAACTAAAATTTTTAAAAATAAGTCACTAACCGGGATTAGAACGCGTGCTATAGGAGTCCATTGTGAAACCTACCCTACTCCCTTCACGGCTCGGCTATTGACGACATAAGAGATCTATCTACTAACAGGTACATACACTAGTATATTAATTTTCTAACGTATTGATTATGTACACTATACAATTTTTGTTTAAAAAGGATTTTTTTTCTCATCTTTTAACGAAATGAAGAAAATGACGGCTTAGACACAATCTAGGAGCTTGTTAGTCATTTCGAGCCATATTTTAACCCACAAAGCGCTAATGCGTACTAATGTACGACTACCAAATTATCAAAATTTCGACCTTTCAACTTTTTTTTTAAATCAGAGGCTTGTAATATCTTTGTCTTTTAACCTAGAGATCTAAATTTTAGTACAAAGGATACTCTTTATGACAGAAACCACCGTGCCAAATTTGGTTACCATAAATTTTTAATTTTGGGATATGAATTATTTTTTAAAGAAAACTCAAAATTTTCCCGGAAAACCTTGTTCGATTTTCCTGGCTAACGAACTTATCCAAGCCATTTACAAAAAGAGGGTACTCACAACATTTGATCAAAATCGGCCCATTATTTTTTGAGTTATCAGTGTGATACCTACCTGCATACACACACAATATATATAATAATAATAATAATAATAATAATATTTATTTGGTCCTTTAGTTACAATTATTGTAAATCGGACAAGTCAAAAACTTACGAGATAGAAAAAATAAAGAACGTATCACAACTTATCACAAGGGAACGTGCCCAAAAATCTAAAATCTAACGAGCTTCACATCACAACAAAAAAGATACGTTCACAGTACAGCTTCACAAAATTCACTCAAACTATAAAAACTATGAGTAATTAAAGCAACCTTCAGTTGCTTTCTAAATTTTTTTGTACAATTTGTGTCCTTCAGAGAACAAGGCAGCTGGTTATACAAAAAGCAACCCGCATAACATGGCGACTTCTTAAAAAAAGAATGGTGACATTTATTCAGGTGAAAAGTATTTTTTTCACGAGTGTTGTGCTTATGAAAATCCGAGTTAATAACAAATTTTCTCTTGTTTTTATGAATGTAAGTTAACAGATGGAACAAATAAACTGATGTTAACGTCATAATGTTATTTTTCTTGAAAATGTCACGACAAGGGTGCCCATATGGTAGATTGTATATTAATCTCAGGATTCGTTTCTGTAGCACAAATATTCTATGGAAGTCCGAAGATTGGCCCCAGATAATGATACCGTAACTCAAATGTGAATAGACAGCCGCGTAATAGACTTTCAGCAGATGTTCCGAGCTTAAGGAATCTTTAAGCATCAAAATTGCATAAAACGCGGAATTTAATTTCTTGCACACGTGATCAATCTGGTCTATATATAACAGACTACTGTCAATTCTAACACCCAAAAATTTTGCCACCTTTTTGAATTGCACAGCATTTCCATTCACCAAAATAGTCCTGCCGCACATCCTCTCTCTTCGGTGGCAGTTATGCATTTCAAGAGAAAAAGTCTTGTCATAGTTTAAAATTAATCGATTTCTATAACACCTTTCATCAAAAGATTGTACCACTGATTTTAATTCAGTTTCCTTCACCGTCTTGCCGTAGACAACAATAGAAGTGTCATCGGCGTACATGAAGACTTTTCCGTCTTGTATAAATTGCGGCAAATCGTTTACATAGAGTGTAAAAAAAAGTGGGCCAATGACACTTCCCTGGGGTGTGCCCATACTTACCCTATATCTTTGAGAATTAATATTATTCGCTTTTACAAGCAACTGTCTGTTGGTGAGATACGAAAATAAAAGGTTATTGCAAGTGCCTCTTATCCCCAACGCCCACATCTTCTCCTTAACAAAAAAGGATTTACTGTGTCAAAGGCACGAGACAGGTCAAAAAATAAGGTCACCACAATGTAGTTGAGGTCCATTCTTTCATTTACATATTGAATGTATTCGATAAGGGCAGTTTCTGTAGAATGATCAGTTCTAAATCCGTGCTATGATGGTGCCTTGCCGGCACATGTTTTTCCTTTATATATATATATATATATATATATATATATATATATATATATATATATATATATATATATATATATATATATATATATTTAATTTCAACAACACACCACGAGGGCTTACAGCCTAAATACTATCGTACCGTGGGTGTTGACAAGGAGGAAAGAGGCAGCTTGTTAATTCTGGACTTGAAGGTTTGGAGGTTCGGAGGAGAAGGAAAAACATGTGCCGGCAAGGAATTCCACAACTTGGAAGTTCTCTGGACGAAAGAGCGGGCATAACAAGATGTTCTATGTCTGGTGACCTGGACAGTAAAAGGGTGCATTCGCTCTGTTCCCCTGGTAGATCTGTTGGGGGCAGCAGGTGGGGGAACTATGGAGGAAAGCTCATCTGAGCAGTGCCGTGCAGATATCTATAAAAGAGAGAGAGGTCACCAACGGCACGTCGGTGGGCAAGGGATGGCAGCCTTTGGGTGAGGGTAGGGTCACCGATGAGACGTATAGCTCTCTTTTGAATGGAGTCCAGGATAGCTAGTGTAGAAGCGGCAGCGGCACCCCAGATGTGGGAGCAGTATTCGAGGTTTGGCCTTATTTGTGAAGTATATAAGTTATAGAGATTAGCTGGTGAAAAGTATTTGCGAGCCCGGAAGAGGAAACCTAATTTCTTAGCAGCTGCTTCTGCAATTGATGTGACATGTTGGTGCCAATTAAGATTTCGATCTACAGAAATGCCAACAAGCGAAAAGGACTCATTACTTTGAATAACTTGGTTGTTCATTGTGATGGGTCTAGGGTTGGTGTATCTCTTGTGAGAAAGAAAGCAAGACTTAGTTTTGGTGGGGTTGAATTGTACAAGATTTCTACTTCCCCAGTCTAATATTTTTTGGAGATTCACGGAGACAGAACCCTCCATGATTCTGCGATCCTCATCTAATTGGGCTAAAGAGACAGGCTTAGAATATTGTATATTTGAATGGAGGGTGCTGTCGTCCGCGTAGCTGTGAACTGGGTTGGATGTGCTAGAGAGGAGGTCATTGATGTGGATAAGAAACAAAGTAGGGGCTAAAGCTGAACCTTGAGGAACTCCTGCATTAATTGGATACAGTTTAGAGGAATGGCCATCCACAACAACAGATATGCTCCTATTGGAGAGGAAATCTGCTGTCCAGGTACAAAGTTTTGGTGGTAGGCCATAGGCCGGAAGTTTATTAAGCAGTGCTGCGTGCCAGACCTGGTCGAATGCTTTTGATATGTCTAGAGCAACAATCTGGGATTCACCGTGTTGTTCCATAGACTTGTTCCAAGAATGGGTGACAAAGGAAAGGAGGTCGGCAGTCGATCTGCGCTGACGGAATCCATACTGCCTGTCGTGGAGTAGACTGTGTTTTTCAAGAAATTTTAGTAATTCGGTGTTTATATACTTTTCCATCACTTTAGAGACGACTGACAGGAGAGAAATAGGCCTGTAGTTGCTAGGAAGCGCTTTGGATCCTTTCTTGGGGATGTGTTGTACTCGAGCAGTTTTCCAGTTACTAGGGAATATGCCTTTATTATAAGATATCTGAAACAGACGAGTCAGGACAGGAGCAAACTCTGGTGCGCATTTTTTGAGAACAATTGCTGGGATCTCGTCAAGGCCAGAGGCTTTCCTGGTATTAAGAGAAGAGAGCATCTTTCGTACCTTTTTAGTTTTGAAAATGATATCCGTCATTTTATGCGCGACATTGGGGACTGTTGGTGGTTGAACATTTGGAGGTGGGTTGAGAGTAGAATTGCCGGCGAACAACGAAGCAAAAAGTTCAGCCTTGCCCAGGGCGGTAGAAACAATTTCATCCCCTGAGACAAGAGGTGGGAACGTGCTTTTGCAGAAATTATTCCCAATAGATTTAGCAAGAGTCCAGAAGGGTTTGCCGCCGTTGGAGCTTAAGAGGACTTTGTTTTTGTGTGGTTATTAAACGAGTTTTTTGCCTCAGAAAGAATGCGGACATAGCGGTTTCTTGCGTCGTTAAATGCTTGACGATTTTCTTGACTGGGATTGTGTAGAAGCGTTTTGTGAGCTTTGACCTTTTCAAGTCTGGCCTTGTCGCAGGATTTAGAGAACCAGGGCTTTTGAGTGGCTGAAGAGGTTTTCTGTGTACGTGGGATAAATAATTCCATGCCAGCTTGGATAATTTCGGTGACGTTTTGTGAGATATCAGAGGGCTCAGGATGAGAGAAGCAGACAGACGCCCATGGAAATGAGGAAAAGTAATCCCGCATTTCGTCCCAGTTTGCGGAGTTGTAGTGCCAAACGATACGTGGGTGCGATGACTGTGTGACCTCGGGTTGCATTGCGCAGGAAGCAGTGACCATGCCGTGGTCTGAGCGACCAAGGGGGGCGGTGACTGAGATCTTATAGCATTCAGGTTGTGTAGTAAGAAGGAGATCCAAGGGATTTGAGCTGTGTGTTGGGATACGAGGAAAGTAAGTAGGTTGCTGAACCATATTGGCTAAAGAATTGCTGACTGCAAAGGCTTCCGCTGCTCTCCCTTGTGGATCGGTTTTTGAAGATCCTAGCCATTCCTTATTATGGACATTGAAGTCACCAAGAATAGTGACCTCGGAGGAAGGATATATATATATATATATATATATATATATATATATATATATATATATATATATATATATAAAATTAAACTGACCCCAGATATGTGTTCTAGGGGGCCTAATTAGTGCTCATTTGAGGGAAATTTTTTCAAAATTCGAAAGTGAGGATCTCCTCAATAGTGAATTTTTTAAAAGAAAATTCACTATTACGGTAATTAAATAAAAACAAAATTAACTAAAAGATATATATTGTTCTGGTAGTAAAAATACTAAACCAACACAAACTTACAAAAATAACAATTATTTTAATACAAACACAAAACAAAATACCACTAACACATAGGAACAACTAATTAAACATATATTAAAGCATACAATCACAAATATGGTTGCCAACCGTGAAACAGCCTACATAAGTTAGCGGGATCCCGAGCTTGCTGTATCAAATTCCCCACCTGATGTTCCAAACTAGTAGCATAGCCATCTTCAATGCCATTTAATTTACTTGTCAACCTCAATAAAGCACGCTCAGCTGTGATGTTCACAGTATCAACCTCAGTCGGTGAACTGCTAAAATCATCCGTTACATCTCGATCTTTTTGTCTCTTGACAGCTTCAGAAGAAGTCACTGTCCAAGCATACAAAGGATCATACAGCAATACCTCAAGAATGGTGAGAATAGTTTGAGAATTATTCCTCATAACTTCCAAAGTTTTTTCACAAGACTTACGGAATATCCCTTCAACCCCAGAAACACCCATACCATCTACCATATCTCTAGTCAGTCTAAAAGGAACAGTCTCAGGCGTTGGTAGCACCCGTCCCTGTTCAAAAGCAATACCAAAATCTATGTGTATCACTTCTGCAGTACTTTTATCAATCAATATATTCTGCACATGTCGATCGCCAATACCTAGGATATAACCGC
Source organism: Tillus elongatus (assembly GCA_964006375.1). NCBI lineage: Eukaryota > Metazoa > Arthropoda > Insecta > Coleoptera > Cleridae > Tillus > Tillus elongatus. The sequence goes on along the minus strand of OZ023268.1, from coordinate 140,346,798 downwards.
ACATGCTAGTTGTGGCAACACTGTAAATATAAGCCCTACGTCGCTCATACCAGATGGAAGGCTGTGGAAACGAATGCTCTAAAAATTTATGAAAGACTGGCTTAAACTGTTTACAAATGGAGCTATAAACTTGCAGTTTGTCTTCAGTCGTTTTTCCAGACATGTTTTTGAATAAATTCCGACACTGGGCAGGTGTTTTATCTTGTGGCCTATATATTTCATGAGCACCTCGCTTCCCCTTACCATCACCTACAAGATAGAGTCCAATAGGCATGCTGTTATCAACCCATTCGAGAATACCACTCCTCATTGAAAGCGGAACCACTTTATAGGTGCGTATTAAGAGATCCTTTGTCGTTTCACTGGTGAATAATAAATTGTTTATTATATTAAACACCTGTTGCATTACCGCGTCTTGCCTAAGATCATCGTGACCTTTAACTAATTGCGATCTTACTATACCATCGGTTCCTCTGCAACTTATTCGTTTGGGTGCGTTTATACCACCGACATTTTGATAGGTATCTTCAAAACGATGGATACCAACTATGTCGTGGTATTTACAATTTTTGTTGACTGTAAGATTGTGTGTGGGAAGCAAAATGTCACTATAATTCTTGATTCTTCTAATTTTACAGTTGCCTGGGATTAAAAATTCGCCTTTCTTAGATGATGATTCAGAAGCTGACCCTTTATGATAAGCCAATTGGATCAATGCGTCTGACAGGAACTCCATTTTTGTTATGATGCCATTCAGAGTTTCATCATGTTTGAGTTTCTTTAATAAAGTACGTGCACTGGATATTCTCGAATCATTCGTTGCAGTAGCAGTGGTCGAGTCACTATATTCTCTATCTTTATTTGAATTGGCTAAACTCAAAATTAAAGGTAGCGTATGGTGAGGATGTTCTTTAGCACATTTAAGTATGATATTATTAACTTGTTCTACGAACAAATTCTCCGAGGTATTTGCTAAATGAGGCACCATCTGAGGTAAAACGGAAACGTACTTGTAAGTAGGCACTTTAGCTAGGTAAGTTTTAATCGTATCAGTTATTTCTGTATTATTTCTATTTTCGAAGAAAAGCGATATAATTCTGAATATTCGTATATTGTTATTATCAGAACTTATCAAGTTTAGGAGGTAATATTTGAAAGCGAACTTAATAAAAACATTCTTTTCCTTTTCAGTGTTTTCGATTTCAATTTCGTCTATCCGACTCTGCTGTTCGTGTACCCTGGCAGCTCGAGTTTCATCGATCGTTAATTTTCTTTTACTGTTAGAGCCTTTTATTTCACTTGCTGCCTGTTTCTGTCGCTTCATGTTCTTAATTTTTTGTTGAAACATTTCAGAATTCATGTGAGTCAGGATGTGCTGGTATTGTTTGTCAGCGAAGCGACCGAGTTGGTCATATGTTTCTAATACGTTTTTAACATCTTCGGAGTTACGGTTCAACGTGCCGTAGATTTTAAGTGATTCTAACAGATAATCCGTTATTATTGTGTGTTTATTTTCTGAAACCGTTTCGATAAGCCACTTTCCCATCAGATTTAAAGCTGCCGATCTCAGTCTTGGTTCTATATTATTGTTATTGCAAAGTTGCTTAACTACACCATAAGCACTAACTTTATCATCCAGCGACCAACAAAGCTGAGCATCTATTAACTGAATTTTAGATGTCATATCCTCTGTGAGATTCTCCAGATAGTAAATATTACTCAAAGTTCTTGTAGCAATGTTTAAATAACCCTCACTTCGTGCATATTCTATTAAGTTGAGCATCAAGTCTACCAAGACCGTAGACGAACACCGATTGCTTTTCACCAAATCTTTCAATATCACAATTCTTTGCGACTTTATTGGTTCAATGTAACTGAATTTGTTTTGAACGATAGAGTCTTGTAACATCCATTTATTTAACGTTTCATTAATTTCAACTGTGCTGGTTTCTGATTCAATGAAAGTTTCTATTTCTCTTAAGGATTGCAGCCTGGCAAGGATTTCATAAACATTCCTGCAACTTTCCAAGCTCACATTCCTTATTTTTTCAACTTCTGCAATCCTAGCTTCTTCAATTATATTCTTAAGTCTGTGAGTATCGTTGTCGTGTAGACTTTTCAATGCAAAATACCTATACTTATCAAAGCTGTCAATATTAGTTATCTCTTCACTTTTTCTAGGTTCGTTTACATTCCACTGACTTAATCGCCAGAGACATTCAAATTGGCTTGTTTCGGTTTGCTCACATAACAACGGAAGCTTATATATACCGCAATGTTTTAAACTATCAGTTAATTTTGTGATAGGACCATTTTTATTTGAGATTTCAGTGTCATGATGTAACACTGCTTGATCCCATCTGCCTAGTTCTTTAAAATGTTCTACTCTCTTAAGTGGATCAAGAAGAACTGAAGTACCACAGCCCGACAGAGCATCGAATTCACCTAGTTTCTTATAACTATCTCTTAATATATTTTCTACAGTTTCTGCGGTGGTTTTGTCAACATTTTCATAAACGGTCTCGAGAATTTCGTTTAGTTTTTGTGGCTTCGAATGTTTATCCGTGATATCAGTATGTTTTTGATAACACCACAGCTCTGTATATAAAATAGCGGAAAAATGTTGCAAACAAAACTTGGCAGCTTGAGCTAGATGCAGGTAATTCAGATTGAAATTCGTTGCAGCTTGCCTTTGGTTAGAATAATCCATTAAACGAATATAAGAGACACAATTTAACATAGTTCTAATTGATGTTTTATTCATACAAGTTAGGTTCAAATTCTGATCTTGTTGGATTGAAAACTTCCAGTGTTCTGCAAAAAAATAGCTTAGTTTATCGTAAATAACTTGTTGGATCTGCTTTTTCCCAATTATAATTGTTAAATGTAGAAGATACGGCAGGAGTTCTTCGCAAAATTCTATTTTTTCCTTGCATACAGGCACGAGCTTAGGCATAAAGCATTTATCGGGGAATGCTTCCAAGATAGAACAAGTTAAATTTTCGATCCAATCTGTATGAGGAATATTAGTTTTGGGACTCCATAACTGGTCGTTGTTCAAATGAGATATAAAAGAGTTCTCATCGATTTTTATTTGGTTATCTAATTTTTGTTTAGAAACCACAAGAAATGGTATCAAATAATTATAACTAATCGCCCCAAAACCGAAATCTTCGTCACACTTTGCTACTTTTTTCCCTTCTTTGCTGCTTAAAACTTGCGAGAGTCCTTCAGAGGCTGCAGTTACTAATTTAATGTTTGGGTCGAGGATATACAATAAAAGCAACGAAATTATTTTGCCACATAATATTTCGATAGCCGACATATTTTGGGGTTGCGTTAATTTGCTGGGTTCCAAAATAAGCGTAGACAAATTAGCAGGCCCGATTTCACCAAGGCATTTGCAAGCTTCGATACTTATATCTGGTTTACTTGAACAACCCAATCTTACCAACATGCAAATTAATTGATGCAATAAACTATTTTCACAGTCTTCTGAAAAACCTCTCATTTCCTTCAGGTTTGAAAATAACGGTTTTAGCTCTTGTTTTTTCAACGACAACTGCTTAACTAGGTGTTTTAAACCTTCTTTTCTCGTATCGGCAAACCTTGTTTGATAACCATATCTAACAAAGTTTTGTATCTCTTTTTCAAGCGGTATATCCTCATTTTTACACTTGATCTGGGAATAAACTGTATTCAGCTCATTAAATTTATCGTCTAAAGGAAACGGATCTAATGTTTCGATTGAAGATGTAAACTCGTTCAAATTCTCGATGATCAAGATTTTCAAAATAGTAACGCAACAGTTACTGATTCTTTCAAACTGTGTTGCCATATTGTTCAATTTGTTTACAATAATATGAAAATACTGTGTGATGTTTGAAGAAAATCTAGGAAGAATTTCTTTGATAACCTTCAAAAGAAATTGAGATGCTATTGTAGATAATAATGGATTTATTTTGTAGTTTTCCATCAGATTCAATAGATAATGTATTGTATCTCTAAGGAAAAATGTATGGAATGAACAGTTTTCTTTCAAGTCTCTCAGAATTAAAGCAACTATTAGAGAATATGAATGAAACATTCGTAATTTATCCACTTTTGATTTTTCTAGTCTTTGTTTTATATCTAAAATTAAATGGTATAATTTGTTTGGTTTATTATTTGTTAGATAAACCAAAAGATTATTCATACCACATATTTCCTTTCCAATAAATAACAAAACGTCTTCAAACTGTTTAATGCTTAACGTTTCTAATTGTGATGGGCAAAATATCACAGATATGTTAAAACAAGACTTAAAATCGTTTTCATCTGATATCTTTTCCAATAAAAAAGATATTACCTCTTCTATTCTCTCCGATATTGTTTCTTTGAACACTGGAAATGTTATATGTTCAACCAAAAACGATAACGTACCACTTTCAGCGATCAACGCCTCTAAATTTGAAATTTTCTCAATAGAAACGCAATTACTAAAAACTGCTGTACAATATTCTTCTAATATATCTTTCAAGCTTTTGGGGGTCGCTTCGGAAATCACCAATAAAGTTTCCTGATCTTCTCTGATTAAAATCGGTAAAACTATTCCAAGATATTTACCACAAAATTCAATTTCAGTATTACAATTACACAAACGGAACGGAAAATTTTTAATGCTATACCCAAACGACAACCATCTTTGCAAGATATATCCGAGATGATTTTCCAACAGTTCTCCTTCATCATTAAATCCAAATTGTCTCGCTAAGAGACCAGTAATTTTTTCCACAGCATGAAGCTTCTTCATATGCGTTATCCTCAACAAACAAAACAAAGATTCTTGCACCCAGAAAGTATTCGATTGTGCCAAAGCGGCAAAAGTATGTAAAACGCTTCCAGATCGCGTTACAGTTTCATCGATTTGTCTCTCTTGACTTACATTGCCTTGGATCTCGAAGACTTGCAAACTCAACTGAAATATCCTCTTTAGCACTTCTTTCAGCATATCGTAAGTTTTGTGTTGGGTAATTTCAAGGGAAAAAATGTTGGAGACACTTTTGATAGCAGCAAAACGCACTTCTTGAAAATCACTACAGAGGAAGTCACACAACGAGGATATAATTTCTTCATCTTCTACCCATTTCGTGTATCCTAAATTTGAATCAAGCTGACAAATGACTTCAAGGCATTCTATGATCAAAACGGCTACTTGCGGCCCGTAGCTTAATCTTCTGGTATAAAATGGAGGAATTAACTTGATGATGTAATCAAGACATTCTTTTGATTTACTCAGTTTTATGTGAGTCAAGACTGCTCTTAAAGATACTAGTATATCTATGGCATCGTCAAATAAATGGTAGCGAACTGTACATATGTTTTTTATAAATTCAAGAAGTAATAATAGAGAGTGTTCTGTCAAACAACCTGGTTCAGATTTGTTGAATGTCGTTAAAAATGTTTTTACCAGCTGATACTCGAATTCCTTTGTTATTTCATAATCAAACCCTATTATAGCTTCAAATGCATGTTTCTGAGTCTGAGTTATATTTTTTCCCATTGAAATAAAGCAATATGTTGATACCACTTTCATACAATTCAGGGAAAACTGCAACTTGAGATCATCATCACTTCGTTTTCTGCTAGAATGACAATTGTTTAAAATCTTGAATAACTCCCTTAAAAAATCAGAAGATATCCAAGATAACACTTTGTCGACTATGAAATCATTGTCGGTTTCTTCAAGAAACTTGCAAAAAGTCTCGAGGAAATGAATCAGTTTCTTTATGTTAGTCTCCGTCTGTGATTGCGTGGTGGTAATAAAATTTGACATAATTTGTTGCAACAACTTTTGTAGGCTATTTTGAATTTTCAAAGCACTATCTTGAGAAAACTCTTCAAGTATTCCATAATCAAAGAGTGTGCCTAAAATATTTTTTAATAAAATTGCGATATTTATAGCAATTTCAATATCAAAATCCTGGGAATTTTCAAAATACCTTACAAAATTAACTAGGGCATCTACGAATGGTATTTTTGTAGACGAGTCAATTGAAAGTGAACTGAAATTTGTATTTTCTTTTATAAGCAGATCATCTTTAATTAAAAGTTCAGCAAAAGAGGTTTTGAAGTAGATGTCCGATATATCTAGGAATTTTCGCTCAGATTTTGCAGGGCTAACCTGAAAAAGTATTTTTCTCACTGATGGCCACTGTTTCAGTAATAAGCAAACCAAAACTTCTGCTGTTACATGATCAGAATAATAATCTATTCTTTTTAAATTTTGTATGTCGAGAATCATCTCGAGCAGCCGTACTTTTATATCGTTGCCATCGTTCTTTGGAAAATTAAAATATTTTCCATATACATACAGCAATTGGATACGTGTTTTAGTGAAGACTGTGCCAGGTTTGAAAACTTCTAGTAGATTTTGCGATTTAAAAAAATTCCTTCTTGTCAGTAAGTTTTGCAATAGTTTTTCAGTTTCATCACAGCATATATTTAAACAAACTTCCTTTAAAGTAGCTTCACTGATACCACCCCAAAGATTAACAACTTCAATCTTATCAGTCGCAGATAAACCAATAGAAGTTTCTATATCTTCGAGCACAAGAAGACATTTGTAGATGTGGTTTCGTATTTCCTGATCTTCATATTCACGTTGTAAATTTGAAATAATCTGCAAAAGGGTGATATATTCTGATGCAGAGATCAAATCAGGGTACACTTCCAACACAGAATATACGATTTGAATCCACGGCCATTTCTTGGTACTGCCAATATTATCGATTAATCCTTTAAAGCTAATTTCGCATTTCTGCCGTTTCGGTTGGCAATTAATTCCAGAAGATGTGGATGCTGCCATGCTCACATCGGCATCAACCTTGTTTAAAACTTGCTGTGCAACTTCGACAAATAAATCTATGAATTCTTTGCAGAGTTCTTGCCGATCTTCACGTCTGATAAATAACATTGTGTTCTTGACTCTATATTTTAAATTGATTTCGATTTCGTCATAGAGCCTACAATAAATTGATTTTAAATACTTCTTCCAATTACCCCAGTCATTTGCATAAGCAGCAGAATGTCCCTCTTTGACACCATTAGGGTTATGTAAAACAACTAAGAGATGGAAGAAATCGATGAGGAGCATTTTTACTTTCTCCTCACGAGCATTACTTTCATACAGATCTATGAAACACAAGAGGATTTCTTCACCTAATTTACAGCAGGCCAAACGGTTATCTTTCGCGGTACACAGGCAGTACCTGTAGGCAATTTTAACAACAATTTCTTTATATGATCTAAGTGATGAAGACGAAACGGTTTTACAAACTTCAGCAATGAAAGCGAACTCTTCTCGTAATTTTTCAGGTGGTAAACTATACTGAGGGCCCCATTTGATCATTAGTTCAAGACATTCGACTTGAAGGTAGTTATATTCAGCCAGAATGTCTGGTTTTGCACACAAATCCTTCAAAAGAGAAAATAATTCTACCCAGTCTTCACTCGTCAAATGGCTCCTAAACCTCTGGCTGCACAGAATGTGATCTTTTAAGGTAACAACACAAGGTTTAGAGTATAACTGCTTCATTATCTTCTTGCTGAGGACAGTTTTAACGTAACTAAATAATTTAGAGAAATCTATGTTGGTGCTTTCTTTTGTAGCCCTGCATATGACGTCGAAAAATGTCCTTCCGCTCAATTCATAGCCCACGGTGGTTGAATTTTTCTTCTTGAAGTCTTCTATGTACTTGTCGGCATCTTTCATAAGACAGATGTAAGTTGAACAGATGATGTGGTCCCATCCGAAAGTTTCACAATTGTTTATCTGCTCTAGTATCTTGATGTTCTGTAATAAAGGTAATATTTGTTTTATACTTTTGGCTCTTTCCGTGACTTTGGGTGACTCAAGGCCTCGGCAACAATCCTGTAAATCCATTATTGGTGATATAAAATAATACAGTTACCTAGATTAACTTCAGCAAACAAATCACGGCGCCTGATATTTGCAGAGAATAAATCTATTCAATAAATTTCACATGCTATTCACATAAAGAAGAATTCTTGAAGTTTGAAGTAAAACAAAATCATGCATTTGTATTCTAGCCTTCTTGGATCCTTTCAGCAAGTGTCACTGCAAACAATAAATAAATAAAGTGTTAAAACAAGTTCAACAAAAACCAAAATAATTTTGGGAACAGTCCACTTAACCGCAACTACATATTAAAGTGATTATAATAGAATATGGCCTAAAAACAGTTGTACATACCTTAATAAAGTAAAACAATGTGGTATATTTCGTTTCTAATAACCTCTCAATGATAAATGCAATTAAAACATTTCGATTTGCAACAAAAACGTATATATTTTTTAATTTCAACAACACACCACGAGGGCTTACCGTGGGTGTCGACAAGGAGGAAAGAGGCAACTTGTTAATTCTGGACTTGTAGGTTTGGACGTTCAGGGGAGAAGGAAAAACATGTGCCGGCAAGGAGTTCCACAACTTGGAAGTCTTCGGGACAAAATAGCGGGCATAACAAGATGTTCTATGTCTGGTGACCTGGACAGTAAAAGGGTGCATTCGCTCTGTTCCCCTGGTGGATCTGTTGGGGGCAGCAGGTGGAGGAACTATGGAAGAAAGCTCCTCTGAGCAGTGCCCATGCAGATATCTATAAAAGAGAGAGAGGCCACCAACGGCACGTCGGTGGGCAAGGGATGGCAGCCTTTGGGTAAGGGTAGGGTCACAGATGAGACGTATAGCTCTCTTTTGAATGGAGTCCAGGATAGCGAGTGTAGAAGCGGCAGCAGCACCCCAGATGTGGGAGCAGTATTCGAGGTTTGGTCTTATTAGTGAAGTATATAAAGTATAGAGATTAGCTGGTGAAAAATATATGCGAGCCCGGGAGAGGAAACCTAATTTCTTAACAGCCACTTCTGCAATTGATGTGACATGTTGGTGCCACTTGAGATTTCGATCCACAGAGATGCCAACAAGTGAAAAGGACTCATTACTTTGATTAACTTGGTTGTTTATTGTGATGGGTCTAGGGCTGGTGTATCTCTTATGAGAAAGAAAGCAAGACTGTGATTTGGTGGGGTTGAATTGTACAAGATTTCTACTTCCCCAGTCTAATATTTTTTGGAGATCCGCGGAGATAGAACCCTCCATGAGTCTGCGATCCTCATCTAGTTGGGCTAAAGAGACAGGCTTAGAATATTGTATATTAGAATGGAGGGTGCTGTCGTCCGCGTAACTGTGAACTGGGTTGGATGTGCTAGAGAGGAGGTCATTGATGTGGAGAAGAAACAGATTAGTGGCTAAAGCTGAACCTTGAGGAACTCCTGCATTAATTGGATACAGTTTAGAGGAATGGCCATCCACGACAACAGAAATGCTCCGGTTGGAGAGGAAATTTGCTGTCCATGTACAGAGTTTTGGTGGTAGGCCATAGGCCGGTAGTTTATTAAGCAACGCTGCGTGCCAGACCTGGTCGAATGCTTTGGATATGTCTAGAGCGACAATCTGGGATTCACCGTGTAGTTTCATAGACTTGTTCCAAAAATGGGTGACAAAGGAAAGGAGGTCGGCAGTTGATCTGCGCTGACGGAATCCATACTGCCTGTCGTGGATTAGACTGTGTTTTTCAAGAAATTTTAGTAATTCGGTGTTCATATACTTTTCCATCACTTTAGAGATGACTGAAAGGAGAGAAATAGGCCTGTAGTTGCTAGGAAGCGCTTTCGATCCTTTCTTGGGGACGGGTTGTACTCGAGCAGTTTTCCAGTTACTAGGGAATATGCCTCTATTGTAAGATGTCTGAAACAGACGAGTCAGGACAGGAGCAAGTTCTGGTGCGCATTCTTTGAGAACAATTGCTGGGATCTCGTCAAGGCCAGATGCTTTCCTGGTATTAAGAGAAGAGGGCATCTTACGTACCTTTCTAGTTTTGAAAATGATATCTGTCATTTTATGCGTGACATTGGGGATTGTTGGTGGTTGAACATTCGGGGGTGGGTTGAGAGTAGAATTACCGGCGAACAGCGAGGCAAAAAGTTCAGCCTTGCCCAGGGCGGTAGAAACAATTTCATCCCCTGAGACAAGAGGTGGGAACGTGCTCTTGCAGAAATTATTCCCAATAGATTTAGCAAGAGTCCAGAAGGGTTTGCTGCCGCTGGAGCTTAAGAGGACTTTGTTTTTGATGTGGTTATTAAACGAGTTTTTTGCCTCAGAAAGAATGCGGACATAGCGGTTTCTTGCGTCATTAAATGCTTGACGGTTTTCTTGACTGGGATTGTGTAGAAGCTTTTTGTGGGCTTTGACCTTTTCAAGTCTGGCCTTGTCACAGGATTTAGAGAACCAGGGCTTTTGAGTGGCTGCAGAAGTTTTCTGTGTACGTGGAATAAATAATTCCATGCCAGCTTGGATAATTTCGGTGACGTTTTGTGAGATATCAGAGGGGTCAGGATGAGAGAAGCAGACAGACGCCCATGGAAATGAGGAAAAGTAATCCCGCATTTCTTCCCATTTTGCGGAGTTGTAGTGTCAAACAATACGTGGGTGTGATGACTGTGTGACCTCGGGTTGCATTGCACAGGAAGCAGTGACCATGCCGTGGTCTGAGCGACCCAGGGGGGCGGTGACTGATATCTTATAGCAGTCAGGATTTGTAGTAAGAAGGAGATCCAAGGGATTTGAGCTGTGTGTTGGGATGCGAGGAAAGGAAGTAGGTTGCTGAACTATATTGGCTAAAGAATTGCTGAATACAAAGGCCTCCGCTGTTCTTCCCTGTGGATCGGTTTTTGAAGATTCTAACCATTCCTTATTATGGACATTGAAGTCACCAAGAATAGTGACCTCGGACGAAGGATATTCAGAAATCAGATGGTCGTTTTTTTTCAGAAAGGTAGTCAAAGAGCTGGACATAGTTGTTGTCAGCAGTTGACCGGTAAATGCAACAGATGAATTTAGTTGCAGCCCTGAGAGAGTTTTATCCATAGTATGTCTTTTCTTCCAGCTTCTAAATTGGGGAGTCTGGTGCAGGGTAGATTGCTACGGACGTACACGCACACGCCTCCATGCAACCTAAAAGAAGTAAGGAGCTCATACCCGGGAAATTAAGGTGCTTAGTGGCTGTTTTAGCACTGATTTGAGTTTCGGTCAGTTAGAGAAGTTGGGGCCTATTAGCCTGGAGGAAATGGTGGACGGAGTTCAGGTTAGAATTTAGGCCACATATATTCGAGAAGGATATTGTAAATCTCGATGCTGGCGCCCCCTGTACACCCCTCTCCCGGAGATTCGAATGTAGCTGAGGTTATGACTTGTTTCGTTGAGATGATAGGCGTTGTTGTCAGTTTTGAAGCTATTTACTTGTTACTGGGGGGATGTCAGGTCAGGTCACGCAGGCCGATAGAGCAGTAAGCACTATCCGGCAGTGCATTCATTCAATGTGGCAACGCTGCTGAAAATTGACAGTTCGAAATGTGAAATTCGTGCATTTTTTGGAATTTCATTTCTCAATTATTCTCTTATTTCTGGTTTTTTCGTAATTTTTTTTTCTGGATTATAAATCTACGTTACGTACTCTTTCTTGTGGTGTGCGCCAATTTGCTAGATTCCAGTTGCGGTTAAGTGGACCATCCCCATAATTTTAAATCAACTTTCATAAGAAGCTACCAAAAAAAGCCTTTACTACCTATATTCTCTGATTTTATTATTATTAATGAACTGTAAATGGGTTTTGGATTTGCTAATTTACTTTGTAATAAAATCTAAAACTGATGCATTAAATATGTACCTATCTATGAATGAGTAACTCTTTTTAACCATTAGTCTTTGGCTAAATATTTTCAACCAAATGAATTCATCAAAAAATTCATAAACAACAAATACCACCTTCACAAAATAAGGCCAGTTATTGTTATGACTCAAGGTACAAGACTTGGTAGCTAATTAGATTTTAAAAACATTGAATATCAGTACTGAAGCAGTATTCTTTGTCAATAAACAGACTAAACTAAAAAGATATAAAACATAAAACCGATATTATTGTACTTTGGGGTATACCTATGTTAATACTCCACGGCAAGATTTAGAATCAAAAATTAAAATATACAAATAATTGTATAAAAATATTATTAAGAGGCAGAATAAGATATAAAGGCTTACCTTCCATTCGAATATGGGTAAAAGCTGTCTTTTATACTGATAATAAAACATTTCTGTAAATACCTTTTTAACATCAGAAATACTGTGTTTTTACTGGATCTTTTCAAGATAATATGCACATATATTATATATATATATATAGTAGGTATATCAAGGTGGTTGTATAAATTTTGTACATAAACACTTCTTTATTTTAATAAATGTGCTCACTTAATTTACTCCATTAGAACCTTAAAACTAACTTATAGCTTGAGTATAATAAGGCACATTGTCATTAACTGAACAAAATACAAATTTATAACAACATATTTTTAGTTTTTTTTAAAGAAATTCAAGTAAATAAACGTTTGCTATTAACATTTGAAATGCATTTTTTGACAACTGACACACACATTCCTCAGACAATGCTGCCAAAAACCATATGGTTTATGTCACCAACTAAAAACGTGAAAAAACCTAAATTGGCAGTGACCACCCATACAACATAGGAAACAACTTCTATACTGTGTAACTGCTCTCTATCCAACAATTGAATCTTATATGTTGAATTTCAAGAATACATGTGTTACTATCATTAAATTATATTAGCATTTCTATAGACGTTTATTTCTCTTTACAATTTCGATAAGTAATAAGAAATAGCGTCAAGATAAATTTCACTCGCATTCTACAAAATTTCCGTATTTTATTTACACTATTGTTGACTAGATGACGCGGACATTGCTTATTTACAATACATATATGTCGAAAATTATATTTTAAACAGTAACTGACAAATGAGCTTATCTAATTATATCTTTAAGTCGAGGCAAACGTAGAGATATTATATATATATATATTTATATATATATATATATATATATATATATATATATATATATATATATATATATATATATATATATATATATATATATATATATATATATTTATTTATTTATTTATTATTACATTTCTCTACAGGCTCTACGCCCAATTACAGAGAAGAACTAAAGAAGATAACATGACTTACACTATAATAAACATTTGACTTAACATTATATAGTAACCTAACCTAACAGACTAACATACTTATATTGTAAGTTCCCTATTCACAAGAGACATCATAACATTTGTTTTAAACGTAGCATACGAGGCATGAAAAATATCACTGTTACCCAACAAACACAGTTATGTAACATTCATATTACTGAAATAATATTTTGTTATTTACAAAAGTATCATTTATGTAACTTGTTATGAACCTGTAAGTTACATGTAACACGAAATGTCATGCATATAGTTCCTCTCGTGACATATCTATGTAACATAGTTGGGCATATATATCAGATATATTTATTGACAATTTCATCAACATTACATGTTACATTTTGTTGTTAGGTGTAGAGCTTTTTCTATATAATCACACACAATAATAGTTTAGAAAAAGAAAACAAAAAAGTATTGAAAACATAATTTATTAAACGCTTGTAAGAAAACAATATAATATAATACATTCTTACTGTATTAAAATATTTCTAATTTCAATTTTAATTCTTAAATTGCTTATAATGTTCACAATTAACTCAATAAGTTATGAATAATTTGAAATTCAACATTAAATCTAAACATCACTTGAAACTTTTATGTATAAATAAATATAACTGCAACTTTAAACTGTAACTAGAGTAGTATCATCCATATTACAATTACTTTTGTAGTTCTTTAATAAATTAGTCGTCATTGCTTGTGTCAAAAACTCAGCTCCTGTAAATTTAAACTGGCCAGTAGGTAACGACACTTGCAAATTTAATCAATAAGTTCAGATGACTCAGATGATCATGTAAAATAACTAAGTGCTACTAATTACCTTTGGCAACGTTTAAAACGTTGAGCTTGCTGACCTTATTATATTTCTTGGGTTAATCTAGCGGAAATCAATTCTGAACTTGTTGTTATAGTGAATATATTTGTTTAAATTCGCTGTGTACAATCATTTCCATAGCCTTTCGATAATAATGATCAGAAACGTATGCTGCAATTGAAACATATAGGTTAACTTGCATTCCATCATAAAACGCTAGGATAACACAATCATAGATTCAAAATGTACAATATAATTCATTTTAACATGAAACACCACTAAGAACTCAACACCCACATTAATGCGTAGTTCTTCACATTCGGTGGTCGCTTTTGTCGAAAAAGTAATGCACAAAACAGAAATTCTTAAACCTTATATTAAATACTGCAATCTTTCAAGAAATAGAGAAAAATTAAATCCAATACTTACCACAAAATTTTCACGTTACCTTTTGTATGAGGAATAAGAAAACAGTATAAATCACAAACACGAGCACAATCAAAATAAACATAACATAACCTCATAATCTATTATTAGCAAACAGTAAAATCAAGACTCAACACTCGCTCTCGCTCTTCGCAGTTGCCCGAAGAAAATGACGAAAATGCCTGGAACATATAAGTGTTAATTTGTATTTCCACTTATTTTCCGTTTATTTTATTTATATAAATATAATAACAAAATAAATTATTGACGACGTTTAAAGTTTAAAACATATTTCAGTTAACAGGTTTTCTTAATTAACATTTCATTAGCTGAGTTTGATAATTATCTGATTAAAATACAAATATTACGTTGTTATCGGCGTGCGCTTTAAAATTATAGAACGCTATGAAATTTGTGTAATATGTATGTTACATAAAAATATAATATAGCTTTTATGTTATAATACTTGATGGTGTACAATATTTCATTTGTTACCTAAATGTGCTCCATTTGAAAGGTACATTTGTGTCACTTTGAGGTAACAGTGTAATGTTACGGTGATACTTTATTGAGCTTCCAATGCTATGTAACAGTTACAAACGTGTTCGTTGGGTATCCATACATACATTGTACAAACGTTGCTTATATACTATTGGAGAATACATATATCTATTAGTCTTCGTGCTCTTGTAGAAAAATATTGCACTATATCTGGTTCTTAGTTCAGGTACTCTAAAATTTATTTGGCTTAACAGTTCTGTACAATCAATCTTATTATTAACTAACTTATATAACCACATGAGCGATGCAATTTTCCGTCTAACACTTAGTTTGGTTATATCAAGTTCTCTTCTTAATGTGTCACTTGAGACTACATTTGGAAAGGTAGGGTAGACACCGTGCTCTCTAAAATAAATGTATCTTAAAAACCTATTCTGACACTGTTCGATAGATACCTCGTCCTTTTGATAATGTGGATCCCATACCACACAGCAGTACTCCAGTTTGCTTCTGACAAACGCATTGTATAGTGTCTCCATTGTTTCCACATTGGATAGTTCCTTGCAATTTCTCAAGACAAACCCTAATACTTTTAACGCACTATTGACCATTACTTCAATGTTCGAACTGAAGTTGAGTCTTGAATCAAACTTTACACCGAGATCTGAGACTGAGCTCACTTGCTTCAGTGGTACCCCCCTAATACTATACGAAAATTCCACCATCCTATTCCGAGTTTTATACACCATGCTCTCACATTTTTGGATATTTAGCTGAAGTCTATTTTGATCAGCCCACTCTGTCACCTTATTAACATCACTTTTAAGAGCAATGCAGTCATTTAAGTTCTTGATTTTTCTGAAATTTTTTATGTTATCTGCATACAATAAAATCTTTGACTCCTTAACATTATCGACCAGGTCATTTACTAATATTAGAAATAGTAACGGATCCAGGTTGGAACCCTGAGGCACCCCTGAGGTCGCCACGAATGCCTCAGATTCAAAGCCGTCCACCACTACTACCTGAAGCCTATCCGACAAATATGAAGAAATCAGCTTGAAGAGATTCTCGGAGATGTCCAACCATTTTAATTTATCAATAATGACAGAGTGGTCAACTCTGTCGAAGGCTTTAGTGAAGTCGGTATACACCACATGCACCTCCAGCCCCTCCTCAAATGCATCGTGCACAAACTGTGTGAATAACAACAGGTTAGTTGCTGTTGATCTATTCTTGATAAAGCCATGCTGACATGGGGTTATTATATTTCTAACTTCGTTATACAGCATTTGATGAATCATATTTTCAAAAACTTTGCATATGTTCGATAAGATGCACACTTGCCTATAATTCTCAATGTCTTCCCTGTTTCACTTTTTATGTGTGGGGCACACTCGACTTCGTTTCCACACATTTGGAAATGTCCCTGTGCTGAGCGATAAGCTAAAGATGTATGCCAAAGGTTTTGCCAATATATATTTACAATCCTTAACAATGAACATAGGAATCTTATCAAATCCCATAGACTTTTTATTCTTTAAACCTTTTATAGAGGAAATGACATCTTCCTCCGTAATTATTAAATTACAGCCTGGCCGAATGTTGCCATGGCTCACCCCAACCCCATCGCTACCATCAACAAAAGATTCTTTGAAACTCCTGACAAAAGCACTAACTATGTCAGGTCTACTATCCAGGATTTCTTCCTTGTATTGCATGGTGTTCGGAATGTATGAGCTTTGCTGTTTGTTTTTGACATAATTCCAGAGTTCACCAGGATTACTTTTTAGGCGTAGCTCAATATGCTTCACATAATCACTGCGTTGTTTTTTACATCAGTTTTCAGTTTACTCCGCAGGTGTACATATTCCATACCACACTGTGGTATCCCATATTTAATGAACAATCGCCTGTTTCTATTCTTTGCTTTGATGTCTAACACCATTGCAGGAGTAAACCAGGTAGGATACTTTCCCTTCCGTATTGCCGTTTTAGGTATACAACTATCAAATAAACTATATATTATTCCATATAAAGTATTTACTGCTGTGTCAACATCAGATATTGTCTCCAGTACTGACCAGTCCACATCGGCAATCATGTTGTACAGGCGATGATAATCACCCTTTTTAAAGTTGAAATCATATGTCAGATTTGTCTTATTCTTAGCAGGCGACACCTGCAAATTCCACACAATATGCAGAGGTGGATGATGTATATCCACTCTACATGGCACGTCATCTGCAATACTAACCTGACAGACCCTCTCAGCAACTACTACATCTAGTATCTTATTATATACATTAAGTATATTATTCCATTGCTTAAGGCCTGTAAAAGATACAAAATGTTTATAAACTCTACACAGATCATTGTTTAGATTACTTTCATCCTCAATATCAGTTAGCGTTCTCATATTGAGGTCCCCTACAATTAAGGCGCTATCACATAGTGGCAGTACTTGATGCTCAAAAAGCTCATAAAGTCTTTCATAACTGTGTAAGGATGCATTAGGAGCAATATAGAAATTGCAAATGCACAACTTACAAGAGTCAATAATCACACACATAACATTCACTTCTTTAATATCATATTGAATTTTCATCTCTCTTGCATTGTACTCATAGTCAACAGCAAGCAGAACACCACCACCTCTAGATTTTTTAGCTTTGATTTTATCCCGATCGCTGCGAAATACACAGTATCGTGTACCAAAAAGGTCACTGTTGTTCACAGTGTCATCCAACCAAGTCTCAGCCAGGGCAATTATATCATAATCGCTCTGAATTACTACTAATTTCATCCAGTTTATTTTTGACAC
Source organism: Tillus elongatus (assembly GCA_964006375.1). Lineage (NCBI taxonomy): Eukaryota > Metazoa > Arthropoda > Insecta > Coleoptera > Cleridae > Tillus > Tillus elongatus. The sequence goes on along the minus strand of OZ023268.1, from coordinate 140,329,050 downwards.
TTCTCACGTTTTGATAATAAACATTTACATTAGCAGGTGATCTTTTCCGTAAATTGGCACTTAGCTCTCCTCTACTACTGTCACCGCTGTGCGAAAATTTTCAGTTCCTGAGAGTGTATCTATATTAGAAGCTCGGTCAGAGTATATGGGCACCTTGCCTTCACTTTTATTGTCCTTCCTATCATTGTAAGAGGTGTATTTCCTGACTATGATGCCAGCAGGCCAAAAATTTGCCTCCCTTAAGGAATCACCATACTTCTCCTCAATTCCTAGTCTAAAGGCTATATATATATATATATATATATATATATATATATATATATATATATATATATATATATATATATATATATATATATATATAAATATATATATATATATATATATATATATATATATATATATATATATATATATATATATATATATATATATATATATAATATATATATATATATATATATATATATATATATAGAGAGAGAGAGAGAGAGACCGGCCGAGTTATTGACAATAATTTATTATTCTGCCAGACAAATAATCACCACATTGACAAAGAAAATTTGAAACTTGTCAAAAATGTTAGACATCAAACTATGCTTGATTCCTTAGAAAGTATTTATATATCAAGGTCGATTAAGAACAGAACTTCATTGAATCGGGCGGCACCTTTAATTTCAAGCCCTTTATTTTCACTTTGCATTTGACCACTTAAACACTCCTAATTTGTCTGGTACAATAATAAATGATTGCCAATAACTCGGCTGGTCTATACATATACTACTCTCTACGTTTGTCTCGACTTAAAGACTCCCTTTCGTTTTCTTTGTATCTAAGAAGTCACAATAAATACTTGTTTTTACGTAGAATAAAAATCAATATAAATATTGTTTTTATGTAGAATTTTAGTTGAATTATTTATCCTTTATTAAAGTTAACATTGTGAGATAAACACTCGGTTTGTTTTTTATAAAAAAGATGAGCGGCTCTTATGCTGTCTGTTTCGCCAGATGTGCTTGTCGGCTTGCTTCAATATTCACATAGTAAATGTTAATGTTTTTTGCTTTGGAAAATAAGTAATCACCTTATTTTGTTGATTAACCGTATATTAATCAAGTTACACTACTTTTAACTTAACTACAACATAATATTAACAATAACTATTATATATACACAATGGAGTTGCAAGCACACCTCTCGTCTTTCGTCGTTTCAAGCGTTCTACCTTGCAATGCCGGATGCACAATCGTCTCTTCTTCTGTCCGGCTATATCAATCGAATTCTTGGAAGGTCGCACCCTGTACCAACACAAGTCACGTTGGTAGTCCTGAACAGTAAATTTCTAGATCAAAAGGAACGTGCAGCTTCTTTAAACAACTCGGTACCTTTCTTTTTAAGCCCATAATCCTTACATTAGATAAAAGCTCATAAATTTGTCAACCAGAAGAATAAAGCAGGTCTTCGACCTCGTAGGTTCACTACAAAATAGACAAACGATGGGTCGTCGACGACAATTTTACTTCGGACTAGTTCGTTTACCTAGACGCGATATAAATACACTGTAGCTTTTGAGTTTAATTTTAGAATTTTTCTTCCTCTGAAGACGTTGACATGATCAACGAAACGATCGTAAGGTCTCTGAAATATGTGTTGTGGTGATTGGGGTTCTTCAAGTGTACTTATTAAAATGTTGTTTTTTGTACAATAAAATAAAGTACTTTATAGAGAGTTAAATTAAAATTATATTTATTTATGTCATTGTTTTAATTCACAAGTACCACTACATGTAACAGACAAGATAAGAATCAAACCTCCTAATTTTTCTAATGGCTCTGATAAGACATTATTCAAATATCCATGCTGGACAGTAAACACTTCAGTTCTTTGTTATACATTATGATTGCATTCAGTACATTTTTTTGTATCTTAAACATAGTTTTAATAAAAGAAAAGGTATCGGCACTTGAAAGTTCTTCATTTAAAATAGAATTTGAACCAAACTGGAAAAGTTTAGATGGAAGAGTTTTGCCTCAGTGGTACGATGACGCCAAGATTGGTATTTTCATACACTGGGGTGTTTATTCCGTACCAAGCTATGGTGATGCTGAACGGTCAACTTCCGAGTGGTTATGGTACAAATGGCGCACCATGAAAGATAAAGATTTAATAGAGCTTTTAAATAAGATGTGTCCAAAAGAATTCACGTACCAAGACTTCGCAAAAGATTTTACTGCCGAATTATTCAATTCTACCGAATGGGCAGAACTGTTTAAAAATGCTGGTGCTAAGTATGTACATTATGAATACCTATTCATTTTCCCATTATTTGACTCATACTGCTTAATAAAAAAGTTAGCTTGATATGTTGCATAATCAAAGCAAAATACTTTTAGAAATATGTTTATCGAAAAAGTATTGTACTTAAATTGCGCTTTCAAGTTTTATGAAACTTGTTTAAAGGGATCCTGAAAGTTCCTTAAAATTTTGTAAGCCAGATTACTGTTGTAAATAACTTTTTTGATAACTGAAATATAGATCTGTGTTATATATATATATATATATATATATATATATATATATATATATATATATATATATATATATATATATATATATATATATATATATATATATCTCAACATATAAAATTTTTATGGGACCCTGCTTTTGGGTTCTAGAGACACAAATTCGCGCTCATCTGAAAAAATTTTTTCAAAAGCTTTTCATCTTGACCTCTCTAATATCGAATGTTTCTTAATGAAAATTCGCTAAAATGTAATATTTATCAGCGAGAGTTGGGCAATTTCCTTAAAAGAAGTAATCAGTAAACTTTACAGAAAATCATCATACTTTCAGAAATAATTATTTACATTAACCGTTCTTAAAAAAATATCGACTTTTTAAGTGAATTTTCGTAGGAAAAATTCACTGCTAGAGAGATTCCGACTTTTGACTTTTGAAAAACTTTCTTCAAATGAGCGCAAACTAAGCCCCCCTAGAACCCACATCCGGGGTCAGTTTCAATTTATATATATATATATATATATATATATATATATATATATATATATATATATATATATATATATATATATATTGTTACGTTCCATGGGGTTCTGGACCCGTTGACAAACAAAACACAGCTTTTCAAACTACTATTTATTATAACCAACCATTTTCCAACACAAAGATCAACTAAAATATTTCTCTCTATTACTAAATGCCCATAGAACTATATTCCACTATCGCCTTCTATGATCGCTTCTTATACACCAACACTTACTCTATGATCACTTTTCTACACCACCTTATTCAATACTGAACTAACTTACTTTGCGCACCGCTCGTCTATTTATACTGTCTATAGGGATTCTAGACCTTCTACACTATTCTACACCTGTCACTTCTGGTTTCTTCTAGAAACGTCATTCCATACTGTTCGCTGTGACACTCTTAGATTCGATCGTCCCGGTCGAATTCTGACTTTTCTTGGTATGCCGTAAGTCTGTGCATGTGGACCACCTTCATCTTGCTCTTCGGGCTCCTCTGAATGCGATATACCACGTCGTTGATCCTTTTGACCGCCTTATAAGGACCTTCCCATAATCTCTGTAGTTTCGGTGACCGTCCCTTGCGTCGTATTGGATTGTAGAACCACACACGATCTTCTTCTTTAAAACCAGCTGAATTAGCTCGCACGTCATAACGGGTCTTCATGCGGTCGCTTTCTACTCGTATATGGATTCTGACAGCAGAGTGGATGGTTTTCCTTCTCGTCAATATGTCGGGGTTTCCTTCAAGCGAAGTTCTTAGGTGGTACTGGTTCTTCCGTGTAGTTGCTGTTCTTCTGATGTTTCTACTTACACAAATATCTCGACAGGCCCTATTATCATTTCGACATCGGCTCTGTTCCAACAAATGTGTTTACCGGTCTTTTTATGGGTTGGCTTCACATTTACGTGGTCTTTGCACCATTCTTCTTGTATTTCTCTCATTTCTCCACTTGCTTATGGATGAGTAACTGGGTCGTCTCTTTTTCTCACAGCTCTCTTCACTGGAATGGCACTTTCACGGTAGGCGTTGACATTTTCCTCTATCGTGATTTTCCGCACTACTAAGTTACTGCCAGGCGACATTATTACTTCTTCACCGCTGATAGTCAGGATGTTATTGCCAAAATCAAGGTTAGCGCATTGACCCTGAAGTATGTCCAAGCCAATTATAATCGGGTCTGATATGGCGGCGACTATGGCTCTCTGCTTTGCCTTCCATGTCCCAATTTGCAGCTCGATGTCAGTTTCGCCAAATACCTGGATCCGATCACCACCAGCTGCATTTACTCTGTACACTCTGTCTGGCTCGCCATCTTGGAACTATGTCGCGGCGAATAATTGTCCTAGGTGCGCCTGTGTCGACGACCATCTGGGTCTTATTACCACTTATGTATCCGTCTACGAGGAGAGCGCTGCCAGAATCGCTAACCTGAGAAATGGTTACCGGCCTTAGCTTCACTTTCTCCCTTGCGCGTGATCTTAGAACCCAACATTCGCCCCTTATATGTTCCACCTTGCCGCAGTTCCAGCAGCGCAAGGCATTTGCACGGTGAGCTCTTATTGGGTGTCCATGAGACGTCGGACTTATTTGTTCTGCTATTTTCTCCAATAGCTGCATGATCTTGGATGGATCTGTTTTATTTTCTTCTTGGACTTGAAGACTGCGAACTTTCACATGACTTTCTGACGCTTGCTTTACCGCTTCAAACTCCAAGAAATGTGCCAAAGCATCGTTCAAGTTTTTGCGTCTCGCCATCCTCAGCGCCTGTTGCGTGTCGGTATCTCTAATGCCGTCAATGAAGGTTTGCAGCGACAGCTGGTTTAAAAACTCTATCAGAGCTATGGGGTAGGCTAATCGTGTCAGTCTGACAACGTCGGCGTGGAGATGTTGGAGACTTTCGCCCGATTTCTGACAACGATTTTTCAACTGCAATCGATACAGCTGCTGTAAATGCTGGTCGCCAAACCTCATCTCTAATTGATGTTCCCTGGGAATACCTTGGAGCACACATAGGGCATATCCTCTGAGAGCTACTATTAACGAGGTCGCTTTCTCTCTCTCTCTCTCTCGCCCCAACCATATGCTGTAGCAGCGGCTTTGGACCGGCGTAGATAAATACGCCCTGGGACTGAGCCATCAAATGTGGGGACCTTAATTCTTACGACCAGACTATCTTAGAGTCTGATGTTACCCTTGGCTAGGGTATCACACCTCTTTTCTAGTGTTTGCATTTTCTGCTGAACTTCTTCTTGTATACTCGTCAGCTTGTCATGTACATCGTCGCTGATACCCCTTACTCGACATTCTACTTGTTGGAAGATGTCGTCTTTTACCTGCTTCATACGTTCGTCCACACACGAAGTAATATTCTCAATTCTGCTGGCTTGTTCTTGCAGAATTTTCTTTGTATCGTCATCTCTTCTTCTGGCTTCTTTATCTCTTTTTCTCATTTCTTCTTTGAATTATTCGTCTATTTTTCTGGCCTCTTCATCTCTTTTTCTCATTTGCTCTTTGACTTCTTCGTCTCTTTTTCTCAGTTCCTCTCTTATCTCTTCGTCCCTTTTTCTTATTTCTTCTTTAGTCTCTTCATCTCATTTTCTCAGCTCTTTTTTCGCTTCCTGGTCTCTTCTTTTAGCTTCCTCATTTCTCTTTCTGGCTCTTTCTTTAGATTCTTCGTCTCTTTTTCTCATTTCTTCTTTGGCTTCTTCGTCTCTTTTTCTGACCTCTTCATCTCATTTTCTCATTTCTTCTTTGGCTTCTTCATCTCTTTTTCTGTCTTCATCTCTTTTTCTCATTTCTACGTTGGCTTCTTGATCTCTTTTCTGGCTTCTTCTTTCATTTCTTTAAACAATTCCAATCAATATCTGGGCGTCCATTTTGGCTGTTGCGCTACGTGCCTTAGGCATAGACGTACTTAAAGCTGGTAAACAGTTTATTCTGTTTCAAAAACACACCCAGTTATGATTTACCGCTGACACTGATCTTCCAGAGATTCTAGAAATTTTCACGTTGTTAATATTCTGGAAAATATTTCTGCTAGCAGCTTGAAAATCCCAGTTCTGATACCAGTTGTTACGTTCCACGGGGTTCTGGACCCGTTGACTAACAAAACACAGCTTTTCAAACTACTATTTATTATAACCAACTATTTTCCACCATAAAGATCAACTAAAATATTTCTCTCTATTACTAAATGTCCATAGAACTATATTCCACTATCGCCTTCTATGATCGCTTCTTATACACCAACACTTACTCGCTTAATACTCGATGATCACTTTTCTACACCACCTTATTCAATACTGAACTAACTTACTCTGCCGCTCGCCTATTTATACTGTCTATAGGGATTCTAGACCTTCTACACTATTCTACACCTGTCACTTTTGGTCTCTTCTAGAAATGTCGTTCCAGACTGTTCGCTGTGACAATGTATATATATATATATATATATATATATATATATATATATATATATATATATATATATATATATATATATAGTTATTTTGTACATTTTCAAACAAGAAAAATTTATTGAAATATGGTAGGGTTTTTTTCACTATATAAAGGTTATGCTGGTAACCAAATTTGATGCACTTTAATTAAAAAAGGACACAGGTATTTGCCATTAAACATATCTTAATGAAAATTCGTGCGTTCAGACTTTTTTTTACAAATCTTGTTTTCTGGTTAGGTAGCTTAGATTTTAATTTAACCTCGTAGTAGTAATGGTAGTGAATACTTACTAAGCTCTTGATAATTAACTAATATACACATATTATTTCTAGGTATGTGGTACTCACATCCAAACATCATGAAGGTTACACTCTTTGGCCTTCCAAATATTCATATAGTTGGAATTCTGTTGATGTTGGTCCTCACAAAGACATTGTTGGGGAACTATCAAGAGCAGTGAAAACCGCCGGTTTAGAATTCGGCACTTATTATTCTCTTTTCGAATGGTTCAATCCCATGTATCTTTCAGACCAAGCAAACAACTACACCACAAAGGAATTCGTGTATAACAAATTTCTACCCGAATTAACTAGTTTGGTAGAAAACTACAAACCATCGATTTTATGGATGGATGGTTTCAATGAAGGCAACGACGTTTACTGGAATTCAACATACTTTATCTCCTGGTTATACAATAAGAGTCCTGTGAAAGATCACGTGGTTGTTAATGACAGATGGGGCCGTCATTGCTGCTTGTGTAGACATGGAGACTTCCATACGTGTCATGATAACTACAACCCTGGTGTTTTACAAGAGCACAAATGGGAAGATACCATAAACATTGATAGACGTTCATGGGGATTTAGAAGAAATGCCAGGACAGCAGACTACAGAAGCACGTATGAAATATTGAGAGCAACAGTTAAAGCAGTTAGCTGCGGTGGTAATATGCTGATAAATATAGGTCCAACCAAAGATGGAACGATTTTGCCAATAGTACAGGAACGTCTGCTAGAGTTAGGTGAATGGTTAAAGCTCAACGGTGAAGCAGTATATGGATCTCAAAGTTGGAAGCATCAAAACGATACGAGCGTACAGGATATTTGGTATACAACGAGAGAAAAAAGCGTGTATGCATTTGTCTTAAAGTGGCCAAGAAAAAATACAGTTATCTTATATTTGGCTACAGAACTTTTCCGGAATCCCAAAACTGAAGTAACGTTATTAGAAAGTGGTGAAGCTTTGAGTTGGGCTCTTAATGGAACTCAAGTTAATATTTATTTTCCAAATAAAGCCACCGTAAGAAATGATTTGGCTTGGGTTGTAAAGATAACTCCTACGGAGTAGCTAAAGGATTTTGTTGCCATGATTAATCATCAATACAGTCCAAAGACGATATTATGCAACAACGCATGCATAAGAGTGTGGTGCAATAGTGTACAAAAATCCCTATTGTCGCTTCCTCATTGAACTATAAAATAACGTCTTCTAAAAATATAGGAAAAAAGGGTTTTATTCGGGTTTACAAACAGACAGACAAACACATTAATTGGATAGAATTAACGAACAGGGAACCAGGCGCCAAAAGGCAAATAATGGTTATTTTTCATATACTGTTAGTTTATTGTGCCATCTATTGCCTGTATTAGGAACTTTCTGATGCAACTAATTTCTGCCTTCTGGTGGCCAACATAAGAAGTTCTAAACCATTTATTTTAGTATTCTGATAGTGTATAAAGAGTCACATGCTAGTGATTGTTTTCTGCATAAAAACTGATTTCGTATTGATACAAAGAGCAAAAGAAGTAAATTAATTGTGGAGATGGCCCACAAACAATCTAAGCTACTTTTCGAGAAGCTGAGTTACATGTTTATACTTTAATAAAGAAAAAAATAATTGTTGTGGTTCTGTTTACACAAATGACATTTTAAGAAACCATGTCACTTGGTTCCAAGTTTTGTCCATTGGATCTTTATCACTTAACAATAATCTTCCTTTGAACAAAAAACAATGTGTTCAGAATGATGTGGTTTCTTGTAAAATAGTTAATTTCGATTATTTTTAAAATGTCTTTGAAAAATGTTTATTCAGTGTTCACTGAATTTTGAGTAGGTTTTATTACTATCACCTATTCAAATTAAGTATATGATGTAATTGGGAACCAGATAGTTAGTACCGGTCAGAATAACAAAATATTGAAATAAATGTCATTTTGAGGAAACCAAACGCCGCAAAATGTCATAAAAACATATTTCCAAAGATGAAAAGAGAAATTTCAAATAGCGTTTGTGATAATTATGTGTCTCGAAGTACACTGAGCAGTTTTCAACCATCTGGTAGGAAAATCATAGTTCATACAGTTAAAATACCTTCATACCTCGATTTCTCATATTCATAAATTCGCGAGTGGTTCTTTGTCCGTTAACACTATCCAATTATAACTCATAAAAATAAGATATGGTAAATTTGCAGATTAGCTCCCGAACGCTTTTCAAGAAATCTGTCTAGCCTGCCAACCCCCCCCCCCCCCCTTACCCTCCACTTGATGCATAAACCACAAGAAACATTTCTTGTTCACACCCCCCAAGCAAGTTACGAGACAAGGCTGCTTTTCTGTTTGAGACAGACTTTACGTGTGTGCGACCCCTATCATTTGTGTATCTCCATCTTCGTCTATCACGCTAATGCTTACCGTGATATAATGACTTAGAAGAGATATGATATTGCGCATATGCCCCGCCCCCTCCAATGACGTCACGTGGTGACTAACGTTATAGAAGTCCAACTACACACTAAAAACAAAATCATTCGCAATCAAACAATTTCTATACGTCAGTTTAATGCGGTTGAAGTTACATTCCACTTCGTCGCCCATATTGTCTTTTTTAGATAATATAGGTCGCAGCACAAAATTTAATCTTTTTCGTTTTTATATTACACATAGGTATATACGCACAAGATAAGTAAAATACGTAATTTGTTAAGAGGTTGTGATGAAACGTCAAACCCCATTGCACGGCAGCATATTATTGTTGCATTGGACTCACCACTTGACACCATGCGCGTGATTGTTCTAAAAATAGGTCTCATTATCATATCTCTCGTTATTTGTATCATGATGCTTACGGCTAAACAAATTGATTATGCATAATAAGCCAAAGGCTGCGGTGCTATCGGGGCGGCAAAGACCCGGACGAGCCCTAAGGAAAAAAAAAACAAATTGATTAATTTCTTATAATATTCCGAATTATCTCAACCGACTACAACCAACTACTAAAACATCTCTATCATTGCCGCCTTTATAACCCAGCACGCGCATTGCTCACGATACCCGTTCCAGTTCCGTAGTAGTTTTTTTCCCTCAGGGCTCGTCCGCGTCTTTGCCGTCACGATAGCACCGCGGCCTTTGGCTTATTGTGCATACCCTTAGTCTTACTCCACCCATTCCAAAATCACTGTGCCTTGAACTAGTCTGCACAGCGATTGGTAGGGTGCAGTTCTATATTGCTCTGTCTCCGGTCTAGAGTGACCATAGATCAGTTGTCTTTTGCGGTCCAGAGCGTTACACTCGCACCAGATGTGCTGGGCTGATTCCTCCCCCTCGCCGCAGAGTCAGCATGCGATGTCCCCTTCTAACCGCCCCATTTTATACAGGTGTTTCTTGACGGCCATGTGTCCTGTCAAGAGACCTGTCCATGTCTGAGCCCTGGACAGTCCGCCCAGTACACCTTGTGTTGGTTTCTGACCCAGGACTTAATGGCTCCCCTGGCAGTGCTCTTTGTCACGCCCAGAGCCGGTTCTGGTCCCATAAATGGTTCTGCTGACCCTCTCTTCGCGAGACTGTCAGCTTCTTCATTGCTTTTGACCCCCGAAATACTATGACCTACCCTCGGTCCTTCGGAGTAAACACCTGCCCCCGTTCCACGCTCTCCGCCGGATCCGTCCGTGAACCAGACGAGCGCGTCCCGTGGTATGCCCGGCGTCTCCTCCCGCCATGCCTCGCGTTCGGGGATTTCCACTGTAAAGTTGTTTTCCCTGCACATTCGCGGGCTCGCGAAGTCTGACCTCATTTCAAACATGGGCTCCTTCACGATCTCCTGAATTTTGCAGTGGCCCCTGAAGCCTGGGTTGACCTTCAGTCTACTATTGCAGGCTAGTCTGTATAGTCCTAGCCTGGCCTCCCCCAGAATTACTAAGTGTGTGTGTGTGTGTGTGTGTGTGGGGGGGGGGGGTCGATCCAGCAACACCTCCACCTGTTGGGGTTGAAGACATGGCCCCTGTGATGCCTAGGCAAGCCACTCTTTGGATCTTGCCTAGTTTTTGTTTGGCACTGGATTGTGTCACCTTAGACCACCAGACCAGTGCCGCGTATGTTAACGATGGTCTGACCACCCTTGTGTACAGCCAGTGGGCCATACTATGTCTTAGCCCCCACGTTTTCCCATATAGCCGCCTAGTGACGGCCAAGGTCATGACTGCCTTACGCAGTATTTTTCCAATGTGACCATTGTAGGTTAGCTTAGAGTCCAATAGGACCCCAAGGTATTTTACCTCCCTGGCCATTGGAATGCTCCTACCGTAGAGAGTGAGCGTTCTGTAGCTGTCGCACTTCCTCCTCCTCGTAAACGGCACGACAGTTGCTTTCTCGGGGCTCACCCCGATCCCTTGATCAACCGTCCATCCTTCCACCACTTTCAATGCAGTCTGCATGCGCTCCCACACTGCCTGTGTGACTTTTCCCGGACTATGATGACAATGTCGTCCGCATAGACCTGTACCTCATACCCCCCTTCCGAGAGCCTCCTCAGCAGGCCGTCCACGACTAGGCACCAAAGCAAGGGAGACAGAACGCTCCCCTGCGGACACCCAGCCGCGACCCCCGCCAGCAGAGTCCTTCCCGCAAGTGAGGTGAACACCGCCCTGTCCCTGAGCATGGAAGCTATCCACCTGCAGCAGGTCTCCTCTATTCCACGCTCACGAACAGCTGCTAGAACCGATCCGAACGAGGTGTTGCTAAAGGCCCCCTCTATGTCTAGGAAGGCCCCCAGCGCCACCTCCCTGTTCTCCAGCTTATTCTCCAGTTTCAGCACTAGTTGGTGCAGTGCTGTTTCTGTTGAGAATCCTGCTCTGTATGCGTATTGTCCGCAGTGTAGGGGATATGCTTACAGTACACCGCCCCTAATGTGCCGGTCGAGCAGTTTTTCCACTGTTTTTAGCAAGAAGGACATGAGACTTATTGGCCTCAGGGACTTTGCCTGGTCTCCATGCTATCGGAATGTACCCCAGAGCCAGGCTAGCCATCATAATGAGGGTAAGCACCGGCGCCAGTACCTTTATAGTTCGATGCGTTTCCATTCAATATGGGGTGTTCTGTGTTGTAGATTTAGTTACCTGTGAAATTCTGTGACAAGCAAAAGTCATTAGTGACTTTGAAGCGGGTAGTAATTTTGAAAAAGTGTTTGATCGTTTTCTATTTATACATAGGCATACAAACAGAATTAAGCATGCACATATTAATGTAATGAAGAAATATGTTTATACAATGTTTCCTTATAATTTAGGTAAGCTAATATTACTTATAGACTATTTTTAAACAATTTTCTTAAAAAATTACCCATTTTGCAGTTAATTGTACGATAAATTTTAGATAAAAGGACCGCTGATAGATAAGGCTTACCACCTCACACTTTTGTTTTATTTTTACCTTGTGTTTCCTCCTCTTCACAGAGTTATTTACATTACGACTTTTATCCTTTTCTCACATTTCACGCTTTGCAATATTTTCCAAGTGCGGTTCTATTGCTTTACAACTCTTTTCCCTCGTAAGTATAAAAATTTGATCTAAGCTTTCATATTGTTTGGCGATTATCGTTTTATACAGTTCTACATTGTTTCCTGTGGTATACTGGATTACTATTTAGAAAATCCTGACGGAGACTGGAGACTGATGATTTTCTGTATTATTGAAGACCTTATTCGGTGATTTTTTAGATTATCATAAGCTCCGTTTCTAAAAAAATGTCAAACATTCTTATAATTAACCCGGTGTGGATAAACATCACAGAGATGTTTTGGTGTCAAGTTCAACGGGACCTGGTGTAAATAGGGGTGGCGGGTGGTGAAGAAATATTGCAAAATATAAAGGCAAATTGTAAAAAGCTGGAGCTTATAGGTATAGAAGCTCAAGGGAAGAAATAAACCACTTTCAACCGCCCCGTCCTCCAACCTCCCTTCTAACCCACCGCAATTAAAAAACTTAAGAGAAATCCACATTACAATGCACACCACAGAAGTCTTGGGGAAGATTTCTGGGAAAAACGAAAATATTCTTTCCCGATTATGGTATAATTGATGAGGTCCTTGAACTTGCGAAATTTTATATGCATTCGTTTTTGTATGAGAATCGAAGGTTCTCTCCATTCAGCGAAGTTCACAGTGCCCCGTTCTAGCGAGCTACAATTTTTTGTTGCTCTTCTGTAAGGCGTTAATCAATTGCCGGCCTTGGAAGTATACCATATATTTTTACAGGTCGCCTATTCCCATTCCCTCCATCATGCTTAGGGTTACTTCCAACCCAAATCCTGAACTTTGGACCATTACATCCCGATATGGTACTAGTTTTACATTTATTCACCCCAAATTGCAGGTTAGCGATCGTATTCCCCAATAACATCTTCTGGAAGTGGAACTGTACCTATTACTACTTGTATGATTAATTCCATTCTTAGAGTAAAAATAGTATATACAGGGCCTTCATTAATTCCCGAACCCCACGTGACCGCTTAAGTTAGGCAACCTGGCATACATGGTTGTACAACCTGAATTAATGAAATACCTAAGATGCCAGTGTTGTCTCATATTTCCTTTGGGGTTTTATAAAAAATATAAAAATTATAATAAGGTGAAACAGTAAATGTCTTAAATGTATTTATTATTTAGTATTTTTGACAGCAAGTCTGTTCATGTATGGTTTACTGTTATTGATTGTTACAAAAAGAAATTAAAAACATAATAAAATATTACTTTTATTTTGTATAAATATCAACATTTTTAAATGTACGTAAACAAATTGAGGTCCGATTCTAATTTACGGTTTTAGGAATGTGTATTGTGTAACATGTAACAAATATGTACCTGTTTGGGCAGATTACCGACGAACAGATTTGGTAGGGCTTCGTTCCATGCGATGTTGAATATCGTCAACATAATCTTAACTTACCTACACTTTTAACTTACGTAAAAACGCAATGAAAATGCCAAGTTTTGATAAAAACTGTTTATTTTTATTGTCCAACAGATAGAAAATTATTTGAAGAAGGTAAACACTGGTTGAACTTGGAAAATGCACAATATACATACAAAATAACCGTTAAAAGTGAATTGAGCGCCAATGGACTGAACTGTCAATTGTCAATTGATTTAGTAACTTTAGGGTCCCTAGTCTAGTGTTTTTTTGGTTACTTTTTGACTGCCAACTCATAAAATCATATTCCACTAAGAGAAAAACAGAATCCGGTCACGTCGGGTTCGGGAATTAATGAAAGCCCTGTACATATGACGATTCAGTAGTTTGCAACTAAAATCGCTAGGTGGCGCTGTTTTCCAATTAAATGCATTGAAATGTGACTTACACTGAAAGGGACCCGACAGTTCTTTCAATATCGATTTTCTGAGGCACAAGTGAGATCGACAATAAAAGGAGAGGTTATCCCTATCGCACACACAAAGATAAGGCTCGTTTGTAATATTTGCATAATCTTCTAATTTTTCGACCTGTTTTTGGTTTATCCGTAGATAAAAACGTTTGCTAACGCTAACAATAGTTTGAAAATAATATAAAAATAGTGATGCAAATTGAATTATAATTTCCACATAGCTGTGAAAATCTAATCACCTACGAAAGACATTGAAACGAATTTAGGGTCCATGACTTGACCACAAAGAAAATGTTCGTATTCCTGTACCCATAAACTTTTCAAACGTTATAGTAGCACGAGTTTTAATGAAAAAATACCAATTTTCGCCAAATCACCTCTCATTTATCCTCTACCAATTGAAGGGATCTTACCCAAAAATAATTTGAAGCATTCCTTTGCCAGGTGCTAACTGCATACCAAATTTGAGGATGATATCTCAATTCGTTCGAAAGTTATTGCACCTACTAACAGACTGACAGACCGACCGACAGACAAAATATTCGTTCCAGAATAACGTTTTCTATATGTTTTGCGACATTTTACGCCGTTCTAGCAACAAAACAAAAATCGAAATTGTTGTCACCGATATTGCACCCCCACACATTCAACGCCTTATTTAATTTCAACACAGAATACCTGATGTTTAATGAACTTGAAAGTTTTCTTATAAACGAACCCTAAGACGTTATAACACTCGATTTTTAACGAAAAACTGTCAATTTTCGCAAAATCATCCCCCAATCCTCCCCTGCTTCCTGAAGCGATATTACCCTAAAACAGTCCTAAGCGTTCGTTCGTCGGGTGCTAACTGTATACCAAATTTGAAGACGATATATGAATTCGTTCTAAAGTCATCGTGGCTACGAACAGACATACGTACAAACCGACAGACAAAAATTTTCGCTCCCAAATCATGTTTTCTATATGTTTTGGAAAATTTTACGGCGTTTAAGCGCATTATTTTAAATTTTTGTCGCCGGTGCGATATTTCCTCACGTTGTGGCGATGTGGAAGTAAAACAGTTAAATATTGCCATAAGGTTAATGAGTAAGAGAAAGACAGCATTCCCTTTTATGCCCCATTTCTCTATTGAAAATTTGCCCCAACTGTTCCAGTTCAAGATTACAGTTTGATGATTAAATGTGTGGGAACAGCTAAGAGCTGGATGTATCACTTTCATATGTATTGGTTTATATTAAATATCAGCCGCAGTCGGCTCATTTTTGTGATCAAACCAATCCTTTTTGCAATAGGAATGACGCAGTCCTTTAAAAATGTTCGTGTGCTCTTCAAATAAATAGTTTGCTTCCCCTTCTAATATCGAACGCGCTGTTTATACAGAATACAATTTGGATTTGGGGTTCTATAGCAGCTTTTCATCTCCCTTTGTTTCTCATCTTTGCTGACAAATGACTTACTAGATTCTGAGGATGCAATTGACTTAAGAGACGCTAAAAAGATGCTGAAACGAAATACGAAGCAGCTGGGCTGAGAAATGTTTAAAATGTTATTTGTTTTAGGCATTTTTTCGCAATGTTTAACACTGTACATACTATGGTTATTACTCTGTATTACAAGAAGTACTTTTGCGGAAAATGATATTAGCTTAGGTAAGGCTGAACATTTAAAAATAACTACCAGTTCAATTTTGATCATGATATGTTTTTAGATAATTATTACAGTAATGTGGAAATAGGCGACCATCATATTGTTCCTAGACAAGCTGGCAACTGTGGAGGAACGATTACCCCAGGAAATTGGTATTATTAACAATAATCATAATATACCTACTCATTAAAATTAAGATTGGATCTAAGGCATAAAGCTACATGGATTCCGAACATAATTAGGAACGCATACCGGTTTCGCTCTCATTAGAGCACGTCAGCGCGCTATACTAATTACAGCGAGAATACACACAAAATAATTAATGAAATAAATTGCAGAATCACCCGAAAAACCACAAAAATAATAACAGAGAGTTATGCGCCAGATATGTATTTCGACAACGAAGTTGTATTCATCAGTAGCTGTCGCTAAAATAACTTATAACAAAATTTAAAAACACCTGTAAAATGCCTGAACGTTGGGCGCAAGTATAACAAAATTTTATTTTGCCCTAGGTATTTATTAAAAAAGTAATGAATCACCTTTAGTTTGGCTACTCAGTCGGGGCACAAAGATAACATAAATTAACACAGGGCGTGGGCCTCAGCACTTGCAGTCGGCGGGTTTTAAGATGCACAAATAAAAGTCAAGAGTTAGAAGTAAAATCAGTTGATTAAAAGATGATTGAAGTTATATAATGCAGCTCGATTTAATGAAGCAGATTTAACTAAAGGAAAAACACAAATTAACTACTTTAATTTGGAATATAACACTGTTGAAATGAGTTGTGGAGCATACACTACTTAAAAAAAATGCAGATAAATGATGTACTTAGCTCGAGATTCAGACTGCTGCCTCCGGAGTGATGATCGTATCCGTCTAGCCTAGGATCTTGGAGGTGCCTCATTGTACAGGTGCGTCTTCCTGGGGAAATGGCTTCGTGGTTCGGCACACATGGTTGATCTTAGGGGTCACCGAACCTCCTCCAGGATGACGGGATCTCAATATGGAGGCTCTAGGTGAATGGTGGCAGACCAGCGAATTGCTGACTAGCTGGTCCTTGGTCAGCCAATTCCCATCTAGCGGTTCCCTGATTAGCCGGGGGACCACTTAGCACGGTGCCATTTATCGGTTCCATTTAGCAGGGTGCAATTTAGCAGGGTGACATTTAGCGGGGTGCTATAAAATTTCAGGTGGATTAGTGTTGGTTTGGGGCTTTATGGTTCACATAAGGCGGCTGGTGGCAGGTTGCGTTTAAATACAAAACTTATCTGTGTTAATAATCAAAAATAAAATAACGTAAATGAAACAAAATCTTAAATGATCTTTTTTAAAGTGCAATTAGGACAGCAAAATAGCAAGTAATTACTGAATTAACGCTACCACAAGCCACCATTTAACAGTATATAGTTTATAAGAAAGAGAGCAGTTATCGAAAGTGGATTTAGTACGGTATACACCAGCAAACAATCTCATATTAATCTCCACTAAAGAAATGTACAAGAAACTAGAAAATAAGCGGGTATTTAAGTATAAAACCCATTTAGGCATGTTGTTTTTCCCGATTTAAAATTTAACTATATGATAACATATTCAGGTTGACTTATTAAAAGAGAAGAGAGCGTGTCACGTATTCCAACCGTTTATAAAGAGTTTTTTATCTCGACATTTCATCGAGCTGTCGCGTTTGCAGGCGTATTCCATTGAGTCGTGATGCGGTAGAGTAACTGACCGCCGAGTCTGACGTCACTAGAGGGACTCAGACTCTGATGTCACTACCAGGACCGATTCAGAAGCTTTATTGTACAGAAATAAAAGGCGTTGACGCGTGTGACATGTCACATATATGTTAAATACATGTGACATGTTACAAACTGTATGGGCAAAATTATCCTATTCATATACCAGATACACTAAAAATGATGTAATCCCGATGATGCAATACCGGATGATGATGATGATGCAATACCGGATGATGCAATACAGTGTGATGCAATATCAGAGGCCTCAGTACCGGATGATGTAAAAAAGGTAAGATGCTTACTGGCAATTAGGCCAATGCTGACCCTTTTTGCTCATCTAAACTAACCTACTCTCCACCTTAAGCTCGATCTCAACGACAGAAGTGATTTGAAATATCATCCGCTGCCGGTGAGTCTCGAATCGTCGTCCCCCGAGTCCGAATTGGGAAGTTTCAGTCGACTTTCCAACACAGCCACCGCGGCGCTACTGGATGATGTAACATCGGGTGACGTAACACCGGGTGACGTAATTCAAGGACTATTGTGGTGTCAGTGGATACGCCCAACCGGTTGTGTCGATGCTGAAAACAACCATGGATTATTTCGTGCTATTTCAAAAAGTGCTGAATTGACCGGACCCATGTCTGAATTCATAAAATTCTGTTGACTCACTTTGCGGATTTCCAAACTTTCCAAAACATCCAACTTGTGATAATCCGTGATTGCTATCCGAGTAAATGTATACACATTTCTCAGGGCTCATCCTCACATCCAGATTGGCTACAGACAGGATAACGTACAGCTCCGTTTCGAATGCCGTGGTATATGCGCCCAGAGTATAACTCTCGCGCACCCCCAGGCTGTCGATGTATATTCCAGCCCCGGAAAATTGCTGATCCTCCAGCCGTGATCCGTCGGTAAAACAGACCAGGCTTGCGGGCTGGAATGCAACTTTATTTGCCCTCCTTTGATCCCTACTGGGGATTCTGAGGGTATATGGTCTAGTCAACCTAATATCGTCCTCTGCATTCCGTACATTGATGGTGGAAATCAGAATTTCCTCTTCCACTTCCTTGACGACTCTTCCATGTCCTATTATTGCTCCCTCTCCGTACCAGATTCTAGAGTTTCGCATTCTAAGATGCGACGCCATAGCCTCTCTTCTGATACAGATGGGAAGCGGTGGCACATCTGCAAGACCTCTACCGCGGCTGAGGGTGTCGTCTTCATAGCGCCTGTGATCCCCAGGATTGCCAGCCTTTGGAGTTTGGCCAGCTTCTTGGTAGCGGTTTGGTTCACACCACACCACCAAAACAACGCCCCCTAGAGGATTCTCGGCCTGAGGGTCACTACTCCCTTCCTTACTACTCGTTCTATTTGCGACCCCCATGTTCGTTTGGAGTCCAGGACCACCACCAGATATTTGATCTCCCGCAATAAAGCTAAAGGTTTTCCAAACACCACCGGCGCCCTGAACCCCATCCTCTGCTTAGTAACTAATCTATACACAATGACTGGAGAGAAACAGTTATAAATACCAGTATCTATAATTTTGTTTATCTCTGAATTGCATCGCTTACTGCTCAAATCAAAACTGAGTAACCTCCGAACAAGAAAACTCAAACTCGAGATTTTGAGACCAAAAGGATGATTTGAATCTGATGGTATTAAGCGATTTGTAGAAGTTTCTTTCCTATAAATGTCAAATTATATCCTATCTATATTCTTGACGACAAGAGTATCAAGGAAGTGTAATTGGTGGAAATCCCCGACCACGAGGCATGGCGGGAGGAGACGCCGGGCATACCACGGGACGCGCTCGTCTGGTTCACGGACGGATCCGGCGGGGAGCGTGGGACGGGGGCAGGTGTTTACTCGGAAGGACCGAGGGTAAGTCATAGTATTTCCCTCGGAGCCCATGCAACGGTCTTTCAGGCCGAAATGTACGCCATCCTGCACTGTGTGCGGGAGAACAAGAGGAGGGGCTACACCAACAAGCGGATCCTCATAGCCACAGACAGCCAGGCAGCCCTTAAGGCACTAAGTAGCCCACGGGTAAATTCCTAGCTGGCGAGTGAGTCCCGAGACGAGACGAGCCACCTGGCTGGGCAGAATAAGGTGACCCTCATCTGGGTGCCGGGTCACTCGGGAGTCAAAGGCAATGAAGAAGCTGACAGTCTCGAGAAGAGAGGGTCAGCAGAACCATTTATGGGACCAGAACCGGCTCTGGGCGTGACAAAGAACACTTCCAGGGGAACCATTAAGTCCTGGGAAAGAAACCAACACAAGGTGTACTGGGCGGACTGTCCAGGGCTCAGACATGGGAAGTCAATAATAGACGGACCCAGTTTAAAGCGAGCTGTGGAGTTGCTAAATCTTAGCAGAGGACAGCTCCGAAACACAACAGGTCTCTTGACGGGACACATGGCCGTCAAGAAACACCTGCATAAAATGGAGCGGTTCGAAGAGGACCTCGCATGCAGACTCTGCGGCGAGGGGGAGGAATCAGCGCAGCACATCTTGTGCGAGTGTAAAGCTCTGAACCGCAAAAGGCAACTGATCTACGGTCAGTCTAGACCGGAGACAGAGCAATATAAAACTTCACCCTACCAATCGCTGCACAGAGTAGTTCAAGGCACAGTGATTTTGGAATGGGTGGAGTAAGACTAAGGGTATGCACAATCAACCAAATGTTGCAGTGCTATCGGGGCGGCAAGGCCGCTGACGAGCCCTGAGGAAAAAGGGTAATTGGTCGTTGTTCTCTATTTTGTAAGTAAACTTGATTGAAGGGAATTTACTGTTCAACTTATTAACAGAATTATTGATGATATCTTTACTGAGGTCCAATATGGCAAAAATATCGTCGACATATCTCAACCATACCCTCGGAAAATACACCAACGCCCAAGCAAACTCACTCTAAAATCGGCTCATGAAGGTTCAGCCACGAAGCCAGACAATGGGTATCTAATTGTGGTTTCCTCCATCTGCGGATAAAACTCCCTGCCAACTCGAAAGAAACTCTCAGACATGCATAGTGAAGTTAACTTAATATATTCCTCCACTTGCATGTCCGATAGACCTGTATCGATAGGGATGCTGGGGAACAACGACTAAGCATCAAAAGAGATCAGTACTTCATTTGGTTTTCACTTAATATCTTTGATTCTATCAATGAACTCAATTTTTCACCGAAAAACTAGGAGGTTGAATTTCCAATGTACTGAGCTCTTTCGATAACCATTTGCAAAGTTCATAAGTCGGCGAACCGATACCGGAGATTATTGCTCTCATTTCATTCCCCGGCTTATGGACCTCCGGGAGGCAATACATACAAGGTACAATTGGATTGGATAAGGTGGCCCTCCTGGTATTCTCATCTATTAAATTAATGCAACTTATGACTGTACTTTTAAACCGAGTTGTCATACCAGGAAGAGTATGTTAAAGTAATTCGGCTAAGGTGGCTAGTTTCAAAAAACATTGTGAGATTTGCGCAGGGTGGTTGGTTGGCTGTACACAGTTTCTATTTATAACATTTTGTGTTTATTGGAGCTGCCGTGATAACATACTAGCTGGTTACGCACCGAGATGGCGACCCTGTCGTACTCTCTCAATGTTTCAACAGAATATGCTCCAAGTCTGAGTATGTTGCTGGTCTGAAGGTACAGACATATTACCTGAATGTCAGTCTGGTTTCAGAAAAAAATAGAGATTTTATTGATAATGTTTTTACAGCCACTTCCATTATTCAGCTGCATCTAAGGCTGCCTGGTCGGAGAGTGTATGCTGCGTTTATTGACTTCACGAGAGCGTTCGACTCTGTGTGTCATGATATTCTCTGGCAGAAGCTTTAGCAGTATAAGGTCAGCAGGTCATTAATTTTTATTGTCAGACAGTTATACAACAACGTTGTTGTAAATATTAGAGTCGAAAGTGCCTTTACGAGGTAATTCAGAGTGAGCAGTGGAATTCTGCAGGGAGAAGTTCTCAGTCTTTTTCTTTTTGCTCTATTTATTGCAGATATGGAGGCCTCCTTTCGCAATAGAGGCGCTATAGATGGTGCAAACGACGTCGTAATTCTGCTTTATGCTGACAACCTTGTTATATTATAGGATACTCCTGTTGATTTAAATCGTAAGTTGAAAATACTTGAGGAGTATTGTTCCGCAAACATCCTCACTGTAAACAATGAAAAAATAAGATCATGTGCTTCACTAGATCTGGACACACTGTTGATAAGCTACATTTTACTTTTGAAGGTAGATCTTTGGAAATGGTAAATCAGTATACATACCTTGACGTCCAATTCTCCTCTTCTTCCCTGTTTCTCTCCATGTCCAAAATGATGGTAGACGGGTTGAGAATTTCGGTGGGTGCCATAATTTCTCTGTTTGCCCGTACAAAAATTGTAGACCATCTGTCAAGAGTGCATCTATAGACTCTATTATTGTGGGTTCAATACGCCACTGTTTTGATGTTTGGGGTCTTCGATATTGCAATTTGATTGAGAGAGTGCGGGTTGGTTTTATTAAGTATCTGTTTCGTCTCACGAGGCCTACAACCGACGCGATGGTCAGGTTTGAGTTTGGAGCAATTCATATACTCTACACTGCTATTAGCCTAGCTTTTGGCTGGATGGTCAAGTTTTGTGCGATGGATGATAGTCGTTTACCCAAAATTTGTCTCAAACGTATGTTAATTCTTAGAGATGCTACTGCTAAATATAACTGGTGTGCACAGACTATATAAATGTTTAGACATCTGGGCATAGACTTTACGTGGGAAAATGTATCTCTCTTATGGCTAATCTAAAATCGAGCTGTAATTCTGCAAAAGTTACAGAATATACTACTTGAAAAGCACCGTCAGTTAGCCACGGGGTCTTCTTATACAGTCCTGTACACTCGACTGACATTTGCGGCGCAATTTTTCCAACCTTACCTCATGTTAGGATTGCCGTCTAGCTCGGTGTGTATCCTGGCTCAGTTACGAACCTCTTCGAGTAAATTTTTCAAGTTAACAGCTAACGGTATCAATCACGGAATTAATCTTGATAGTTTCTGTACAGTCTGTAATATGAATAAACCAAAGTCTTTGGGGCACATCATGTTTGAGTGTCCGGCCTACAAGTCGGTCCGCAATTCGACAGTAAAAACATTGAAATATTATGATGGCCTGGCCTGCCTCTTGTCGAGTTCGGATAGGCTGGGACTAAGGGTGCTCTGTACATCATATATTGTTAATGTGTGTAAGATTCGTCTCTTTATTATAGAGGGGCGAGTGCGAGGGAGAATCTGCGGTTTTATTTTGTATAGAAAGTATTTTTAAAGTAATATTTGTATCACCATGACAATGAAATTTCTTTTTCCTTTCGGTTGTTAATTTTTAAGCTTATATCAATGGGTTTAAAAACGAACACTTTTGTAATTATAGACTAACTAGTTAGGTTAAGTGATCCAAGCTCTTGTAATAAGTTATATCTTACTACAAATAGATTCTGAGTTGATTTTATTTGAAGTCTGACTATGATTATTTTTCTGTTAAAAGACTGAGCTTGGACATTGTAGATGGAAAATGGGTTGGGGTGATTCTGCTTTTATTTCATTTCTCTGTTAGTAAATATTTTCGTACAAAATTCACCAAGAAGAAATTATAATTAGATAAAACTAATACGATAGATAAGTTTTATCTTAGAATGTTAAAGCTCTCAAATTGATTGGCATTAAGTTCGCTGAGCTCGAATTTAGAGATACACGGTAGTTAATAAAACGTTTTTTTTTCAGCCATACGGACAAACCAGTTAGTTTCAGTCCTAAAAAAGGAATTACAATTAAAATCAACTTTAAAGCAGAGTGTAATTATAACGAGCTCAAATCGACATTTGAAATCAGATGGCAAGCAGGTAAGCCATGGTTAAATTTGTCATTTGAGAAATAATGTTTTGTAAATTTTTGTGCCATATTAGCTTTATATCGGGAAAACCATTTATAAAGAACTAGCGAGTACCCGACATGCGTTGCAATGCCACTGAAAGAGAGAAACCGTTCGTGATTGAAATAATTGTACTTACGTATGTTTGCCAAGAATTGTTTCGATTGGTTTGTGTCACCGGATACCGCCGGATACCAACCTTGATAATGGTTCGGGTGATCAACGTTTTTCTGGGAATTTCACTTTTCCAACTGCGCAGCACATCCCTGGGTTTTCGTTCTTATATTTGATGTCACTGCAATGCACGCACACTTTATCCATTTTTTCAGTAACAACACTTGGACGACGGCTATAATCATAATTAGCACCGTAATATAGTGCATTTAGATTTAAATCAGCATCCAGCGTTCGTCTGGATCGAGTATGGGTTACTCGGTCGACGAACGGGCTTGAGTAGTGTGACGGTCACTTGGGGTGGCCGGGGGTTAATACTAGTTTTCCCTAATATGGGGAATTTTCGGTCTCCCGGGACATGGCTTTACGACGGGATCCTGTTCGAGCGCCAACGCCTATAGAGTTTCTTTCAGGGAGTAGGCGTGCTCCCTCGGGATATTCACCCCTTTCCCAAGTCACTATCGACGGACACACAAGCCCAGGGTAGATTCTAGTGGAGACAGCGTCCTCCTAAGTTAAGACGAAGTCTCCCGGGACTTCTGGTTATTTATTAAATAGCTATTGTTAAAGTTTACTTGGGTGGATATTCTGGAAAGAATAAATGAAAAATCGAGTAAATTAAAATACAATTCTATTCCCTAATTATATACTCAAAGAAATAACGGAGTCCTGCTACCAGGAAACCTAGCAATTATGGGCGGCCAGAGGCAGAGGTGGTTATTTGGCTTTAAAACGAAGGCTACGCGTGGGTTGTACGGGGAAGCTAAAGCGGCAATGTTTAAGCGGTGCAGGTTGGCGGCAAGATAGTGAATAATAGCGGGTGTTCCCAAGCGGGCATGCAACTTACAGGGTGCATCGGACACTACATCAAGCTAAGCTAGCCGCTTTCTAATAGGTATGGCACCAACAGGTATTATCTACGGCCCACCATCCATACGTTCTCACTCACACGCTCGGGGAATCTTTGCTCGGCGCAAAAGAGGCCCGCCCCTGTTCCCGGATTTACACCCCCTCTGAACGGGGCTGCGGACGACTCCGAACGCCCGGCGCCGCCTGGCTGTCTCGATCCGGACCAGCGCAGTCGCTGCAATACGAATCTACCACAGCCTAGGAATATCCTGGTTACGATTCTCCCAAAAAAACACAGGGGCGGCCGCCCAAAGGACTGTTTTCGACTGTCCCGGATAATGCAATCACTACAACAGGGACGACTCTAGCGCCTTCGTGCGGCCGGATGCCCCCGCGATCCCAGGAGGACCGAAACTTCGGAATGCAGCCCCCAACCCCAGATCAGCCCCCCAACGGAGACAGGAGAAAAACGATCCCACCCTCGAGAGGACGGGAAGCACCCACACACCGCCGATTCGATCCACCCGGGCCAGACCGGGAGGCGGAATACCACCGGGCTGTTTCAACCCAAGACAATACAGTCGCTGCAACGTGGATTTACTACAGCCCAGGAATATCCCCACTCCGATACCCTTATTCGGGATGCAGGGGCGGCTTCACGGAAGGTTGTTTTTGACTGGAACTGATAATGCATTCACTACAACAGTCTCGATGCACTATTCCTCCGCTCGGCTTCTCCTGTGATCCCGGGAGAATCGGGACCGTGGCCCCAACCGCCCAGGCAAAGCCCGCGAGCATCGCCAGCGGCGCCCCTGGTGATGATGTCGGACAGCGGCTCTCAGCAGACCGCGCCGCACCTCCCGAAGGCCCCCAGCACCATGACGGAGCGTGCAACAATTCTACTACGGGCCCGCTTAATAGTATTACGCTTTCACCTACCTGGGGTATTCTCAGGTGACGATGTTTACTAAACAACCTCTGCGGCGGTGGCCTCGTGAATCGGCGGCCTCGCTCTGCTTACTGGTCTTCTCTTAAACCTCAGGGACTTTACAATTTCACTTCTTTGCGACGGACGTAATAGCTTGCTCGCGGTGACTCTAGAACTGACAACTCTCCGTCGGCGTTCCGTCCGGCCACAATTCTTTTCCGAAATCGCGGCCGCCTAATTGCCCCCACTACTAATTATTCTGTTAGACATGCCCGATTTCCTATATTACTCCACGGAAAATGTTGGAAAATATTCCAACCTTCGCAAATGATAATTGCAGTTTATGGTGTAACATAATGCAGTGGATATGACGGTAAATTAGGCCGGGCAATCTCTCCAGGATTAGTAACTTCGTGACAGTAGTATGTACTCGAACGATTTCCAATCTTGCTTCCCGTTGCTCATCTGTTTCTGAAGCTCGTGATGCCCTTCTCTTTCGTGTTTGAGATGCTCATCGACCGGCCTGTTGGGTGGTGTAATTGATTTTACTGTGAAAGTAATATCGACCGGCAACTAGAATTTCAAAATCAACACCAGTCACCAAACACGCCAACTGAAATGTCTCTGTCTTTACTTCACTCCAATTTAGTAACACGTGCCTGAAACATGGGAATAACTTATAACCGCATACACTGAGTACAATGTCTATGTCTGTATTTATATCACGTCACTTTTGTAACGCATATGTACTTGCCCACACAGCACACGGACGTACATTAAATATCCAATGGATATCCACGATGGATATCCAGGACATCCAATGGATATACATGGATATCCAATGGACATCTAATGGACATACAGATGTCCTAGCACTATCCATCTATCTGGATATCCATGTGGATATATATTGGATGTTGTATGGATGTACATGTGGTCACGAAATGCATATCCATTATACATCTAATGGATATTGTATGGATAAACATGTGGTCATTGAATGGATACCACTTTTACATGAAATAAATATTCGATGCTAACCTGCCACCATTCTCTGTCTAACCTCATCCTCTCAATGAAACACTAATATAAGCAAACATATATTTTATTGTCTTCTAAAATCATTTAAAGAACTTTATCACCTTGATCCATGATTTGGCTCAGATCTGCATTCTAGCTGTAAAGAAAAAGGCACTGCTTAAAACTAATAAGACAATCTAATAATTAATATAAACAAATGTTTATAAATATTACTTTCATTACTCTAGCTATAACTACAACAGTTTAGTGGTTATTTCAAAATAATAGGTAATAGCTGTTATATATAATATTGAGTATCATGGCGGAACTGACTTAAATAATAATAATAACAGGCCTTCATTGAAAAAGAAAATTAACAAAAAGAACACTACAATAAAAAATGATACATATCAACCCGCACGATGGCGATGTCTAGCAAACTCTGCTATTCCACTTAACCCCCGCACATATTGTTTACAGGAAAACACAAATGCATGGCGAACAAACCCTTCAAACGCAAAAAGCCAAACCCAAACAATTCACAAACCATTCTTCTTACCCCGCATCTCCACCTTCGCATCATGTAACGATCCTAGAAAATTTTAAACCCTCGTAACAGAAGGATAAGGTAATCGTTCAAGAGATATTAAGGTATAGCACCTATAAAAGACCGAGAGTATTTATTTGGTTGTTAATTGCGAGTGATATCTTATGATTGACCTCAAGGGGATCCAAATCTGGACGATTTAATTCACCAGAAGAATTAATTTGATTTACTTGCTCAATAACCTTTATCAGTAAATTTAAGTGTATATATATATATATATATATATATATATATATATATATATATATATATATATATATATATATATATATATATATATATATATATATATATATATATTCATAATTCTTTTGGCAGCGCAAGCTAAAATTCTATATATCTACTAACTAAATATCTTCAAATAAATTAATACCAGTAATAGTGTCCTGACTTGGAGATCTCATACATCCTTGTTCCCCTTAGCTTCTGCACTTTCCGAAAAATTTGCCGCTTTGCTTGCTTCCTTAAGAACTCTATTTTAATTGGCTTTTCGATTTCCTTACCAAGCATATAAACATCATCAATGTCAGGAGAATCAAGTTGTATCTCTAGTTTATCAAAGAACTTCTCACGTACTATCCTTACCAGGTCTTCCCCCCCTTGCTGATTCACTCTCCCGCCCCTAAATTACAACATTGTTTCGCCTCTTAAACCGTTGAAATTCCTCAGCTGTCTCACGAAGTTGATGGTTCTCGGCCTCCAAATGTCGAATTGTTAATATAGATTCATGCAGATTCTCTGACAATTGAAAAATCATCTGGTTAATATGTTCATTAACTCGTACCTGCTCTGTTCTATGGCCCTCAATATGTCCTTATTAAAATCTCCTTTACTTTCAGACATGATATATATATATATATATATATATATATATATATATATATATATATATATATATATATATATATATATATATATATATATACATATACACGAAATAATGTATGTGTATGGAGAACAACAGAAATATATTTATTTATAGTCAACACTGTTATCGTCCGGTGATAAGCTTTCTTGTAGACCGTGGGTTATTTTTTACAATTATTCCACGGTAATCCAGGAATATCTTATGTCACACAACTTCGAGAATTAAACCAACGTGCTTTTACAGCTATAAATAATATTGCTATTTACGTAAATAGGTATTATGTGAAAACTGGAACCTCTGATTAGCACTGATAAGTACACTTGGAGAACCCAAATCACCACAACACATATTTTAAAGACCTTACGATCGTTACGCTGACGACGTCAGCGTCATCAGGGGATGAAAAATTCTAAAACGAAATCAACAGCTACAGTGTATTTATATCGCACCTAGGTAACGAACTAATCCGAAGTAAAAATTGTAGTCGGCGATCGTTTGTCTATTGTGTCAATATTGAACGGACGAGGTCGTAGAACTACTTTAATCTTCTGGTTGACAAATTTATGAGCTTTTATCTAATTTAAGGATAATGGGCTTAAAATGAAAGGTACCGAGATATTTCAGGAAGCTACACGTTCATTTTGATCTAGAAATTTCACTATGTGAATATTGGAGCCCCTAAAGAACGCCGACAAGCACATCTGGCGAACAGATCAATAACAGCCGCTTATCTTTAAAAAAAACCAAAACAAGTATTTATATTGCCTTCTCAGATACAAATACTTGTTTTTACGTAGAATGAAAAATCAATATAAATACTTGTTTTTATGTAGACTTTTAGTTGAATTATTTATCCTTTGTTAAAGTTAACAATGTAAGCCAAACACTCGGTTTGTTTCTTAAAAAAGATGGTCCACGACTCCTTGACTCATACTTTTGGTATTACATTCGTATTACTTTCGCACACATTTTAGTGAATTTTCTTAAAAAAAATTCACCAATGAGGAGATCCCGACTTTTGAATTTTGAAAAAATTTCTTCAAATGAGCGCTAATTAGGCCCCCCAGAACACATATCCGGGGTCAGTTTCAATTTTTATATGTTTATATATATATATATATATATATATATATATATATATATATATATATATATATATATATATATATATATATATATATATATATATATATATATATAGATATATATATATATATATATATATATATATATATATATATATATATATATATATATATATATATATATATATATATTTATATATATATGTATCACACCGATAACTCAAAAAATTATGCACCGATTTTGATTAAATTTGGTGAGTACCTTCCTTTTACAAATGGCTTGGATAAGTTCGTTAGCGAGGAAAATCGGCCCAGGTTTTCCTGGAAAATTTTGAGTTTTCTTTCGAAAAAAATTGTAAAAAATTTATATCTCCAAAATTAACAAAGTAAGGGCAACCAAATTTGGTACCCAGGTTTATATCCTTATACGTAAGCTACCTACCAAAATTTAGCTCTGTAGATCAAAAGACAAAAAAGTTATAGGCATTTAAATAAAAATTTATTGGGATTTTCCTCAAAATGTCAAAGTTGCGATTTAAAACGTCAAAAATTGGCAACATTTAGGCAAAGAACTTGAATCTAGTACGGGCTATGGAAAGAAAATTTCTCAAGAAGAATGTTTTACAAACCCTGAAGTCTTAGTTTCAACCGTCATTGTCCTTCATTTTACTAAAATATTTCCAGAAAATTCATTTAATATAGACCCTTTCTCTGATGCTTGGCAGTAGTCTTAGCTATAGAGTTTATCGTTTAATGTTATATAATTTTTGTCGAATTTTCGTAAAAAATCAATAAAGCTCAATATATCCGTTATTATACAAGATATGAAAAAATTTTTATATATTAATTATAGGGTGTCTTGAGCTACATCTTAAAAAAATATTTCTACAATCATAGGGTGGCCCATAAGTCGTTGGTGATACAAATTTTCTTATTTTTTTAATCAAACATACCTTTAGGTTATTGCATTTTTGCATTTTCCATCGAAATAGAATGCATCTTTGTAAGAAAAGAAGTTCTGGATGCAGCAAGTGCGTTATGGTAGCGAATTTTGATCAAATGCTTCATATTTTAATAGCTCAATTTGCTATTAACCTATAAGGTTGACCAATAAACGAGTTTTTGTGGGAACACTTTAAGTTTACTTTTGGAAATTTTTGTACATTTTCACACAATAAAGTTATTTTAATGAAACATGGAACATTGTTTTTACTATATTGGTTATACTGGTAACCAAAGTTGATGCCTGCTTTCTTAAATAAAAAGAAAACAGACATATTTGCAATAAAAACATATTTAAGAAAATTCACTACCATAACGCACTTGCTGCGTCCCGAGTTTTTAATATCAGTGAAACTTTATATGTTTTTACAGATGACGGACCTCGTGTAGTTACAGCAGAAGCGAAAAAACATCCTACGCAACTGGTGTTGAAACCATATTTCAGTAACCCTGGACGGTATAGTGTTTACGTTTCCAGCTTACAAATCTTGGGTAAAGATGATGCGATCTTGGGAGAAATAAAGGACAAATATGTGGTGAGATTTTTGCAGAAACATTCTTAGACCAGATAATTTAATGAAAGTTAACTCAGGTTTGTTTACATATATACAGGCTGGCGCATTTTTAGTGTAAAGCTCAATATATCCGTTAATGTACAAGATGCCTCATAAGTGGTACACAAGTGATACAAGTTTTCTTTTGTTTAATGAAACACCCTTTTCATTATTACTGCATTTTTCATCGAATTTGAATGCATCCTTGCAAGGAAAAAATTTTATATCGTCCACCGTTTTTGAGTTATTTCAATTGTTTTGCAACTTTTTACATTTTTCGCACAAATAAAAAATTGCGATTCGGCGTTTTTGCTAACGGAAATCGGAGTCCCATGAAAATAACGCATTTAGGAAAGTTTTCAACTATATTATTCGTCAAAAAAATCGAGATGCCATATACAGGTGCTCTCAAATAGTGGCTGAATTTGAGAAAAATCACAAATTGACATAACTCAATGTTTTCTAAATAGAACAGCCTGCATTTAATGTTTTAGAAGAGAACGGCATGCCTTCTGCTCCAATTCTTGTATAATACTCCCTATACCTAAAGACCCTAGTTTTCTCCAAATGTTAAAATAAAACATAAAAAACATATATTCATCAAGCTGGATTCGATTATGCAACCGTCTGCGTAGCAGTCCAGGACGCTTCCAATGCTATATCTGCTAATACGCCAACTAACGTTTTTTCCACATGACAAGACACGGGCTTCATGCCCGGGGTAGTATATGAAAAGTATACGTAACCATTAATTACAGAATTAGTAGAATTGCCATTGAAACTCATTCAAGGATTGTTTCGGTCTTATATGATATCTTATGTTTACTACCACTATATATGTGACAGCATTATATATATATATATATATATATATATATATATATATATATATATATATATATATATATATATATATGCTGCGCTAAAACTGTATTTGGGGCCGTTCATTAAGCTACAAATGTAGTGTATTTTACCAGTTGATTAAATTCCCCAGTTAAATAACAATCACTTGGCAATTTTTTAATTTCATTTCGGCTGTAATTTTCCTTAATTGCGGCCGAGATTACACGATTGGTGGTTCGGGTAGTATGTATTATGCCTGATATATATTTAGTTTGGTTACCGTTGATGTATGGTTTATACCTGTTGTATGAATCACTCTACGCGTGGCAGTTAACTACTCTTTCTGTCAGGCATTGGACTTTAACCACTAAGTTGTTTCAACGCATGTCTTTGGGATTTTATTTTTAATTTGGAAAAAACTCTACATATTGTGTACCAAATTACTTCAAATTCACAACATAGGTTTATTTGCACTACTTCTAACCACATGTAAAGTCTCATTCCAGTAGTAGTAGTAGTAGCAGTGGTGGGGAGGCCAACGCCAAGCAAGTAGGCCACAATGGGCCTTTTTGCCAACCCCAGCAACCCAGCAACCATGCTCTACTCTTCCTCGGTTCCGTCGCCAAACCGCCTCGACCTCGAGATGACGGCCTTGAATTGGACGGTACTTACCTGATTCATCTGTAGAGTCTTCCATCCGAACAATTCTGCTCGAAGACTCCCAAAAGCTTCGCATTCACACAGGTAGTGGTAGGACGTTTCTTCATCCTCGCCGCATTCCTGGCAAATGGGATCCCTCTCTACGCCTATCAATGTGAGATGTCTTCTAAGGGCGCAGTGGCCTGTCAGCACTCCAAGGATGTGGCGAAGCGTAGGTCGACTCCTTCCAAGTATCCAGACAGCTTTATTTCTGTCCGGCTCCTCAACGAAGTCCGTCGCCTGCCTGCAGCCACCTACAGACCCCAGTGACTCTCCATTGCTTCCTCGCTCCACCTGTCTAAGGCGACAGAGACTGTCTTCCTACTTATGCCTATCGAAGGCTCCGGGCCACAGAACGGCCGCCGGGAACCGAGTCTTGCGAGATTATTCGCCACCTCATTCCCTGCTACGCCACAGTGTCCCGGAACCCACACCAGTTGCACCTCCTTCGTCCTGGATAGCCCTCCGAGGGCGTCAGCGCACTCCTGAACCAGTTTTGACCTGATTCTGGTCGCGCAGACTGCCCGGAGGACCGCCTGGCTATCCGAGCAGATGTACACACATTTCTGGGGACTCCTCTTCACATTCTGTCTATTGGCCACAGACAGGATAGCATACACCTCTGTTTCAAATGCCGTGGTATATGCGCCGAGAGCATAGCTCTCGCGCACCCCCAGGCCCTCGATGTATATTCCTGCCCCGAAGGATTGTTGGTCCTCCAGCCGCGATCCGTCGGTGAAACAGACCAGGCTTGCGGGCTGGAATGCAACCTCATTTTCCCTCCACTGATCCCTACTGGGGATCCTGAGGGTGTATGGCCTAGTCAACCTAATATCGTCCTCGGCATCCCGCACCTTTATGGCGGAAATCGGAATTTCCTTTTCCACCTCCTTGGCGACTCTTGCAAGCCCTATTACTGCTCCCTCTCCGCACCAGTTTCCTGAGTCCCGCATTCTAAGATGCGACGCCATAGCCTCCCTTCTGATACAGATGGGGAGCGGTGGCAGCATCAACAGGACCTCTAGCGCGGCTGAGGGTGTCGTCCTCATAGCGCCTGTGATACCCAGGATTGCCAGCCTTTGGAGTTTGGCCAGCTTCCTGCTGGTAGTTTGGTTCACACCACACCACCAGACCAACGCCCCATAGATAATTCTCGGCTTGACGATCGCAGTGTAGATCCAATAAAGGATCCGAGGATTTAGTCCCCAGGTCCTCCCTATCACACGACGCAGTTACTCTGATACTTAAAAAAATATAGCGTTTTCAAAAAGTTTTACCCGATTTTCCACCGGAAAAACTTGAGCATAAAGGCTGATTAACGAACTCGACCTCGGTTTATATATATATATATATATATATATATATATATATATATATATATATATATATATATATATATATATATATATATATACATATATATATATATATATATATATATATATATATATATATATATATATATATATATATATATATAAATATAAAAATTGAAACTGACCTCGGATATGTGTTCTAGGGGGCCTAATTAGCAGCGCTCATTAGAAGAAATTTTTTCAAAATTCATAAGTCGGCATCTCCTCATTAGTGATTTTTTAAAAAGAAAATTCACTAAAATACTGGACGCAGCAAGTGCGTTATGGTGGCGAATTTTCATAGAACTGTTTTTAATGTTGAGTATGTTTTTTTATAGAAAGACATGAAAAGGGTATGGTCATTTTACATTCAGTTTTGGAATGATCGCTTTTTTTAGCGGCCACGAATAAAACTAGCATGCTTTGATAGTACCTCATACAACATATGTAATAATGGTGAAAAAAGATTTCAAAATTGTGTCGGGGCTGAGATATACAGGGTGATTCATTAGGTGAGCGACATTCATATCTAGGTAAATATGGTAACTAGAGCTTTGGGAAAAAAGCTATTCGAAAAGTTATTTTAGGTATAATTCAGGCACTTTTTTTTATTTTCTTATTATTGTCACCAGATGGCACTGTTCGGTTAAAAGTTATTGAAGGCTGTTATCTCAAAATATTCCTGTTACAATGTTATCTTCTTTTTTACTTTTCCTGAAACACCTAATCTTATTCAATATTTATTGTCTAAGATACGACCCACTCATACAGGGTGTTCACGGGAATCATTTAGAATAGCTATATCTGTTAGTATTTGAGCTATAATGTGGTTCAAACGGGGCAAGTTATTCAGTTGTTCACAATCCATTTGGATTCTGATGTCAAAAAACAATCACGCATCGAATTGCTAATATTGACGAATCAAGTTAACTGTTCTTAGTTGAACGCTAGGTATTTTTCCGGCTACTTGAACTGAAAATTCGATTGTTCATCTTGTTAAGCTAACACGTTCTAGTCGATTCTGCATAGTTCCAGAGATATCTAGATCTGGATGTGTTTGATCACGGGTTCGCTTACAATAGTCACCTCTGTTATTGAAGCTACAATGTGAGGAGGTATCTTACATGAAGTCCCAACGGACGTGTCCGGTTCTGGTGTATGAGTCGGTTTCCCTTATAAACAAAAGTGATGATGGCTCCTCCTTGTACAAAAGCTTCCGGAGATAAAATACCCCTCCATTCGGATCTACGGGAGAGGGGTGTACAGGGGGCACCGGAATCAAGATTCAACATATCCTTCTCGAATATATGTGGCCTAAATTCTAACCTGAATTCCGTCCACCATTTCCTCCACGCTAATATGCCCCAACTACTCTTCCTCACCGAACCCCAACTCAGTGCCAAAACAGCCACTAATCACCTTAATTTCCCGGGGTATGAGCTCCTTACTTGCTTTAGATTGCATGGCGGCAATCTACTCTGCACCAGACTCTCCAATTTAGAAGCTGGAAGAGAAGACATACTTTGGATTAAACTCTCTCTCTCTCAGGGCTGCAACTAAATTCATCTGTTGCATTTACCGGTCACCTTCTGACAACAACTTTGTCCAGCTCTTCGACTAAAATTAACTAATGAGGAGATCCTGACATTTGAATTTTTAAAAACTTTCTTCAAATGAGCGCTAATTAGGCCCCCTAGAACACATATCCGAGGTCAGTTTCAATTGTTATATGTTTATATACTATGGTACGCAGGTTTATATCATAGGTAAGTTACCTACTAAAACTTAGCTCTCTAGGTTGAAAGACAAAAAAGTTATAGGCATTAAAAAAATTGGGTTTTCCTCAAAACGTGAAAGTCGCGATTTAAAATGTCAAAATTGGTAATATTTAGGCAAAGAACCTGAAACTAATATGAGCTATGGAAAGAAAATGTCTCAAGAAGAATGTTTTGCGAAGCTTGAAGTCTTATTTTCAATCGTCATTGTCCTTCGTATTATTAAAATATTTCCAGAAAATTCATTTCAAATAGACCCTTTCTCTGATGCTTTGGCAGTATCCGTGGCTATATAGTTTATCGTTTAGTGGTATATAATTTTTGTCGAATTTTCGTAAAAAATAAATTAAGCTCAATATATCCGTTATTATACAAGATACGAAAAAAAATTGTATACATTAATTATAGGGTGTCTTGAGCTACATATTAAAAAAATATTTCTACAGTTACAGGCTGGCCCATAAGTCCTTGGCGATTCAAATTTTTTGTTTTTTTAATCGAAGACGCCTTGTGTTATTGCATTTTCGCATTTTCCATCGAAATATAATACATGTTTGTCAGAAAAGAAATTCGAAACGCAGCTAGTTCGTTATGGTAGCGAATTTTCATTAAATACTTCAAATTTGAATAGATTAATTTGCTATTAACCTATAAGGTTAACCAAGAAACCAGTTTTTTCGGGAACACTTTAAGTTTAGTTTCGGAAATTTTTGTACATTTTCAAACAATAAAGTTATTTTGATGAAACCTGGCATATTGTTTCTACTATATATGTCTGCTTTTTAAAAAAAAAAACATATTTACTATTAAAAACATTTTTATGAACATTTACTACACTAACGCACTTGCTGCGTTCAGACTTTTAATAATATGCCTTGCCAATTTTTATTTATCTGATAACTAATTTAAATGCTTTTAGTGTGACTTTGACCTTATTCCTGAGAAGCCTGTTGCATTTATTAATGGAGGTTCTGAGAGGAATGCTAGACCAGGTACTACGGTGGTGGTAATGGGTGGTAATTCCAAAAACTATGATGTTGTTGAACAAGATTCACAAGGATTAAATTTTACATGGGAGTGTGTCATATTACCAGCTGAAAAACCATGTGGAATCGAAATCAGCAAAACCGACCGTAAGTTTCTCCTCACTTATAGACTTTATATCACGTTTCAGTTAACTCGCACAGTAAGTCACTAAAACAAAACTGATAATAATGTTAAGTAATTGTCAAAGTTTCCGTGCTGAATAATTATTATATAGTGCTAGCAATGTTGGGGAGGCTAGCGCCAGGCAGGTAGGCCACATCGGCATCCATGCCCTACTTCGTCTCGGTTTCGTCACCAAACCTCCTCGACCTCGAAATAAAGGTCATTGAACGGGACGTACTTAGATCCTTTGAAGAATCCTCGAACCAAACAATTCTGTTAGAAGACTCCCAATAGAATCATATTCACACAGGTAGTGTTATGAGGTTTCTACAGTCTCGCCGCATTCCTGGCAAATGGGATCCCTCTCGAGACCGACCAATGTGAGGTGTGTTCTGAGAGTACAGTGGCCTGTTAGCACCCCAATGGTGCGGCGACGCGCAGAGTGACTCCTACCAAGAAGGCAGACAGTCTTTCTTCTATCCGGCCTCTCCATGAAGTCGTTCGCTCGTCTACTGCCACTAACCGACCTCCAGTACTCCTCCATGGGCTTATGCCCATATCAGGCCGCGGGCCACAGAACAGCAGCCGGAAACCGAGCCTTGCAAGGTAATTCGCCACCTCATTCCCCGCCAGGCCACAGTATCCCGGAACCCACATAAGTTGTAACTTCTTTGTCCTTGATAGCGCGTTAGCGCACTTCTGAACCCGCAGTGATCTAATTCCGGGCGCGCAGACATCCCGGAGGGCCGCCTGACTATCCGAGCAAATGTATACACATTTCTCGGGGCTCATCCTCACATCCTGTCGATTAGCTATAGACAGGATAGCGTATACCTCCATTTTGAGTGCCGTGGTATATATGCCTAGAGCATAACTCTCTCGCACACCCAGGCCATCGATATAGATTCCTGCCCCCAATAAGTTCTGCTGCTCAAAGACGGTATGGAGTTGTAAATCTGCCCTTAACAAATTGGGCAGCTGTAATGAGGTGTCGCTGGTCTGGATACCGGGTCACTCGGACCATGATGGCAACGTTGCGGCAGACGCGCTTGCCAGGAGTGGTGCCCAGTGTGACTTTGTCGGACCGGAACCGGTGCTGGGAATAACATCTTGCACAGCAAAACGCACCTTAAAGACCTGGACAGATAAAAGGACAATTCAATATTGGCAAAATCTTCCAGGATTAGCTCACTCTAAGGCCTTCATAAATGGCCTGTCTGAGTCAAGGGCTAAGAAACTTCTAGAGTTGAACAGACAACAACTGAGTACTCTAGTCGGCCTGTATACAGGACACTGTCGCTTGCGGCATCACATGCACCGTATTGGGATCGGTCAGGAGACCGAGTGCCGGCTGTGTATGGAGAATGACGAAACAGCAGAGCACGTGCTGTGTTCCTGTCCGGCAGCGGATAGGACTAGACACCTGCTCTTTGGCAAGGTAAAGCTTGCTCCAGAGGATCTGGATCAACTTTCGCCCGCAAAGGTTATCGACCTCTGTAGGAGGCTGGATTTGTTGGGCGAAATATAGACATTAGGCGTGAGCCACAATAGACCTTATGGTCGCGGTGGAGGGACCGATGTGGACCACTCACAATCTAACCTAACCTAACCTAAGTTCTGCTCCTCCAGCCGTGATCCGTCAGTAAAACAGAGCAGGCTAGCAGGTTGGAAAGCAACTTTATTATCCCTCCATCGATCCTAGCTGGGGGTATATGTCCTAGTCAGCGTAATATAGTCCTCTGGATTTCGTATTTGATGGCAGACACTGGGATTTCCTTTTCCACCCCCTTGACAACTTTTGCATGTCCTGTGATTGCTCCGCACCACACCAGTTTCTGGAGTCTCGCATTCTTAGATGCGACGCCATAGCCTCCCTTCTAATGGAGAGGGCAAGTTGTGGCAGTATCAGCAAGATTTCTTGCGCGACTGCGGATGTCGTCTTCATAGCGGCGGTGATACCCAGACTTGTCAACCTTTGAAGTTTGGCCAGCTTCTGGGTAGCAGTTTGGTTCACACAGCACCACCAGACCACTACCCCATAAAGCACCCTTGGTGTGACGATCGCAGTGTAAATCCAACGAACGACTCGAGGATTAAGTCCCCAGGTACTGTCTATCACACGGCGCAACTGCCAGAGGGTCGCTACTCCCTTCCTCACTGCTCGTTCTATTTGCGACTCCCCATAATAATTTGGAGTCCAGGACCATCCCCAGATATTTGACCTCCCGCACTAAGGCCAAAGCATTTCCAAATAATGCCGGATAACGTATTTAGAATAGTTGTTGAAAGCGAACAACATAAGTAGTGAGGTTTGCAAAGAATATTTAACCTTAACAAACCTTTGTATAAACAAAATATTTTCACTAAGTAAAGATTAGAACCTGTGATAAGCAGTGATAAGTGCACTTGGAGAACCCAAATCACCATAACACATCTTTCTAAAGACCTGACGATTGCTTCACTAACAAAGTTCGCGTTATCAGACGATGAAAAATTCTACATTTTTCATTCTCTAATGACGCTAACTTTGTTATTGAAGCGATCATCAGGTGTTTAAAAAGATTTGTTGTGGTGATTTGGGTTCTCCAAGTGTACTTACAATATTTTTCATAACAAGATGTTCTATGTCTGTTGACCTGGACAATAAAAGGGTGCATTTGCTGTGTTCTCCTGGTATATATGTTGTGGCAGCAGGTGGAGGAACTATGGAAGAAAGCTCCTCTGAGCAGTGCCCGTGCAGATATCTATAAAATAGAGAGAGGTCACCAACGGCACGTCGGTGGGCAAGGGATGGCAGCCTTTGGGTAAGGGTAGGGTCACCGATGAGACGTATAGCTCTCTTCTGAATAGAGTCCAGGATAGCGAGTGTAGAAGTGGCAGCGACACCCTAGAGGTGGGAGCAGTATTCAAGGTTTAGCCTTATTTGTGAAGTATATAAGGTATAGAGATTAGCTGTTGAAAAGTATTTGCGATCCCAAAAGAGGAAACCTCATTTATTAGCAGCCGCTTCTGCAATTGATGGGAGATGTTGGCGCCAATTGAGATTTTGATCCACAGAAATGCCTCATTTATTTGAATAACTTGGTTGTTCATTGTGATGGGTCTAGGGCTGGTGTATCTCTTATAAGATAGAAAGCAAGACTGAGATTTGGTGGAGTTGAATTGTGCAAGATTTCTACTTCCCCAGTATAATATTTTTTGGAGATCCACAGAGACAGAACCCTCCGTGAGTAATTGGGGTAAAGAGACAGGCTTAGAATATTGTATATTTGAGTGAAGGTTGCTGGCGTCCGCGTAACTGTGAACTGGTTTGGATGTGCTAGAGAAAGGGTCATTGATGTGGAGAAGAAACAAAGTAGGGGCTAAAGCTGAACCTTGAGGGACTCCTGCATTAATTGGATACAGTTTAGAGGATTGGCCATCCACTTCGACATAAATGCTCCGGTTGGAAAGGAACTTTGATGTCCAGGTACAAAGTTTCGGTGGTAGGCCATAGGCCGGAAGTTTATTAAGCAGCGCTGCGTGCCAGACCTGCTCGAATGCTTTGGATATGTCTAGAGCGACAATCTGGGATTCACCGTGTAGTTCCATAGACTTGTTCCAAGAATGGGTGACAAAGAAAAGAAGGTCGGCAGTTGATCTGCGCTGACGGAATCCATACTGCCTGTCGTGGATTAGACTGTGTTTTTCAAGAAATTTTAGTAATTCGGTGTTTATATACTTTTCCATCACTTTAGAGACGACTGAAAGGAGAAAAATAGGCCAGTAGTTGCTAGGAAGCGTTTTGGGTCCTTTCTTGGGAACGGGTTGTACTCGAGCAGTTTTCCAGTTACTAGGGAATATGCCTCTATTGTAAGATGTCTGAAACAGACGAGTTAGGACAGGAGCAAGTTTTGGTGCGCATTTTTTGAGAACAATTGCTGGGATGTCGTCAAGGCAGGAGGCTTTTTTGGTCTTAAGAGAAGAGAGCTTCTTTCGTAACTTTTTAGTTTTGAAAATTATATCCGTCATTTTAAGCGCGACATTGGGGACTGTTGGTGGTTGAACATTTGGAGGTGGGTTGAGAGTAGAATTGCCGGCGAACAACGAGGCAAAGAGTTCAGCCTTGCCCAGGGCGGTATAAACAATTTCATA
Source organism: Tillus elongatus (assembly GCA_964006375.1). Taxonomy (NCBI): domain Eukaryota; kingdom Metazoa; phylum Arthropoda; class Insecta; order Coleoptera; family Cleridae; genus Tillus; species Tillus elongatus. The sequence goes on along the minus strand of OZ023268.1, from coordinate 140,288,513 downwards.
GCCTGAAAGAACAGGTGGGAACGTGCTCTTGCAGAAAATATTCCCAACAGATTTAGCAAAATCCAGAAGGGCTTGCTGCCGTTGGAGCTTGAGAGGACTTTGTTTTTGGGGTGGTTATTAAACAAGTTTCTTGCGTTGTTTAATGCTTCACGGTTTTCTTGACCTGGATTGTGTAGAAGCGTTTTGTGAGCTTTGACCTTTTCAAGTCTGGCCTTGTCACAGGATTTAGAGAACCAGAGCTTTTGAGTGGCTAAATAGGTTTTTTGTGTACGTGGAATAAATAATTCCATGCCAGCTTGGATAATTTTGGTGACATTTTGTGAGATATCAGAGGGGTCAGGATGAGAGAAGCAGACATACACCCATGAAAATGACGAAAAGTAATCCCGCATTTCGCCCCAGTTCGCGGAGTTCTAGTGCCAAACGATACGTGGGTGTGATGATTGTGTGATCTCGGGTTGCATTGCGCAGGAAACAGTGACTATGCCGTGGTCTGGGTGACCAGGGGGGCGGTGAGTGATGTCTTATAGCATTCAGGTTTTGTAGTAAGAAGGAGATCAAAGGGATTTGAGCTGTGTGTTGGGATGCGAGGAAAGTAAGTAGGCTGCTGAACCATATTGGCTGAAGAATTGCTGACTGCAAATGCCTCCGCTGCTCTCCCTTGTGGATCGGTTTTTGAAGATCCTAGCCATTCTTTATTATGGACATTGAAGTCGCCAAGAATACTGACCTCGGAGGAAGGATATTCAGAAATCAGATGGTCGGTTTTTTCAGAAAGGTAGTCGAAGTGCTGGACAAAGTTGTTCTCAGAAGCTGACCGGTAAATGCAACAGATGAATTTAGTTGCAGTCCTGAGAGAGAGAGAGAGAGAGTTTTATCCAAAGTATGTCTTTTCTTCCAGCTTCTAAATTTGGGAGTCTGGTGCAGGGTAGATAGCTACGGACGTATGCGCACACGCCTCCATGCAATCTAAAGGAAGTAAGGAGCTCATACCCCGGGAAATTAGGGTGATTAGTGGCTGTTTTGGCGCTGATTTGGGTTTCGGTGAGGAAGAGGAGTTGGGGCCTATTAGCCTGGAGGGAATGGTGGACGGAGTTCAGGTTAGAATCTAGGTCACATATATTCGAGAAGGATATGTTAAAACTTGATGCCGGCACCCCCTGCACACCCCTCTCCCGGAGATCGAATGGAGGGGTATTTTATATCCGGAATCTTTTGTACTAGGAGAAGACATCATTTTTGTTTATAAGGGTAACCGACTCAAACACCATAACCGGAAACGTCCGTTGAGACTTCACCGGCTCCTTGATGTAAGGCGTGGTACCTCCTCGGGCGTGAAAAATCCTTTACTATCACGTAAAGGAAAAGTCCACTACCACTTGCAGGTTTTGCAGTACTGTGATTGATACATTGATTATTGAACTGGCACATTGTGCGTTCGTTGTGATAATAGTCTCAAGTCACCGAGTCATCATGATTACCCTCTTAAGTACTAATGTCGTTCAGAACCTTGCAACGGGTTGCGGAATAGTTGCTGGCGTCTATTAGAATAAGTCGCTAAGACTTGTGTAATACTTAGAGTGTGACCAAACACTCGAACTCCTCTGAGATGTCTCTATGCTCAAGATTTGCTTAGGCCTCCGCCGCTTATTGAAAGAATTGTGGTGATTTTCACCTGTCAGGTAGTTGATAGCAGGGAACTGTAGCAATATGTTGTAAATTTTCCAGACAAAACTAATACTAAAAAAATGTTGTTTGAAATTATAATATTACTTGTTTAATTTGGTATTTTTTATTTCAGAGTCATTCTCAATACCACCTACATTGGTAGTTGTTGAAAATTCCTTCAGAATCACCCTCACCGTTGAAACAAAATTCAGCTTAAAATCATCACCAGCTACCCAGTTGATCAAAGTTGTTGCTGGAACACCTAGTGTTAAAATAGTGTAAGTTCAATCAGTATCATCATCGTTTATTATTTACTATTCTGCCTCCGGCAGTTGTTTTTGTATTTTTAGAGATTTTCTTCTTGGCCTCTTTTTCAATTTTATCTAAGTATGTGTTCTTTAAATAATGTTGTCAGAAAGTTGTTATGTCCCAGAATATGAACAACAAATCACGTCTCCTCTCTCAATCTCTCTTGGCAGGTATCTTTCTCTCTCACCTCTTCTAGCAAACTTTATACTTAAATTTCAGCAACTTCAGTTCTCATTATGTACTGCTTATTCAAAATTCAACTTACCATCACATACATTATAACACTTGGTAACAATGACAGACAAATTATTGCAGTGTAACTGTAACTCTAACTGCAACTGCCACTGTAACTGTAACGTAATAAATCTAAAATCATTTTAGTTGCCCAAATAACTGCCCGTCTTGGGTATAAGACGAAATCATCTAAAACGACTGCTTACCAAACGGGTTGCGGAAGATAACTGTAACTGTAACTGTAACTGTAACTGTAACTGTAACTGTAACTGTAACTGTAACTGTAACTGTAACTGTAACTGTAACTGTAACTGTAACTGTAACTGTAACTGTAACTGTAACTGTAACTGTAACTGTAACTGTAACTGTAACTGTAACTGTGACTGTAACTGTAACTGTGACTGTAACTGTAACTGTGACTGTAACTGTAACTGTAACTGTAACTGTAACTGTAACTGTAACTGTAACTGTAACTGTAACTGTAACTGTAAGTGTAACTGTAACTGTAACTGTAACTGTAAGTGTAACTGTAACTGTAACTGTAACAGTAACTGTAACTGTAACTGTAACTGTAACTGTAACTGTAACTGTAACTGTAACTGTAACTGTAACTGTAACTGTAACTGTAACTGTAACTGTAACTGTAACTGTAACTGTAACTGTAACTGTAACTGTAACTGTAACTGTAACTGTAACTGTAACTGTAACTGTAACTGTAACTGTAACTGTAACTGTAACTGTAACTGTAACTGTAACTGCAACTGCAACTGTAACTGTAACTGTAACTGTAACTGTAACTCTAAATGTAACTCTAACTGTAACTGTAACTATAACTATAACTATAACTGTAACTGTAACTGTAACTGTAACTGTAACTGTAACTGTAACTGTAACTGTAACCGTAACCGTAACTATAACTATAACTATAACTATAACTGTAACTGTAACTGTAACTGTAACTGTAACTGTAACTATAACTGTAACTGTAACTGTAACTGTAACTGTAACTGTAACTGCAACTGTAACTGTAACTGTAACTGTAACTGTAACTGTAACTGTAACTGTAACTGTAACTGTAACTGTAACTGTAATCAATAACCTTTAACTAATACAAAAAAATGAAAACAATAACAGGCTAAAAATAACAATAACATATTTAGACTTTTTAGATATATACAGCAAATCAATCACTGCATTTAATGATTCACTATCTTATACATCACATACCGGGTGTTTTTTGTAACTGCAGCTGTAACTGTAACTGCAACTGTAACTCTAAATGTAACTCTAACTGTAACTGTAACTATAACTGTAACTGTAACTGTAACCGTAACCGTAACCGTAACTGTAACTATAACTATAACTGTAACTGTAACTGTAACTGTAACTGTAACTGTAACTGTAACTGTAACTGTAACTGTAACTGTAACTGTAACTGTAACTGTAACTGTAACTGTAACTGTAACTGTAACTGTAACTGTAACTGTAACTGTAACTGTAACTGTAACTGTAACTGTAACTGTAACTGTAACTGTAACTAAAACTGTAACTGTAACTGTAAATGTAACTGTAATCAATAACCTTTAACTAATACAAAAAAAAATGAAAACAATGACAGGCTAAAAATAACAATAACATATTTAGACTTTTTAGATATATACAGCAAATCAATCACTGCATTTAATGATTCACTATCTTATACATCACATAACGGGTGTTTTTTGTAACTGCAACTGTAACTAAAACCATTACCATAAAAATCACTGTAACTGTAACTGCAGCTGTAACTGTAACTGTAACTGTAACTGTAACTGTAACTGTAACTGTAACTGTAACTGTAACTGTAATCAATAACCTTTAACTAATACAAAAAAAATATGAAAACAATAACAGGCTAAAAATAACAATAACATATTTAGACTTTTTAGATATATACAGCAAATCAATCACTGCATTTAATGATTCACTATCTTATACATCACATACCGGGTGTTTTTTGTAACTGCAGCTGTAACTGTAACTGTAACTGTAACTCTAAATGTAACTGTAACTGTAACTGTAACTATAACTGTAACTGTAACTGTAACTGTAACCGTAACCGTAACCGTAACCGTAACTGTAACTATAACTGTAACTGTAACTATAACTGTAACTGTAACTGTAACTGTAACTGTAACTGTAACTGTAACTGTAACTGTAACTGTAACTGTAACTGTAACTGTAACTGTAACTATAACTGTAACTGTAACTGTAACTGTAACTGTAACTGTAACTGTAATCAATAACCTTTAACTAATACAAAAAAAAATGAAAACAATGACAGGCTAAAAATAACAATAACATATTTAGACTTTTTAGATATATACAGCAAATCAATCACTGCATTTAATGATTCACTATCTTATACATCACATACCGGGTGTTTTTTGTAACTGCAGCTGTAACTGTAACTGTAACTGTAACTCTAAATGTAACTCTAACTGTAACTGTAACTATAACTGTAACTGTAACTGTAACCGTAACCGTAACCGTAACCGTAACTGTAACTATAACTGTAACTGTAACTATAACTGTAACTGTAACTGTAACTGTAACTGTAACTGTAACTGTAACTATAACTGTAACTGTAACTGTAACTGTAACTGTAACTGTAATCAATAACCTTTAACTAATACAAAAAAAAATGAAAACAATGACAGGCTAAAAATAACAATAACATATTTAGACTTTTTAGATATATACAGCAAATCAATCACTGCATTTAATGATTCACTATCTTATACATCACATAACGGGTGTTTCTTGTAACTGCAACTGTAACTAAAACCATTACCATAAAAATCACTATAACTATAAACTTAGCTGCAACTGTAACGTAATAAGTAAACTATATTTTTTTAGTTGCAAAAATAACTGCCCCCCTGTGGATAAAATAACAAGGTCATTTAAAATAACTGCCCTCCAAGCTGTGTGCGAAAAATTTTGCGAGGGCATAAAACACACCGATTACAAATGGGATATTGACGAACCAGGTTTTGATTATGAAAGTAAAACGCAACATGGTCGAGTTGGTGATAGGTTTTATCTAAAAGAAAATGCTCTAAAACAAGGAAAAAGCTACAAAGTTACTCTTCATATCCAAGGTATGCGATAGTTTTTGTTTTTACCTTTGCGTAAGAACACACACAAATAGATACAGATACATACACGTATATATTTTTAGACTATTTAATCCTTTTTCTTACATTAAATCTGTATATATATATATATATATATATATATATATATATATATATATATATATATATATATATATATATATATATATATTTCCAATACATATTTTTTTGGTCCTTTTTTTGGTTTTTGTTGTTTCTTTTAAATTGATATAGGAATTAACAGTAACACTTTAACACCTAGCGGCCCATCAAGACATCATAGTCATACAGACCGGACCTTAAAGAGGAGGGAGCGTAATATATTGTATTGTATATAAAATATACAGTGTGTCCAACATAAAGAGGGCCACTATGGGGATCTCCAAAACGGTAGCAGACACAGACTTGGTTAAATGGGAGAAAAGTTGTGCACTCAAAAGCCTAACAAAATGGTTGTTAGATTATTATCTGCCCAATAACGACAATTATGACGATTGACTGTAGAGTTTAATAAAAACATACACTCGTTTGAAAAACAGATATTGAACAGAAAGTTCCCGTTATCAGCTATTCGTGCAGTCATAACTCCACAAAACTCCAGCCGCCGATCAAAATCATCTTCATTCAGTTGTTGTACAAGATGAATTTTATACGGGTGAAATTTATGATGCTTCAATATTTGCTGAATAGTTCTTCTTTTAATGTTTGAAACAGTGGCCAATTTTCTCGTGCTCAAAGTTGGGTCTGCAGCCTTTTGTCCTAAAACTTCAATCTCAGTAGTCTCATTTCTAACCGGATATTCACGTTCAGGATCCCGTTTTTTTGTTGGCTACTGAACCACATTGTCGAAACCTTGCAACTAACTCCAAAAAGTATTTTCTGTTAACATGTCTGTTCGGATGACGTTCATTAAACAAATTTGCGGTACGGTTGGCACAGTCATCGTTTAAAAAAAAAAAGAGTAATCATTTCAGCTCTTTCTTCTACAGAATACACCATTGTGAAATTAATTTTCGGTAGTACTATCAAGTATCAAACCGACCGATAAACTGAAATTATAAACCGCATTTCTCTCATTCCGATAAGAAATGTTCTGATAGTCAATTTTTTGTTTACAAACCAACAAAACATTGACTATCAGCACATTTCTTATCGGAATGAGTGAAATGCGTTTTTTCATCTTCAACTGTGAATAATTTTTAAAGGAGTTGATAAAACTTCCAAAAAAATTTGTGTGCTGAATTCAGAAAAGAAAGAGCCCTCAAATGATGTAACACTGGACATATATTCCCTATTTAAAATATAAGGGTTGTTATCACCATCCTTAAGGGTTTGATGTGACAAAGTTGAGTTTTATGTCATAACATGTCACCCTCAATATTAAAATTGACGTCTTTCAGCGTTTCTTAAAAAACAAATTTCGCTGTATGCAATCGGTCTGTTTCGTTTTCAATGCGCCACCCTATATATATAAACATATAAAAATTGTAACGGATCTTATTCAATTTTTTCAAAAGCTTTTCATCGTGATCTCTCTATTAGCGAATTTTTCTAATGAAAATTCACTAAAATCAATAATAACTAACATAAAAATTGAAACTGACCTCGGATATGCGCTATAGGGGTCCTATTTCGCGCTCAATTGAAGAAATTTTTTCAGAATTCAAAAGTCGGGTTCTCCTAATAGTGATTTTTTTCATGAAAATTCACTAAAATACAACGAAGAGGCATACATTAGGTATAAACAAATTAAAACTATGCCTAAACAAGAATATAGAAAAGCAAGAAAAGTATACCTGCAAAGAAATAGTGATGGAATTGAAAGTTATATGACTCAGTTCATTAAAGAAAAAGGTTTTTTTTACGGTAGTATTCGTTTAATGTTTAATTTGGAGACGAAATAATTGAATGTGAATTTTTTTATACTCCTTTAACGGGCTGCAACTTTCCAGGGAAGATTTGAAACATGTTTACAGGTATACTCCCCCTCTTAAAATTTATCAAGGAATCTTCCTTTGAGACTTCTGTGCTGATTAATAAATCACTCCATATTTTTTCAGATAACTTCTCATTAACCTTTACATTGGATGTTTCTAATCCAGCAAAGATTTCACAATGTAAGGCTAGCCCCTCAGAAGGAGTTGCTGGTGAAACAGAATTTACCGTCACCTGTCAGTTTCCTCCTGGTAGATATACATTTCAACTCATTTCTACTAGTGAGAAGGACAAAACTCGTAAGTATTTGAAATTTCATTGCTTTTAGATGAGGCATTAACCGCATGCAGATATTTATTATTTTGTAGTACAAATATTCTGTATTTTTTTGTGGTTAATAATAGAAAAGTCCATAGATACACATATTTTGGGGCAGATATACAGGGCGAGGCGCCAAGAGTTTATGTTAGGAGTTTCTCAATAACCGAACTGATTTTAAATCGGAAAATTTCGATTCCTAGGTTTTCGGCCAAGCCCAATTAAACTAAAATATTTTTGCTCACGTGACACTTCCGATTCTACCAGAAGTGTCCATCAACTTCGTTATTTTAAATACAGTATGCCACTTTTTGATAGCTTTTTGAATTCTACTCGTAATTTAACGTAGACACAGAGTATGCTAGTGAAAGTCTACCTTAAATTGGGAGTAAAATTCAAAATTCTATTAAAAAGTGGCATACTGTATTTAAAATAACGAAGTTGATGGATACTTCCGGTAGAACCGGAAGTGTTACGTGTGCAAAAATATTTGAGTTTAATTGGGTTTGGTCGAAAACCTAGGAATCGAAATTTTCCGAATTAAAATCAGTTTGGTTATTGAGAAACTCCTATTCTGGAGCAGATGCAGTTTGTTAATGACAAGTGTTGCTTGAAATGTATTTCACTAGGTCTTAAGTTATGTTGTTGTTATGTAATTACTTTTCTGAATTTAAAACAATTTTTGTAAAACATTGATTTAAAATAAACTATTTTTGCCAGTTTGGTAATGCAGACATGAGCCAAGTTAATATTGGAACAGGTGATTATTTCTGCAGCGTTGTAAAATGTCACATTAAATGATTTCCAAACCAAGATTTTAAGACAATTAGTTATGATGACAAAGAGGGGAAGCAATGATGTTTGAGGCTGGCATTAAATATAATGTTCTTGTCTCAAACGGAAATTCGTTTTGGCTGCCTATATGTATATTTTGTAGCTAAATAAAATATCATTCGATGTTTCAGAAACATTACTGAGCAGTGACAATGACTTAAAGCACATAAAAGTAAAGCTTCCAATTGGTGCCAAGTTCTCAATCAAAATGATCGATGCAGAAAATGAAGATTTTACTACAACACCCTTAGTGGTTAAGGTAAGGAAAAAGTAAGGAGTGAATAAAATAACTCAATCTCTATATAAATGACTTATTGTCTTTGGAATGTGAAGGTGAAATCATGAGCTATGCAGATGATACAGTGATATTCTGGAGTGATCGAACTTGGGACGGTGTCAAGCAAAAGGCACAACGTGAGTTTGCCATGGTTGTTAACTGGTTCAACGTAAACTTCTTGACAGTTAATCAGGAGAAGACCAAAGTTTTGCCATTCTCAACGTACAGCAATACATTACCTGGCAATGACCCGCTGATGATCAAAACAGACCCAAAAGGTTCTTAGAATAGATCAGGCGGAAAGTATTCGATACCTGGGCATCATAATGGATAGACACCTTAGGTGGGGCAAGCAAGTGGATCAAATTGTGAACAGGGTTAGATCCTTACTCTACAAGTTTAGGTTTCTGAGGGAATATTTAAACACCAGGGAAATGAAGATCTTATATTATTCACTGGTACAGTCCCAGCTCGCTTACGGAATAGTTTGGTGGGGTGGAGTAAGACAAAACTTATATAGGCGATTAGATGTTGTGCAAAAATGGGTACTCAAGATAATGTACCGCAAACCTTTAACATACCCTAGTGAAGATCTTTTTAAGGAAGCTGGCGTTCTAGACTGTAGAAAACTGTACTTCCAGGCGGCACTGGCGGAGCGTTATAAACACGCAGATGAGCTGACCTTTCCGGAGCACTGATATGATACCAGGCAAATAAATCAGTGCAGAAAGGATAGGTGTAGGAAAGGAATTGGTCAGCGAAGCCATATTTACATAGGGCAGAAATTATATAACTTGATCCCTCAGTCACTAAGAGAATGTGTCTTGCTAAGAAGATTCAAAAACCACTTGAGGATATGGCTCACGACAATGTCGAGAAACGAAGCGAGGCATATTGTCGATTTTGATTTGTGATAATTCTGGTCCGGGAAACCTGTCTCGTTTGTGTTTGCTTGGTCTTATTATGGGTGTTTTTGCCGGGCTTTTTTTATATACACACATATTTTTATTTATGCACACGCAGTTTCTTCGTAGTGATGAACCTAATTTTTTTTTATAGATTTTTTCTTGTACTGTTTACATTTGTGTGCCGTCCACAGTTTTATCTATATGACCCTTTCTCTTTTAATTAGTGATAATTTTTTATTCTGTGACTGGTGTGCCCTTTGTCTCTGGGTGTGTCTGTGTAGGTGTGTGTGTGTGTGTGTGTGTGTGTGTGAGAGAGAGAGAGAGAGAGAGAGAGAGAGAGAGAATGAGCAAGTAAATACATTGGTGGTAGCATATAGCAGTTTAAATAACTGTCCATGCTTGTGTACACGAGGCGGTGGGCTGCAGTTACGGGAAGCAGGGTAGACTGGGGTTAACTGAACACCGTTTTTTTGTAAAATTGTCAAATTTGTCTGGTTATAGATAGAGAAAATCTGTAAAGAAGAATGTCTTCGATATAGTTTAAGGTGTTTAAAAAAATTGTTTGACTTAATTTTTCACTCTTGCCCTAGTCAAAATTGAGATTTAAAAAATGGACAAGTGTTCAGTTAACCCCATGGGGTGGGTTAAATGAACACCAAGGGTGGGTCAACTGAACGCTTGTGTAAAAAAACATATTTTTGAGAGAAAAAACTGTATTAAACAAGTGAAACAAGGTATAAATGCTTAAATTATTACAATAAATGTTTAACCTAACATTAATCAGAAAATAGGACTGAACTCATCAAAATCAAAATGAAAGCAAACATACCCATAAGTCTGCCTGCCTTAAATTTTATTGGATCAGGTAAATTAACAATGGAATCTTGAGGTTTTACAAACCCTGTTTCCTCAGTAACCTTAAACTTGAATGTCCCCGTAACTCTCTTGAAAAAAGTGACGTCGTAACCCACTGAGTAAGCTCTATCGATCTGACAAACATAGAAACGAAAGTTATCTTTAAATTTTCTGTAAACTTTAACCAGGGAAAACGCACCCTCCTCTAAGTCTTTCGGAGGTTCATCACAATCAAATTCTTCATTCGATGAGTCTGAATCATGGAGCGAGACATCTTCAGAGTCCACTGAATCAGAAGAATCGTCTAAATCGGTGTTAAGAAAAAACCTCATCTTGTAAGGATTTTGTTTCTTAGCACCATTCATTGGAAAAATTGTCTTCAAAAATTTTTTCTCTTCAGCTTGTTTCTTCCTTGCTGCCCTTTCTTCCTTAAACCTCTGTTTCTCTTCCAATTTTTGTTTTTCTGGCGTCGTTGTTAACACAGCAGAAATTGTTTTTGCTCGTTTTGTCATCGTTTTTCTAGCTGCTGCCTTTGGATAAGGCCGCACCTCTTTAGGAGAAACCAAGGAAACAGATGCTTTGGAGGATGTTGGTGTGTCTGCACACCTTGTTGACGGTCCCGCCTGGGGAGTGAGCGCCTCCGAGACATTAGAAGGTTCCGCAGACAATAATGATCTTGACGTAGAGTTCGTAGGGAGCACAACAGAAACTTCGTTAACTGCTTGCACATTGGTTGGATCAGGCCGATCTGTAACGTAGGAGCATAGAAAATCTTCTGGACCAAAGACATTGGGGTCAAACGGTTCGATACCTGTTTTTTTAAACCCACTGCAAATGTTGTGTGGGGTGAAGCTTTTGGGAAATGATTCACCGACTAGCTCTGCAATTTCATAAATGCTGATCGCAGAACCTGGGTGATTTAATAACCATTTGTCCGCTGCTTGGTTGAAAAATGCTTTGAAAGATTTGAAAACTGCGACATCTAGCGGCTGTAATTTATGACTGCAGTGTGGAGGCAATGTTAACAAGATGATGCCATTTGCACGTGCATAATCAATAGCAGATATGCTGAGATGGGACTCGTGATTGTCTAATATTATCAGCTTAGGATTGTCTTTCGTTGGTCTTTCATGGGCAACAAAATGCTCCAAGACTGGAAAGAATAAATCTGAAACCATCCACCCAGATGCGTTAGCTGCACCTTTGCTGCCTGTGGGGAGCGTTGCAAAGCATGCGATCTTTGCAATGCACTCTGGGAAAGATCAAACATGGAGGTACTGCTTTTCCTGTAGCACCAATGATAGCAACCAATGTAACCAGCGTTCCTCGTTCACCGGAGGTCATTTGCGAAATTGTTCTCTTGCCCTTCGGGGCAATAACTTTAGGTGGACGATGGACAGTTATACAGCCGGTCTCATCCAGATTCTAAATATCCTGTGGTGGAAAGTTATATTTCGTTTTTAGTTCTCGCAGGTTATCAAAAAAACCTTTCACATTGGCTTCATTGAAACTTGTTGCGCGGCCTAAACTAATGGCCTCTGGGGTACGAAAAGACAATCTGTGACCTTCCATGAAGGATCTTAGCCAATCTTTACCTGCTGCTTTATTTAATTTCCAACCAGCAGGAACCTCAATATTGTTGACTTGGGCGAAATCGAAAGCCAAAGATGTTGCTCGAAGGTTAGTCAGGCCATAATGGAAACTGGATGCTTCAGTCATGTATTCTGCTAGCAACTTTTCATCCACAGGTTTGAATACTTGACGATGAACATTTGGCTTAAATGTTAGCTGGTCCAGTGAAGTTGCTTTGGCCTTTTTAACATAGCGAATTAGAGTGGGACGTGGAATCCCGGCAGCGGCAGCAGTTGGTTTTATTTTTGCACCAGCCAAGCATTTCTGAATAGCTTCTTTTAGTGCATCCGCTGAGTAGTCTCTGTTGTTAGTTGTTCTTATTCTGTTACGAGGCATCCTAGTTGTTAAGTCCTACAGGAAAGAGAAGAAATGAAAGGCTCTTAGGAAATAAGTTTGCTTATTTGTCTTGAATGAAGTTGACTGAACATGTCCAGTTAACCCTACCTTATCAGTGTTCAGTTAACCCCATCTTGACTTTTCAGAAAAAAAAACACAAAAAAAGGTTTCAGTTAGGACAATACTCAAAATAATAAAACTTGTGATGACAAACAGCTTTGTAATCATAACCTCTAAACGAACAACAATAATCAACCGAAAGCTAGATGCAATAGAGCGCTACCACCAACTGCTTAAAAGAAGGCAAGGTCTGTTCTTCGTTTTGCCACTAGATAGCAGTAAGGTCAAGTGTTCAGTTAACCCGCCCTGTTCAGTCAACCCCAGTCTACCCTACGCTTGATTATCCGGGTGCTCTGCAGGTCTTTATTTTCACGGGAGGCTGAATTTTAGATGACAGCATGTTAGGGATTATGTAAACTCACACAAAAGTACCTATTATGAGTACTTCGTGAGTATGTATCTCACTGTTTATTCTGACACATCTATATTTAAGGATAACGATTGTTAACTATTTTTTTTCTTATGTATTATTTTTCGCTGAATAAACCCTATTAATATATATATATATATATATATATATATATATATATATATATATATATATATATATATATATATATATATATATATTATATATATATATAAACAGATCTCCTCATTAGTGATTTCTGTTAAATTCGCTGAAAACTGGCATCACTAAAAATCAATATTTTTAATCATGATTTTCAGGTCAATTCTAAACTTGGTGCTCCAAATGAGAAAAAGGTTAAGAGTATGGTCGATACCATGATTGACAATATTAAAGGAGCAATTCAAAAGCTTACATTTGATGATGCAGTCCAATTGGTAGCTGATGCTGTTAAAGAGCTTGAACAAGTCTCTGATCCATCTGTGTCTGCCATAAAATTAGACTTTCAGAAAAAGGTTATCAACAGTATCAATGAGGCAAGTATTCAATCTTTGTTACCTTTAGCTATTTTTAACTAATTGATTTTGACAAAAATCAATCAAAAGTACTTCTTGATGTTCTTTAGTTTTAAATAAATAGCATCTGTCTTAGTCTGATAATACACTTTCTCCATAACTCCTATCTCCAAAATTGCCTCACAGGATTACATCGGCCGAATATACATGATAATTATACATTAGCCCTAATACAAATAAGTTTTAAGACTTGCATAGTGTATTCTGTGACACAACGGTTTTACGCCCCCTCCGAAGGGCGGAACGTGCAGACACAACTTGCTCAAACACAATGCCACAACCTCGGTTGATGTTGATTTTAGTATGTACTGAGAAAGTGAAGTCAACTACTGGGAGTCGAACCCAAGACCTTTGGGTTCGGGGAACACATTCTTACCCTGGACCACCGAGGCTGTTCTAAATTGTTTAATTACCGGATTTTTGCATCCTTAATAACTACATTTTGATTTCAGATGAGCGTTGGTACTGTGCAAGAAGGTGAGCAACTTTCCAGTCTTGTAAACGATGTCCTGACTGTACAGAAAGACACACCTGACCCAGACTTGGCGAAATCTGCGACGGATCTTTGCGTGAAGATTGCAGGTGCGCAGCTAACTAATATTAAGCAACAAGTGAGCAATCCACAAGAAGTTTTAAAATCAACTACAGCTAGCACCAAGTAAGTACCTAATGTCGACAACTGGAAAACTAAAAAGAATCTAAGATAGAAGATCATCAGGCTAAAAATGACGACGCGGTTTTGTAGCTGCAACCAGAACTCGCTACCTCCAGATGTTTTCCTTTTTGTTGTAGCTACCGTACTTAATTAGCACAGAGCTTACAGAATATTATGCCTTGGTCTTTCGCTTCCATTTTTACAAGTAAATGCCATTTCTGTGAAGTTATAAATCTGCTGAATACGACAGATTAAGTAAGGCTAGATGTATTATCACCATAATTAGAACCGCAGACCGGTTCTTCTCTAATTAAAGCTCACTACGGTATACTAATTACAGCGAAAACACACCTATAAAGTAATACGGCTATGGTAGCCAGCCGCCTAGAACATTGAGATGTACGACAGGGTAGCCGCCTCGGTGTGAAACCAGGTAGTATGTTGTCAGGCTGACAAAGAGCACTGCCAACACAAGGTGTACTGGGCAGACTGTCCAGGGCTCAGACATGGGAAGTCAATAATTGACAAACCCAGTTCAAAGAGAGCTGTGGAGCTGCTAAATATTAGCAGAGGATAGCTCAGAAACACAACAGGACTCTTGACGTGATACATGGCCGTCAAGAAACACTTGCATAAAATGGGGCGGTTCGAGGGGGACCTCACATGCAGACTCTGCGGTGAGGGGGAGGAATCAGCCCAGTACATCCTGTGCGAATGTAAAGCTCTGAACCGCAAAAGACAACTGATCTACGGACAGTCTAGACCGGAGACAGAGCATTCTAAACTTTCACACTACCAATCGCTGTGGAGACTAGTTCAAGGCACAGTGATTTTGGAATGGGTGGAGTAGAAAGACTAAGGGCATGCACAATAAGTCAAACGTTGCAGTGCTATCGGGGTGGCAAGGCCGCAGACGAGCCCTGAGGGAAAAAACGTGGGTCAAACCAGGAGAAACATAGCCACCAGATTTCGTGAACATCTACATATGGTAAGGTAGACAAATCATGTGTAGCACAGCATACATGCTGTCCCACGGAAAGCGTGCATTAGAAGTTTTCGAATTAATATTGCTATTTGGAATCTGAAAATTTGCAAATAGATGTATCACCATCCGCTCATTATAACTAAGATATGTTGGTGACTGTATCACTTCCGGTTATACAGGAAGTTGCCAACAACTTTCCTAATTTTAATATAATACTCTATATGTTATTGCATATTCGGAATGAGCAAAATGATATGCCACTTGCCTATACTGGTGTTAGCCGTTCTCAAGATATTCGATTTTCTATTGTTTTTCCGTCATAAAGTTGTAAATCTTTGAAATGGCAAGTATGCCATGATTCTGAAAGTTAGCATAACTATAGTCCTAATGGTCTGAATTCTTCTCATTGCAAAAAAATTACAAAATAGATAGCGTGTTGCTTAACCAAGTTCAAATACCGATAATTTCAAACACGAAGTATTTTTTTCCAAATAAAACACCCTGTATATTTTCATCGCCTATCATTCGAAATGATATTTTGCTTCAATCTGTATCAGCATTCCCTATACCTATCTCGGGTGATTCCCGAGTTATGATGGGAAATATATGAATTTTGTATTATCCGAGATAATACTCTTTTTTTTCTTTGTATTGATAATAATAATAATAATAATAATATTAGAAATAATAATAATAATAATACTAATTATTATTATAATCACAATAGTAATAATAATAATGATAATAATAATAACTCGTAACTATACAACGGTATCGGGGATATTAATAGATACCACTAGTAAGCTTTGGGTATAGGGCAAAGAGAACCCAGAATTTTTCATGTAGGTATTCCATTCATATTCTGGACGAGAAGAATGAAAACCTATATTAGGTTTTATTATATTAATGTCGCTCTTTAGAATAATTGAATAACTCTGAAGAAGTATTTTTTCCATTTCATTTTTCAATTTCTGGATGTTCGAATACGTTTTCACCTCATACCCTTTAAAAAGAAGACATTCCGATTCGACTTGCACTGTTTCAGAAATTATAAATCATCTACTCAATCCAACATAGTGAGGGATGTTTATGAATCGCCCTAAAACTTAATTACTCAAAATGAAAACAAATTATAGAACCATCTATCAGTACGAAAATATACCGGTGAGTTTTAATACAGAAAATAATCAACGAAACAGTGATAGAATTAATTTTAAAAATGCGTATGAGTTTTAATACAAAATATGCTCTATATGACCACCATTGTCTTCAAGACACTTCAATAAACTTCTTTGCAATCCAGAATTAGTGGCCCTTCGGATCATTTCTAGAGCGAGATCATTAAAAGCTTGTCGCACTTTAGTCTCCAGTTCTTCTCGGGAGGTTATTTGGCTGGAATAAACTTCATTTTTAATGTGACCCCGTAAGAAGAAGTCAGGTGGAGTCAGGTCTTGTGACCTGGCAGGTCAAATCCATGGACCGCCGGGTCATATCCAACGATTTTCAAACATTCTTGTCAACTCCTGTTGTACAGCTGCCGTAGAATGCCCTGGAGCCCCATCTTACTGGTACCAGAATTCTGCATCAGGCAAACCAGTCAAGATACCAGCAACAACTTCACGAAGTATTCTACGATAACATTCTGAGGTCAATATTTCCTCGTAGATATGGAAAAAAACTCTTCCATTTTCAATAACAGCAAAAACATTGAAACTGAATTCTTGTGAATTTTGATTCATCCGTCCATAAATGCCTATCTAAGATATCTGGGTCTTCCTGAATCCGTACTATCAACCATTCACAAAATGCAACCCTTCTAATGTGGTCACCCTCCCGTAATCCATGCACTGTCCTTTGGGCATATGCATGCCATCCATACATAGAAAGAATTCTTTGATTTGATGTTCGAGTTAGTCTTAAATCTTCTACTGCCTGCCTGATGGAAGCATGTGGATATGCCGTGAAATAACCCAACACATTGATTTCATTTGTACCATTCCAGTTATTCCGAAAATTTGACTCGATTCTCGAGAACTTTGTCCTATTCATAGGTGACAAATATGGAAATCTCTCATTGAACAAGCGGCACGTTCTACTCACGATTCTCCTGCATTCTCCGTGAATGTAAAATAAATTTAGAATGTTGTCAGCAGAATATTATTTAACAATATTTTCCAATGTATAGCTCACAATACTTTCAAAGAAAAAATAGATCACTCTATTGCGATGACAACTAACGAGACTAATAATTCATCTCTTTGACATAAGTTTTCATATTATGTCCAAAGCATACTTTCCGACTAGGTAGATCCTCAACTTTGTAGTATATTCCTGTTTTATTCATATTTCGTCTTATAACTCAGAAATAATTCAAGATAGGTATGTATGCTGATACAGATCGAAGAAGAATATCATTCCGAAGGATATGCGATGAAAATATACAGGTGTTCCATTTGGAAAAAAAATACTTTTTCGTGTTTGAAATAATCGATATTTGATCTTCGTTAAACAACACCCTGTATTATTTTTGTAATTTTTCTCGCCATGAGAAGAATTATGACCACTAGGACTATAGTTTTGCCAAGTTTCAGAACCATGACATACTTGATGCCTGAGAATTGCCATTTCAAAGATTTGCAACTTTATGACGGAAAAATAATAGAAAAGCGAATATCTTGAGAACGGTTGACGCCAGTATGGACAAGTGACATATTATTTTCCTCAGAATTGCATGCTCATTCCGAATGTGCAATAATATATAGTGTATTTCAATAAAATTAAGAAAGTTGTTAGCAACTTCCGGTACAACTTGGTGATTCGCGTGCGAGTGTCTGCTCCACCTGCTTCCCTTACGATCACAAGGGGACCAAAACCACAGACTTCTCCATGAGCGTCGACGGTAGCGGACAACAGCACCCTCCAGCTCCAAGGCTCTGCAGCAGAATCACCTAAACAATAACTAAGAAGCCTGTACGTGAAGGAAACAGGAACGACCCTCTGACTATGCCTTCCACGGGTGACCCTGCCGGTGCTAACCCCAAAAACCTGAAATCCTGTGGATAAATTACCTATCCTCGCTTCAGCCCTCTATCGGCGACAGGAGGGTGGCCTCGCAAACGCCCACCGTGTGAATGTCCCTGGCACTATCGCTCACGTTACGTTTTACAGGCGGATAGAGTGCCCAGTTCTGATCCCTCACGCCACCGAGTAAACCAATGGTCCAGACTGCAACCAGAGACTCCTTTAGCCGGACCTGAAGGCATCTGTGGCAGCTAACGACAGCTTTTCCCGTCTCCGATGAGGTTCAGAGAGGCTACCTAAACAAAGACGAGCAGCACTAGGCGTCCCTTCGACAGTAATATCTGAAAACTTCAATTAACAAAGACTACCAGACAACACTTCCCACATACGAGCTTTTATCATCGCTTCTGAAGAAGGTCATGCGCGCCAGGACCATCCAAAGCTGAAGAGGACGTCCATCTCATTGGGATCACTTTCATTCGGTGTCGTGACTACACTGCACTAGCTACTGTCGACCTACCTAAAATAAAACAGGCGATTCTTAATTCCGGGTTGATTGCGGTGTATCGCACTTTATTGCCGTCTCGGCGTGCCCGCTACCTGTACCTGGTGCTCAAACTAGAAAATCAACAAGACGAAAACAACGAATAGCAATGGTCGCTCTCTGCTCAGCGTGTCGCTTCTCGATCGTACCTGAAAGATACCTCTGTCCTCGCTCACCCGATACAGCAGCACTGGCTAACGTACCGCTCCCCCAATTCTGTCTGTTCGAGTGATGTGCGACGTTCCCTGCAGGAACGCCGCAGTCGGCCCGTGTCCGGTGGCCATTCGCTGCTAGCCCCTTGTCGACCCCGACTCTACCGATTGTTTCTTACTATATTCAAATATCGCGTTTTGTTAATTACTTTCTCATTTGTAACGTTAATAGTGTACAATTATTCTGTCATTTCATTTACCTTATCACAGTTCTTAAAATGTGTACTCCTGAACTAATTCCAATTTTATGTGGCCTATTTTCGATGTCTGTCTTCCAGGAGACAGGCACGAATACTGTTTCTTCTCGCTTCTCTTTTAGCAGCTTTCTATTTATCTTTATATTTTTGTACAGTGTCTTCGTTATTTTTCTTTATCTACTCATTTTGAAAGTTCATATTCTCTTCATGCCCTGCTTATTCGAAGAATATCCTTTCGCCACATACACTGCAATACTTTACACATGTAAATATTATTTAAGAAGCATAACTATGTGCAGACATTACCGATGTTAATTTACAATAACGAACCTTTTTAGAAACTTAATGACGTGTATTGACGTCCATACTGAAGAAAAGAAGGATATATTGGTCCCAGATGAGCAACTCAATATTACCACAGTTTTACCAACTGTTACTGATAAATTCGAAATTGAAGAAAATTATGAAGACTATGTTGATGACTCAGTTAATGAAAAACGTAAAAAGGTAAACTTCAAGTGATTTTTCTTGTGAAGTTTAATTTTTTTTGTGGCCGTATCATACTTACAACCTACTATACAGTGTATTTTTAAATGTTTGCAAAAAAATCATGTAGCGAAGTTATTTTAATTTAAAAATTTTGGTGCCTCAGCGTAATAAATTATTTGCAACAACGATTAACAAATATTAAGGTTACGTATACCTAATTATGCAATTAACAATTGCTTAGGGCCAATTAGATATATAAAAAAATAACAAAGATTGTTTATGGAAGCGGAGGGTGAATTATCAGAAAAAAAGATGTAGGAACGAAGCACATATGTTATGACATAGATAACGGTATATTGATAACGATATTAAGGCACAAAACTTAATAAACATAATAATATTAACAATATGATATATAAAAAACTCTGGACGCAGCAAGTGCGTTATGGTAGTGAATTTTCATAAAAATGTTTTTTATAACAAATATGTATGTTTTTTTAAGAAAGCATGCATCAAATTTGGTTACCAGTATAACTTATATACTAAAAACAATGTGCCATGTTTCATCAAAATAACTTTATTGTGTGAAAATGTACAAAAATTTCCAAAAGTAAACATAAAGTGTTCCCGAAAAAACACGTTTCTTGATCAACCTTATAGGTTAATAGCAAATTGAGCTGTTCAAATATGAAACATTTGATCAAAATTCGCTACCATAACGCACTTGGTGTGTCCAGAATTTCTTTTCTTACAAACATGCATTATATTTCGATGGAAAATGCAAAAATGCAATAACATAAGGCGTGTTTGATTAAAAAAAAAGGAAATTCGTATCACCAACGACTTATGGGCCACCCTGTGATTGTAACAATAATTTTTTAAGATGTAGCTCAAGACACCCTATAATTAATATATACAAATTTTTTTCATATCTTATATAATAACGGATATATTGAGCTTTATTGATTTTTTACGAAAATTCGACAAAAATTATATACCATTAAACGATAAACTCTATAGCTAAGGCTACTGCCAATCATCAGAGAAGGGGTCTATTTGAAATGAATTTTCTGCAAATATTTTAGTAAAATGAAGGACAATGACGGTTGAAACTAAGACTTTAGGGCTTGTAAAACATCCTTCTTGAGACATTTTATTTTTAGAGCCCGTATTAGATTCAAGTTATTTGTCTAAATGTTGCCAATTTTGACATTTTAAATCGCCACTTTGACGTTTTGAGGAAAACCCCAATTTATTTTTCTTTAAATGCCTATAACTTTTTTGTCTTTTGACCTACATAGCTAAATTTTGGTAGGTAACTTACATATATGGATATAAACCTGCGTGCCAAATTTGGTTGCCCTTACTTTGTTAATTCCGGAGATATAAATTTTTTTCGAAAGAAAACACAAAATTTTCCGGGAAAACCTGGGCAGATTTTCTTGGCTAACGAACTTATCCAAGCCATTTGCAAAAGGAATTTTTTCACCAAATTTAATCAAAATCGGCCCATTATTTTTTGAGTTATCGGTGTGATACATATATATATAAATATATATATATATATAAATATATATATATATATATATATATATATATATATATATATATATATATATATATATATATAAACATATAAAAATTGAAACTGACCCCGGATATGTTTTCTGGGGGGCCTAATTAGCGCTCATTTGAAGAAATTTTTTCAAAATTCAAAAGTCGGGATCTCCTCATTAGTGAATTTTTTTTAAGAAAATTCACTAAAAATGGGATAATAGAACTTACTCAAGTATTATCATCTTTGACTATTAATTAATAACAGTGTTTATATAATTAAATAATCGCGGCGTTATTTACCCGACTACATTTCAGCAGCTTATTTAAAATGAACGATATACATTTCCGCCTACATTGTAGAACGGTGTTTAAGTTAACTATATCTTACTTACTACAATGAATCTGCTTTATATTTACCAACAATGACATATTTTAATTCTTAACCTTGCTGACTAAACATTCCTGTCTGGTCTTACAAATTCGTTTGTTATGGTTTATATGAAAAATAATATACTTATATATATATATATATATATATATATATATATATATATATATCCCGCTCTAGGATGGCAATATAATAAATAAAATAATATTTAGATACACTCTATGTATCATAACAGAAATAACAATTATTAAAATAATAAAATTATATATACCATTCTAGGAGCGTAATATAATTTACATGATCTAACAATTTCTTCCTTCTTCCTGGTGATGGGTTGGGTATGTCATCTCGTCTTCCTTCTGGTGTTTCTCCTTCATGTTGTGTGAACTGTCTCTGCTTTTCTTGCAGAGCTCTTCCCACTCCACAAAATCCAGCCACGCCGGATTAACGGGGTCGACCTTGAGTCGTTTTGGAGTGCTTTCCCACTGACCCATGATTGAACTTGACCACGCAGCGGCCATTGTTTGGTTGCTACAATGTGCCCTGCGTGTACCTTCTTCCTCTTGAACTTCCATCTAACCCTGTGCTTCAACTTGTGAACATGCACCTTATACCCATCTACCTTGTGGCTTTGCTTCCGTGAGCCTTCCACTATTGCTGGATGGCCCCAGTATATTTTGTGGCCTCTGCCCATTTTTGCTTGTCCCTGCTTCTGACCTCCATACTCCACCCAAGTGTGTGTAAATCTCTGGGTGGTTGTACTTCTTACTGCTCCTACTCTATAAAATTCTCTCTTTCCTATCTTCGTTTCTATTGGGACTTTTTCTATTCGTAATACTGCTTGTTTTACTTCTTGTGTTTCTTTCTTCCCTTTTAATAATTTGCTCTCTCTACTTACATTAGTTTTCTTCGCTGCTGATTTGGCTTCAGATCTGAAATTTTCTGGATAACTTTTTAAATTCACTCTTCCCTGCTCGTCTTTGGCTTCTTCTATCTCTGGTATTTCTTTAATTAAATTTAAGTTGAATATTTCTTGCTCGTTTGTGGCTTCTACCTCTGGCATTTCTTTACATAAATTTAAATTAAATATTTCTTGCTTGTTTCTTGCTTCTTCAACTTCTTGTATTTCTTCAATGAAACTTTCATGATTTTTTTTTGGACTTTCTCTGGGAATGCTGTCCGTTCCTTATACTTGCATGTGAATACTGGTATTCTTATTTTTGGTAATTCGAATTCTGGAAACAGTGATGAATAGCGGTATGCTTCTTTGTTAATTGCTCTTTCCAGCTTAACCATGGCGTTATCGTATCATTGGCTTAGCGTCGAATGAGCTTCATCTAGATTTTCTGATTCTGTCATTATTTTTATATTCATTATGACATCTTCAATTTTATCCCATTGCCTTTCTACGTTTCCTTTTCTGATATCAAATTTGATAGGTATATCGTTATCGTTCAATTTTTCTACTTCTTCTAATTTTTGGATAAATTGGTTTACCCGTAATTTTAGTTCTTTCGAACGCATTTTTAATTCCTCCATTGCTTCCTTAATTTTAATTTGATTTAATAATTGACTTTGTTACCTTGTCGCTTAGTTCTTCTTTTAATCTGATTCCTAGTTGCCTGTGACCTATATCTTGTCTTTAACCCTTTGTCTTTGACCCTGTATCTGCTTTGCTGGAACTGACCTTCTTTCGGTACTGCCCCGGACTCTTCTGTCCTGTTTATTTACTTTATTGGAACTGACCTTCTTCTGGTACTGCCCCGGACTCTTCTGTCCTGTTTATTTACTTTATTGGAACTGACCTTCTTCTGGTACTGCCCTGGACCCTTCAGTCCTGTTTATTTACTTTATTGGAACTGACCTTCTTCTGGTACTGCCCTGATTATATTCACTAAAATAGAGGGTATTTGGAGACTTGGGTTAAAGGATATTTGATAAGGTTTAAGTGAGTACTGTATTTTCACTGGCACTGGTTCTTTTTCGTCGAAGGGCCCTGCTCTTCAACTACTCTTGTCTTCGAAGGACCATGTTTTCTTTTACTTCATGGACCATGTTTACGGAAGGAGGTTAATTATAGGGAAAAAATTTAGGTACGAAGCACATATGTTAAAGCACAAAACTTATTAATAATCATAATAATTAAAATAAGTGAAACTTACTTTGACTGTTAAATATTGCATTGCTTATTTAATTAAATAATCGCGGCGTTATTTTACCCGACTACATTTCAGCCTACTTGTAATAATTATTTTGGTGTTTTTACTAATTACATTTTTAAGGCTATTAGGGCCGTTATGAAATATCATCTGTTCCCCTGAACAAAGATAAATATAAATAACTAATCGCGACTTTTTAATTTAAAAAAATTCTCCAAATGAGCGCGAACTAGGCCAATACCACCTATAGTAGGTGGTATTAACTAGCCCCCCTAGAACCCATATTCTGGATCAGTTTCAATAGCTCGTTGGCCAGGAAACTCGGCCCTGGTTTCTCGTAAAATTTTGCATTTTCTTGCGGAATTTTTGATATCTCCGGAAATAACAAAGTTAGGGTAACCAAGTTTGGTAGGCTTGTTTGAATCTTAAATCATTAAAAGTATACTATGTATTAAAAGTTAGGTCTGTCAGTTAAAAGAAAAAACAGTTATAAGAATTTAAAGCAAAAAAAACCTATGATTTTCCTCAAAACGTCAAAGTCGCGATTTAAAACGTCAAAATTGGCAACATTTAGGCACAGAACTTATAACAAATACGGGTTATGTAGAGAAAATGTTACATAAAAATGTTTTACAAACCCTTAAATTTCAGCCTCTACCACCATTATCTTTCATTTAACTAAAATATATCCAGAAAATTCATTTCAAATGGACCCTTTCTCTGATGCTTTAGCAGTAGTTTTAGTTAAGTTTATGGTTTAATGGTCTATAATTTTTAGCTAAATTTCGTGAAAAAAATTCACTAATGAGGAGACCACGTGAATTTAGAAAATATTTGTACAAATGCGTGCCAGCTAGACACCCTATAATCCATATCCGGGGTTAGTTTCAGTTGTTATTTACATATATACTCGGTGACGCATCTCTACGGTAAAGCTCAATTTTATCCGTTATTATTCAAAATACGAGAAAAATTTGTATACGTTAATTACAGGGTGTCTTGAGCTGCGTCTTGTAAAACTATTTTGACAATCACAGGGTGGCACTATTTTTTGCTGAATAATGAATTTTATTCCATAAGTGTGTTTCACACTGTATAAACAGATCTCCTCATTAATTTATTTATTGTTCTACGAAAAATTCGCTAAAAAAGAATCATGGTTGAGATATTACAGAAAAGTCTCGGTATATTATAAACAAAAGCAAGGGGAGAAGCACTAAAGTGACCAAATGAAAGTAAAGATAATTCTTTACCTGCGGTTTCAAAATTTCAAGTTTGCCGGTACTTGCTTATAACTTTTAGAAGTATGCTATTACATAGTACAAATTACAGATTAAATTTAAAACATACTGAATAAGTTTTACCATAAGATAATAATAATAATAAAAATTTCAGATGCAGGACGCTGGAGCAAACTATGTAAAAACTTGTCAACTGACAGGCCGAACAATGGGCTATACGATGATACCTGGGTCGAAACCAGTTAAAATAAAGACACAATTATCAAGCCTCTACGTTGTAAAACAGCGTGGTAATCGTTTAAAAAATTTAAAATCACAGGATGTTGTGGTAGTTCCTTCCAAGGATTTTCATCGTGAAGATATTGTTCTGGGATTGGTAATATAAATAAATTTGTTTACTCAAATTTGCAGCAAGTTTGTGAGGTGTTTGTCTGTTTTAAATTAATAGAATTTTTTAGATTAATTAGTTTGTGGTCTGCTCATAATTCTATGGGAGGTTTTTATTGCACGGATTGATGAAATACCAGCCATATAACCACCCCGAGTTATAAGAATGAAACAGTCAATTAATATAATTAATGAAGACCGTAGATGTCCTTTTTTTTCTCCTTTAGCGCTCATCCGCGTCTTTTCCGCCCCGATAGCACCGGAGGCTTTGGCTTATTGTGCATGCCCTTTGCCTTTTCTACACTCCACCCATTCCAAAATCACTGTGCCTTGAACTAGTCTGCACATCAATTGGTAGGGTGACGTTTTATAATGCTCTGTCTCCGGTCTAGGCTGTCCGTAGATCAGTTATCTTTTGCGGTCCAGAGCTTTACACTCGCACAAGATGTGCTAGACTGATCCCCCCCCCCTCGTTGCAGAGTCTGCATGCCAGGTCCCCCTCGAACCGCTCTATCTTATGCAGGTGTTTCTTGATGGCCATCTGTTGTGTCAAGAGTCCTGTTATGTTACTGAGTTGTCCTCTGCTAAGACCAGCTCCACAGCTCTCATTGGACTGAGTTGCCCAATTAATGACTTCCCGTGTTTGAGCCCTGGACAATCTGCCAGTATGCATTATGTTGTTCCCTGATCCAGGACTTGATGGTTCCCCTGGTCGTGGCTTCTGATATGCCCAGGACCAGTTCTGGTCCCATAAATTGTTCTGCTGATGCTCTCTTTGCGAGACTGTCAGCTTTTTTATTGTCTTTAAACTCCGAGTGACCCGGCACCCAGATGAGGGTGATCTAACTCGGCCCAGCCAGGTCGCTCGTCTCGTCTCGTCATTCACTTACCAGCCTGGAATTTACCCGTGGGCCACTTAGGGCCTTAAGGGCTGCCTGGCTGTCTGTGGCTATGAGGATCCGCTTGTTGGTGTAGCCCATCTTCTTGTTCAATCGCACGCAGTGCAAGCTGGGGTACATTTTGGCCTAAAAGACCGTTGCATGAGCTCCGACGGAAATACTGTGATTTCCCTTCGGTCCTTCCGAATAAACGCCTGCCCCCGCTACTGCGTCCCGTGGTATCCGCAATTTCACCTCACTGGTCAGAAATTAAATGGCTTTTGGTTTGTTGTGTTATTTGCATTCTTGTAGCAAAATGGCGCGGTTAATGTAGCGTAATATGTCATGTAAATTTATTTTTATTTGAGGTTAATGAGGGAATAGGTTGTTTTTCGATTAATAATTTAGTTTATATGAAAAGCTTGTGAATTTTATAATTGTCGAAAACAACAAAGTTGTTTGATCATATTGTGTGTACAATAGTATACCGGAGGATATAAAAAGGTCGTCGGCGCACTTTGAGCACTTAACAAAGTAAGTTTTTGTCATAAAGTATTTTTTTTTAATATTCCGAATTTGATAACGTTTTCTTCTTCTAAATTCAAAAGTTGGCGCTGGATTTAAATTTCGAAAACGCCGTTGGATTAGGATTTTAAATACCTTTAAAATGATGTATTTCATGCTAGGGGGTGTAATTTAAAATTATAAAGTTGGGGTGACTGGGGCTTAGGGGGTGAAAAGTAAAATTTCAAAAATACTGTTTTTGAACGCGCCCCTCGGAATACCAATTAACCTGTTTTTTTTTAACCAGATTTCCTTGATAAAGAAATTATTAAGGGTGGCTAGTTTTGAAATGAAAGCACTGTATAGTAGAAAATGTCTATGCTGGGGGGTTTTCAAAACTAGAAAGGTGCGAAAGATGCTCTCTTCTCTTAATACCAGGAAAGCCTTTGGCCTTGACGAGATCCCAACAATTGTTCTCAAAAAATGAGCACTAGAACTTCCTCCTGTCCTGACTCGTCTGTTTCAGACATCTTACAATAGAGGCATATTCCATAGTAACTGGAAAACTGCTCGAGTACAACCCGTCCCCAAGAAAGGATCGAAAACGCTTCCTAGCAACTACATGCCTATTTCTAGGCTTTCGGCCATCTCTAAAGTGATGGAAAAGTATAGAAACACCGAATTACTAAAATTTGAAAAACACAGTCTAATCCACGACAGGCAGTATGGATTCCGTCAGCGCAGATCAACTGCCGACCTCCTTTCCTTTGTCACCCATTCTTGGAACAAGTCTATGGAACTACACGGTGAATCCCAGATTGTCGCTCTAGACATATCCAAAGCATTCGACCAGGTCTGGCACGCAGCGCTGCTTAATAAACTACCGGCCTATGGCCTACCACCAAAACTCTGTACGTGGACAGCAAATTTCCTCTCCAACCGGAGCATTTCTGTTGTCGAGGATGGCCATTCCTCCAAACTGTATCCAATTAATGCAGGAGTTCCTCAAGGTTCAGCTTTAGCCCCTACTTTGTTTTTTTCCACATCAATGACCTCCTCTCTAGCACATCCAACCCAGTTCACAGTTACGCGGACGATAGCACCCTCCACTCCAACATAAAATATTCTAAGCCTGTCTGTTTAGCCCAACTAGATGAGGATCGCAGCCTCATGGATGGTTCTATCTCCGTGGATCTCCAAAAAATATTAGACTGGGAAAGTAGAAATCTTGTACAATTCAACCCCACCAAATCACAGTCTTGCTTTCTTTCTCATAAGAGATACACCAGCCCTAGACCCATCACAATAAATAACCAAATTATTCAAAGTAATGAGTCCTTTTCACTTGTTGGCATCTCTGTGGATCGAAATCTCAATTGGCACCAACATGTCACATCAATTGCAGAAGCGGCTGCTAAGAAATTAGGTTTCCTCTTCCTGGCTCGCAAATACTTTTCATCAGCTAATCTCTATACTTTATATACTTCACAAATAAGACCAAACCTCGAATACTGCTCCCACATCTGGGGTGCTAATGCCGCTTCTACACTCGCTACCCTGGACTCCATTCAGAAGAGAGCTATACGTCTCATCGGTGACCCTACCCTCACCCAAAGGCTGCCATCCCTTGCCACCGACGTGCCGTTGGTGACCTTTCTCTCTCTTTTTTTTATAGATATCTGCACGGGCACTGCTCAGAGGAGCTTTCTTCCATAGTTCCTCCACCTGCTGTCCCCAACAGATCTACCAGGGGAACAGAGCGAATGTACCCTTTTACTGTCCAGGTCACCAGACATAGAACATCTTGTTATGCCCGCTCTTTTGTCCCGAGGACTTCCAAGTTGTGGAATTCCTTGCTGGCACATGTTTTTCCTTCTCCCCTGAACCTCTAAACCTTCAAGTCCAGAATTAACAAGTTGCCTCTCTCCTCCTTGTCGACACTCACGGTACGATAGTATTCAGGCTGTAAGTCCTCGTGGTGTGTTGTTGAAATTAAAAAAAAAAAGTGGAAGAGCAGAGCACACATTTATGTGTTGCACTGAACTTTTCCCCTGTACTACATTGAAGGTTTATATGTTTTGTGAATTTTCTTTATTTCCTTTTGGTTGTAGTGCAAAAAAGACATTATTATTATTATTATTATTTATTTTCACAACTTTCGTCTCCAAGTACATTTTTGATTTATTAAATAATTTTTACCATATTTTTTTTAGTTGTGTACTGTAAGCAATGATCCATTCTGGTGGAATAAACAGAAACTAAAAGTGTCAACTACTAATGTAGCAGTTTTGGAGTTCGAGTCCAATAAGGAAAAAGTTGCACGCTTCAAAGACGCCATCAAAATATATTTTTCTTTCTCCGAAAGTATGCTAACCGTTTTGCCGTTTATTGTGTCTACAACTCCAAGTCTAGCAAAAGGTGATGAGCTTGATCATACGATTTATACCATTACTGAAGAAGGCATAAGTATTCACAGAATTGATGTGAGAGCTTCATCGACTTTTTTAATTATATTTCACGGAATAAAAGATGAGGAATTCTTTGATGTAAGTTCATGAATTTATTTTCATTGCCAAGGCATATGGTTATAAAGATCCTCACGTTTCGAGTTTTGTTTTGGTAGTATTTGCAGAGCTAATCATTCTTGTGAAAGGTTTAACACCTATCTCTGAAAATGCTAACAAAAATTAACATTGTTTTTTTTGTCATAATTGCATTCTTATTAGTGAGCTTTCTTGAAAAAAATACTAATAAGGAGATCCCGAGTTTTCTCAAATGAGCGCGAACTAGGCCCCCTAGAACCCATAGCCAGGGTCAGTTTGAATTTATATATATATATATATATATATATATATATATATATATATATATATATATATATATATATATATATATATATATATATATATATATATATATGCGAATGTGGTAAAGAAAGAACAAACCTCGGAAGATTCTTTAATAATTACAAGAAACAGCTGTATTGCAGCAGTGCCCTACCATAGAACTACCATGTTTGGTAGATGGTTTTTTTAAATTAATTTGACAAAAATTTGAAGTAGATATAAATTCAAAAAGGGGTTAATTAGGGGTGGGTCACCTTTTTAATGATTTGATTTTTTTAAACCCTAACCTAATTAAAAGTTAAAGTCCGTCAATTTTAGACTGTTTTTTTTTGTAATTTCATCTTACATGAGAACATTGATGTGCCCAGGTGCATTCTTTTTACGGATAAAGCTTGCTTTACAGGGAGAGGAATTACGAATGTGCACAACTGCCACGAATATTCGGATGTCAATTCACATGCTACAGTAACCCACCATTTCCAAAGAGAATTTAAAATAAATGTGTCGGCAGGTATTGTTGGGGGATATTTGGTTGGGGCGGTTATTTTACCAAACCGCTTAAACGGCGCAGCATATTTGCTTTTCTTGCAAAATGTTCTTCCTGAGCTACTGGAGGAGCTGCCCTTAGAACTACGCAGCGAAATGTAATTGATGCATGATGGGGCGCCACCACATTTAACTACAAAATGTTAGTGGATTTTTAAACCAACAGTTTCTAGATCGATGGATAGGCCGTGGAGTTAATTGCCTTCAAGATTGGCCAGCATGAGCACCAGACTTGAATAAATGTGACTTTTTTCTCTGTAGGACTTTAAAAGAATCTGTGTATTTGGCACCAGTTCAAACTGCGGAAGATTTGTGGAATTGAATCAATAATAAGCGGACCATTATTAAAAGTGACATCCAATTACTTAACAGGGTTGACTTTAATTTTCGACGAAGGGTGCAGTTATGTATGAGAGAAAAAGTGGAAGCCATTTTGAACAATATCTTTAGTATTTTTAAAGTTTTTATTTATTTATTAGTTTTTAATAGCGTTTGTTAAATTTGAGATATATAAGTGTTTAATAAAGTCTTTAAGGCGCCTTATTAGTGAATTTTCGTAGAAAAAATTCACTAATGGGGAGATCCCGACTTTTGAATTTTGAAAAATTTCTTGCAAATGAGCGCGAACAGGACCCCTAGAACCCATATCCGGGGTCAGTTTCAATTTTTATATTATATATATATATATATATATATATATATATATATATATATATATATATATATATATATATATATATATATATATATATATATATATATATATATATATTTATATATATATATATATATATATATATATATATATATATATATATATATATATATATATTTATATATATATATATATACAGGGTAGCCCATTATTCTGGGATTCCTCGATATCTCCTAAGCTATTCAAGTTATCAAAAAAATTTAAAAACAAAGGTTGCTTTGTTTTTGAAGATGTATAACCTAAAATTATTTTAAACTATACAGCATGTCCCATAAGTCACCGGCAGCATGCAACTTTGATATTTTAAATGGAACACTCTATATATTATTACATATTTAGATCCTACGTAAAATTTCAATGTTACTTTATAAAAGGTACTATATGTCATAAATCAATAGTTTTTGAGTTATTCAATTTTTTCAAACAATTTTGACACGCACAGGTTTTCAAAGAACCTAATACTTTCTCCGCAAACAAAGATATCAAGATGTTTCTTGTTGTAAGCTTAAGCTTAATATTCCTTAACTACGGATAAACTGTTATACTTTGATTTGCAATATACAGGGTGTTTATCTAGACTGTTCGCTTTGCCATATTTCACACGCTAAAAACTTATTTTTTTCAAATGAAACACCCTATATATTTTTTCTGAATCTTATAGAGAATTCAATTCTGCATCGATCTATGGTGCATACTATACACCTATTACATATAGTTTTAAAGTTAGAATCAACTCTTTATTTTATTAGGTCGAATTAAATAATCTCTAATTAATTAGTAGGCTTTGACATTATTTAGTCAATTTGGCAAACAAATACTATCAAAATATATTCTTATAGATAGTTGAACTTGTACTTTCAGGTCAAACAGGCTTTAATAACAATCTATAACAGCAAAGAAGATCTGAAGATATTGTATGTGTCTTATAGGAGTTTCATCAAATTACCAAAAAATTAACGTTAGAATGTGAATAGTTTATTTACTAGAATTTCCGTCGTTTTATTGGATAACAAAATGCTTCGAAGGCCTATTACTTTTGACTAAGGAAAGGTCAACTGAAAAAGATAGATGGTTTGTAAATGAATTAATAAATCATAATAGGTAGGCTATGACACTTGAGAAATTAAAATATTCCGACAGAAGCTATAAACTGACAAAAAGTACTTGTGTTGTTAATTGTAATTAAGAACGCGTGCATATTAAAATGAATTTCAGTAAAGAAGAGCTTGCAGATGTGGTGTTTATATTTGGAGAGTGCCACATGAACTGTTTTCTGACTTCAATGGTTTACAGAGAGCGGTATCCAGAAAGGAGATTTCAAGAGTGGAAGCAAATATTTGAGGAAACCGGTAGCGTTTCTTACAATAAACATAAAGGTACTATATCTGTATTAACTGAAGCTGTACAGGAAGATGTATTGCTGGCTGTAATAGAAGAACCTCAATGAAGCGCCAATGATGTGAGTGAGTACTTAGACATTCCTAGAATATCAGTACAAAGAATAATTAAAACGAACAAGTATCATCCCTACCGTATATGTGTCACCCAATATTTAAGTGATCAGGATCACCAGCTAAAGGTTACATTTGCTCTATGGGCACTCCAAAAAGCGAATACAAATGTCAGTTTTTTTGATAAAGTATTATTCACTTACAAATGTATATTTCATAGCAATGGTTTATTAAATCGAGACAAGTAGCATCATTATGCAACAGAAAATCCCCACGTAACACTGGCAATTGAAAACCAGCATAGATGGACCATTATTGTATGGGCTGGTATTTTTTAGCACTACCTTATTGGACCACACTTCTTTGAGGAACGTCTTACTTGTGCCCAGTATTTAGAATTATTAAGAACTATTCTTCCTGATCTGGTAGAAGAAATTCCTTTGGAAATAAGACGAAACATGTGGTTTCAGCATGATGGGGCTCCAGTGCATTTCACTTGATCCATTATTCAATTCCTAAATAAAAAGTACCCACATAAATGGATTGGTCGAGGAGGTATGACTCTGTGGCCGGCGAGATCACTTGATATTAGTAAATTAGACTTTTTTCTTTGGGGTTTTCTGAAAAATACTGTTTATAATATACCTGTAACAACATGACAAGACATGTACCAGCGCATAAGCAATGCCTTTTTGCTAGTGACTGCAGAAATATTGTCGAATATAGGATCCAATTTCATAAAGAGATTAAATCTTTGTGTACAGCATAATGGAAATGCATTTAAGCCTTTCAATAATAATTTTGTTGTTGAATGTTACATTATTATATTGACTATTATTTAATTATTACACTGTTTACTAGTTTAAATAATTTAATCATGAGTGATATTTTCCCGTAAACTCCATATTTAATTGTTTAACATATTTAATAGAATACTTGAAGACAATCTAATATAGTAGTTTTGTATAACATGCATTGCTCCGAGAATACGATCTTTTATACCATCTTTTTCAATTGACCTTTCCTTAATAAAAGGCAAGTTCATAAGCTTGTTTACTAAAATAGGCCTTTGAGGCATTGATTTATCCAATAATAATAATATAATAATAATAATAAATTTACTAAATAATGTCAAAGCCTACTAATTAATTAGAGACTATTTAATTCCACCCAATAAAAGAAAGAGTTGATTCTAACCTTAAAACTATATGTAATAGCTGTATAGTATGCACCATAGATCGATGCAGAATTGAATTCTCTATAAGATTCAGGAAAAATATACAGGGTGTTTCATTTGAAAAAAATAAGTTTTTAGCGTCTGAAATATGACAAAGCGAACAGTCTAGATAAACACCCTGTATATTGCAAATCGAAGTATAAGATTTTACCCGTAGTTAAGGAATATTAAGCTTAAGCTTACAACAAGAAACATCTTGATATCTTTGTTTGCAGAGAAAGTATAAGGTTCTTTGAAAACCTGTGCAAGTGTCAAAATTTTTTGAAAAAATAGAATAACACAAAAACTATTGATTTATGAAATATGGTACCTTATATAAAGTACCATTGAAATTTTACGTAGGATCTAAATATGTGATAATATATAGAGTGTTCCATTTAAAATATCAAAGTTGCATGCTGCCGGTGACTTATGGGACATGCTGTATAGTTTAAAATAATTTTAGATTATACATCTTCAAAAACAAAGCAACCTTTGTTTTTTAATTTTTTTGATAACTTGAATAGCTTAGGAGATATCGAGGAATCCCAGAATAATGGGCTACCCTGTATATATATATATATATATATATATATATATATATATATATATATATATATATATATATATATATATATATATATATATATATATGTATATATATATATATATATATATATATATATATATATATATATATATATATATATATATATATATATATATATATATATATATATATATGTATCACACCGATAACTCAAAAAATAATGGGCCGATTTTGATAAAATTTGGCATGTACGTTTCTTTTGTAAATAGCTTGGATAAGTTCGTTAGTCAGGAAAATCGGACGAGGTTTTCCGGGAAAATTTTGAGTTTTCATTAGAAAAAAATTCTTATCTCAAAAAGTAATAAGCCGATTTTAATAAAATTTGGCATGTACCTTCCCTTTGTAAATGGCCTTGACACGTTTGTTAGTCAGGAAAATCATACGAGGTTTTCCGGGAAAATTTTGAGTTTTCATTCAAAAAAATTTTTATCTCAAAGAATAATAGGCCGATTTTGAAAAAATTTGGCATGTACCTTCCTTTTGTAAATGTCTTTGATAAGTTCGTTAATAAGAAAAATCGAACGAGGTTTTCCGAAAAAATTTTTAGTTTTCATTTGAAAAAAATTTTTATCTTAAAAAATAAAAAATCTATGATAACCAAATTTGGTAGGTAGGTTTACGATATCAAAAGTAAACTAGACACCAAAATTTAGATTTCTATGTTACAAGAAAAAAAAGTTAAATAAAATATTTTGTGCCAGATCATTTTTATGAAAATTCACTACCATAACGCACTTGCTGCGTCTTCGACTTTTTATTTTGTTTTGAGCTCAACTCTAAAAAGTCAGGACGCAGCAAGTGCGTTATGGTAGTGAATTTTCATAAAAGTGTTTATAATAGGAAATATATCTTTTTTTTTGAAAGAAAGCTGGCAGCAAATTTGGTTACCAGTATAACCTATATAAAAGAAACAATGCAATGTTTCATCAAAATAACTTTATTGTTTGAAAATGTACAAAAATTTCCGAAAGTAAACTAAAGTGCTCACCAAAAAACTGGTTTCTTGGTCAACCTTAGGTTAATAGCAAATTGAAAGGAAAATTCGCTACCATAACGCACTTGCTGCGGCCCGAATTTCTTTTCTTACCAACATGTATCATATTTCGATGGAAAATGCAAAAATGCAATAACATAAGGCCTGTTCAATTAAAAAAAAAAGAAAATTTGAATCACCAACGACTTATGGGCCACCTGTAATTGTAGAAATATTTTTTAAGAAGTAGGTCAAGACAACCTATAATTAATGTATGCACTCTTTTTTCATATCTTATATAATAATGGATATATTAAACTTTATTGATTTTTTTCTAAGATTCGCCCAAAAATATATACCATTAAATGATAAACTCTATAGCCAAGCTACTGCCAAAACATCAGAGAAATGGTTTATTTGAAATTAATTTTCTGGAAATATTTTAGTAAAATAAAGGACAACGACGATTGAAACTAAGACTTCACGCTTTGTAAAACATTCTTCTTGAGACGTTTTCTTTCCATAACTCATATTAGTTTCAGGTTCTTTGCCTAAATATTACCAATTTTGACGTTTAAAATCGCGACTTGGACGTTTTGGGAAAAACCAAATATATTTTTCTTTAAATGCCTATAACTTTTTTTGTATTTTAACATACAGAGCTAAATTTTGGTTGGTAACTTACCTATAACGATGTAAACTCACGCACCAAATTTGGTTGCTATTGCTTTGTCAAATCCGGAGATATAATTTTTTTTCGAAAGAAAACACAAAATTCTCCGGAAGAACTTGTTGGATTTTCCTGACTAACGAACTTATCTAAGACACTTACAAAAGGAAGGTGTTCACCAAATTTAATTAAAATCGGCATATTAGTTTTTGAGTTATCGGTGTGATATATATAATCATATAAAAATTGAAACTGACCCCGGATATGTGTTCTGGGGGGCTTAATTAGCGCTCATTTGATTTTTTTTTAATTCAAAAGTCGGGATCTCCTCATTATCTCCTCATTAGTGAATTTTTTTAAAGAAAATTCACTAAAGATCCAAATTTTCTCAAAAACGGGTGATTTGTCAAAAAATTGACTAGAAGAGAAAAAGATAGCAAATTTAATCTGCTATAAAACTGACGAACTTTAACTTTTAATTAGGTTAGGGTTTACAAAAATCTAATGATTAAATGGGTGACCCACCTCTAATTCATCCCTTTTTGAGTATATATGTACTTCAAATTTTTTACAAATAACGATGTTGATAAAAGAAAACCATCTACTAAATTTGATTGTTATATGTTAGGGCACTGCTGTAATACAGATGTTTCTTGTATTTATTA
The DNA here is from genome assembly GCA_964006375.1 of Tillus elongatus. Lineage (NCBI taxonomy): Eukaryota > Metazoa > Arthropoda > Insecta > Coleoptera > Cleridae > Tillus > Tillus elongatus. Next base: position 140,252,096 of record OZ023268.1, on the reverse strand, counting down.
AAGAATCTTCCGAGCTCAATATCTCACCAACCATGGCCGTCAGGAAAATGTTATATAAAAAAAACTCGGGACGCAGCAAGTGCGTTATGGTAGTGAATTTTTATTAAATGCTTCAAATTTAAATAACTCAATTTTCTATAAACTTAGAGAGTTTAATTTCAATACGTAGTAAGGTTTTTCCTAAGGCAAGATATCTACAAAATTTCATTAAAATAACTTTGTAATTTTCGGAGAAAAAAATTTTTTTCGAAAGAAAATTTAAAATTTGAGGAACTCAATTTTTTCTAAACTTAGAAAGTTGAATTTTGGTACGTAGTAAGGTTGAGGCAACATATATAGTAAATTTCATTGAAACCGCTTTGTTACTTTCGGAGAAAAAAATTTTTTTCGAAAGAAAACTCAAAATTTTTCCGGAAAACCCCGTCTGATTTTTCTGGATAACGAACTCATCCAAGCCATTAATAAAAGACAGGCAGTTGCCAAGTTTCATCGAAATCGGTTAATTACAGCTACTGATGAAGACAACTTCGTTGTCGAAATACGTATCAAAAAAGATAGCGCATGACTCTGTTATTATTGTTGTAGTTTTTGGGGTTATTCTACTTTTTGTTTCAGTTTCCAGCCACAATGTCCAGTCTCAGTCTTTTGTCAATAAAAATTATTATTATTATTTGTTATTTTTTGAGATTTCAGATGTTTTTATGAAAATTGGCTACCATAACGCACTTGCTGCGTCTAGATTTTTTGAACTGCAATTTGCTTTTTTACAGTACATACCAACAAAATATCAATCAGATTTTGGACCATATCACATCGTCTTCTATTTTAACACTAAAATAAATTTAATATTGAATGAGACAAACTTTAATTACTTTTAGTAGTACCAATCATAATAAAAATATGTCTAGTCAAAGTAACAAAACCCGATAAAAAAACAATTACGAAAACTAATAAATGCTGTTGAGCCAAAAATAGCCTTGTTAATATATCATATTCCCTTTCTTTGTCCAATTTTATCATATCTTTTGTTGGTCAGTAACAAAAGCAAACAAATTATATCCCAAATGATACAGAAAACTTTACAACTCTAGATCTAAATAAAAGGACTGTAACAGCGGCAAAAGCAGAAGTCAATGGAAGGTTGATGAATGAATCTCATGAGTCAATAAGAAAAGCATTGACTAACCAACAGCAACCATATACTTATGATTTAAACATGTTTCAAATTTGAATAGCTCAATTTTCTGTAACCCTAGAAAGCTGAATTTTGGCACATAGTTAGGTATTTCCCAAAGCAATATGTAGACCAAATTTTATCGAAATTTTCGGAAAAAAAATTTTTTTTTGAAAGAAAACTCAAAATTTTCCCGGAAAACCCCGTTCGATTTTCCTGGCCAACGAACTCATCCAAGCCATTAATAAAAGAAAGGCACTTGCCGAGTTTCATCTAAATCGGTTAATTATTTTTTGAGTTATCAGACGGATACATATATATATATATATATATATATATATATATATATATATATATATATATATATATATATATATATATATATATATATATATATATATATATATAAGCATATAAAAATTCAAACTGACCCCGGATATGGGTTCTAGGGGTCCTAATTCGCGCTCATTTGAAAGAATTTTTGCAAAGTCTCACCATCGATACCTCTCTATTAGTGAATTTTTTTAATAAAAATTCACTAAAATCGGCATGTTTTAAGGTTCTCTACACACACACATTCTGCGTCCATTGCGTTGTCGATCACCCTATATATATATATATATATATATATATATATATATATATATATATATATATATATATATATATATATATATATATATATTATTATGTTTATTCAATTAAATTATACAATATGCAATACACAATAAGTCTCAACTTGTGCTGTGTTTTTACAAAATTTAACGGGTTCATCCAAAAAATCATTGGCAATTGTGGACCAAATTCACTATACTTCAAATTTTGACATTTTAAATGGAAAATATTTCTTACTTTAACTTCCTCCCCTCAATTGCTCTATTGTTACCTCCATTTACCAAAGATGTTGACATATTTATACTTATTTTTCAACCACGAGTCAACCTTAATAGCCCATATTTTTTTCAAAAATAATAAACTATATATATATATATATATATATATATATATATATATATATATATATATATATATATATAATATCACACCGATAACTCAATAAATAAAGTGCCGATTTTGATCATATTTGCCGAGTACCTTACTTTTGAAAGTGGCAAGTTCGTTAGCCAGGAAAATCGGCCCAGGTTTTTCCGGAAAATTTTGTGTTTTCTTTCGGAAAAAAATTATAGCTCCGCAAATAACAAAGTAAGGACAACCAAATTTGGTATGCGTGTTTGTATTATAAAGAGTGAATCATATAAGAAAATGTAGTTAAAACAGTCGCGATTTGAAAAGTCAAAATTTGCAACATTTATGCAAAGAACCTGAAAGAAATACGTATTATGTAAAGAAAATGTCGCAAGAAGAGTGTTTTGCAATTCCTTAAGTTTCAGTTTTAATGATCATTGTCCATCATTTTACTAAAATATTTCCTGAAATTGCATTTTAAACAGACCCTTTCTCTGATACTTTGGCGGTAGTTTTAGCTAAGTTGTTTATGATTAACGGTCTATAATTTTTAATTCATTTTTGTAGAAAATATTCGTCAATGAGGAGACCGCGACTTTTGAATTTTAAAAAGATTTCTTCAAATAAGCGCAAACTAGGCCCTCTAGAATTCGTATCCGGGTTTAGTTTAAGTTTTTATCTGTTTACATATATACAGGGTAATGCACTCTACGGTAAAGCTCAGTATAATTGTTATTATACGAGATACGGGAAAAAGTTGTATAGCTTTAGCTTTAGCCCCTACTTTGTTTCTTCTCCACATCAATGACCTCCTCTCGAGCACATCCAACCCAGTTCACAGCTACGCGGACGACAGCACCCTCCATTCAAATATACAATATTCTAAGCCTGTCTCTTTAGCCCAATTGGATGAGGATCGCAGACTCATGGAGGGTTCTGTCTCCGTGGATCTCCAAAAAATATTAGACTGGGGAAGTAGCAATCTTGTACAATTCAACCCCGCCAAAACCAAGTCTTGCTTTCTTTCTCACAAGAGATACACCAGCACTAGACCCATCACAATGAACAACCAAGTTATTCAAAGTAATGAATCCTTTTCTCTTGTTGGCATTTCTGTGGATCGAAATCTTAATTGGCACCAACATGTCACATCAATTGCAGAAGCGGCTGCTAAGAAATTAGGTTTCCTCTTCCGGGCTCGCAAATACTTTTCACCAGCTAATCTCTATACCTTATATACTTCACAAATAAGGCCAAACCTCGAATACTGCTCTCACATCTGAGGTGCCGCTGCCGCTTCTACACTCGCTATCCTGGACTCCATTCAAAAGAGAGCTATACGTCTCATCGGTGGCACTACCCTCACCCAAAGGCTGCCATCCCTTGCCCACCGACGTGCCGTTGGTGACCTCTCTCTCTTTTATAGATATCTGCACGGGCACTGCTCAGAGGAGCTTTCCTCCATAGTTCCTCCACCTGCTGCCCCCAACAGATCTACCAGGGGAACAGAGCGAATGCACCCTTTTACTGTCCAGGTCACCAGACATGGAACATCTTGTTATGCCCACTCTTTTGTCCCGAGGACTTCCAAGTTGTGGAATTCCTTGCCGGCACATGTTTTTCCTTCTCCTCCGAACCTCCAAACCTTCAAGTCCAGAATTAACAAGCTGCCTCTTTCCTCATTGTCGACACGCACGGTACGATAGTATTTAGGCTGTAAGCCCTCGTGATGTGTTGTTGAAATAAAAAAAAATAAAAAAAAACGCCAATTATAGGGTGTCTTGAGCTGCATCTTATAAACTATTTTGACAATCATAGGATAAGTCATTAGTGATACCTGTATTTTTTTTCGAACACCCTTATATTATTGCATTTTTGCCTTTTTTAACGAAATATGATGCATGTTTGTAAGAAAGAAAATCGATAAGCAGTAAGTGCGTTTTAGTAGAGAATTTACATCAAATGTTTCAAATTTCAATAACTCAATTTGCTATGTTAACTAGAAAACCACTTTTGTTTTCGGAAAATGTTTGTACATTTTCAAACAATAAGTTATTTTGATAAGATATGGTACATTGTTTCTACTATATAGGTTATACCGATAACCAGATTGATGCATTCTTCCATTAGGGAGACATTTGATATTAAAAATATTTTTATGAAAATGCATTTCCATAATGCACTTGCTACGTCCAGACTTTTTTTAATATATGCTTATTATTAAGTAAAAAAGATTACCACACTTAGTCCTGTACAAACCAAGAAAAATAATCTTATATTTTTCTGTCAAAAGCGTTATTCAAGAAAATATTTCTTTTGTATTTTAAACGTTTATCACTCTGTTACAAAAACTACTAAACCGAGCCCTTGAAAAACAAAGAAAATTTGAAGGTAATTTTATTTATTTCGCCTAAAAGATTATTCAAGCATGATTTTCTGCTAAAACCACTGGGATAAAAACCGAAACGTCAAAATTCTATAAATCGTATACAGGATTCCATATGAGAAACTTTTTTCATTTCTCGTTTTTTACAAACCAGACATTAAGCACTTAATGTTAGTGCTTATCTTTTTAATAAAGTTTTTATTTTTAGGTTGTTATTACTGAATTTGTAAGACCCACGTTAAAAGATTTCGAAAAAAAGTTTGTCATTTCAAAAGATAATCCTTCGTTGATGCAAGTTAATAAAAACAATTATGATGCTTGGAATTATCTTGGTGTGTTGCCTAGTTCCGAAATGGTAAGTTAAGGCTTGGTTAGATCTAATTTGTTATTATTGACTATCAAATAGTTACACATTAAGTTATTTTTACCAAGTTTGTCACCGCTGACCGACAACAACCAATCTAAACACTACCTGGCTCTGCCATCCAAATCACTTGGTGCTGATCTGGTAGAGGGATTTGTGTATGTCTATGTTTGCGTCGTCATCAAATAAAGCACCTGCTATCTTTGGCAGATCTGTAGTGTATGCAAGAAAAGGTAGGGGACCCAAAAAAGATCTCTGGGACACTTCGCACTCACAAACCAAGGTGCTTCGAACCAGTTTAATCAATTGTGACGCATTTTCAAGTCACCAGCGTGATCTTTTTTGACATAGGATCGAAGCCTTTGCAAAATCCAAACAAGTCACGTCGATAAACTGTTTGGCATCTAAAGAAGAAATGATTCAATAAGACCCACAAGTAAATTTATCACCACCAACTCATGTCGTTTCGTGATAGTATTTCAGGCCATATTTTTACAGATAATAGCATTAATTATTTTGTAGATTGGAAAAAGACTAATGGGTCAGAAATTTTAACTTGGAAGATTATCAATGTCCTTGAAAACTATTGTAACTTATGCTATTTCCCAAAAGATAACGAAAAAAAGTGTACTAAGCTGGGGAACACACCTCTTTACAAACGTAATTTTTATACCATTAGATCCACGTGCAAACGAGTTACAAAATTCTTGGATGAGCTGATTTTTAATTGGTGGGGAGGAACCTTAATTGATGGGTAGGAACCGATATTCTCAAGAAAAACATCACCCTATGCGCTGGGACATAGTAATTGGCAAGTTTGTTTAGAAACAATGAAGCAAAAATTTCATCCGTTTTTTAGTCAGTTTCATTATGGATGGTGAAAAGTGAGTCATCTTGCTTTCTCAGTATGGAGATTACGACTTTAAAGTTCAAAGTTGATCTAATTTATTTTTTGTAATTATTTGAGGTGATTACGGATCCCTCATATTTAGGTCTAATTTTTCTTAACTGTATAGAGTATTACTGTTTAAACTTTCATATGGCTTCCCTAGTCTGTTTTATTTATAGTGCGACAAAAACGCTTCAAAAGTACTTTTTCTGTTTGGCTACCTTTAGGATTACTCAATTTATCCACAGTTTGGTAAAGCTTTTAAAAGTTATATTTTCTTTAGTTCTTATTGAACCTCTTATAGATCAACACAGGCCGTATACGAGGATGTATTGATAAGTACTTTATACAGCTCGTATTTCAGATATTAAATAACTAACAATCAAAAAAAGTAATAATTCATTTAATCTGTGTATGATCAATAGTCTACCGGTACTTCTAGCATATTTTTAAAATAGACCTAGTCACACACGTGTGGAAATAATCCAGTTAGTTAATAAACATGATTGCCAGCTGTTAATACTAACTAAAATATGTAAAGTTAACACTTAATAAACATACTTTAACCACATGGAAATTACAACCTAACTTAATAAAGTATGATAAGAATTTTAACCTTATATCACTAATATTCATTATGAAAATGAGGAGGTACTTATATTAAAATGGTCTTCATAACAATATATGGCGGTTTTCTTAGTGTGATGAACTCGGATGAGCAATGGCCCGACGGATAGGTTGACAATCCGTCCTTCAGGCGTGATCTAAATATTCCAAATTACATATCATCGGGCGCCATCTTTATTCCCTATTAAATAGGACGAGGTCAGATCCCCGCGAGGAGTTCTGCTAATGCCCTCGTAGAACACCACAAAATACAGCCTTGTCCTAGGGTGGCTGAGTGGAGAAGAAAAACTATAGCCAGGGGTCAAAAGTTATTATATCCCGTAGAGTTTTCGGGAGTTAAGTAAGCTTTAATTACTTACTCCCTAATAATGGCAGTTTTCCTAGCTTACAAAGTTGGAAGCAGAAAGTTTATAAACAGGTAAATATAAATCAAGATATACCTCCGCTAGTTACAATCCCTCAAAGGATTCTAGTGCAACTATTTAATAGCAGTGCAGTGAAACGCAACTAATTTCATAAAAGCTTCTAATAATATATAAAATATCTACAAACGAGAGGTACAATAATAAAAATCCATAAATTACGAAAGCTAAAAATTCGCTACAATTCATGCGATTAAACGGAAACTTTATCTCAGGTCAGATAACACTATCTCTGATAAGACATTCTTTCACATGGTAAACGATACAAATACGTTAATATTTAAAAATACGATAATATTCGACTAGAATAATATTTGGGCTTTTTACAATAAACGAAGCGTGATATTAACATTAGCACAGCAATTAGTAAAGCATATGAAAGTAATGTCAAGCGAAAAGCGACATACACATGCATCGAATTGGGAAATTACTCCGATATAAATTTACCGCCTCAGTCTGAGGTACTATATTCTCCTAGGATTTATTCCCGCTATTCCCTGCAGTCCTACTCTGCTATGTGGGCAAGCAAACGGCTTCCAGTCTCATATGACTATAATGTGCTAACTAATGAATCCGGGTAAACTTGTCCCCTATTTATTTCGAACACCTTGTATAATTAACAGCCCCGTCTAACGGTTAGGTACCATTCAGAGCAGCTCCATACTTCACCCAAGGACATTCGTCCCTCAGGCCAAACATAGGCTACCCAGTACAGCACCGGTTGCCGGACACACTAAATATTGACTATAACCCTTTAAACAGCACTATCCGTGCTTCCGTTCCCCTTATATGGACAAGAAACGTGACCAGCTTGTCACTTATTTATGCTCGTTACTCTAATTAACAATCCCGTCTAGCGATCATATAGCATTCCGAGTAGCTCCATGATTTACCCAAGGACATCCGTCCCTCAGGACAAACGTAGGCCACTAGGTACAGCACATTACACTTCGCCAGACGCCCTAAATTCACTATATTACGGTATAATTATTTACATTATTTCAGCTTCCCTTAAATGGGTAAACACGTGTACAGTTTTGTCACTCTCACATACAGAACACCCTGTATACACATTCAATCCTAACACGCTGTTAATATTGCAAATAGAAGAGCATCAATAAAATACCCAGTTATTTATTTCAGTTTGCAATTCCAATTTCTAAACTACCGGAATACAACTAACCTTGCAAACTACGATAGAATAACAGACCACGGTCGGTATAGACCCACGTTCAATTCTATACAAAATTAACACGCTGCTGTCACTACTTCGTAGAACAGCGAAACTCCCCAGCTAACTACTTAACTGTTTCCCACACAATATTAGTAATTATAATGCAACCACCAGACCTCTTGTCCCGGACGCGAGATGAAGGCATCTGTTTTCGGCGTTTCATCTCTCGGTCGTAATTTGTGTCATGCTCTCAGCGATGTACCTAGAATGAATCCCATTGCGCGTGACGGACCGGCGCTATTTCCTTCATATTCACGATTCATGTTTCGCTCGTGGAGAATTTTCATATTTTGAAGTGTTTCGAATTTATTCTCTAGCACATATTCGTTATTTAAACCGCCTAAATGATTTATGCGCTATTCAAATAACCCTAATAAATTCGGACTTCATTATACTAGATAACCGTGGACTTTTCGTTTCATCCCGCTTTATAACTTTGCAACATTGCTTTCTAATTTGAGCCACATTTGGAACAATAAAAAAATGTTTCTCTGGAATTTTTATAGTTGTGTTTGTACACATTGGTACTATACAATATTTATATAAGCTTTATTTTTCATATTATCAAATAAAATCACGTGCAGAAGCCAAGATTCAATCAATAACTTGCAACACAGAATGTAAGCACAGAGAAGCAAGTTCATTGTTGACTATTGTACAGTGCCGTGACGTCACAGATCATGGCGACAAAATACTGATGTTTGAAATCAATTATGAATTCCCATTTTCAAATATTTTTTCGCCTCGTTATTTTTGTAGTGTGTGAAATAAATTTTTTAAAATTAAAAATCATCTTTGTGCGATGTCTATCAGATGTGATAAGAAAAAAAACACGCAAATTGTCTGTTAGCACTGGTGGACTCGTTTAACGTTAGCACAACTAAAAAAGTTTAATTCTCCCTAGTCTCCATGTTGTAAATTTGCAATTATCAGTTTGGTTTCGAAAATAAGTTGTTGGGCCTCCCTTATATCCACTTTTGCAGTACTACGGTTAGGTATGCTTACTTTCTTGGTCGTTACTAACAATATGAACTTTTTTTTAGGGTAACGCAAGTTTCAACAGACTAGATTATAATTTTTCTGTATTTTCACCACAATGTAATCGTTGGAATGCTCTCCGATCAGAATGGGAGACTGTGTGCGAGGTAAGGTGTAATTTTTTTTATAGATTTTTTTACTAATCCTTTAAACAAACTGCCCATGGTGTGGTGATTATGACAGTTAATAGCCGTCTTCGAGGTCGCTGGTACTATTTCAGCGCACCAGACTCAACATATCTTTCAGATTACGTCAAAGCTTTCTAATTCCGTGTGTTTTTTAAATTTATTTGGCGTCGGCCTATTTCCGCAACTATGGCCAATCACCGACGTCAGGGAGCAGTTTCACCTTACTATCCTGGAAATTTTGCCGAACCCCTGACTTTCTGTAAGGAGGGTAGCGATCTTTAACGTGCCCAACATCGCATGGGCACGGGACCGACGGCTTTACGACCCCCCCCCCCCATCCCCCCGTGAAGGGCGGAAATGCAGACATTCAACTTGCTCAAATACAATGCCACAACCTCGGTTGATGTTAATTGTACAGTATGTACTGAAAAAGTGAAAGGAGTACCCTGGGCTCGAACGCAGTACCCTTCAGTTCAAAGGCATACGTTCTTACCACTGAACCACCGAGGCTCTAATTCCGTGGTTCCGCGACCACTATAAACTGTGAGTCGACTGTTGTAGTGTATTATTTTAGCTTTAGCTTTAGTCCCTACTTTGTTTCTTCTCCACATCAATGACCTCCTCTCTAGTACATCCAACCCAGTTCACATTTACGCAGATGACAGCACCCTCCACTTAAATATACAATATTCTAAGCCTGTCTCTTTAGCCCAATTAGATGATGATCGCAGACTCATGAAGGGTTCTGTCTCCGTGGATCTCCAAAAAATCTTAGACTGGGGAAGTAGAACTCTTGTACAATTCAACCCCATCAAATCTCAATCTTGCTTTCTTTCTCATAAGAGATACACCAGCCTTAGACCCATCACAATGAACAACCAAGTTATTCAAAGTAATGAATCCTTTTTATTTGTTAGCATTTCTGTGGATCGAAATCTCAATTGGCACCAACATGTCATATCAATTGCAGAAGCGGCTGCTAAGAAATTAGGTTTCCTCTTTCGGGCTCGCAAATACTTTTCACCAGCTAATCTTTATACCTTACATTCTTCACAAATAAGGCCAAACCTCGAATACTGCTCCCACACCTGTGGTGCCGCTGCCGATTCTACACTCGCTATCCTGGATTCTATTCAGAAGAGAGCTATAAGTCTCATCGGTGACCCTACCCTCACCCGAAGGCTGGCATCCTTTGCCCACCGACGTGTCGTTGGTGACCTCTCTCTCTCTCTCTCTCTCTCTCTCTCTTTTATAGATATCTTCACGGGCACTGCTCAGAGGAGCTTTCTTCCATAGTTCCTCTACCTGTTGTCCGCAGCAGATCTACCAAGGAAACAGAGCGAATGCACCCTTTACTGTCCAGGTCACCAGATATACAACATCTTGTTATGCCCGCTCTTTTGTCCCGAGGACTTCCAAGTTGTGGGATTCCTTGCCGGCACATGTTTTTCCTTCTCCTTCGAACTTAACCTACAAACCTTCAAGTCCAGAATTAACAAGTTGCCTCTTTCCTCCTTGTCGACACCCACGGTACGCTAGTATTTAGGCTGTAAGCCCTCGTGGTGTGTTGTTGAAATAAAAAAGGAGATTAAAATCTAAAAAAAAACTTAACATTTCAGGTGGGAGCTGAAACAAATATGACGGTATTGGTGTGTAAATGCAAAGAGTTGAGTGCCATTGCTGGAATGGCCGATGTGAACTCAATACGAGATGATAAAGTTCTTCATTTCGAGTTTACGATGGAACTGCACACTTCTTATCTTGTGCCAGTTGTTTGTGGACTCTTGTTATTTTTATATTGTGTCTGGTTATCAGTACACATATTTTTTGAAAAGGTAAATACCAAAAATATTGCTTAGATCTTAAATAAACCAAAAATACTGTATACTGGGTGTGAGTCTTAACAAATGCAGGTTCACGTTTCTTAGACTAAAATAATTTGTGTGTCTCTTCAATTTATAAGTTGTTGTTGCCCTTACTTGGTGAAACAGTTTCATACTAAATACTTACAGTGAGTCCGCATAGAATGGAACAAATTCCGTAAAATCTTTAGGGGAAAAATCGCGCAGAGATGTTAAACATAAGATTTGAATGTACACATTTAGACATAAAATATTTTTGCGACGTCATCCGTTTCACAGATATGACGTATGTCAAATTTTCTAATCCTCTATTTGTCAATACCTTTATATCGTACCAAAAAAATCCAACACGTGAAAAATCACCAAAATAATATCATATAACAAATTTCCAGTTGAAAATTGGTTGTTTTTCTCATTGCCAAATGCTGCCTGAAAGCAACATGGCCAGTGTTGTTTTAGAGCAACTGTCCAAAAACAAAACAAAAAATTGAACTCATTCTTATATTAATTGCAATGGAAAGATATAAAAGGTGGTCAGGTACCGCCCTTTACATCAAGGGGCCGGTGAAGTCCCAACGGACGTTTCCGGTTCTGGTGTATGAGTCGGTTTCCCTTATAAACAAAAATGATGATGGCTCCGCCTTGTACAGAAGGTTCTGGAGATAAAATACCCATCCATTCGGATCTCCGGGAGAGGGGTGTGCAGGGAGCGCCGGCATCAAGATTTAACATATATGTAGCCTAAATTCTAACCTGAACCTCGTCCACCATTTCCTCCAGGCTAATAGGCCCAAACTCCTCCTCCTCACCGAAAGCCAAATCAGTGCCCAAACAGCCACTAATCACCCTAATTTCCAGGGGTATGAGCTCCTTACTTCCTTTAGATTGCATGGAGGCATGTGCGCATACGTCAGTAGCAATCTACTATGCACCAGACACCCCAATTTAGAAGCTGGAAGAAAAGACATACTTTGGATAAAACTCTCTCTCAGGGCTGCAACTAAATTCATCTGGTCACCTTCTGACAACAACTTTGTCCAGCTTTTCGACTACGTTTTCGAAGAAACCGACCATCTGATTTCTGAATATCCTTCCTCCGAGGTCACTATTCTTGGTGACTTCAATGTCCATAATAAGGAATGGCTAGGATCTTTAAAAAGCAATCCACAAGGGAGAGCAGCGAAGGCCTTTGTGGTCAGCAATTCTTTATTCAATATGGTTCAGCAACCTACTTACTTTCCTCGCATCCCAACACACAGCTCAAATCCTTTGGGGCTCCTTCTTACTACAAAACTTGAATGCTATAAGACCAAACCTCGAGTACTGCTCCCACCTACGTGCCGTTGGTGACCTCTCTCTTTTTTATAGATATGTGCACGGGCACTGCTCAGAGGAGTTTTCTTCCATAGTTCCTCCACCTGCTGCTCCCATCAGTTCTACCAGGGGAACAGAGCGAATGCACCCTTTTACTGTCCAGGTCACCGGACATCGAACATCTTGTTATGCCTGCTCTATTGTCCCGATGACTTCCAAGTTGTGGAATTCCTTACCGGCACATGTTTTTTCCTTCTCCTCCGAATCTCCAAACCTTCAAGTCCAGAATTAACAAGTTGCCTCTTTCCTCCTTGTCGACACCCACGGTACGATAGTATTTAGGCTGTAAGCCCTCGTGGTGTGTTGTTGAAATAAAAAAAATCTAGAAGCTTATTCAGAGAAATACTAAGTGCTGGATGATGACTGTCCTCCCTGACTAGTTCATCTCGAGAAACAGAGTACTCCACATCACTTATAACTAAATATAAAAGACGATTGTTGGCATTTTGTATAGCATTATGTTGTTGAAGATTCGTGAAGGATATTAAATCCTTTATAAGTCTAAATTTAGAATCACTTGTGTTTGGCGTCACAAAGTTTGGAGCATGAAAATTTTTAAGTTAATTTTTAGCAGGTTTTCTTTAAGGTGATTCAAGTTGGGGGCTACTTTGAGAGTGGGGTCGCTGCAATTACTGTCTAAAAAAATTGACGATGACGTCTTATCTCCGACACCGATAACGCAAAAAAAATGTAATGTCAAAATGTGCACATTCAAATCTTATGTTTGACATGTCTTAGACATTTTTTTCTGTGTGTGTCCCCTAATGATTTTACGCAATTTGTTCCATTCTATGCGAACTCACATACATTGTCGAAGCCAGATAAGTGGTATCTACGTCTGTAATTAAATTTATTTGCATTACATAAACAAGCTGCAGATATTAAAGTGATTGGGGAAACCCAAGGAAAAGTTTTCATATCTGTATGTTTTGCCCAAGCGATCACTAGATGGTAGTGGCTACTAACAATGGTTTGGATAATTATAAATTTATTAATTTTGTGTGTTTTAGAGCACAGCAAATAACGTTTATCTCTTGAGTGATGTCATGTATTCTTCACGTTATATGTATCTTATTATTGTTCGTACTGGCAAGAAATTTTTTTCCGGTACCACATCAAACGTTGTGATAAAAGTAACTGGAACTAATGCAGTAAGTAATGTGAGTAGATTATTTTATGCAGCTTTTAGATGTATAAGAAAGTAAATAAATTGCAAAAAAAACTGATTATCAAAGATAGGAAACTATTAAAGCATTGAAGCTATTGAAACATTGAAAAAATTATACAAAAAGCTATGGTAAAAAGGTGGATCATACCGGAGATCAGTTTCATACTTTATATGTTTATGTATGTAAAAAAAAAGGTAAGATGCTTACTGGCAATTAGGCAATTGTTGACCCTTTTTGCTCATCTAAACTAACCTACCCTCTACCTTGAGCTCGATCTCAACGACGACAGCGATTTGAAAAATCATCTGCCACCGGTGAGTCTCGAACCGTCGTCCCCCGTGTCCGTATTGGAAAGTCTGAATCGACTTTCCCGCACAGTCACGGAGGTGCTGTTTATGTATGTATGTCACGAAGTTACTTTCTTGAATTCGATGTCTACAGGAAGGGAATTATAACATTATCACTGCTATTGTATATAAGCCAAAATAACTATAAGTTATTGCGATAGATGGAAGCAGATATAAATAAAAATTTTGAATTTAAATATAAATTAAGAACCAAAATATATGCTTCAAAAAATACAGCACGTCTTGATAATGGGCTATCCCGTTATAAAAAATGTATTGTAACTGCTGCAACCAAAAATCCAAGACGAAAACTGAATCGCAATTTGCAACTCTAACACCACCAAATGTAAGTCCCAACTGTCTCTCTACACTTCGGTCCCATGTTGGGCGCCAAGTTATAACATTATAAATGCTATTTTATATAAAAGTTAATAACAAGATAACTTATTAAAATTTAAAAGGAAATTATGTAGATGCTCAGGTCAGAACATGAGATCTAATGCAATTCAGAAAAATATGTGGGTTCACATCTTATAATTTGGGCGGCGTCAGACATACAAATAAAAATCTAGACTCGGTTAACTTCATTTATTAATAAATAATCATTTTATATGAGCTAAAATGACTATAAGTTATTGTGATAGATGGAAGCAGTTATATATAAAATTTTTGAATTGAAATATGAATTAGGATACAAAATATGGGCTTCAGAAAATACATCACCTCTTGTTAATGGGCTATCCCGTTAAAAAAATGTATTGTAAGTAACTGCTGCATATAAAAATCTAAGACGAGAACCGAATCTCAATCTGCAAATTTAACACCACCAAATCGAAGTCCGAATTGTCTCTCTAGACTTCGGCCCCATGTTGGGCGCCAATTTATAACATTATAAATGCTATTATATATAAAAGTTAATAAGAAGATAAATTATTAAAATTTAAAAGGAAATTATGCGGCTGCTCAGGGCAGACCATGAGATATAATGCAATTCTCAAAAATATGTGTGTTCATACCTCATACTTTGGGTGGCGTCAGTTATACAAATAAAAATCTAGACTCGGTTAACTTGATTTATGAATAAATAATGATTTTATATAAGCTAAAATCACTAAGTTCTTGAGATAGATGAAAGCGGTTATAAATAAAATTATTGATTTTCAATATGAATTAATAACTAAAATATAGGCTTCAGAAAATACAACACTCCTTGTTAATGAGCTATCCCGTTAAAGAAAATTGAATTGTAAGTAACTACTGCAATAAAAAATGTAAGACGAAAACCGAATCTCAATTTGCAAATCTAACACCACCAAATATAAGTCCCAATTGTCTCTTTAGACTTCGGCCCCATGTTGGGCGCCAAGTTATAACATTATGAATGCTATTTTATATGTAAGTTGATAACAAGATAAATATTGAAAATTTAAAAGGAAATTATGTGGCTGCTCAGGTCAGAACATTCCCAGTTCTTAAGCTTTTATTTCAGGTTTAATCACTTTGAATATTAATACTATATATATATATATATATATATATATATATATATATATATATATATATATATATATATATATATATATATATATATATACTGCATCTTCCTGCCGTTAAATTAAATAAATAAATAAGTTCTAAAGCTTAAAATTTGATAATTTTTCTACTTACAGGAACACGTCCTAAATTTTCCTGACCCACAAAACGAAATCATGAGCAGAGGTAACGAAGACTGGTTCATAATGGCCACACAAACTTATCTGGGCGACCTAATTAAAATCGACCTATGGGTAGACCACATAGGTTTTCGACCAACGTGGTAACCGTAAAACAACTGAAAAACTAGAATATAGTTTCATTAAATTACAGGTATTGCAATGACGTCACGATCTACGATTTTCAACTCTACAAATACTGGTTGTTTCCAGTAGACAAATGGTTTAGAATCGATGAAAAGATCAATAACACTCACATGGAGATATTTAGTAAAAATGAATCCGAAAATGAGGACCAAAAGAAAATTGTAAAGAGATTATCTAAGTTGTTCCAAACATCAGATACGTGGAGAATATTTACAGGGTATGTTTTACGCAACACGCAAAACAGTTCGTGGATCGTAGCCTGGTTTGTTGGGAGACTACCTATAAAGCAAACGGTGTTGACTGGCCCAACCAACTGAACATCGATAATTCCTGCCCGCACATTCACTTTGTGCCGCTAAGTGACCAACAATTATGACTCTTTAGAATTACAGTCGTCATAAAAGTCGCTTCGTCTGAAAATACAATTTTATTTACAATATTAGGGCTTTGGGGAAAAGTAAGTTTGTGGTAGACACTCAAGCTTTATATCTTGGATGGTTGCCGCCGTTGAACGCGCAGTAGATGGCAGTGCGTTGTCGTATTGCAAAAGAACACCCTTACTCAGATATCCCCGCCTTTTGGCTCTGATGACAGGCTTGAGACGTTGAGGAGTTTTGAGTATGTAGCACCATTTGGCATGTGAGTCTTAACAATTACCCCTTATTCATCCCAAAAAGGGTCAGCATAACATTTCTTGGCAAGAGCTGTGTGCAAAATTTTTTGGGTTTTGGCAAAGAAGTGTGACGCCATTCTGTGCTTGCTCTCTTGGTTGCAAGTTAATGAAAGTGCACCTAGGACTCATGCCCTATCATAATCCTTGACTGAAAGGCATAATATTTTGCTTATATCGACGCAGGAGTTCCTTACAAGCATCGTTATCGTGTCAGGTCTGATGTCAATTGCATTGAGACCCACGTTGCTAACGCGTTGTCAAACTGGATAATGTTCATAATGCAGTATACAGAACCAGAGCTCTCCATCTTTAGCAGCTCTTGCTTCCTCACGTCATCAATTGAGACAAGTTTTCCAGAAGCTTTCCTCTTAGTCTCCATCTTTCCTTTCTTCCAAGCAGGTATATGTGTCATATATAATGTTGTCAGAAGCTTATTATGCCCAACAATTTTTTTTATAAAGTACTAAACCATAACTTTAACTAAAGATCAATACCCATTAAGTAAACTTATTTATATAGCCGAACTTCTTTCAAGGTAATTAAAAAACTATGAAAGATGACCCGGAGATGAGTAAGATTGTATATTTTGTTGAACCCGAACTCCCCATTTCGAACGAAAGGATAAAACAAACAAGAAATTCGACAATAAATCAATTTTGTCCCATTATGTTCTAGTAGCTAGCGTGTGTAAGTGTCGTTTTTTATGACTAATTATTAGCTTGCTACAATGTTTTTGTAACGAGCTAAACTTTGAACCATTCACCTTCGCAATTAGTGAGTATGTAGCCAAGGGCCGAAATTAAGTGATTTTGAGAGAACACAATGTAGGTTTTTTATTTTTGGCACTTAGTTTTCTTGCTAGTGGTTTATCCTTCACCTGGACTTTTGCGTGGGTGCAACGCAATGTTTTCCTCCCTTCTCCTAGTTCTCTCAATGAACGAATTGTGTATGTATTTTGAAAAGATACGGGGGTGCTGGCGGTTAACTTTTGGGATTGTGATGTGGTTCTCCCTTCCTCTAGATTATCAATTTGGAGAGCCAGGTCCTTTTTTTTGCTAGACAAACATGGACGAACGTGACGCGGTGTCCGCTTTCAATTTTTTTTCAGAAACTTGCTTAGAACCACACGACAAGTGTCGTGGTCTTACCCCCCTAACAAATTACTTGACCTGGAGCGAATAAGCTGGGAAAAATAATATAGAAAAGCTTAAATACAAAATGTAAAAAACCGCTTACACAAGTTTAACTAAGCTGCTCATTTTACACTAGATACAGAAAGAAATTTCTTCTCTGGCTTTATAAATGCGTTTCTTCTCTGTAGAGAAGCACTTGTGGAGGCAGGAAAGAAGTCTCTGCATCTCTATTTAGTACGGAAGAGTTTCACAAAGTAAGGGCAACACAAATTAATGAATCGATTATTTCACATTTTGCAATTATATTTACTTTTAACCTTTTTCTGCGCACAACATTCCTATTCGTTCCGGTTCCCGTAACTTTTATCTGGATTAAAACCACAACATTTCTCTTGTGGTTTATGCCAATAGGGTGATTCTAAACATGTTTCTGGAAAAAACATCTAGAAAACTAACCGTACAATCTTCTGCAAAATTATCCTTTGCGTTTGGTCTAATATTCTAATAAACACCAAGAAGAATATGAGTAATATATATTTATAAACAGACATTTATTCTTTTTAGCAAGCAAGACCAAAAAATTGGATTTCTGGAAAAATTGACTATCATGTTGTCAATAATTCTAACAATATTTTTTATAAGTTTTATGTATTTTGATATACCAGATTTGGAACTGGCTGGAGGTTTCAGCAAATACAGTGAATTAGAATTTCACACGGAGTTATGGATTGTAATGTTCGCTGGTCCTATTTTCACCTATTTGATTCACTGTGTATTCATATACTTTTTTAGGTGAGCACAAATTAAAGAGTAACTTTTTAATTTAGTACTTTTTATATTAAACGCTGAAGATAATCAGGTGTGCAAAAAGTTATTCAAAATTTTCAACAATAGGATTATTTTTATTCTAATATTTAACAAAACAGATTTTGTAAGACTTCCTTCATATTTTTTTATTATCACACACTACAGCTGTAGCGTCATCATTTGACCTCTTCAGGTATATTTTTGCACAGTGCCTATAATTCTCTGCTTTTAGGAATTCCGACAGTTATTATGAGGTATCTGGCACATTCAAGTTTTCATTTAAAATAAGAGCGATTTGTTGGTGAGTAAACATCTTCATAACATCAGCTTCTATTGTATTTATTTTATAACGGTAATTATTTTAGGATGTTTCTGACGGCCAGCATAACATTTACAATGGGAATTTTATTGATATTTGGAATAGCAATGCCTCTAGTTACGAGTCTACTATGGCTGGTGTCAGTGGTCATTGGGTTATTGTTTTATATTTTGGTGTTGGAAAATATTTCTGTTGCACTTATAAAATCGAAGACAATGGAGCATAAGGTAAACATGCAAATTATATATATATATATATATATATATATATATATATATATATATATATATATATATATATATATATACGTGTGTGTGTGTACCTGGCCTAAGCCGCCACCTACAATACTGTTTCAATATTACTATTTTAAATACCTTTCCTCGGGCGCAATCTTTCATCCCTATATTTAGAACGGGGTGCGATACCCGTGAAGCCTTCTGCTAAGGCCTTCTTAACACACCACAAAGTACTATGTAAGATCAGCCTTGTCCCGTGGTAGCTTAGTGGAGAACACTAAAAACCAGTTCAGTTTTTATTGCCTTCAATGTATGTGTAGGTAGGCTTTATTTATTTGCCTACTGTTATTATTGGTTGATCTGTTAGCTGACAAGATATAAACCGACAAACCTAGCAAGCGAGCGAGCGACATAATCAAGTTACGGGTTAAAGAAGCACACAAAAGCAAAAGCAAAAGCAAATTTAAAGGCAAAGTCAAAGTCAAAGGCAACGGCCAAGACCAAAGCCAAAGCCAAGGCCAAGACCAAGACCAAGACCAAGACCAAGACCAAGACCAAGACCAAGACCAAGACCAAGACCAAGACCAAGACCAAGACCAAGACCAAGACCAAGACCAAGACCAAGACCAAGACCAAGACCAAGACCAAGACCAAGACCAAGACCAAGACCAAGACCAAGACCAAGACCAAGACCAAGACCAAGACCAAGACCATGGCCAAGGCCAAGGCCAAGGCCAATTCCAAGGCCAATTCCAAGGCCAATGCCAAGGCCAATGCCAAGGCCAAGGCCAAGGCCAAGGCCAAGGCCAAGGCCAAGGCCAAGGCCAAGGCCAAGGCCAAGGCCAAGGCCAAGGCCAAGGCCAAGGCCAAGGCCAAGGCCAAGGCCAAGGCCAAGGCCAAGGCCAAGGCCAAGGCCAAGGCCAAGGCCAAGGCCAAGGCCAAGGCCAAGGCCAAGGCCAAGGCCAAGGCCAAGGCCAAGGCAAAGGCAAAGGCAAAGGCAAAGGCAAAGGCAAAGGCAAAGGCAAAGGCAAAGGCAAAGGCAAAGGCAAAGGCAAAGGCAAAGGCCAAGGCCAAGGCCAAGGCCAAGGCCAAGGCCAAGGCCAAGGCCAAGGCCAAGGCCAAGGCCAAGGCCAAGGCCAAGGACAAGGCCAAGGCCAAGGCCAAGGCCAAGGCCAAGACCAAGACCAAGGCAAAGGCAAAGGCAAAGGCAAAGGCAAAGGCAAAGGCAAAGGCAAAGGCAAAGGCAAAGGCAAAGGCAAAGGCAAAGGCAAAGGCAAAGGCAAAGGCAAAGGCAAAGGCAAAGGCAAAGGCAAAGGCAAAGGCAAAGGCAAAGGCAAAGGCAAAGGCAAAGGCAAAGGCAAAGGCAAAGGCAAAGGCAAAGGCAAAGGCAAAGGCAAAGGCAAAGGCAAAGGCAAAGGCAAAGGCAAAGGCAAAGGCAAAGGCAAAGGCAAAGGCAAAGGCAAAGGCAAAGGCAAAGGCAAAGGCAAAGGCAAAGGCAAAGGCAAAGGCAAAGGCAAAGGCAAAGGCAAAGGCAAAGGCAAAGGCAAAGGCAAAGGCAAAGGCAAAGGCAAAGGCAAAGGCAAAGGCAAAGGCAAAGGCAAAGGCAAAGGCAAAGGCAAAGGCAAAGGCAAAGGCAAAGGCAAAGGCAAAGGCAAAGGCAAAGGCAAAGGCAAAGGCAAAGGCAAAGGCAAAGGCAAAGGCAAAGGCAAAGGCAAAGGCAAAGGCAAAGACAAAGACAAAGACAAAGACAAAGACAAAGGCAAAGGCGAAGGCGAAGGCAAAAGCAATATGAACAGAGGTGCAACGAGGTGCACCGTGGACTAATACACCTACATAACCCGTTGTCCCTTACTTGACGTCCACGGTGTTTAGCTGACAATCTTTTACACCTTCCTGCCGTCGGATTGTAGAAAACCCTGTATATCTCTCACTGAAAAACATACTACATGTTCCTCGAATCTAAACTCGCGATGTTTCCAGCTAAATCCTATTGACTTGTAGAACGAGATGCATACCGTTTTAATGCAACAACAAGATCTCTTTAAATCATCACAATTTTAATTCGCTAAGAGATATTTAAAAACTACAGGCTGCAACCACAATGTTTTTACACCGACACCAACTAGAGCGTAAAAGTGAACAGTCTCTATTTAGAATTAGACCATCCAATCTTCCACTTAGTAGGTAACCGCTACTGTACCGCACCGATCAAATAGGTCCACCTGACCTGCTTGATCAGTCTCATAGAGAAAATGACAGAATAATTGAATGCGGTTCTCTCGTGTGTCGAACCGCCGCCACCTATATTTATAGAGGAGGCAATGGCAGAGTTCACCAGGCGCCAACAGTTAAATAGTTGTGTCAACGTATGTGTTCACCAATCCCGCGGAGTTTCTGCAGAACCGCAGGTGTTGTTGATTTGTGAAAGCGGAATAACAGACAAATGTCACAAAAGAGTGCTAGAAGTCAACAGTGCGTTCATCAGTCTCTAAGTTGAAATTTATCAGTAGTTGGTAGATAACCTCTTAAACTCGGCTCTTGGCGACTGGTAAACTCAGCGAATATTTCAGGTTTCGTATCGTCGTAAGTTGAGGTTCCGATGCGTAAACAAACAACTCACTCGATTCTATGTCCTTGCTGCCGGTGAACTTTCATGTTAAATATATTTTGACGCTATTACATTTAACGCAAATTTAAAAATTGAATAACCCCGCAAAATGCTTGCTTTATTACAATATATTGAATGTCCTTAAGGGCTACCGACTTTTTAAAAAACCGAACGGAAATTGTCCAAGTTCTTTGCTAAAACATGCTTTATATTTCGCATCTACTTTAATGCTTCCTCAGGAGCCGAAAACTAAACACTGAAATAGACTGCCTGATTAGGAACAGAAACAAAACTTTGTAGCATCTGATAAGCTTGGAGACACATTACACCCAAAAAACACATAAACACACGACAAGACACCTCTAAAAACTGTGATTACATGGCCAAATTATAAAAGCATTGTTGGAATTTACAAACAAAGACACAGTTTTCAAGTGATATTAAGGTTCTCGCAATAGACACTTGAGTCATTTTTTTAATATGTATATTTTATCTTAATAATTTATTTTTTGGTTTTTAGTTAAAATTAGTTTTTGATAAGACGAAAGCAATTTTAGAAGCAGTCGAACTACAAAGACGAAAACTGTATTCGAACTTCGGGGGTTTGCTATTGAGGCCACATTTTAGCCACTTGTATAAAACGATGGATCACACTGAAGTAAAGGTAACGTTCATATTCTTAAAAAAAAATCTTAGACCACATTTTCCTATGATTTTATAGTTTTTTCATGTGTTAGCTATATAGACGGGTCCAACAGTGCGTCCAAGTCCAATTATAGAAATGAGAAGAAAATAGTTTTTACAAAGCTGAATTCTTGTCTGAAAACATTCTTCTTCGTGTCCTGTAATAAAAAAATTATATCCTATTCAACACCAAATGCACGCACCAGTAGTTGTTCATTTTACATGGCTACATACTATTTTATCGTTATGCGTATAAATTTAACATTTGTAACGATTAAGTTTCGTTACTGCTTTAATTATTCAAAATAAACCAGTAAGAGACTTAATTACTAGCCGACAATCCAATATATCCAAGGCAATTCAAGTTTTTGATTACAAAATTATTTTATGAAAAGTCGCCAATGTTTAACTATCCTGAACACCGTACTGCATTTTAAATGTGTACGTTAAAAGTCAAATATCTAAAGACGCAATATGGCTTTGTTAGTAAATGATGCGTCGCATTTTGCGGAAGGAATATTTCCAAGAAATAAATGTCCTTGCTACTGGCTCTGTAATTTTCCGTATGACGTCACGGGCGACGGTTGCAGAGAATTGCCGGCACGGGAGGTGAGTCGTTGTGATTTCAGCACCGATTGGAGGTCTCGTTTTATTTCATTCGAAGAATGGAGGCTAGAAAGAGCTCGCGCACAGCCTCCAACCGTCACAGTAAGAATTTTTGCGTGCAGCGACTAGCAATTGCCGAACCCGACACATTAGCAAGGATTCTCTGCTGAGCGTTCATAGAGTGAACACCCGTCAGTTTTCGGTGGCTATTAAATTATCTTAAACGGGGTTGTAATGTTCTTTCTGTTACCTGTACTACTTAATAATTATTGTCAGTGATTGTTCGGAGTAATTCAAGTGATCTTCAAGTTTAAATAAACATAGTATTCAGCACAAAAACGCGAGCTAACTCGTGGTTCTTTGTTCCGAGCTGTTGACTTCTTGCCGTAATCAGAAAGACTTCCTGGTTATTATCGTACCTTAAGTCAATTGGTATTGGTAGTGAATTTTACTTAAGCAAATTCCTGCGATTTACAAAGTTTCCATCAAGCGAATTCGGAACATCC
This sequence comes from Tillus elongatus, assembly GCA_964006375.1. Lineage (NCBI taxonomy): Eukaryota > Metazoa > Arthropoda > Insecta > Coleoptera > Cleridae > Tillus > Tillus elongatus. Next base: position 140,228,685 of record OZ023268.1, on the reverse strand, counting down.
ACATAGGTGTCAAATAGTATTGTAGTATTGGAGCAGTAACATCCACCGGCCCAATAATCTCTGATGGGAAGTCTCAGTCGTTTTCCCCAGTTTTCCGCTCTTATTGGAGTGTGGAATCTGTGTCAGGCACTCATGATTGATCCCACCTGGAAAGCATCTTCACAGGGTCATTAGGTAACCTAATACCGGAAGACTCGTGAGTCCAAAGAAATATTTTCTCTGAATCAGCAGAATTTTCATGCCGAAATCTAACATCTGAAGTTTTAATAACCTGAACTTTCAAAATCACGTAATCAAGTTTGAGCTTAAAAACAATGTCAGGTAGGTGCTGTCAGCACAATTATATATTTTCTGTTAAATCTATAAGATTTTGTAAATTTTTGTAATTTAAACACATAGTTTTTATTAATTTTTTAAAATTGTACTTAGCAAATTTTGTCTGTAAAAATATCTAACCAATACATTCTTGTTAAAATATTTTATTTTCACATTTATTGTAGAAATTTCACGTAGGAAAACATTAAATAAATTCTCTCTTTTCTTTCTTTTTGTTGGAGCCCCACTGGCCAGTTAATTTACTAGAAAACCTAGCAATTGATTGACAAACGTCAAGTAATTTACCTAATTATTTGTGTTTATTTTGAGCAATACCATAAGTAATGAACAGTAACATTTTAGTAATATGCAACTATCTTTATCTTATTGTTTTGGTACATGTATGTAAATTAATAATTTCTTGCTCTTGAGATTCTTGCTATTTATCTGATTGTTATTTGTGTGCAATTACTGTTTATCTGAGATTTACCAACCATTTTTATTTCATTTTATTTGCTATTCCAAATTTAATTTATATGATTAATTTCTGAACGTCACAACGTCTGGGTTAGACACATTTCCAAGGTAGAAAAGAACAGAACAAGGCTATACTCCAGACTGAATTTTTATTAGGTAAAAGCCCTACGCGTTTCGGCCCATAAATGGAAGCTTTTTAGTTGTTTAGAGACCTTACATTGTAGTGTGTCATTTTATTATTTATTTATTTATTATTTATTATTTATTTATTATTAAACTTATACAATGCATCTCACAAATAAGCTCTGCTTGTGCTTGTGGTGATACAATTTTGTTAAACATCCTCTTTCCAAATTTCTTCTGTCCATACGATTTTAATGAATGTCACTTTTTAATTTTTAGTGAATTTTCTTAAAAAAAATTCACTAATGAGGAGATCCCGACTTTTGAATTTTGAAAAAATTTCTTCAAATGACCGCGAACTAGGCCCCCTAGAACACATATCCGGGGTCCGTTTCAATTTTTATATGTTATATATATATATATATATATATATATATATATATATATATATATATATATATATATATATATATATATGTATCACACCGATAACTCAAAAAATAATAGGCCGATTTTGACTAAATTTGGTGGAAAAATTCCTTTTGCAAATGGCTTGGATAAGTTCGTTAGCCAGGAAAATCTGCCCAGGTTTTCCCGGAAAATTTTGTGTTTTCTTTCGAAAAAAATTTATATCTCCGGAATTAACAAAGTAAGGGCAACCAAATTTGATACGCTAGTTACTATCCTTATAGGTAAGCCACCTACCACCTAGCTATGTAGGTCAAAAGACAAAAAGTTATAGGCATTTAAAAAAAAAAATTGGGGTTTTCCTCAAAACGTCAAAGTTGCGATTTAAAACGTCAAAATCGGCAACATTTGGGCAAAGAACTTGAATCTAATACGGGATATTGAAATCAAATGTCTCAAGAAGGATCTTTTACAAACTCTGAAGTCTTAGTTTCAACCGTCATTGTCCTTCATTTTACTAAAATGTTTCCAGAAAATTCATTTCAAATAGACCCTGTCTCTGATGCTTGGCAGTAGCCTTAGCTTTAGAGTTTATCGTTTAATGGTATATAATTTTTGTCGAATTTTCGTAAAAAATCAATAAAGCTCAATATATCCGTTATTATACAAGATATGAAGAAAATTTGTATATATTAATTATAGGGTGTCTTGAGCTACATCTTAAAAAAATATTTCTACAATCACAGGATGGCCCATAAGTCGCTGGTGATACAAATTTTCTTTTTTTTTTAATCAAACACGCCTTATGTTATTGCATTTTTGAATTTTTCAGCGATGCATGTTTGTAAGAAAAGAAATTCGGGACGCAGCAAGTGCGTTATGGTAGCGAATTTTCATTAAATGCTTCAAATTTGAATAGCTCAATTTGCTATTAACCTATAAGGTTGACCAAGAAACGAGTTTTTCCGGGAACACTTTAAGTTTACTTTTGAAAATTTTTGTACATTTTCACACAATAAAGTTATTTTTATGAAACATGGCACATTGTTTTTACTATATAGGTTATACTGGTAACCAAAATTGATGCCTGCTTTCTTAAAAAGGAAACACACATATTTGCAATTAAAAACATTTTAATGAAAATTCACTACCATAACGCACTTGCTGCGTCCAGAGTTTTTCTTCTTCTGCTACTGGCACTCCCACCAACGTTTCCGCAGTAGCCATGAAGATTAGTATGCACTTTTATTTAAACATTAACATTAATTTTAACTAGAACTCTTCAAAAACTACAACATTCTCCAGCACAAAAATTTTGACATTTCTAAATCTTAAATCTTAATTTACACGGGTTTCTGCCTGTTTTGGTGACTTTCACTGCTTTTGCATTGCTATTTTTGCTGCTTAGAGGTGCTCGACTGAGCTTTGGACATTTGATGTTTTTAACTTCTTAACTTTTAGCTTTGATTTTATTAGTATAATTATTAGTATAATTTGTTGTACAGAATGTTAGTTTTGACTATAGTTTGTGTTTTTAGACTTTGCTTGTAAGACTGTTTAGTATTTTGTAACTGCTTGTGTCGTGTGATACTTGCCGACCTACCAGAAACTTTGTTTCTGACACAACCACCTTTTGTAATGTTTCAGGAAGCCCCTGATGATGGCCAGATTTATGGGCCGAAACGCGTAGGGCTTTTACCTAATAAAAATTCAGTCTGGAGTATAGCCTTGTTCTGTTCTTTTCTACCTTGGAAATTATATGATTAAATTTATATATTTTGTTATATTCAAATATCTGTTTAATTGAAGAGAAATTCCGCCCTAGTATCTACTTTTCTTTTGACGTCGGGCAAACAATTATTTCTTACTAACTATTATCTACATATCTAAATTTGTATGTAACTTAGCACTAGTCTGGAGAGCCCACAAATATAGGACTCTGGGCAGTGCGAGGCAAACAAAGGAAGAGAACTTAGTATCAAACTAGGTGGCGAGGTGGACAACGTACAGACTAATACAAACGGCAGATAACATGCCGAGGGAAGTCAGTCTGAGGGGGTCCGGACTCCTTGATGACAGTGATTGTCACAGGATTCTGGGAATGGTCTCGGACTTGATGCCTACAAAAATCAGCAGAGATCTGTCTTTCAAGACCGTCCTCCCGGAAAGGGAGGACTGGGACCGGAACCAATCGACCCTGTTGAGAGCGGACCTCTGCTGGTACTCTGACGGCTCCAAAACCAATATGGGAGTAGGAGCCGGCGCATATGGGGGCAGCAGCGATGCTAGACTATCAGCTTGCCTCGGCAAGTACGCAACCATACACCAGGCAGAAGTTTATGCCATCGAGATGTGTGCAAGGGAAAGCTTAAAAGACCTATGCACAAACAAATCGATAAAGATATTTGCAGATAGCCAAGCTGCAATAAAGGCTCTTGGTTCCTACCGGTGCAATTCAAAGACGGTATGGAGTTGTAAATCTGCCCTTAACGAATTGGGCAGCTGTAATGAGGTGTCGCTGGTCTGGATACCGGGTCACTCGGACCATGATGGCAACGTTGTGGCAGACGCGCTTGCCAGGAGTGGTGCCCAGTGTGACTTTGTCGGACCAGAACCGGTGCTGGGAATAACATCTTGCACAGCAAAACGCACCTTAAAGACCTGGACAGATAGAAGGACAATTCAATATTGGCAAAATCTTCCAGGATTAGCTCACTCTAAGGCCTTCATAAATGGCCTGTCTGAGTCAAGGGCTAAGAAACTTCTGGAGTTGAACAGACAACAACTGAGTACTCTAGTCGGCCTGTATACAGGACACTGTCGCTTGCGGCATCACATGCACCGTATTGGGATCGGTCAGGAGACCGAGTGCCGGCTGTGTATGGAGAATGACGAAACAGCAGAGCACGTGCTGTGTTCCTGTCCGGCAGCGGACAGGACTAGATACCTGCTCTTTGGCAAGGTAAAGCTTGCTCCAGAGGATCTGGATCAACTTTCGCCCGCAAAGGTTATCGACCTCTGTAGGAGGCTGGATTTGTTGGGCGAAATATAGACATTAGGCGTGAGCCACAATAGACCTTATGGTCGCGGTGGAGGGACCGATATGGACCACTCACAAACTAACCTAACCTAACCTAACCTAGTATCAAACTATATGCAGATCTGTCAGCCTCCTAAAAAGTGCTGCTAATCTTAATAACTTTGATAATCTGATAGATAGATACTTTAGGGTAGGGTGTTATAGGCAATTGTGACCTCACCATTGAGCAGATCTATATCCACCTGACGTCAATCACAATATACGACGGTTCTTGTGCTGTAAAGCTTTTCTTTGAAGGAGGTAACACATTTTTGCTTATAAAACAAGTAAGTAGTGAACTTCGAGTATAGGGAATGCCCTATGAAACTAAAAGAACATCAGTAGGGGTGCCAAAATTGAATATAATAGATACAGGTGTTCCATTTGAATTTATCGAGAAAATTTATTTGACTGACCTCTATACTGTTATTGAGGAATTTTAAAAAGATTTATTGAACTTGAAAGAAAAACACATTCGCAAGTTTGTGGCATGATATAATCACAGATTAATTGAGATACAGGGCGTTAAATGTACCTTTGTTTTTTTTTAGAGAAGTGGCAATAAATCTTAATTTGCTCTGTACAGTGTGTCCCAAACTGGAGGGGAATGTATTGCTATCTCCGTTATTATTAGAGATAGAGAGACTGTTAAATTAGCAATGTTTTGTAGAATTTCATGCTCGTTCCAAATATGACTTGTATTTTGCCCTGCCTCTTTTAGTTTTCGGGTTATTTTGAAAAAAACAAAATTTGTAGATTTCTTTTTCTTCAATATCTAAGTAGGCATTGATCTGACATGTCTAAGACTTGCACATTATCAGGACACTTTTTACAGAGTAATTTTTTTGTGCTATCCTCAACTTTGGTTTATCATTAGTGAATTTTTATTAAAAAAATTCACTAATAGAGAGGTATCGATGGTGAGACTTTGCAAAAATTCTTTCAAATGAGCGCGAATTAGGACCCCTAGAACCCATATCCGGGGTCAGTTTGAATTTTTATATGTTTATATATACATATATATATATATATATATATATATATATATATATATATATATATATATATATATATATATATATATACATATTATATATATATATATATATATATATATATATATATATATATATATATATATATATATATATATATATATATATATGTATCCGTCTGATAACTCAAAAAATAATTAACCGATTTAGATGAAACTCGGCAAGTGCCTTTCTTTTATTAATGAGTTCGTTGGCCAGGAAAATCGGACGGGGTTTTCCGGGAAAATTTTGAGTTTTCTTTAAAAAAAATTCTTTTTTCCGAAAAGTTCGATAAAATTTGGTCTACATATTGCTTTGGGAAATACCTAACTATGTGCCAAAATTCAGCTTTCTAGGGTTACAGAAAATTGAGCTATTCAAATTTGAAACATTTATGTTTAAATCATAAGTATGTGGTTGCTGTTGGTTAGTCAATGCTTTTCTTATTGACTCATGAAATTCATTTGTAAGTTTCCGAGAAATGTCAATAATACTGAATTCACTGATTGTTAATCATTGGAAGCATTTACGATTATATATAACCCTATTGTAATTTATTATCATTTATCACCTCTGTAGTATAATTATTTTTGCCTTACAACTCGCAGCGTTTTTAGTCAATTGTTGTTATTAATAGTCAATAGTTTCTTTCCGAATACACACACCTTCCATTGACTTCTGCTTCTGCCGCTGTTACAGTCCTTTTATTTAGAGGTAGAGTTGTAACCACTCATACAAACAGTGTTTTTAACCACGTGGCTGGGGGACTGACCGAATTCATTCCCAGTTGCTGTTGATTTACTCATATTCTCTTAATATGTTTGAAGATGTGGTGTCTACTTCATTCCAAGTCACTATTAACCGACTATTTATAAAATCAAATAAGTAAATTAAATCGATTGTCATAAAATATGTAGTGTATTAAGACAAGGGAAAAAGAAATAAAACATATATAACTGTGCACATTTTGATTATATTTTAGGGTGCTTGAGAGAGGTATTGTCACAGCATAATATCTAATTAAAGTTCATTTGTAAATAGGTTTAATTTTTATATGTTATATATATATATATATATATATATATATATATATATATATATATATATATATATATATATATATATATATATATATATATATATATATATGATAACTCAAAAAATAATTAACCGATTTCGATGAAACTTGGCAAGTGCCTGTCTTTTATTAATGGCTTGGATGAGTTCGTTATCCAGAAAAATCAGACGGGGTTTTCCGGAAAAATTTTGAGTTTTCTTTCGAAAAAATTTTTTTTCTCCGAAAGTAACAAAGCTGTTTCAATGAAATTTACTATATATGTTACCTCAACCTTACTACGTATCAAAATTCAACTTTCTAAGTTTAGAGTAAATTGAGTTATTCAAATTTTCTTTCGAAAAAAATTTTTTTCTCCGAAAATTACAAAGTTATTTTAATGAAATTTTGTGGATATCTTGCCTTAGGAAAAACCTTACTACGTATTGAAATTAAACTCTCTAAGTTTATAGAAAATTGAGTTATTTAAATTTGAAGCATTTAATAAAAATTCACTACCATAACGCACTTGCTGCGTCCCGAGTTTCATTTGTTTTGAGGTACATGTATCAACGTTTGTTTTTATTATGGCAGCCATATTGGATTTTTTGCTCATCTGATAGTCTGTAAAAAGAGCTTTCCAGTTATGTACAACATGCTTGAGAAATCTTGTAATTCCACTGATAATTTTGAGAAAAACCGTTTCAAAAACACTAGGCCATCGAGGACAATAGACTTATACTTTTAACATAATTTTTCGTAATGATTCACGATAACAAAATATTGTGATTTAATTTACAATACCTAATTAAGTAATAATGCTAGGTAATATTATTCCCATCCAGTTTGGGACAAACTATATAGACCCCAACAACCCCACATTGGGTAAATAGCCAGATTGAGAGCAATCAAAAAATAAAACGATATATAGGATGTTATATTAAAAACAGGAAGTATAGCTTGATCCCAGCTTATGCAACACCCTGTACATTCAAACATAATTTTGATTTGTAGTTTTCATTAGTCCTTGCAACTTTTGCACTAAATATTTTCTTCTAATTCCTATAATAACCGAGCTAATCAAGTTAAACGTACTATTGGACCATTTGTATGTATCTTGTAATTTGTTTACAGTACTTTTGTTTTAGGAGAAATTGTTGATAATGTCGACAAGAAGTGAACTAACAACACATCTTAAGGACTTGGTGATGTTCACTGTGTACCTGATAATCCTGTATTTGCTATTTTTCGTTACCAAAAGTGACGATATGGTTTATTGCAACATGCAGCTAAGAGATGTTATCACAGGTCTCCATACAGGCACCATTTCTTTCTCAGATGTCATCTCTATAAGCAGGTATACTTTCGGAGTAAAACAAACAATACTAAGTTAGTGGTAAGACACGCAGCAACGTGCCGCCAACTAGTTGCGGAACCAAGTGGTATGTTGTCACGCCAGCTTCAAATAACACAAAGTGTTAAAAAATAGAGACTGTATACAACCAACTAACAATTTAGTAAATTGTCAGCCCTGGCCCATTTCTACCCTAATATAGGGACAAAGTATGTAATTCTAGATGCATTCTCACCACATTTTATTGTATTACTTTATAGGTGTATTTTCTCTACAATTAGTATGCCGTACTGACGAGCTCTAATTAGTGCGAAACCGGTCTACGGTTCTAATTGTGGTGAGAATGCATCTAGCCTTACTTACTTTGTCCATATATTAGGGTAGAAATCGGCCAAGGCTGACAATTTACTAGTAGTAGTAGCAGTGATGGGGAGGCCAACGCCAAGCAAGTAGGCCACCATGGGCCCTTTTTGCCAACCCCAGCAACCATGCTCTACTCCTCGGTTCCATCGCCAAACCGCCTCGACCTCGAGATGAAGGCCGTGACGGTCTTCAATTGGATGGTACTTACCCGATCCCTCCGGAGAGTCGTCGATCCGAATAATTCTGCTCGAAGACTCCCAAAAGCCTCGCATTCGCACAGGTAGTGGTAGGACGTTTCCTCATCCTCCCCGCATTCCTGGCAAATGGGATCCCTCTCTACGCCTATCAATGTGAGGTGTTCTAAGGGCGCAGTGGCCTGGGAGCACCCCAAGGATGCGGCGAAGCGTAGGTCGACTCCTTCCGAGTAGCCAGACAGCTTTATCTCTGTCTGGCCCCTCCACGAAGTCCCTCGCCTGCCTGCAGCCACCAACCGACCCCCAGTGCCTCTTCATTGCTTCCTTTTACTAAATTGTTAGTTGGTTGTATACAGTCTCCATTTTTAACACTTTGTGTTATTTGGAGCTGGCGTGACAACATACTACTTGGTTCCGCAACTAGGTAGCGGCACGTTGCTTCCTGTCTTACCACTCACTTAGTGTTGGAAGACTGGCTACCATAGCCGTATTACTTTATAGATGTATTTTCGCTACAATTAGTATGCTGTACTGACGAGCTCTAATTAGAGCGAAATAGGTCTACGGTTCTAATTGTTGTGAGAATGGATCTAGCCTTACATACTTTGTCCCTTTATTAGGGCAGAAATGGGCCAGGACTGACAATTTACTAAATTGTTAGTTGGTTGTATACAATCTCCATTTTTAACACTCTGTGTTATTTGGAGCTGGCGTAACAACATACTACTTGGTTCCGCAACTAGGTAGCGGCACGTTGCTTCTTTGTCTTACCACTCACTTAGTGTTGAAAGGCTGGCTACCATAGCCGTATTACTTTATAAGTGTATTTTCGCTACAATTAGTATGCCGTACTGACGAGCTCTAATTAGAGCGAGACCGGTCTACGGTTCTAATTGTGGTGAGAATGTATCTAGCCTTACAAGACAAAAATGTTTAAATGTTCATATCTTGAGAGCATTCAAAAAGCCAAATTTATATATGTTACTAAAATACACTGTTTTCGGTTAGCTATCATAGTTGGAATTGAAGAGAAATATCTAGATAGATGTTTTAGCGAATTTTTGTGAAAAAATTCTCATAATCAAAACCACGACTTTGAAACTTTGAAACATTTTTAAATTATCGCGAACTAGTAGCTCTAGGGCCCATATTCAGGGCAACTTTATATTTCTATACCTGGTGTCACAATATATTTTGACCCTATATAAACTTACATAACTTTTGAAATAATTGATCTAAAGAAATGCGGATTCCGCCAGTCTTCTTGTTATTTTTATATGTTTATTTTTGGGTATCTGATTTTTTATACTCACTTCCGCTTGAACCGAAAAAAAAAACGTATTTCCAAGGATAGGGCAACTTTGTAATCTTAAATGGAACAGCCTGTATATACATTCACAGTTTAAAAGCCTGATCTTTCCTTTACAAAAGTGCCATACTTGTTACAGTTATTATACAGAGTGATGTTTTTACAAGCCTTGAAAATAAATATTGCGTTTTATCTAAAATCCACAAAAAAAGGAATGTTTCACAAACTCGACTTTGGAATTTAAAGACAGCAACACTTGGAAACGTCAAATGAATTTAGTGACAACACAGATACGTGAATTATTGTCAGAAGAATGTTTATTTTAAGTGAAAAAGCTAAGTGTGTAATCTTTTATGCTGAAACTAAATCTTATACAACAACTCAAAGAAAATTTAGAATTATGGTTAACAAGGAACCCCCAACAAAAAATTCTATTAAAACATGGTATACAAACTTTTGGAATTCGCGTTGTATGGAGCGTAAAAAAGAACTTCAAATGGTAAAAACAGACGTAATAGGGCAATTGAAATTTTAGAAGAAACAGAAAACGATCCTATGTTATCAACAAGAAAAATTTCATCTGCAACACCTATGCCCAAAACTACTGTTCACAGTGCTATGAAAAAAGTACTAAACATGAATAGTTATAAAATTCAGACCCATCAAGAATTAGAGGAAACTGATTTTCCTAAACGATTACAGTTTTGTACAATAATTCTTAATTTACTTAGAAGAGATATGCATTTTCTCGATAATCGAACTATGTCCGACGAAGCATTATCATCACTTAAATGGCAAGGTAAATAAGCATAATAGTAGAATTTGGGCATCCGAAAATCCCACAAATTTTGTTCAGTACGTTAGATCCTCTCCGAAAATTACAGTTTGGTGTGGGGTATCAAAACAAAAATTATACGGTCCCTTTTTTCAACCATCCTATTGTAAATGCTTCATCATATCTAGACATGTTAGAAAACTTCTTATACCATCAACTTCAACAGGATAATTGGTTGGGGACAGTCTATTTTCAGCAGGATGGTGCTACACCTCATCATGCTGCAGTAACCAAAGACTCACTGAATCCCACTTCTGGAAATCGTTGGATAGCGAGAGGAGGTCCTATAGCTTAGTCACTTTGATCCCCTGAACTTACTGTTACAAACTTTTTGATATGGGCGTATGTGAAAGACAGGTGTTACAGCCCGATCCGCCAAAACCTAGAGCAACTTAAAAAAAGTTAGAAATGTCTTTAACAACATCTCTCCCGAACAATGAATACAACTTTATAAAACGTATAGATAAATGTATTCAAGTTGATGGACATCACTTTTAACATCTTTTATAAGTAATGTTTATGCTTTTGTTTATTTTTCAATAAGTATTCTGCCACAATTTGTTTCATCGAGTTTGACATGTATATTATCGTAAGTAGCAATTCAAGTAAAATGTTATTGTTTATCATTAAACTTATCTGACGTTTGCAAGTGTTTCTGTCTTTAATTTCAATAGTCAACTTTGCGAAACATTCATTATTTCGTAGATTTCAGATAAAACGCAATATTTATTTTAAAGGTTTGTAAAACCATCACTCTGTATAATAACTGCAAGTATCGCATTTTCGTAAAGGACGAAGGTTGGGCTTTTAAACTATGAATAAATGTACAGTGTGTTCCATTTAAGATTACAAAGTTGCCCTATCGTTGAAAATACGTTTTGTCATTTCCGATTAAAGTGGAAGTGGGTACAAAAAGACAGATGCCCAGAAAGAAACTTATAAAAATAAGCAAAAGACTGGCGAAAACCGTATTTGTTTAGATCAATTATTTCAAAAATTATATAAGTTTATAAAGGGGCAAAATATAATCAGGCACCCGGTATCTTTCTAAACATTTATATTGGCTGTGGTCGTCAGACCATTCGCACATTATAACATTTATATTGGCTGTGGTCGTCAGACCATTCGCACATTATAACATTTATATTGGCTGTGGTCGTCAGACCATTCGCACATTATAACATTTATATTGGCTGTGGTCGTCAGACCATTCGCACATTATAACATTTATATTGGCTGTGGTCGTCAGACCATTCGCACATTATAACATTTATATTGGCTGTGGTCGTCAGACCATTCGCACATTATAACATTTATATTGGCTGTGGTCGTCAGACCATTCGCACATTATAACATTTATATTGGCTGTGGTCGTCAGACCATTCGCACATTATAACATTTATATTGGCTGTGGTCGTCAGACCATTCGCACATTATAACATTTATATTGGCTGTGGTCGTCAGACCATTCGCACATTATAACATTTATATTGGCTGTGGTCGTCAGACCATTCGCACATTATAACTTCCACATTGTCAATACGTATGGCATCGGCACAAAAATGTCAAAAAAATGTTTTTGTCTTAACATAGTAAAAAGTGTCAAAACATACAGAAAAAAATGATTTTGGGATTTTTTTTGTCTGTCGGTTTGTATGTCTATCTGTAGCCACGATAACTAGAACAATTTGAGATATCGTCTTCAAATTTGGTATACAGTTAGCACTCGACAAACAAATGGTTTGAATTGTTTTTGGGTTAAATCTCTTAAGGGGGTAGTGGTTGAATAGGGGATGATTTGGTGAAAATTGATGTTTTTTCGTTAAAACTCGGGTAATATACCTTTTTAGAGCGTGTTTATTAGAAAAGTTGAAATTTCATCAAATATCTGGTATTCTGTGCTAAAATTAAATTAGGGGTTGAATGTGTGGGGGTCGAATATCGGTGACAGGAATTTCCAAATTTATGTTTGCTAAAACGGCGTGAAAACTCTCAAAACATAGAAAACTTGATTCTGGAGCGAAAATGTTTTGTCTGTCTGTCGGACTATATGTCTAGGCGCAATATCTTTCGAACGAATTGAGATATCATCTTCAAATTGGTATCTAGTTAGCACCAGAGATAGGAGCGCTTCGAATTGTTTTTACTTAAGATATCTTCAGGGGGTAAGCGATAAATGAGGGGGTGATTTGGTGAAAGTTAATTTTCCTTCAAAACTCGAGCAATATAATGTTTCAGAAGTCTATGGGTACAGGAATACGAATTCATTTCATAAGAATGTCTTTCTGAGGATAGCAGATTATCACAGCTATGTGGAAATTATGATTCAATTTGTAGCACTATTTTTTCAATGTGTTTTCAACAATTTATGTGCCTTAAAATATTTCCAACAACTTTCCGTTCGTCTGAGTTTCTTTCAATCAGCATTTCTTCTCACCAAATCCTTCTACCATACTTTTAATCGTCTCTCTATCGGTGTACCTTCACGTCTGTATCAATTTTCCTTCGTCTTTCTACCTATGTAATTTTGTCTCTCTATTAATTTAGCTCCGTCTTTCTCTAAGTGCAACTTTATACAACGTATGATAATATGTATAAAATTTACGATGGTTTTTCCCCCTAGGGCTCGTCCGCGTCTTTGCTGCCCCGATAGCGCCGTAGCCTTTGGCTTATTATGGATTCACTTTGTCTTTTCTACTCTACCCATTCCAGAACCACTGTGCCTTGAACTAGTCTGCACAGCAATTGGTAGGGTGAAGTTCTATATTGCTCTGTCTCCGGTCTAGGCTGTCCGGTCCAGAGCTTTAACACTCGCACAAGATGTGCTGGGCTGATTCCTCCCCCTTGCCTCAGAGTCTGCATGCCAGGTCCCTCTCGAACCGCCCCATTTTATGCAGGTGTTTCTTGACAGCCATGTTTTCCGTCAATGGTCCTGTTATGTTCCTGAGCTGTCCTCTGCTAAGATATAGCAGCTCCACACCTCGCTTTGAACTGAGATCCCAATTGGTGTCTTCCCATGTCTGAGCCCTGGACAATCTGCCCAGTATGCTTAATGCTGGTCCCTGGCCCAGGACTGGATGGTTCCCCTGGCCGTGCCTTTCGATACGTCCAGGACCGTTTCTGGCCCCATAAATGGTTATGCTGATCCTTTCTTCGCGGGACTGTCAGCTTCTTTATTGCCTTTGACCGCCCGAGTGACCCGGCACCCAGATGAGGGTGACCTCATTGTGCCCAGCCAGGTCACTCGTCTCGTTTCGGCATTCACTAACCAGCCTGGAATTTACCCGTGGGTTACTTAAGGCCTTAAGTGCTGCCTGACTGTTTGTGGCTAGGAGGATCCGCTTGTTGGTGCAGCCCCTTCTCTTGTTCTCACGCACGCAGTGCGGGGTTGCTTGGTTATTGAACTTTGTAAAAATGTTCAGTGGGGGGGGGGGGGGGGGGGGCAAACTTCAGATTTTCAACCCAGTTACTTTTTGAGTCAATTCTAGTGGACTTTTTTTTTGGTATACTTGTATTCAAATAAAATTTTCTTTTCTGTATTAGCTGCCAAACTTTCCTACGAGATACACTAATTGGTTCAATTCAGTCAGGACGTTGGTATGACGAATATATCCTTTTAAGACCTGGACTGATAGTCGACATGTCAAACAAGTATATGGGCGTAATAAGATTGAGACAGCACAGGACGAAGAAAGATGTATGTAATGTACCAAAAGTTATGCACTACCTGACTAAAAACTGCAACCCTGAATACAAGAGTGTAGTAGACTATACGTCTTACCAGGAGGGGTGGCAAAACAATATTAAAATTGACAGTAGGCTAGCAGACTCTTGGAAATACGTCCAGGTGTCTCAAGAAGGACAAGGCGTATCGATGGGTAAGAAAACTCCAGTAAAATATTTGTTTTACTTATTACAGGTGTAAAGACGTCCAAGCATGTATACACTTAGTTCTTGCACTTTTAGTATTTTATTTAAAAATTAAAACCTATGCCTTTTTTGGAGCAATTTTTCTAAAAGTTTCATTTTATGTGTCTGTTCAATAACACACTTATATTTCTGGCCGACTCAGGAGCGTCTATTTTTGCCCATCAATGAAAATTGAAGCGAAATCTGGCATCGTTGAACGAAATGGGCAAGTATGTGGTTTTCGCCATATCTATCGCCACCGATGGATTTTCAAACGATTTTTTATCTGTCAATCCGCATTCTACATTTTGTTTGAGAGTTGACAATATATCATCTTCAAAGTAACCTCCAATGTTATCAGCATAGGTAATAATTTCACCAGATATCTGCAGGTCGAATAGGTTGTTCATATAAATGCTAAATAATAATGGTCCCAAAACTGTATCTTGCAGTACACCATATTTAAGCGTCTGTAACGTATACTTGACGCCATTTACCCTAAAGCCCTACTATCTGTCATCAATACGATACGCTACGCATAAGCTCTAGTTCTGGGAAACCCACGTTCTCAAGTACATTCAGCAATTTCTTGTGATCCACTGTGTGGAATGCCTTTGCCAGACCCATAAAGAGAAGAAACGAACAGATTATTGCCCCAACAGTTTTACAGTCGCTGCTCTAGCCTACAACAAATATAATGATCAGTACACTTATAAGTACACTTGGAGAATCCAAATCACTACAACACATATTTCAGAGACCTTACGACCGTTTCGTTGACCATGTCAACGTCTTCAGAGAAAGAAAAATTCTAAAATTAAACTCAAAAGCTACAGTGTATTTATATCGCGTCTAAGTAAACGAACTAGTTCGAAGTAAAATTGTCGTCGACGACCCATCGTTTGTCTTTTGTGTAGTGGAGCTACGAGGTCGAAGACCTGCTTTAAACTTCTGCTTGAAAAATTTATGAGCTTTTATCTAATGTAAGGATAATGGGCTTAAAAAGAAAGGTACCGAGTTATTTAAGGAAGCTGCACGTTCCTTTTGATCTAGAAATTTACTATGTGACTATTGGAGCAAGCCGACAAGCACATCTGGCGAAACAGACACCATAACATCCGCTCATCTTTTGTACAAGAAACAAACCGAGTGTTGGGCTCACAATGTTAACTTTAACAGTGAATAAATAATTCAACTAAAATTCTACATAAAAACAATATTTATATTGATTTTTATTCTTTGTAAAAACAAGTATTTATATTGACTTCTTAGATACAAAAAAAGTAAAGGGGTCTTTAAGTCGAGACAAAACGTAGAGATTAGTATATGTATATACCGGCCCAGTTATTGACAATAATTTATTATTCTGCCAGACAAATTAGGAGTGTTTAAGCGGTCAAATGCAAAGTGAAAATAAAGGGCTTGAAATCAAAGGTGCCGCACGATTCAATGAAGTTTTGTTCTTAATCGACCTTGATATATAAATACTTTCTAAGGAATCAAGCATAGTTTGATGTCAAACATTTTTGACAAGTTTCAAATTTTCTTTGTCAATGTGGTGATTATTATCCCATATATTATGTTGTGCCACACACGATTTGCCCACCGCACCATATCGTAAATGTGCGAGATGTTCACGAAATCTCCTGGTTTGACCCACGTATTCAAGATTGCAATCTTTGCAACTTATCTTTATTTCAGTGACTTTGTCTGTGTCTTTCGTATTATCCAAGAATTTTTTAAAATTACTTTTCGTCGAAAAAGTCAAATGTAAATCTGCTTTCTTAAAAATACTTTCCAAACCCTTTGTGATTCGTGGTTCATAAGGTAGACACACAATTTTTTTTCTCTATTTTCTCTTTCTTAAATGTCGTACATTCAGATATCATTTTCTTTGTTCTGTGTTTGTTAACCAATTTGTCTACTAAACCATGCGAATAACCGTTATATCTCGCCACGTTTTTTATGTACTTTAATTCTGTATTAAATCTATTTTTACTTAATGAAAATTTTATCAATCTGTTTACTAGGAAATTTAAACTAGCCGTTTTTTGTGCAAACGTATGATGTGAGTCGTTAGGAATATAACTAATAGTGGCCGTTTCCTTCCTGTAGACATCGAATTCAAGCGAGCCATTATTTTTATTTTGAATAACTAGTACATCTAGAAACGAAAGTTTATTGTTGATTTCTATATCGTGGGTAAATTTTATTGAATCAAATTGACTATTTAGTTTTTCAATAAAGTCTTCAACTTTACATATATTCACATAGTGAAAGATAATGATCACTATAATAATGGAAGGAGATGTGGGATAGTACAACCAACGTCGCTCAATAGACCAAGCAACTTATACCATTTCTAATGAAATGGGTTGATTGCAAGATCAAGCACAGAAGAACCGATTATTTCCTGAAGAAAATGCTGACAGGAGCTCGCCCCTTCATAATATATCTAAGCCGGATCGGAAGAGCAGAAACCGATGATTGCTTGGCAAAAACGGTTACACATACCATATTTGACTGCGCAAGATGGGACAACGAGAGAGAAACCCTTCGGCAGGGTATGAAAATTGACCTGACCATGTATAACATCCTTGACCCCATGATGGAAGATTCTGAAAAATGGGAAAAAATCCACAGCTATGTCCGAAATGTCACAAGAACTAAAGAAGTAGATGAGAGACAACTATCGGATTAAAAAGATATAAATTGTAAAGACTTACTTACAACTTACTGAATATATACGAAAAGTATTGCCGGTAGGTTTGGTGAAGAAATGAGGAGAGGTTTGGTTTGGTTTGGTTTGGCTTGGTGAGACAGAGACTTGCACCTATAGTGCTGTGACTCCCACACTCTGTCGCGATGGAATCCAAGTGCAGAGGTAGAACATGAGTTTCCTCACCCGCCAAAAGAAATATAATTCATTTTATAACCTGTGCCTTAAATGAGCTATCTTTTAAAATTCAAATGGCAACATATGGATGTTAATTGCACTTGTTGATATTAAATCCATACGTAAACATTTAATATAACTTTATTACTTCACTAACTGAATAAACTATATGATACATTTAACTATAACACTTTATGATATAATAACAATTACAACAGTACACGAGTACATAGCAGATAACTGACCGAGCGTGGAGGACGTGTGTTCACTGTAGCGGTTGGTAGAGAGCAGAGAGGGAGAGAGATCGCCTGGTGTCTCTTATAGTTGCCATAGTTCTTGACAGCTGGCTGTCGCATAACGTAACGTTTAACTGTCAAGAGTATTTATGCAGAAACATAGAGTAGTGTTGACGGAAACACTGCGGTCGGAACCACAAACCACGAAAAGTATCTTCGTGGAAATCGAACTCTACGTCCATGGCGTGTAGTTTGAACGGGAACGGGAACTTCACTCTCACTTTCAGTTTCACTAGGTGTTGGACTTTTACTGTCACTTTCAGTTTCACTAGGTGTTGGACTTTCACTGTCACTTTCAGTTTCACTAGGTGTTGGACTTTCACTGTCACTTTCAGTTTCACTAGGATGTCTCTGAGGCTGGAAAGTTGTCTGTTCGTTATCACAAAGAATGAATGCGGGTTTAAGACGGTCAACAGAAATTGTATCTTCTCCGTGTGATTTCTTGATTTTGAAGACTTTGTCAGTTCGGGATAACACTTCAAAGGGGCCGTCATAAACTGGTTCGAGGGTTTTTCGCGGAATATCAATGCGAACAAAAACAAAAGGAGCTTCCATAAGCTTAGGATGGGCAAATATCTTTTTGCAGTATGATGTTTAAAAGGTACTGGTCGAAGTTTCCTTATGTCTTCTTTCAGCTGAGATATAAGTGGTGGAACATCATGAGCTTGTGTGCTGTTGAAAAATTCGGTGGGAAGTTTGATTGATTCTCCGTAGACTATTTCAGCGGGTGTTGAGCGATATTCTGGAATTATGTACGATCTGAGTCCTAGTAACACAATTGGCAATTTAGCGACCCAGTTTTCGTCCATATGAGCTTTCAAGGCCTGTTTCAGAACTCTATGCCATCTCTTGATTATACCATTTGCTGCTGGGTGGTAAGCTGTAGTCTTGATGTGGTCTGCACCTAGTGTTTTAGTGGGAAAGTGTGTGAAAAGGTGGCAATCGAATTGTTTACCTCTGTCTGTGGTGATGTATTGCGGAACACCGAAACGAGAGATCCAGCATGATAAAATAGTGTTCGGTACTGTTTCTGCTGTAATATCTGACAATGGAATTGTTTCGGGCCATCGAGAAAATCTGTCTATTATTGTTAACAGATAGCGTTGACCTTGTGATGGTGGTAATGGTCCCACAATGTCAACATTTATATGCGAGAATCTTCTCATGGCTGGGGTGTATTGTCCAATGGCACTGGAAGTGTGTCTCCATATCTTGACTTTCTGGCAGGGAATGCAAGTTTTAGACCAAAGAGATACATCGCGTTTCAATTTGGGCCAACAAAATCTATCCTGGACCAGATCGACTGAAGCTGATATGCCTGGGTGAGATGAATTGTGGATAGAATCGAAAATCTTTCGGCGAAATTTGAGCGGAATGAATGTGCGAAATTTCTTTGCAGAAGAATCGCAAATAAGGTTCAATCCGTTGTCAAGAGGCATGTTTTGAAATTTGGATGAGGAAGATTTAGAATGCAGAAGGTGTTTGAGTTCCTCACAAGATGACTGAGCTTGCGCAATTTCTTGGAGAGACACAGTGGAAGAAAGTGAAATTGTTTCAATGCGAGAACAATAGTCTGCGGGAATGTTTGTAGGACCTGGTATGTAGCGAATGTCTATGGTAAATTGACCTAGGAAGTCTAAATGTCGTAGTTGCCTTAGAGATGCTTTATCGACGCGTTGTTCAAAAGCGTATGTCAAAGGTTTGTGGTCCGTATAAATGGTGAAATGGCGACCTTCTAGGGTATATCTAAAGTATTTAACTGCCTGATAAGCGGCTAGAAGTTCGCGATCATAGGTGCTGTAAGATTTTTGGGCTGAAGTAAGCTTTTTAGAGTAGAAACCTAGGGGTTCTAGTGTTTGATCACGTAGTTGTTGGAGGGAAGCACCTACGGCATAATCAGAAGCAGCGACATGGAGAATCAGTGGTAGCGAAGAAGACAGATGAGCTATCAGTTTTTTAGTATCTCTTTCAAACGTTCGAATGCTTCTCGAGTCTGAGGAGTCCACTCGATTTTACGTTTGTCGCGTTTTTTTAGGATTCTGGCAGAGGTGGAACAGTGGTTGCTGAATTTCCGCAGCACGTGGAAGAGAACGACGGTAGAAATTTATGAGACCTAGAAATCTTCTGAGTTTTTCAATGGTATCGGGAAGAGGTAGGTCGGTAATAGCTTTGATGCGTTCAGGAAGTGGAAATAATCCAGATTTATTTACACGAAAACCTAAAAATGAAATTTCGGCCACTCCGAATTCACATTTAGATGAATTGATACGGATGCCGTTGTCTTGAAGTGTCTGAAAAAGTTTTGCTAGATGCTCTTGATGTTCTTTTTCAGAGGCTGATGCAACGAGAATATCGTCAAGATAGGAGTAGGCAAAGTCAAGATGTCTTAAAATTGAATGTAAATATCTTTGAAATGTTTGTGCTGAATTACGAAGGCCAAATGGGGTTTTAACAAATTCGAATAACCCAAATGGAGTTATGACTGCTGTTTTGGGAATATCTTGAGGTGCTACTGGGATGTGATGGAAAGCGCGAATGATATCTAATTTTGAAAAAATACGTTTGCCTTCTAACTGGGCATTAAAATCCTGCAAATTTGGAATGGGATATTTGTCTGGGATTGTTTTAGCGTTTAGTACTCGGTAATCCCCACATGGTCTCCATGAGCCATCCTTTTTTTTTGCACCATGTGGAGGGGGCTTGACCGTGGACTTTTGGAGGGTCTACAAATTCCCAAGTTTATCATGTGCTGGAATTCTAGCTTTGCCTGAGTTAGCTTTTCCGGGGGCAATCTTCTAGCTTTTGCAGTGACAGGTGGTCCTTTCGTACTTATAGTATGGAAGAACTCAATCTTTGGAAGGTTGCTAGAAGAAGTTTCCTTAAAAAGGTCAGGAAATTGTTGTAGCAATTTGAAGTACTGGTGTGTAGGGTCTACAAGATGAATTTTAGAATTAATTCCTGGTGGTGGGTTAGCACCGGTCTTAGAGAGGTTTGTCTTCGTATCGATTAAACGTCTATGTTTCATATCCACAAGTAAAGCAAACTCTGCTAGAAAATCAGTGCCTATAATTGGTTGCTTGATATCGGCAAGTGTGAAGGGCCAGCAGAACCTACGGCGTAAACCTAGATCCAAATCTAATAGTTGTTCGCCATAGGTATGAATAGGGGTCCCGTTTGCAGCATACAACGTACGTTTCGATTGAAATTTCCGTTGGTCGTGAGTGGGTGGAATAACTGAAATATCCACTCCAGAGTCGATTAGAAATTTCATATTGGAGCGTCTATCAAAAATAAAAAGGCGGCTTGTTAGGTGGCTCTCGTCTCCTGCCGCGTGAAGGAAGTGCCTTGGATGCAACGTTTGGCCTTGTTGCCAAATCGTTCATGATACCAACACGTGGAGGAATTTGTGTTTATGGAATTTCGAGAAAGCTTGGGTCTTTCTCGGGAGGTAGATCGGGAACGCGTTCGCAATTCGTTGACTGATGCTGTTAGCTTCTCTAATTGCGCTTCTAACTTGGCTAGCTTGTCGGGCTCGCGTGACTGAATTCCAGCCACGTTGTATTTATCTCCGGAATATTCCACGATTTTGTCTGCTATAACCGACAAATTTTCTAGAGAATCGTTGCTCGAAGCCAAAATTGAACGAACGTTGACTGGTAAACGTTGTAGAAATAAAATTTTAAGGAAATCCTCTCCAATCTGACTACCGGCTAAAAACTTCATTTCGCGTAAAAGTTGCGATGGTATTCTGTCGCCTAATTCTAATTCTGTTAAAAGTTTATTTATTTTGAGACTTTCGGACTCTTCAAATTCTAATAAAAGACGTTTCATTAGATCTGAATAGGGGGTTGATGATGATGGTTGGGTTAAAAAATCTGAAATTGACTCTGCGACATCAGGATCGAGTATAGCGAGTACATGACTGAATTTTGTCTTTTCAGAACTGATCTGCGATATATCGAACTGGGCGTCAACCTGCATTTGCCAGATTTTCACGTTACGTCTCCATATAGGAGGTAATTTTATTGCAACCCTTGTCATGATATTGCTGCTTGAAGAATCTTTGGCCATTGTGAAAAAAAATCAGATAATTTTTAAATTAGAAAGGACTGACCTGTTTAGATATTCGTTTTCTGTAGGCATGAGCACGTGCGTGGAAGTTAGGCGACGTCGGCTGGAACATCAGGCTCGGCATCTTCGGCTTGCGGCACGGGGTCACCAATATGGATGTTAATTGCACTTGTTGATATTAAATCCATACGTAAACATTTAATATAACTTTATTACTTTACTAACTGAATAAACTATATGATACATTTAACTATAACACTGTTTGATATAATAACAATTACAACAGTACACGAGTACATAGCAGATAACTGACCGAGCGTGGAGGACGTGTGTTCACTGTAGCGGTTGGTAGAGAGCAGAGAGGAAGAGAGATCGCCTGGTGTCTCTTATAGTTGCCGTAGTTCTTGACAGCTGGCTGTCGCATACCGTAACGTAACGTTTAACTGTCAAGAGTATTTATGCAGAAACATAGAGTAGTGTTGACGGAAACACTGCGGTCGGAAACACCGCCACACAACATATTAAACATACGAGGTCGGAGATAAAAGAGGCTCCAATACAAAAATGTTTTATTCGCCCGAGGTAGGTTACGCAAGTTTGTTCCATACCTGGTACCATGTTAATGGTCTATTACAGTTAACTGTGATTTTTATAATTCATTGGTATTGTTAGCAAGCCTGCTTAAACAATGCATCACCTGGGTAGGTTACTTCAGATTCAGTATCGCTCTCAGGTTCCATCGCTGCATCACGTGGAACTTGGACAGGTGGTAGTTGAAAACGTCTGTCTATGCAATAATCTTATATCTAATATGTGACCTAGGAACAGCATAATGCAAAATCTTCACATTCAAAATATTCCAGTGCAACCTAAACCTTGAAAATAAAGTAGTTTGAAAGTTCACAAGCCAACCCAAAATTCCTATATCAACTCCAGTTTTGGGAAAAACCGTACCGAAAATTCTAGATCTTGTAACTAATCATTTTTCATGTTTAACTAAATTATTAACAAACTTTCAGGAAGGTTTGGAGTTTACCCCGGAGGTGGATACATATTACCTTTTGGCAGAACATTGCGTAATACTTTAATGAATTTCAACTACATGCAGAAGAAGAATTGGCTCGACAATGCTACTAGATGTGTGATTGTAGAGTTCCTGACTTATAGTGCAAGCAGCAACTTGTTTAACTCTATATTTGTCATTATAGAAATAAGTGTTACAGGACACATGAGATCTAAGTTATATGTAAGTACTTAATTGATTTAAAAGTAATCAAAACCTATCTGAGAAAATGAATTCAAACTCAGAATTCACGCAACTGAATCTTTATCAAAAGTTACGTTGTAAAGAACATTTCATCCTCTGATGATGTTAACCTTGTTAGTAAAACAAACTTTCGGTTTGATATTGTGGAGGATGATACTTGATGTAAATTCATTGTCAACTTAGATAAATAAACAAATTGATTTACACTATTTTATTGAACGTAGAACTGCAGTTTCGCTGACGTTTTGGTCAATTGGGTTCTACAAAGTGTACTCATTAGTGTTAATCACTGTGCCACTCGAGACCTCTTTTTCAAATTAATTCTCATTCTTAATTAACGCAAAGAAAACCAGCTAGTTGTTATTCAATTAGTAATTTAGTTTATCGTCAAAATTGTTGAATTTTAAATTAACATTTTTTCAAGTGGCTTCTTATGAGTTTTTATGTTAAATCAGGCGGTCAAAGATGACAATATAATTAATTAATAGATTAAGAAGGTTAATTATAATGATATTACTGTTTTACGGAATAATTTTGACTAAAAGCTCATATTTTTCAGACCTCCAGTGCAAAATTTTGTGTGTCAGCTAACAGTGATATCGTTGAGATAAAAAAGAAAAAAGGTTCGGGAGGCAGCAAGGGCGTTATGGTAGTGAATTTTCATTAAAATGTTTTTAATAGGAAACATTTTTTTCTAAGAAAGCTTGCATCAAATTTGGTTACCAGTATAACCTATATAGGAGAAACAATGTACCATATCTTATCAAAATAACTTTATTGTTTGACAATATACAAAAATCTTCCGAAAATAAACTTAATTTGTGCCCAAAAAACTGGTTTCCTGGCCAACGAAACTTAGGTTAAGAGTAAACTAAACTATCAAAAGAAACATTTTATGAAAAATCGCTACCATAACGCACTTGCTGAGTCCCGAATGTATTTTCTTACAAACATGCATTATCTTTCGATGGAAAATGCAAAAATTGCCATAATATAAGGCGTGTTCGATTAGCAAACAAAATTGCAACACCAGCGACTTATAGGCCACCTGTAATTGTAAAAATAATTTTATAAAATGCAGCTCCAGACATCGTATAATTAACATATAAAAATTTTTCTCATATCTTGTACAATAATGGATATATGAAGCTTTACCCTAGAAACGCGCCACCCTGTATATATGAAAACAGATAAAAACTTAAACTAACCCGGATATGGGTTTTATAGGGCCTAGTCGCGCTCAATTGAAGAAATCTTTTCAAAATTCAAAAGTCACTAAAATTGTATCCAACTCTATGAGTAAAATTGTGATTGCCAAAAATAATTTTGAATGCAAGAAGAAGAGCATGCCTACATTTGTATTACAAATATCAGAAAACAAAATACTTATTTACATGTCACTTTGAAAGTAGATCTGACATTTATCAAAATAATTTGTCTCTTGAATATGACATGTACTGTTATCGTGGACTATTATGTACTATCGTATTGCGCTTTATAAGAATCTTGTTTTTTTTTGGAGAACGAAAGCTTATTTTACTGTTTAAACATTTTTAGATCCCTTAACCTGAAATGGTTTTCGTTTCATTTAACGTTTCATTATAGTCACAGTAGGTTTTAGAATCTAGAAATTATTCTATTTTGTGTGACATACTTAATAAAGGTTTTATTTTCCTTCAATTATAAATGATAATTTTAAGTAAATTCCTATATTTTCTGTGCCCAATGTGTTGAACGGATGCGAAACGGGAGAAGAAAATTTCATTTAAAGCTAAAATGACGAAGAGAACTTTATTGGAGGCACGAGCATTGTTTCAATTTTTTAATATTAATAACATTTATAGGTAAATTAGCAGATTAGCGTATTGTTCGTTTTTTGAAAAAAAATATTCAGAAACATACTTAGAGGAACCCTTTTATGCATTAACCATCGGACAAATGCTGTAATCTCCACTCCACAATACAGCTAAGAAACCTTAGTAAATTTGAGGTTCTGTGCAAGTAAAACATGCTACAACGGAGCTAGAAATGCAAACTGTAAAAAACTCACCTTACAGAAGACCATAGAAAGGAGATACTACTTACCAACACCGTTTCTCCATAAAAAACTACCACTTTGCAAAATTGAAAAAAAAAACGCTATATAAACTTATCTACTAAAGAAAACTCTCTTACCAAACCTGTAACGTATAAGGGTTTTCACACACAATCGACTGAAGCGACCACTACTGCCAACTTTAATTATAAGCACAAGAAGTGCTGTGATTTAATTTGTAATACTCGAAGTTTTCTCTACACTCAAATGTTGATTATTTGCTATTCACTGGTGAATCTCCTGACCTGACGCCGCTGTTACGTCTATTTATAAACTCGAGTACTTTGTCTCAAAATTTTACAGGGAAAAAACTCGTGTGTGATTGTCTAAAGCCCAAAAGATACGTGGAGTACGCTAACTGCTCATCGGAGAAACACTAGCTGTCCTTTGAAACCTGCAACGGCCTGCTTCTTCCTATAAAAGTGTATATTTAAAAATACAGAATATATATTTTCCTTATTCGGGCGCTTCAAGTGCATAAAAAACACAAAGACGGTTAGAACCAACTGCGCCTGATATTCTGATATTTACAAATTAATCCATTGTATTAATATGCGACTGTAGGAAATTTATCTGCGTCGTTATTTCCATTTCATAGAATTAAAATATATTGATTTGAAACGATGGCTTTATGTCCCCAATATGTTTGTAGTTAAAACGGTACGACGGTTTACAAAGTTGACCGTAGCATCACAGGCTCCAATCTCTACTTGGTAAAATATGGCTCACATGTCCACGGAACTGAATTGTTATCGAAAGTTAAGGTATAAATCATATTTGACCCTTTGATAAAGAAAAAGTTGTAAATTTGCAGTTTACCTCCCGGAGACTTTTAAAAATTTGTTTTTATAAACATGTTTTGGACAGCGTCTGGATGCACAAGCCACAATGAATATTTCTTGCAAACAACGCACAAGAAAACGTGACCAGGAGTGAATAGGGGTTCTAGGAGGAAAGATAAAAAGAAAATATCTGCGGCAAGAAAACAATAGCTCTGCCTGACCTCTAAAAGCTGCCTTTTTCACATTTTGCAGCCATACCTTGTCTATTGCTTAATAGCTCCAGGTTGCTGAGCTTTCTTGGGGGTTGTTCCGAAGACATTTTTCATGTGGTTTATGCATTGAGGGTGGTTGCAGGCAAGCAGGATGGGAAGGAAAACCCCCACGACGAAGTAGCCGACCTCCAAGTCAAAAGCACGGCGGATGGTAATCCAGAAATAGGTAGTGAAAGGTAACGACAGGGAAAGGGGTGTACTGTAACATAGCAAGTGAAAAAATACAGAAATTGTGAAAAAAATCATTTTTAACCTACCGCGGGCCAGCGAAGAAGTTTAGGACGGAACCACCTGTGGTAAATACATTTTGATAGCAATATCATTATGCAGTGATTACTAGGAAGGTAGGAAGTACTTTCTTCTGATTGTATATGAAAACATTTGAAAACTGGTGAATATCTTCGCAAAGATACAGTTTAGTATAAAGTATAAAAAAACAATTTAGGAAACAATATAGAATTTTAAAAAAGCAAAAATATACCGGTATTCTATATAACATAATAATTTTGACAGGTGTCAGGCAAAAACTGAACATGCTGTATGAGTAAAAATCATTTCTAGGCATACGCTTGATATGACAAAGTAGCCTGTGTTAAATTATTTTTAAAATGTCTGTTTTTTAAATTTATTTAAGTCGCTGTGACATCTGAAAACATTTTCGCAATTCTGCGATGTTTATTTATTTCTTTAACAATTTCCCAGACATGGTCTTGTTGGCTCGCCCGAGAATCAAACCCGTGGCCTTTCGTTTTGCCGGCTGACACCTAGCAAGCTGCGCCACGAGAGCACCTAATATGTCTGCTGATAGGGCGGATATGTAAAAACTATGTTTATTATGGCCACATTTATATTCTTACCACCGTGGTGCAACTTCGAATATGCTAGATTTGCTAACAGCCATTTGTTTTTGTTTCAGGTTGATACAGCAAAACTATTTTTCAACGATGCCGAACTATCAATTTCTAAGTTTATCTTGCTTGCAACCTTCATGGCAATAGTAATAACAATCACAGTCAGAAGCATTATACAGATAATAAGAGAACGGTGGTCATTTTGCAAAAATACCTGGAGGATGATAGATTTAATCATCATTATTCTTAGCATGATAGCTGTAGGTTCTTACGTGCTTCGAAAAAAGACAGCCGAAGATTTCATGTTGCAAATACAGAAAGAGAAGAATAACAAGTTCTTGAGTTACTTCCATTTATTTTACATTGAAAAGGTTTTCGTACTCTTCGCTGCCATTTTGATATTTGTAGCAACAGTGAGGTTATGGAAGTTGCTTAGGTTCCGCATTATGTTTCGGATGATGGAAAAAACGCTACTTTTAGCAAGTAGTTCGATTATGTGTCTTCTATTCTACTACTTGCTAATACTGATAAGCCTATCTCTTTTGAGTCATACTTTATTTGGTGCGCACTCCACCAAATTTAAATATTATTTGGATAGTCAAATGACTCTACTTTTGATGAGTATCAATCTATCAAAAGTTGAAGAAGAGGAGATGGATGTTTTGGATGATACAGTCGGAAATGTCGGTTATGCCTTCTACATTTTCTTTCTGCTATGCTCGTTGTTCACCACAACTTTGCTTGTTTCTATTATTATGCATTATTACCAAGAAGCACAGATAGCTTTCTCCAACGAACCAGACAGATATACGCTTGGCGAATATGTAACGGATGAATTCAAATATATGAAAACAGTATGTCAAATCAAATTGAAAAAAATGCGGATGAAATCTGGAGAAGATGTTACCGCTTATATCTATCCAAAAGCAGATGAACACCGATACGCAGATTTCCTGACAATTCCGTCCATCAGGATTATAGAGATGGAGACCATTACCAAAAGCTTTCTCTACAATAAAACAAAAACAAAAAACAGGGTTAAAAGTTATGAAAAATCATTGATGGACAGTGTGCTGGTTTATAGGTTGGGGGAAATAAAAAATTCCAGTAAAGAATTTTTCTTTAAGACCAATGTAAATAGGGAGGTGCGGCTAATATCGGATAGGCGAATAGAACTCATGGCAGCAATAGTGGAACTGCTGATGTCTGGGCCTGATGATAACATTGAAAAGGAAACAATTACAGTAGGTCACAAGAAAAATTTACGACGCCTGCAACGTCTCAATGAGACTATGAACTTGCATCTTGAAGTACTTAAAAGCCTATCCACGAGTGTTTCTATATCTGCAATTTGGTCATTTTTATCTAAGTGGATATAATTTTGTTTTATCTTTTAAATTTGTTACCTTTATATTTAATTGCTTTTTTCAAGATTAATATATGTTTATAAAAATACGGTGTACTAAGTGCTTTATTAACCCTTTACTAGTCACGCATGAAAATAAATAAAGGAAAATTGTTATCTTTGGTATACATGTTTTCGGGGCTTATTTGAAGCTGGCAAAATTGTGAAATGACACCATTGTTCTAAAATAACGAAGTTTGATAATGTGACCATATGGTTTTTCTTCTCCCTGGGGGCTCGTCCGTGGCTTTGCCACCCCGATAGCACTGCAGCCCTTGCCTACTGTGCATGCCCTTAGCCTTTTCACTCCACCCATTCCAAAATCACTGTGGCTTGAACCAGTCTTTGCACAGCGATTGGTAGGGTGAAGTTTTATAATACTGTCTCCGGTCTAGACTGACCGTAGATCAGTTAGTTGTCTTTTGCGGTCTAGAGCTTTACACTCGCACAAGATGTGCTGGGCTGATTCCTCCCCTTCGCCGCAGTCTGCATGCGAGGTGCCCCTCGAACCGCCCCATTTTATGCAGGTGTTCCTTGACGGCCATGTGTCCCGTCAAGAGACCTGTTATATTTCTGAGCTGTCCTCTGCTAAGATTTAGCAGCTCCACAGCTCTCTTTGAACTGGATTCGTCAATTATTGACTTCCCATGTCTGAGCCCTGGACAGTTTGCCCAGTACACCTTGTGTTGGTTTCTGATTCAGGACTTAATGACTCCCCTGGCAGTCTCTCGTCGCGAGACTGTCAGCTTCTTCATTGCCTTTGACCCCCGAGTGAACCGGCACCCAGATGAGGGTGACCTCATTCTGCGCAGACAGATCGCTCGTCTCGGCATTCATTCACCAGACAGGAATTTACCCGTGGGCTACTTGGGGCCTTAGGGGCTGCCTGGCTGTCTATGGCTATGAGGATCCACTTGTTGGTGCAGCCCATCATCTTGTTCTCCCGCACACAGTGCAGGATAGCGTACATTTCGCCTTGAAAGACCGTTGCATGGGTTCCGAGGGAAATACTATGACTTACCCTCGGTCCTTCCGAATAAACACCTGCCCCCGTCCCGACCATATGGCTACCTTGACTGATATAAAAAATACACCGATATCAAATAAATAAATGAAAACATTAACAAAAATTAATTGTGAATGTCGTAAAAGTTTTTTGTTTCGGTTAAACATAACCTAACATCACATTTAATACATTTCAGACGAGAGGTCCCTAATTTGCAGTTCCTGCATCTTCCTGTTGTTGTATGACTGGGCCAGTGTGTATTACAGTCCATTCTAGTAAGACGACCAGGTCTAACAACTACGGGATGATTGATTCTTGGATCGTTTCCTACATCTTCCAAACTTGGTCTTCCTTTTTTTACCAGTTTTACCAGTTTGTTCAAGAGATGCAATAATTTCAAGGCTAAAATGTCTCAAAGGTTTATATTTTTCATTTAGAGCAGAGCAATCTTGTCTGTAAAGTAGTCAGGCATTTACCACGCTAATCTCCAAAAGGTAAGAAAATATGGCAAAATACCACCGACTGGCTTTGCTTGGAGTTTTGTATAGGCCCATCAGTGCATTAGCCGTATCTACTCCCCCATATGCCTGTTGTATGTGCTCACAATCTTTTGACAAACTACATCAACTTTCCTATCAGCAGGTTTACTGAAACACTTCAGGTTGTACGTTGGATTTACTTTATACAGGGTGCTTCCAAGTAATACACTTTTGTTGTCCACCCATTTTATTACTGTAACTTCTTGTGTATTGCCTGACTTGAAATCAAAGCTACCTCGCCCTTTCTTTACAAGAACTTTGTCGCTCTCAATAGGGCATCCTGCTATTCTATTTGATTGCAATGTGCCTAGACTTCGTATATTCATGTTCTGTTTTAGGTAGAATAAAAGTAAGCCAGAAAAATTGTTAACAAAATAAACCATAAGAAAATAGTTCATTAAAAATAATACTTCAATTACTTGACTATATTAAGCTAAATCTAAACTAGGCCTCCTGTGTCAATTCAGTTTAGACTTCGTTTGATAAAAGTAGCAAAAACATGTTTAATTGTGGTGGAAATTTATTTCGCTCATTTTACTCTTTGGTGTAAACTTGGCAACATTGCAGATACAATAATTGAATCGGGCAGTCCTCATAACCCTCCTCTGGCATTTACGTCCAAATCGTCAGTACGAATGGAAGTATGGCATCGACCACAAAAATTTTAAAAGATTTTCTCGCTTAAACGTGGTAAAAAGTATCAAAATATATAGAAAACATGATTTGGCAAAGGAAATTTCTTGTGTCTGTCGGTTTGTCGGTCTGTTGGTCTGTCGTTTTGTCAGTCTGTTGGTCTGTATGTCTGTCGGTTTGGAGCGACGATAACTTTAGAACGAGTTGAGATATCGTCTTCGAATTTCGCAAACAGTTAGCACGAACGGTTCGGATTGTTTTTGGGTAAAATCTCTCCATGGGGTAGTGGATAAATGAGGAGTGATTTGGTGAAAATTGACATTTTTTCGTTAAAAATCGAGTAATTTAACGTCCCAGGGCTTGTTTATTAAAATACTTTCAATTTCACCAAACATTTGGCATTCAGTGCAGAAATTAAATTAGGACTTGAATGTGTGGGGGTAAAACATCGGTGACAGAAATTTAGAACTCTTTTTTGCCAAAACGGCGTAAAACGTCTCAAAACATATAGGAAATTTGATTCTGGAACGAAAATTGTTTGTCTGTCTGTCGGTCGTGTTTACACCGACTTTCAAAAAGCCTTTGATCAAGTAAATCACCAGGTTTTGTTATTCAAACTCACATATTATGGCGTTTGTGGTCGGTGACCCTACCCTCACCCAAAGGCTGCCATCCCTTGCCCACCGACGTGCCGTTGGCGACCTCTCTCTCTCTCTCTCTCTTTAATAGATATCTGCACGGGTACTGCTCATATGAGCTTTCTTCCATAGTTCCTCCACCTGCTGCCTCCAACAGATCTACCAGGGGAACAGAGAGAATGCACCCTTTTACTGTCCAGGTCACCAGACATATAATATCTTGTGATGTCCGCTCTTTTGTCCCGAGGACTTCCAAGTTGTAGAATTCCTTGCCTGCACAGTTTTTCCTTCTCCCCCGAACCTCCAAACCTTCAAGTCCAGAATTAACAAGTTGCCTCTTTCCTCCTTGTCGACACCCACGGTACAATAATATTTAATATTTAGGCTGTAAGCCCTCGTGGTGTGTTGTTGAAATATAATATGCGTTTGCGATGGCTAGGATCTTACTTGGCAGATAGGAAACAGATTATTAAGATTAGAGATCATTTCTCATTAGGGGTGTACCTCAGGGGTCTCACTTGGGTCCTATTCTTTTCTTGATTTTCATCAATGATATCACGATGATTATCAAAAATTGTGGAATTCTTCTCTTTGCGTATGATTTGAAGTTGTTCCTTAAAATTAATAGGTATGGTGATTGTCAACTAATTCAAAGTGATCTTAATAATATCATGAAGTGGTGTAACCAGAACAAACTCTATTTAAATGTCGAGAAATGTAAAGTCATTTCTTTTCATAAGAAAAAGGTGCCTGTTGGTTTTAGTTATGCTTTAAATGGCGATACTTTGCAACATGTAACAAGTGTTGCTGACTTGGGTGTACTCTATGATAGTGATATCACGTTTCTCCTGCATCTGGACCGGGTGGTTTCTGGGGAAAGTCGCATGTGGGTTTATTAAGCGTCAGTGTTATGATTTTGAGAGTGTCGTTCCTCTTAAAAGCGTATATTTTAGTCTTGTAAGATCCATTATTGATTATTGCATTGTGTGGGATCCTATTTTTCAATGTCGCCACAATCGGATTGAACTGATTCAAAAGCGATTTGTGAAATCTTTGTTTAAAAAATTGCTGTTACCTCATGATGTGCGTTATTCTTACGAAGAATTAAAACATCTTAATATGGAGGCACTACATGAACGACGAACTGTACTGCCAGGTTTGAGTACAAGGTGTTAAATAGTGTTATTAATTGTCCTGAGTTGCTTTCGGAATTTAACTTTAGAGTCCCCTCTTACAACACAAGAACCATAGATCTGTTTTTTATTGATAGTCATAGAACCACTTATGGATCACATAATAGTATTGAAGTGATTCAGAGCACTCTTAATAAATTCAGTGATGTTGATTTGTTTAATGTGACGATGGATGTATTCTTGAAGTCAAAACCATAATTTATGGTCATTGATTTTATGGTATGCCTAGGATTAATTGTTGTATTTGATCAACTGTTTACTGTACAATTTGGGCTTATGCCTGTATGTACTGTTTATTTCAATAAATAAATAAATAAATACAATTGAAATTTTTTCGTTAAAACTCCAGAACTATAACGTTTCAGAAGTTTATGAGTACAGGAATACGAATATTTTCTTTGTGGTCAAGTCATGGACCCTAAATTCATGTCATGAGAACGTCTTTCTGAGGAGAGTGGATTATCACAGCTATGTGGTAGTTATGATTCAATTTGCAGCACTCTTTTTGCCATAAGGAGTTCAAGACAGTGCTTGGACATTTGAAACAAAATGTATGTTACTGTTTTCTTTGATCGCTAATGACCCAAAGTGTTAAAATGACTCAAAACAGATAATAAAAGAAAGAGTGTAACTTAAAAGTCTTTATTTAAAATATTTTTTACAGCACTTGCATTGGAGATATCCTTTTTTCAGCATTTTGTCTCGTTTTTTAGCCTCTTCTTTTTTACAGTCTGGATTATTATGTTGGCACATGTGTCTACCATTATCCTTCGGCAAAAGACCATTGTCTTTTTTATATTGCTAAAAGTAAGAAGTATTTTATATTATCGATACTTAACACAGACTCACAGTACCTACACCAAGTGAGATGTAAGACAGGAAGCACGTGCCGCCACCTAGTTGCGGAACCAAGCAGTATGTTGTCACGGCAGTTCCAAATAACACAGAATGTTAAAAATAGAGACTGTATACAACCAACTAACAATTTAGTAAATTCTATACAACCAACTAACAATTTAGTAAATTGTTAGTTGGTTGTATACAGTCTCTATTTTTTAACTTTCTGTGTTATTTGGCGCTGCCGTGATAACATACTACTTGGTTTCGAAACGAGGTGGCGGCACGTGTTTAATGTCTTACATCTCACTTGGTTTTGGGAGGCTGGCTACCATAGCCGTATTACTTTATAGGTGTATTTTCGCTGCAATTAGTATGCCGTACTGACGTGCTCTAATCAGAGAGAAACCGGTCTACAGTTCTAATTGTGGTGAGAATGCATCTAGCCTTACTCACAGTACTTAATTGACCTGACCTGACCTGCCTTGGAAAAGCGGGAGCTATAGCATCATGCTCTAAGCAATACGGGTTTAGAAATGGCAAATGCGCTCAGGATGCAGTGGAAAAATTAACATCTTTAATGAATTTCAACATGGATTCCAGCTGGCCTTTGGCTGCTGTATTTGTTGACTTATCAAAGGCTTTTGACAACGTTGACCACAGCGTAAGCTATTGGAAAGCTTGGAGGGTATGGGTTTTGATGGTGGTACACTGGGAATTCTCAGGATCTATATAAGTCATCGATACCAACGCGTAATTAATGGTGACTGCTGCAGTAAACCGCGAAAGCTAAATTATGGTGTGCCACAGGGGAGTGTTCTGGGTCCTCTCCTTTTTAACATATATATATATATATATATATATATATATATATATATATATATATATATATATATATATATATATATATATATATATATATATATATATATATATATATATATATATATATATATATATATATATAGCCACTTGGGGTGGCCGGGGGTTAATACTAGTTTTCCCTAATATGGGGAATTTTCGGGCGGATTTCCGGAACACGGCTTTACAACGGGATCCTGATCGGGCGCCAGCGTCTAGGATTCCTCAGAGAGTAGACGCGCCCTCTTTCGGGATATTTATCCCCTTCCCCAGCCACAGTCAGGGTACACACAAGCCCAGGGTAGTTTCCAGTGGAGACAGGGCCCTCCTAAGTCAAGACAAAGTCCCCCGGGACTTCTGATTCTGGTCTTTATTAAAGAGCTGGAGTTAAATTGTATTTGGGTGGATATTCTGGGGAGACTAAATGAAATATCAAGTAAATTAACATAAAATTCTATTCTCTAATTATATACACACGGTGGCAACGGGGTCCTGTTACCAAGAAGCTTAGCAATAATGGGCGGCCAGAGGCAGATGTGGTTATTTGGTTTTAAATTATTGTTACGCGCGGATTATACGGGGGCGGTAAAGCGGCAACGACGTTTAAGCGGTGCAGGGTGGTGGCAGGACAGTTGTTAATAGCGGGTGTTCCCAGGCGGGCATGCAACTTACGGGGTGCGTCGAACACCACATCGAGCTAAGCTAGCTGCGCACTAATTCGTATGGCACAAACAAGCATTAGCCACGGCCTATCATTCGCACGCTCTCTCCCGCACGCTCGTGGAACCTTGCTCGGCGCAGAAGAGGCCCACCCCTGTTCCCGGATTTACGCCCCTGCTGAACGGGGCCGCGGACGGCCCGGGACGTCAGGCCCGCCCAGCTGTTTCAATTTAAACCAGCGCAGTCGCCGCTCTGTCTAAATCTACTCCAGCTAATGCAGTTCCCAACATCCAGAGCCGCCCGCCAGCGGAGACAGGGAAAGAACAGCCCTGCCCTCGAGAGGACAGGAAGCACTCATATACCGCCGACGCGGCCCACCCGAGCCAGACCTGGAGGCGGAAGACCACCGGGCTGCCCTCAATCCAAGCCAACGCAATCGCTGCGCCTGAACCGATGACAGACCAGGAATATCCCCACTCCGACTCCCTTATTCGGGATACTGGGGGCGGCTTCCCGGAGGGTCGTTTTTGACTGGAACGGAGAGTGCAATCACTCCAACCGTCCCGATACACTATTCCTCAGCTCGGCCGCTTCCCCTGTGATCCGGGGGAATCGGAGCCTCGGGACCGTGGCCCTCTAACCACCCAGGCGAAGCCCGCGAGCACCGCCCCTGGCGATGATAGCGCGCATCGGTTTTCAACAGGCCCCGTCTCACCGCCCGAAGGCACCCAGCGCTGCGACAGAGCGTTAAACAATTTTACCACGGGCTTGCTAAATAATATTCAACTGTCACGTACCTGGGGCTTTCCTCGGCGGCGACGTTCACACGGCAAACTCTCCTGCGGTGCCCTGCACTGGCCTTGCTCTATACTCCTTTCGTTAAGCTGATCTTTTCACTCGGCGTATTCTACCACGGCTCCCTCACTGTCGACGTACTTGCTTCTCCACGGCGACACTCGTACTACCGGCCGTCTCCGTTCTCTGCGGTTGATATTCTCGATCGCGGTGACTATCCTTGCCCCCTCTTTACCACGTATGTCGCTCGACAGCCGCGTCTTGTTCCACTGCCAACGTACGCGAATCCTTCCTCTCTTGTAAATGGTAATTGCAGTTTATTATGCGGTTGCATTTACTGTTGCTGCATTTATTAATTGAGCTAAATAATCCCTTCAAGATTAGTCACCCCGTGACAATATATATATATATATATATATATATATATATATATATATATATATATATATATATATATATATATATATATATATATATATATGTATATATATATATATATATATATATATATATATATATATATATATATATGTATATATATATATATATATATATATATATATATATATATATATATATATATATATATATATATATATATATATATATATATATGTATATATATATATATATATATATATATATATATATATATATATATATATATATATATATATATATATTTAGTTATGCGGACGACGCAGCCATTTTCTACTCGGGCAAAAGTTGGGAAGAGATACATGTGACAATCAGAAAAGATCTTGAGTTAATTCTTAAGTGGTTTTATAGCAGAACATTAACGATAAATTTTGAAAAAAACTTACTTTTTGCCTATGACCTGCTATGCTGACAGGTTTCCAAGATGCAACGACATACATTTTCAATAGTATCAGTACAGGGTGTCAGTTACCTGGGGGTGCAGCTCGATGCTCACTTGAGATGGTCGGATAATATTTTGCCAGCGGTCAAAAAACTCGGTGTACTCATTGCAAAATTTAAGGAATTTGCACAAATTTTAAGTGAAAAATATTTGATGATGTTATATCAGGTGTTGATTGAGAGACAGTTGAATTGCGGGATGGTGGTGTGGGGGGTTGCTACAGAGCTGTATGTGATAATTTTGGACACAACACGAAAGTTGTTCATAGAACAGAAAACTATCCAAGAGGGCATTCCTAATCGTGAAAATATGTTTAATATTATTTTTATATTATAATAGTTATAGGAAAATTCGCTAGCATAAATCCAAATAATATCTTTTATAATTAAGTAGGTCGCATAGAAA
This sequence comes from Tillus elongatus, assembly GCA_964006375.1. Classification (NCBI taxonomy): domain Eukaryota; kingdom Metazoa; phylum Arthropoda; class Insecta; order Coleoptera; family Cleridae; genus Tillus; species Tillus elongatus. The sequence goes on along the minus strand of OZ023268.1, from coordinate 140,191,849 downwards.
TTATAATTATTGACCTGGAATTGCTCATATTACATATTTAGGTAAATAATAAACAAGTTGGAATTGCAGAGTACAGTGCTAGGAATGCTGATTGATGAGGTTTGCAATTTGTGAATTATGTAGACCAAGCAAGGTTATAAGTAGTGTTGTTGGTAAACATTAGCGAGACTTTTGCTTTGAAAATGTAGAGATTAATATCGGAGACTTTTTGATTTTAATTATTTAGAGATAAGTAGAGACTTTTAATTAAGATTTCATTATGTAAAGATTTCGGTTTTAAATTCATTCGGTTAAATTAGTTGTAAGAATTGTTGAAGTTTATTTTATTTATTAAATTTTATTAAATCGTCACTATGTAAAAATTATCCTAGTTCTGAAAGCTACTCCCTAATTATCCTCCGCTTCCTTAACAAAAGTGGATACTAAACAAAATATTCAGGAAAAACTACACCTATTCATCAGAAACGTTGTTTTTGGAAGCGAGAGTTTTTGATATTAGGAAACTGTACCTTTTGAATTTAATAAAGTGGCAACATAAGAATAAGAGTTCGCTCAGGCTGGTATCATCTATGATACAAATAACGAGAGATATGATAATCAGACTGCCTATTTTTAGAACAGTCACGCGCATGGTGTCAAGTGGTGAGTCCAATACAACAATAATATGCTGCCGTGCAGTGGGGTTTGACGTTTCATCACAACCTCTTAACAAATTACATATTTTACTAATATTTAAGTGCATACAGTTGGAGGTAATTTTTTAAGATCAGAATACTATATTGTGATTATGTGGCATGATGATCAAATTAAGTTTATAAATGTAAACGCACTCTAAATGTCTGCGAACGTGTTCCCTACTTTTTTAAGTTTGTGTATCCGCTTGTGTATCCTCAATGCTAATTGAGACCCCCCTTAATTATTATACTTGTCTTGTGCGTATACATATGTAATATAAAAATGAAAAAGAATAAATTTAGTGTTACGATATATATTATCTGAAAAAGACAATATAGCGACGAAGTGAAATGTAACTTCAACCGCATTAAACTGACGTATAGAAACTTTTTGATTGCGCATGACTTTGTTTGAAGTGTGTAGTTGGACTTCTATAACGTTACTCACCACGTGACGTCATTGGAGGGGGCGGGGCATATGTGCAATATCATATCTCTTCTAAGTCATTATATCATGGGCATCATCTGATTACAGGACAAGAAGGCATGGCATGCAATTGGTTCCAAGATGTGAGAAATCTAAGGTTCAGCGCTGTCATACATATACTGGTCCAAAGATATACAATTGTCTGCCGCCGGAAATCAGGAATGTGTAGGGTAGCATAGGTTTGCAAAATTGTCAAAAAAAATGGATAAGGTCATTGCTTCGACTAGAATTGTTGAATATGATATATCCTGGAAAATCTTGAGGTGTGAGAGGTGAGCTTTGGTGGCTGCTTTGTTTTTAGCGATTTTGAATGTGATTTTGAGGATTTTTTGTTTACCCTGGTTGTCCGCGCAACGCTTGTTTTGGAGGTGTGGTGGTGATTCATTGGCGGTAGGCAGGTGTATGCAAATGGAATGCTAAATATTGGGAAAAAAATTGTCAGAAAAGACTTTTAAATACACGAATATGACAAATCCACCGGATTCTGTCTCATGATGTGTCAGAATGTTTTCACAAACAAGCTATGCTTATGTGACTAACTATCTGTTTATTCACTCTAGGTATCGGATGAATTCTAAAACTGTATCTCTGTATATAATTTTGACGAATAAACTGTTAATAATAATAATACTAATAATATTTGACTCTGTCTGGTATTAATCGTAACTGGGCTTAAACAACTAACCTAACATAATATTTGGTTAAACTATGAAATCAAATTCTTTTTTTCAGAGATTCTGGATGAGCTCCGATCATAAATTTACACTTACCAAAATCACTTTTTGAATTGGATAGGTTGGACGTCCTTTTTTGACTGCGTAATTCATAACTTCATCTGCATACGAAAAGAACGAATCATCTTCTTCTTTTAACTTTTCTTTCAGACATTGAATATCTATTTCTTTCTCTTTAGCTTCTTGATTTTTGAAATTTCCTTCGTCAGCCTACAATTAAAGAATTAGCAAAAAATTCTCATTTTGTTTTTGGTGAAACATCTGCATATGATGCATTGTGATTTATTAAATAAGAATGATAATAATAATAATGCTAATATACATTATAAATGTAGATGATTATTCTAATAACATAACGGTTTATATTTATGATTACTTGGCTTATGCAGTTTTTGATTGTCGACTGGCTCAATAAATAAATACGTGTGTGTGTGTTTTGTTTATTTAACGTCGGCCTATTTCCGCGACTATGGCCAATCACCGACGCCAGGGTACAGTTTCACCTCACTATCCTCGAAATTTTTCCAAAACCCTGCTTTTCTGTAAGGAGGGTAGGGATCTTTAAAGTAAGTACACTTGGAGAACACCCAAATCACCACAACACATATTTCAGAGACCTTACGATCGTTTCGTTGACCAAGTCAACATCTTCAGAGGAAGAAAAATTCTAACATAAAAAACTAGATCCCGTATATTTATATCGCGTCAAAGAAAACGAACAAGTCCGAATGAAAGTTGTCGTCCAAGAACGATCGTTTGTTTATTGCGCAGTGAAATAGGTCGGAGACCTGCTTTAATCTTTTGGTCGACAAATTTATGACCCTTATCTAATATAGGTTTAAAAAGGACCGGCGTTCTTTAAAGAAACAGCACGTTTCCTTTCGATCTAGAACTTTACAATGTGGATATTGGTTTATGCCGATAAAGACATCTGCTGAGATAAACAACATAAACTCAAATCATCTCTTTTAAAAATAGAAAAATAAAACCCAGATGTCTGTCTCACCGTGTTACCTTCAACAAAGGAAAAATAGTTCAACTAAAATACTACACAAAAACTAAATATTGATTTTAATTCTACGTGAAAATATTTATATTGACTACATATATACAAAAACCGAACAGGTATTTAAATCAAGACATAGTGATTAGTATATGTATAAACCGGTCGAGTTATTGACCATAACTTATTATTCTACCAGACTAATTATGAGTATTTAAGCGGTTAAATGCAAAGAGCAAACAATGGGCTAGAAATTACAGGTGGCGCACGGTTTAATGAAGTTTTGTTCTTAATAGACCTTAATATAAAAATACTTTCTAATGAATCAAGCATAGTTTGATGTCTGACATTTTTGACAAGTTTCAAATTTTCTTTGTCAATGTGGTGGTTATTATCCCACATATGTTGTGCCACACAAGATTTGTCTACCGTACCATATCGTAACTGTGCGAGATGTTCACGAAATCTGGTGGCTATGTTTCTCCTAGTTTGGCCCACGTATTTAAGATTACAATCTTTGCAACTAATCTCATAAATTCCGGACATTATAATCAAATGAAAATAGTTAAACAATTGCGAGAAAAGGAATGTTTTTATATTAAGGCGGATAAAGGCAATAAAGTTGTGATAATGGACAAAAGTGATTATAAAGAGCGAGTGAGTAATGCAATAGAGTCAGGGCCGTATAGAAAATTAGATAAAAATCCGTTACCAAGAATGATTAACGAAGTTAAAAACAGTTTAAAAAAATGTTCAAATCTCATAACAAAGGATTTAAGAACACGTTTACAAGTTTCTAATCCGAAAGTCCCCAAAAAATATTGTCTCCCGAAAATCCATAAACCGGGAAAATTGATGAGGCCTATCATTTCGGCTATAGATTCTCCAACATATAACTTGGCAAAGTGGTTGTCAAACGAGTTTAAAAGACTACCTATTAAACAGAAAAGTTGTTCGGTGCTAAATTCCCTTGATTTTATTGATAAAATTAAAGATGTTAAATTATTGGAAGGAGAGATTTTGATGTCATTCGACGTGACGTCATTATTTCCTAGTGTACCCACAAAACAAACGTTGGAGTATTTGGAAGAATTATTAAAATTAAACAATATAAGTCAAGACGTCTGCAAAGAATATTTAACTCTAACTAGCATTTGTATAAAACAAAATATTTTCCAATTTAACAATGAGTTCTTTGAACAAACTGAAGGCACAGCTATGGGCAATCCATTATCGCCTTTTATTGCAGATTTGTTTATGAGCAGATTTGAGACGGATTTAAAAAATAAAAGTGGGTATTTCCTTAGAGTTTGGTTGCGTTATGTCGATGATATTTTTGCAGTGTTTGACACAAATACATGTAAGGTAGAAGAATTTACTGAAAAACTAAATAGTCAATTTGATTCAATAAAATTTACCCACGAAATAGAAATTAACAATAAACTTTCGTTCCTAGATGTACTAGTTATTAAAAATAAAAATAAAGGCTCGCTTGAATTTGATGTCTATAGGAAGGAAACGGCTACTATTAATTATATTCCTAATGACTCACACCATACGTTTGCACAAAAAACGGCTAGTTTCAATTTCTTAGTAAATAGATTGATAAATTTTCCATTGAGTAAAAATAGATTTAATACAGAATTAAAATACATAAAACATGTGGCGAGATATAACGGTTACTCGGATGGTTTAATAGACAAATTAGTTAACAAACACAGAACAAAGAAGTTGATATCTGAATGTACGACATTTAAGAATGATAAAATCGAGAAAAAATTTGTATGTTTACCTTATGAACCACGAATCACAAAGGGTTTGGAAAGTATTTTTAAGAAAGCCGATTTACATTTGACGTTTTCGACGAAAAGTAATTTAAAAAATGTGTTGGGTAATACGAAAGACAAAGACAAAGTCACTGAAATGTCCGGAATTTATGAGATTAGTTGCAAAGATTGTGATCTTAAATACGTGGGCCAAACTAGGAGAAACATAGCCACCAGATTTCGTGAACATCTCGCACAGTTACGATATGGTACGGTAGACAAATCTTGTGTGGCACAACATATGTGGGATAATAACCACCACATTGACAAAGAAAATTTGAAACTTGTCAAAAATGTCAGACATCAAACTATGCTTGATTCATTAGAAAGTATTTTTATATTAAGGTCTATTAAGAACAAAACTTCATTAAACCGTGCGCCACCTGTAATTTCTAGCCCATTGTTTGCTCTTTGCATTTAACCGCTTAAATACTCATAATTAGTCTGGTAGAATAATAAGTTATGGTCAATAACTCGACCGGTTTATACATATACTAATCACTATGTCTTGATTTAAATACCTGTTCGGTTTTTGTATCTATGTAGTCAATATAAATATTTTCACGTAGAATTAAAATCAATATTTAGTTTTTGTGTAGTATTTTAGTTGAACTATTTTTTCTTTGTTGAAGGTAACACGGTGAGACAGACATCTGGGTTTTATTTTTCTATTTTTAAAAGAGATGATTTGAGTTTATGTTGTTTATCTCAGCAGATGTCTTTATCGGCATAAACCAATATCCACATTGTAAAGTTCTAGATCGAAAGGAAACGTGCTGTTTCTTTAAAGAACGCCGGTCCTTTTTAAACCTATATTAGATAAGGGTCATAAATTTGTCGACCAAAAGATTAAAGCAGGTCTCCGACCTGTTTCACTGCGCAATAAACAAACGATCGTTCTTGGACGACAACTTTCATTCGGACTTGTTCTTTTTCTTTGACGCGATATAAATATACGGGATCTAGTTTTTTATGTTAGAATTTTTCTTCCTCTGAAGATGTTGACTTGGTCAACGAAACGATCGTAAGGTCTCTGAAATATGTGTTGTGGTGATTTGGGTGTTCTCCAAGTGTACTTATTAGTGCTCATCACAGGTTCCAGTTTTCACATAGTGATCTTTAAAGTGCCCAACATCGCTTGGACACGGGACCGACGGCTTTACGCCCCCTCCGAAGAGCGGCAGTGCAGACATTCAACTTGCTCAAATACAATGCCAGAACCTCGGTTGATGTTAGGGACGTAGCCAGCGCGTAAGATAACTGGAACAAGTGGCCCTTCTGAAGTCTAGATGTTCTAGGATGTTCTTCAACGTTTCTGTAACCGGTTTCGCTGCTTGACAGCATCCTCACACAGATAAAATTTGAGTTTAAATGTTTATCTGTCTGACGTCGCTGTGAAGCAGCGAAACCGGTTACAGATACGTTGAAGAACATCCTAGAAAACATATAATTCAGAAGAGCGACTAGTTCCAGCTAGCTCACGCGCTGGCTATGTCCGTCACTTACAGAAATGAAACCCAACACTGAAGCCAGAGAAGTAGTATCCAAGTCTGTATGGATCAGTTTCACCAAGTAAGATGAGAGAGGATATGAATATATGAATTGTAATTGTGGATATAGTACGAACAATTTCTAAAGTTTTAATAGTGTCCTAGTGTACTAACCATACCTAGACACCAAGGTGGAAGAGGAATGTTGGTTGCATAAGGCTCTACATGAGATCTCCCAGGCACATGTCGACAAATTGGCGACGAACTACTGGTTGGTGTTCGGACAAATGTTTCCAGAGACGAAAGGGTTTTTGCTGGCCATACAAGGCCAGGTCATCCGAACAAGAAACTATCTGAAGTATATAATTTTAGATTATTTGGTCCAAGATGACAAATGTAGGTTTGGGTGTCAGTCATCAGAAACTATCCAGCACGTCACCGGAGGATGTAAAGCGTTTGCTGCAACAGAGTATATTGGATAATATATTTTGGAAAGTTACAATGTTTCATGGTAATGGAGCAATTTCTACTGACAACTGTCGATGATAAACATGACTGCAAAAATTGGCTCAAAATAGGTTTGCCTTCGAAGTGTTTGTTTTTATTTAAAGTTCCAATCTTGAATAAGTATAAAGAAATTGAATTAAGCCATTTCCAGTGCGAATTTCTGATGATAAATACAACCGTATATGCTCATAGCATACAGTATCCAATATATTTTCGAAAGTTGCAATGTTTTATGGCAATGAAGCAATTTCTGCTGACAACTGTCGATGATAAACATAACCGAGAAAATGGCCAAAATAGGTTTACCTTCGAAATGTTTGTTTTACTGTGTCTGCTATGAGCATATACAGTTGTATTTATCGTCAGCAATTCGCAACAGAAATTGCTTCATTGGCTTTATTAAACTGATTCATTCACCTCACTATTCAGGAAATTTTGCTGAACACCTGGCTTTCTGTAAGAAGGGCAGGGATCTTTAACATGCACAACATTGCATGGGCACAGGACCAACAACGTGCAGTCATTAATTTGCTCAATCACAATGTCACAACCTCTGTTGATGCTACTTATTTACTGAAAATGTGAGAGGGAAAACCTGGGAATCGAACCCAGTACTCCTGGGTCCAGAGGCACACGTTCTTTCTACAGCGGCTCATAATATACTGTTTACCTTTCCGTTTTCATATTGCTTTACGTAATATATGCCAAATACCGATGTATGTAGATGACGTCATATCATCATTTATTTACATTATAAAAACATTTGTTCACCTTTTGATTTCCTTCTTTATTTAAAATGACACTTGGTAATATTTATCTGGCAACAGTGCACATTGTCGCGCGTTCATTTCTGCGTTACGATTCTACCCGATTCTTTGTTTACTTCTTAGGTGTCTACACAGGATTACCGGTTTACTTTCGGGGTGCGTGTTCGATTTTTATGAAATTTTGTATATAGATGTGTTTTAGGTTGTAGATGATCAAAGTCACAATAAAAATGAGGGCAGAAGTCAACTTTTGGATTTATTCGGAAATTTTTGTAGGAAAAACATAAGTTGTACTCACTTTTTGCGATATGTTTTTGTCATATTTTACACATTATCGGAGGTTGATCGTTTTATATCAAGCTAAAAAAGGGTGTATTCCACTATTCTAATTTATTTTCACATAGTTAGTGCACCCCTTTATCTGTTTAGGTTTCTCTGAAAATTTCCCTTCTTTTCGTCGTATAACTAATCCGAAGTTGAAATTGACATTTGACATATAAAGCCAAGTTAATGTCATACATTTTGACATTATCGCAAACAGGAAAATTTTGTTAAAATTGTTCAAAAACGAAACGTGAAAACCATGAAAAGTGAATATGTTCAGTGAAATAAGGTACTAAAGCATTATATGGGTATATTTATATCGATCATGTGAAACCAGATATACAGCAACACATGCCGCAAAAGTGAGTATAACCTACATTTTTCTAACAAAAATTCCCAAATAACTCCAAAAGTTGGCTTCTCCTCTCATTTTTATTGCGATTTTCGCCATCTACACCCTAAAACACGTCTATATACAAATTTTCAAAAAAATCAGACACGCGCCCCGAAAGTAAACCTTTACCGTAAGACACATACCTTTTAAATGCGTCACGACGCAGTTGCAAAAATACCTCATCAAGAACTGGCTCTTAATATGGGACTTTTAAATCGTAGTAAGGTGCCCAACTATAGATACACTCCTGAGCCTGTCCTAAAGAACTCAGGACACAAGTTATACTGGGCTCGGACAGTGCTCACAGACCAACGAGTTACCCACAACACGCCAGCTATAATAATAGTAGATAATTCCTGGAACAAAGTGAATCTCATTGATGTGGCCACCCCAAATACTAATCATCTAGAGATAAAGCGATAAAGCACAACGAGAAGATCATTAAGCACAGAGACCTCGAGATACAAGTAAAGAGACAGTGGAGGGCAGATAGTGTCCGAATGATTCCAATAGTCATGACGCCAACTGGTGTGGTTCCTAAGAATCTTCGAAATAACATTAAGATACTGTATCCTGGAGAGCATCTTTATAAGGTTATGCAGAAGGCAGTAATGCTTGCAACTGCCCACGCCGTGCGCAGATTCCTGGGAAATGAAGATGTGTAGCGTTGTCGTTCAGGGCCTAATAACTTGGAAAGGGCTCCATCTGAGCTCAGTCCCTTTGGTATCTGAGATACCTGGGATAAGTGAATGTTCCCCTTTGAGGGAGTGTTAAACTCTTTCAGGCTAAAGTCGATAATAATAATAATAATAATAATAATAATAATAATAATAATAATAATAATAATAATAATAATAATAATAATAATAATAATAATAATAATAATAATAATAATAATAATAATAGCTCACAAAATGGTGGTAACGTCAGTTTATGAGGTTGGATATGCTAATTTGAAAAATTTTTAATCCAAGCAAGGTTAAAAACGTGCCCCTTGCTAAAATTGGCGCTTAAAATTTCCATTTTAACTTATTTGCCAGAAACCGTAACAAGGTTCAGGAAAAATATAAATACATAATGATATATGCTTTAATACAAACCATCTGATCAAGCAGTTCTTGTCTATATTTCAGTATGTCCTGCCATTTATCTTTGTCTCTGTTTTTGTTATATTCTGAAATGACTTCGTCCGCTTTGTATCTATTTAACATCTCCCATTTTTTAATTAATTCTTGTTTCTTTCGCTCTTCCTCCATTCGTTCTAAATATTTTTGCCGATCCTCTATTCTTTCTTGTTTGAGTTTTTCTTGGAGAGCTTTTCTTGAGTTTTCCTTTTCGATTTCTCTGCAACAAAAACATCGATTGCTGTGTATTTTGTACTTGGTATAATCACGAAAAATAGTTATTTAATACTTTTGCAGTTATATATACAGCACCAATGCTTATGCTTTGCATCTGACCTATATAATGTAGGTATGTGTTTTTGTTTATTTAACGTCGGTCTATCTCCGCGACTATGGGCAATCACCGACACCAGGGAGCAGTTTCATCTCATTATCCTGGAAATGTTGCCAAACTTCTACGGAGGGTAGGGATCTACAACACAGGACCAGTGGCTTTACGACCTTGACAGTAAAAGATTGTATTCGCTCTGTTCCCCTGGTAGATTTGTTGGGGGCAGCAGGTGGAGGAACTATGGAAGAGAGCTCCCCTGAACAGTGCCCGTGCAGATATTTATAAAAGAGAGAGAGAGAGGTCACCAATGGCACGTCGGCAGGCAAATGATGGAAGCCTTTGGGTGAGGGTAGGGTCACCGATGAGACGTATAGCTCTCTTCTAAATGGAGTCCAGGATAGCGAGTATAGAAGCGGCAGCGGCACCCCAGATGTGGGAGCAGTATTCGAGGTTTGGCCATATTTGTGAAGTATATAAGGTATAGAGATTAGCTGGTGATAAGTATTTGCGAGCAAGGAAGAGGAAACCTAATTTCTTAGCAGCCGCTTTGGCAATTGATGTGACATGTTGGTGCTAATTGAGATTTCGATCCTCAGAAATGCCAACAAGTAAAAAGGACTGATTACCTTGAATAACTTGGTTGTTCATTGTGATGGGTCTAGGGCTGGTTTATCTCTTATGAGAAAGAAAGCAACACTGAGATTTAGTGGGGTTGAATTGTACAAGATTTCTACTTCCCCAGTCTAATATTTTTTGAAGATCCACGGAGACAGAACCCTCCATGAATCTCCAATCCTCATCGAATTGGGCTAAAGAAACAGGCTTAGAATATTGTATATTTGAGTGGAGGGTACCGTCGTCCGCGTAACTGTGAACTGGGTTGGATGTGCTGGAGAGTCATTGATGTGGAGAAGAAACAAAGTAGGGGATAAAGCTGAACCTTGAGGAACTCCTGCATTAATTGGATACAGTTTAGAGAAATGGCCATCCACGACAAAAATGCTCCGGTTGGAGAGGAAATTTACCGTAAAGGTACAGAGTTTTGGTGGTAGGCCATAGGCCGGAAGTTTATTAAGCAGCCCTGCTTGCCAGACCTGGTCGAATGCTTTGGATATGTCTAGAGCAACAATCTGGGATTGACCGTGTAGTTCCATAGACTTGTTCCAAGAATGGGGACAAAGAAAAGGAGGTCGGCAGTTGATCTGCGCTGACGGAATCCATACTGCTTGTCGTGGATTATACTGGCTTTCAAGAAATTTTAGTAATTCGGTGTTCATATACTTTTCCATTACTTTAGAGACGACAGAAAGGTAAGAAATAGGCCTGTAGTTGCTACGAAGCGCATTGGATCCTTTGTTGGGGACGGTTGTACTCGAGCAGTTTTCCAGTTACTAGGAAATATGCCTCCATTGTAAGATGTTTCAAACAGACGAGTCAGCGCAGGAGCAAGTTGTGGTGCGCATTTTTTGAGAACAATTGCTAGGATCTCGTCAAGGCCAGAGGCTTTATTGGTATTAAGAGAAGAGAGCATCTTTCTTACCTTTTTAGTTTTGAAAATAATATCCGTCATTTTATGCGCGACATTGGGGACTGTTAGTGGTTGAACATTTGGAGGTGGGTTGAGAATATAATTGCCGGCGAACAACGAGGCAAAAAGTTCAGCATTGCCCAGGGCGGTAGAAACAATTTCATCCTCTGAAACGAGAGGTGGGATCGTGCTCTTGCAAAAATTGTTCCCAATAGATTTAGCAAGAGTCAAAAAGGGTTTGCTGCCGTTGAAGCTTGAGAGGACTTTGTTTTTGATGTGGTTATTAAACGAGTTTTTTGCCTCAGAAACAATGCGCACATAGCGGTTTCTTGCGTCGTTAAATGCTTGATAGTTTTCTTGACTGGGATTGTGTAGAAGCGTTTTGTGAGCTTTGACCTTTTCAAGTCTAGTTTTGTCACAGGATTTAGAGAACCAGGGCTTTTGTGTGGCTGAAGAGGTTTTCTGTGTACGTGGAATAAATAATTCCATGCCAGCGTGTATAGTTTCGGTGACGTTTTGTAAGTTATCAGAGGGGTCAGGATGAGAGAAGCAGACAGACGCCCATGGGAATGAGAAAAAGTAATCCCGCATTTCGTCCCAGTTCGCGGAGTTGTAGTGCCAAACGATACGTGGGTGCAATGACTGTGTGACCTCTGGTTGCAATGCGCAGGAAGCAGTGACCATGCCGTGGTCTGAGCGACCAAGGGGGGCGGTGACTGATATCTTATAGCATTCAGGTTTTGTAGTAAGAAGGAGATCCAAGGGATTTGAGCTGTGTGTTGGGATGCGAGGAAAGTAAGTAGGTTGCTGAACCATATTGGCTAAAGAATTGCTGGCTGTCAAGGCCTCCGCTGCATATACATATCCCTGATTTGATATTATTCATGTGACTTTTTTGTTTGTATAGAGCACTTGTACTCTTAACTCTGTGTTGATTTAGAGATCTTTGTTTGCTGCTGAAATTGTTCATATAGCAAATTTGTGAGCTTGGTTGTTTTGCAATGTTTGTGTAAGATTTGTTTTTTGTGTATGGATTTGATTTAAACGGAATCCTTATATAAGCTGCAAACAAGGTTTTACCTTTCGCAGGTTTTCCTAGGGTCCATTAGTTTATTATCTTTCTCTACTGTAAATTGCATTGTTATAGACTGAAAGTTTTTGTAAATAAACGCCATATTATTATTATAAAGTGACACCTTGAATACCACTAAAGACAGTGAGGATTACATTTCCTGCAGAGGACTGAAAATTTTATATGGTATCAATTGCAGTGACAGGAAGGTTAGGATTCAATTTAAAATAACAAGGATATGTTAACTTGTGGTTTAATCAGTAGTAGGAGAACCGTTTAAATGGTCCGAATCTTATATTGCGGGTGTAAAATTTGAAGAAAAAAATATCCTGTGGTTGGTGATGAATGGCGTAAATTTCTAACTGGGGACACTGTATATTGAATTGAAATCAAAAGTTTATGTTAAATCTTCAATTTACTTACGCAGCTTCCCTTTCTTCTTGATATTTTTTAATTATTGCTTCTTCTTCAGCTTCTCTATTTTCTCTTTCTATTTCTACCTGTTTTCCAGCGGCGATTCTTCTGGCAACGACGGCGTCGTGCATCTGGCAAATAAATAATGCGAATGTTAAAAAACAAATTATTATCCTCTTTACTTAATAGTACAAGACTACAACAATTTTGAATAAACTTTAGAAAACCTATGGACATGGAGAATATCGGCACTAATTTATTGTTATATTAACAAATCATATGATATAGAGGGTTCTAAGGATATTATTAGAGCTGAAGACAAAGAAAAGACAACATAATAAAGCAGGTCGACCACTTGATGTATCTAGGCGTGCCATTAGAAAGTTACAGAGAGCAATCTATATATATATATATATATATATATATATATATATATATATATATATATATATATATATATATATATATCAGTCAACGATGGCGGCAGGCGTTTATTCGGAAGGACAGAGGGTAAGTCACAGTATATCCCTCGGGGCTCATGCAACGGTCTTTCAGGCGGAAATGTATGAAATCTTGCACTGCTTGAGAGAAAACAAGAGCATGGGCTACACTAACAAGCATATCCTCATAGCCACAGATAGCCAGGCAGCCGTTAAAGCTTTAAGTAGCCCACGTGTAAATTCCAGGCTGGTTAGTGAATGCCGCTGAGCAGAATGGGGTCACCCTCATCTGGGTGCCGGGTCACTCGGGGATCAAAGGCAATGAATAATCTGACAGTCTCGCGAAGAGAGGGTCAGCAGAACCATTTATGGGACCAGAACCGGTTCTGGGCGTGACAAAGTACTGCCAGGGGAGCCATTAAGTCCTGGGTCAGAAACCAATACAAGGTGTACTGGGCAGACTGTCCAGGGCTCAGACATGGGATGTCAATAATTGACGAACCTAGCTCAAAGAGAGGTGTGGAGCTGCTAAATCTTACCAGAGGACAGCTCAGAAACATAACAGGTCTCTTGACGGGACACATGGCCGTAATTTTAACTTATGAATGAGAATCGTGAACTTTAACGAAAGTAGGTATGTAATTCTTGAAATGAAGTATTGGAAAAGACCAAAAGAATAACTAAAATAAATGGGAAACCAAGATATTACAGACGAATTACAGATACAACCTAAACCTACAGATTAGGTTGGTGGGGCCAGGAAAGGAAAAATGGGAGACCAAAAGGTATATAGAACGATATGGCAGTACAGCAGAAGAAAAACTCTAACGAGATCAACAATACGTAAAAGAAACAAATATTTTTTACGTGTTTGTTTTTCGAGTCTTTAAATTGATTTAACTATGATTTTAAAACAGATTTTGTCAGACTTTGAGTTCTTTTGTGCATGTCCCCTGTTTTGAGTGTTATTTTTAGACCTCAAACAATGGTTGATTTCTTCACCTGTTGCTTTTGTCTCCTGTTCCGGCCTTCACTTTGTACTTGTTTAGCTTTTGGCTCTTGGTGAAGCTCTTAATACAGGTAAAATATATAGAGCTCTATTTAGGAAGAAACTTGCGTATTTTATGCTTAACTTCATCGGTCGATTTGTCCCTATTAGATATTTTGTACATATAAATAATCGGTCACAAATTAGACAATTTAAAAAGATGCGGAAGAACAGTAACGCTTTAATTCAAACTACTTATTTGTAACTATTTACTTTATATTCTAATGATGTTTGCTTCTATTAAAGGAATCTTAACGGATGTGAACATTTTTACTTATGTAATTGGTTAGATTATTTTAATATTACCTCCTTCTCTTTCTGTTTTCTAATGCAATTTATTTTGTGCTTCGTTTCAGCATATATCGCTACAACCTCTTCCATCTCTTTGTTTTCTCTTTCTAACATCTTCTTTCTTTCTTCTTCGCGTCTTAAATTTCCTTTGGTCTCTTTTATGATTTCTTGCTTTTTTCTTAGTTTCTGAAAAGCAATCATTACACTTTACAAAATAAATAATGTTTTGGTGCATACTTCTTGTAGTTCAATCTGCTTTATTTCCTCAAGTTCTTGGATAGTTTTTAAGTTATCCTCGGCTTCCTTCTTAACTTTTTTTTCTTTTTCTAGCCTTTTATTTTCTTCAAGCTCTTTAATTCTAAAACAAGATATATAAATAAATAAATAAATAATAGTCACATCAAATGTATTATATGCTTTTCTTGATAATTCGCTAGTGGGGAGATCGCCACCTAAAGATTCTCAACAAATTTCTACAAATGGGCACGAATTAGGAAACTCATTTTACAGGTCTATTCATTTTTAGTAAATTTTCTTAAAAAATTCACTAATGAGGAGATCTCGACTTTTGAATTTTGAAAAAATGTTCAAATGAGAGCGAACTAGGTCCCCTAGAACACATATTCGGGGTCAGTTTCAATTTTTATATGTATATATATATATGTATGTATGTAAGTACGTGTCACACCGAAAACTCAAAAAATAATGGGCTGATTTTGATAAAATTTGGCGAGTAAATTTCTTTTGCAAGTGGCTTTGATAGGTTCGTTATCCAGGAAAATCGGACTGGTTATTACGGGAAAAATTTTGGTTTGTTTTGAAAAATAAAACTTCGGAAATAATAAAGCTACCAAATTTGGAAAGCTCGTTTATATGTAAAACCAAACTGCACCAAAATTTAGGTTTCTAAGTTGAAAGAAAAAAGTTATAGGCACTTAAGAAACCAAAATTTTAGTGCCACTAAAAGTTAGAGAAGACGCAATACCAAAATATTGTATGTACCAAACACAATCTATTAAATATAACAGACAACGTTTATATTTTCATGGCGCAAAAAGTTCAAGAAGTATCAGAAACATTACGTTGAATTTTTAAAAATTTTTCTCCTGTAAATGTCAAACTGTATATTTGAAACGTCACAATTAGTATAAGTATTGTAGTTTATAAATGGTAAATATTGCATAAAATGTATATTAGAATGTTTTAGATTTGTGCTACACACTCATTTGTTAAAATAGTTGCAAAATCTGCCTCTAAAGACCTTACATATTACAAATAAATAACTCAAGACCATTATCGGTTATCTACCTGTCATTTCAGAGTGTGATACAAGGCTTGCAGTGGTGTAATTGTTAGATGCATGGCTGATGAGCGAAGGGACGCTGGTTCAAATCTCACGCTGACCGAATTTATCTTTAAACTTTTTTAAAAACTTTTTTCGTCTATGATTCAATTTTAACCTTATCTGATCAGATTGTGTAATTACAATATTTTTTAGCGACTTTTTGTTAAAAATGAAAGATAAGCACTTTTAAGACTTCTAATTCAAGTTTAATAGCAGCCGTTGTTGCCCTTAGTTGGTAAAACCGTTCCACAGTTAACATAGACTAGAGATTTGTGACATCAGAAGAGGTTGTTTTCTTCTCTACAATCGGATTCAATTTTTACAGCATCCACACGCAAAAAGAATTTTCTATCTAGTTCTGTATTTAGATCAGATTTTGAATATTTTTTAATTTATTTAATTTACTTCTATTATTCTTGTATAAAACACTGTTTTAATAGCGAATTTTCATATAAATAACTTTAATGAATTTTCTTTGAATAAACATTTGTTGCGAGTTTTTCTATGAAAAATTAGTTAATTGAAGGAATATTTTTTAAACGAAATTCGTCGAAAATAAGGTTTTAATGGATTTTTCTGGAAACAAATTATTTTCTTTTCAATTTTAATTACATATTAGGTATATAATTGGAACTTTGTGTATTCTTTTGCAAAATTTTGTGTGAAAGGTATTTAGCGAAATTTGATGCCTGCTTTAATTAAAAAAGACATATTTGCCATTAAAACATTTTAATTAAAATTCATTACCATAACGCACCTGCTGCGTCCATACTTTTTTATTATTATATGTCAAATTGTTTATACTTAAAACACTTCATTAATGTTATTTGGCTGTATGTCCGAAATGGTACTTTTATTTAAGACTGAATAAAGATGACTATTACTACTTCGCATATGCATCGCCACCCCCTGTTTTCACCGGCTTTTGACATATACAATACAGTATGGTGCAAGCGGAAGGAATGAATTCATATTTCGTAAATCCCCGACTGAAATAGAAGGTTGCTATATTTTTAAACGTGTGTTCCCTGAGATATAGGGATGTCGATCTTTTGAAAAAGGATTGATTTTCGGAATCAGTCTAGATTAAAACCACGAAGATCGATCAATTTTTTAAAAATATTTCAACAACATACCACGAGGGCTTGCAGCCTAAATACTATCGTACCGTGGATGTCGACGATGAGGAAAGAGGCAGCTTGTTAATTCTGGACTTGAAGGTGATGGTAGCCTTTGGGCGAGGGTAGGGTCACCGATGAGACGTATAGCTCTCCTCTGAATGGAGTCCAGGATAGCGAGTGTAGACATCTTGGTGCTAATTGAGACTTCGATCCACAAAAATGCCAACAAGTGAAAAGGACTCATTACTTTAAATAACTTGGTTGTTCATTGTGATGGGTTTAGGGCTGGTGTATCTCTTATGAGATAGAAAGCAAGACTGAGATTGAGTGGAGTTGAATTGAACAAGATTTATACTTCCCTAGTCTAATATTTTTTGGAGATCCACAGAGACAGAACCCTCCATGAGTCTGTGATCCTTATCTAATTGGGCTAAAGAGACAGGCCTAGAATATTGTATATTTGAGTGGAGGGAGCTGTCGTCCGCGTAACTGTGAACTGGGTTGGATGTGCTAGAGAGAAGGTCATTGATGTGGAGAAGAAACAAAGGTGGGGCTAAAGCTGAACCTTGAGGGACTCCTGCATTAATTTGATACAGTTTAGAGGAATGGTCATCCACGACAACAGAAATGCTGCGGTTGAAGAGGAAATTTGCTGTCCAGGTACAGAGTTTTCATAGTAGGCCATAGGTCGAAAGTTTATTAAGCAGCGCTGCGTGCCAGACCTGGTCGAATGCTTTGGATATGTCTAGAGCGACAATCTGAGATTCACTGTGTAGTTCCATAGACTTAAATAGACTTAATGAAAATTTGCTAATACCGTTAAACAGATAACCAGATTGTCTACTAACATTTCGTGGAAATGCTCCTATCAGTTCACGGCAAGTAGTACTAGATAAAAACACTGATCATTTAATAAAAATTTGATAACGTAACCCACTTGCTGCCTGCAGACTTTTTTATGGAAAATGACTCGAAACTAAAATAAAGAAGAACGAAGTAGTAAAAGCGTTTAGTTTTTTACTTACTCTTTTCTGAGCATCTCTCCTAGTGCCTTTTTCTCTTCTTCCACCTTTATTTTCATTTCTAGCTTTTCCTTTTCTTCTTGCAAGGCATCCTCTTTAACTTTTTTGGCAAACACCTCGTCTTCTTCTTTTTCATGTTGACGAATAAACCCTTCAAATTCCTTTTGCTTCTCTCTTCCGTAGAGTACTTCACTACTTACCAGAGCACTAGTCAAATCCTTGCAGTAACCTTTCTCTCTGAACATTTCAGTTTTAATTTTTTTTATTAATTCTTCCCTTTCCGCTTCTTGCTCTTCTCTCATCTCGTAAAACTTCTGAAGCTTGTCGACTTCCTTTGTTCCCATGCGCTGTTCACGTTCTTCTTCTTTTCGTTTTCTAATGTTCTAAAAAATAATGGAAACAAGTTTTGTGAGTAAAAAATCGCATGCAACAAATTGCCACACGGGAATTGTACAGTAAGTATTGCTTCTAACAGCAAGGAACGTTCACTTTTTTAATAAAATAATTTAATAAATAAATAAAGGAGTAAACAAGTAAACGAATAAACAAGCGAATGATATGAATATACAACTGTATGAATACACAAGTGGACAAAACGACGAATGAACGAAAACACGAATAAATGCATAAACGATTGGAATAAACGAATAAACCAATAAACGAACAAACGAATAAACGAAGAAAGGAATAAAAGAATAAACGAATATAGAAATATGAAATATACGAATATACGAAACAACAAATGAACAAAAAACGAATAAACGAATCAATTAATAGACGAATAAACGTATAAGCGAATAAACGAATAAACGTATAAACGAACAAACGACTAAACGAATAAACCAATAAACGAATAAACTAATAAATGAATAAACGAATAAACAAACCAACGAACGAACGAATGAAAGTAAACGAAAAAATGGATGATCGAATGAAGGAATAAACGAGTGAACGAATTCACCAGTAAATAAAATTCGGGACGCAGCCAGTGCGTTACGGTCGAGAATTTTCTTTAAAATGTTTTTAATAGCAAATGTCTTTCTTTGATGAAAGCAGGCATCAAACTTGGTTACCTATATAGTAGAAACAATGTACCATATCTCATCGAAATAACTGTACTGCTTGAAAATATATAAACATTTTTCAAAAGTCTGGATTCAGCGAGTGTGTTATGGAAGTGAATTTCCATTAAAATGTTTTTAATGGTAAATGCGAGCAGGCATCAATCTGATCACCGGTATAGCCTATGTAGTAGAAACAATGTAGTATATTTTATCAAAATTACTTATGGTTTGAAAATATACAAATTTTTCCCGAAAATAAACTTAAATGTTGGTTTCCCAACCAACAAGTTTACGTTAATAGCAAATTGAGTTATTGAAATTTGTAGGATTTAATGAAAATTTGGTAAATTTGCAGATTAGGTCCTGAACGCTTTTCAAAAAATTGTTTTCAGCAACATTACTAAGACCCCCCCCCCCTGGATGCACAAACCACAAGAAAAATTTCTTGTTCACACCCCCCAACGAAGTTACGGGACTGGGAGTGAATAGGGTGCTGGGTGGGGTAGGTAGTTAAAAGGAAGTATGAGCAGAAAATGCGAAGAAAATTGCTTGAAAGCTGCTTCGTCGTGGGGATTTTTCTTTCCCCCTCGCGTGCCTACAACCACCCTCGTTGCATAAACCACAAGAAAAATGTTTTGTTCATACCCGCCAATGAAGTTGCGGCAATAGGGGTGCTGTGCGGGGTAGACAGGGTTTAAGAGGGATATGGCTTCAAGATGTGAAAAAGACAGCTTTCAAGGCCGTTTTATTTGCATTTTCTGCTAATATTTT
Source organism: Tillus elongatus (assembly GCA_964006375.1). Taxonomy (NCBI): domain Eukaryota; kingdom Metazoa; phylum Arthropoda; class Insecta; order Coleoptera; family Cleridae; genus Tillus; species Tillus elongatus. Next base: position 140,172,072 of record OZ023268.1, on the reverse strand, counting down.
CTTTTTACTACCTACCCCGCCCAGCACCCCTACTCACTCCTGGTCCCGTAACTTCCTTGGGGGGTGTGAAGAAGAAATGTTTCTTGAGGTTTGAGGATGCACGGGGAGGGGTCTAGGCAGGTTTCTGATAACAGTTTTTTGAGAAGCGTTCGGGAGCTAATCTGCAAATTTACCTACAATTCGCTACCAAAACGGGAAAACCTGGTCCAATTTTCTTGGCTAACAAACTTATCCAAGCCACTTGCAAAAGGAAGGTCATCAAATTTGATCAAGATCGGTCCATTATTTTTTGAGTTATCGGTCGGATATATATATATATATATATATATATATATATATATATATATATATATATATATATATATATATATATATATATATAAACCCAGAGGCCCCCCTTTAGCGAAAACTCGCTAAAAACTGTGACCTGACATTAATATTCGTTTTCAATTTACGAACTTGTTTTTGATTCGACAATTTAATATAATTTTGCTAAAAAATAGCCATATTGCAAAAAGTATAAGAAATATCAATCTGCATTTTGTCTTATTTTTTTCTCTAAATATTTTTTCCATTAAACTTGAGTTATTGAAATTTTTGTTGCTTCAAAAAAAAAGTGGTACTTTATAACTGAAAGCTCAGAATTGTGAAATCGCAGTAATTTTTTGTAGGACGCAAAGTTTTTATTGTAACACAAAATTCAGTTTACTTCATATAAAATTACGTGGGTTTTATTTTTACATTTAAATGAAAACAGTTCAGCTAATGGCTCACAAAAAAATGTAAAAAAATCAAATACCTCAATAGAATTGTCCCAGTTCCTAGTCATAGCTTCGGATCCTTCTTTAAGAGCCTTCCTGTGAGCTTTCTCTTTATCAAGAGCTTCTTGTATTAGTCGTTTTCTATCCAAATGTGCAGTAATGCTATCCCACGCTTTTTTGCTAACGTGTAGAGCATGTTCTCTGTCGTCGATTTTAGTATTTTCTGGAGACTGTCCTTCAAAAAAATACCAGCGCGACTCCATATTATAAAAAGATATAAGTTTATAAAAATATGTAAAAAATGTAATTTGAATTATAAAATTGTACACTAAACGTCTCTAATGACGTATATACTCTGACAATTGTTTAATCAATAATGGCTTGGAAACGATTTTAGCATGTTCTACAACTCTGCCGTCTCAATGTACCAGTGCGTCAGACTGATTATCTCTGAATCCAATAGGATTCACTGTATGCTGCTTCTGATTATGTTGTCGAGACGATTTTTAGATAATATTTAAGTGACTTGGATAAGTTCATTAGCCACGAAAATCTGACCAGGTTTTCCGGATGGAAATTTTTTGTCGAAAATAATAAAGCTATGGCAACCAAATTTGGTACGCAAGTTTTACCATAGAACATATCCCACATATCAAAATTCAGATCTCTAAGAGAAAACTTATATACAACTAGAGAAAAAAAAATCGTCGACGAAAGAGGAGCACCAGAGCAAACAATTTTGTGTGGTTAACAAAATATATTGAATATTACAGAAAAACATGCAATAATCTTGGCGCAAAAAGCTCAAGAAGTACGAGAAAAATTTCTTTGAAACTGTAAGCGTTTTAGTGAATTTTCTTTAAACGATTTACTAATGAGGAGCTCCCGATTTGGCCTACTAGATGCCATATCCATGGACAATCAATTTTTATTTGTTTATATATATATATATATATATATATATATATATATATATATATATATATATATATATATATATATATATATATATATATATATATATATATATATATATCACATCGATAACTCAAAAATAATGGGCCGATTTTGATCAAATTTTCTGAGCACGTTCCTTTTGCAAGTGGCTTGGACAAGTTCGTGATCCAGAAAAATCGGCTCAGGTTTTCCCAGAAAATGTTGTGCGTTGTGCTTTCTTTCGGAAAAAGTTATATCTCCGGAAATAATAAAGTAAGGGCCACCAAATTTGGTACGCGTTTGTATTATAAAGAGTGAACCATGTATCAAAATTTAGTTCTCTAAGTTTAAAAACAAAAAAGTTATGAGCATTTAAAGAAAAAAAATTTGGGTTTTCCTCAAAACGTCAAAGTCGCGATTTGAAACGTCAAAATTGGCAATATTTAAGCAAAGAACCTGAAACAAATACGAATTATGTAAATAAAATGCCGCAAGAAGAGTGTTCTGCAAACCCTTAAGTTTCAGCTTTAACCGACATTCTTCTTCATTTTACTAAAATGTTTACAGAAATTTAATTGCAAATAGACCCTTTCTCTGATGCTTTGGTGGTAGTTTTAGTTAAGTTTATGGTTTAACGGTCTATAATTTTTAGCAAATTTTTGTAGCTGAGGAGACCGCGACTTTTGAATTTTAAAAAGATTTCTTCAAATGAGTGCAAACTAGGCCCCGTAGAATCCATATCCATAGTTTCAGTTTTTATCTGTTTACATATGTACATGGTGACGCATATCTACGGTAAAGCTGAATATAATTTTTATTACACAAGATACGTGAAAAAGTCTTATACGTTAATTATAGGGTGTCTTGAGCTGCATCTTATATATATTCTTTTAACAATCACAGGGTGGCCCATAAGTCGTTGGTGATAGCTACAATTTTCTTTTCGAAAACCCCTATGTTATTGAAATTTTGCAATTTTTTATCGAAATACGATGCATGTTTCTGAGAAAAAATCGAGACGCAGTAAGTGCATTTTGGTAGCGAGTTTTCATTAAATGATTCAAATTTCAATAACTCAATTCGCTATTAACCTAAGGTTTGTTGGCTAGAAAACCAGTTTTCTCAGAAACATTTTAAGTTTATTTTCGAAAATTTTTGTACATTTTCATACAGTAAGTTATTTTGATAAAATATAGTACATTGTTTCTACTATATAGGTTATACCGGTAACCAGATTGATGCCTGCTCGCATTAGAGAGATATATTTGCTATTGAAACCATTTTTATGAAAATTCACATCCATAACGCACTTGCTGCGTCCAGACTTTTTCTTCCTAAAACACCAATGTCGCGATTAAAAAAGTCAAAACTGGCAATTCTCAAACAAGGTTTCATGAACCGCTTAAGCCAATTTTTGTTAAAGAAATGGCGAATTTTCGAGAAATTACTACTCGTTTTCAATTTTCCATGTAAATTTTTTTTGGAATTTTTGTCAAAAGCTTTTTGTGAATAGGTAATTATATCTTGGTAGGTGTAGTTTTTGTGTGATAATATCTTGACAGGTGTAGTTTTTGTGTTAGTTGCTTGAATAGGCTCTCCAGTCTGGAAAATCGGATTAGTTAGTTATTTGGATGAAATATGGTACATGGTTTTTACTATCAAGGTTATATTATCTACCAAATTTGACGTCTTTCATTCAACGAAAGACATATTTGCCATTAAAATTTTTAAATGAAAATTCGACACTCTAACGCATTTGCTGCGTCCAGACTTTTTAATTTTTGTGGAATTTTCACACAAAGATTCGTGAAATGCTTGAGCCAGTTTTTGTAAAAGAAATAGAGAATTTTCTAGGAAGTACTACTTGTTTGCAAATTTCCGTGTAAATTTTTTTGGCATTTTTGTCCAAAGATTTTTGTGGATAGGTAATTATATCTTGGTAGGTGTAGTTGTTGCTTGAATAGGTTCTCCGGTCAGGAAAATCAAACTAGTTTGTTATTTTGATGAAATATGGTTATATTATCTACCAAATTTGATGTTTTTCATCCAAACAAAGACATATTTACCATTAAAAATATTTTAATGACAACTCGCTACTCAGACGCACTTGCTGCGTCCAGCCTTGTAGTGAATTTTCGTAGAAAAAATTCACTAATGGAGAGATCCCGACTTTTGCATTTTGAACTTTTTTTGCAAATGAGCGCGAACTATATATATATATATATATATATATATATATATATATATATATATATATATATATATATATATATATATATATATATATATATATATATATGTATATGTATGTATCACACCGATATTCTCAGGAAAAGCGGACGAGGTTTTCCCGGAAAATGTTGAGTTTCCTTTCGAACATTTCTTATCCCAAAAAATAAAAAAGCTACGATAACCAAATTTGGTAAGTATGTTTATGATATAAAAAGTAAACTATACACGAAAATTTCTATGTTACAAGGAAAAAAGTTTTAATAAAATATTTGGTGCCAGATCATTTCTATGAAAATTCACTACCATAACGCACTTGCTGCATCCAAACTTTTTTTAATTTTTGAGGCATTTGATTAATGAATTCCATTAGTAGGATAGTAAATCAGTGAGTGGATACTTAAATGCTTGAGCAAAGGATATGTTATCTCCTCTCTTACAACTCCTGCAACTTATTATTTCAACATTGCAAAGGTGTTACTGCCTACTACAACTCAGCAGCTACATTTCTTGTGTGTTAATGTAATTAGAATTTTTGTCGTTTATGTGGAAACAGTAATTGCATGGCAAAATATTGCTCGTCATAACCATAATTTCGCATTGTCTCAATATACTGTGCAACTTACAAGTTTCCTGAAATTCAAAATAGGCGTATATTTATTATCAAGCGTTAGATTGGTTTGTTGGTGTCATGATTTGAGACTGCAATTAATATACAAGAAAGCTAGATAAATGGTTTTGATAATAACGAGTGGGCAGTAATTATAATCTACGCGCTTAAAAAGGATCTTGAATTTGTAGGGTGTAGGTCTGGGCGCTGGTATACAGTCTGTCCCAATTTCAAGTTTTATGTTAGTGGTCGCCAACCTTCTCGATGTATTGAGCTACTTTGTTAATTTTGGAATACTGGAGCTACCTAGTCGTAAGCGACGTAAGCCAAACTAAAGGAAATAATGCACAGTTGTATTCGACACACATGTGTTTGTTTGTAATGCTAGATGTATTATCACCACAATTATAACCGCATACCGGTTTCGTTCTAATTAGAACTCGTCAGTACGGCATACTAGTTGCAGCGAAAATACACCCATAAACTAATAAGGCTATGGTAGCCAGCCTTCCAACACTAAGTGAGATGTAAAACACGTTTTTACAGGTGTCGCCATCTCGTTGCGGAACCAAGTAGTATGTTGTCACGGCAGCTCGAAATAACACAGAATGTAAAAAATAGAGACTGTGTGCAACCAACTAACAATTTAGTAAATTGTCAGCTCTGGCCCATTTTTTCCCCAATATAGGGACAAAGTATGTAAGGCTAGATGCATTCTTACCACAATTAGAACCGTAGACCGGTTTCGCTCTAATTAGAGCTCGTCAGTACGGCATACTAATTTCAGTGAAAAGACACCTTGTTACCTCCTTCAAAGAAAAGCTTTAAGTACAAGAACCGTGGTATATTGTGATTGACCTCAGGTGGATATAGATCTCCTCAATGGTGAGGTCACAATTGCTTATAACACCCTACCCTAAAGTAGCCATCTATCGGATTATCAAATTTATTAAGATTAACAGCACTTTTTAGGAGGTTACATAGAAATTTAGATATCTATATATTAGTTAGTAAGAAATAATTGTAAAATCACGAAAAACCATCCCGACGAACACGGCCGTCTAGGATGTATCTCAATATTTTCTCTTTTAGCAACGGAGACAGAAGTATGTAATACATAACAAAAATACATTTTTATTTTTAACTTCTGTACAGAAGTATTATTCTGCTTATTCCGAATATAAATAGTATGTCGTAACCTTTTTTTTTTTTCTCCTTTGCGGGCTCGTCTGCGTCTTTGCCGCCTCGATAGCACTGCGGCCTTTGGCTTACTGTGCATGCCCTTTGTCTTTTCTACTCCACCCATTCCAAAATCACTTGAACTAGTCTGCACAGCGATTGGTAGGTTGAAGTTTTATATTGCAGTCTCCGGTCTAGACTGGCCGTAGATCAGTTGTCTTTTGCGCTCCAGAGCTTTACACTCGCACAAAATGTGCTGGGCTAATTCCTCCCCCTCGCCGCAGAGTCTGCATGCGAAGTATCCCTCGAACAGCCGCATTTTATGCAGGTGTTTCTTGACGGTCATGTGTCCCGTCAAGAGTCCTGTTACGTTTCTGAGCTGTCCTCTGCTAAGATTTAGCAGCTCCACAGCTCTCTTTTAACTGGGTTCGTCAATAACCGACTGCCAATGTCTGAGCCCTGGACAGTCTGCCCAGTGCACCTTGTGTTCGTTTCTGACCCAGGATTTAATGGCTCTCTTAGCTGTGCTCTTTGCACACCCAGAACCGGTTACGGCCCCTTAAATAGTTCTGCTGACCTCTCTTCGCGAGACCGTCAGCTTCTTCACTGCCTTTGGTCCCTGAGTGACCCGGCATCCAGATGGGGGTGACCTCATTCTGCCCAGCCAGGTCGCTCGTCTACTATCGGCACTCACTTACCAGCTTGGAATTTACCCGTCAGCTACTTAGGGCTTTCAGGGCTGCCTGGCCTTCTGTGGCTATGAGGATCAGCTTGTTTGTGCAGCCCCTCCGTTTGTTATCCCGCACACAGTGCATGATGGCGTACATTTCGGATTGAAAGACCGTTGCATGGGCTCCGAGGGAAATACTATGACTTACCCTCAGTCCTTCCAAATAAACACCTGCACCCGCCCCACGCTCCCCGCCGGATCCGTCCGTGAACTAGAAGAGCGCGTCCCGTGGTAAGCCCGGCGTCTCCTCCCGCCATGCCTCGCGGTCGGGGATACCCACTGTAAAATTGTTTTCCCTGCAAATTCGCGGGCTCGCGAGGTCTGACCCCATTTCAACCATGGGCTCCTTCACGATCTCCTGAATTTTGTAGTGGCTCCTGAAGCCTGGGTTGATCTTCAGTCTACCATTGCAGGCTAGTCTGTATAGTCCCAGCTTGGCCCCCATGATAAGTAAGTGTGTGTGTGTGTGTGTGGGGGGGGGGGAGATCCAGCAACACCTCCATGGCGGCTGTTGAGGTTGATGTCATGGCCCCTGTGATACCCAGGCAAGCCATCTTTTGGATCTTGCCTAGTTTTTGTTTGGCACTGGTTTGTGCCACCTAAGGCCACCAGACCAGTGCCGCGTATGCTAACGATGGTCTCACCACCCTTGTGTACAGCCAGTGGGCAATACTAGGTCTTAGTCCACACGTTTTTCCATATAGCCGCCTAGTGACGGCTAGGGTCATAATTGCCTTACGCAGTATTTTTTCAACAGGACCATTCCAGGTTAGCTTAGAGTCCAGTACAACCCCAAGATATCTTACCTCCCTGGCCATTGGAATGTTTCTACCTTATAGGAGTGAGAGTTCTGTGGCTCTCCCACTTCCTCCTCCTCGTAAACGGTATGACGGTTGCTTTCTCGGGGCCCACCCCGAGCCCTTGGCCAACCGTCCACCTTTCGACCACTTTCAGTGCTGTCTGCATGCGCTCCCACACTGACTGTGTAACCTTTCCTTGGACAATGATGACAATGTCGTCCGCATAGCCCTGTACCTCGTACCCCCTTACGAAAGCTTCCCTAGCACGCCGTCCACGATTAGACACCAGAGCAGGGGAGACAGAACGCTCCCCTGCGGACACCCCGCCGCGACTCCCGCGAGTGAGGTGAACACCGCCCTGTCCCTGAGCATGGAACCCATCAACCTGCAGCAGGTCTCCTCTATTCTACGCTCCCTGACAGCTGCCAGTACCGATCCGAATGAGGTGTTGCTGAAGGGCCCCTCTATGTCTAGGAAGGCCCACCCCCCTGTTCTTCAGCGTATTCTCCAGTTTCAGCACTAGTTGGTGCAGTGGTGTTTCTGTTGAGACTCCTGTTCTGAATGCATATTGTCCTTAGTATAGAGGATATAGTTCCAGTACACCGCCTCTAATGTACAGGTCGAGCAGCTTTTCCATTGTTTTTAACAAGAAGGACATGAGACTTGGGACATGGCCCCAGGGACTTTGCCTGGTCTGTTGAACGCCCAGGTTTAGGAATGAATACAACGCTGGCTAGTCTCCATGCCCTCGGAATGTACACCAGATCATGATGGGTATTATTCCATCAAATCCCGGGGATTTGAATTGCTTGAGGCTGTTAATGGGCCAACTGATTTTGCTGCAAGTAACCACCTCCTTAGCGACTGTCCAGTATACTCTAGGTGCCCGCCTGCACGGCGCCTCTATTTTTAAGTGTTCCCAGTCTGGAGGTTATTGGTTTATTATGTTACAGCCGGGGAAGTGCCCTGCTATGTCGTCACCTTACTACTGCTTGAATTAATATTTTTTATTGCTCTCTACTAACCCAACCGCGGGACGTTGATTATGCCGTTCAGTTTTAAACGTAGCGCAATGTCGCCACGCCATGCGTATTTATCCCGTTCAAAGCAACCCAGATCATTCTTGAACACTAGCGCGTTGGTCGGTTCTAGCCGATTTTAGCATAGTGACGTCGACGGCAGATCTCTCACCGCAGTGTTGCCGCTGCTTGTTATTATTATCAGAATTTGCAAAATTTACGGAAGCTTTTTTACACATTTGTATTTTTAAAATTTAAAATATGTTTGAGAGCTACCAGAGTTGCCTTTGCGGTATGTTCTAATGTTTTCTATTGTATACTAAGTTGTTTTCAATATATCCTCGTATATGCTAAAAACAAAGTAATTAGCTGAATATTTTCGAATGTTATCGCATTAAGAAAATATTTTTTACACACATACAACAGTTTGTTTACTCAAGATAAATTTAAAATTGATTGCAAACGCATTTATATAATGTGGTTCGTATAATAAATCATATTTTTTTTATTAGATGACAAACATTGAAGCAAGAGTTCTACATCTTCATACTCTAAGCAGAGATCTCAAGTATAACTTGTAGATAATCCTTAATATATTCAGAGTTCCTTAAGTGAATTACAGGCAACGCCCTCAAGTACAAGTTTAATAATGTTTGAAGACAAGCTGTCACACCTTTCTTTGTTGGTACCTGTAGGCGGTCAATGATGATCAATACACTCAGATAAATAAACACGTCTGTGGTACAACATGATTATAATAAATATTCTGTATTCTGAATTATATTATGACCATGTTCTTGAACTTGGATTTCACTTCCATGTAGAAATGTACAGTCGATAATTAAACAACATGGAACAGCCAAATGAAATAAATTCAGTGTTTATAAATTATATCATTTTATAGAGCACAAGTCGTACTAGACTTGTATCAGACATACTGTAAAATTTAAGACAATAAAGGATAGTGTGGGATAGTATCTCGATTATTGTGTATAATCTTTATAACAAATCCCGAAACACGTCAAATTTAAATTTAAAAAGTCTATGGTAGTGAATTTTCATAAACATGTTTTTAATAGCAAATATGTGTGGTGTTTTTTTTAAGCAAGCAGGCATCAAATTTGGTTACCAGTATAACCTATATAGTATAAACAATGTGCCATGTTTTATCAAAATAACTTTATTGTTTGAAAATGTACAAAAATTTCCGAAAGTAAACTTAAAGTGTCCCGAAAAAAAAAATGGTTACTTGGTCAACCTTATAGGTTAATAGCAAATTGAAATATTCAAAATTAAGGCATTTGATAAAAATTCGCTACCATAACTCACTTGCTGCGTCCCGAATTTATTTTCTTACAAACATGCAGAGATTTTTAGTTACGATTAGAATGCTGCCAAGACGTTCAAGGCATCCCTTACATCACTATTGTTGGGTGTTTTTTAATTTTTTTATTATTTCAACAACACACCACGAGGGCGCACAGCCTAAATACTATCGTACCGTGGGTGTCGACATGGACAAAAGAGGCAACTTGTTAATTCTGGACTTGGAGGTTTGGAGGTTCGGAGAAGAAGGAAAACCATGAGCAAGGAATTCCACAACTTGGCAGTCCTCGGGACAAAAGAGCGTGCATAACAAGATGTTTTGTGTCGGGTGACCTGGACAGTAAAAGGGTGCATTCGCTCTGTTCCTCTGGTAGATCTGTTGGGCGCAGCAGGTGGAGGAACTATGGAAGAAAGCTCCTCTGAGCAGTGCCCGTGCAAATATCTATAAAAGAGAGAGAGAGAGAGAGGTCACCAACGGCACGTCGGTGGGCAAGGGGCCTTTGGGTGAGGGTAGGGTCACCGATGAGACGTATAGCTTTCTTCTGAATGGAGTCCAGGATAGCGAGTGTAGAAGCGGCAGCGGTACCCCAGATGTGGGACCAGTATTCGAGGTTTGGCCTTATTTGTGAAGTATATAAGGTATAGAGATTAGCTGGTGAAAAGTGTTTGCGAGCCCGAAAGAGGAGACCTAATTTCTTAGCAGCCGCTTCTGTAATTGATGTGACATGTTGGTGCCAGTTGAGATTTCTATTCACAGAAATGCCAACTGAAAAGGACTCAGTACTTTGAATAACTTGGTTGTTCATTGTGATGGGTCTAGGGCTGGTGTATCTTTTATGAGATAGAAGGCAAGACTGAGATTTGGCGGAGTAGAATTGTACAAGATTTCTACTTCCCCAGTCTAATGTTTTTTGGAGATCCACAGAGTCAGAACCCTCCATGAGTCTGCTGTCCTCATCTAATTGGGCTAAAGAGACAGGCTTAGAATATTGTATATTTGAATGGAGCGTGATATCATCCGCGTAACTGTGGACTGGGTTGTATGTGCTAGAGATTAGGTCATTGATGTGGAGAAGAAACAAAGTAGGGACTAAAGCTGATCATTGACGGACTCCTGCATTAATTGGATACAGTTTAGAGGAATGGCGATCCACGACAACATAAATGCTCCGGTTGAAGAGGCAATTTGCTGTCCACGTACAGAGTTTTGGTGGTAGGCCATAGGCCGGTAGCTTATTGAGCAGCGCTGCGTGCCAGACCTGGTCTAATGCTTTGGATATGTCTAGAGCGACAATTTGGAATTCACCGTGTAGTTCCATAGACTTGTTCTAAGAATGGGTGACAAAGGAAAGGATTAGACTGTGTTTTTCAAGGAATTTTAGTAATTCGGTGTTTATATACTTTACCATCACTTTCGAGACGAATGAAAGAAGAGAAATAGGCCTGTAGTTGCTAGGAAGCGTTTTAGTTCCTTTCTTGGGCACGGGTTGTACTCGAGCAGTTTTTTAGTTACTAGGGAATATGCCTCTATTGTAAGATATTTGAAACAGACGAGTCAGGACAGGAGCAAGTTCTGGTGCACATTTTTGGAGAACAATTGCTGCGATCTTGTCAATGACAGAGGCTTTCCTGGTATTTAGAAAAGATAGCATCTTGCGTACCTTTTTAGTACTGAAAATGATATCCGTCATTTTATGAGAGATTTTTATGAGACATTGGGGACTGTTGGTGTTTGAACATTTGGAGGTGGGTTGAAAGTAAAATTGCCGGTGAACAACGAGGCAAAAAGTTAAGCCTTGCCCAGGGTGGTAGAAATAATTTCATCTCCTGAAACAACAGGTGGGAACGTGCTCTTGCCGAAATTATTCCCAATATATTTGGGAATGATTGTTATTTAACTGGGGGATCCAGTCAATTAATAAAAGACACCATATTAGTAGCTTTATGAACGGCCTCAAATGCAGTTTTAGCGCAGCATATATATGTATATGTATGTATATATATATATATATATATATATATATATATATATATATATATATATATATATATATATATATATATATATATATATATATATATATATATATATATATATATATATATATATATATATATATATATATATATATATATATATATATATATATATATATATATTATGCTGTCGCATAATATGGTAGAAATGTAAACTAAATCAAGACAAGTCTCTATAAAAATGATTCTACAATAGTTTCTTTTATCTTTAAACTTAAACATAAAACGTCATATAAGACCGAAGCAGTCGTGGAATGTGTTTTAATGGTAATTCTACTAATTCTCTAATTAACTGTTACGTATACTGTGAACACAATATCCCGGACATGAAGCTGATCTAATCTATCATGTAAACAAAACGTCAGTTGACGTATGCCTAGATTTCTGACAGCCGTCGCGCTTGCCTCATAAGCAGAAGGTTACACGATCGAATCCAGCTCGATGAATGTATGTTTTTTTATGTTTTATTTTAACTTTTGCAGGATCAATAGTGCACAGATTTCAATCGCTACGAACATGATCTCATTTTTGTTTAAAACGCCTAAATAAGTTTGTCACCTTTGAGTCTGAAATTAAAATTTTGTTATTGTTGATTTTGAAAAGACCGGTTTGATTAGGTTGACTAAAATGAGATCATACTGGCGATTAATAAGGACAAATAACTGCAACGTTTATAATTTGGCAGATACTTTACTTTTCTAAATATGAGTTAAGTTTCCTTCTGGAAATCTTCTGTATAACTTTAATGAAATTTGTAATACAAGTTTCATTTAAAAAGACACTATCTACATATATACCAAATTTAGTTCTTAAGCTTAATAGAAAATTACTTCTGGGCATTTTTCTCAAAAGGAGTTAGAACGCAAGATTTTTTTGATAATAGAGAGATATCGATGGTAACACTTTCGAGATAATTCTTCAAATGTGCGCATGCTAGGACCTCTAAAATCGATCTTCAAGATCTGTGTAAGTTTAAAGTATTAACTTTATTAATATGCCGTATAATAATAGTATACAAATATTATGAAAAATTCGCTACTATAACGCACTTGCTGCGTCCCGAAATTTTTTATTTATGCATTTTTGTCAACAGACTTAATTAAAATAAAATAGATAAGTATGTTAATAAAAACAAACAACACAATTTGGTAAGAAATTTAGGAATAATGATTATTTCCATAAACTTTAACATGAAAATAATCGACTAAAGAATAGTGGGGCATTCTTAAAGGGAATAATAAGCTTTTATTGTCAAGATTAGCAATCCCGGAGTATCTAGCGGGCCAATGAGGATGAAGAGATTCACATCCTCCCCCGATTGTCTCATAAGTAGCGGGGACTTTACTGAGCTGTCAGCCGATGGCCTGACATTCGTATAATCCCAACCGATAACCGATTTAGTTTTGCGGAGTACGTTGTGATGCGAGAGTGTGGATGCAACGCGTTGTCGGGCTTCCACGTGCATAAGCCATGACGCGTAAAAACAACACTAGTGCCATTTCATTTGTTTATGTTTATCTGTTACTTCTCAGTGTGTGCCACAATTGGATATACGCACAAGGTAAATATTATAATTTTTAAGTTATAAGTTTTTGGTAATAAGATAAAATGACTGTCATTAACAATTACCCCGAAAACAGTTTTCAAAATAAAATGTTCGTGACGCAAGAATTTTCATAAGAATTGTAGCAAGACATATTATTAAAACTAATTCTTTAAATTTAAATGGACCTGGGAGATCGGTTTTAGAGGTCCCAGTTAGCGATTATTTGAAGAAATTTATATTTTCCATGGAGTTAGAAAATTATAATTTGGCAGAGATATATGTAAGTACTGCAAGTCTCTTTAAAAAAATTGTGTTACAAATTTCATTAGTCACAAAAGTTTTCGAGAAAAAACTTAATTATTTACAAAGGGAATGTACCAGCCAAGTTAGAAACATGACAGGTATTTTTCCTTTAAATTGCTTGGATGGTTTTGTTTTAGTCAACCCAATCGAACTAGTTTTTGCAAAGAATATAAGTAAAAAGGTTTTCAAAACCAATTGGTAGTTATCCGCGAAGCCCATTATGTAATCTTTCTTTAAGGGTGGCATTTAGCTATCACTTTAATATAGGAAAACAAGGCCTCCTTATATTGTAATTATCTCAAGAAATACTAGGTCTACGGGAACAATTTAAAAAGGTGCATAATCTAGACAAACCACAAGTGGTGATTAATGTTTGCAAATTTAAAAAAAATGTTTTGTGTTATTAGTTATAATAAATTGAAATTCACTTAAATATTCCAATGATTTAGATAAGATTATATATTAGAACATGTTCCAAAAGAGATGACTTTGACTATTCATTACCTGCAGGAACATGTAAAGATTCGATTGCAATAAAATCTAAGTATGTAGCCCTACTAGTTTTTTAGTACCCACGGTGCGTTTACATTGGTGTTACTACGGTTCAAGATTGGAGATTCTAGAATAATAGGAAAATGAGTTATCAGATTTCAAATATTTTTACAAAAATTCTCTACCATAATGTATTTGCTGCACGCAGATGTTTCAACACTTACTTACTGTTACTGTATCCACCCTTTTTGAAAATGATGAAATATTGTAGTAAACAAGACAACCTCAATATCATTTTTGGAAAAATATTTTAAATAAATGAAATGAGGTAACAATTTAAACATAAATTGAAAATCTCGTTTCGCTGCTTTGTCGCAGGGGTACCCCTTCCCCTTCTGCATGCCTACAACTACCCTCAATGCATAAACAAGAACAATGTAAACAAGAAAAGTTTCTTGGGAACAACCCGCAATAAAGTTACGGGACCTGCGGTGAATCTTAGTAGTTTTGGGCGGGATAAACAGAATTTTAAGGAGGTATAGCTGCAAAATGGGATAAAGGCAGATTATAGAGGTCCAACTAAGCTGCTTTTTTCGCACTTTCCGCTCACAAAAACTTCCGTGTGGTAATCTGCAAATTTAACGTAAATTTAATTTTTATTTACAAAAGGAATGTACCTGCCAAATTATAAACGTGGCAGGCATTTTTCCTTATCAGCCGCTTGGATGATCTGTTTTAGTCAACTCAATCTTTTCAACACTTATTTACTAATGGTGTATCTATACTTTTTGAAAATCAAATAAATAAATATAAACAATACAACATTTTGAAATTAAAATTTTAATAATTTACCCTGAACATAAGTATAAATTAAAATAAAATAGGTATAATTGATAATAAAATGATAATAAACTACTGTATGATATTATGTAGTTTCATTTAGCTCAAATTCTCCATAATATATTATATGAAGAATAAATAATAAAAACTAAAAGTAAACAATAAGTACCTTATTCTAAGATATTAGCGGAATCGATTTAGATGTTGTCTTCTTCTTTGTTTAGGACGTCTGCAAACAAAGAAGAAGAATATAACCTCGAATTCGACTTCCCCCCCTGCTGTCAGGTGGCAAAATAACAACTGACAAAGAGCTAACAGTTGTCAGATTAAACTAGGATGGGGAGATGGCTTTTAAATGTCGTGAAGCTTAATATTTATACATAATAAAACGTAGTTTTAGATTGCATTTAAACAAATTGAATCACCTTCATTAAAATTTTTATCTATTACTATATATTTTTTTGAAATCAGATTCAGATGACAGTTTCAGCAAATGGCAACCCCGCTGATTGTTTATTGTGACATATTTTGTAGCTTGGTCGTTTGAAGTTTGATTTGGAACATTTGTTTGCAATAGCAGCGTAATTCTAATATATCTGTCTAACATTATTATAGGCACCCATTCCGAGGTAATTTCAGGCCATAACGTAAATTGTTTATTTTTCATTTAGTTATAACTCAAAATTCACTGAACCGATTAAGTTCAGATTTGGTAGAGAGGACTACTTATACGATATCTACGAGCGTGTAAAGTTTTAGAGTAAATATGGAGATTATCTCCCGAACGCTTTTCGAAAAACTGTTTTCAGAAACCTGCCTAGACCTCTGCCCTGGACGCACAAACCACAAGAAAATTTTTTTGTTCACACCCCCCAAGGAAGTTACGGGACCAGGAGTGCGTAGGGGAGCTGAACGTTGGTAGTAAAAAGAAAATATGAGCAGAAAATGAAACGGGCTTGAAAGCTGTCATTTTCACATCTTGAGCCATATCCCCCTTAAACCCTGCCTACTCCTCCCAGCACCCCTATTTCCCCAGGTGTCGTAATTCCTTGGCAGGTATGAACAAGACATTTTTGTTGTGGTTTAATCAACGAGGGTGGTTGTATGCACGCGAGGGGGAAAGGAAAATCCTCACGACGAAGTCTGCGAATAGGGGTGCTGTGCGGGGTAGGCAGGGTTTAATGGGAATATGGCTTCAAATAAACAGCTTTCAAGCAGTTTTCTTTGCATTTTCTGCTCATATTTCCTTTTTACTATCTACACCGCCCAGCAGTCTTATTCACTCCTAGTCCCATAACTTCCTTGGGGGGTGTGATCACGAAATTTTTCTTGTGATTTGTGCATCCAGGGGGTTCTAGTAATGTTTCTGAAAACAATTTTTAGAAAAGCGTTCGGGAGCCAATCTGCAAATTTACCAGTTTTAGTTTCATAATTCTAGTAATATAAAATCTATCGAGTTTTCAAACAGTTTTTCGCATTTTTTTCTAAAAGTATTCAAAACTGTCTAACGATCTCATTCAGGCTATTAACAAAATGAAGGAATTGCCAAATTCTGTTTCGACTGGTGAAGTATTTTTTGAGTTATAGGTTGGTTACATTATATATATAATTTTCAACTGACCTTGGATTTGGGTTCTAGGGGCCCTAATCAGCGCTCATTGGAAGAGATTTTCCAAAAATCTTAGCATCGATACCTCTCCATTAGTGAATTTTCTTAATGAAAATTAACGTATATTTCGTTTTTTTTTAAATCGACGTCAACTTGGTAACCGCCAATTTCACTCTGACCATGCTATTACATATGTATAAAAAGATTCGGCATCCAACAAGTGCGTTATAGTAACACAAATATTTTATTTGTGGTTACCTCATGGACCCTAAATTCATTTCATGAGAATGCCTTCCTGACGAGAGTAGATTATCACAGAGCTATGTGGTTTATGAGTCAATTTGCAGCACCATTTTTTTATTTAATAGAAAAATATGAGATATTGATTGATTTCTATACCATAACGCACTTTCTACGCCATGATTTTTTAAATGATTAGGTGGTGTATAAACAAAATAATAAAATATACTACAATCAACCTGTTCCCTTTATTATTTCTTCAACAAGTGAGTTACACGTTGATATAATAATATTTCTTTGTCAATATTTATATTTCCCAGCACGCACTTGATCATGGGAGGCTGACTGGAGGTTTATTTATATTCATAGCTCGCCTGTCAATCACTCATATTAGATTTGCGGGGCGGCTTACTTCGTTTTCTTTTTGTTCTTCAATGCAAATAAGATGAGAAATAATGTACGATATATCCTCATCCAGTATCTACTACAGTTCTTGTACGGCCTTTAAAAATTGATTTGGTGCAGTTTTGCAGAGTTTAATTTCTAATAAGTAATGCAAATGAGAAAGGTTATTCAGTACCTACTACAGTTCTTGTCCAATTTATTAAACAAATTAATTTGGCGAAGTTTTTTAGTATCATTTTTAATAAGTAATGCAAATGAGATAAGGTATTTCAGTACTTACTAACAGTTACTGTGCAAGTTATTAAACAAATTACATTGGCGACGTTTTACAGATCGAGGATCCAAAGTTTCATTTCTTGAATAAGTAATGCCAAGTCAGTCATATTATACGGGTCTGATGAGTAAAAAGTAGCAAACGTAGAGACTTTTTTTCTGGCTTCTCCAATACATTTGTGAAGCCAAATGAAAAGCCTCTATATGCATCTGTATAGAACGGTTTCATCAAGTAAGGGCAACAACTTATAATGCAAACACTTTTGCTTATACAACCACAAGCTGAAACTTATTTTGTATGGCACAGTGTGTGTGTGTGTGTGCTTTTGTTTCTTTGCTGTCGGTCTATTTCCGTGGCTATGGCCAGAGAGCGGTTTGACATCGCTATCCTGCGGAAATTTTGTCGAACCCCCGCCATTCTGTAAGGAGGGTAGGGATTTTTAACAACATCACATGGACACGGGGCCGAGGGATTTACGCCTCCTTCGAAGGGTGGAATGAGCATACATTCAACTTGCTCAAATACAATGCCACAACCTCGGTTGATGTTCATTTTTCAGTGCGTACTAGAAACGCGAAAGTGGAATCCTGGTAATCGAACCCAGTACCCTTGGGTTCAGAGGCATACGTTCTCACCACTGAACCACCGAGGCTCGTATGGCACAGTGTATCATTTTTGTTAATATATAGTTTGAAATACTCAGTAAGTGGTGGACGTGCCGCCACCTAGTTGCGGAACCAAGTAGTATGCTGTCACGCCAGCTCCAAATAACACAAAGTGTTAAAAAATAGAGACTGGATACAGCTAACTAACAATTCAGAAAATTGTCAGCCCTGGCCCATTTCTACCCCAATATAGGGACAAAGTATGTAAGACTCGATGCATTTTCGCAACAATTAGAACCGTAGACCGGTTTCGCTCTCATTAATGCTCTTCAGTACGGCATACTAATTGCAGCAAAAATTCATCGAAAATAATACGGTTCTAATTGTTGCGAAAATGCATCGAGTCTTACATACTTTGTCCCTATATTGGGGTAGAAATGGGCCAGGGCTGACAATTTTCTGAATTGTTAGTTAGTTGTATCCAGTCTCTATTTTTTAACACTTTGCGTTATTTGGAGCTGGCGTGGCAGCATACTACTAGGTTCCGCAACTAGGTGGCGGCACGTGCACCACTTACTGAGTATTTTAAGACTGGCTATACGATAGCCGTATTATTTTCGATGAATTTTTGCTGCAATTAGTATGCCGTACTGAAGAGCTCTAATGAGAGCGAAACCGGTCTACGGTTCTAATTGTTGCGAAAATGCATCGAGTCTTACATATAGTTTGAAAAAGTTCGTTTGGCAACCCCATCGGACCAGTTTTGTAGGAAATAATGTATTTTCTCCTGGAAAACTTTTCTAGTTAACAGACGTTGAACTGTGTTGGCGGTGCTTCTCCTATAAGCCTCCATTCTATCGACTCCCTCTTGCACAAAAGATCGTAGCAGATAACATAGTTTCATCCCCTGTGGCAATTGTCCCCAACAGTAATATAATGCATGTTTGTAAGAAAAGAATTTCGGGACGCAGCAAGTGCTTTATGGTAGCGAATTTTCATTAAATGCTTCAAATTTGAATAGCTCAATTTGCTATTAACTATAAGGTTGACCAAGAAACCAGTTTTTTCGGGAACACATTAAGTTTACTTTCGGAAACTTTTGTACATTTTCAAACATTAAAGAGAGCCTCGGTGGTTCAGGGGCAAGAAGCCTCTGAACCGAAGGGTAGTGGGTTCGATGCCAGGGTTCCCCTTTCACTTTTTCAGTACAAACTGTAACATTAACATCAACCGGGGTTCTGGCATTGTATTTGAGCGAGCTGAATGTCTGCACGTTCCGCCCTTCGGAGGGGGCGTAAAGCCGTCGGTCCCCTGTCCAAGCGATGTTGGGAACGTTAAAGATCCCTACCCTTCTTACAGAAAGGAAAGAGTCCGCAACATTTCCAGGATAGTGAGGTGAAACTGCTCCCTGGCGTCGGTGATGATTGGCCATAGTCGCGGAAATAGGCCGACGTTAAAGAAACAAAACACACACATCAACAATAAAGTTATTTTGATGAAACATGGCACATTCTTTATACTATATGGGTTATACTGGTAACAAAATTTGATGCCTGCTTTCTTAAAAAAAACACATATTTGCTATTAAAAATATGTTTATGCAAATTTACTACCATAACGCACTTGCTGCGTCCATACTTTTAATGTTTTAAAAAGTCTAGCGACTAATAAAGGGTTAACTTGACTTAAAAACACAAAACCGATCCATTAATTGTAATGTAAACTGGTAAAATGCTCATGTACTCATAGAGACACAGGCAGCCAGAAACCACAGTATGGTCTTCATTGTAAAGTTATTCATGGTTCTTTCGCCACAGTGCAAGTGTAAATTGTACGTGATTTTCTTATATTTCATGCATTACGCGCTGATACACATTTCAACATTGTTGGCACCTCTTGTTGTCAAACCGATACTACATTAATTATGGATTAATTAAAACAATGTTACGGAATCGAATATAATATAAAGCGTAGAATTAAACACAATAAGAAAATTTACAGACCATTAATTTTCCATCTTCAAACGTTCCAAAGTCAATAAATTCCCGAGCCACCTTATTACGTTATCACATTTCTATTCAATTTTTCTGTTTGATTGAGTATTGACTGTATTATGAGCTTGTTGTTTTCTAATGGATGACCGAATATCCAAATCGCACTTTAATTAGTTGGTGTTATTTGCCTTGTTTACGTAGTTTACGGTAGACGGTAATTTTCGACACTATAAAGCACACAAATACAGTGTGCAAAAGAAATTATATAACCTCTTGATTTGGCAAAGTGGAAAATACATTGGCAGAGAATAGGGGGAATACAAGGAGGAAATGGAAGACGGATCAGGCGATTTGAAGTTATGATGTGACCACTGTGATCACCAGACTTTACGTCATTGAATCTTTTGGGGAATGCTAAAACTACCACTTTACTATGCAACTCTTATAAATGAGATTCAAGAACTCGCTAGAGCTTCTTGAGAACAAGCCACTATGGACTGTGGAAATGCTCTACGTAGTGTGTCTAGTTTAAGATGTAGTAATGTTCATTGAATCTTGGAAACGGTAGGAGAAACGAATTTAGTTAATTACACAAAATCTGCCCAGTTCTGTGGACGCTTCATGGCTACTTTTAGATCGAAAAAAACTATATATTGCTATACAAATGTGCCAATTAAAACTTCCCACCTGGAACATTCTTCTTGCAACATTTTCTTTTCACAATCGGTATTTGTTTCACATTCTTTGCCTAAACATTGCCAATTTTGACGTTTAAAATTGCGAGTGTGACGTTTTGAGGAAAACTCCAAAATTTGTTTCTTTAACTGCCCATAACTCCATTGTCTTTGCAAGCTAGGGACCCTGGCTCCCCGGTTCATTATTTTTTGAGTTATCGGTCGTATATATATATATATATATATATATATATATATATATATATATATATATATATATATATATATATAATATAGATATATATATATATATATATATATATATATATATATATATATATATATATATATATATATAAACCAGATCTCCTCATTAGCGATTTTTTTTAAATTCGCTAAAAAAAGGCGAGAGACGTCGACTTTGTTTTTCCAGGGGGACACATGATAGCCTAAGTTTTGGTGTCTTGGAATCTACCCCTCAGGCATGGGCGTAAAGTATTCTTAAATTTTAAATGGCAGCCTATGTTAAGTGACACCTCATTTTAAAGATTTCTCAGTTCTGCTTACGACAACATTCGACTTTTTAATTTTTGGTTTGGATATTGTAATAAAATCATCAATTAAGGAATAAGACAAAATATCAATAAATGAAAGAATGTTATTTAATTAAATGTTCAGATGGTTTTCCCTCCACCCCCATACAAAAATAAAACCTTTACTCTACTTCCGTTCGAATATTTCGAAGCATTTCGGGCGTTATCTGACGACATTCATGAACAATTCGGCGACGATGCAATTCAAGTGAGTTTGGTCGTGTTGCATAAATTTGTGACTTCGAGCGTGTAAACTCAAAGTGAAAAAAGTCTAAGGGTGTTAAATCTGTAAATTTGGGAGGCCATTCAATTGAACTTGTGCTTCCGCCCTGTCCACTAGTTTCTGCTTCGCCATAGGCATTTTCCTTCCCCTCTCGTGTGCATACAAACACCCTCGTTGCATAAAACACATGAAAAATTTCTTGTTCATACCCCCCAAGAAAGTTACGGGACTTGGGGCGAATAGGGCTGCTGTGTGGGGTAGGCAGGGTTTAATGGGGATATGGCTTCAAATAGACAGCTTTCGAGCTGTTTTCTTCTCATTTTCTGCTCATATTTCCTTTTTACTACCTACCCCGCTTAGCACCCATATTCACTCCTGGTCCCGTAACTTCCTTCGGGGGGTGTGAACAAGAAATTATTCTTGTGGTCTTTGCATTCAGGGGGGGGGGTCCTAGTCATGTTTCTGAAAACAATTTTTTGAAGAGCGTTCGGGAGTTGATCTGCAAATTTACCGTTTCATTAAATAACATTCCTTCATTCATTGATTTTTTGTCTTATTCTTTATTTGATGATTTTATTGCCATGTCCAAACAAAAATTTAAAAACTCATGTTGTCGCGAGCAGATTTGAGAAAGCTTTAAAATAAGGTGCCACTCAACATCGGTTGCAATTTAAATTTTTGGGATACTTTACTCCCCTGACTAAGAGGTCGGTTCCAAGACACCAAAATTTACCCCATAATGTGTCCCCCTTGAAAGCAAAGTCGCCGCGTCTCGGTTTTTTTCTTTTTTTTAATACCGCTATTTTCCAGGTGGCACGTTTTAACTGGCACACCTGTATGTTACCGAAAAATCTTCAGTTTTGCAGTTGTTTTGCCGGAGAGACCATAATTTAAGAATGCCAACTACATGATGTATTCAAAGTCCTATAAAAAATAAAATATTAATAATGTTTGGCTCATATTTCTGTGTGGTTGGAGAAAGAGAACAGGTTCTGATATGGGTATTGCAATACAACAACGGCAATTTTGTTTATGTTTATATTTTATTTATTATGTGTGCATACATATGTCATATATTGACATTCCTACTTTTTGTTGTTATTTTTATGGTCAATGGCTGTGTAAAATATCGGAATTTTATTCAAACTCAACAGGTATAATGAATTTAACGAGTTTATTCACACGCTGGTAGCCAATAAAAAGGAATAACGTTTAGTTCGCCAAGATAAGAGATACACTCCCTGACATTTTAATGTATCGGGAATTATTCCTAGTTTGTTATAGTTTTAACGAATTTTCATTAAGAAAAATTCGCTAATAGAGAGGTCACGATGAAAAACTTTTGAAAAAATTTCTTCAGATGAGCGCAAATTCGGGCCCCTAGAACATAAAACCAAGGCCCGTTAAAATTTTTGTATGTTTATATATATATATATATATATATATATATATATATATATATATATATATATATATATATATATATATATATAAATCTTGTTTGGGTGAAAGCCGAGGTCGATATCGTTAATCAGCCTTTATGCTCAAGTTTTTCTGGTGGAAAATCGGGGAAAACTTTTTGAAAGCGCTATATTTTTTTAAGTATCAGAGTAACTGGAATTAGACTTTACATGCGGCAATAAATGGTGTAAATAAACATATGTTGTGAATGTAAAGTACTTCGGTTCACAATATTTAGAGTTTTTTCCAAATTAAAAATCAAATCTAAAAGGCATGCGTTGAAACGACTTAGTGGTTAAAGTCAAATGCTTGACAGTGTAGTTAACTGTCATACGTAGATTGATTCATACAACAGGTAGGAACCATAGGTCAACGGCAACCAAACAAAATAAATAACAGGCATAAAATATACTACCCGAACCAACAATCGTAAAATCTCGGTCACATATATTGCAAATGACAGACGACATGAAATTTAAAATGTGTCAAGTGATTGTTTCTTAGCTGGGGGATTCGATCAATTTCTAAAATACAGTATATTTGTAGCTTAATGAACGGCCCCAAATACAGCTTTAGCACAACATAGATATATTGTGCTGTGGTGTGAAATAATATAATAGAAATGTAAACAAAATCAAGCCAAGTCTCTATAAAATGATGAATGTACTTTGATATTTGGAGAAACAGTAATGTACAGATGTCATACGTTTTGAACAAGATCTAATTTTTGTTTAAAACGCCTGAATAACTTTGTCACCTTTAAGTCTGAAATTATCCAGCAGATATTTTGTTAGATATTGATAAAAACCGATTTGATTAGGTTGACAAACACGAAATCATTGAGGCGACTAATAAGGAAAAATAACTGCTACGTTTATAATTTGGCAGATACTTTACTTTTCTAAATACGAATTAACTTTCATTCTGGAAAGCATTTATAACTTAATATAATTTGTAATACAAGTTTTTTTTAAAGATACTTACACTATCTATAGATATAGCAAAATTTAATTTTCTAGTTTCATAGAAAATTGAGTTTTGAGCATTTTTATCAAAAGGACTTAGAAGACAAGATTTTTTTGATAATAGAGAGATTTCGATGGTAACACTTTTGAAAGAATTCTTTAAATGTGCGCGTTCTGAAACACCTAAAATAAATTTTTAAGGTCTGTGTAAGTTAAAAGTATTAATTTCAGTAATATGCTCTATAAAAATGGTGTACAATTCTTATGAAAACTCAAATATAACGCACTTGCTGTGTCCTGAAATTTTCTTTTCTGAGATATCAATCATACTCCCCTATCCGTATGAAATACGTTTTATCTTTAAAAATTTCTATTGGGATAATAAAACAAATACTATGACGTTAGAAACATATACGATATAACTTTATACATAAAATACATTAATGAAGATTTGTGATTATACTGCTAAAGAATTTTATTTTCCTGTCAGACGTTTAAACACCAAGTTATAGTAACAAGAATTTAATAATTTATCAAAATTCTGATAACCCAAAGGTTATCACTCAACTAGCCGGACATAATCGTTCTCTCAACAGTTGTGATTTGATAAAACAATAAAAACGATAAAACACAAAATGTCTCAAAACGTTTGGAAAAACAATAAAAAGAGCAAATTCAAACCATAAAATTTGAAGCAGCATACAATACTTTTCTTAAAATAACTACAGGTTATTAAATTTACAGAACAAAGTTAATTTAAATCACATCTCACCAGCCAAAAGATAACAAAATACCATATTTTTGGCTCATTGGAAACTCACTAGGTAATGTGGACTTATTTTTTTTTCAATTAATTGTTTATTGTAATTTCCGACATGCTCGAAATATTATGTTTGGAAAACAGGTGGATAAAATTTTCTAAATTATCTTGTATTGTCTGCTTTAAAAAAAAACGTAATTATATCGCAATCCAAGTTGAATATGTTTCCGAGATCTTTTTCGAACAATGCGGCTTGTGCGTATAATTAGGTACCTGATATATATATATATATATATATATATATATATATATATATATATATATATATATATATATATATATATATATATATATATATATATATATATATATATATATATATATATATATATATATATATATATATATATATATATATAGGGTGGCGCATTAAAAACGAGACAGACCGATTTGCGTTCAGAGAATCTTTTTTTAAGAAACGCTGAAACACGTCAATATTAATATTGAGGGGGACATGTTTTGACATAAAACTCAACTTTTTCACATCAGCCCCTTAAGAGTGCTAATAACAACCCTTATATTTTAATAGGGAACATGGGTCGAGTGTTACATCATTTCAAAGCTCTTTCTTTTCTGAATTAAGCACACTAATTTCTTTGAAAGTTTTATCAACTCGTTTAAAAATTATTCACAGTTGGAGTTGCAAGAACGTATTTCATTCATCGCGATAAGAAATGCACTAATTAGTCAATTTTTCGTTAAAAAAACTAAAAAACAAAACCAAACGTTTAAAAATGTTTATTCAGTTAAGTAAGTGTTCAGATATGTGCCAAGTTTCGTTCAAATTTGTCGAGTATTTTTTGAGTTATCGCTCGGATATATATATATATATATATATATATATATATATATATATATATATATATATATATATATATATATATATATATATATATATATATATATATAAAGATTCAAACAAACCTTGGATTTGCGATCTAGGGACCCTAATTCGCGCTCATTTGAAAGAAATTCCGAAAGTCTTTCCATCGTTATTTCTCTATTAGTGAATTTTCTTAATAAAAATTCACTAAAACAAACCTTTGCGAATGCACAAAAGAACGTTGAATATTGGAACAACGATCAATTTCCACAATTGAACTGATGTTTGTTGCGAACTCTTTGAGAACTGTAGTAAATTGCCATTTATAGGGAACGCATGGCGACTTCGCTTGAATTTAGATCTTATTATATTACTGATTAAATGCAGTTTAAAAATGTATACGTCATTCCGCCTAACCCTCTATTTTATTAATATTTGAAATTGAATTTAATCAAGTATCTGCCACAAATATTTCATTCTTTTTAAACCTGCTTAAAAATAATTTAAAAGCTTTGACTACACCAACTTTAGCAAAAGTTTTCATGCACCAGTTTTTCTGGTAGCAGACTATAAAAACCATAGTAAAAAAATCGTAAATTTCTTCTTCAAATTGCTTTCGTGTTTTGCTTGTTTAGCGTCGGGCTATTTCCGCGATTATGGTCATTCATCGACGCCAAGGAACCCCTGTCATTTATGACTGAAAGACTTTTCCATATAATTTATTGTTTGGCAATACAACTCCGCGAACTGGGACGAAATGCGAGATTACTTTTTCTCATTTCCATGGGCGTCTGTCTGCTTCGCTCATCCTGACCCCTCTGATATCTCAAAAAACGTCATCGAAATTATCCAAGCTGGCAAGGAATTATTTATTCCACGGACATAGAAAACCTCTTCAGCCCCTCAAAAGCCCTGGTTCTTTAAATCCTGTGAAAAGGCCAGACTAGAAAAGATCAAAGCTCACAAAATGCTTCTACCCAATCCTAGTCAAGAAAACTGTCAAGCATTTAACGACGTAAGAAATCGCTATATCTACATTCTTTCTGAGGAAAAAACTCGTTTAATAACCAGATCAAAAAGAAATTCCTCTCAAGTTCCAACGGCAGCAAACCCTTCTGAACTCTTGCTAAATCTATTGGGAATAATTTCTGCAAGAGCACGTTACCACCTCTTGTTTCAGGGGATGAAATTTTTTCTACCGCCCTGGGCAAGGTTGAACTTTTTGCCTCGTTGTTCGCTGGCAATTCTACTCTCAATTTATCTCCAAACGTTCAACCACCAACAGTCCCCAATGTCGCGTATAAAATGGTACGAAAAAGGTACGAAAGATGCTCTCTTCTCTTAATACCAGGAAAGCCTCTGGCCTTGACGAGATCCCAGCAATTGTTTTTAAAAAATGCGCACTAGAACTTGCTCCTCTCCTGACTCGTTTGTTTCAGACCTCTTACAATAGAGGCATATTCCCTAGTAACTGGAAAACTTCTCGAGTACAACCCGTCCCAAAGAAAGGATCCAAAGCGCTTCCTAGCAACTACAGGCCTATTTCTCTCCTTCAGTCGTCTCTAAAGTGGGGGAAAGTATATAAACACAGAATTACTATCATTTCTTGAAAAACACAGTCTAGTATGGATTCCGTCAGCGCAGATCAACTGCCAACCTCCTTTCCTTTGTCACCCATTCTTGGAACAAGTCCACGAAACTACATGGTGAATCCCAGATTGTCGCTCTAGACATATCCAAAGCATTCGATCAGGTCTCGCACGCAGCGCTGTTTAATAAACTTCTGGCCTACGGCCTACCACCAAAACTCTGTACCTGGACAGCAAATTTCCTCTCCAACCGGAGCATTTCTGTTGTCGTGGATGGCCATTCCTCTAAACTGTATCCGATTAATGCAGGAGTCCCTCAAGGTTTAGCTTTAGCTCCTACTTTGTTTCTTCTCCACATCACTGACCTCCTCTCTAGCACATCCAACCCAGTTCACAGTTACGTCGACGACAGCACCCCCCACTCAAATATACAATACTCTAAGCCTGTCTTCAGCCCAATTAGATGAGGATCGCAGACTCATGGAGGGTTCTGTCTCTGTGGATCTCCAAAAAATATTAGACTGGGGAAGTATATATCTTGTACAATTCAACTCCACCAAATCTCAGTCTTGCTTTCTATCTCATAAGAGATACACCAGCCCTTGACCCATCACAATGAACAACCACGTTATTCAAAGTAATGAGTTCTTTTCACATGTTGGCATTTCTGTGGATCTAAATCTGAATTGCACCAACATGTCACATCAATTGCAGAAGCGGCTGCTAAGAAATTAGGTTTCCTCTACCGCGCTCGCAAATACTTTTTACCAGCTAATTTCTATACTTTATATACTTCACAAATCAAGCCAAACCTCAAATACTGCTCCCACATCTGGGGTGCGGCTGCTAAGAAATTATGTTTCCTCTTCCGGGCTAGCAAATACTTCTCACCAGCTAATCTCTGTACCTTATATACTTTACAAATAACGCCAGACCTCGAATACTGCTCCCACATCTGGGGTGCCGCTGCCGCTTCTACACTCGCTATCCTGGACTCCATTCAGAAGAGAGATATAAGTCTTATCGGTGACCCGACCCTCACCCAGAGGCTGCCATCCCTTGCCCATCGACTTGCCGTTCGGGACCTGTCTCTCTTTTACAGATATCTGCACGGGCACTGCTCAGAGGAGCTTTCTTCCATAGTTCCTCCATCCGCTGCTCCCAACCGATCTACCAGGGGAACAGAGCGAATGCACCCTTTTACTGTCCATGTCACCAGACATAGAACATCTTGTCATGTCCGCTATTTTGTCTCGAGGACTTCCAAGTTGTGGAATTCCTTGCCGGCACATGTTTTTTTTTATTTTCCTCCGACCCTCCAGACCTTCAAGTGCAGAATAAACAAGTTGCCTCTTTCCTTCTTGTCGACACCCAGGGTACGATAGTATTAAGGCTGTAAGCCATCGTGGTGTGTTGTTGAAATATAAATATAATTTCCATTTTTAAGGCTGACTTGATAATATTTTATGTTTACGTGCATTGTTTCTTTTATTTTTTCATGTTTTTGAGGAAGGGAAGTTAATACTAAAGTCTTAGGATTTTGTAATTTTTTTAGGCAAAGGTTGTTTATTTGATTTATATTTGGAATTTTTATTGTAATATTCAAAAATATAAATATACTGTGACAAATGAGACTTACAACAGAACAGACAAAACTATTTTTGGGGTTGTTGATAACCACCATAATTAATTTATATTCTTTTAAATAGCCATTTTCAGAACAAAATACTAAGTCATGTGCAGTACTAGTTTACCCTTCTTCAAACAGTTGTAAAAATGAAAGGACTTTATTTAATGGATAAAATGATATTGTATGTTTTTAAACGAGTTAATTGCTATGTTTTTCTTTTTAGATTTCACGTGCTGTTTTCATGTAAAGGGGTCATGCAGAAGTGTCTGTGAAAAGGTAAGAACAATAAATCGCAACTTCTCTGGATTTGGTGTAAGCATGAGAATTTAACTTGCTTATTCGTTTCTACCACAACTGGTGTAATAAGTGATAAAATATTTACGGACAGCTAAAGACAGAAGAAGAAAATGCATACCCAACATTCCAGCGAATTTAAAATTTAAAGAATATCATTGACTACCCACTAGTTTAGTAAGAAATAAAACACAAATCTAGATTTGTAAGTTAATATTTAAGGAGACAACTTTTCAACTTCTCTGATAATAAACCATTTTGAAAAAAATGTTGTTTCGTAGATCACGTAAAATGGCTCCAAAACCATAACCAAAACGTTTTTTCAATATCAACAATAACCAATTTATAATTTCATACTCAAATGTGACACACTTATTTACGCGTTTTAAACATAAATGAGATCTTTTTAAAACGTATGAAATCTTTGTACTATTGTCTCTCCAAATGTCAAAATAAAACATAAAAAAATATACATTCATCAAACTGGATTCGATCGCGTAACCTTCTGCTTATGAGGCAAAAATTAATTTTTGCAATAGGCAAGCGTGACGCCTCCTAGCCATCTAGGCACACGTCAATTAATGTTTTGTTTACATGATACATTAGATCGTCTTCAGGCCCGGGATATTATATTCAAAGTATACGTAACAGTTAATTACATAATTAGTAGAGTTACCATTGAAACACATCCCACGACTATTTCGGTCTTATACGACGTCTTATGTTTAAGTTTAAAAATAAAATATACTATTTTAGAATCATTTTTATACGCTTGATTTTCTACCATACTATGCGACAGCATAATATATCTATGCTGCACTAAAACTGTATTTGAGGCCATTCATCGAGCTACAAATATAGTGTCTTTTAATAATTGATTGAATCCCCCAGTTAAATAACAATCACTTGGCAAATTTTTAATATCATGTCGTCTGTCATTTATACCTGTTGTATGAATCAATCTACGCGTGGCAGTTAACTACTTTGTCAGGCATTGGACTTTAACCACTAAGTTGTTTCAACGCATGTCTTTGGGATTTTATTTTTGGAAAAGACTTTAAATATTGTGTACCAAATTACTTAAAATTCACAACGGTTTATTTGCAATATTTTTAGCCACCTGTAAAGTCTCATTCCAGTTACTCTGATACCTACAAAAAATATAGCGTTTCACCCAAATAAGATTTTTTCCAAGTTTGATGGAAATCAGTTTAATATTTTTTGAGTTAGCGCTCGGATACATACATACATATATATATATATATATATATATATATATATATATATATATATATATATATATATATATATATATGCATAATATATATTTATTAATTATACATTGTGCGATACAAAGAAGCGAAGCTTGTACTTGCATAAAACACAATTTATAGCATAGATGTAAAGTCCAAACATAGTTAAATGTCAAATAATATTCACATGCACTTTGTCAATTTTGTAAAATTTTAACTTTTCTTCTGCTTCTGCTCCCAAACACTTACATGATAATCTCCAAGGTTAATGCTTCACCTTGCAAAATCCTATTCA
The DNA here is from genome assembly GCA_964006375.1 of Tillus elongatus. Taxonomy (NCBI): domain Eukaryota; kingdom Metazoa; phylum Arthropoda; class Insecta; order Coleoptera; family Cleridae; genus Tillus; species Tillus elongatus. The sequence continues at coordinate 140,141,517 of OZ023268.1, read as the reverse complement.
AATTCATAGCCAGAATCTATTAAAACGTTATTTAAATTGGAGCACAATTGAGGGGGACATGTTTTGACATAAAACTCAACTTTGTCACATCAGCCCCTTAAGGGTGGTGATAACAACCCTTCTTTTTAAATAGGGAACATGGGTCGAGTGTTACATCATTTGAAAGCTCTTTTATTTCTGAATTCAGCACACTAATTTTTTTGGAAGTTTTATCAACTCGTTTAAAAATTATTCACAGTTGGAGTTGCAAGAACGTATTTCATTCATTGTGATAAGAAATGCACTAATTAGTAAATTTTTCGTTAAATAAACTAAAAAACAAAACCAAACGTTCAAAAATGTTTATTCAATTAAGTAAGTGTTCAAATTGTTGACCAGCAGCTTCCATACAAAAGTACAAATTTTGTTCAAAACGAGCTCTGACATTCTGGAGCATTTGTGGAGTTATTAGATGGCATTCTTCAACAATGCGTCGTCATAATTCTTTCAGAGACTCCGGTTCTGTTGCGTAAGTTCTACTCTTTAAGTGGCCCCATAGAAAGAAGTCTAAAGGAGTTAAATCCGGTAATCTAGGGGGCCACTCAATAGCACCTCTACGCCCAATCCATTGTCCTGGAAACTCTCTGTTCAAAAACTTCCTAACACGTTGTGAATAATGCGGAGGAGCTCCATCTCGTTAAAACGCTAATTGATTTTCTTGATAGCGATCATCATTTTCAACAATGTCAATTAGTAGAGGGTAAACGATATCTTCTAGTAATTCCAAATACGTTTCGCCACTAAAATTGCCATCAAGAAAAATTGGTCCGATTAAACGGCGTCCAAAAATGCCAGTCCAGACATTCAACTTATGTGGAGTTTGAGTGTGGACTTCGTGAAATTTTCTTAGATTATTATCTGCCCAATAACGACAATTATGACGATTGACTGTAGAGTTTAATAAAAACGTACACTCGTCTGAAAAACAGATATTGAACAGAAAGTTCCCGTTATCAGCTATTCGTTCAGTCATAACTTCACAAAACTCCAGCCGCCGATCAAAATTATCTTCACTCAGTTGTTGTACAAGATGAATTTTATACGGGTCAAATTTATGATGCTTCAATATTGACTGAATAGTTCTTCTTTTGATGTAAGTGGCCAATTTTCTCGTGCTCAAAGTTGAGTCTGCAGCAATTTGTCCTAAAACTTCAATCTCAGTAGTCTCATTTCTAACCGGAAATTCACGTTCAGGATCCCGTTTTTTGTTGGCTACTGCACCACTTTGTCGAAACTTTGCAATTAACTCCAAAATGTATTTTCTGTTAACATGTCTGTTCGGATGTCGTTCATTAAACAAATTTGCGGTACGGTTGGCACAGTCATCGTTTTTGAAAAAAAGAGTAATTATTTCAACTCTTTCTTCTACAGAATACACCATTGTGAAATTAATTTTCGGTAGTACTATTAAGTATTAAACCGACCGATAAACTGAAATAATAAACCGCAATTCTCTCATTCTGATAAGAAATGTTCTGATAGTCAATTTTTTGTTTACAAACCAACAAAACATTGACTATCAGCACATTTCTCATCGGAACGAGTTGATAAAACTTCAAAATAAATTAGTGTGCTGAATTCAGAAAAGAAATAGCTTTCAAATGATGTAACACTCGACGCATGTTCCCTATTTAAAATATAAGGGTTGTTATCACCACCCCTAAGGTGTTGATGTGATAAAGTAGAGTTTTATGTCAAAACATGGCCCCCTCAATATTAAAATTGACGTGTTTCAGCGTTTCTTAAAAAAAACATTTTTCTGGACGCAAATTGGTCTGTTTTGTTTTCAATGCGTCACCCTATATATATATATATATATATATATATATATATACATATACAAATTTTAACCGAGCTGCTTGGTTTTGGGTTCTAGGGACCCAAATTCGCGCTCATCTGAAGAATTTTTTTCCAAAGCTTCTCATCGTGACTTAATGAAAATTCACTAATAATTTTTAAAGGAGCGAACTACAGAAAAACAAAGTTGATTTTTCCCCTGCTATGTTTATTTAAATATTAAGAGACCACAATTTCACAGAAGCAGTGGCTGCTCAACGTGCCTAAGTACAGCAAGTCAGATATAAATTCTATGGCGGCTGGTTCTGTGATCCGGTCCCATGACTATCGGCTAACTTTCCATTTAAATTGTATGTTGAAAACATTGCGCTTATAATAGGTATTCGATCAAACAAAATTTCACAAATAAATACCGTAAAATTGGAACAATCAGCTTGTTCGCAATGGCGGCTTTGAATATTGGGAGGTTTCATTTTATGTTTCCATAGAACCATACCGTAAATTTGGCTGATAAATTCCAGAAGTCTTATAACTACGAATAAAAGAAGCGATTGCAAGAAGTGTGTTCCTATAGTTTATATGATTTAAAGTAAGGCCTAAAAGGTTTTCCAAACGAAACAATGCTTACCAAATTCGGTCGAGCCAAACCGTAGTTATGAGCTTTTTTTTCGAAAGAAAATTCTACCTTCCCCCACCACTTTATTTGACAAATGACAAAGATGACATTCCAAACTTTTTTTGTTCAGCAAACAGTGAAGATTAAAACAATGATATTGGTCGAGATGACTTACATGGTACTTTTTTAAGAAAATGTTGTTTTTCCGTTTTGATGTCACAATTACGATCCCTAGCGGTCACCCTATAAACTTGCAAATAATTTACAGCAGTTTCTCTTGGTTATTTTTATTATAGTTATTAATTCTCAGAGCTGTAAGATTATTAGTTTCTGTGATATGACCGGTTACCTGTCTTAATGGAACACCCGGTACTTATATTATGCACATACACCAATATATTATTTAGTAAGTGCAATCCCCTTCGCATAAACGACGACAGAATATAAAGCATAATTAAATATTAAAATTGCATAGACGTATCGACTATAACCGGTCGTTATGCCGAGTTATGGCGATAATAAATTATTAAACAATTATACCACCCACTCCGAGACTGCAGACTTGTGCAGAACTCAGTGTCGTCACGTGACCGGATATAATACTCTAGGAGGGGTTCCGGTCAATTATGTGCAAAGACTCGGGAATATGTTATTATCAAGTTGATGAGTTAATTAAAGAATTTTATAACACTAACTGTATATAGTTGAATGTTAAAAAAAATTAAACAAGGGATCACAGGAATTGTTGCAAAAGTTCTAAATCAATATTTATCAGATTTATCAGATATCAGTCACCCTTGGTCGCTCAGACCACGGCATGGTCACTGCTTCCTGCGCAATGCAACCCACGCTCATCACACCCACGTATCGTTTGGCACTAGAAACGAAATGCGGGATTAATTTTCCTCATTTCCATGGGCGTCTGTCTGCTTCTCTCATCCTGACCTCTCTGAAATCTCACAAAACGCGACCGAAACTATCCAAGCTGGCATGGAATTATTTATTCCACTTACACAGAAAACCTCTTCAGCCACTCAAAAACCCTGGTTCTCTAAATCCTGTGACAAAGCCAGGCTTGAAAAAGTCAAAGCTCACAAAACGCTTCTACACAACCCCAGTCAAGAAAACCGCCAAGCATTTAACGACGCAAGAAACCGCTATGTCCGCATTCTTTCTGAGGCAAAAAACTCGTTTAATAACCACATCAAAAACAAAGTCCTCTTTAGCTCAAACTGCAGCAAAACCCTTCTGGACTCTTGCTAAATCTATTGGGAATAATTTGTGCAAGAGCACGTTCCCACCTCTTGTCTCAGGGAATGAAATTGTTTCTACCGCCCTGGGCAAGGTTGAACTTTTTGCCCAGTTGTTCGCCGGCAATTCTACTCTCAACCCACCTCCACATGTTCAAGCACCAACAGTCCCCAATGTCGCGCATAAAATGACGGATATCATTTTCAAAACTAAAAAGGTACGAAAGATGCTCTCTTCTCTTAATACCAGGAGAGCCTCTGGCCTTGACGAGATCCCAACAATTGTTCCCAAAAAATACGCACCAGAACTTGCTCCTGTCCTGACTCGTCTGTTTCAGACATCTTACAACAGAGGCATATTCCCTAGTAACTGGAAAACTGCTCGAGTACAACCCGTCCCCAAGAAAGTATCCAAAGCGCTTCCTAGAACCTACGGGCCTATTTCTCTCCTTTCAGTCGTCTCTAAAGTGATGAAAAAGCATATAAACACCGAATTACTAAAATTTCTTGAAAAACACAGTCTAATCCACCACAGGCAGTATGGATTCCGTCAGCGCAGATCAGCTCCCGACCTCCTTTCTTTTATCACCCATTCTTGTAACAAGTCTATGGAAGTACACGGTGAATCCCAGATTGTCGCTCTAAACATATCCAAAGCATTCGACCAGGTCTGGTACGCAGCGCTGCTTAATAAACTTCCGGCCTATGGCCTACCACCAAAACTCTCTACCTGGACAGAAAATTTGCTCTCCAACCGGAGCATTTCTGTTGTCGTGAATGACCATTCCTCTATACTCTATCCAATTAATGCAGGAGTACCTCAAGGTTCAGCTTTAGCCCCTACTTTGTTTCTTCTGCACATCAATGACCTCCTCTCTAGCACATCCAACCCAGTTCACAGTTACGCGGACGACAGCACCCTCCACTCAAATATACAATATTCTAAGCCTGTCTCTTTAGCCCAATTAGATGAGGATGGCAGACTCATGGAGGGTTCTGTCTCCGTGGATCTCCAAAAAATATTATACTGGGGAAGTAGAAATCTTGTACAATTCAACCCCACAAAATCGCAGTCTTGCGTTCTTTCTCATAAAAGATACGCCAGCCCTGGACCGACCACAACCAAGTTATTCAAAGTAATGAAATTCCCACGTTTCAACACGTCCTAGAGATAACATAAGAATACAGATATTTCTGTCAAACGAAACTATGTAAATTTAGTTATCGTTGAACCTTCCCAAAATTATTATAGATCGACACCTTTTAGATAAGTTAATCAAGACAGTTCAAAGACCTCGTCCAGCGATAAAAGTACAATACACTGCCGAATTTGCCTGCGACTAGTTCCGCTTTCGGTTCCATTTCTTTACCTAAGATCCGGTATATAAGGTGATGTTAGTTTTTAAAGTAGTTAGAATTTTTCATCCTCTTCATGACACTTGGTTAGTGAAACGATCGTCAGGTCTTTTTTTAATTGTGTTGTGGTGATTTGGGTTCTCCAAATGTACTTATCAGTGCCCATCACAGGTTCCAATCTTCAATTAGCGTTAGTCGATTGTTATTATTATGATAGGTTACTTCTATTGTTTACTAAGTTGGTTGTAACCTTATGTCATCGAAGGGTTGCGTTCAATAAATTAAGAAAAACGACTCCTTACACATCCTATCTATTTCCTGACAACAAATTAGCATTTTAATGGTTTCATCCTACTTGGAATAATATTGTTCGAATTTTTAGTTAAACTGCAGCACCACAGCGCTTAGGGACAAGCCGCCCATGCAGATTTCGAAGTTTTTCACATTCTTTTAAATGTATTTTACAAATGACATCTTCATTAAAATCGGTTGCGCATAATGTCAAAGTGAAATTGTCCTATTTGATAAAAATATCAAATATCAAGAAAATTTCTTGTTGGAAACCATATTAATTGCAACAATTAATTGTATAATAACTTCTTGAAATTAGAAAAATTCGATTTGGAACAGTTCAAGTGCTGTTAGAATTTCAAACTTCATAACGCAGAATAATGATCTTGTAAGATAGAATCTTTGGTCTTAGCAGGGCATAATACGTATTTTACTATTGTCGAATCATTATTCTCTGCTAACAGACCCTCGCCGATTTGTCGCCGTCATAAAATTGTATGTATCTGTAGATTTGAATGGAACACGAGACTCATGAATAGAATATATTAGAGTTGATTATTGTTGTTGTGCTAAATGGAGAGGATGCGGTCAAAGAACTTATTGTCTTAATAGGATTCAATTAACTCTTTACATTTCAGAACGGCTTATGACTTTATAAACTCGAAAGATGCCTGGTTCTCTGTATTGTTGAATGTGGCCCGGAAACTGTGGGGTAGACGGATGCATAATTAAATATAATGTTAAATTAACTTATAAAATATTCGTGATCATAATTTGAATAACTGCAGTAAAAATAAATTGTATGTTTTTTTATTTAATATTTTTTACTGTCATTTAAAGTTATAAAGCTGTTTAAACAGGCATTGTGTAATGTTGTGGAGAGTCCAACCTTCATTTGAAATGAATACTTGGAGTCTGGCGCATTTTTATGTGCTTTATCCACTTAAACATACGCCAACTGAATAATTTATTTTGTTTTGTCTGTTGAATATCAACAATCGATTCCACTAAACTACTTTCTTAGAATTTACCAATCAATTCTTTGCCGTTTATCCTTGAAGCAAATTATTTGTCAAAAGTTTGCTTTACAGTGTTTGTACACTAATACTAAAACTTAATAAGGCGAGTTCTATTAAAAAATAAAGTCTGTATCACATGGGACTTCTGGGACACCCCACCCTATGATTGTTAAAATAGGTTTATAAGATGCACCTTGAGGCGCCCTATAATTAACGTATATAATTTTTTCTCATATCTTGTATAATAACTAATATATTTAGCTTTACCGTATAAATGAGTCGCCCTGTATCTATGTAAACAGAGAAAAACTGAAACTGAAATATGAGTTTTAGTGGTCATAGTTCGCGCTTATTTGAAGAAATCGTTTTTAAATTCCTGAGTCGCGACCTTCTAAATAACAAATTTTTTCTACGAAAATTTGCTAAAACATAAACTTATTAAACCATAAACTCTATAGCTGAAACTACTACCAAAGCCTTAGAAAGAGGGTCTATTTTAAATGGATTTTCGTAAAATATTTTAGTAAAATTAAGGACAATTATGGTTGAAGTTGAAACTTAAAACTTTCTAAAACACACTTATACTTATACTTCTACATAATCCATATTTGTTTCAGATTCGTTGTCTCAAAATTGCAAATTTTGACGTTTCGAACCGCGACTGTGACGTTTTAAGAGGAAAGTTGTCGAATGTTCAAACTAATTTTTCTGGCTAATTTTGCGCAAAAACTTAGTCTTTTTCTGTAGCATACAATAGATTTTGTTATCCATACCAAACATTTTGCTTTTGTGCGTTTATCTGGTCCTCAGTGACACCCAAAGTTTTTTCTTTAAATGTCTATAACTTTTCTCCTTTCACCCTATAGATCTAAGTTTTGTGCATAGTTTACTTTTTGTGACGTAAGCATGTGTATCCGTTTTAAGGAGAAAAATTATAAATTTTTCAACATATTTTTTCTGTTACTTCTTGACCTTTTTGCGTTAAAAAAACTTAACCGTTGTATGCAATATGCAATTGGTTTTGTTAATCACACAAAATATTTTATTCTTGTACTTTTCTTTGATCACCAGTAGCAACCAAAATTTTTTCTTCAAATGCCTATAACTTTTTTTAGTTTTAAATTAGTGATCTGAATTTAGGCATGTAGGGTATGTTTGATAGTAGAAACGTACATGGTAAATTTGGTTGTCATAGCTCTGTTTTTTTCGGAGATACAACAGTTTTCCGAAAGGAAACCCAAAATTTTTCCAGAAAAACTGGTTCGATTTTCCCGGCTAACGAACTTATCTAAGCCACTTATAAAAGGAAGGGACCTACGAAATCTCATTAAAATCGGCGAATTATTTTTTTGAGTTATCGGTACGATACACTTTTGTAAGTGGCTTAGATAAGTTCGTTAGCCGGGAAAATCGAACAAGATTTTCTGGAAAAATTTGGTATATATATATATATATATATATATATATATATATATATATATATATATATATATATATATATATATATATATATATAAACGTCCGGATTATTTAAATAAGATAGATGATGGTCTTCGCCTTCCGACTACTTGGAAACCTATTATATCTTCTTCACAAACACACAAAAAGAAAATATATTCCACAGACAATTTAATTGCCCCATTGTCTGCCTCAACAAATGCCGGTGACCCTCTTAATCCTCCTCATCCTGTAAGTACCGTGACCAAAGCCCCCCACTTAATTGACGGTGACCTCCTACTTTCACTGATAACGAAGCAGGTAGACGGTACGACAAATATAAGACAAGACTTGCAACGAACTGCCAGATATCTCTGAGGCCTAAGGTTGAATACACTGAGACCTCACAGACGATCTCTGGCGAGATTTGGGGAGTAGGCAGATTGAGGCCCCGTAATCGAGCTACAACATCCCAACCCACCTTTGTTCACCGCTCTAAGGAGTAGGCAGATTGAGCACTTAAAGTGTCCTTACATATTTCCTTTACCCACCTTTGTCCAGCACTCTAAGGAGTAGGCATATTGATGCCTTAGAGTGTCCTTACATATTTCCTTTACCCACATTTGTCCACCACTCTAAGGAGTAGGCAGATTGAGGCCGTAGAGTGTCCTTACATATTTCCTTTACCTACCTTTGTCCATCACTCTAAGGAGTAGGCAGATTGAGGCCTTAGAGTGTGCGTACATATTTCCTTTACCTCTTGAAAATGGTTCTAAAACAGGGACCGAAACGTCGAGTTTACATAAACTCTGGACGCGGTTCAACCCGAGAACCAAGTATGTTTCGTATATATATATATATATATATATATATATATATATATATATATATATATATATATATATATATATATATATAGTAGATACCTAGGTATGTTACAAATCCCTGAACGTTTCTGAGACTGCATACGCAGCTGAGCGAAATTAATATTATTCGATGTCTAAATTCGTAGGTTCTTTAAATTAAATTAATGACGTCTTACTTTTAACTTCACCTGTTTATCAAAAGATTAAATTTTCCAAGTTGCCAAACAAACATTAGTCAATGCAACAAGCACATAAACTTCCTTTGATGCTTTTATTCCGGATTCTATTTTGGTTCCTTTTGATGTCGGAAATGTAAAAACTTATAATGATACACAATCTTTATGAACCGATTCAAACGAACTTATTCCTGGGGTTATAATGAAATTCTATAATCCTGGGTAGCGGTTTCATTTTTGAGTGGTTGTTGAGAGTTATTCAATGTGTTTCAAATATTTGATACAGCATAATTCTATTTTTAGGTTATGTTGATTTGGGTTGTTGAAGAATGTTTTTATTTTTGATGACCAGATGATGTAAGAGGCGGTTTTGTAAAGGAAAGATCAAAAGACCTAAAAATAACGAAAAGTGACATTAACTAACTGAGTAATTAGTGACGGCCATTTTACTTTTAAGTAGATTGATACTTATTATAGAATATAATATGTAAGTTTTAGTAATTTTCGCCTCAATTATTCACAACATAGACCATACTCTTTTTCAGAACTACAATTTTCCTGCAAAAATGTGTGCTTTACGTCACGAAACAATAGAGGGGCAAAACAAACGTTATTTTAATTAGTATATATATTTTGGACCAGGTCTATGGCCATGGAAAAAGTCAAACAATTACGAAAAGTTAGGATAGAGCTGAACGCGGAAAATGAAATATTCAACCAATATGAAATGTCAATAAATAAAATGTAACTAACATCAAAATAACAAATATACAAATAAAATAAATGGATAAAAATTATAATAGTATGCAAAAGAATCATACACATTTATGGTACATGCATCTTTGTTTGTGCGTGTAGGATACAATTTGTATTATGTGTCAAATGAAAAACGTCAAAAATATTCCAAAATTTAACCTTAAAATTTTCCTAAGTAGACTAATTATAATTAGGAAAGAAAAATGATGTTTTTCTTTCTACCAATAATTTATAAAGTGGTCCTAAATGAAACTTGAAAATTTCAAAAGGAAAAGCGCCAAGGAGGCAACAAAAGCAAAGAAAGAATTGTCTGTGCTAACATGACAGGTACCGAAAAAAAATTGCTTGTCATCGGAAAATCAAAAAGACCCTGATGTTTTAAGTCTTGCGAAGTGTTGCCTGTAAATTATACCGCTAATAAGAGAACATGGGTAGTAACATCAGATATTTTTGAAAAAGAAATGGGACCTCGATTTACAAAAACAAAACAACTTACGATCTTGAGGCCGAAGCCCCTGCCTTTCCCTCCGAAGACTTTAGGCCATGGTATCCTCCTACACTGCTAAGTCGAAGGCACCCTCAAAGAAACCCCTACAACCTCCACGCTTTCAAAAATTAGACCTTATACCAATAGAACCCTCCTCACATTCTTGCACTCTCGTTTTTCCCGAAATCTCATCTATTTCTTTATTCCGCGTTCTCTTATTCTTCGCTGTTTTCCACAATTGCACTCCGCGTTTCCTCTTCTAGCTCAATGCATTGAAATTCCTGATTTCTTCGTTCTTGCTGGACCTAGTTACCTTAAACGGGTAGGAACCTTCAACCCTGTTCTGTTTTCTCGCAAAGTTGCCGTCCCTTGCCGCCCTAAGATTTTCCATCTGGCAGTTTTCCAGCACAAGTCTTGCTGTTTCCTGCTCTCCGTTTCCGCCCACCGATTCACCCGTTCCGGGCCTTAGGTTAAACCTACTGAAGTTGCCCTTGAAAGGCCCGTGACCAATCAACAAGCTCACTGCCTGTGACGCCAACTCTTGAGGCCCGCACCGACGCTCTCTATGTACCGATAGTTGGTCCTACTCTTTGTCTTCTCGTCCCAGTGCCTCTGCCACTCTACGTTAGTGTTCTTCTTGGCACTTCGTTTGAGCTACCCGCCATAGGATCCTCTAACCTCCCGTGACCTAAGCGGTCACTTCTGGCGGCTTTTGCGATACCTTCGAACCGGTCGCTACCCCACCACAGATTTATTTTCGTTCCTGCGCGCTCCACCTCTTGCATCTTCCTGTGGATGCTGTCGGCCGTTCCTCCCCTCCTGGTGAGCATGTCCAGGGCAACTCTACTATCGAAAGCGATGTTGACGGTTCCACGCTGTAGAGTGACGGCCTTTTCCACTGCCGTACCCACCGCGAATAATTCCTCTATGTGCATCGGGTACCCGTCCTGGAGCTTTAGCCCTTTGCTTTCAACCACTACGATGTTTTCATAGGCCACCAGGCCTATCCTAACATCGATTCCGGCTGTCGACGCGTCTGTGTGTATCAACTGTCCTGTTGTCTCTTCCGCTTCTTCGATTATCGCACAGGTTTCCCTCGGCTCCACCGGGTGCGACCCTTCTCCGTACGCCGGTTTTCCCTCAAAATTTGCCGCCTTTGAGTGTTCCCATCTTATATGCCGCGCCTGTGCTTCCAGCCACAAAGACGGACACCTCGCCAGCACTGCCAGTGATGCATTGGAAGTTGTTCTATAGGCCTTCGTTATGCCCAACAGAAACGCTCTTTGGCCGATTGAAGTTTTAGAATTACCCTAGAATTCCCTGTTCGTTCACTCCAGATTTCGGCGCCGTAGAAGAAAGCTGGCTTTACTGCTCCCTCATATGTGGTCCTAAGTGACTTTGGATCCGTCTCCCACGTCTTGATCGATAATTGTCCAGCCCATCCACAATTGAAAACCTAAGTTCCATAAAGTTACAACATTATAAGAAAATGTTTTTATGTCGGATGATTTCTTGTTTGGATGAAGCTAAGGATTTTAACATTTCCTCATTGGATGGTATATTAATAATAATTACAGCATGGAATCATGTTCTACAAGAAATATCCTTAAGTGCTATAAACATGCTGGATTTGATCCTCATTCAGAATTTGACGAACATGATGAAATTCGTTGGGCCCAGTGGATATTAAAACATAAAAATTCAGAAACTGTGGATGAAGAAGACTTCCTCAGTTTACGTGACTGGACAATCAAAAATGATTGCGTGAAAGGGCCTCTAAGATCTGACATACTTGATGAATTTCAAGAAGCGGGCGATTGTTTGGTAACTTGCGAGTACCCGCCAGAAATTGAAATTGCAACAGCAGTTAGAGAAACTCAGTTTAATAACGAGCTGGAATCAGAAGAAGAAGAAGAGCCAGAAAGCACCTTTGAACCACCTGAACTCAACAAACAATATCCACTTATTTAGAATTCAATAGTTTCCAGAGCAACATGAAGAAAAAATATATGCTAATTAAATTAGGGGACTAAGGGGACCATGGCTAAGGTCCACCCCGTCCTATCCACTTGTTCGCATACACTTCATTTGAGCACTCTCGAGCTACAATTGAAAAATGGGCTGGGGCGCCATCTAACATATGCCACATTTGATTTCGCACCAAGAGGGGCAAGTCTTCGAGTAAGAAAGGCAATTCCTGTTGCAAAAAATGCCCGTATGAGTGACCTGTAAGTCTTTGCAAAAAGAAAGGACCAATTAAATGATCCCCAATTATACCACCCCATACATATACATTTAATGAAAATTGCTCTTTAAAATGCGTTTCCACAATTTCATGTGGATTTTCTTCTGGCCATGTGTGGTTGTTATGAAAATTAGTAATAGAATTGCTTCAAAAATTAGCTTCGTCGGTCAAAAAGGTTTTACAATCAAAATTGGGATTTACTGCTAGCCTATTAACGTACTAATTACAGAAATTAATCCTTAAAGGAAAATCTCTGGCAAGGAACACCTGAATGTGGTATAGGTATAGCAAAGAATTACGCAGTATACGCCAAACAACTTGATGGCTAATATTTAAATGTTCAGAAATATTTCTGGTACTTGTATCTGGATGTTCTTCAATTTCATTAAGAACAGCTTCTTCGTTCCTTGGTGTTCTAACAGTACGTGGTCTACCTGCATCATTGGTATTCTTCTTAAACATTCCAGTTTCTAAAAGACACCTATGAATATTTGAGAATATTCGATGATTAGGTATTACCCTATTGGCAAAGCGCTCCATGTACAGCCGTCTGTCTCCTCTTGCATTTTCATTCGCAAGGCCATAGATGAAATGCATCTCAACCATTTCGGAGTTCGTAAAATTTGCAATTTTTACGATAACGAGTATTTAAAACACTTTTACACCTGACAGTTTACAACTTAAACCAATAATTTGCATACGTGTAAAAAGAACTTATGATTTCAAAACAGAACTGTCAAAATTAATACAAACAAGAATCTATGAAAATAAAGCCAGAGCCAGAATTAAAGAAAATCGTTTTTAATTTTTTTCTCAATAACGGTGGCAGTTACGAAAAAATTACAAGAGACCAAAAATGTTGCAAATAAAACGGAAAAATCATTCTGTGTTTTAGAATCTACCAGAGGAGCACGGAAAAAAGATCACGGGGAGTAAAGAGGGCACGATCCCTGAAAAAATAACCCCCTGTACAGCCTCACATTCATTTGACATGTCCAATAATATAAGTCCTACAGTATAACCTACGTTACAAATTTGAGCTAAATATCCTAAAAACTGCAGGAGCTATAAAGAAAAAACTCTTGAAATTTCAACACCCTGTAGATCAATAACGAAGTGCTTACGGGCCTATGTTTATACGAACTTTTACTCATGAAATAAGCCAAAGAATTACCACCTTCCGTTTGTACATGATATTTAGGAACCCCCTGTATATATATATATATATATATATATATATATATATATATATATATATATATATAATTTTTTGCTAAGAACGCCCCCACCCCACTACAAATTTTAGAAGTGACGTCACTAAATTTGGTAAATAGGTTTTTACTATGAAGGTTACACTATCTATTCAATTTGAAGCGTTTCAGTTGAAGTAAAATTTACTTATTTGGATGAAAAGGATATAATGAAAATTCGCTACCACGCACTCGTTGCGTCCAGACGTTTATTATCATCGTCGCATTAATATAACAACCGTAAATGGTAGTATGGATATGAAAGAAATGTTTAATCGTTATGCATTTGAAAACAACCAGGTATAGTGATTTTTTAAATACTGAAAGGGCAAAGACTTGTGGATGGAAATAACATCTGGAGTTTTGCCAGTGCGAGACGCCTCGCTAAACCTAAATCATTAATTCTGTTCCTTTTTCATTCTATAATGTCTTGTATAAACCTCATTTCGAGACAAATTCGGTTAGACGTTTCTTTGCACTGTCTACTCTAATTGCAATTTATTTCACTCAAGTTGGAGGTTGAAGGTTAATAATCATTTATTTATATGCACTTTCTGGTATGCTTTAATAAAAGAACATAAAGGATATTGTGAGATGTAAGACAGGGTCGCCATCTCGGTGCAAAACCAGGTAGTATGTTGTCATGACAGCTCCAAATAACACAAAATGTTATAAAATAGAGACTGTGTACAACCAACTAAGAATTTTGCATATTTTCAGCCCTTGCCCATTTCTTCCCTAATATCGGGACAATGTATGTAAGACTAGATGTATTCTCACCATAATTAGAACCGCAGACCGGTTTCGCTTTAATTACAGCTCGTCAGTACGGTATACTGATTACAGCGAGAACACACCTATAAAATAAAAACGGCTATAGTAGCTAGAACATTGTGAGATGTGCGACAGGGTCGCCATCTCGGTGCGGAACCGGCAGTATGTTGTCACGACAGTTCCCAATAACACAAAATCTTATAAATGGAGACATGTGTACAACCAACTAACAATTTTGTAAATGGTCAGCCCTGGCTAATTTCTTTCCTAATACACGAGCTCAGCTAAGCCTTTCATACATTGTCTCTATATTAAGGAAGGAGGTAAGAAGTATCGATTGTGGTGATCTGAGTTCTCCAAACCCCATTAAATCACAGAATAGCGTTTGAAACTTCTGGCACAACATAATAAACATTTTAGCCAACTTTCATTAAGAAAAAATCGCTAATAGAGAGGTCATGATGAAAAGCTTTTGAAAATATTTATTGAGATGAGCCCAAAACCAAGGTCCGTTGAAATTTTTATATGTTTATATGTATATATATATATATATATATATATATATATATATATATATATATATATATACATATATATATATATATATATATATATATATATATATATATATATATATATATATATATATATATATGTATGTATGTATGTATGTATGTATGTATGTATCCGAGCGGTAACTCAAAAAAATTCTAAACTGATTTCAATAAAATTTGGCAAAATTCTTGTTTGGGCGAAAACCGAGTTCGAGTTCGTTAATCAGCCTTTATGCTCAATTTTTTCCGGTGGAAAATCGGGGGAAACTTTTCAAAACGCTATATTTTGTAAGTATCATAATAACTGGAATGAGACTTTACATGTGGCTAAAAATAGTGTAAATAAACCTATGTTGTGAATTTTAAGTAATTCGGTACACAATATTTAGAGTTTTTTCTAAATTAAAAATAAAATCCCAAAGACATGCGTTGAATCGACTTAGTGGTTAAAGTCCATTGCCTGACAGACAGAGTACTTAACTGCCCCGCGTAGATTGATTTATACAACAGGTATAACCCATACATCAACGGTAATAAAACTAAATATATATCCGGTATAAAACATACTACCCGAACCAACAATCGTGAAATCTCGGCCGCAATTATGGAAAATGACAGAGGACATGAAGTTGCCAAGTGATTGTTATTTCATTAAGGATTCAATGAATTATTAAAATACACTATATTTGTAGCTTTATAAACAGCCACAAATACAGTTTTAAGGCAGTATAGATAGATTATGCTGTCGCATAATATAGTAGAAATGTAACTAAATTGAAGTCAAGTCTCTAAAACTGATTCTAAAATAGTTTCTTTTATCTTTAAACTTAAACATTAGACGTATGTAAGACCGAAACAATCCTTGAATGTGTTTCATTGGTAATTCTACTAATTCTGTAATTAGTTGTTACGTATACTTTTCATATACTACCCCGGGCATGAAGCCTGTGTCAAGTATCATGTAGACAAAATTAGTTGACGTATTAGCAGATAGCGCATTGGAAGCGTCCTGAACTGCTACGCAGAAGGTTGCACGATCGAATCCGGCTCGGATAAATTTTTTATTTTGACATTTGGAGAAACAATAGTGCACAGATTTCATACGTTTTAAACAAGATCTCATTTTTGTTTATAATGCCTTAACAAGTTTGTCACCTTTGAGTCTGAAATTATAATTTTCAATAAACATTTTGTTATTGTTGATATTGAAAAAAACGGTTTCCTTGGGTTGACTAAAACGAAATCATACTGGGGATTAATAAGGAAAAATAACTGCTACGTTTATAATTTGGCAGATACTTTACTTTTCTAAATATGATTTAAGTTTCCTTCTGGAAATGTTTTGTATAACTTTAATGAAATTTGTAATACAAGTTTCTCTTGAAGAGACTTACACTATCCACAGATATAGCAAAATTTAGTTCTTGAGCTTCATAGAAAATTGAGTTTCGGGCATTTTTCTCAAAAGGAGTTAGAACACAAGATTTTTTTATAATACAGAGTTATCGACGGCAACACTTTCGAAAGAATTCTTCAAATGTGCACGTACTAGGACCTCTAAGATCGATCTGCAAAGTCAGTGTAAGTTTAAAGTATTAACTTTACTAATATGCCGTATAATTATAGTGTATAATTCTTATGAAAATTCGCTACTATAACGCACTTGCTGCGTCCCGAATTTTTTCTTATACTGTGCTTCTGACGTATCCATAGGTCAGGCTCAATAACTGAAAATAAAATAATGTTAATCTATGATTGTATTGTCAAATTTGAATAAATGTCACTGATGATATGAACTGTTACTGTCACGAACACCGTCATTCAGTCATCATCACACATCAAAATCGAAGAGTTTTGTGGAAGTGTCAAAAATCGGAAACACATCCAACACATATGTATCGGAGGGCGAGTAATTTATATTAAACAATATTTAATAATAGACGTAACGCTCTAACTGGACGATTTAGTTCAATCAGTGAAACTGTATAGGCAGCTTTTTAAAAGTTGAATTAAATAAACTATCAAGTTAAATATTATCTAGATCTACAGGATAAACGGCAAAGGTTTACTTTCGGGGCGCGTGTGCGCTTTTATGAAATTTTGTATATAAACGTGTTTTAGGGTGTAGATGACGAAAATCACAATAAAAATTAGAGCAGATGCCAACTTTTGGAGTTATTTGGAAATTTTTGTTGGAAAAATGTAGGTTATACTCACTTTTGCGGCATGTTTTTGTCATACTTTACACATTTTCGGGGGTCATTCGTTTTATATCAAGCTATAGAAGGGTGTATTCCACTATTCTAATTCATTTTCCCATTGTTAGTGCATCCCCTTAACTGTTTATGTTTCTCTGAAATTTCCCCTCTTTTCATCGTATAACCGATCCTAATTTGAAATCGACATTTGACCTTTGACATATAAAGCCAACTTAATGTCATACATTTTGAAGTTTGACATTATTGCAAAAAGGAAAATGTTATATTAAAATTGTACGAAAAGGGGTTGCACTAGCTATGTGAAAATGAATAAGAATAGTGGAATACACCCTTCTTTAGCTTGACATAAAACGAACGACCCCCGAAAATGTGTAAAATATGACAAAAACATGCCGCAAAAGCGAGTATATCCTACATTTTTGCAACAAAAGTTTCCAAATAACTCCAAAACTTGGCTTGTGCCCTAATTTTTATTGTGATTTTCGTCAACTTATATACAAAATTTCATCAAAATCGAACACGCGCCCAGAAAGTAAACCTTTACCGGAGAAACGAATGTCCGTATAAAAGCGGGGAACCGTTCATTCATAAATTAACTTCACCTATTTATGTAATTTTCCCAGCTACCTAAATAGAACAGGAAATATCAATATTCTGTAATTATAAATATAAAAGTTTAAATTTAGTCGGAATTAAATCAAGAGCACAATTTTAAAGAGTTTATAATGGGCCAGAGGACAGCCTCTGCATTTTCAGATGTCTGGGAGTCTGTAACACGTGTTCCAAATGTATTATCGTATCTCGATGTGTATAGATACACGATTCATTAGAATACAACGGACTTTATACGTCTTCAGACTCGACAAATAGAAGATGACAACTTGTAACTCTGATGCTTAGTATTCAGGAGATTAATGCTTCCAAGAAATTATTTCCTAAGTCCATTTCCTGTGTCTCACTTGACGCCTTCTCTTCTTTATTCTTATTATTATTCTGTGTTATTTTACCCAAAGGAAGACATAACTTACATAATTGTGTCTGTAATGCCTAGTAGTAATGATGAGACATTGTTTAAGTGGTCATTTGTGCATAAGTCTCAACTAAATTTACCCCCCAAACATTATGGTATCATTTCGAAATTTTTGAATTATTATTACTATCAAAAATTACCTTGAATATACGTAGCCGTGACACAGAAAACGTTTCGGTGGGCCTTTATTATGCTTTTTAAATAATGTTACGTATCATATTAACCCTAGATTGCTTAAGTGAATAGGACGCCTATAGTTGCTTAGGCGGGGTTATCTGTAACCCCAGTAATATATTCTTATTTAATCTACAGAATAATGGAAACAAAATGATTTCAGACGAGCAAGATTTATTTTAGACACTCGGTACATATTTCAGGTCTATGATTATTGAAAACAGCCTTAGAACACTTTGCACATGCATTTTTGTTTTTCGGTCCTTTGTTCTTGGACATAAGGTGCAGCGAACTTGCTTTTGCAATTTTGTTGGGGGTAGGTCAACTGTTTCTTCTGAGTTCATATCTGGAATTTTCTTTATTGGTTCCTTAAATGATCATCGAGGTAATGGTTTTGTTAAACGCTTTTCTATATGCGGTCTTGCAAGTTGTAGCCATAGTTCAAATGAACTTTTTGCCTCGTTGTTCGCCGGCAATTATACTCTCAACCCACCTCCGAATGTTGAACCACCAACAGTCCCCAAGGTCCCGCATAAAATGAAGGATATCATTTTCGAAACTAAAAAGATACGAAAGATGCTATCTTCTCTTAATACCAGGAAAGCCTCTGGCCTTGACGAGATCCCAGCAATTGTTATCAAAAAATGCGCACCACAACTTGCTCCTATCCTGACTATTTTGTTTCAGACATCTTACAATAGAGGCATATTCCCTAGTAACTGGAAAAATGCTCGAGTACAACCCGTCCCCAAGAAAGGATCCAAAGCGCTTCCTAGCAACTACAGGCCTATTTCTCTCCTTTCAGTCGTCTCTAAAGTGATGGAAAAGTAGATAAACACCAAATTACTAAAATTTCTTGAAAAACACAGTCTAATCCACGACATGCAGTATTGATACCGTCAGCGCAGATCAACTGCCGACCTCCCTTCCTTTGTCACCCATTCTTGGAGCAAGTCTATGGAACTACACAGTGAATCCCAGATTGTCGCTCTAGACATATCCAAAGCATTCGACCAGGTCTGACACTCAGCACTGCTTAATAAACTTCCGCCTATGGCCTACCACCAAAACTCTGTACCTGGACAGCAAATTTTCTCGCTAACCGGAGCATTTCTGTTGTCGTGGATGGCCATTCCTCTAAACTATATCCAATTAATGCAGGAGTTCTTCAAGGTTCAGCTTTAGCCCCTACTTTGTTTTTTCTCCACATCAATGACATCCTCTTAAGCACATCCAACCTAGTTCACAGTTACACGGACGACAGCACCCTCCACTCAAATATAAAATATTTTAAGCCCGTCTCTTTAGCCCAATTAGATGAGGATCGCAGACTCATGGAGGGTTCTGTTTCCGTGGATCTCAAAAAAATATTAGACTGGGGAAGTAGAAATCTTGTACAATTCAACCCCCCAAATCTCAGTCTTGCTTCCTTTCTCATAAGAGATACACCAGCCCTAGACCCATCACAATGAACAACCAAGTTATTCAAAGTAATGAGTCGTTTTCACTCGTCTGCATTTCTGTGGAGCGAAATCTCAATTGGCATCAACGTGTCACATAAATTGCAGAATCGGCTGCTAAGAAATTAGGTTACCTCTTCCGGGCTCGCAAATACTTTTCACCAGCTAATCTCTATACCTTACATACTCCACAAATTAGGCCAAACCTCGAATACTGTTCCCACATCTGGGGTGCCGCTTCTACACTCGTTATCCTGGACTCCATTCGAAGAGAGCTATACGTCTCATCGGTGACCCTACCTTCACCCAAAGGCTGCCATCCCTTGCCCACCGACGTACCGTTGGTGACCTCTCTCTCTTTTATATGTATCTGTACGGGCACTGCTCAGAGGAGTTTTTTCCATAGTTTCTCCACCTGCTGCCCCCAACAGATCTACCAGCGGAACAGAGCCAATGCACCCTTTTACTGTTCAGGTCACCAAACATAGAACATCTTGTTATGCCCGCTCTTTTGTCCCGAGGACTTCCAAGTTGTGGAATTCCTTGCCGGCACATTTTTTTCCTTCTCCTCCGAACTTCCAAACCTTCAAGTCCAGAATTAACAAGTTGCCTCTTTCCTCCTTGTTGACACCCACGGTACGCTAGTATTTAGGCTGTAAGCCCTCGTGGTGTGTTGTTGAAATATAAAAAAATACATAGTTTTGACGAACGCTTTTCTGTCTATCACACTTGACGATTTGGAAAATAATATTGGAGTTAATTGATCCATCATACCACAAATGGAGCGTAGTGGCCATCTGCGTGTTTTGCGGGAGACAGAATATGTATGCACCATTTGATCAAAGGTATGTAGACCACCTTTGGTCGAATCATAAAAATTAATAATTTCGGGTTTTTTATTCTCATCTATTGTGCAGACAGTATGCATTGTAGACAATAGTAGTACAGCCTAGCTTTCTTAAAGGACACTAAAGTTTTCTGATTGTCGAATACGAACTGAGATGACATAACTTCTTTTTGTTTGTTTGGGAGAAATGATGGTGAAATTCCCCTCTTATTTTTCCTGAGAGTACCCACAATGGTTGAATTGTAGTCAGTAAGCATTTTGTCAGCCAGGGGGATGGAGGTGAACCAATTGTCCATGGTCAACTTGCGTCCTGTCCCGTTAATGTGTTCTGTCAACTTTTTACATAATAATCTAGGAGACGTTCCTTATTCGGTCTGTTTTTTTTGCCGATAAATGGAACGGCAGTTACCATATACTAAGTACGTGAATCGCACATTTTCGTAAATAACGTTTTTTAGGTTACCTCACAGAAAATAATCCACTGGGGTTAAGTCAGGAGACAGAGCTGACCACCTGATAACTCCATTAGTACCCAACCACTTACCAGGAAAACTTTGATGTAAATAGTTTGGCACCGCGATTTTAGTATTAGCATGTGCCCCATTCCGTTGGAGCCATTATTAATGTACCACTTAGGGTGCCTTTGTAAGTATATGGGCTAATTATGTGAACATTCAAAATTTCATATCAAACCTTGCTCCAAAAATGATCTGATTCTTATTTTGTCGCATCCATCTGAGATTATTATGAGACCAGTATCGGCAGTTACTCATATTATAATTTTTGTCCCATATTTGTCACGTTTCGATGCAATTTGGACTCTAAAGTGGCAATTGCCTCGAAATTCCAACAATTGTTCATCAATAGTATAATAACTGTGACGAATTAAATATTTTGTACAGTTAGATGTGAATGATTCCCGTATATTCGTACTGCAGAAAATTTATCTTCTCCGTTTCTGATGGTTTTGTCGTCAAATCTAAGGCAAGATATCATAAATCTAAATTCCTTTTCACTCATTATGCATCGATATACTTCTGGTCCATATTTTGACCACATCTATGCAGTAGTCATGTGGTTGTAAGGCTAGATGAATTCTCACCACAATTAGAACCGTAGACCGGTTTCGCTATAATTAGAGCTCGTCAGTACGGCATACTAATTGCAGCGAAAATACACATATAAAGTAATACCGCTATGGTAGCCAGACTCCTAAAACTAAGTGAGAATGAAGACACAAAACACGTGCTGCCACCTCGGTGCGGAACCAAGTATTATGTTGTCATGGCAGATCCAAATAACACAGAATGTTAAAAAATAGAGATTGTATACAACTAACTCACAATTTAGTAAATTGTCAGCTCTAGTCCATGTGTTCCCCAATATAAGGACACAGTATGTACGGTTCTAATTCTGGTGAGAATGCATCTAGCCTTACATACCTTGTCCCTTGATATGGATTCGAGCGGGCCTAGTTCGCGCTCATTTGAAGAAATTTTTTCAAAATTCAAAAGTTGGGGTCTCCTCATTAGTGATTTTTTAAAAGAAAATTCACTACTAAAACTAGCAACCGCGAAAAGTAACAATCCTTCACTTTAAAGGGTCCTAGTAGGCTGCTCTCATTGACGAAATCCGATTGTTTTCACATGTAGTAGGTACATAACATTTCTTTTAAACAATACACTTTAATGCGGTAAAAATAAAGCAACTTTTACGAAAATATATATATTTTTTCATTTAGAAACACAACAAACAACAAATGTGGTTAGAGGGTTACAGAAATAACAATATTATATTATAAAAGTGTTAACTTAATAGTTAATAGGATACCCAGTGTTGGCTCTAACTTTTGGGCAAGGAGCATTGATGAGATTAAATTTTAGGTAGTAATAAACGACATATTCGTTCAAATCTCGTTGATTTTATCAATCAATCTTGTGACACGGATTTGACGTTTAACCTCTTCCCAAAGGTTCTCGATTGGGTTGAGATCAGGTGATTGTGCCGGCCACTGTACAAGTTAAACTCGAGCTTGTTTCCAGGAAGGTGGAAATAATCCTATCTTATAGGACGTTGAAAAGAGGCCATATCATATTGTTTTAGCTTTTGACTCGAAAAACTCTATTTAAGTTGCAAACGAAATAAAAATATATACTAAAACCATTTCAAATCGTAACTCAGAATAATATAAATCACTTGAATCAACTGCTTTAGCCATCCAATTTTAGTAGAATTTGTTAATCTCAAATTAAACCACATTTTATTACAAAATCATGATAAAATTCTTTAGGTTCGGCTTACAATGGTTTATTTTCAACATAACAGAACACAAATCACAATATTGAACAGCTGCCTTGTCCAATACATTGTGTTCGCTGATAAAATTAAATAAATCCACGTAAGCTGATGCCGTAAAGGCCTTAAGATTTAAGATGAATGTTTCTTTGCACATTTCCGTTCAAAGACGGAGGATTTGACAGGTGACAGATTTAGTCGTGTTTAAATGCCCCCGGTGGCTCTATTTATGTTAACTGAATGCCCCTGTAATTCTAAACTGAAACTAGCATAGAAGTGCCGATTAGGCCGAACTGTCAAAGCGTATAATATGCCCATTTATGAGGCACAATAATATGTATTATATTTATTAACAAACCGATGAAATAAAATTTAGTGGGATATAATGGAAGCGTTTTGTCAAAGGGAACAATAGATTATGGACTATTTCCTTTGGACCAGGGAATATTATGATTGTTCTAAAAATACAAACCGAAATAAAATAAAAACATTATTATAAGTAAACAAATCCAATCTCCTTAAAATTAGCTATGTAAAAATCAGGTACATCAAAGTTTTATTCTATGGTTATTTATATGATATTAGTGAATTTTATGTAAGGCTAGATGCATTCTCGCAACAATTAGAACCGTAGACCGGTTTCGCTCTCATTAAAGCTCTTCAGTACGGCATACTAATTGTAGCAAAAATACACCTATAAAGTAATACGGCTATAGTATAGCCAGCCTTAAATCACTGAGTGGTGGACGTGCCGCCACCTAGTTGCGGAACCAAGTAGTATGTTGTCACGCCAGCTCCAAATAACACAAAGTGTTAAAAAATAGAGACTGTATACAACTAACTAACAATTTAGAAAATTGTCAGCCCTGGCCCATTTCTACCCCAATATAGGGACAAAGTATGCAAGGCTAGATGCATTCTCGCAACAATTAGAACCGTAGACCGGTTTCGCTCTCATTGGAGCCTTAGCATCTAGCCTTACATACTTTATCCCTATATTGGGGTAGAAATGGGCCAGGGCTGACAATTTTCTAAATTGTTAGTTAGTTGTATACAGTCTCTATTTTTTTTAACACTTTGTGTTATTTGGAGCTGGCGTGACAACATACTACTTGGTTCCGCAACTAGGTGGCGGCACGTCCACCACTCACTTAGTGATTAGTGAATTTTATTTAAAACAAATCACATGCAGGAGATCCCCACTTTTGAATTTTGAGAAAGCCGCCTAGTGACGGCTAAGGTCACGACTGCCTTACGCAGTATTTTTCCAATGTGACCATTCCAGGCTAGCTTAGAGTCCAATACGACCCCAAGATATTTTACCCCCCTGGCCAGTGGAATGCTCCTACCGTATAGAGTGAGAGTTCTGTGGCTGTCGCACTTCCTCCTCCTCGTAAACGGCACGACGGTTGCTTTCTCGGGGCTCACCCCGAGCCCTTAATCAACCGTCCACCCTTCCACCGCTTTCAGTGCAGTCTGCATTGGCTCCCACACTGCCTGAGTGACCTTTCCTCGGACTATGATGACAATGCCGTCCGCATAGCCCTGTACCTCATACCCCCCTCCCGAGAGCCTCCCCAGCAGGCCGTCCACGAATAGGCACCAGAGCAAGGGAGACAGAACGCTCCCCTGTGGATACCCCGCCGCGACCCCCGCCAGCAGAGTCCCTCCCGCGAGTGGGGTGAACACCGTCCTGTCCCTGCGCACGGAACCGATCCACCTGCAGCAAGTCTCCTCTATTCCACGCTCCCGGACAGCTGCCAGAACCGATCCGAACGAGGTGTTGCTAACGACCCCCTCTATGTCTAGGAAGGCCCCCAGCGCCACCTCCCTGTTCTCCAGCGTATTCTCCAGTTTCAGCACCAGTTGGTGCAGTGCTGTTTCTGTTGAGAATCCTGGTCTGTATGCATATTGTCCGCAATGTAGGGGATATGCTTCCAGTACAGAACCATATTGGCTAAGGAATTGCTGACCGCAAAGGCCTCCGCTGCTCTCCCTCGTGGATCGGTTTTTGATGATCCTAGCCATTCCTTATTGTGGACATTGAAGTCACCAAGAATAGTGACCTCGGAGGAAGGATATTCAGAAATCAGATGGTCGGCTTTTTCAGAAAGGTAGTCGAAGAGCTGGACAAAGTTGTTGTCAGAAGGTGACCGGTAAATGCAACGGATGAATTTAGTTGCAGCCATGAGAGAGAGTTTAATCCAAAGTATGTCTTTTCTTCCAGCTTCTAAACTGGGGAGTCTGGTGCAGGGTAGATTGCTACGGACGTATGCGCACATGCTTCCTAAAGGAAGTAAGGAGCTCATACCCCGGGAAATTAAGGTGATTAGTGGCTGTTTTGGCACTGATTTGGGTTTCGGTGAGGAAGAGGAGTTGGGGCCTATTAGCCTGGAGGAATGGTGGACGGAGTTCAGGTTAGAATTTGGGCCAAATATATTCGAGAAGGATATGCTAAATCTTGATGCCGGTGCCCCCTGCACACCCCGCTCCCGGAGATCCGAATGGAGGGGTATTTTATCTCCGAAATCTTTTGTACAAGGAGGAGCCATCATCATTTTTGTTTATAAGGGAAACCAACTCATACACCAGGCCGGAAATGTCGGTTGGGACTTCACCGGCTTCATTTTCTAGTGTTGGAGTTTTGAAATGTAATAATTTTCTTTGTTTTCCTTCCCTTGTATCATCTTTTTAAAAAGTTTATTTCTTTCAATATATTGTTATACATTTCATGAAAATAACTTACAGACTGAGTTCGTACTTCACGCCTTTGACAATTTTCTTTTTGCACTTTCGACATTTATTCGGAAATTTAGGAGCAGCGTCTG
Source organism: Tillus elongatus (assembly GCA_964006375.1). NCBI lineage: Eukaryota > Metazoa > Arthropoda > Insecta > Coleoptera > Cleridae > Tillus > Tillus elongatus. The sequence continues at coordinate 140,115,751 of OZ023268.1, read as the reverse complement.
ACAAAGCTACCACACCCGGCGCCATATTTTACATATATATATATATATATATATATATATATATATATATATATATATATATATATATATATATATATATATATATTTATACATCTATACAATTAATTTTTTAGATTTTTGAGTTGAGAATATTCTGAAACGGATGTAAGTGCAACCATTTTTTCGATAAGATTGAAAAAAAATTCCCCCTCCAATAATGTATTTTTTTTTTTACAAAGTCAGTAGAAAATTACAGTAGAAGAGCTAGTTCGTCGTTTTTTAAACGCATATCAAATACTTCCCTAATAAACCACAGTATGTAGTCAGTTACAGTCCCACCATAATCTATTTCTTATTCGCATTGTCCTTCTACACAATAAAAATATTTTATTGCCTATGTCGTGCATGCGTCTTATTAATATTAATACCTTAAGTATAGATAAACAATCCTATGCCACAACGGGCATTATGTGATACTTGGATATCGCTGTTCAATATGGAAGTCGTGTTGTTCTTGGGGAGGATGAAAACACAATTGTACGTTCAGTGAATAAATACTAATTTGGAATATCATATAAGACATTCAAAGAAAAGTCAATGGGAAAGGCCGGTAAGTTAAGTTTATCATAGTTACTTAGAAATTATTTACACGTGGCCACATTCCTACGTGCTACTGGAACGGTACCTGCAATGTTAATAGGATTGTGTGTGTGAAAAATGGTCTAGAGTTAAAGGAGTGATTGAACATATTTATAATTCAAATTTCCTGTCTTGTGAAACCATTTTTGCGAAAAAATTATTCCTCTCGCGCAATTTAAATATCGTTTTAGGATGTGATGGAACTGGTACACATATTTGGTGATTCGTTACACTCAACAACATACAGGAATCACTCGATTATGTCAAATTACAATTTATCATTACATTAAGATTTTTCCGTACAAGATTTTTTAGTAAATTTTCTTAAAAAAATTCACTAATGAGGAGATTTTGACTTTCGTATTTGAAAAAAAATTCTTCAAATTAGCACGGACTAGGCCCCTTAGGACACATATCCGGGGTTAGTTTCAATTTTGATTTGTATATATATATATATATATATATATATATATATATATATATATAAATATATATATAAATATATATATATAAATATATATATATATATATATATATATATATATATATATATATATATATATATATATATATATATATATATATATATATATATATATATATATATATATATATATATATATGGTGGCGCATTGAAGACGAAACACACCGATTTGCGCCCAAAGAATTTTTTTTTTAAGAAACGCTGAAATACGTTTTAATTTTAATATTGAGGGGGACATGTTTTGACATAAAACTCAACTTTGTCACATCAACCCCTTAAGGGTGGTGATAAAAACCCTTATATATAAAATAGGGAACATGGGTTAAGTGTTATATCATTTGAAAGCTCTTTCTTTTCTGAATTCAGCACACACATTTTTTTGGAAGTTTTATTAACTAGTTTAAAAATTATTCACAGTTGAAGTTGCAAAAACGCATTTCACTCATTCCGATAAGAAATGTGCTGATAGTCAATGTTTTGTTGGTTTGTAAACGAAAAATTGACTATCAGAACATTTCTTATCAGAATGAGAGAAATGCGGTTTATTATTTCAGTTTATCGGTCGGTTTGATACTTGATAATACTAGCGAAAATTAACTTCACAATGGTGTATTCTGTAGGAGAAAGAGTTGAAATAATTACTCTTTTCTTAAAAAACGATGACTATGCCAACCGTACCGCAAATTTGTCTAATGAACGACATCCGAACAGACATGTTAACAGAAAATACATTTTGGAGTTAGTTGCAAAGTTTCGACAAAGTGGTTCAGTAGCCAACAAAAAACGGGATCCTGAACGTAAATTTCCGGTTAGAAATGAGACTACTGAGATTGAAGTTTTAGGACAAATTGCTGCAGACCCAACTTTGAGCACGAGAAAATTGGCCACTGTTTCAAACATCAAAAGAAGAACTATTCAGCGAATATTGAAGCATCATAAATTTCACCCGTATAAAATTCATCTTGTACAACAACTGAATGAAGATGATTTTGATCGGCGGCTGGAGTTTTGTGAAGTTATGACTGCTAGAACCGCTGATAACGGGAACTTTCTGTTCAATATCTGTTTTTCAGACGAGTGTACGTTTTTTATTAAACTCTACAGTCAATCGTCATAATTGTCGTTATTGGGCAGATAATAGTCCAAGAAATTTTCACGAAGTCCACACTGAAACTCCACAGAAATTGAATGTCTGGACTGGCATTTTTAGAGGCCGTTTAATCGGACCGATTTTTCTTGATGGCAATTTGAGTGGCGAAACGTATTTGGAGTTACTAGAAGATTATTCTCTACTAATTTACATTGTTGAAAATGATAATCGCTATCAAGAAAATCAGTTATTGTTTCAACAAGATGGACCTGCTCCGCATTTTTCACAACGTGTTAGGGAGGTTTGGAAAAGAAAGTTTCCAGAGCAATGGATTGGGCGTAGAGTGGCCGCCTAGATCACCGGATTTAACTCCTTTAGACTTCTTTCTATGGGGCCATTTAAAGAGTAGAATTTACGAAACAGAACCGGAGTCTCTGGAAGAATTACGACGACGCATTGTTTAAGAATGCCGTCTAATAACTCCACAAATGTTCCAGAATGTCAGAGCTCCTTTTGAACAAAATTTGTACTTTTGTATGGTAGCTAGTAGTAAAAAATTTGAACACCTACTTCACTGAATACACATTTTTTAACGTTTGGTTTAGTTTGAAAACTTGACTAACTAGTTCATTTCTTATCACAATGAATGAAATACGTTCTTGCAACTCCAACTGTGATCTGTGAACTGGAGTCATAAGGCGGTGAGCTTGCTGACTCGCCACGGGCCTTCAAGGGCTACTTCAGCAGGTTTAACCTAAGGCCCAGAACGAGAGAATGTGCGTGCGGAAACGGAGAGCAGGAGACAGCAAGCCATGTGTAGGAAGACTACCCGATGGAAATTTGTAGGGCGGCAAGAGAAAATTTTGCGAGAAACCAGAACAGATTTGAGGGTTCCTACCCGTTCAAGGTAACTAGGTTCACCGAGAACGAGTAAATCAGGAATTTAAATGAATGGACCGCAGAAATAGAGCTGTAAGGGGAAACGCGAAGTGCAACCGAGGCAAACCGCGGAGAAAGAGAGGGTGCCGGATAGAGAAATGGATGATATTTAGGGAAAAGCGAGAGTGGAGTGAACAGTCGTATGAATATGAACAGGGTTCTGTGGTTTAAGGTTTTAAATTCCTTAATGATTTTTGAGAGTGGAGAGGCTGTAGGGGTTCCTTTGAGGGTGGCTTCGACCTGCCAGTGTAGGAGGATACCATGGCCTAAAGTCTTCGGACGGGAAGGCAGGAGCTTCGGCCCCAAAATCGTACACTGGTAGTTTTATTTTAAGGTATAGAGAGGCTCAGTGTGATACGTTCATGCGCACCCAAAATTCTCCTGGGGTCATATGGTCCCCTTTGTCAGCGAAACGATAGATAGGTCTAAAAAATGTTTCGTGGAATTGGGTTCTCCAAATAGCACTTTTTTGATGGTCGATATATAACCGATTTTTTGTACGAAAATTTGCTAAAAACTTACTGTCAAATGAAGATGATTTGACAATTTGTATCTTAGGAGCAGGCATGTGCTTCCCTGATTATTATTCACTTAAAAAATATATAATAATTTGCCACTTATTGTATTAATAGACATATCCATGACAGCTGTAATGGCGCCTTTTTACGTGGCATGTTGTAGGTAATGAAGTGTGCTCTTTAAGTAGTCTCTTCACGAATGAGTGACTTCAGTGGCACTTCAGTCCTCTGGTGCGAGTATCAAGATCAAATGGTAAAAGCAGCTTGAGAAAATATGACATTATAAACATGTGTGCGTCTACTATGTCTCACTGGAATACAAACTGTCATTTATCAAATGACGATATAAATGTGACACTTCATAAAACGCGGACTCGCGCTTTATTGTAATTCATAAGAAGTCAGGGCAGAACCGAATTAAAAACATTTGGCATTTAATCATGTAAACAAATATGATAACCTATTTTACAAGAGCTGTTTTCACAAGCTTTACGTCACAGCGGTTGTACCCTTTAAAATCGTACTTCTTCCCTCAAGTCATACCAAGCAATTATCTTTTACTTTTGAATTTGGAGAATCGGAGCCTCGGTGGTCCAGGGGTAAGAACCTGTGCCTCCGAACCGAAGGGTACTGGGTTCGATTCGCAGGGTTTTCCTTTTACTTTTTCAGTACAAACTGTAATAAATTAACATCAACCGAGGTTCTGGCATTGTATTTGAGCAATTTGAATATCTGCGCGTTCCGCCCTTCGGAGGGCGTAAATCCGTCGGTCCCGTGTCCATGCAATGTTAGACACGTTAAATATCCCTACCCTCACAGAAAGGCAGGGGTTCGGCAAAATTTCCAGGATAGTTAGGTGAAACTGTTCCCTGGTGTCGGTGATTGGCCGTAGTCGCGGAAATATGTCGACGTTAAAGTAAAAGAAAATAAATGTGGAGAATCCCGTATAAACTTGATAAAGTTAGTAGCAGCAGCAACAACAGGAGCAAAACTATGTGGAAGACCATTAACGAAGTAACAGGGAGGAATCTGAAATGTCAAACTAAATGCGCTGCCATAAATGCAGACCTTCCAGACCAGTTTGGCAATTTCTTCTCATCTGCTGCCCAAAATGCCTGCCGCGGTAGATATAACATTTGCTGGGAGATAACACCGCAAGTGAACACCCAATTCAAATTCTCGCCTGTAACACAATAGGATGTTCTGAACGCAGTAAATACCCTTAAATCATCTAGTTCTGAAGGCCGGATAAGTATGTTGCTTAAGCGCTGTAAGTTTGTTGTTTCTTTACCACATTCGCATATATATATATATATATATATATATATATATATATATATATATATATATATATATATATATATATACATATACATATGTGTATATACAGGCTGTCCCAAAAGTCGTAAATCAAACGTCACATGAAGATAGGCTAGTTCAAGCCCTTTCAGAAGAACCCTATACGATCTTATCAAAAAGTTTACGGTTTTCAAGGTATTGACAATTATATAAAAAAATGAAAATTGTTAAATTTTGAGGTATTTTGTCTCATGATATCAGGTCATTGGCTTTTATCAGATTTAAGGAGAAAAAATGGCTAGTTGAATATCCAAGGCTGAAATTGCATGAGTTAATTAGTCTGAAAGTGTAGTGGCGAAGAACAGTGGATGAAGAGAGAAGGAAAGTATACAGATGGAGATATGATCATTTTTTGCGATTTTTGTTTTTCTACGATCCTGAGAATATAGATTGTGAACTTGGTGGATGTTTATGTGCGAAAGGTGAAGACAGAAAGAGAGAGAGAAAGAAGGATGAGGGGAGAAAAATAAATGGAAATGAGAGAGGGAAATAGAGAAGAGAAGGAGAAAGGTTTGAGGAGTAGATGGAAAGAGAGTTTATTTTGGTGTGCATGTGTGGTTTCTGGAAATGAAGTTCTGGGTTTAAGTGATATTTATGAAAATTTTTTGTGCGGCTTTTATTCGGCTGGGATGCGGGTTAATAGGACAGTAAAGATGTTGGTGGAAAAAGTGTTGAGATCCCACGTACAGGTGATGGTACCTCTGTGGGAGTGATTTTCTATTTATCATGGGTTATATTATTTGATTAAGTCATATTGTTGTACTTTGTAAAGCGATTGATTGATAAATAAATTTATTATTATTATAAATATAAAAATTTAAACTGAGCCTGGATATAGGTTCTAGGGGCGCTAGTTGGCGCTCACTTGACGAAATTCTTTCAAATTTAAAGGTCGAGATCTCCCAATTAGTTAATTTTTTCGACGAGAATTCACTAAAAGTATTGTAAGATCCACTTCTTCCAGAGTGCAAATTCAAATTAGAAAATAACATTGTGAATTAACATTTTTGTACTGACCTATTATACTTTTTGAAGAGATTTAACTCTTCAAGAATTGGTAGGATTTGACAGTCATACATTTTAAACATATATAGGAACTGACGTGGAGACAAAGACAAGCACAGCTTTATTATTATACATAATAAATAAATAAAACTTACAATAAATATGAGTGCCTATAGTAAAATAGAATAAAAAAACATTCAAAAGTTTAATGCTCCTTTGTAGAACCTCGGTGGTTCAGGCGTAAGAACGTGTGCCTCTGAACCGAAGGGTACTGGGTTCGATCCCAGGGTACTCATTTCACTTTTTCTGTACAAACTGTAAAATTAACATCAACCGAGATTCTGGCATTGTATTTGAGCAAGTTGAATGTCTGCACGTTCCGCCCTTCGGAGGGGGCGTAAAGCCGTCGGTCCCGTGTCCATGTGATGTTGGGCACGTTAAAGATCCCTACCCTCCTTACAGAAAGGCAGGGGTTCAGGATATTGAGGTGAAACTGCTCCCTGGCGTCGGTGATTGGCCATAGTCGCGGAAATAGGCCGACGTTAAAGAAACAAAACACACACAATGCTCCTTTGTAATTTAATTAGTACGTCCCTGTTTAATGTTCTTGTTGCGTAAACACAAGAAGACATCTGCTAAGTATATCAAATACCATTGATTATTATTATTATTTTAACAATGTAGCTCGTTTGCATTTCTAATCTTTTAAAAACGGGTTTTTAGCATATCTCTTTGACAGTGACAAAGTTAGAATTAACATTTATCAAACATGTAAAAAAAGCTACAAAAATTATACATGTGTTGAGCATATTCATTTACTTTAAGTTTAATGAACTTGAAGGGAAAAGTAGTCACTGTTTTACTGAGAGAGTTGCTCATTTTAGGTAACCAAAAAGAGTTATTATTTTGCTGTTGTATTTCTGAGTGGCGACAAATTTCATAAAATGGTTTCCATAATTGCCCTGGGTTACGTTTCAGCGCTTACTACCAGTTCCAGTTAACACCACGCTTTGCATAGGTGGTGATATTCGAGAGCTTTACGATGCTGACATGAAAACATATTTTGCTTAAACGTCGCCGTGAAATAAAAAGCGTTCATCCCAGCTTTTAGTGAATTTTCTTTAAAAAAATCACTAATGAGGACATCCCGACTTTTGAAGTTTGATAAAAATTCTTCAAATGAGCGCAAATTAGGACACCTAGAACCCACATCTGGGGTCAGTTTCAATTTTTATAGTGGGCCGATTGTGATCAAATTTGGTGAGCACCTTTCTTTTGCTAGTGGCTTGGGTAAGTTCGTTAGCCAGGAAGATCGGCCCAGGTTTTCCCAGAAAATGTTGTGTTTTCTTTCGGAGAAATTTATATTTCCGGAGATAACAAAGTAAGGACAACCAGATCTACGCGTGTTTGTATTATAAATAGCGACCAACATATCAAAATTTAGGTCTGTAAGTTAAAAGACAAAAAAGTCAGGCATTAAAAAAAGGGGTTTTCCTCAAAACGTCAAATCGCGATTTGAAACGTCAATATTCGCAACATTTGGGCAAATAACCTGAAACAAATACCAATTATATAAAGAAAATGTCGCAAGAAGAGTGTTCTGCAAATCCTTAAATTTCAGCTCCAACCGTCATTGTCCGTCATTTTACTAAAATATTTACGGAAAATTCATTTCAAATAGACACTTTCTCTCATGCTTTGGCTGTAGGTTTAGTTAAGTTTATAGTTTAAGGGTCTTTAAGTTTTAGCAAATTTTCGTAGAAAAAATTCGTTAATGAGGAGGCCGCGACTTTTGAATTTGGAAAAGATTTCCTCAAATGAGCGCAAACTAGGCCCCCTAGAATCCATATCCGGGTTTACTTTCAGTTTTAATCTGTTTGCATATATACAAGATGACGCATTTCTACATTAAAGCTGAATATAATTGTTACCTATTATACAAGATACGAGAAAAATTTCACACGTTAATTATAGGGTGTCTTAAGCTGCATCTTATAAAAATATTTTGACAATCACAGGCTGGTCCATAAGTCGTTGGTGATCCCTACAATTTATTTTTTCCAACACCACTATATTTGGCATTTTTGCATTTTTTATCGAAATATGATGCGTTTCCGTAAGAAAAAAAAAATCGAGACGCAGTAAGTAGCTTTTGGTAGCGAATTTTCATTATGCCCTTCAAATTTCAATGACTCAATTTGCTATTAATCTAAGGTTTGTTGGCTAGGAAACCAGTTTTCTCGGAAACATTTTAAGTTTATTTTCGGAAAATTTTTGTACATTTTCAAACAATAAGTAATTTTGATAAAATATGGTAAATTGTTTCTACTATATAGGCTATACAGGTAACCAGATTGATGCCTGCTTACATTACATATTTGCTATTAAAAACATTTTAATGAAAATTCACTTCCATAACGCACTTGCTACGTCCAGACTTTTAAATATCTACTTTGCAAATCATTCTGTCAAAGTTTGTCTGCGGAGTCTTTTCAAAAATTGTTCATATATAAACGCTGCCTGAATTTTCAAGTTCTTTCATTAAATGACATACCAGAAAAGAAATTGAGTCATGTTGTACTCTCTATAAGTCATAATTTAGAAACTACTTTAGATTACGGAACCAAAAAAAACCTTTGACACCCCTGGGAAAATTACGAACTGTTTGACATAAAATCAAGATACTAACTCAGGAATTTATTCGAATATCCCTAACCACTTTCGCCCAAGATATTCTTGATGTTTCAGCAGATAGGTATCGTAATATTTGTTACAAAATTGCACGTTGTCTCGTAATAACCTGAACCTCTTTTTTTTTTCAACAACACACCACGAGGGCTTACAGCCTAAACACTATCGTACCGTGGGTGTTGATAAGGAGGCAAGAGGCAACTTGTTAATTCTGGACTTGAAGGTTTGGAGGTTAGAAGGAGAAGGAAAAACATGTGCCGGCAAGGAATTCCACAACTTGGAAGTCCTTGGGGCAAAAGAGCGGGCATAACAAGATGTTCTATGTCTGGTGACCTGGACAGTAAAAGGGTGCCTTCGCTCTGTTCCCCTGGTAGATCTGTTGGGGGCAGCAGGTGGAGGAACTATGGAAGAAAGCTCATCTGAGCATTGCCCGTGCAGATATTTATAAAAGAGAGAGAGAGAGAGATCACTAACGGCACGTCGGTGGGCAAGAGATGGCAGCCTTTTAGTGAGGGTAGGGTCACCGATCAGACGTATAGCTCTCTTTTGAATGGACTCCAGGATAGCGAATGTAGAAGCGGCAGGATGTGGGAGCAGTATTCGAGATTTGGCCTTATTTGTGAAGTATATAAGGTATAGAGATTAGCTGGTGAAAAGTATTTACGAGCCCGGAAGAGGAAACCTAATTTCTTAGCAGCCGCTTCTGCAATTGATGTGAAATGTTGGTGCCAATTGAGATATTGATCCACAGAAATGCCAACAAGAGAAAAGGACTCATTAGTTTGAATAACTTGGTTGTTAATTTTGATGGGTCTAGGGCTGGTGTATCTCTTATGAAAAAGAAAGCAAGACTGAGATTTGGTGGGGTTGAATTGTACAAGATTTCTACTTTTCCAGTCTAATATGTTTTGGAGATCCACGGAGACAGAACCCTCCATGAGTCTGCGATCCTCATCTAATTAGGCTAAAGAGACAGGCTTAAAATATTGTATATTTGAGTGGAGGGTGCTGTCGTCCGCGTAACTGTGAACTGGGTTGGATGTGCTAGAGAGGAGGTCATTGATGTGGAGAAGAAACAAAGTAGGGGCTAAAGCTGAACCTTGAGGAACTCCTGCATTAATTGGATACAGTTTGGAGGAATGGTCATCCACGACAACAGAAACGCTCCGGCTGTAGAGGAGATTTGCTGTCCAGGTACAGAGTTTTGGTGGTAGGCTATAGGGCGGAGTTTATTAAGCAGCACTGCGTGCCAGACCTGGTCGAATGCTTTGGATATGTCTAGAGCGACAATCTGGGATTCACCGTGTAGTTCCATAGACTTGTTCCAAGAATGGGTGACAAAGGAAAGGAGGTCGGCAGTCGATCTGCGCTGACGGAAACCATACTGCCTGTCGTGGATTAGACAGTGTTTTTCAAGAAATTTCAGTAATTCCGTGTTTATATACTTTTCAATCACTTTAGAGACGAGTGAAAGGAGATAAATAGGCCTGTAGTTGCTACGAAGCGGTTTGGATCCTTTCTTGGGGATGGTGTAAAGTAAATTATTTGGTACCGGCTGTTTGATTGGCGGCTAAAAAGATTTTAGGACTTCTGAAACGCCCGTTAGAGACAGATATAGCATCAAGTAAATGTACCATGTTTCAAAGCGAATTTCCCTAGAATCGTTAATTCTAGTAAAGAAAAATCTTGCAACCATGTTAAAATTTATAAAACATACTTCTAGTTCCTCAAAATATTAATACGCATTAACATTTTTTCACTTAAATAGATCAAAGGGACTAAAGTAACTTTCTTATTAAAGAAATTTGGTAGCTACTGCTGGCAATATCCACACGTTCACAAATCACGCTGATATAAACAAACAGTGATAAATTTATGATGTTTACACTTTAAACGGCTTTTTTAGCATTTCTCTTTGGAAGGGTCTCAGTGCGTTGGAGGCCGTGAAGCGGCAGATCTTTTGAAGATCAAAAGAACCGAACGGCGTTCTGCTGTGTGTGCTGGCGTTGGTGGAATGAATGCATGGCTAACTAAAAAATCCAGTATGAGGTTCACTTATTTTGCCTGCAGGTGAAATAATATACACATGAGAATGTATAAATGGCTTAAATAAACCCATAGTCCAGAAGTAAGAGTATATTATGTCAGTTCCATGAGAAAGTGGAATGCATCTTTTAAAACAATGTCATATTTAGTTGATTATGACAATCTAGCTAAATAGCTAGTGCATTCCTTGTTATTTGCAAAGTGGGTAATTACTCAAGAGGTGGACAAGTGGTAAGTGTACTTTAGAGACGTAAATTTTGTTTACGTCGGTCTATTTTGGCGACTATTGCCAATCACCGACGACAGTAGGCAGTTTCACCTCACTATCTTAGCGATTTTGCCGAACCCCTGTCTTTCTGTAAGTAGGGTAGGTATCTTTAACGTGTCCAACAACGCATGGACACGGGACCGATGACTTATGCCTTCTACGAAGGGCGGAACGTGCATACATTTAACCCATTAATGCCCAGAACTACTTTTTATTTGAAAAAAAAAAAATCTCCCTAGAAACCGTTTAATATAGTGCTGTTGTCTTTAAAATAAGTCACGAAAAAAATATACATGTCAACGTATTTGACACTTGATGTGGGTCATCAACGACCCCTTGGGCTCTATAAGATAGGGTTGTGGACATTAAAATTCTGTTAGTTTTTATCAAATGTATTGAAAAAGTTACATGTAAATGCTTTTTATATGTATTTTATCATATCAACGACAGGCTTATTTGTGATATTCTAAAAAGCAATCATGCATAGTCACCTGTGGGTCCGGGGACTAACTAAAAGAGCAGGCCCAAGGTAACTCCTGCCTGTCGTACGAGGCGACTAATTGGAGTCAAGCAGGTGGTAGTTGACTTTTCCTTTACGTGACAGTAAAGTATTTTTTCACGCCCAAGGAGGTACCACCCCTTACATCAAGGGGCCGTTGAAGTCTCAACGGATGTTTCCGGTTCTGGTGTATGAGTCGGTTTCCCTTATAAACAAAAATGATGATAGATCCTCCATGTACAAAAGATTCCGGAGATAAAATACCCCTCCATTCGGATCTCTGGGTGAGAGGTCTCTTTAATAAGTGGCCTAAATTCTAACCTGAATTCCGTCCACCATTTCCTCCAGGCTAGTAGGCCCCAACTCCTCTACCTCGACGAAACCCAAATCAGTGCCAAAACAGCCACTAATCACCTTAATTTCCCGGAGTATGAGCTCCTTGCGTCTTTTAGATTGCCTGGAGGCGTCTGCGCATATATCCGTAGCAATCTCCCCTGTACCAGACTCCCCAATTTAGAAGCTGAAAGAAAAGACATACTTTGGATGAAACTCTGCTCGTATCCCAACACACAGCTCAAATCCCTTGGATCTCCTTCTTACTACAAAACCAGAATGCTATAAGACACAGTCACCGCCCTCCTTGGTCGCTCAGACCACGGCATGGTCACTGCTTCCTGCGCAATGCAACCCGAGATCACACAGTCATTACACCCACGTATCGTTTGGTACTACAACTCCGCGAACTGGGACGAAATGCGGGATTACTTTTCCTCATTTCCATGGGCGTCTGTCTGCTTCTCTCATCCTGACCCCTCCAAAATCTTACAAAACGTCACCGAAACTATCCAAGCTGGCATGGAATTATTTATTCCACGTACACAGAAAACCTCTTCAGCCACTAAAAAGCCCTTGTTCTCTAAATCCTGTGACAAGGCCAGACTTGAAAAGGTCAAAGCTCACAAAACGCTTCTACACAATCCCAGTCAAAAAAACCGTCAAGCCTTTAACGACGCAAGAAAGCGCTATGTCCACATTCTTTCTGAGGCAAAAAACTCGTTTAATAACCACATCAAAAACAGAGTTCTCTCAAGCTCCAACGGCAGCAAACCCTTCTGGACTCTTGCTACATTTATTGGGAATAATTTCTGCAAGAGCACGTTCCCACCTCTTTTTTCAGGGGATGAAATTGTACGCTCTGGGCAAGGCTGAACTTCTTGCCTTGTTGTTCGCCGGCAATTTTACTCTAAACCGACCTGCAAATGTTCAACCACCAACAGTCCCCAATGTCGCCCATAAAATGACGGATATCATTTTCAAAATTAAAAAGGTACGAAAGATGCTCTCTTCTCGTAATACCAGGAAAGCCTCTGGCCTTAACGAGATCCCAGCAATTGTTCCCAAAAAATGCGCACCAGAACTTGCTCCTGTCCTGACTCGCCTGTTTCAGACATCTTACATTAGAGGCATATTCCCTAGTAACTGGAAAACTGCTCGACTACAACCCGTCCCCAAGAAAGGATCCAAAGCACTTCCTAGCAACTACAGGCCTATTTCTCCCCTTTCAGTCGTCTCTAAAGTGATGGAAAAGTATATAAACACTGAATTACTAACATTTCTTGAAAAACACAGTGTAATCTACGACAGGCAGCATGGATTCCGTCAGCGCAGATCAACTGCGGACCTCCTTTCCTTTGTCGCCCATTCTTGGAACAAGTCTATGGAATTATACGGTGAATCCCAGATTGTCGCTCTAGACATATCCAAAGCATTTGACCAGGTCTGGCATGCAGCGCTGATTAATAAACTTCCGGCCTATGGCCTACCACCAAACCTCTGTACCTGGACAGCAAATTTCCTCTCCAACCGGAGCATTTATGTTGTCGTGGATGGCCATTCCGCTAAACTGTATCCAATTAATGCAGGAGTTCCTCAAGGTTTAGCTTTAGCCCCTACTTTGCCTCTTCTCCACATCAATGCCCTCTTCTCTAGCACATCCAACCCAGTTCACAGTTACGCGGACGACAGCACCCTCCTCTCACATATACAATATTCTAAGCCTGTCTCTTTAGCCCAATTAGATTAGGATCGCAGACTCGTGGAGGGTTCTGTCTCCGTGAATCTCCAAAAAATATTAGACTGGGGAAGTAGAAATTTTGTACAATTCAACCCCACCAAATCTCATTCATGCTTTCTAACCAAATCTACACGTGTTTGTATTATAAATAGCGACCAACGTACTAAAATTCAGGTCTGTAAGTTAAAAGACAAAAAAGTTAGGCATCGGGGTTTTCCTCAAAACGTCAAATCGCGATTTGGAACGTCAATATTCGCAACATTTAGGCAAATAATCTGAAAAAAATACGAATTATGTAAAGAAAATGACGCAAGATTATTATTATTATTATTATTATTATTATTATTATTATTATTATTATTATTATTATTAAAAGCTCATAAACTGCATTCGGTGTGCATTAAAAAGTCCAAGATATTCAATACAAGCGTCATATATCTCACTTAGTGCGTAGACTGTACAGTAAATTATCAATTAACAGCCACATTGAAAGCACTTGTGTGATCATCGTATGTAGGAAAACAAAAAAGAATAAATTAATAGTTTAACCTCTTGTTTTAAGCCCAGGATAAACGCCCGGATGCAGATATATGAGTCAAGTTGGACATAAATTGCCGGCCGCTGACAACACTCTGTAAATGTCAGAGTTCTGGAACGGAAAACAATATAAAGACGCTTTTGTAGTCATTGGATTGATTTGTATGGCAGATGCAAGAAGCCTAAAGACTTAATTCTGTTTTTATAGGATGTCTTGTCAACTAGGAATAGATTGGGTTCCAACAACGAAAACTAGCGCGGCGTATATTCGCCCTTATAAATGTAATTGCCTACAGTTTTACCTCACGTGAACTTTTTGTGATTTGTAGACATATAATTCAAGAGTCATTATTTTTAATAACTAGTAAATCTAGAAAACATAGTTTAGTGCTTAAATTTTGTTAAATGTTGCACTTGTATTTTGCTAATAGAAATTTTAGGCCTCCATTTAAAAAAGGAAGGTACTTACCAAATTTGATCAAAATTGGCCCATTAATTTTTGAGTTATCAATGTGATACATACATACATACATACATACATGTGCGATTTTGAATTTCTAAGAAGTTCGAGGCAACATATTTGCTTGGGTTCGTTCACAGTTCGGTTCGAACATAACGTGTGTTCGCACACCTCTAATGGGAGGTGAAAAATATATATATTCGTTTTTGACAAAATGTAGACTTAAACTCAATTCATAAAAGCTAAAAAATTTTAAACTTTATCAGATTCGGCACACAAAAGTTGTAAAAATAAAATACTACAATTCAAACAAGTTTGGCGTTGATAGTATTTTTCTAGTACTCTGCAGAAATAAAGTCCTCTTGAATTCCCTCATAAGTGAGGAAGAAATCGCTTCAATTTTGTGAGCAGGATGTCACCTTTTTTGTTCGGCCATCATCACCCAAATGTGCCACTTTACTCCCACAGAGAAAAAAAATAGATTCAGCTTTCACCCGTTTGTCAATTTTTATGACTTGCCCTGGATAATATAGTCTTGCTCGGGGGGCATTTTTCTTCACTTACCTAAAAAAATATCCCGAAACAAGCTTTCAATTAACAAGGGTACAGAATAAGGAAGACTTAGGTGGTTTCTCTGCGTATGTTGGTTCTTTGAAAAAGAAATGAATACTGAATTTTCCTCCTCACCTGTCATTCCATCCTCTGAATCAAGTGGTGGAAGCAAAGCATTGCTCAAAGTTTTTCTTGTTCTTCCAGTATCTTGGATTAAAATGTCCTATTTAGTAACTATGTTCTTCATTTTGTCAGCTTTACTGGATTGCAAATAAGAAAATTAGTATTTGGCATCAAAACTATATCAAAAGAGATACTGCGTCTTTAATAAGTCGTTTTTTTTTTTTCTTACAATCTGGCAGTGCATCCATTTTGAACATTTCATTTGGAAGGGGCTTATGACCATGCAAATGGAAAGTTTTTGATAAGTAAACTAAATTATTACATGCAGCAAATTTTATTTATTAGGTACAATTAGTTACTTTGGATTTTATATTGTTTATCTAAAAAATAGGAATGAAAACTTACCTGTACTTTTGACATGATGTACATTTCAATGAACACCAGACAAATGCCACATTTGATACTTAATGTCACCAGTAGATTGCACCACAAGGGACAGATTTATGTAAAGCTTCATTTAGAAGAATACCTAGGGGAAAGAATCATGTCTTGTCTAGTTTAGGAGATAAATATATGCAATTAAACCCGAATGTATGATTCTAGTGACTGATATATTTTCCATAACAAATCAAGGCTGCATCAGTTCCCCTGAAACATCATGGCAGCTAGCGTTTTCATGTCGTTTCAAATAATTTAATGACATTTTATTTTAATAAAATAAAATTAAAAGTGGATCATTACTGCGATATATTTCTAAGTCAAATACGCTATCCCATTATTTAACATGCTAGCAGCATTGTCCGTGGTTTTCCAATAGAGTGGTGTGTGCTACATATCTTTTTAGGATATGCTAATTAGAGGTGTGCGAAGCTTCGTAATTTTGAACCGAACCTTCCATTCGAAAAATTGTAGGTGCCAGCAATTTCAAACTAGTTCGAAGATCGAAATAAGTAATTTTCCAAAGTAGCTTGAAGTTCGTTGTTCAAAAATACTTCACAACTGAACATTACAGGCATTGAAAGCTGCCAAAGGTAGCGATTTTGTAACCCAGTAGCAGCCCCGTTAACTCAGGAGTGGCGCTTTAAACTCTGTATCGGCTCCGTAGAGTCAGTAGCGTAATTTGAAGAGATTTCACTAATGCGTATTTTTTTCCGTTGGTGGGACACGTCGAGCCAGTTAACAATCAGAGACTTTTTTTACATGTTCTACCACCCCAACGCCTTCTTTGGTTACAACATTATGATGGCAATGTTCAAAAGCGATTGGTAATATAATTTTTCAGAATTTATGACGATAATTGCAAATTTCCTTCTGGAAATACTAAGTTGAACATGCTTTATTTCACAATGAGCCACAACAAAATTAAATATTCTCAATCACTACACAGTTTAAATTTCAAGCGGTTATTATCTTATTATACTATCATGGTCAAGTTCAACCACTTCAATCTACAAGACTGTTAAAACAGCCTAGATAATACCAAACGTCAAAAAGTATATATCATTGAGCCCAGGTATAGATCTGGAAATCTAAAAAAAGTCTTCAATATACCTTTTTGTGTTTTTGATTCAAAGTTGACCTATCTTAACAACAAACATCAGCACGGGAAGGCACTTTTACGCAATCACCCTGCAAATTTTGTCTAACCGTTGTCTTTTGCAAATAGAATAGATATCTTCTACATACCACATTGTAACGAGGCCTGACTTACGGGGTGAATTATTCAGTGGAACAGATCAACGGATTTACGGGAACGGTCCCGGGCGCTAGATTGTGAAAGGGTTTACTCCCTGCGAGGATGTCTGCAACCTCGTCACAAGGCTCTGGCCACGGTTGTAGTCAGAGGGCCTGGATAGCTCTGTGGAGAGGGTCCGGTAGCCTATGATATAACAGGCCGTGTAGATACCTCTGAGGTTGCAGGCTTTAATCGCTCCTCCGGTATTTCCCTGACCTTCCAAAAGTCTGTATAGGTGTAGCAGATTTATTTGCGGTTATAATATAGACTGAATATACTTCCCACACTATTTATTACCTCATGATACGTTACAATTCACTGATATTTTTACAATCTGGATGGTACTTATCACGTTAATTTATCCTAAAACAAATTATATCACTGATGACGAGCCAACAAAATTAATTATTCCTCACGGAGAAGAAATACGGAAGACACACGGGTGGACACTCCGAGTGCTGTGGTTTACGACTTGTGGATGCAGCCGTTAAGTGGGTCGATTGGAGAAACACTCCTCAAATAACTAAATGGCGTCTATCCGTCGAAGTCGGTACCGTGAGATCAAACGTCAGGGCGTCGATAGGGAACGGGAAGGATTATAGGGGAACACCCTGTGGAAGGTTATTGTCACGTACTAACTCGACCTACGCCTGCTTGTGTACTTACAGCGTCCAGACCAGAGTCGAATCAGAACGGTCGTACGTAATACACTCGAAAGATCTGTATTAGCTACAGCATCACCCTCTGAATGTTTTACGAAACGCCAACAATAATAGGATATGGTAACAAAAGGAAATTACGCTAGATCCCACGATCTCGACGTCACCGGAGGGACACATGGTACTAAGAAACTATCCGAAAATACGCTATATATAAATAAAATAAGAAAAACTTAAAAGGTTCTTACCTAGACTATATTCGGAAGAATTATGACCTGACCTGACCTGATATATATATATATATATATATATATATATATATATATATATATATATATATATATATATATATATATATATATATATATATATATATATAAACATAGAAAAATTGTAGTTTGCCCCCCAACAAACTGTGGGTGGAAACCATAAAGAAAATGTATAAACTGATACCAGAATAAGAAGATTATTAGTTGGTTATAGTCGTCCTGATTTTGTGAAACCTCCTTTGGTTTCATCACTTCTTATCTGATCCACAATTGTGACATACTTTCGTGTATACAGTGTGTCCCAAAATGGATGGGAATGTGTTGCTATCTCAGTTATTATTAAAGATAGGGAGACGGTTGGGATTCTATTTCATCCACATCATCATGCTGTGACACGGAGATATTATGAAGCACTACATATACAATCTTTTTTTTTTGTTGAAAATGCTGTATCTTAACTGAAAGGTATTCATTTAAGATATTGTGAAATCTTTATATATATATATAATATATATATATATATATATATATATATATATATATATATATATATATATATATATATGTAGATAAGTGTTTAGACAAAATGGATTGTTTTCTAGCTTTCGCTTGCGGACAAGAGTTTTGATAAAAATGTAATAGTGTGTGTAAAGAGAATAAGCTTTCTTACATTTACGTCATTGCACTTTTTTTTGGAATTTGAGTTATTTTAAAGTAAGTAAAATATCATCAAGATAACGTACTTGCAGTGTTATCACTTTTCTCTAATGTAAGATAACGATATAAATTTCTAACGTTTTAAGAGAAGAAACCAATTTTTTAATAAGGAATTTTAAGGCAACATTAACTTTGATACACTGCTCAAAATACATTACTATTAATTAACGAACAGCATGGCCTAAATATAGTAATTATATTTTCTAAAAACTAAACCGTTAAGGAGTTACGAAAAGTGATTAACGTTGATAATTACCATTTATACTAATATTTTTATAGGATTGAAATTTATCAGTGAGCTCGAATAGTGTGGAACCCACTGTCGAGTAGGAAGTACAAATGTGATATCCCATATCAAGCATGTGTGTGGTATTAATTGTGATGAGATACAACCACATACAGATCGTAAACAAATGTTGATTAAATTCGTTGTAAATAACACCAAACATTTATATAAATAAGAAACTTGATACACCCCACGACAGATAACTGGCGATAGATATAAATAAAGTAAATTTAACTTGTCATACTTACATGTCTTAAGATTAAATTAGATATAATGTTTTATCTCTTAGGCCGTTGTGTTGTTATTACCAATTTCAGACAAATGAAACATTCTTTATTATGATAAGGTGTGCTAAAAGAGCTTTATGGCATGGGCATAAGAGGGAAGGCTCAAAGTTGGATTAAATATCATCTATCTAGCCGCTTCTTCTTTATTGATGTTGAGGGCTATTTAATACCACAAAATTCCTATCAGTGTTGGGGTACCACAGGAATGCGGTCTGGCTCCCATGCTCTTTTTGGTGTATTTTCTGAGATTGAATATACTATGAGGTAGCGAACTGAATAATGTTGTACACAGATGATAATAATATGCTTCAGTGTGATAATTTGGTTTCTGAACATGCCAGCAAGGCTAATGAGTTGTTGGTGCAATTTTGCGCCCTGCTGAGTCTATCCCTATTATGCCAAATAGCTCAGTTATCCAGGCGAGCACCGGTAGAGGCCGAAGTATGAGATCGCGTGTTCGAGTCCCGTATTCAGATAGTCGGTTTTTTCACTTGGACGTAAACAACCGGCTTCTGATAGGTTATGGGTAATAAATGGTGCTTTTCTCTTTCTTTCAGCAAGCTATCTTCTTACATCACATAATTTTTCTTCAGGTCTACATTTAAAAAGCTTTTACCTTCTTTATGTCCTGCGTAGTCAAAGTACAAGTTTCTGCCCCATATACTACCACACTACCATACTTCATACGTACGACCTGATGTATATATCTCTACCATCATCCGTAGTAATACTTCCAAGGTACGTAAACATTTCTACTTGTTCAAGTTGTTTGGATAAGTTTTCTGCAGATAGTTTAGTCAAACAAAGTAAAATAGCGGTGCAAGTAGAAATCTAAAACTGAAACCCCCTGCTAATATCTTCCTGGTGTTGCAATTTTGCAACAGCTCTATTTTTCCAATAAATAGTATTCGGCAAATTTTATGTTTTAATTGAAATAATGTCCATCTAACCTTAAAAATAATCTGTAAGTGGTGTTAGTAACATTTGAAAAAACTTGGGAATACAGGCTTATAAATTTTGAAAATATTTGGGCAAAACCGGATAAGAAAAATGTTTTGCAATATTAGTTTTCCACAACCTGCACAATTTTAGAATCTTTGTTTAAAGATCATTAGTTTTGACGTTTCAAATCGTCACTTGACGTTTTAGGTATAACAACCATAATACCTTTAATATTTTGTGGTATTTCTTTTTGCATAAAAAAACTTGATCATTATCTGTTATATTCAATGTTTTTTATTAACCACATATAATATTTTGGTCTTGAGCCATTTTTTTAACGTCCAGTGTGACCTGTATTTTTCTCTGTAAATGCGCATAACTTTTCAACCTATGGATGTTATATAGGATCAACCTGCGTACCAAATTTGGTTACAATAGCTTTGTTATTCGCTCAGTGAAGATTGTAACTTTTGATGGGCACTGATAAGTACACTTGGACAAATCCAAATCACCACAACACATTTTTTAAAGACCTGACGATCGTTTCACTAACAAAGTTAGCGTCACCAAAATTCTATAACTTTGTTAGTGAAACGATCGTCAGGCTTTTAGTAAATTTTCTTTAAAAAATTCACTGATGAGGAGATCGCGACTTTTGAATTTTGCAAACATTTCTTCAAATGAGCGCAAACCTGAACCCCTAGAACCCATATTCCGGGTCAGTGTCAATGTATATGTATATATATATATATATATATATATATATATATATATATATATATATATATATATATATATATATATATATATATATATATGTATCAAACCGATAATTGAAAAAATAATGGGCCGATTTCGATCAAATTTGGTGAGTACCTTCCCTTTGCAAGTGGCTTGGATAAGTTCGTTAGCCAGGAAAATCGGATTGGTTTTTCTCGGAAAATTTTGTGCTTTCTTTCGGAAATTTTTTATATCACCGGAAATAAAACTTACGGCCCACCAAATTTGGTACGCGGGCTTATATTATTAAAATTAAATTACGTACCAAAATTAATCTCTGTAAGTTAAAAGAAAAATTATTATGGGCATTTAAAGGGGAAAAATGGATATTTCCTCAAAACGTCAAAGTTGCGATATAAAACGTCAAAATTGGCAACATTTAGGCAAAGAACCTGAAGCTAATACGGGTTATGTAAAGAAAATGTCGCAAGAAGATCGTTTTACAAATCCCGACGTCTCAGCTTCAATGGTCATTATCCTTCCTTTTACTAAAATATTTTTCAGAAAATTCATTTCAACTAAACCCTTTCTCTGATGCTTTGGCAGTATTCAACTGTAGAGTTTATCGTTTAATGGTATATAGTTTTTGTCGAATATTCGCAAAAAAAGAATAAAGCTCAATATATCCGTTATTAGGCAAGATACGAAAAAAAATTAATTAATTATAGGGTGTCTTAAGCTAATCTTAAAAAAATATGTCTACAATCACATAAGTCGTTGATGATACAAAGTTTTTTTTCCGAACACGCCTTTTTTGGCATTTTCATCGAAATATAATGCATGTTTGTAAGAAAAGAAATTCGGGACACAGCAAGTGCGTTATGATAGCGAATTTTCCTTGAATGCTTCAAATTTGAATAGCTTAATTTGCTATTAACCTATAAGGTTCGTAGGCCTAGAAACCAGATTTTAAGTTTACTATCGGAAATGTTTGTACATTTTAAAACAATAAAGTTATTTTGATGAAACTTAGCACATCGATTCTACTATATAAGTTATACAGGTAACCAAATTTGATGATTGCTTTCTTAGTTCCAAAGATGCAAAAAAAAATCCTGGAAAACTCAGTCAAATCTTCCTTACTAAAGGAACACGTGTGTCAAATTTCATAAAAATCAGGCTGTTATTATTGAGTTAGATTTTCAGCTTAGTGTTTCCTGGAAAAACCAACCTGATATTTTTCTATGCAAATTAATGAATGAAATGATAGTCTTATAAAAGTTTTGCAAATCAATCTACTTTCAGTAGTATTTTGTATCTGAATTTAGAAGCTAGCTATTGCTGTGTAGGTCAGAATACAGGGAAACTAAAATATGCAGACAAGTTTACGATTAGTGCAACCAATTTGAATACGTTAGACTCCATTTGTAAATGCAGATGAAGTATAACACCAACGATAAACTCTATTTATACGACACTGCAAGTCCGCATTTCTTACTATTGTCGCCGTAACCTTCCCGTTTTCATTTGTATTCCAAATCATTTTGCAAATAAGTTATTGTTGTGATATAGGTACGAATATTTAAACTGTGATGCACTTTGTTCGCCAATTTCATCCATATACAATATAATCCAAATTTAACGACGAGTCAAGGGACCAACAATAATATCTCGTAAAAACCGGATCTCTATATATATCAGAACTAAGAAGTAACTACAAAAAAATGTAGGTATGTACATACCTATATGAAAATGTACAAACCGGGCTACTCGCCTACAAACTTTTCCATCAATATTAAAATTGGATTGACTGTTGGTTTGGATATCCGAATACTATGGTTTCAGCTAGACGGAGACACCTCCCACATTGGTAAGGAGTATAGTCGTGGAAATTCAAAATTTGGGAATTACACGAGGCCGGCACGGTCACCGGATCTATCAGCTTGTGATTTTTTATGAGGCTACCTAAATATTCGCTAATCGACATCGGACTTTGGAACAACTTAAGTAAAATATTCGAACAGAGATTAACGCAATCCCAACTGAAATGTTGTAGCGAGTGATGCATAACTTTCGTGCTAGACTTCAGGAGTGCCAGCAGAGAGGTGGTGGTCATTTGATTAATGTAATATTTGGGAAATACAATTGCCCTATTTACTCAATAACTTTTTGTTGCCTTTTAGGGAATTTTCATTAAAAAAATTCACTAATAGAGAGGTATCGATGATGAGACTTCTGGAAAATTTCTTCAAATAAGCACGAAGCACGAATTAAGGCCCCTAGACCCAAATCCAAGGTCAGTTAAAAGGTTTACATATATATATATATATATATATATATATATATATATATATATATATATATATATATATATATATATATATATATATATATACGTATGTATGTATATGTAACCGATAACTCAAAAAATACTTCACCAATCGAAACCAAATTTGGCATTTCCCTTCATTTTGTTAATAGCTTGGATGAGTTCGTTAGACAGTTTTGACACACACATACTCACAAAAAATGGAAAAAAATTGCTTGAACACGCAATAAATTTTTAATTACTAAAAATATTAAAGTAAAACTTGACAAGCACGTACACATTGTACAAGTTGTCCTACCTACCAAACTTGAGCTCAATTGGTTCAGTAGATCTTGAGTTATAACTAGTTTGTGGGACGATGTAATTTGCTGACCAAAATAAATGTTGCCGACTGAGGCTTTAATCTTCAAGGATTTCTTTGATATTTCATATTTTATATCCTAATGTTGATGTCTTCCTACTACCGACGTTTCACAAAAAAATCTTAATGTTCAAGGGTAGTTTACTCTTGAGGTTTTTTCGTTTTTTAGTGCGACCAGAAAAAGTATCAATGCGACCAAGCTATAAATTTACACAGAATCACTGCTGGTAACTGTCTTTCCGCTACCAAAGTTTCACAAAAAAATATTCATATTTAAGGGTAGTTTACTCTTGGGGTTTTTTCAATTTTTTAGTGCGACCAGAAAAAGTATAAATGCGACCAAGCTATTAATTTACACAGAATCACTGCTGGTAACTATCTTTCCGATACCAAAGTTTCACAAAAAAATATTCATATTTAAGGGTAGTTTACTCTTGGGGTTTTTTCAATTTTTTAGTGCGACCAGAAAAAGTATAAATGCGACCAAGCTATAAATTTACACAGAATCACTGCTGGTAACTATCTTTCCGCTACCAAAGTTTCACAAAAAAATATTCATATTTAAGGGTAGTTTACTCTTGGGGTTTTTTCAATTTTTTAGTGCGACCAGAAAAAGTATAAATGCGACCAAGCTATAAATTTACACAGAATCACTACTGGTAACTGTCTTTCCGCTACCAAAGTTTCACAGAAAAATATTCATATTTAAGGGTAGTTTACTCTTGGGGTTTTATCAATTTTTTAGTGCGACCAGAAAAAGTATAAATGCGACCAAGCTATAAATTTACACAGAATCACTGCTGCTAACTATTTTTACGCTACCAAAGTTTCACAAAAAAATATTCATATTTAAGGGTAGTTTACTCTTAAGGTTTTTTTGTTTTTTAGTGCGACCAGAAAAAGTATGAATGCGACCAAGCTATAAATTTACACAGAATCACTGCTGGTAACTATTTTTACGCTACCAAAGTTTCACAAAAAATATTCATATTTAAGGGTAGTTTACTCTTAAGGTTTTTTCGTTTTTTAGTGCGACCAGAAAAAGTATGAATGCGACCAAGCTATAAATTTACACAGAATCACTACTGGTAACTGTCTTTCCGCTACCAAAGTTTCACAGAAAAATATTCATATTTAAGGGTAGTTTACTCTTGGGGTTTTATCAATTTTTTAGTGCGACCAGAAAAAGTATAAATGCGACCAAGCTATAAATTTACACAGAATCACTGCTGCTAACTATTTTTACGCTACCAAAGTTTCACAAAAAAAATATTCATATTTAAGGGTAGTTTACTCTTGAGGTTTTTTCAATTTTTTAGTGCGACCAGAAAAAGTATAAATGCGACCAAGCTATAAATTTACACAGAATCACTACTGGTAACTGTCTTTCCGCTACCAAAGTTTCACAGAAAAATATTCATATTTAAGGGTAGTTTACTCTTGGGGTTTTATCAATTTTTTAGTGCGACCAGAAAAAGTATAAATGCGACCAAGCTATAAATTTACACAGAATCACTGCTGCTAACTATTTTTACGCTACCAAAGTTTCACAAAAAAATATTCATATTTAAGGGTAGTTTACTCTTAAGGTTTTTTCGTTTTTTAGTGCGACCAGAAAAAGTATGAATGCGACCAAGCTATAAATTTACACAGAATCACCGCTGGTAACTATTTTTACGCTACCAAAGTTTCACAAAAAATATTCATATTTAAGGGTAGTTTACTCTTAAGGTTTTTTCGTTTTTTAGTGCGACCAGAAAAAGTATGAATGCGACCAAGCTATAAATTTACACAGAATCACTGCTGGTAACTATTTTTACGCTACCAAAGTTTCACAAAAAATATTCATAATTAAGGGTAGTTTACTCTTAAGGTTTTTTCGTTTTTTAGTGCGACCAGAAAAAGTATGAATGCGACCAAGCTATAAATTTACACAGAATCACCGCTGGTAACTATTTTTACGCTACCAAAGTTTCACAAAAAATATTCATATTTAAGGGTAGTTTACTCTTAAGGTTTTTTCGTTTTTTAGTGCGACCAGAAAAAGTATTAATGCGACCAAGCTATAAATTTATACAAAATGATTGCCGGTAACTATCTTTCCGCTACCAAAGTTTCACCAAAAAAATATTCATATATAGGGGTAGTTTACTTTTGAAGTTTTTTCACTTTTTAGTGCGACCAGAGAAAGTATGAATGCAACCAAGCTATAAATTTACACAGAATTATTGCTGGTAACTATCTTTTCGCTACCAAAGTTTCAGAAAAAAGTATTCATATTTAAGGGTAGTTTACTCTTGAGGGTTTTTCATTATTTAGTGCGACCAGAAAAAGTATATATGCGGCCAAGCTCTAAATTTACACATAATCATTGCTGGTAAGTGTCTTTTCGCTGCTAAAGTTAAATAAAAATATTCATATTTAAGGGTAGTTTACGCTTGAAGTTTTTTAAGTTTTTAGTGCGACCAGAAACAGTATGAATGCGACCAAGCTATACATTTACACATAATCAATGCTGGTAACTACTAGCTTGCTACCAAAAGTGTACTGAAAAATAAATTTAGGGGTAGTTTACTTTTGATATATTTCGGTTTATTGCCACAACCAGAGGAAGTGTCTCAGTGACAGTAGTCAAAATACATATATAACCATTGTTAGTAACAAAAAAACTTGCTAACAGAAGTTTGCTAAGGAACACCCCCATTTAGATGTAGTTAACGTGACTTATGTTATTTGCTGACCAAATTGATCCTTACTGACGCCCCATCCGAAGGGCGGAACGTGCAGACATTTAACTTGTTCAAATACAATATCACAACCTCGGTTGATGTCAATTGAACATTTTTTGCAGAAAAACTTAAAAACCCTGGGATCGTACCGGATACACTTCGGTTCATAGGCACACGTTCTTGCCACTGAACCACCGAGGCTCTGATGCATCTTTAAAACGGTTCTTTTTCTCCTTACTACCGGTAACCTCAACTTGTTCATAACAATATTATGAACGTATAAAAGTTATTTATAAAACCCACTAAAACCTATGCCTCTACAATTTCCGTGTAAATGTTTCCAGATTACAGATACGCAACTTATATATATATATATATATATATATATATATATATATATATATATATATATATATATATATATATATATATATATATATATATATATATATATATATATATGAATCTGTGTTAATTCATAGCTTGGTCGCATTCATACTTTTTCTTCTGGTCGCACTAAAGAATGAAAAAACTTTAAGAGTAAACTACCCTTAAATATGGATATTTTTCTGTGAAACTTTGGTAGCGGAAAGATAGTTACCTGCAATCATTCTGTGTAAATTTATAGCTTGGTAGCATTCATACTTTCTCTGGTCGCACTAAAAAATTGAAAAACCTCAAGAGTAAACTACCCTTAAATATGAATATTTTTTTGTGAAACTTGGGTAGCGAAAAGACAGTTACCAGCAATGATTATATGTGAATGTATAGCTTGGTCACATTCATACTTTTTCTGGTCGCACTAAAAAATGAAAAAAATCCAAGAGTAAACTACCCTTAAATGTGAAGATTTTTTTGTGAAACTTTGGTAGCGGAAAGGCAGTTACCAGTAGTGATTCCGTGTTAAATATATAGCTTGGTCGCATTCACACTTTTTCTGGTCGCACTAAAAAATGAAAAAACCCCAAGAGTAAACTGCCCTTAAATATGAATATTTTTCTGTGAAATTTTGGTAGCGGAAAGACAGTTACCAGTAGTGATTCTGTGTTAATTTATATCTTGGTCGCATTGATACTTTTTCTGGTCGCACTAAAAAATGAAAAAACCTCAAGAGTAAACTACCCTTAAATGTGAAGATTTTTTTGTGAAACTTTGGTAGCGGAAAAACAGTTACCAGCAGTGAATCTGTGTAAATTTATAGCTTGGTCGCATTCACACTTTTTCTGGTCGCACTAAAAAATGAAAAAACCCCAAGAGTAAACTGCCCTTAAATCTGAAGATTTTTTTGTGAAACTTTGGTAGCGGAAAGATAGTTACCAGCAATCATTCTGTGTAAATTTATAGCTTGGTCACATTGATACTTTTTCTGGTCGCACTAAAAAATGAAAAAACCTTAAGAGTAAACTACCCTTAAATAGGGGTGTTTTTCTATACTTTTCTGGTAGCAGATGCGGCTGGTAGGTGGTATCCAAGGTATAGAGTTTCATGAAAAACTTTAGTCTATAAGTAGTCGGTCAGCTAAAATAACTAACTTTGGTCAGCAAATTACTTTTCCCCCTAGTTTGTTTAAAACCAGTCTAGAACAACGTTTTATTATATATAAATATTAATCTTCCTATTTTCACGGTATTTAAAAGCCATCTCCATCTCTAGTTTAATCTGACAATACCACTATTTTTCATTTGTCGACTGACAGGAGTCATGAGAGAAACGTGTACGTTCTGCGCAAACTTCGAAATCGACGCCGCTAATACCTTAGAATCCCAGAGTATAAAAGAAGTACCTATATTCCAAGGTTAATACAAATGGAACGTAAATAATAACCCAACTTTTAATTTTAACATAACTTGAACAAATGCCTTTGGCCTTCGACTGTGACTGTAGTATATTATGATTCTAACATCCAATCAAACAAATAAGAAAGTGGTTGTGTACATCAGATTCAGGTTCTTAATCAATGCATGTAGGTACTGTATTACCAAAGTGAAATCAGATTATTTCAAGAAGAAATATACCTACCACAAACTAATATAAGTATAATACCTCAGGTACCTAGGTACTTATCGTTTTCTTTACTCTTAGCTTTTACTCTTTATGGAACATTTGAAATAAATAAAACTACATAATATAAAGCAGTTTTAATTACATATATAATCAGATGTACAGTGTAAATTATTAGAATTTTAATTTAAAAATGTTGTATTGTTTATATTTATTTCATTTTCAAAAAGTATGTATACAGTAATAGTAAATAAGTGTTGAAAAGAGTTTAGGTGCAGTAAGTACGTTATGGTAGCGAATTTTGTAAAGATATTTCAAATAGTGATAACTCAATTTCCTGTTAAACTAAGATCTTCAGTTTTGATACATAGTAAAACCCATATAAAGGCAGCGTGGGTACTAGATTTGAAAAATAACTACAAATTTGTTTAAAAAAATCTTTTTGTTATTTTGATTGCAGAAACTGGTTTGAGATGACTAAAATGGATTATCTAAGCGATTAATAACGAAAAATACCTGCCACGTTTATAATTTGGAAGGTACATTCCTTTTGGAAATAAAAATTAAATTTTCGGTATATTTGCAGTTTAGCACACGGGGGACTTTTAAAGAAATAATTGAGAAACGTGCTTAGAACCATTTATGGATGCACATACCACGAGAACCATTTCTTGCAAACGGCCCCTAAAAACGTTACAGGACCAGGAGTGAATAGGGGTGCTGAGCGGGGAAGAAGATAAAAAGGGAATGTGAGAGAAAATTTAGAAAAAAAAACAGCTCTATAAGCTACCTTTTACCCATTTTGTAGCCATACTTCCTTAAAATCCTGTTTGCTTCGCCCAGAACCCTTATTTACCGCAGGCCCCCAACTGTCCTGGGGGTTGTTCCGAAGAAATTTTTCTAATTTATGCATTGAGGGTTGTTGTAGGCATGTAGAAGGGATAGGAGAACCTCTGTGACGAAGCCACGAACCAAGAATTTCAATGTATGTTTAAATTGTTACCTCATTTCATTTGTTTAAAATATTTTTCAAAAAGTGAATTTGAGGTTGCCTTATTTGTCAGTCTCACATAGAGAGCTACAATATTTTATCATTTAAAAAAAGTATGGATACAGCAACAGTAAATAAGTGACGAAAAGGGTCTGGGTGCAGCAAGTACGTTGTGGTAGAGAATTTTCATAAAAATATTTTAAATTTGATAACTCAATTTCTGATTAAGGTACAATCTTTAATTTTGAGCCATTGTAAAACCTATGTAAAAGCTTTTTTTGTTTTGTTTTGTTTGCAAAAACTAGATCGATTGGTTGACTAAAACAAAATCATCTATCACAACGATAACTTAAGATGTAATGGTCCGATTTTGATTAAATTTGGTGAGTACCTTCATTTTGCAAGCTTGAATGAGTTCATTAGCCAGAAAAATCGGACGGGGTTTTCCGGAAAAATTTTGAGTTTCCTTTCGAAAAAAAAATTTTTTCCCCGAAAATTACAAAGCTGTTTTAATGACATTTAATAGATATACTACCTTAGGAGAGGCCTTATTACGTACCAAAATTTAACTTTCTAAGTTTATAGAAAATTAAGTTATTTAAATTTTGAATTTTCTTTCGAAAAAAAGTATATATCTAACCGATAACTCAAAAAATAATTAACCGATTTCGATGAAACTCGGCAAGTGCCCTTTTTTAATTAATGGCTTGGATGAGTTCGTTATCCAGGAAAATCGGACTAGGTTTTCCCCGAAAATTTTGAGTTTTCTTTCAAAAAAAAAAAACGTTTTTCTCTAAAAATTACAAAGCTATTTTAATGAAATGTTGTGTATATGTTGTCTTGCGTACGGCCTTACTACTCACCAAAATTTAACTTTCTAAGTTTATATAGAAAATTGAGTTATTCCGATTTTGAGGTTTTTTTTCGAAATTTTTTTTTCTCTGAAAGTTATTTTAATGAAATTTGGTGAATATGTTTCCTTGGGAAAGGTCTTACTACGTACCAAAATTAAACTTTCTAAGTTTATAGAAAGTTGAGTTATTCAAATTTGAAGCATTTAATAAAAAATCACTACCATAACGCACTTGCTGCGTCCCGAACTTTTTTTACGACTTGCAGTATTTACATATATGTACCGAATTTTAATTTTCTAGCTCCATAGACAATAGAAATTTCTTCAAGTAATCGCTTACTCGGACCTCTAAAACCAATCTCCAATATCCATTTAAATTTAAAGAATTAGTTTTAATAATATACGTTATTAATAGTGTACAATTCTTATGAAAATTCACTACTATAATGCACTTGCTGCGTCACGAACTTTTTTTGGATTAAAGTTCAGTCATTAATGAATACGACTAGATAGAAAATAGATACTTTATTATGCCTAACAATGTACATTGGAAAGGTGATAATTAGCCCCATCTGATAATTTTTCAATAAAACATCTTAAGCATACAACACAATGCAGTTGATTTTCTGATGAGCAATTAAGTCCTCAATTGCACTCACGACATAAACATAAAGACTCGTCATTTTCCAATTAAGTTCGATTAATTTGTGACGATTTTGTCAGTGTCGTTAAGTTAATTGCTCCATATCTTTGGGGTATCGTATCAAATGTAAACTTAGCCTCTGTATTACGGACTCTGTTGTTTGCTTTGAAGTTATTAATATCACTGTTCACTGTTAGCACTCCTATAAATATAAATGTGTATGCTTATTCGATATGCTGCACTGTTTGCTTAACTTTAAGCACTACGATCTTGCACATTTATAAGGGGATATAAATAGACAATTATTGATAAACTCTGAGAGTCTATAATACTGGATAGATTACTCACTAGTTGAAATATTTTTGGCGTTAGCTTTTGAACAATATTAAACAGCCTCCTGGAGTAGTTAATTTTTTACAAACGAGCGGGAATTAGAGCCCCTACAACCCATATCCGGTGCCAGTTCCAGAATTTATATACATATATGATTGTAATATAATAATAATAATAATAATAATATAATATACAACAACTGCTAAGGATTTGAAGAGTGATTGCAGGCAAGCTAAGCAAGCATACAATACCAACTTCATAAAGACAGCGACAAACAAGACTAAAGTTACGTGGCAGGTAGTAAGGATGCTCGAGAGGCCAGATATTTGACATAAAAAATTTCACTATAGATGTGGATATGGATCAGGAGCGGTTAAATTACATAAATAAATATCTAATCAACGTGTGTAAAAACATCAACACCAACAATGCTCCAGCAACAGATAAAATTAAATATGTTAATGACACAATATTTTTTTACCCCACCCATGAAAGTGAAATGTACAATACAATTTTTGATCTTAGAAACACCAATTCAGTAGGTTTTGACGAGATTCCGGTAAGGCTGCTGAAAGAATGTGCTGATGTTTTAGTCAAGCCGTTAGCACATATCATTAACTTATGCCTGGCTCAGGGATTGTTTCCGGATGACCTGAAGAACTCACTAGTGATTCTGATACATAAGAGTGGGGACATATCACTACTTACCAATTATAGACCTATCTCACTAATTTCGAATATAGCAAAACTAATAGAAAAAATCATATGCAAGCGAATAGTGGCTTTTTTTAGAGAAACACAAAATATTTAGTGAGAATCAAAATGGCTATATTAAGAAAGGGTCAACTAACAGGGCAATATTTCAAGTTATCAAGGAAATTACAGAGGGACTAAATAAGCGTGAAAGCACAACGTGTATGATGTTGGATTTATCTAAAACTTTTGATAGCGTGTCCCACGTCACACTGTTACTTAATTTGGAATTAGTGGGTTTCAGGGGAGTCTCACTGAATTTAATGAAGTCATACCTATTAGGCAGGAAAAAATGTGTGGCTTTTAATTATCATAAGACAGGAGTGTTTCTGGCATCTGCGTGGAAGATTATAGAACAAGGTGTGCCTCAGGGCTCAATCCTTGGGCCAGTCTTGTTCTTACTTAATATTAACGAATTGTCTGAAGTATTGCCCTATAAGGCAACCCTTTTTGCTGACGATACATCTTTGATTTTAAGAACTCCTTCAGATATTGATCTAATTTATGAGGCTTCACAATCACTGAGAATTCTGGAACAGTGGTACAATGGAATGAACTTACAATTGAACGTGACTAAAACAAATTTAATCTCATTTAACTATTTTAGGGGTAACCAGTTATCGCTGAAATTCAACTCAGAGTCGCTGAGCACACATGATGATGTTAAGTTTTTGGGCATGAAGCTTGATTCTCAGCTGAACTGGAGGGCTCTTGTTGGATATCTGGCAGGTAAACTGTCAGCTTTTAGTTATGCTCTGCGTGTTCTGTCCGATTATAGTAGTATCAGTACTGGACTCGAGGCGTACTACGCATATGTGAACTCAAGGCCTCGATATGGACTAATGTTCTGGGGGAATTCCATAGAAGGCGGTAGAATCTTTAGGCTCCAAAAGGCATGTATCCGCAACATATTCAATCTGAAATATAGGGGTTCGTGTAGGAAAAAAATCCTCGACCACAGAATACTTACCTTGCCAAGTTTTTATATATTAGAGTGTGCGTGTTTTGTTAGAAAAAATCGCAGTTTGTTATCAGATTGTGAACAACAGCATCAATACAACACTAGAGCACGTTTAAGGGATCATTTAATTGCGCCACAAACTACAAAAAGTATTTTATACAATAGTGATGTGGTGCAGTCCCTAAAGGTGTACAACAAACTGACGGTGCAGATAAAGGAGCTTCCACCTGGAAAGATGAGAAAAACACTGAATAATATTCTGGCGGCAAAGGCCTATTATAATATTGAGGATTTTTTACCGGACAAGTTGTAGCTGTTGGTAACCAATATCGTGATTGTATAGTTTTTTGAATTGTAATTCCTGTGTTTTTTATGTTTTTTTAAATGTTGACGTGTTCTACACATTTTTTATGTATTGATGGTGCGAATAAATTTATTATTATTATTCCTAACTAGAACAATATAATCATGGGTGATTTTCTTTCTGACGCCAGGGCAAGATTTTGAATTAGGTAATCTTCCGCAGCTTCGTTAGATCACTTTTTAATAGCTTGGACTTTTTATAATGAAATGTTATTTAGTGACGATCACGTGATGCCTTCACTGTCACGAATTTCTATCCTTCAAGATCATTAGATGATTTTGATCTAACTATTAATTAATACCTTTCAGTGCCTTTGAAATTTGTAAATATAGTTGAAGACCGGAGTCACAACATTCCTTATGCCTCAATTTACTAAAAGAGATGTTAAGTTCATTAATCAGTGAACTACCGGAAAGCAATCGCTTTCCGGTAGTCATGAGCACTTCATGTCTGCTTGTTGCATCTTAAAATCATTATGCATAGCTGTAGCATTCAAATCAGATGGGATATAACTCCTCGTGCGCGTATATATTATTCTGTGGTGGAATGTCGTTGGTCCAAAAAAGCTATGTGTTGAATCACGGGAACGTTATTTATTTTCTTGGAAGAAGTACATCGTCCTCTACCATAATATGCCTCACTCAAAGATTGTACATTTGTATTTACATAATAATAACACCACAGTAGACAAACCCGCCGCCCTGGGCAAGGCTGAACTTTTTGCCTCGTTGTTCGTCGGCAATTCTACTCTCAACCCACCTCCAAATGTTCAACCACCAACAGTCCCCAATGTCGCGCATAAAATGGCGGATATCATTTTCTAAACTAAAAAGGTACGAAAGATGCTCTCTTCTCTTAATACCAGGAAAGCCTCTGGCCTCAACGAGATCTCAGCAATTGTTCTCAAGAAATGCGCACCAGAACTTGCTCCTGTCCTGACTCGTCTGTTTCAGACATCTTACAATAGAGGTATATTCCCTAGTAACTGGAAAACTGCTCGAGTACAACCCGTCCCAAAAAAAGGATCCAAAGCGCTTCCTGGCAACTACAGGCCTATTTCTCTACTTTCAGTCGTCTCTAAAGTGATGGAAAAGTATATAAACACCGAATTACTAAATTTTCTTGAAAAACACAGTCTAATCCACGACAGGCAGTATGGATTCCGTCAGCGCAGATCAACTGCCGACCTCCTTTCCTTTTCCACCCATTCATGAAACAAGTCTTGGAACTACACGGTGAATCCCAAATTGTCGCTCTAGACATATCCAAAGCATTCGACCAGGTCTGGCACGCAGCGCTGCTTAATAAACTTTCGCCCTATGGCCTACCACCAAAACTCTGTACCTGGACAGCAAATTTACTCTCCAACCGGAGCATTACTGTTGTCGTGGATGGCCATTCCTCTAAACTGTATCCAATTAATGCAGGAGTTCCTCAAGCTTCAGCTTTAGCCCCTACTTTGTTTCTTCTCCACATCAGTGACCTCCTCTCTAGCACATCCAATCCAGTTCACAGTTACGCGGACGACAGCACCCTCCACTCAAATATACAACATTCTAAGCCTGTCTCTTTAGCCCAATTAAATGAAGATTGCAGACTCATGGAGAATTCTGTCTCCGTGGATCTCCAAAAAATATTAGACTGGGGAAGTAGAAATCTTGTACAATTCAACCCCACCAAATCACAGTCTTGCTTTCTTTCTCATAAGAGATACACCAGCCCTAGACCCATCACAATGAACTACCAAGTTATTCAAAATAATAAGTCCTTTTCACTTGTTGGCATTTCTGTGGATCGAAATCTCAATTGGCACCAACATGTCACATCAATTGCAGAAGCGGCTGCTAAGAAATTAGGTTTCCTCTTCCGAAATCGCAAATACTTTTCATCAGTTAATCTCTATACCTTATATACTTCACAAATAAGACCAAACCTTGAATATTGCTCCCACATCTGGGGTGCTGCTGCCGCTTCTACACTCGCTATCCTGGACTCCATTTAGAAGAGAGCTATACGTTTCATCGGTGACCCTACCCTCACCCAAAGGCTGCCATCCCTTGCCCACCGACGTGCCGTTGGTGACCTCTCTCTCTTTTATAGATATCTGCACGGGCACTGCTCAGAGGAGCTTTCTTCCATAGTTCCTCCACCTGCTACCCCCAACAGATCTACCAGGGCAACAGAGCGAATGCACCCTTTTACTGTTCAGGTCACCAGACATAAAACATCTTGTTCCTTCTCTTCTCCAAACCTTCAAATCCAGAATTAACAAGTTGCCTCTTTCCTCCTTGTCGACACCCACGATACGATAGTATTTTAGGCTGTAAGCCCTCGTGGTGTGCTGTTAAAATAAATTTAAAAAAAGAACTCCGCACCCAGAAGTCTTAGACTTGTGTGGGGGGAGTTTACATACACATAAAGACAAAGGACACCACCCATAACTTATCAGACTGTCTGAATACAGGACTCGAACCCGCAACCTCCTAGTCAGATTCTAGAGGCTACTAACCTCGCGAACTGAGCTATTCAGCCTGTTACATTTGCCAATATAGTTCTTAGATTTTTCCAAATCTATCTCCAAAGGAATAACGCCTTACCAACTCCATGTGATGTTCCATTTTTGGTCTTCTATTTCCAGGTATATTTTCTTCGTGATTCCTCCAAACTTGTTTTTCCTTTGTTTGTAGTTTTTAGGGCAGTAAAATATGTTCATGTTTTTAGATCTCTCACAGGCATTTCCATAATTGTTTATTAATGATTATATACCTAATTTACTGGACTATTCTCTTATTCTATTATCTCTGGGTGTTCTTTCAATATGCTAGAAAATTGCTTTGTTGAGATTAGTGGACCATTCTCTTCGTCTATTATCCTTGAAAATGCTACTGGACTATTCTTCTCTTGTATTATCTCTAGACTCTCTACAGGAGCATTCTCTTCTTATATAGCCTCTAGAAATTCTACCGGACTACTCTTTGGACCAGCATTTTTTATGTCTCCCAATTCTGCCAACACGCTTGGACCTTGCTCTGTTGAGTTTAATTTTCCTAATGGTTTAAATAGATATGGAGCTTGCCCTATGGAGTCCAATTATCTTAATGGTTTTACTACGTATGAAGCTTACCCGGAGTCTAATTCTATTAATTGTTTTATTCCACATACAGCTTGCTCGGTGGAGTCTAATACTATTAATTTGTTTTAAAATACGTGGGACTGACCCTGTATCCGTCAACTCCTATAATATGTATGAAATGTCTTCATGTCTCTTTCTGTGTATTTTTTGGTTAGACCTCCATGCGATAGATGTCAGACAGTCAGTAAGTCTCCCTGGCCCACAACATCTACACGTTGCCAACCAGATTTTTCATGATACTGTTTCCAGAATGTTCCTGCATTTCTCTTTTAACTGTTTGTAATGGGTGGGCCATCTAACGTTTGGAATTGGAACTATAGGTTATTTTGAGGTTGGAAGGTTTGATGACATTTCCGATGTGACAGAAAGTTAGTTTTATGTTTGACATTTATGAAATGGGTCGCTTTTCGCTTGAACAAAGTTGGGAGATATTAAAAACTTATTTCCAAAATGGTGAGTCTTCTACTCAAACTCTAAGAAATGCACGAAAAATTTTTTACAAAAAGGATGTGCCAAAAACGCAGTTTGTGGATCAATTTGTGAATCGACTTCGTGAAACTGGATCGTTATTGGATAAAACAACCCATGTACGTACTCGTCCAGTGCGTTCAACCGAAACCATCGCAGCTGTTGCTCAGAGTGTGCGTGAAGAACCATCAACATCAACTCGTCATCGTTCTCAAAAATTGAACATTTCACGCACTTGTTTGAGAAGAATGTTGCATAAAGATTACGGTATGAATGCGTACAAAGTTCAATTAGTGCAAGAGCTGAAGCCGCATGACCATCCGATGCGTTTTCGGTTTGCTCAATTGGCCGAAGACCGCTTGATCGAAGATGAGCATTCTTACCGAAAAATCATCTTTTCAGATGAAGCTCATTTCCTTCCGGAGCATACGTCAATAAGCAAATTTGTCGTATCTGTGGCTCAGAAAATCCACACGCCATTGTGGAGAAACCAATGCATCCACAACGATTGACTGTCTGGTGCGGATTTCGGTCTGGCGGCATTATTGGGCCATTTTTCTTCGAAAATGAGCAAGGAAACGCCGTTACGGTGAATGGCGATTGCTGTCGCGCCATGCTAAGCGATTTTCTGTTTTTCAAATTGAAGAGTATGACATAGAAGACATTTGGTTTCAACAGGACGACGCAACGTGCCACAAAGCCAACGTATCAATCGATCTTTTGCGTACTGTTTTCGAAAATCGCATAATCAGTCGAAATGCTGATGTCAATTGGCCACCTCGAAGCTGCGATTTGACTCCATTGGACCTTTTTTTTTTGTGAGGAGCCGTTAAGGATAAGTGTCACGCTAACCATCCAGAAACGATTGACGACTTGAAACATGAAATCGAAGTTGCCATTGACGAAATAGAGGCACAAACAATCGAAAAATTGGACTAATCGAATGGGGTTATTGTAAGGCTAGCCGTGGCAGCCATTTGAATGATGTCTTCCATTCTTAAATGGAAAGGCTCAATCTTTCTAATAAACTCATAAATTTGAAAAAATATTTTTTTTATAGCCGATTCAAATTCCAAATCTTAAATGGCTCACCCGTTAGCTTATTTTAAAGCCGACCTCTGGGTAATCCGTCTTCATTGCTACATATCTCCGCCTAACCATTCTGTATTTACTTTCCAATTATCTTTGGATTTCCTTATATCGCAAACCTCGTTACCTTTGTCCTGTTCTGTTTCTGCTTCTCTAAACACTTCTATTAGTTCTTCTATATGTATACACTTCGTATCTCTCTATACCTCAATCGTCATCTATTTTGTTTCTTGTGTAACAAGACTCCAGCTCGAAGGACAATGTCTAAGGATCGGAGAATGATTTAAGAAAAAATAAATTCTATACTAAAATAATATTTTTAAAACATATTGGATTGGCCCTTCTATCAGCCTCTGTTGGTTGCCGGTGTTGCTGAAAAATATATTTTTTTCATAAACTAGCTGGGAATTTCTTCTGGTTTGAACTGAAAGCTAATAAATTATCTGGCTATCTGTTATGTTGTGTTTACTGCACTTATTCAAATTACCGTAATAAATAATAGTTTCAAAATAAATAATTTGTATGTGTTTCTTAGCTATTCATAACAAGAGAATGTATATAAAGGATAGTGTGGGTATTGGACATAAAAAAGACAACGGCAAACCAGAATATGATTAAATCTTGTGTATTTTTGTAATGCACGCAGACAAATACAGCCTCCTCACAGCGGGTACGACACCCTGAGGAGAGAAGCCCCAAGACGAAATGGCACAAATACAAGCTCCACCGTCTCTTCTTGTCAAAGCTTAACTTGTTTATTGACCATCATCATAGCACTGTATAAACATTTTTCTTTCATTAATAACTGATGTTGGTACTTATTTCTAATTTGTCTTTGATTTTTTAATTAATTGACATTATATTTGAATATAAATTAGTTATGTTTTTCTGGTTGGGTTAGCATTGCCTAATAGACTTTACGTACTGAATACAAACCTATAGGTTTTCCCTGTGACTGACAATAGCATTTTAGCGAATTTTCATCAAAAACATTCTATTATAGAGAAGGTAATCACTTTCGATTTTTTACTAGGCGCGAATTAGAGCTAGCACCCATAGTTCATTAAACTTTTTAATATAGGTTAAGCCCACCCAAATCATGCGTGGTTTCCAAACTTTGTCGAGTCACAACGCCTTTTTGGAATTAAAATTTCACGACGCCTTACTCTGGATAAAAGGACGACTAATCATAACTATACAGCAGTTCAAAAGTAGGTGATAAAACATTACTCGGAGAGAAAGCCATCGTGCAGTTCTGTAATACTACAAAGACGAGTGTTCGGCTCCCATATTCTCACTCAGTTTTTTTTTAAACCTTGGACGGCTTTTTATAAATTTTACTCCAGTCACTTGCACAGTGCTATATAAGAAAGCTAAGCTTCTAATTGATTAAAGGCATTGTATTCTTTTTCCTAAATAGTCGTAAACTATACAGTTCCCCCTCGTGAAACTAAAATATTGTCTAGCACCATAGGAAAAGGGTTAAACTGTTTGAAAGCATTAAAGTATAAAACTTCTTTACTTTACTTGAACTCGAAGGAAATGTAACGTATACATCTTTCACCACGACCGAAAATAACTGCCTTGTTTTAGTTGTTGTAGATGTGGGACTGTGGACTTTAATCTCAGCATCTGTTAAGATCAT
Organism: Tillus elongatus; assembly: GCA_964006375.1. Classification (NCBI taxonomy): domain Eukaryota; kingdom Metazoa; phylum Arthropoda; class Insecta; order Coleoptera; family Cleridae; genus Tillus; species Tillus elongatus. Next base: position 140,076,199 of record OZ023268.1, on the reverse strand, counting down.
CAGTGTTAAAAGAGCCGTATATTTTACCAGTAGCCATTCATCTATTTAACAAAATGTTAAATGTGTTATTCCTCGAATGTACTAAATGTGTAAGATTGGTGTTCTTTTCTAGATCCTTGTTAACATATCTTTGACGAGTCACAACGCCTTTTTGGAATTAAAATTTCACGACGCCTTACTCTGGATAAAAGGACGACTAATCATAACTATACAGCAGTTCAAAAGTAGGTGATAAAACATTACTCGGAGAGAAAGCCATCGTGCAGTTCTGTAATACTACAAAGACGAGTGTTCGGCTCCCATATTCTCACTCAGTTTTTTTTTAAACCTTGGACGGCTTTTTATAAATTTTACTCCAGTCACTTGCACAGTGCTATATAAGAAAGCTAAGCTTCTAATTGATTAAAGGCATTGTATTCTTTTTCCTAAATAGTCGTAAACTATACAGTTCCCCCTCGTGAAACTAAAATATTGTCTAGCACCATAGGAAAAGGGTTAAACTGTTTGAAAGCATTAAAGTATAAAACTTCTTTACTTTACTTGAACTCGAAGGAAATGTAACGTATACATCTTTCACCACGACCGAAAATAACTGCCTTGTTTTAGTTGTTGTAGATGTGGGACTGTGGACTTTAATCTCAGCATCTGTTAAGATCATCAGTGTTAAAAGAGCCGTATATTTTACCAGTAGCCATTCATCTATTTAACAAAATGTTAAATGTGTTATTCCTCGAATGTACTAAATGTGTAAGATTGGTGTTCTTTTCTAGATCCTTGTTAACATATCTTTGAAGCCAAATATATTTTCACACATTTTAGGTTTATGAGTTATTTTAGAAAATTCAAGAAACTTTTTTTAATGTAATAATTTCTGAAGGACGAAGCATGTAAGGTAATCTAATACGTTTTTTTTCTTTCCAGATATCTTTGGTGCACATAGCAACTAATACTACGCTTAGTAACCAAACAATAAATGAAATAAAGAGATATTGTTCACCGGATGTGGTAAGTAGTCGACCTTAAATAAGTTCACATAGTCAAAAAATAGCTGTTCTTACATTTTGTTAATTTACAATTATTTTTTGTGTGAATACAAGTGTTATAATTAAGGTGCCAATACATTTCTTTATGGATGGTAGATTTATCCATTGATGGGGTCAAAGAAAAATTGACCGCTCATTTTGGTGTTCTAAATTTTAAAAAGTGTACAACTTCCACATTGGCACAAGATAGTCTTTATTTTTATCCAGTATCGGGCACTGAGATAGAAACCGTATCAACAAAGTGAAAAATATAAAGTACATGCATCAGTATATAAATAAATAATTTATTGTAATCCAATTGTCCTTACCTTGCAAGAAAAAAAGGGTCAGGCTTGAGTTTATTATATAAGACACGCAGCAAGTGCGTAATGGTAGTGAATTTTTATTAAATGCTTCAGATTTGTATAACTCAATTTTCTATAAACTTAGAAATTTCAATTTTGGTATGTAGTAAGGTCTTTCCTAAAGCAAGATATACACCAAATTTAATTAAAATAACTTTGTAATTTTCGGAGAAAAAATTTGTTTTCGAAAGAAAATTCAAAATTTGAATATCTCAATTTTGTATAAACTTAGAAAGTTAAATTTTGGTACGTTGTAAGGTCTCTCCTAAGGCAATATATCCATCAAATTCCATTAAAACAGCTTTGTAATTTTTATGTTCGAAAGGAAACTCAATCTTTTCCCGGAAAACCCTGTCCGATTTTCCTGACTGACGAACTTATCCAAGCCATTAATAAAAGAAAGGCACTTGCAGAGTTTCATCGCAATCGGTTAATTATTTTTTGAGTTATCGGATGGAAACATACACACACAAATATACATATATGTATGTATATATATATATATATATATATATATATATATATATATATATATATATATATATATATATATATATATATATATATATATATATATATATATATATATATATATATATATATATATATATAAATTAAAACTGACCCCGGATATGGGTTCTAGGGGTCCTAGTTCGCGCTCTTTTGAAAATTTTTTTGCCAAGTCACACCATCGAAACCTCTCTATTAGTGAATTTTTTTAAATAAAAATTCACTAACAATTAACCGTCTTTCAGTTTTGGCTGAATCGTAAAACTTCTACAAGCTTTAAATTACAAATAGGTAATATTAATCTCCCTAATCTTTTGTAACCTGATATTGTTTGACACCAGATTCTCTGAAGCTCAGGAAGTAACTGTTTCTGGAAATAGTTCTTAAAACGGAATGAGAAGAAACATTTAACATGCCAAAGGTTAAGATTTAACTGCTTAAAAAACAGCTATCGCAGTGAAAATGCATGCTTTATGTCAAGTGGATGGAGATTTGAATGATGGACAGCACTTGGTGGTGTATCTGACGCCACAAAAATGTTACGTAAACTAAAGAACCTTGCGACATTGTCAGATTATACAAAGAGTTCATTAAAATGAGAAATTCAGTAAATTGGTAGGTTTTTTATCGTTTGAATTATTTTATTGAGATAGTTGACTAGTAATTTTGACTAAGAACAGACATTTAAGAGGACTAATCAGATCTTTGGAAACGGACTTTTACTTGATATTTTCACATGATAAGCACTTACAATTAAAAGCAGATTAGACTTACCTTATAAATGAAAAACTATTTCAAAGTTTGCACGGAACGCAATCTTCCACGCTGCTAAGTAATTATATTTGATAAACAAGTGCAAATATCAAATTTCAAAAAGCTAGCAAACGAAATTTTTTCGAATTTTAGTAATTTTGAGGTAAAAGCTTATATATATATATATATATATATATATATATATATATATATATATATATATATATATATATATATCCGACCGATAACTCAAAAAATAAAGGACCAATCTTGATCAAATTTGGTGAGTACCTTCCTTTTGCAAGTGGCTTGGGTAAATTCGTTAGCCAAAATCTGACCAGGTTTTCCCGGAAAATTTTGTGTTTTCTATCTAAAAAAATTCATATCTCCGGAAGTAACAAAGTAAGGGCAATCAAATTTGGTACGCGTGTTTGTATTATAAAGAGTGAACTCTGGTCTCTAGCTTTAAAGACAAAGAAGTTATGGGCAGTTAAAGAAACAAATTTTGGAGTATTCCTCAAAACGTCAAACTCGCAATTTTAAACGTCAAAATTGGCAATGTTTAGGCAAAGAACGTGAAACAAATACAGATTTTGAAAATAAAATGTTGCAAGAAGAGTGTTCTGCAAACCCTTAAGTTTCAGATTCAACCGTCACTGACCTTCATTTTACTAACATATTTACAGAAAATTCATTTCAAATAGACCCTTTCTCTGATGCTTTGGCTGTAGGTTTATTTAAGTTTATGGTTTAAGGGTCTTTAAGTTTTAGCTAATTTTTATTATTATTATTATTATTAAAAGGTCCTAAACTGCATTCGGTATGTATTAAAAAGTCCGATACTTTGGCTGTCGGTTTAGTTAAGTTGATGCTTTCGCTGTAGGTTTAGTGAAGTTTATGGTTTAATGGTCTATAATTTTTTAGCTAATTTTCGTAGAACAAATTCGTCAATGCATTTCTGTATTTTTTATCGAAATATGATGCGTTTGTAAGAAAAAAATCTGGACGCAGTAAGTGCGATTTGGTAGTGAAATTTCAGTAAATTTGCAGTTAAGCTCCCGAACGCTTTTAAAAAAACTGTTTGCAGAAACCTGCCTAGGCCTCCCCCTGGATACACAAACCCCAAGAAAAATTGCTTGTTCACACCCCCCAAGGAAATTACGGAACCAGGAGTGAGTAGGGGGGCTGTGCGGGGTAGGTAGTAAAAAGGAAATATGAGCAGAATATTCAAATAAAACGGGTTTGAAAACTGTCTTTTTCACATCTTGAAGCCATATCCCCCTTAAACCCTGCCTATCCCGCACAACACCCCTATCCCCCCCAGGTGCCGTAACTTCCTTGGCAGGGGGGGGGTCTCCTTCGTCGTAGGCATTTTCCTCCACCTTCGTGTGCATACAACCACCCTTGTTGCATAAACCACAAAAAAAACTTCTTGTTCATACCTCCCAAGGAACTTACGTTACCTGGGGCAAATAGGGGTGCAGATAGGGGGATATGGCTTCAAATAGACAGCTTTCAAGCAGTTTTCTTCGCATTTTCTGCTCATATTTCCTTTTTACTGCCTACCCCACCCAGCACCCCTATTTACTCCCAGTCCCGTAACTTTCTTTGGGGGTGTGATCAAGAAATTTTTCTCCTGGTTTGTGCATCCAGCGTTCGGCTGCTAATCTCCAAATTTACCGAATTTTCATTATATTCTTCAAATTTCAATAACTCAATTTGCTATTAACGTAAGCTTTGTTGGTTAGAAAACCAACATTTAAGTTTATTTCCGGAAAATGTTTGTATATTTTCAAACCATAAGTAATTTTGATAAAATATAGTACATTGTTTCTACTACATAGGCTATACCGGTAATCAGATTGTCTGCCATTTTATGTATTACTTAAACAGAATAATAATTGATAAAAAAATTGGGGTTTTCCTTAAAACGTAAAAAAGCGCGATTGTGAAACGTCAAAATTGGCAACATTTAGGCAAAGAATCTGAAAGAAATACGGATTATGTAAAGAGTGTTCTGCACACCCTTAAATTTCAGCTTTAACCATCATTGCCACTCATTTTAATAAAATATTTACAGAAAATTCATTTCAAATAGACACTTTCTCTGGTGCTTTGGCAGTAGTTTTAGTTAAGTTTATGGTTTAACGGTCTATAATTTTTAGCTAATTTGGGTAGAAAAAAAATTCGTTAAGGAAGAGACCGCGGCATTTGAATTTTAAAAAGATTTCTTCAAATGAGCGCAAACTAGACCCCTAGAATCCATATCCGGGTTTACATTCTGTACATATATACAGGGTGGCGCATTTCTACGGTAAAGCTCAATATAATTGTTATTATGCAAGATACGAGAAAAAATTGTATACGTTACTTATAGGGTGTCTTGAGCTGCATCTTATAAAATTATTTTGACAATCACAGGCTGGTCAATAAGTCGTTGGAGATACCTACATTTTTTTTTGAACATTCTTTATTGCATTTTTGCATTTTTCATCGAAATATGATGTTTGTAAAAAAAATCGAGTCGCAGTAAGTGCGTTGTGGTACCCAATTTTCTTTAAATATTTCAAAATTCAATAACTCAATTTGCTATTAACCTAAGGTTCTTCGGCTAAGAAACGAGCTTGCTCGAAAACATTTAAAGTTTATTTTCGGAAAATTTTTGTACATTTTTAAACAAGCTCTTTTGATAAAATATGCTACATTGTTTTTACTATATAGGTCATACCGGTGACCAAACTGATGCCTGCTTGCATTAAATATACATATTTGTCATTAAAAACATTTAAATAAAAATTCACTTCCATAACGCACTTGCTGCGTCCAGACTTTTTTTCTCATAAGCACACCTGGAGAACCGAAATCACCACAACACATTTAAAAAAACCTAACGATCGTTTCACTAACCAAGTCAGCGTGCTTATCAGTGCTCATCGCAACAATAATAACGCTTTTAGGTATTTTTAATGGTATGAAGCAAAATACATGAACAAGTCAAATAAATTTAATTATTTAAAGACTATGTGGTAAATATCACTTGAGGGGGAGGGATGTGGGTTATCATCAAATCTTACCAAGGGCGAGAGAATGGTCCAATTTTTTTAAAAAACACCTCACGTAATTAATGGACGTCCTCTTCCACAAAATCCCTAGAATAATTCATTTTTAGTAGATTTATTTTTCCGAGCTCTCATTCAAATTACGTATTTCATACTACAGCCCTTTTCTCTTGTCTTCTGGCAACAGTGCGCATATATTGAGATCTGATCTTTCCCTTCTTCTAAAATAAAACAGATACATTTCATTTTTAAGTTCTAATTTAATGTCGCCCATACATTACTGCTATCTGGACTTGTTAAGTGTCTAGATATTCATCCAGATAAAGGCACCTTAAATGTTTCAATTTATTCTGTAATATTCTTACGGTGGAAGAACGAGGAACATAAAATCCAACGCAGTGTTTTATGATGTTTGAATCTTGATAGGAGGTGTTGTGAATAATTTTGTATTGAAATTAAACACATTAATGAAGCTTGTTTTAGTGTTAGTAGGTAGTTGAGTATTTAACGAGTAATCAAATAAATTTTATTACTGTAATTAATCCAATATACAAACAATTAAGAAAATTGTGACGTTAAATTAGTTGAGATAATATTAATCCAAAATTTTAAATAATATTATTCACAGTTTAAATGCGATGTCGCATTGACGGATGGACGGAATGGAATTATTTTTTCCACGTACACAGAAAACTTCTTCAGCCACTCAAAAGCTCTGGTTATCTAAATCATGTGACAAGGCCAGACTTGAACAGGTCAAAGCTCACAAAACGCTTTTACACAATCCCAGTCAAGAAAACCGTCAAGCATTTAACGACGCAAGAAACCGCTGTGTCCGCATTATTTCTGAGGCAATAAACTCGTTTAATAACCACATCAAAAACAAAGTCCTTTCAAGCTCCAACGGCAGCAATCCCTTCTGGACTCTTGATAAATCTATTGGGAATAATTTCTACAACAGCACGTTCCCACCTCTTATTTCAGGGGATGAAATTGTTTTTACCGCCCTGGGCAAGGCTGCACTTTTTGCCCCGTTGTTCTCCAGCAATTCTATTCTCAACTCACCCCCAAATGTTCAACCACCAACAGTCCCCAATGTCGCGCATAAAATAGCGGATATCATTTTTAAAACTGTAAATGTACGAAAGATGCTCTCTGCTCTTAATACCAGGAAAGCCTCTGGCCTTGACGAGATCCCAGAAATTGTTCTCAAAAAATGCGCACCAGAACTTGCTCCTGTCCTGATTTGTCTGTTTCAGACATCTTACAATAGAGGCATATTCCCTAGTAACTGGAAAACTGCTCGAGTACAACCCGTCCCCAAAAAAGGTACAAAGCGCTCCCTAGCAATTACAGGCCTATTTCTCTCCTTTCAGTCGTCTCTAAAGTGATGGAAAAGTATATAAACACCGAATTACTAAAATTTCTTGAAAAACACAGTCTAATCCACGACAGGCCGTATGGATTCCGTCAGCGCAGATCGACTGCCGACCTCCTTTCCTTTGTCACCCAATTTTGGAACAAGTCTATGGAACTACACGGTGAATCCCAGATTGTCGCTCTAGACATATCCAAAGCATTCGACCAAGTCTGGCATGCAGCGCTGCTTAATAAAGTTCCGGCCTATGGTCTACCACCAAAACTCTGTACCTGGACAACAAATTTCCTCTCCAACCTTAGCATTTCTGTTGTCGTGGATGGCCATTCCCCTAACCTGTATCCAATTAATGCAGGAGTCTCTCAAGGTTCAGCTTTAGCCCCTACTTTGTTTCTTCTCCACATCAATGACCTCCTCTCTAGCACATCCAACCCAGTTTACAGTTACGCGGACGACAGCACCCTCCACTCAAATATCCGATATTCTAAGCCTGTCTCTTTAGCCCAATTAGATAGGGATCGCAGACTCATGGAGGGTTCTGTCTCTGGGGATCTCCAAAAAATATTAGACTGGGGAAGTATAAATCTTTTATAATTCAACTCCATCAAATCTCAGTTTTCCTTTCTATCTCATAAGAGACACACCAGCCCTAGACCCGTCGCAATGAACAACCAAGTTATTCAAAGTAATGAGTCATTTTCACTTGTTGGCACTTCTGTGGATCGAAATCTCAATTGGCACCGACATGTCACATCAATTGCAGAAGCGGCTGCTAAGAAATTAGGTTTCCTCTTCCCGACTCGCAAATAATTTTCACCAGCTAATCTTTATACCTTATATACTTCACAAATAAGGCCAAACCTAGAATACTGCTCCCACATCTGGGGTGCCACTGCCGCTTCCACACTCGCTTTCCTGGACTCCATTCAGAAGAGAGTTGTTGATCTCATCAGTGACCTACTCTCACCCAAAGCCTGCCATCCCTTGCCCATCGATGTGCCGTTGGTGAGCTCTCTTTGTCTTTTATAGATATCTGCACGGGCACTGCTCAGAGGAGCTTTCTTCCATAGTTCCTCCACCTGCTGTCCCCAACAGATCTACCAGAGGAACAGAGCAAACCCACTATTTTACTGTCCAGGTCACCAGACATAGAACATGTTGTTTTGCCCACTCTTTTGTCCCGAGGACTTCCAAGTTGTAGAATTCCTTGCCGGCACATGTTTTTCCTTCTCCTCCGAACCTCTAAACCTTCAGTCCAGAATTAACAAGTTGCCTCTTTCCTCCTTGTCGACACCCACGGTACGATAGTATTTAGGCTGTAAGCACTCGTGGTGTGTTGTTGAAATATATATATATATATATATATATATATATATATATATATATATATATATATATATATATATATATATATATATATATATATATAAACTCTGTATCAAGCAACTCTCTTGACATCATTGTAGCGTCCCCACTTCATGAATTCGGCCAGGTTTACAAGAAGTTTGTCTCTTGGTTTACCTCTTTACCTTTTTCCGCGTATGTTTCCTTTAAAAAATGTTGTGAGAGTTATTATGTCTGGAAATATTTCCAATACATTTTTTCAACCAGCTTTGTCTTTCTCTTATCTCTTCTAATTCACTTTTGTCCGTCTTTGTGTCGGTGTACCTTGTGGGCCATTTTGAGCGAATTTTTATCAAAACAATCTCGCTTTTTTTAGCACTTTCCAATTTTTGAATTTTTATTTAATTGTGTCCAAAGTAGACCACACAAATCAGGCTGCAGGGGCCACTGCAAAATTCAGGAGATCGTGAAGGAGCCCACGCTTGAAATGAGGTCTGATTAGCAAACCTGTGAATCTGCAGGGAAAACAAGTTTATAGTTAAAATCACCGACCGCGAGGCATGGCGGGGGGACACGCCGGGCAAATGTGCACTGGTTGCCTGTTGTGACTGTATTTTTCTTCTTCATCCAGAGTGTTCCCATCATCACCTGGCTATACCGTACTGATGATAGCTAATATGCTTGAAACACGTGTTGTCTCCTTGCGGCTTTGTCCTTAACCTCCCTCCTTGTACAATATATATATATATATATATATATATATATATATATATATATATATATATATATATATATATATATATATATATATATATATATATATATATATATATATATATATATATATATATATATATATATATATATACTTGATTTGTTTGCTGTACTTTCAGTGATTTGTTATTTGGTTACGTGGACTGTAAGTTGCTAGCTACAGTAGCGTGCTGAAGATGCACCGGGGCGATTCGAAACTGCAGTCCACGTAACCAAATAACAAATCACTGAAAGTACATCAAACAAATCAAGTGTATATTTAAAAGTGATTACAGTGTAGTGAAACATTTCAAAAGATGTATATATATATATATATATATATATATATATATATATATATATATATATATATATATATATATATATATATATATATATATATATATATATATATATATATATATATATATATATATATATATATATATATATATAAACATAAAAATTAAAACTGACCTCGGATATGTGTTCTAGGGAGCCTAATTAGCGCTCATTTGAAGAAATTTTTTCAAAATTCAAATGTCGGGATCTCCTCATTAGTTTTTTTTTATTTAAGAAAATTCACTAAAAATGCAACCGTTCTTTCTGCATTTCATATACTTATGCCAGGTGCGGCTTCCCCGGCAAAAACCTACATGTTTGACTCGTTATCTGCTTATTATATGGACGATACTGGGTTCGATCTCAGGGTACTCCTTTCACTTTTTCAGTACAAACTGTAACATTAACATCAACCGAGGTTCTGGCATAAGATTGGAGCAAGTCGAATGTCTGCACGTTCCGCCCTTCGGAGGGGGCGTAAAGCCGTCGGTCCCGTGTCCATGCGATGTTGAGTACGTTAGAGATCCCTACCCTCCTTACAGAAAGGCAGAGGTTCGGCAAAATTTCCGGGATAGTGAGGTGAAACTGCTCCCTGGCGTCGGTGATTGGCCTTAGTAGCGGAAATATCTTATCTATGGAAAATAACACTACTCGAAGTGTTAGAAAATTGCCATAAAGTTTTTTCCAAATATCTACCGCCTAATTTGGAAACTTTATTAAAAACCCTTTTGTAATTATTATCGCTAAAGTTTTTGATTAAGTTTTATGTAGAATAACACAAAACCACTTGGTGCAGTTAAGGCATAAGCCATATAACTGAAGAGGCGAAGAGCATTAATTGCCTATAAATGACGCGTTCAGTGTAATGTCTTCTGAGCCATTTAGATTTGAAAGGAATCTGCAATATATCCATCAAGCAGCTCAGAACAGTAGCACTCACATATTCTGACGGCAGTTCTCTATCAAGAACTATGTATGCGAGACACTAACAGAAAAGACAGACCACTTGTGAGGTAGACACTAATAAATAAAAGCTTCCCGCTCTGACAGATTGCTTTTATTTACTCTGGTGAGTGACAAATTGCCTCGGTAGTGCCAGGAATGGGCGTGTTGCCTGTACATATTTTTCTTAAGGCTTTTAATTTTATCACCACTTGACCCTGAGATGCTCAACTTCATATGGCAGTGTTCACGTATGGTTGCTATAAAAATTATGCTTCCTGATGGGGGTGTTTTAGATATGAAGACATATGTATTTTAGCGAATTTTCGAAAAAAATCCCTTATATAAATGACGGAGGATTTGAACCCGTGATGTGCACTGCTAGGTAAAATTTGGAGAACCCCGTTCATCACAATACAGTTTTTAGACCTGACAATCGTTTCGCTAACAAAGTTAGCGTCGTCAGAGGGATTAGTGTATTCATTCAACTTTGTTAGAGAAACGATCGTCTGGTCTAAAAACTGTATTGTGATAAATTGTGAAAGTCTGATTGCAAGTTGTCCAGTCTTCATCATATTAAGTCTGATATATCAAGAACCTCCAATCAACCTTCACGGCTCGTAACTTGGGGGCGTTCGCTAGTGTTGACACAGTAAAACTTCTTTACTAGCGGGTGCCCCATTATGACCGTCTTTTTTGAAATTCGAAAAAACCCAGTCCTTGTTTAAAAAGTTCTGATGTTTTAATCGTAATAAAGAGTGTACATATGAAGGTTATGTATGGAACACAATATCCCAGACAGCACAGGCATATTCTGAGAACATACCAGGAATGTTACGAAATAATTGAAAGATCCCCAGAGCATTATCACAGGATACATATATTTTATTGAACATTCTGGCAGGTGGTAGTGGACTTTTCCTTCACGTGATAGTAAAGGATTTTTTTTCACGCCCGAGGAGGTACCACCCTTTACATCAAGGGGCCGGTGAAGTCCCAACGGACGTTTCCGGTTCTGGTGTATGAGTCGGTTTCCCTTAAAAACAAAAATGATGATGGTTCCTCTTTGTACAAAGATTCCGGAGATAAAATACCCCTCCAGTCGGATCTCCGAGAGAGGGGTGTGCAGGGGGCGCCGACATCAAGATTTAAATATCCTTCTCGAATATATGTGGCCTAAATTCTTACCTGAACTCCGTCCACCATTTCCTCCAGGTTAACAGGCCCCAACTCCTCTTCCTCACCGAAACCCAAATCAGTGCCAAAACAGCCATTAATCACCTTAATTTCCCTGGGTATGAGCTCCTTACTTCCTTTAGATTGCATGGAGGTGTGTGCGCATACGTCCGTAGTAATCCACCCTGCACCAGACTCCTCAATTTAGAAGCTGGAAGAAAAGACATACTTTGGATAAAACTCTCTCTCTCTCTCTCTCTTTCTCTCTTTCTCTTTCTCAGGGCAGTTGCATTTACGCGCCACCTTCTGACAACAACTTTGTCCAGCTCTTCGACTACCTTTTTGAAAAAATGGACCATCTGGTTTCTGAATATTCTTCCACCGAGGTCACTATTCTTGGTGACTTCAATGTTCATCATAGGGAATGGCTAGAATCTTCAAAAACCGATCCGCAAGGGAAAGCAGCGGAGGCTTTTGCAGTCAGCACTTCTTTAGCCAAAATGGTTCAGCAACCTACTTACTTTCCTCGCATCCTAACACACAGCTCAAATACCTTGGATCTCCTTCTTACTACAAAACCTGAGTGCTATAAAACATCAGTCACCACCCCCCTTGGTCGCTCAGACTACGGCATGGTCACTGCTTCCTGCGCAATGCAACCCGAGGTCACACAGTCATCACACCCACGCATCGTTTGACACTCCGCGAACTGGAACGAAATACGGGATTACTTTTTCTCATTTCCATGGGCGTCTCTCTGCTTTTCTCATCCTGACCCCTCTGATATCTCACAAAACGTCACCGAAATTATCCCAGCTGGCATGGAAATATTTATTCCACGTACACAGAAAACCTCTTCAGCCACTCAGAAGCCCTGGTTCTCTAAATCCTGTGACAAGGCCAGACTTGAAAAGGTCAAAGCTCACAAAACGATTCTACATAATCCCAGTCAAGAAAACCGCCAATCATTTAACTACGCAAGAAACCGCTATGTCCGCATTCTTTCTGAGACAAAAGCTCGTTTAATAACCACATCAAAAGCAAAGTCCTCTCAAGCTCCAACGACAGCAAACCCTTCTGGACTCTTGCTAAATCTATTGGAAATAATTTCTGCAAGAGCAAGCTCCCACCTCTTTTTTCAGGGGATGAAGTTGTTTCTACCGCCCTGGGCAAGGCTGAACTTGTTGCCTCGTTGTTCGCCGGCAATTCAACTCTCAACCCACCTCCAAATGTTCAGCCACTAACAGTCCCCAATGTCGCGCATAAAATGGCGGATCTCATTTTCAAAACCAAAAAACTTTCAAATTTTGTCTTCAACATTTTCGCCGCGTGGCGGGTTGCGCCGTCCTATTCAAACCACATGTTTTCGATCTTCATTTAACCATTTTGAGCCCATAAGAAGTTGTTTATCATCTCACGGTAACGAACGCCATTGACGGTGACCGCATTGCCAAGAGCATTCTTGAAGCATAACTCTCCAATCACTCCGCTAGGCCATTGCATGGGACGTTGAAGGACCACTCTTGGATTCCCAGCTCTCCAAACATGGAAATTATGTTTGCCGACATAGCCATCAAGTTCGAAATTGGCCTCCTCGGAGAAGATGATTTTCTTCGAAAAATCACCATTGACTTGTCGCGTGAGATCCATTCTGTAAACGTCGCGTGAGATCCATTCTGTAAACGTTCGGCGTTGCGCATGGTCTGCTGGCTTCAAAAGTTGTGTCAACCGAATCTTGTGTGGATGCCAATGCAGATCTTTAGTCAAAATTCGCCGTAAACTGCTTCGTGAAAGTCTTAATTGCTGAGAACGATGGCGAAGCGAGGTGGAAGGAATCTGTTTAACACTCCCACTAATTGCTGCAGTGTTTTCGTTAGACCGTACTGCGCGAACATGGGACATGTTTCTTCTGCGTTTGACCTCACCCAATCGCCTAAAATTTCGCGATTAATTGGACCACTGTACACCTAGAAGGTGCGTTATTGTGACCCAAAAATCAACGACATTTTCGAACCTCCGCAAAAATATCACCATTTCGGTAGTGGATTTTCACAATCTGAATGCGTTGTGTGTCCGTGTAATTCGACATAACTAAACCACAATGTTTACACATGATAGGTGTTAAACAACAAGGCTGTACGACGGACACAAAACAAATGGCACTAAATGCAAAATTAATGGTACAGTATATATTCGTTAGTTTGGAGTTTGCATCCATGGTTTGATCTCCTCTTATAATGTTCATAGAAATGAACTGAAAGGGGTTGAGCGTGATTGTCTTGAAGCGTTGATAATACCCATCCTGTCCCTCGGACTCCACAGGTTCACATTTTTTTGCCTAAATTTTCATGCTGAATATTAATTTAGAGCAAGCGTTAGACATATAGTCTACAAAGTCTGCAAAATAACTGTTAATTGAAAATGTACACAACTTTCTGCTTAACATCAAGTACACTGAGTGAAGATTAAAACCTGTGATGAGCACTGGTGAGCACACTTGGAGAATTCAAATCACCACAACACACAAAAAAACCTGGCGAATGTTGCACTAACCAAGTTAGCGTCATCAGAGGCTGAATAATTATAAATATTTTATAACCATAACTCTATTTATATTCTTCTGCAGATGGTCGGGCACTAACGATTTGAAAAATATGTTAATTTGACGTTGAACCTCCCTAAATCGTTAGTGACCGACTACCTGGTGAAGAATATAAATAGAGTTGTGGATATAAAATATTCATCCTCTGATGACGCTAACTTGGTTAGTGAAACTGTCGTCAGGTTTTTTTTAATGTGTTGTGGTGATTTGGGTTCTCCAAGTGTGTTTATAACATCAAGTATCTTAAAACTATCGTCGTGTAACTTAGCACCTTCATCCACTTCATGCAAATATTTTTAAGCAACTTTCCTGATTATTTTTTATAATCGCAAACCAATAAACACGTATATACGTAAAAGCTGGCCACTCGAAAGTAAAGAAGTGATATAGTGATACATTTTATGTGACAATAATTGTAAACCTGGCAGATGTCAGAACAGGGTTATTAATTTAATGTCTTTGTCATGTGTGTTGGACGAGATAGCTATAATAAACGAGAGAGATGGAGAATGATAGAGATGTGTAGGTATGTGTGAAATAAAATATATCACTGCCACCTTTGCTTTAATTAGACACTAAAATTATGTTGTTCTTTACAGACCCCGTTCTGGGAGTGCCTTAACGCTTTATTTGAAGGTAAGATTTTGTATGTTTTATTAATATTAACATTGTTTAAAGACAAATTTCGCTTAAGAGTTGACACGACTTTAAGACTCAAAAAATTTATTTAAATGGGCGTTATGTTTATATATATATATATATATATATATATATATATATATATATATATATATATATATATATATATATATATATATATATATATATATATATTTACTTATCTCAAAACCCTTGATTCCCTTTTCAACGGTAGCCACCTTCTGGAATGCCTTGCAAAGACGTTCAGCAGTTTCATACAAAGTTATGGAAACACCGCGATGAGAGCTCATGTAAAAATCACATGCACGGGAATACTGCTTCTCCAGGGGACCAAAAAAACATAAATCAAGGGGCTGCATGCGATGGCTGCAATGAGGAGGTAATTTAAGAAGTGTGATATGATTCTCTCTAGCTTTATTGACTCCATTCAGATGGCTGATGTGACCATCAAAAATTAGTAGTACGGGATTCTGTTCAGAAGGCTTGGTGTACTTTATGAAATGGTCCAAATAAAGTATGCTTAGAATCCATCCATCCGAACTCATTCGCATACCCTGCAGCACCTGGACTTGTCCCTTTGAGCAATAAGGGTGACATTTTCTTCCTGGGAAACAAAAAGAAAGGAGGTATATAATTTCCTGCAGCAGAGACTGCACAACCAACTGTGATATTTGATCCGCTCTCGCCACTAACAATCCGCCTAATTTGTTTCTGACCTTTTTTTGCTAATATCCTGCAAGGATTTTGCACTGTACTTATGCCGGCTTCATCAAAATTATAGATATTATTTGGCGTAAAATTGATTTTTTTCACAACTTCTTCAAGTAGATCGAAAAATTGATCTACTGCAGTTCTATTAAAACCACTGGCCCTGATTAAGCTTGTAGCTTCAGGTTTTCGAATGGAAAGTTCTTGATGTCTCTGTAGGAATCCAGCTAACCAATCTTGTCCAGCCAATTTATTATCCTTGTTGAATTGATGTGAAATTCCTAAGTTGGTTGCCACTTCAATAGCAATTCGCCGAACGTCAAGTGGTGTTAGTCCATAAAACCTCTTTTGCATATCCAAAAAATGTTCCACTGACAAATTTGCATCTCGGATCGTAAAAACTGGTTTGAAACTACCCGGAGAGGGACCCATAACAGCAATATCTGCATTTGATCTAACTAACTTCAACCGTCTTATTAGGCAAGTTTTAGGAATATTATACTTTATCGAAGCCGACCTTAAACTCATGCCGCTCTGCACAGCATTAACTGCAGCTGCAGCTTCGGTTTCTCCCCATAATGGCATCGGTCTCTTCCTTTTATAGTTCCTCATCTAAAACAATAAATATAAGCATAAGTAACCATAGATATTCTGGTTTAATAACGGCATAGGGCATATAGGACCAAGGTCCCCCATTCCCCGTAACGCTTGGTCCTATTTACCCCGAGTGTATGCATACTTCAAAATTAATTATAACCACACTTTTCACTTCTCAAAACAACAGCTTATCCATATGAAAATACAGCTAAATGAATAATGTTTCACATGTGAAAAGATCAGTTCATTAGCATACAGCAATTTTCTAAAATTGTACACCATAATATAACAAAATATTAGAAGAACCTACCTTAAATTCGCTTTAATCACCATAACACCCATTTGTTTTGACATACGCATAATATTTCTGTCAAGCATAGAACTCGGAAGTGCCAACTTCTAGCGATGCAAACACGGTGGGAACCTACATTCACTTTGAATTAAATTGACTGGTCCTGTTTGCCCCGCTGGTCCTCTTTACCCCGGCTTCCCCTACGTTAAATATTTCAGGAGCATAATATCTAGATAATTTGAAGAAATAATGGTCATATAAACATGTGCCCTAAGTTGTATTATTTACGGGATACAGGTTGTTGAAGATTTGGTACTTGCCTGCGGATCTTCACTTATTTCATCGAGAAGCGCTTCTTCTGCTTCTGAAGTCCTAGTAGTTTGCGGCCGTCCTACGGCATAGTCTTTTATGCGGAAAGCGATCGAAAAAGATATATGATACGAGGGCGGGTCAATAAGTCCGTTACTTTTTGAATGAAACCCAGGTTTTTAGTCTCCTTTGAGCTTTATACACTACTCCAACGTTTCTCCAATTTTTTATCCCTTCCAAAAAAATAAGATTTGTCGATGTCCTCAAAATAGGTATTTCTTTGTGACATGATTTCATCATTAGAGTCAAATCTCTTTCCGCTGAGCCATTTCTTTAAGTTTGGAAACAGTCACTCGGGGCTAAATCCGGAGAATAGGGCGGATGAGGGAGCAATTCGTAGCCCAATTTATGCAATTTCGCTATGGAGACTACACATGTGTGCACCCTTGCATTGTCTTGATGGAAAAGAACTTTTTTCTTGGCCAAATGCGGTCGTTGTTTCTTCAAATCGTCATTGAATCGGTCCAATAAGTTGGTATAATATTCGCCATTGATTGTTATTCCCTGTTGAAGGTAATCAGTGTGGATTATACCGCGTGCATCCCAGAAAACGGTCGCCATGACTTTATGACAAACCCACCTTGGCCTTCTTCGGCGCCGATTCGCACGGAGAAACCCACTGTTTTGGCTGCTGCTTGGTCTCTGGTGTGTTGTGGTGAATCCATGTTTCGTCCACAGTTACGAAACGGCGCAAAAACTTGTCCCTCTTGCGGTTGAACACTCCTTCAAAGTTGTCGCACGATTGCGTTTGTGGTCAATTGTGAGCAAACGCGGCACCCATTTTCGGATAGCTTTATATGGTGTATCCCGCTACTGGTACACCAGAGGCCAAATTACTGTCCAGGTTCACATTGTAATATCTGCAGGCTAGGCGTATTTATTCTGCTCTCTCCCTGGTATATAATTTACTGCACGGTAGAATCGTCTTCCCTGAACTGATGAGCATGCTGCTTTTTCACACCACTAAAGTCAACCCTAGAAGACACGACTTCTTTTATCTACCGCCACTTAAGATCAATGTTAGGCTTAATTCACCGATTTACAGATCGTGCTCCATCTATAACAGCATGCATCAGTCAATAGACATATTGTGCTGTGGTGAGTCTGAGCTGAGACGCGTTGCATCGCTGCTTGGTAATTAGTAGTACTTTTACGATGTTAACTTTACTAGTGTATGCAATGTCTTTTATATTGTATTCATTCTCTTAATTTGGGATCATTCCCGTTGGGTATTTGTATTAAATAAATAAATGAATAAATGAATAAATATAAAATATTGAACCGAACTGCAGAAATTAAGGAAAATCGCTTTAAGCGTAACAACTTTAACACCCTATGTCTCAGTATCACGACCTTAAAATGAAAAGTGTTATACGAACTAATCCCACTATTTTTTTAATCGCAACTCACACCCCAATTTTTTTAAGCATAATCAGGACACCTGTGTACCAGTTCACTTCACTAACTTCATTGAATTTAAAACCACATAAGCTTTGTTTTGGAGTCTTTAACACAGAGATATTTTTTCATGTCCTTATTTGCATTTTTGGGCGTTTATTGAATTTATTTCTACTAAGACTAAACAAGATAAAAAATTATGGTATTTTTTCTATTAACAATAACTAAAATCTAAAATCGTGAGCCTAGTTTCTACTTTGAACAAACTTCCAATCGTAACAGCTTATAAACGACAACGTACAAGATGATATGTAATAAAAATAGAAGACAATGAACCTGCCATATTAATATTGAGAACATTGTCACCTATTCCAAGAAGTAATGGATGACATCCTCGTTACGGTATGGTCATGTTTTTATTTCTGGAGAATATAATCATATGCATCGCCAGACCATTTCTGCAAGAGAACTTGTTTTGTGTATCTGTCCTGTGCTTCTGCATCCCACATGCCATCTGATTTACAAACCAGACCACTACTGGACCTGCCTTTGCTTCTACCATTCAACACTATACTGTTTTGTCTATATTGGAAGATTTTAACAATATCTCACCATACATTAGACACTAGTTTATTATTAGAATACACATAATATGCTAGCAATATTTTGGACTGTGGCACAGCAAGTTTTGATTTAATACAAAAAAGCTCGGGACGCAGCAAGTGCGTTATGGTAGTGAATTTTTATTAAATGCTTCAAATTTGAATAACTCAATTTTATATAAACTTAGAAAGTTTAATTTTGGTATGTAGTAAGGTCTTTCCTAGGGCAAAATATCCACCAAATTTCATTAAAATGACTTTGTAATTTTCGGAGGAAAAAAAAATTTTCGAAAGAAAATTTAAATTTTGAATAACTCATTTTTCTATAAACTTAGAAAGTTCAGTTTTGGTACCTGGGAGGGTCTTTTACAAGGCAACAGATATGGTAAATTTCATTAAAGCAGCTTTGTTATTTTCAGAGAAAAAAATTTTTTTTTGAAAGAAAACTCAAAATTTTCCCGGAAAACCTTGTTAGATTTTCCAGGCTAACGAACTCATCCAAGCCATTAATAAAAGAAAGCCACTTGTCGAGTTTTATTAAAATTGGTTAATTATTTGTTGAGTTATCAGACGGACATATAAAAATTGAAACTGACCCCGGATATGGGTTCTAGGGGTCCTCGTTCGCGCTCATTTGAAAAAAATTTTGCAAAGTCTCACCATAGATACCTCTCTATTAGTGAATTTTTTTTAATCAAAATTCACTAATAACAGCTACCTCAGGAAAGTTGTGTATATACCATATGTAAGTGTTTTGTTTTTAGAACTTTGGTTTATTTGGGCAACTATGGCCAATCACCGACGCCAGGGAAGAGGTTTACCTTAACAGCCTGTTGCTAGG
Organism: Tillus elongatus; assembly: GCA_964006375.1. Taxonomy (NCBI): domain Eukaryota; kingdom Metazoa; phylum Arthropoda; class Insecta; order Coleoptera; family Cleridae; genus Tillus; species Tillus elongatus. The sequence goes on along the minus strand of OZ023268.1, from coordinate 140,056,486 downwards.
CTCCTGTGCTCTGTAACATCAGATGTCTTATGACTGACGACCATCCGAAGTGAGGAGCATCTTAAGTAGCGGGAGATTTAGGAAAACAATCTTAAAAACATTAGTGATAGAGCCGCATATAAGGGGGAGTTAGGGGGTTTAAACTCCTCCACGATACGATACAAAAACCTAGTATTCTTGCTAGCAACTAAAACCAAAAAATAAATATAATGTATTAACGTTCCATGTCCGCAGTAGACATTAGTCCATTAGGTAATGGTAATGGTGATAATCTGCCAAGAACGGTCATTGACGCATTTTTAAGTACAGCCGATTCATTCTCCCCAATTATTAAAGACCCCTTACAAATATTAGTAACTTTGTCTCGCTTTACGACAACACTAGAAAGAGCGTTTTTAACGTTAAGACGTTTAAAATCTGGGTCAAGAAATTTGATATTAAATGAACGAATAAACGGGTTAGTGCTAATGTCCGTTCACATTAGTTCTGAAGATGTCATAAATAGTTTTTGTCCAAAAAACCGTAACGTATCTATCTCTGTAAGTTTAAATTGTGGCTCTAAATCGCAGAGCTATGCCGCGGGTTTCTTACACTGGTTGAAATCATTAAATAAATTGTTTTTAAAGTAAGAGGTTTTTCCTACCTATAGACTTGTGGTATTTTGTTGTGTACTGGTTTTTCAAATCCTGACTTTTTTAGATACTTTTAAACTTCAAGACCAGATTACATAACAGAGCTATGTTACAGTTTTTTTACCCTGGCACAAATCATTAACTGAAATGTTTTAAAGTAAGAGTTTTTTTCTACCTATCTCCCCCACCCATGGACGACATCGACTAGCTACGCCCCCACATTAGTGCAAAAACAGAGTGCAGAACTGCAACAAGCAAGAGTTCGTGTCTATTTCTTTCCGCCCTTGCTTGGCTTAATCAGTTCCTGTGCTGTAGATTTTTTGTTTTATCTTTCAGTGAATTTTTTAAGATTTGTTTTTGACTTGTGGCATTTTGTTGTGTACTCGTTTTTCAAATCCTGACCTTTTTCAGATACTTTTAAACTTTAAGACCAGATTACATAACAGTTACGGTTTTTTTACCCTGGCACAAATCATTAACCAAAATGTTTTAAAGTAAGAGGTTTTTTCTACCTATCTCCCCCACCCATGGACGACATCGCCTAGCTACGCCCCCGCATTAGTGTAAAAACAGAGTGCAGAACTACAACAAGCAAGAGTTCGTGTCCATTTCTTTCCGCCCTTGCTTGGCTTAATCAGTTCCTGTGCTGTAGATTTTTTGTTTTATCTTTCAGTGAATTTTTTAAGATTTGTTTTTTGACTTGTGGTATTTTGTTGTGTACTCGTTTTTCTAATGCTGACATTTTTCAGATATTTTCAAACTTCAAGACCAGATTACATAACCTTATATTTACTAATTTATTGTTTTGGCGTAACAAATATTTTAATTTTCGAGAATTTTTCATATTCAAAAGAATTGTATGAAAGTACTATACGGAACTTGCTGCGTTCAAGCTATGTGACTTGTGATAATCTGTTGTGTATTCGTTTTTTCAAACACTTTTAAACTTCAAGACCAGCCTAGGTTGCATAACAACACGTTAACCTTAAACATTTACGTAGTGTTGATAGTATAATCTCAAGTAGGTTTAAATTATTAATTTTTTGTTTCAACAACACACCACGAGGGCTCACAGCGTAAATACTATCGTACCGTGGGTGTCGACAAGGAGGAAAGAGGCAACTTGTTAACTCTGGACTCGAAAGTTTGGAGGTTCGGAGGAGAAGGAAAAACATGTACCGACAAGGAATTCCACAACTTGGAAGTCATCGGGACAAAAGAGCGGGCATACCAAGATGTTCTATGTCTGGTGACCTGGACAGTAAAAGGGTGCATTCGCTCTGTACCCCTGGTAGATCTGTTGGGGACAGCAGGTGGAGGAACTATGGAAGAAAGCCCCTCTGAGCAGTGCCCGTGCAGATATCTATAAAAGAGAAAGAGGTTACCAATCGCACGTCGGTGGTCAAGGGATGGCAGCCTTTGGGTGAGATTAGGGTCACCGATGAGACGTATAGTCTCTTCTGAATGGAGTCCAGGATAGCGAGTGTAGAAGCGGCAGCGGCACCCCAGACGTGGGAGCAGTATTCGAGGTTTGGCCTTATTTATGAAGTATATAAGGTATAGAGATTAGCTGGTGAAAAGTATTTGCGAGCCCGGAAGAGGAAACCTAATTTCTTATCAGCCGCTTCTGCAATTGATGTGACATGTTGGTGCCAGTTGAGATTTCGATCCACAGAAATGCCAACAAGTGAAAAGGACTCATTACTTTGAATACCTTTGTTGTTCATTGCGATGTGTCTAGGGCTGGTGTATCACTTATGAGATAGAAAGCAGAAGTGAGATTTGGTGGAGTTGAATTGTACAAGATTTCTACTCCCCCAGTCTAATATTTTTTGAAGATCCACAGAGACAGAACCGTCCAGAGGTCTGCGATCCTCATATAATTGGGCTAAAGAGACAGGCTTAGAATATTGTATATTTGAGTTCAGGGTGCTGTCATCCAGAAGAAACAAAGTAGGGGCTAAAGCTTAACCTTGAGGGACTCCTGCATTGATTGGATACAGTTTAGAGGAATGGCCATCCACGACAACAGAAATGCTCCGGTTGGAGAGAAAATTTGCTGTCCGGGTACAGAGTTTTTTTTTTTGGTGGTAGGCCGTAGGCCGGTAGTTTATTAAGCAGCGCTGCGTGCCAGACCTGGTCGAATGCTTTGGATATGTCTAGAGCGACAATCTGGGATTCACTGTGTAGTTCCATAGACTTACTCCAAGAATGGGTGACAAAGGAAAGGAGGTCGGCAATTGATCTGCGCTGACGGAATCCATACTGCCTGTCGTGGATTAGACTGTGTTTTTCAAGAAATTTTAGTAATTCGGTGTTTATATACTTTTCCCTCAGTTTAGAGGCGACTGAAAGGAGAGAAATAGGACTGTAGTTGCTAGGAAGCGCTTTGGATCCTTTCTTGGGACGGGTTGTACTCGAGCAGTTTTCCAGTTATTAGGGAATATGCCTTTATTGTAAGATGTCTGAAACAGACGAGTCAGGACAGGAGCAAGTTCTGGTGCGCATTTTTTGAGAACAATTGCTGGGATCTCGTCAAAGCCAGACGCTTGTATTAAGAGAAGAGAGCATCTTTCGTACCTTTTTAGTTTTGAAAATGAGATCCGTCATTTTATGCGCGACATTGGGGACTGATGGTAGTTGAACATTTCGAGGTGGGTTGATAGTAGAATTGCCGGCGAACAACGAGGCAAAAAGTTCAGCCTTGCCCAGGGCGGTAGAAACAATTTCAGCCCCTGAAACGAGAGGTGAGAACGTGCTCCTGCAGAAATTATTCCCAATAGATTTAGCAAGAGTCCAGAAGGGTTTGCTGCCGTTGGAGCTTGAGAAGGCCTTGTTTTTAATGTGGTTAATAAACGAGTTTTTTGCCTCAGAAAGAATGCGGACATAGCGGTTTCTTGCGTCGTTAAATGATTGACGGTTTTTTTGACTGGGATTGTGTAGAAGCCTTTAGTGAGCTTTGGCCTTTTCAAGTCGGGCCTTCTCACAGGATTTAGAGAACCAGGGCTTTCGAGTGGCTGAAGAGGTTTTCTGTGTACGTGAATAAATAATTCCTTGCCAGCTTGTGAGATATCAGAGGGGTCAGGATGAGAGAAGACACCCATGGAAATGAGGAAAAGTATTCCCGCATTTCGTCCCAGTTTGCGGAGTTGTAGTGCCAAACGATACGTGGGTGTGATGACTGTGTGACCTCGAGTTGTATTGCGCAGGAAGCAGTGACCATGCCGTGGTCTGAGCGACCAAGGGGGGCGGTGACTGATGTCTTATAGCATTCAGGTTTTGTAGCAAGGAGACCCAAGGGATTTGAGCTGTGTGTTGGGATGCGAGGAAAGTAAGTAGGTTACTGAACCATATTGGCTAAATAATTGCTGACTGCAAAGGCCTCCGCTGGTCTCCCTTGTCGATCAGTTTTTGAAGATCCTAGCCATTCGTTGTTATGGACATTGAAACCACCAAGAATGGTGACTTCGGACGAAGGATATTCAGAAATCAGATGGTTGGTTTTTTCAGAACGGTAGTCTAAGAGCTGGACAAAGTTTTTGTCAGAAGGTGACCGGTAAATGCAACACATGAATTTAGTTGCAGCCCCGAGAGAGAGAGAGTTTCGTCCAAAGTATGTCTTTTCTTCCAGTTTCCATTTGTGAAGCTAGTGAAATAGTCTCTACGTCAGGATTTAGTATGGAAAGGTTTCACCAAGTAAGGACCACAAAAGCTTATCCTAATGTCATTATGAAGGTCATGTCGTTCTCATAGCTATCTTACTGTTTTATTACCAATAGTATTTAAAAATTGTAATATCGACGTTATTTTTGACTTTAAAAGACAATTAGTTAGAGCCTTTTTCTTTAAAATTTGGAGTTTTAACCAGAAAACATATAATATAAACAAAAGTGATCTTTTACTTCCAAACTCAAAGACACGATGCTCAATGGTTTTTGTATTCTTTTGCCTTGAAGAAAGAGCATTAGAAAACCACTAGTTTGCTAATTTAAACAATGTTGTATCTGCAATAATAACACTAATGACACTGAAATTGGATAACCCACTATATTTTCAGTAATGTAAGTATTCTTAGCAGTCTTAGTAGCTGTCGGTCTTTTCTCGGATATAAAAGCTACAAACCTAAATTTATTTCGATGGGCCTATTATTGATCATTTGTCTTGAGTGTTCAATTAATCATTTAGTCGCATAAATTACCTGACTAATTAATTAAGTACATAAAGGCTTTAGTCTCACAGAAAACAAATATTGTGTCAGCATGCATTCAGCGGGGTTCCAACCCCAACAATCGTTTGTCATATATCATAGCGACAACCGATGCATATCAAGAGTCCCCTTGTATCAAATATTTATATCTCTCTTACCTTTCAGACTATTTGAGAAGTTATTTTATTTGATGCAAGCAGTGGCGTCTAAAGAACTAGTCAGTAGAAGTTATTCATATGTAAGAAATTTTAGTTTGTGTTAGTGGAATACTCTAAAGCAGGGATTTACAAACTATTTTCGGCCAGAGACCCGTTTTCCCTTTAAAAAATCGTATCTCTAGTTATAAAAAAAAATTCGCTAATGAGGAGATCTATATATATATATATATACATATATATATATATATATATATATATATATATATATATATATATATATATATATATATATATATATATATATATATATATATATATATATCCGACCGATAACTCAAAAAATAATGGACCGATCTTGATCAAATTTGGTGAGTATCTTCCTTTTGCAAGTGGCTTGGATAAGTTCGTTAGCCAGGAAAATCGGACGAGGTTTTCCCGGAAAATCTTGTGTTTTCTTTCTAAAAAAATTCATATCTCCGTAAATAACACGGTAAGGGCAACCAATTTGGTACGCGTGTTTGTATTATAAGGAGTGAACTCTGTACCAAAATCTAGCTCTCTAACTTCAAAGACAAAGAAGTTAGGGGCAGTTAAAGAAACAAATTTTGGAGTTTTCCTCAAAACGTCAAACTCGCAATTTTAAACGTCAAAATTGGCAATGTGTAGGCAGAGAACGTGAAAAAAATACGGACTGTAAAAAGAAAATGTTGCAAGAAGAGTGTTCTGCGAACCCTCAAGTTTCAGATTCAACCGTCGTTGTCCTTCATTTTACTAAAATATTTACAGAAAATTCATTCCAAATAGACCTTTTCTGATGCTTTGGCTGCCAGTTTAGTTGCTGCTTTTTTGGATATTTATTTGCAGGTTTAGTGAAGTTTATGGTTTAACGATCTATATTTTTTAGCTAATTTTCGTAAAACAAATTCGTTAATGCATTTTTGCATTTTTTATCGAAATATGATGCGTTTATAAGAAAAAAATCTGGACGCAGTAAGTGCGTTTTGGTAGCGAATTTTCGGTAAATTTGCAGTTTAGCTCCCGAACGCTTTTCAAAAAACTGTTTTCAGAAACCTGCCTAGGGCCCCCCTGGATTTACAAATCCCCAAAAAAATTTCTTTTTCACACCCCCCAAGGAAGTTACTGGACCAGGAGTGAGTAGGGGTGCTGGGCGGGGTAGGTAGTAAAAAGGAAATATGAGCAGAACATTCGAATAAAGCGGGCTTGAAAGCTGTCTTTTTCACATCTTAAAGTCATATCCCCTTTAAACCCTGCCCACCCCACACAGCACCCATATTCACTCCCAGTGCCGTAACTTCCTTGGGGGGTGTGAAGAAGAATTTTTTCTTGTGGTTTGTGCATCCAGGTGGAGTCCTAGTAATCTTTCTAGAAACAATTTGTTGAAAATCGTTCGGGAGCTAATCTGCAAATTTACCGAATTTTCATTAAATCCTTCAAATTTCAATAACTCAATTTGCTATTAACGTAAGCTTTGTTGGTTAGAAAACCAACATTTAAGTTTATTTTCGGAAATTTTTTGTATATTTTTAAACCGTAAGTAATTTTGATAAAATATAGTACATTGTTTCTACTACATACATTAATCAGATTGATGCCTGCTCACAATTGCCAGTAAAAACATTTTTATGGAAATTCTCTTCCATAACACATTTGCTGCATCTAGACTTTTGAAAAAATGTTTATATTTTTTCAAACAATAAATTTATTTCGATGAAATATGGTACATTGTTTCTACTATATAGGCAACCAAGTTTGATGCCTGCTTTCATCAAAGAAAGACATTTGCTATTAAAAAATATTTTAAAGAAAATTCGCTACCATAGCGCACTTGCTGCGTCCAGATATTTTTTCCTATTGATACAAAATACTTACCAATTTAAAAACTTTGTGGTTGGTTAAGTGAGTAAATTTGACATCATTTTCTCATCAAAATTTAACAAAATAAATAGACATAAAATTTACTCATTATCAAGTGTAATTAATAATTATTAATACAAATTACGTAAAAATACTTAAATAGGTTTTTTTTAAATCATTAAAATCGCAAAGCAAAGATAAAAAAAATCAGTGTTATGTCGACCCCTGAGAAACCGATTTCGATCGCAAAGGGTCGATATAGAGCACTTTGGGAATCACTGCTCTAAAGCAGCGCCAAAATCACTTGATCGTATATATTTAAGCAAGGTTGTCAAACATATTAACTACTTGACCACTTTGAGTCAATACTTCACTTTGAGTCGATACAAAACATTTTACCCATGTTCAAGAAAGGCTTTTTTGAAGATGTTATTTTAAATTCGATTTTTTTTTATCCACGGAAGGTTTCCAGGATGAGGAGTTTTTAGAAACGTTTCAACAGTATGTAACCAAAATAGCTGAATTACCTTTTCGCCTGCTTTACGAAATTTTGAATAATATTGTAGTTTTTCTGACTTATTAGAATTTACTATGTACTGTTTTTATTTAGTTCGGTTAAACGTTGTCAGATAGTTGTAAATATGTTTTATGAAAAATCAAATATAACAGGTTATGGGCCCCAACGTACATCCGGGCCCATAACCTGTTATATGTTACTAGTTAATTTTCTTTAAAAAAATCACTATTGAGGAGATCCGGACTTTTGAATTTTGAAAAAATTTCTTCAAATGAGCGTAAACTGAGACCCCCAAAACCCATATCCGGGGTCAGTTTCAATTTTTATATGCTTATATATATATATATATATATATATATATATATATATATATATATATATATATATATATATATATATATATATATATATATATATATATATATATAACTTAAAAATATGGTGAGTACCTCCCTTTCGTAAATGGCTTGGATAAGTTCGTTAGCCAGCAAAATCGGACAAGATTTTCCGCGAAAATTTTGAGTTTTCTTTCGAAAAAAATTCACATCCCCGAAAATTAAAAAGCTATGGTAACCGAATTTGGTGAGTTGGTTTCTGTTATAAATAGTATCCTTTGTACCAAAATTCAGATCTCTACGTTGAAAGAAAAGAAATTACAAGCCTCTGATTAAAAAAAAGTTGAAACGTCAAAATTGATAGTACCGGTAGTCGTACATTAGCGCATTAGCGCTTTGTGAGTTAAAAATACTGCTCGAAATGACTCACAATCTTCTAGATCTGTGTCTCAGTCGTCATTTTCTTTCATTTCGTTAAAATATGAGAAAAAAATCAATTTTAGATAAAAATTGTATGGTGTAAATAATCAAGACGTTAGAAAATTAATATACTAGAGTGTATACCTGTTAGTACGTAGATCTGTCATGTTGACAATGGTCGAGAGGTGAAGTAAGCAGTATGGATTTAATAATGGACTCCTATAACACGCGTTCTAATCCCAGTGACTTCACTTTTTTTAAATTTGTTTTAGTCTTATTTAATTTTACCATTGTCTGATCAGATTGTGTAATTCGGATGAATTTTTTAGCAAGTTTTTGTATGACAAGTTCAATTAGGGCGAGATTATAACGTTTAAGACGCAATTCAATTTGAATAGCACGTCTGGTTGTTTGTTATTGCCCTAACGTAGTGAAACCGTTCCATACTTAATACAGCCGTAGACATTTCCCGTGGGTTCACAAGTGCTTGTTTTTTTCTGCAACCGATTTCAATTTTTACTGGACGTTGCAAGTACGTTATGGTAGCGAATTTTCATTAAAGTTTTAAATTTCAATAGCTCAATTTGCTATTAACCTAACGCTCGTTGACCAGGAACCAGTTTTTCGGAAACATTTAAAGTTTCTTTTCGAAAAATTTATGTACATTTTCAAACAATAACTGGGCATTTATCTATTTGTAAGATGTTGTATCCCATGATTAACAGCCAGTAAGTTTCAAAAACCCATTTACTGTCGAATCATTTTGCATAACCCTGCAAATCTTCTAACCGAGTGACCACTGCCTTTATGTCTTCACCTTTTGTACCGCGTATGCAGTATGCATCGATTTGGATGCAGCAGTTCCTATCACGTTGGGTATGCTAGGAGTTACCGGTCGACCACCACAAGATCATAAATTCACCAGGCAGAAGCAGGTTGGACCGCGACTATGGGACAGTCAAACTAGCCCCTGCCTCAGCCTCGTATCGCACATCTCCAGCATCTTGTAGGACCACCGTTGTTGAGATACGGAACGTGACTCTGAATCAGGAGACAGTTTTGCAACATGTCCACACGCTCCGTTAAAATACTGTCACGATATTAGTGTAACCGTGGATCCCTGAACTTGCCCTGTAACGTAGACGTAACTATTACATTGAACGTACACTAGACGTGAGCTTTGTAATGTCAATTGATAATCATAAAAAAATATATCGGCTGCAAGTGCGTTATGGCAGCAAATTTTCATAGAAATGATCTACGGTTTTTTTACGAAAAGTAAATTGATCCAACAAAATATTTGTGTGTAATATTTCATAATAGATTTTGTTTGACACATAAATATTTTGGTCTTGTGTCCTTCTATGACCTCCAGTAGTACCTACATTTTTTATCAAACTTATAACTTGTTTCTTTTACGTTAGAGACCTAAATTTTGGGATATACATATAGTAGTATATAGTGTTTTTTTATAATTTAAACCTGCGTACTAAATTTATTGCACTGAGCAAACCTGTGATGAGCTGCGATAAGTACACTTGGATAATGATTCGGGAAATTTGCAGATTAGCTCCCGAACGCTTTTCAAAAAATTGTTTTCAGAAACATTACTAGAGCCCCCCTGGATGCACAAAACACAAGACAAATTTCTTGTTCACACCCCCCAAGGAAGTTACGGGACCAGGAGTGGGTGCTGGGCGTTGTAGGTAGTAAAAAGGAAATATGCGCAGAAAATTCGAAGAAAACTGCTTGAAAGCTGTCTATTTGAAGCCATATCCCCCTGAAACCCTGCCTACCTCGCACAGTATCCCTATTCGCCCCAGGTCCCGAGGTACCGTAACCTCCTTGGGGGGTATGAACAAGAAAATTTTCTTGTGGTTTATGCAACGAGGGTGGTTGTATGCACACGAGAGGGGAGGAAAATGCCAACTTGTGACATGGGGTGGGGGAAGGTGTGTGCTTTGTCGTAGGGATTTTCTTTCCCCTCTTGCGTGCATACAACCATCTTAGTTGCATAAACCACAAGAAAAATTTCTTGTTCGCATCCCCCAAGGAGGTTACGGCACCTGGGGGCATAGGGGAATATGGCTTCAAAATGTGAAACAAACAGCTTTGAAGCCCGTTTTCGTTGCATTTTCTGCTCACATTTTCTTTTTACTACCTACCCCGCCCAGCACCTCTATTCACTCCTGATCCCGTAACTTCGTTGGGGGGTGTGAACAAGAAATTTTTCTTGTCGTTTCAGCATTAGGGGGGGGGGGTGATAAATGTTTCTGAAAACAGTTTTTTGAAAAGCGTTCGGGAGCTAATCTGAAAATTTACCAATAATTCATCATCTGATGACGCTAACTTGGTTAGTGAAACCATCGTCAGGTATTTAAAGTTTGTAGTGGTGATTTGGGTTCTCCAAGTGTACTTAAAATTGATAGCCATAGCTTTGCTATTTTCAAAGCTGGAACAATTTTTCAAACTTATGTACCACATTTCATTAAAATATTTTTTTTAATTTGAAACGATATAAACATTTCGAAAATAAACGTTAAATTTTTCGAAAATAAACGAATATTTTCTTGAAAAAACCGGTCTGATTTACCTGGCCATCGAACTTATCCAAGCAATTTACACAAAAACGTACTTGCTGCGTCCAGACTTGTTTTTAGTGAATTTTCTTTTAAAAAAATTCCCTAATGAGGAGATCCCTAATGAGAATTTTGAAAAAATTTATCCAAAAGAGCCCTAATTAGGCCCCCTAGAACACATATCTGGGGTCAGTTTCAATTTTTATTTGTTTATATATATATATATATATATATATATATATATATATATATATATATATATATATATATATATATATATATATATATATATATATATGACACCGATAACTCAAAAATTAATAGGCCGATTTTGATTATATTTGGGGAATACTCCGGAATTAACAAAGTAAGGGCAGCACAATTTGGCACGCGGGTTTGTAACATTATAGGTAAGTTACCTACCAAAATTCAGCTCTGTAGATTAAAGGTCGAAAAAGTTACAGGCATTTAAAGAAAAATGAATTTGGGTTTTCCTCAAAACGTCAAAGTCGCGATTTAAAACGTCAAAATTGGTAATATTTAGGAAATGAACCTGAAACTAATATAAGCTATGGAAAGAAAATGTCTTAAGAAGAATGTTTTACAAAGCCTGAAGTCTTAGTTTCAATCGTCATTGTCCTTCATTTTACTAAAATATTTCCAAAAAATTCATTTCAAATAAACCCTTTCTCTGATGCTTAGGCAGTACTGTTGGCTATAGAGTTTGTCGTCTAATGGTATATCATTTTTGTCGAATTTTCGTAAAAATTATTAAAGCTCAATATATCCGTTATTATGCAAGATACGAAAAAAATTGTATACATTAGTTATAGGGTGTCTTGAGCTACATCTTAAAAACATATTTCTACAATGACAGTTGGCCCATAAAACGTTGGTGATTCAAATTTTCTTTTTTTTTAATCTAACACGCCTTATAATGTTATTGCATTTTCCATCGAAATATAATACATCTTTGTAAGAAAAGAAATTCGGGACGCAGCAAGTGCGTTATGGTAGCTAAGTTTCATTCAATGCTTCAAATTTGAATAGCTCAAGTTGCTATTAACCTATAAGGTTGACTAAGAAACCAGTTTTTTGGGAACATTTAAAGTTTGCTTTCGGAAATTTTTGTACATTTTCAAACAATAAAGTTATTTTGATGAAACATGGCACATTGTTTCTACTATATAGGTTATACTGGTAACCAAATTTGAGGACTGCTTTCTTTAAAAAAAATATTTGCTATTAAAAACATTTAAATGAAAATTCACTACCATAACGCACTTGCTGCGTCCAGACTTTTTCATTTGTCAATAATCCTCAAAAATTAACAAACCGTATGCATTTTCATTAAAATTAAGTGTTTTGTGGATGAAATAAATTTTAAGGATTTAAATCTATGATGAACCTTAGTCCATCCCTGCCGCAGAATGTTATCTGTTGATCAGGGTTTCTGCACTTGCACTCTTGCTATAGCAATCCCATAATGTAACCAGTATCCACAATTTAATCAGTTAGCATGCGTGGCTGTGCAATTAAAACAAAATAATTAAAAGATCCAACAGTGGTACCATAATCTGTACCTACTTCACTAATGATGCAAAAAGAAGATTTTGTAACTTAATTGACACATACTCACGTTTTCTTTCTACTCGAGATTATTATTACTAGAATAGGTGTCACAGTCGTCGGTAAGATTTTATTTAAAAAATGTGTTTACAACTTTATCTCCTTTTAACTGGTTTCATTAACTGAATCAGAACCTCGGTGGTTCAAGGGTAAGAACGTGTGCCTCTGAACCGAAGGGTACTGGGTTCGATCTCAGCGTACTCCTTTCACTTTTTCAGTACAAACTGTAACATTAACATCAACCGAGGTTCTGGCATTGTACTTGAGCAAGTGGATGGTCTGCACGTTCCGCCCTTCGGAGGGGGCGTAAAGCCGTCGGTCCCGTATCCATGCGATGTTGGGTATGTTAAAGATCCCTACCATCCTTACAGAAAGGCAGAGGTTCGGCAAAATTTCCAGGATAGTGAGGTGAAACTGCTCCCTGGCGTCAGTGATTGGCCATAGTCGCAGAAATAGGCCGACGTTAAAGTAACAAAACACACACACACACACACATTAACTGAATCAGTTAATGAAAGAAAGTAAAGTTTTGCTTCGCTGTTGGTGAAATATCTTGTTTAAGTATATTAAAAAATGTCGGGACTCAGTAAGTGCGTTATAGTAGTAAATTTTCATAAGAATTTTACACTATTGGTACGGCATATTAAGTACTAAAACTAATGTAGGTGGTAGTGGACTTTTCCTTTACGTGATAGTACCACCCCTTACATCAAGGGCCGCTTAAGTCCCAACGGACGTTTCCGGTTCTGGTATATGAGTCGGTTTCCCTTATAAACAAATATGATGATGGCTCCTAATTGTACAAAAGATCCCGGAGATTAAATACTCCTCCATTCGGATCTCCGGGAGAGGGGTGTACAGGGGGCGCCGGCATCAAGATTTAACATACCCTTCTCGAGTATCTGTGGCCTAAATTCTAACCTGAACTCCGTACACCATTTCCTCCAGGCTAATAGGCCCCAAATCATCTTTCTCGTCGAAACCCAAATCAGTGCCAAAACAGCCACTAATCGCCTTAATTTCCCGGGGTATGAGCTGCTTACTTCCTTTAGATTGCATGGAGGCGTGTGCGCATACGTCTGTAGCAATCTACCCTACACCAGACTCCCCAATTTAGAAGCTGGGAGAAAAGACATACTTTGGATGAAACTCGCTCTCAGAGCTGCAAGTAAATTCATGTGTTGCATTTACCGGTCATCTTCCGACAACAACTTTGTCCAGCTCTTTGACTACCTTTCTAAAAAAACCGACTATCTGATTTCTGAATATCCTTCCTCCGAGGTCACTATTCTGGGTGACTTCAATGTCCATAATAAGGAATGGCTAGGATCTTCAAAAACCGATCCACAAGGGAGAGTAGCGGAGGCCTTTGCAGTCAGCAATTGTTTAGCAACCTACTTTCTTTCCTCGCATCCCAACACACAGGTCAAATCCCTTGGATCTCCTTCTTACTACAAAACCTGAATGCTATAAGACATCAGTCACCGCCCCCCTTGGTTGCTCAGACCACGGCATGGTCACTGCTTCCTGCGCAATGCAACCCGAGGTCACACAGTCATCACACCCACGTATCGTTTGGCACTACAACTCCGCGAACTGGGACAAAATGCGGGATTAATTTTTCTCATTTCCTTAGGCGTCTGTCTGCTTCTCTCATCCTGACCCCTCTGATATCTCACAAAACCTCACCGAAATTATCCAAGCTGGCATGGAAGTATTTATTTCACGTACACAGAAAACCTCTTCAGCCACTCAAAAGCCCTGGTTCTCTAAATCCTGGGACAAGGCCAGACTTGAAAAGGTCAAAGCTCACAAAACGCTTCTACACAATCCCAGTCAAGAAAACCGTCAAGCATTCAACGACGCAAGAAATAAAAGTGTCCTCATTCTTTCTGAGGCAAAAAACTCGTTTAATAACCACATCAAAAACAAACTTTTTAAGCTTTCCAAGCTCCAACGGCAGCAAACCCTTCTGAACTCATGCTAAATCTATCGGGAATATTTTCTGCAAGAGCATGTTCCCACCTCTTGTTTCAGGGGATGAAATTGTTTCTACCGCCCTGGGCAAGGCTGAACTTTTTGTTCGCCGACAATTCTACTCTCAACCCACCTCCAAAAGTTCAACCACCAACAGTCCCCAATGACGCGCATAAAATGACGGATATCATTTTCAAAACTAAAAAGGTACCAAATATGCTCTCTTCTCTTAATACCAGGAAAGCCTCTGGTCTTGACGAGATCCCAGCAATTGTTCGAAAAAAATGCGCACCAGAACTTGCTCCTGTCGTGACTCGTGTGTTTCAGACATCTTACAATAGAGGCATATTCCCTAATAACTGGAAAATTGCTCGAGTACAACCCGTCCCCAAGAAAGGATCCAAAGCGCTTCCTAGCAACTACAGGCCTATTTCTCTCCTTTCAGTCGTCTCTAAAGTAATGGAAAAGTATATAAACACCGAATTACTAAAATTTCTTGAAAAACACAGTCTAATACACGACGGGCAGTATGAATTCCGTCAGCGCAGATCAACTGCCGACCTCTTTTCCTTTGTCACCCATTCTTAGAACAAGTCTATGGATTTACACGGTGAATCCCAGATTGTCGCTCTAGACATATCCAAAGCATTCGACCAGGTCTGGCACGCAGCGCTGCTTAATAAATTTCCGGCCTATGGCCTACCACCAAAACTCTGTATCTGGACAGCAAATTTCCTCTCAAACCGGAGCATTTCTGCTGTCGTGGATTGCCATTCCTCTAAACTGCATCCAATTAATGCAGGAGTTCCTCAAGGTTCAGCCTTAGCCCCTACTTTGTTTCTTCTCCACGTCAATGACCTCATCTCTAGCACATCCCACCCAGTTCACAGTTACGCGGACGACAGCACCCTCCACTCAAATATACAATATTCTAAGCCTGTCTCTTTAGCCCAATTAGATGAGGATCGCAGACTCATGGAGGGTTCGGTCTCCGTGGATCTCCAAAAAATATTAGACTGTGGAAGTAGAAATCTTGTACAATTCAACTAGTTCAAGTCATGAGTCCTTTTCACTTGTTGGCATTTCTGTGGATCGATATCTCAATTGGCACCAACATATCACATCAATTGCAAAAGCGGCTGGTAAGAAATTAGGTTTCCTCTTCCGGGATCGCAAATACTTTTTCACCAGCTAATCTTTATACCTTATATACTTCACAAATAAGGCCATACGTCGAATACTGCTCCCACATATGGGGTGCCGCTGCCGCTTCTCCATTCAGAAGAGAGCTATACGTCTCATCGGTCACCCTACCCTCACCCAAAGGCTGCCATCCCTTGCCCACCGACGTGCCGTTGGTGACCTCTCTCTCTTTTATAGATATCTGCACGGGGACTGCTCAGAGGAGCTTTCTTTCATAATTCCTCCACCTGCTGCCCCCAACAGATCTATCAGGGGAACAGAGCAAATGCACCCTTATACTGTCCAGGTCACCAGACATAGAACATCTTGTTATGCCCGCTCTTTTGTCCCGACGACTTCCAAGTTGTGGAATTCCTTGCCGGCACATGTTTTTCCGTCTCCGCTGAACCTCCAAAAATTCAAGTCAAGAATTAACAAGTTGCCTCTTTCCTCCTTGTCGACACCTACGGTACGATAGTATTTAAGTTGTGAGCCCTCGGGGTGTGTTGCTGAAAAAAAAAGAAGAATAAAAATGTATTAGTTCGTCATATTCAGCCGTCGAATTTTTAAATACTTTGTTTTTTAATTATATTTATTAATTAGTTTTTATATATATTTGTACTTGTTGCAGACATATCACGTGGGGAATCCTGGCCTGGGAGGGTATGCTGTCCTCTACCACACAGTGAAAGCTGTAGAAGAGCCTGCATTACAGCCACTTCCCATCTTGATCTCGCGCAAGGTTGCCGACAGAGCGATGAAATCGCCTTCTTCAGCTGCCTGGAGAAGCAACAGGAAGGGGAGACCTGTTGCAGCAATGCAAAGACTGAAGAATGCAAGACGGCCTGCTGGGATATTTTCAGGAATCAGCTGACCCCCAACAAGCACCAGCGACAAAGGGTGAAAGAAGTCTGCGAGTTATCTAGTCCAAAAGTAAACGACTGCGTGAAAGAGTTTGTTAAAGTGACACCAGCGAAAGATTTACAAACTCGTAAGTTCTTTTATTGGTCAATATTATAATACACACTTACGTTCGAAATATTTTTTCATTATGATATTTTTATTAACGTATTGTCATTTTTATGTTCTAATGACAATAATATCACCTTGTTGGTGGAAAAGATTCAAGTTTCTAATAGATAAAGGAAGTAACAATTATTAAGTAGGTAACATGTGTCGTCATGGTTTCTTAGATAATTATTGAAATTATTGCTGGACCTTCTTTCTGGTTCTTATCCTTAAGAATCTGAATTTTTTGTCTTGGAAATTTTTTTGAGATGTCTAGTCATTTTGATTTGGTGTGGATGATTTTGATAGGTGGCATTGTGGGTTTGTGTGGAGCAGACGGTTGGGTTGGAGTGGCTGTCTCCATATGGGTGGCTGCTGGGCTGTCAGATACGAGGATTACAAAATATAATATTTTACTATGTAATCAAACTAAAATTATCAAAATTGTTCAATTTTTTATTCAAATGTATAAACTGAGATCCATTCAGAACAAAAATTGCAGCACATTCATGTAATAGTAAAAAAAAACAAATCTCAAGAAAATTAACATTGTTTCAGCATTTTCTCAAAGAGTTATAGAAACCATGGTAATGTATGTAGATAACTGGTTTTAATGATTGCAAGTGACCATACTTGTCACCTTTGATTGCAAGAGGTGTCTCATAGAGTTTTTTAATAGTTCCAAGCGTCCAGTTCGTTCTCTTGGGTAAGAGGAACACCATTCGTGATCAAAAGTTAACTTATATTCAATTCCTTTTGGAAAATACCTCAGCGCTATTAAATCTGTGACACATGGATCTCCTTTTTTGAGTTCGGGTCTTATTGATGAGTAGTATTTCATATCGTTAAAATTTGAAAAAACGTGTGATCAACATATTTCACGATATAGGCTCCTTTGTAACATTTTCTAGTCTGTTCAATGATTTGTACATAATTTGATGGAGATTGTATGTATCACACCGATAACTCAAAAAATAATGGGCCGATTTTGATAAAATTTGGCATGTACCTTTTTTTTGTAAATGGCTTGGATAAGTTCGTTAGCCAAGAAAATCGGACTAGGTTTCCGGGAAAATTTTGAGTTTTCATTCGAAACAAATTTTTATCTCAAAAAATAAAAAAGCTTTCATAACCAAATTTGGTAGGTAGGTTTACGATATAAAAAGTAAACTATACACAAAAATTTAGATTTCTATGTTACAAGAAAAAAAATTTAATAAAATATTTGGTGCCAGATCATTTCTATGAAAATTCACTACCATAACGCATTTGCTGCGTCCAGTTTCAGTCTCTATGGTGGAATAAACGCTGTCACATTCCATCTGAGAGTGTCTTTTCACTAGATAGTTCTGAAGGATGCTCACATTGTTTGATATTGAATAATGAAGTAATGCATGGGACAGCAGATTATGGCGAATTTGGACACAGCAGCCATCGCTATAAAATATTTTTTCTTTGTATTTATCTTATTGTTTCACTTCAGAGTCCAGAAAATCAGTCAGACAGGATGCAAAACCTTTTGCGTCCAAGCCACCCTCCCCTTCGTGCCATACATGATACACTACTTTATTACCAGGTAAACTTATTAAACTATGGCATGCCAACTTTTGCTTGAAATAAATAATTCCAGCTTTTAACGACGGAATCAGGTGCACTGATTGTACGGCCATCGTGTATGAACAAACTTCACCAACTACAGCTGTTTCCTTGTTCTCAGACTTCTCTCGCCTGGCTTTGTATTTCTGAGTTAGGTGTTGGTGGTACTCTTCCTCAGGAACGTTGCATTGTTTGAAGCTGAAACATAAATCCGACTGGTCCTTGAGCAGTTGAAAAATGTCGATGTTAAGGCTTCCCATTTCTTATATAAAAACCGGTTTACTGCATAATAGCTCTATGTTAACTTCCTTTTGGGGCAGCTCATAAACTTCACTCTATGAGTTAAACACATTTTCAATATACATTTAGTAAGTCGATGCCCGACAGTAATGAGAAGGTAGCTTAGGCAATCTTTCGCGAAAGAAACTGATCGCAAATCTTTTTTTTCTCATTCATGTGTTTTCTCTTATTTGGAAATGAAGATGCCTGAGAGATGATACCACAACTGTTAATATTTTTTACCCAGTTTAAAACTGACCATTCCCCCAACGAAAGTGTTTCCAGGAACATTTTTTTGCAAACAGGAACTAAGGTATTGTAAATTTTGTGATAAAATAATGATAAGCTGCTACGGGAATTGTCTTCAGCAGTTTTTTGATCAGTTGTAGCCTTACTAACCAAAGAAGCAACAAAAGTTTTGCGTTGGTTCCTGTCCATCTCAGACCAAAATTGTTTGAAGACTTCATGTCTTCGATCGTCAGTCACTGTGATACATTGTCTTTTTCCTTTAGAGTTCATGCATTTTTTAGAGTTGCCACTTTCTCTCATTTTTCTTGCGCCTTTTTTTAATAACTTATCTTCAGATCCACATTATGCCTTCTTGGATCCTTCATATTATTTCCCCTTCATTCTAAATGTCTTTGATTTATTCCTGCACCACTTACTTGGGACACCTACTCCTTTTTTGCTCTTCCTTCTTTTTCTGGTCTTCATGAGAATTTTTTGTAGAATCTTTAAATACCTTATAGGTGATTGCTGTACATTAGGTCCATTATCATTTTCCGTACAAGACCGTCTTCCGGCATTCTTTATAGCTTTTTTTGGCATTTCTTTTTGATTACCGAGGAATTGTCCAAATAATCCTGAATCACTTGGATGGTAACTTAATCCGCGTTATAGGCTGAGGTGATTGCGTCTAGCACTTGGGCTGCCGCAACCTCGAGGTCTATTGAATTGTCTATGGTACTCCTAACCCCCCGCAGTTCCACTGCTAGGTCTGCCCTGTAGGCTTCCCAGTCCACCTTGCGGGGGTCCCGTTACCATACCGTTTGTCTTTCGACTTTAGCGATTTCAAACGGAATGTATCTGTGGTCTCAGCTACTCGCTTCCCCAGACACAGCCCAGTTCTTAACAAAGTCACCCAGAATCTGGGTGGAAACTGTTAGATCTAAAACTTCCTCACGTCGTGTTGTGACGAAGGTCGGTTTATTACCTCTCTTCAATATGTTTCAATTAAATTTCATAAAGAATTGTAAAAGCGACTTGCTCCTAGATTTTGTGTCCGAGCTACCCCACAACTCATGGTGCGCGTTCGCATCCTTGCCGATGATGGTCTGCCATCCACCTGCTCTACTACCCACCATCAGCTGTTCTAATTCCTTGGGTGGAGGAGGGTCCGTGCTGTCCCCTGGTAGATAGGCCGATCCGACACTAATGTCCCTCGGCCCATCCGCTCCTCCACTTCGAATTTTGATCGTTGCCAGGTCCCTGGAACAGAAATTCATTAAAGGCAGAAAATCTATCCCTTCACTGACAAAAAAGCAGGCCCTCGGGTTCTCGCTAGATCTGCTGTAGATGAACTTTCCAGCAGCTCCGCCGAGTCCCTTGATCTCTTCTTTATAGGAGTACGGTTCCTGGATGAGAGCCACATCCGTGTTCGTCAGAGCCATCAGTAGTCCGGCGGTGGCTGCCCTCCTGTGTCGGAAGTTGACCTGAAGGAACCTTCAACCCATCAACTCCGGTTGCTTCCCCAGTGGGCGGAGACGTGAGACCTCCAGAGTCCGCGGACGCTGTCGCCCCCTAGCTCCTCTCCATTTCCGGAATAGACTCGAGGCACGAGTCTGTAGCCGGAGCCACTCCTCGAGCCTCATTTGTTTTTATTTTATTGTCCTTCTCCATGTTGTTCCCACGAGAATGGAGGAAATAACTGTCCACACCACCCTTGTGTCGTGCAAGGCGGGTTACTCTGGAGGGCTGCCCGGTACTCCAGAGGTTCCGTTCACGACACCAATCACCCTGGTGCCATCCATTCCTAGGCACGGGTCAGGTGACCCAGTGGATTGGGGGAGTTTTATCGACCTCTACGTCTAGATCCGTCATGTTTAATTATAAACAGGGTCACCTCGTGCAGGATGAGACTCTTCACCACGCATGGCGGTCTTGTGGAAAGCTTCATCGAAATGTGATGTGGTTGTTTCCACTTCCTCAACTTACCCCCTGGAGTCCTTTGGCCCCCGACTCCTCGATCCCCAAATTTCCTTCTTACTGACAAACGTTTTATCTTGGATCTGAGAAGATATTTGTCAAGTCATATCTATATGTATGAACTGTTGTAAAATGTCTGTGGGTGGAGGGACTTTGGATAAAGATGATACGTATTGTAGCTTTTGAAATGTAGATGTGGAGAAAAAGAGGTCTAGAACAAATGGATAAGAAATATACTTACAGAAAGACAGGTAAACGCGCAAGTCAATTTAATGGACCAACTATACCCTATCTACGATATATCTGTTTGTACCAATTATTAGGGTTTATCAAAATAAATGTTTTTTTCCGCAAAAACGACGTTGAAATTTTGGGATTGTTAGTTAGTTGGTTAAACACAAATTTTTCTAATTCAGTTTCGACAATACTATCCCATCGTTCTTCGTTATGATCTGTTATAATGAATCATAGAAATCCAGAAAGAAGTGTGACTTTTACAGTGAAAACTGATATTCGATATACATGTGTCCCTACATATTTATGTTTTCTTATATATATATATATATATATATATATATATATATATATATATATATATAAGAAAACATAAATATGTAGGGACACATGTATATCGAATATCAGTTTATATATATATATATATATATATATATATATATATATATATATATATATATATATATATATATATATATATATATATATATAATTATTATCATTATTAATAAAAACAAATTAAAATTTATGATCTAAGGAAATAGACTGGGATACTTCCGCCTAGGGACCCGTCAAGGCTTAAGTCACAGACTGAAATGGGCCACCGATAAAAAGGTTTGGACATTAGGACATACAGAAGGATATCTAAGACTAACATGAAACTATTGCATACAAAAGTCTGTACTTATCTAATGCCACCACAATCTAATAAAATTATTATTTTTATTACTATTCTTCTTACTATTTTACCTACTTATAGTAGACATGAGTGTTCAGGTATATTGGTACTTATATTGTCTTACATTTATATGTTTTAAATCTATGTCTTTAAAAAATTTGCAAATTGCGATATTTATAAGGTAGTATGCTCAGTAAATTTGTAATATTTGTTGGAAATTCTACATATCAGTTGAGAATTGTGACAAGATTAGATTGTTGTAGAGAGTATTTTGGGCATGAGAAAATTATGTGATTTAGGTCTCCTACCGAGTTCCCATCGCAGTCACAATAAGGTGTTTCTCTTAAGCCAATTTTGTTAAGATGGGCCGGCTATCTTCCATGGTTAGTTTTCAACCTAGTCAATGTAGTGTAGTAAAATCTGTTGTCGCCATGCGACTGGTTTATTTCCAGTGGAAGTGAAGTATAATTAAGGTGTAAGGATTTGACGAGTTATTGACAAAATGTTTCCATTCTCTTTACCATAGTAGTAGTAGTAGTAGTAGTAGTAGCAGTGGTGGGGAGGCCAACGCCAAGCAAGTAGGCCACAATGGGCCCTTTTTGTTAACCCCAGCAACCATGCTCTACTCTTCCTCGGTTCCGTCGCCAAACCGCCTCGACCTCGAGATAAAGGCTGTGACGGTCTTCAATTGGACGGTACTTACCTGATTCCTCTGTAGAGTCCACGATCCGAACAATTCTGCTCGAAGACTCCCAAAAGCTTCGCATTCACACAGGTAGTGGTAGCACGTTTCTTCATCCTCGCCGCATTCCTGGCAAATGGGATCCCTCTCTACGCCTATCAATGTGAGATGTCTTCTAAGGGCGCAGTGGCCTGTCAGCACCCCAAGGATGCGGCGAAGCGGCACAGCTTTATCTGTGTCCGGCCCCCCCACGAAGTCCCTCGCCTGCCTGCAGCCACCAACCGACCCCCAGTGCCTCTCCATTGCTTCCTCGGTCCACCTGTCTAAGGCGACAGATACTGTCTTCCTACTTATGCCTATTGCAGGCTCCGGTCCACAGAACGGCCGCCGGGAACCGAGTCTTGCGAGATTATTCGCCACCTCATTCCCCGCTACGCCACAGTGTCCCGGAACCCACACCAGTTGCACCTCCTTCGTCCTGGCTAGTCCACTGAGGGCGTCAGCGCACTCCTGAACCAGTGTTGACCTGATTCTGGCCGCGCAGACTGCCCGGAGGACCGCCTGGCTATCCTTGCCATAGCAAAGCGATGTGCTGATTAACTTGTTTCTTTAAATCAGTGTAGTGTATTTTGCAATCGAATGAGGATTCTTTTCCAGCCGCTGTTTTGGGATTGTATTATATTCATTTTGTATTTCTTGGAACCGTCTTTAAGTAAGGCCAAATCTACACAATAGCCAAAGGTAGCAGTTCTACCTGGGCGGTAATCGCAGACGATCCCTGCGGGGGAAAAAGCCAAATCTATCAATATATAAATAATAAGTCATCCATTTTTTGTGTGTTATGTTGATTTAGTTTAATTAACCACGTATAAATAAATATCATGTTAACTTTACACTCGGTTTTTAATAAATTCATTTTATGCTCTAATAGACATGCATTGTTGTGATATGTCAAACAACAGCAAATGCAGAGACGCCTGTAAGAAAGTTTTGGCAACGAAGACGACACTTCAGGAAATGATTGATGGTCTCCAGCTAGGTGGATGTGGATCTATTTTACCTCAGGTAAACATTTAGTTGTATTATACTTATTAATTTGGGAAGTAGCCAAGTTTTCTCCCTGTTTTTTTGTTCAAAGGAGTACAATTGTAATATACCGCTACCATGTTTTGTGACCACTGTCTTATTATTAATACATGTGGCTTAGTTAAGAAGTTGAATAACCTTTTATTGTATAATAGAGTCCCAGTTAATAAATTACATATTTATATCTTGATATGCAGAATACTTTATTATTTTAACATCAACCATCAAACACTTAAAGCCTCGCTCGCAAAAATTTTACCCTTTTAGTGAATTTTCTTT
The DNA here is from genome assembly GCA_964006375.1 of Tillus elongatus. NCBI lineage: Eukaryota > Metazoa > Arthropoda > Insecta > Coleoptera > Cleridae > Tillus > Tillus elongatus. Next base: position 140,032,927 of record OZ023268.1, on the reverse strand, counting down.
AAAAAATTCACTAATAAGAAGATCCCGACTTTTGAATTTCAAAAAAATTTCTTCAAATGAGCGCTAATTAGGCCCCCTAGAACACATATCCGGGATCAGTTTCGATTTTTATATGTTAAATATATCACACCGATAACTCAAAAAATGATGGGCCAATTTTGATTAAATTTGGTAAATACCTTCATTTTGCAAGTGGATTGGATAAGTTTGTTAGCCAGGAAAATCGGCCCAGGTTTCCCCGGAAAATGTTGCGTTTTGTCTCAAGAAGAATGTTTTACAAACCCTGAAGTCTTAGTTTCAACCGTCATGGTCCTTCATTTTACTAAAATATTTCCAGAAAATTCATTACAAATATACCCTTTCTCTGATGCTTGGCAGTAGTCTTAGCTATAGAGTTTATCGTTTAATGGTATATAATTTTTGTCGAATTTTGGTAAAAAATCAATAAAGCTCAATATATCCGTTATTATACAAGATATGAAAAAAAAATTATACACTAATTATAGGATGTCTTGAGCTACATCTTAAAAAATATTTCTACAATCACAGGGTGACCCATAAGTCGTTGCTGATACAAATTTTCTTTTTTTTTTTTTAATTAAACACGCCTTATGTTATTGCATTTTCCATCGAAATATAATCCATGTTTGTAAGAAAATAAATTCTGAACGTAGCAAGTGCGTTATAGTAGCGAATTTTGATCAGATGCTTCATATTTGAATAGCTCAATTTGCTATTAACCTATAAGGTTGACCAAGAAACGAGTTTTTTTAGGAACACTTTAAGTTTACTTTCGGAAATTTTTGTACATTTTCAAACAATAAAGTTATTTTGATGAAACATGGCACGATGTTTTTACTATATATGTTATACTGGTAACCAAATTTGATGCCTGTTTTCTTTTAAAAAAACCCACATATTTGGTATTAAAAACTATTTTATGAAAATTCACTACCATAACGCACTTGCAGCGTCCAGACTTTTTAAACTTGATCTAACATTCTATTGCCGCGATTAAATTAAAGTCTGTTAAAGGAGCCTCAGTGATCCAGGGGTAAGAACGTGTGCCTCTGAAACGAAGGGTACTTGGTTCGATTCACAGGGTTTCTCTTTCATTTTAATAAATTAACATAAACCGATGTTCTGGCATTGTATTTGAGCAAGTTGAATGTTTGCACGTTCCGCCCTTCGGAGGGAGCGTAAAGCCGTCGGTCCCGTGTCCATTGGATGTTGTGCACGTTAAATATCGCTATCCTTCTTACAGAAAGGCAGGGGTTCGGCAAAATTTCCGGGATAGTGAGGTGAAACTGCTCGCTGGCTTCGGTGATTGGCCATAGTCACGGAAATAGGCCGACGTTAAAGTAAAAGAAAAAAACTCTGTTGAAAGCGTTCGCAATTACTATCCTTTCACTGTTAGCCCGTTGTTTTGTAAAATGTCAGGTAATTCATATAAGTTTTATACAGGGTGTAGAATAAAATACTGAACGTTTTCTATACCGTCAAGAAGCTCCCGATTGAAAACAAATTTCATTTCTTATATTTCAACTAGTGTGTGTGTGTGTTTTTTTTGTGTAAATCGCAAATTGATGTTTAAATTCAACGAGATATAAATCAGGTGCTTCAAGAAGGTTAGCCAAGATGGAAATTAAACATGAATGATTATCCCGTATTTTATTGACAAATTAAGTACGTTTCTGGTAGGGTCTAATCGGGTCCAACAGACACTCAAAATTGTCAAATCTGGTCAATATGGCACCCAAACGGAATCATCCAAATGAGTCCTTATGACAAGAAAGGCACTTTTTGATGAGGTGTTGCACATTGGTCCATGTCTCTTAGGGGAAAAACATAATGTATATTTGTAATAATACATTTGAATCATTTTGTGTTTAGTCTGTGATGTTATCGTTTTTAAGGGTACTGATAAATGAGGTATATAGATTAAAATTATCTGAAGAAAGTTTCAACCCAAGCCTGGCAGATATGACAGCTATTGCATCAATAAAAATATCCCGTGGTTAAAGCTGTTTAATTTTCTAATTTGAATTTAAACTTCCATAATAAGTCTTCATCAAGTTCTAACACAGATAGAGAAATTATATCTATAACTGTTAATGGTAAACGATATTTTGAAATGTTAAGAAACCATCGTCTTTTGATGTTGTTTTTACATTATTTTATCTTTTACAGGACACGTTGTGGCAATGCTTTATGAAACCAGCAGCTCACCAAGGATCAGCCATAGAAAGAGTTGGCATTGATAGTGCCAAATGGCATTGCTGCCAACATGCTTCTAGTCAACAGTGCCAGACTTTATGTTCTAAAACATACACAAAATTCTTTGCTACTTCCTGGGAGGAATTCGAGAATAAATGTCTGAACGATCTGTCTGAGGAAAATCTTAGAAGTTGTTTAAATGAAGGTACCTATGAACAATATATATTTTTAAATACAGTTTTCTACTTATTGTGACCACAGTTTTAGCCTTCGTTTCACCATTTTTTAAAATAAGTTCTAAGTTAGAACTCCAAGGCTTTAGTATTTTTGGAAAACTGTGGCCGACTGACAATTGACAGCCAGTCAATTTGGCAGGTGGTAGTGGACTTTTCCTTTACGTGTTAGTAAAGGATTTTTACACGCCCGGGGAGGTACCACCCCTTACATCAAGGGCCGGTGAAGTCCCAACGGACGTTTACGGTTCTGGTGCATGAGTCGGTTTCCCTTATAAACAAAAATGATGATGACTCCTCCTGGTACAAAAGATTCCAGAGATAAAATACCCCTCCATTCGGATCTCCGGGAGAGAGTTGTGCAGGGGGCGCCGGCATCAAGATTTAAGATATCCTTATCGAATATATGTGGCCTAAATTCTAACCTGAACTCCGTCCACCATTTCCTCCAGGCTAATAGGCCCCAACTCCCCTTCCTCACCGAAACCCAAATCAGTGCCAAAATAGCTACTAAACACCTAAATTTCCCGGGGTTTGAGCTCCTTGCCTCCTTTAGATTGTCGCTCTAGACATATCCAAAGCATTCCACCAGGTCTGGCACGCAGTGCCGCTTAAAACTTCCGGCCTATGGCCTACCACCAAAACTCAAATATACAATATTCTAAGCCTGTCTCTTTAGCCCAATTAGATGAGGATCGCAGACTAATGGAGGGTTCTGTCTCTGTGGATCTCCAAAAAATATTAGACTGTGGAAGTAGAAATCTTGTACAATTCAACTCCACCAAATCTCAGTGATCACAATGAATAACCAAGTTATTCAAAGTAATGAGTCCTTTTCACTTGTTGGTATTTCTGTGGATCGAAATCTCAATTGGCACCAACATGTCACATCAATTGCAGAAGCGGTTGTTAAGAAATTAGGTTTCCTCTTCCGGGATCGCAAATACTTTTTACCAGCTAATCTCTATACCTTATATACTTCAAAAATAAGGCCAAAACTCGAATAATGCTGTCACATCTGGGGTGCCGCTGCCGCTTCTACACTTGCTACCCTGGATTCCATTCATCGGTGACCCTACCCTCACCCGAAGGCTGCCATCCCTTGCCCACCGACGTGCCCGTTGGTGACCTCTCTCTCTTTTATAGATAGCTGCACAGCACTGCTCAAAGGAGCTTTCTTCCATAGTTTCTCCACCTGCTGCCCCCAATAGATCTACCAGGGGAACAGAGCGAATGCACCCTTTTACTGTTCAGGTCACTAGACATAAAACATCTTGTTATGCCCGCTCTTTTGTCCAGAGGACTTCCAAGTTGTGGAATTCCTTGCCGGCACATGTTGTCCTTCTCCTCCGAACCTCCAAACCTTCAAATCCAGAATTAACAGGTTGCCTCTTTCCTCCTTGTCGACGCCCACGGTAAGATATTATTTAGGCTGTAAGCTTTCTTGGTGTGTTGTTGAAATATAAAAAAAAAGTTATCCGACACATGATAGACAGCTAACATGGAAGCGCCCCGTTAAATAAATAAACTTACTTAAATGTTGCAGTGTGCCTAATTACCAATTACTAAATTCAATGGGTTATGAAACAATAATCCTTAACTCAAACAGTTTCGTTATTTAAATTATTACTTATATATATTTTTGAACTTATGTATTTCTAATATTTTACTTTGTTTCTAGTTGAAGAACCATGTGAACTAGGCTGTGATGGCCTGAGCTTCTGCACAAACTTTAACAACCGCCCAACAGATTTGTTCCGTTCTTGTTCAGTGGAAGCTGATGAAGCAGCAAGAAATGAAGTGGCAACATGGCAAACCCAAAACGAGCTAACCCTACCACACATAACCTTACCTTTAAAAAATATAACCAAATGTTCTCCCAATGTCTGGAAAGCAGTGGCATGCACTTTGCAAATCCAACCATGCTCAAGAGATTCCCATGCCAACCAAATATGCAGAGATGTCTGCATTGACATATTGTCTCAGTGTATCGATTGGCTTAAAGTACCTCTTGAGCATTCTGCGGAAACAATATGTGCAAGCTTATCACCTGAAGACCACACGACCCCTTGTGTAGACTTAACAAAGTTTCTAAACCCATCTGAGAATAATTTTCAGAGGATTATGGCGCAAGTTTCGTCACCATGTAAAGGAGATCCATGCAAAGACAACGAAGTATGTCTGGTGAATAGAGACTGCATTCATGGAGTCAATTGCTTACCATACAAATGTATTCCTGGATGTAAACTAGGTGAAGCCAGTGAATATATGGTGCCAGATGGTACCTATGTTAGAATACCAATTACCAATAAGAAAGACAATAAAAGTCACCTTAAAATTTGTAAGTGCAAGAGAAATAGAATTGAAGATTGTCAGCCGTTGCTGGCGATAACATTAACGTCGTGTTTGCTTGGGAATACTTACCGGCTTCATGGTTCGACGTTTAATATGGATTGTAATACTTGTAGCTGTTTTGCTGGTGAAGTTATTTGTACTATAAAGCAGTGTGAGAGTACAGCACTTGCTGGTAGAAATACAGCTTATACTACGCTTCCGTGTAATTGTCCCCTTCATTATGTACCAGTTTGTGGAAGAAATGGTGTCACCTATTCATCAGCTTGTTTAGCCAAGTAAGTATACCTATATTAATTAGTATTTGTTCTAAGAGCATCACATTCTCTTCTTTTTGTAATAAAGGTCTTCATTCAATAATAACTTACAGTAAATCAAATAGATACAAAAGTAGAGATCCAAGTACCGAACAGCTCAGTTCATGAGGCGAGCTACCTCTAGAATTGGACTAGGAGGTCGCAGGTTCCCGTCTCGTATTCAGACAGCCACCTTTTTCACTCGAATGTGGAAGGGCAGGCTTCTGATGAGTTATGTGGGTGCTTTTTTTATATTTCAAAAACACACCACGAGAGCTTACAGCCTAAATACCATCGTACCGTGGGTGTCGACAAGGAGGAAAGAGGCAACTTGTTAATTCTGGACTTGAAGGTTTGGAGGTTCGGAGGAGAAAGAAAAACATGTGCCGGCAAGGAATTCCACAACTTGGAAGTGCTCCTACCAAAAGAGCGGGCATAACAAGATGTTCTATGTCTGGTGACCTGGACAGTAAAAAGGTGCATTCGCTCTGTTCCCCTGATAAATCTGTTGGGGGTAGCAGGTGGAGGAATTACGGAAGAAAGCTCCTCCGAGCAGTGCCCGTGCAGATATCTATAAAAGAGAGAGAGAGGTCACCAACGGCACGTCGGTGGGCAAGTGATGGCAACCTTTGGGTGAGGGTAGGGTCACCGATTAGACGTATATTTCTCTTCTGAATGGAGTCCAGGATAGCGAGTGTGGAAGCGGCAGCGGCACCCCAGATGTGGCAGCATTATTCAACTTTTGGCCTTATTTGTGAGGTATATAAGGTATAGAGATTAGCTGGTGAAAAGTATCTGCGAGCCCGAAAGAGGAAACCTAATTTCTTAGCAGCCGCTTCTGCAATTGATATGACATGTTGGTGCCAATTGAGATTTATATCCACAGAAATGTCAAGTGAAAAAGGCTCGTTGCTTTGAATAACTTGGTTGTTCATTGTGATGGGTCTAGGGCTGGTGTATCTCTTATGAGAAAGAAAGCAAGACTGAGATTGGGTTGAATTGTACAAGATTTCTACTTCCCCAGGCTAATATTTTTTGGAGATCCACGGAGACAGAACCCTCCATGAGTCTGCGATCCTCATCTAATTGGGCTAAAGAGACAGGCTTAGAATATTGTAGATTTGAGTGTAGGGTGCTGTCGTCCGCGTAACTGTGAACTGGGTTGGATGTGCTAGAGAGGAGGTCATTGATGTGGAGAAGAAACAAAGTAGGGGCTAAAGCCGAACTTTGAGGAACTCCTGCATTAATTGGATACACTTTAGAGGAATGGCCATCCACGACAACAGAAATGCTCTGGTTGGAGAGGAAATTTGCTGTCCAGGTACAGTGTTGGTGGTAGGCCATAGATCGGAAGTTTATTAAGCAGTACTGCGGCGTGCCAGACGTGGTCGAATGCTTTGGATATGTCTAGAACAACAATCTGGGATTCATCGTGTAGTTCCATAGACTTGTTCCAAGAATAGGTGACAGGAAAGGAGATCAGCAGTTGATCTGCTCTGACGGAATCCATACGGCCTGTCGTGGATTGGACTGTGTTCTTCAAGAAATTTTAGTAATTCGGTGTTTATATACTTTTCCATCACTTTAGAGACGACTGAAAGGAGAGAAATAGGCCGTAGTTGCTAGGAAGCGCATTGAATCCTTACTTGAGGGCGGGCTGTACTCGAGCAGTTTTCCAGTTACTAGGGAATATGCCTCTATTGTGAGATGTTTGAAACAGACGAGTCAGGACAGGAGCAAGTTCTGGTGCGCATTTTTTGAGAACAATTGCTGGGATCTCGTCAAGGCCAGAGGCTTTGCTGGTATTAAGAGAAGAGACCATCTTTCGTACCTTTTTAGTTTTGAAAAGGATATCCGTCATTTTATGTGTGATATTGGAGACTGTTGGTGGTTGAACATTTGGAGGTGGGTTGAGAGTAGAATTGCCGGTGAACAACAAGGCAAAAAGTTCAGCCTTGTTCAGGGCGGTAGAAACAATTTTTGCAACACGACCAAACTCACTTGAAGAGCTTCATCACGGAATTGTTGAAGAATATCGTCAGATAACGCCTGAACTGCTTCAAAATGTTCGCTGACAATTTACAAAATTGTTAGGTGGTTGTACACAGCCTCTATATTACAATATTTTGTGTTATTTGAGCTGTCGTGACAATGTACTACCTAGTTCCGCACCGATATGGCGACCCTCTCATACATTTATAAAAGCCAAATGAAGTTATCACCATTATTATTACTGTTTCCTGTTCTCCTTTTAACCCTTAATTCTGATCAGCCAATTTTGTACAACTTATTTTTATTTGTGTTTTATTTTTAAGATGTGCTGGCCTGACTGACTCAGATATTGAATATGCTCCATGCCAAGATCCATGTAGCGGTAACAGCTGCCCTATTGGATATAAGTGTGTTCCAGATCCACAAGTCTGCTTATCTCTGCACAGGCCATGCAAACAAAATCAGTGCAGTAAGTATTATTAATTTTTTCCACAGCTTATATTATTATTATTTAGCCTAAATTGCAAAATATTAAAAAGACGCTTTCTTTCTAATTTCAGTCAGTGGGAACAGTGCGACAAACTGTGACATACTCCCACCTGATCCAATATGTGATATCGACAATAAAGAATATGCTAACCCTTGCTGGCTCATCAATCACAATGCCAAATTCGCCTACAAAGGTCCTTGCTTGAGGAATTGCAAACACAAAGGTGCTGTTTGTGGCATAAATGGAAAAACATATATATCCGAATGTGCTGCTCATGCAGACCTCGTTTCGGTGGATTACCAAGGCGCTTGTAAAGCTGTGGGCTTAGTAATTGAAAGGAAAAGTGAACAGTGCTCATATATCAAATGTACACCATTACCAACTGAAAACTGTATGGGTGTAACTCCACCAGGTGCATGTTGCCCAGTTTGCGGTGGAGCTTTGAGGCTTTTATATTCAAGAAAGCAGATCGATAGAGCTCTCTATGCATTAAACCAAACTGTTTCACCTCTAAGTCTCCAGACGATGCTTAGGGCTTTGCAGAAGCAAATCCAAGTGGCTCAGTGTGTATTGAGGGGTTATTTGACGATGGAGTTGGATATTTTTGTTGTGGTGCAAAGTACAGAAACGCACCCTTCGAAACTGCAAATGGAGGCTTGCGTCAGGGAGGCCGAGAAAATAGGTAACTTGATTAAAAATCAGAATCCGAGGATAGTCAGTGAGCTGTCTTTGAGCTCTCTTACAACAGCAAGCATTGTACATAACCAAGAAAATGTAGGTAGTAAAATTAGGGAAAGTACTGGATTTCTTCTTTTGATTGCGATGGTTATTAGTTTCTGTTCAAATAATGTTTAGGAGACATAAAAAAGGCCTGCAAAAGATAGTGTCAATATTAAGAAGTCAACAGCTGTACCACATTCTTATAAAAAATCCCGAAACACGTCAAATTTAAATTATAAATTGACATTTTTCAACGTGAAAATGCGATCCCTACCTTCAACCCCCTTCGAATGACAGGTACAACCCCCAATTTTTTAAAGACGAAGTATAGGCTTGTGATATGTTGTTTGAAAGGTCTGTTCCTTCTTTATTCAAAAATGGTATCGTTTTCAAGTTTATTGCAACAGTTAAGATAGAAAAAAAGAAAATTATGTCGTTACTGAAATTCGCTACAATACAATAAAAAACTAAAATGTAATGCAAAATGTAATAAAATGTAAAACACTAAAAAGAACTATGAATGTCAATGAAGTAGATGTTCACCGCGAACTTCTTGGCAACACTCTAATCTTAAATAAAACTGTCTTCTAACATTATTTAACATATCAGGCGTGATTGACCTAATCGCAAGCGTTATTCGTTCTTTTAAGTCATTTGAATCAAATGGTTTAGTTTTGTAAACAATGCTCTTCACATATCCCCATAAAAAGAAATCTAATAAGGTAAGACCAGGTGATCGCGCTGGCCATTCTATCGATCCTCGCCTCCCTATCCACCGATCGGGACATATTGCATCAAGGTACTGCCGGACATTGAGTTGGTGATGTCGTGGTGCTTCATCCTGCTGAAACCATATCGTATTCACTGGAACTTGAGTGTTTCCTGGATCAGGATCTAAATTTGCCAAAGTTGGAATGACATCATTTTGAAGTAGTGCCAAATAATTATCGCCATTCAAATTACCCCCAATGAAAGAGGGACCAATGATATGGTTTCCAATCATCCCTGCCCAAACATTAACCTTCTGAGGGTATTGCGTGTGTTTTCTCTCATCCAGTGAAGGCTTGTCGTTGCCCAGTAGCGACAATTTTGCCGATTAGCATCACTGTTAAGTGAAAAAGTGCACTCATCAGAAAACATAACGTCTTCTAATTAGATAATATTATTATCCAACATGTCCATCATTCGCTCACGAAAATAAGTTCTCCTATGAAAATCGTCTTCCATGAGCTCCTGAGTAGGTATCATTTTATAGGGATGCATTTTATTTTCTTTTAATATGTTAACTATCGATGCATGGCTAACATTAAATGTAGTGGATGCCTGTCTAGCCGATGTATGGGGGTTTTCCACAAATCCAAGCATCCCATCTAATTTGATTTCATCACTCAGTGCATTGGCTGCTTTTTTTTATCTGCCTTACATGACCAAACTCGCGAAACTGCTTCTCTATTTTACTAATTGTTCCTTGGGATATAGGCGGTAAATCAGAAAATTTCTCATAAAATAGGCGAGTTACTTCATGTTGTGTTGGGGTTTTATCTCCGTAACCAATCATTTGTATAACTGTTATTTTATGCTTTTGTGTTAATCTATCCATTTTTCAGAATTGAAGTTAACGAAATTCAAACTAAAATGATAATACTCACAATTTAAATGACAACTAACATTGCCTCGGAAACTCTTTAATGTATTTTTAATGGATACAATGTAAAAAGCACATTACTGTGGTTTTTGCTTACTTTCTTATCTTCAAGACCTAAACGGGAAATAAGTTTTGAGAACACTAATTACAATATTGTAATAAGTTTTGACTATTTTATAGTGAATTTCGGTAACCACATGATTTTATTTTATTCTATCTTAATTGTTGCAATAAACTTGAAAGCGATAAAATTTTTGAATAGAGAATGAACAGACCTTTCAAACGACATATCACAAGCCTATACTTCCCCTTAAAAAAATTGGGGGTTGTACCTGTCATTCGAAGGGGGATGGAGGTAGGGATCGCATTTTCACGTTGAAAAATGTCAATTTATAATTTAAATTTGACATGTTTCGGGATTTTTTATGAGAATGTACAGTAACCAAAATAATGAATTTATTCCATTTGGCTTTTACACACTATATATATATATATATATATATATATATATATATATATATATATATATATATATATATATATATATATATATATATATACATATATATATATATATATATACATATATATATATATATATATATATATATATATATATATATATATATATATATATATATATATATATATATATATATATATATATATATAATATATATATATATATATATATATATATATATATATATATATATATATATATATATATATATATATATATACATATATATGGTAGGTACATCTCGGAATTTTTAAACTGGAAATAATTACCGTCTTAAATTCTCTTGTTTTGTAGTGGTATTTCTTAATTATTCACTGCTTAAAAAACTCTTATTTAAACTCTTAAACACAAAAAGTACTAAAAATATTTGATTTCTTAATTTTGAAACTCTATAAAACTAGGGTCACTATTATTGAAAATATTAAACATTTTTGAGTCTTTCATTATTTTCAGACATTGGCAACAAAACAAGATTCAAAAAGTTCCTTTCATATTAGTTGTTTTTTGTTTTTGTTGATACTTTAACTTCGGCCTATTTTCGCGACTATGGCCCATCACCGACGCCAGGGAGTAGTCTTAACTCACTATCCTGAAAATTTTGCCGCACCCTAGTTTTTCTGTAAGCAGTGTAAAAGTTCTTTAACGTGCCCAACATCACACGGTACACTGGACCGACGGCTTTACGCCCCCTCCGAAGGGCGGAACGTGCAGACATTCAACTTGCACAAATACAACAAATACAATGCCATAACCTCAGTTGATATTAGTTTCACTATATGTACTGAATAAAATGAATATTAGCTGTTGTTATTATTATGAATAATAATGAAATATAAAAGACTGTTAGGTAAAGAAAACCTATTTCAGCACAGTGTCATTAATATTATTTATTAATGGTGGTGGAATAACAAACAAAGGTTTGTAAATACCAAAGGTAAATATTTCATAGGGAAAAATCACATTCATATATTTTGAATATCTCGATAATGTTCTAATATGAGATTCGAAGATGGGACAATAAGGTTTGGATAAACTAAACATTTAATTTGAGCTTTTCTATATACCCAATAACCCTCTGAACACCTATAAATAAGCTTAAAAATCATAAACACCGAATTACTAAAATTTCTTGAAAAACACAGTCTAATCCACGACAGGCAGTATGGATTCCATCAGCGCAGATCAACAGCCTCTCACATTGTGAGAACATTCTGAGAATATCTTGTGCTGCATGGGAGCTTCAGAACAGCCAGGTGGCCCTTACGGCTCTAAGTAGCCCACGGTAAACTCCAGGCTAGTTAGTGAATGCAGAGATGCCCAGAGATGAGTGACCTGACTGGGCAGAATGAGATTATCCTGACCTGGCTTCCGGACCACTAGGGAGATCAAAGGCAATAAAGAGGCTGACAGACTCGCGAAGAGAGGATCAGCAGAACCATTTATGGGACCAGAACCGGTCCTAGACCTGACGAAGAGCACTGCCGTTAAGTCCCGGGTCAGAAACCAACACAAGGCATACTGGGCAGACTGTCCAGGGCTTAGACATGGGAAGGCATTAATTGGGGATCCCAGTTCACAGAGAGCTGGGGGGCTGCTAAATCTTAGCAGAAGACAGCTCAGAAACGTAACAGGACTCTTGACAGGACACATGGCTGTCAAAAAACACGTGCATAAAATGGGGCGGTTCGAGAGAGACCTGGCATGCAAACTCTGCGGCGAGGGGCAGTCCAGCACACCTTGTGTGAGTGTAAAGCTCTGCACCGTAAAAGACAACTGATCTACGGACAGCCTAGACCGAAGACAGAGCAATTAAAAACTTGTCTCTATCAGCCGCTGTGCAGACTAGTTCAAGGCATAGTTATCCTGGAATGGGTAGAGTAGAAAAAGTATAGGGCGTGCACAATAAGCCAAAGGCTGCAGTGCTACCGGGGTGGTAATCGCGGACGGGCCCAACGAGGGGAAAAAACAACCAACCGTTTGTTCTGACCATTGGCATTCCCTACTCTTTTCTCTCACTGTCTTTAGTGTTTCCGTGTTTCCACTAATCTAGTGCCAACATAATTATGAATTCTCAATTCATGACAAAGGATGACGATCATAAATACTTATATGATTTAGGTAATAGCAAATATTACTCACATCACAGTCTCAACTCTTTTCTGACTGTTGATGAATAAAGTACACAAAACAGACCTACCTCTTGAGTAAATTCTTGCTTCCTTTCTCCTATCTTTATCACTTAGATATAAAAAAAATTCGGGACGCAGCAAGTTCGTTATGGTAGTGAATTTTTATTAAATTCTTCAAATTTGAATAACTCAATTTTCTATGAACTTAGAAAGTTAAATTTTGGTATGTAGTAAGGTCTTTCCTAAGGCAACGTATTCACCAAATTTCATTAAAATAACTTTGTAATTTTCGGAGAAACACATTTTTTTCTAAACAAAACTAAAAATTTGAATAACTCAATTTTTTATAAACTTAGAAAGTTGAATTTTTGTGTGTAGGAAGGTCTTTCGCAAGGCAACATATCCATTAACATATAAAAATTGAAACTTACCCCGGATATGGGTTCTACGGGTCCTAGTTCGCGCTCATTTGAAAAGATTTGTGCAAAGTCTCACCATCGATACCTCTCTATTAGTCAATTTTTTTAAATAAAAATTCACTAAATACAATAATTTTTATACTTTATAAGTTTACATTCAGAACTATGTTGCAGTAAATACTTTCTGTCTTCTTTACATATTGAAGGATGTCCCTCAAAATATATGAATTAGGATTTAAAAAATCATACCAAATATCTTTCGCATCACAGTCTAAACTACTTTCTAACTGTTAGCCAATAAAGTATATAAAACAGGCCTACCTCTTGCTCCCTTACATATTTATTAGTTGAATACCAAAAAAAGAAAACTGATTTTCATATTGTTAAAGTTAAATCATGGAAATCTCAAGAAGAAGCCAGTCTTATAGTTGTAAATTTATCAAATCTGTGATATTAATGTTTCATAATTTTATATTGTCAGTTCACTGACTATAAATTGTTAGCTATTATAGGGTTATAAGGAATAAGTTACGTTTTAAATTGTGTCATATAGAAATTTTAGTATTGCTTCATTTTTTGTCGTACAAACTAAATAGATGTACCTATATATTGCTGCCTGTAAAATTTCTTCAATGGACTCAGTAGCCAGCCTCCTAGAACAAAATGTTCCAGGAGGCTGGCTACCTGCTTAGCCAAATTACTTAAGGTGTGTTCTCGCTGTCATTAGTACAGCACACTGACGAGCTCTAATTAGAGCGAAACCAGTATTCGTTTCTAATTATGATGAGAATGCATCTATCTTTAGAGATATAAATATAAATTTAAATGAACACTTACTATATAGGTACCGAAAGCCTGTTATATAATCTTAATATACCAAGTTAATTTTTTATAGACAGGTTTGAATGCGTATTCAAAATTTGTACCTGAAACTGAGGAACCACATGACAATAATTTTGAACTTGTATATGTAATATAAGTAGATATAAATAGAAATAATTTACCAAAGAGATTTTGTAAATGTTTTTTTTTTGTTTGTATATGTAAATGATATAAATGTTCATTGTATATAATTCTAAGTATTTGTTTTACTTACACAATATTAAGGTGATTATGTTACAGAATCATAATAGTTTTATTACCTAATTACCTACCTAATTTAAATTCTCATTTGCTTTTTATGTCAGATACCTAGTCTTGTAATTATGTTTATCTGTTTTTATTGAAAATAAAATAATAAATATATTGTATTTGTTTTCTTTTCCCTAATAATATTTCTGTCCTCTATATCTTATCTAATTTTTTATTAAATAAATGTTTCTGAAATGAACTTCTGCTACAATGAAACATTATCTTTGATGTGTAAGAGATGGTCTTGAGATATTTCAGAAACAGCTATTGTCCTGTCACAACACGCAGTTCCATATGAAACATTTCAAAATATACCTAAATGAATATATAAATAATATCCTTTATGTGCAAGAGATGGTCTTGAGATGTTTCAGAAATAACTGTTGTCCTATCACAATGCAGTTTCATATGGAACGTTTCAAAATATACCTGAATGAAACATCATCCTTTATGTGCAAGAGTTGTTCTTGAGATGTTTCAAAATATACCTAAATGAAACATCATCCTTTATGTTCTTGAGATGTTACAGAAACAGATATTGTCCTATCACAACGCAGTTCCATATGGAACGTTTCAAAATATACCTAAATGAAACATCATCCTTTATGTGCAAGAGATGTTCTTGAGATGTTTCAGAAACAGCTATTGTCCTATCACAACGCAGTTCCATATGAAACGTTTCAAAATATACCTGAATGAAACATATCATCCTTTATGTGAGAGAGATATTTCAGAAACAGCTATTGTCCTATCACAATGCAGTTCCATATGAAAGATTTCAAAATATACCTAAATGAAACATCATCCTTTATGTGCAAGATATGTTTCAGAAACAGCTATTGTCCTTTCACAACGCAGTTCCATATGAATCGTTTCAAAATATACCTAAATGAAACATCATCATTTATGTTCTTGAGATGTTTCAGAAACAGCTATTATCCCTTCACAACGCAGTTCCATATGAAACGTTTCAAAATATACCTAAATGAAACATCATACTTTATGTGCAAGAGATGTTCTTGAGATGTTACAGAAACAGCTATTGTCCTATCACAACGCAGTTCCATATGAAACATTTCAAAATATACCTAAATGAAACATCATACTTTATGTTCTTGAGATGTTTCAGAAACAGCTATTGTCCCTTCACAACGCAGTTCCATATGAAACGTTTCAAAATGTACCTAAATGAAACATCATCCTTTATGTTCTTGAGATGTTTCAGAAACAGTTATTGTCCCTTCACAACGCAGTTCCATATGAAACGTTTCAAAATATACCTAAATGAAACATCATACTTTATGTGCAAGAGATGTTCTTGAGATGTTAGCTATTGTCCTATCACAACGCAGTTCCATATGGAACGTTTCAAAATATACCTAAATAAAACATCATCCTTTATGTGCAAGAGATGTTCTTGAGATGTTTCAGAAACAGCTATTGTCCTATCACCACACAGTTCCATATGAAAGGTTTCAAAATATACTTAAATGAAACATCCTCCTTTATGTACAAGAGATGTTCTTGTGATGTTTCAGAAACAGCTATTGTACTATCATAACGCAGTTCCATATGAAACGTTTTAAAATATACCTAAATGAAACATCATCCTTTATGTGTAAGAGATGTTCTTGAGAGGTTTCAGAAACGGCCACTGCGATTAAATGTATGATGACATAAAGGAGGCAAGCACGAAGCACCCTTTTCCATCTAAGCACACGTCAACGAACGTTTTGTTTGTGTGATCCTTTAGATCGGTTTCAAGCTCGGGATATTATATTCAAAGTATACGTAACAATAATTGATTACAGAATTAGTAGAATTACCATTGAAATACAGCCCACAACTGTTTATAATTTGGCAGATATTTTACTTTTCTAAGTATCAATTAAGTTTCCTTTTGGAAATCTTCTGTATAGCTTTAATGAAATTTGTAATACAGGTTTCTTTTAAAAAGACTTACACTATCTACAGATATAGCAAAATTTAGTTCTTTAGCTTCATAGAAAATTGAGTTTTGGGCAATTTTCTCAAAAGGAGTTAGAACGCAAGACTTTTTTGGTAATAGATATATATCAATGGTAACACTTTCGAAATAATTCTTCAAATGTGCGCGTACTAGGACCTCTAAATTCGATCTTCAAGGTCTGTATAAGTTTAAAGTATTAACTTTACTAATATGCCGTATAACAATAATGTACAATTCTTATGAAAATTCAATTTTTTCCATGTGCTGGCGTGTGACGGACATTAGCTTTGAGTCATATTAAAGGATTGGGAAGGTATATTGTGGGCAACTGTTGGTCGCAGTTGCAAAAAGATCCCGGTACGTTGCAGTATGCCCGACAAATGACCAGTAAGCTCTGCGCCGTAAGAACCCCAGCTGATAGCGCTTGCTGGGAAAGCATTATAGGTATCTAAAATTCCAAACGCATGGAGCACAGATGTAGCCCTATCCAAGTTATTTTTATCATTATTCATATGGACATTTCACAATGTTGTATGAGGCTGGCTACCATACCCGTTTTACTTTATAGGTGTGTTCTCGATCCAATCCTACGCAGACAACCATGCAAACTGCATGATTGGCGCTCCTACAAGACCTACACACTTCAGCAGTGTGGGTCCCGACGTGCTCGACATAGCAATCATGTCGAACAGCACCCTTCTCGATGAAATAACCATAAACGACCTCTCGTCGGAGCATAACCCAGAACCCAGTCATTTTGCAGCTCGGATATGACAATGACAAACCCGACTTCCCAAGGAAAAAGGTACAGTTACCAGTTTTCATAGAACACCGTAAAAACACCCTTGGCAATATTCCGGTTATCCGCAGCATCCCCGAACTCGAGGGTGCAGTAGATAATCTACACTCCAAAATGCAATATTCTGTCGTACATGCATCAAGGAGGATGTACCCCGCCCCAAGCAATCTGCCTCCATTTCCGTCCAGTATCAAAGAAATGATACTATAGAAAAGAACCGCGTACGTAGACTAGCTCAACGCACCGGAAACCCCACCGATAAACGAGACGCAAACAGACTCATCAAGCGATCCGCCCTACAAGAACTCCGCAACAACCGTTGGGAAGAACGCATGCAAACCCTGTCCGCCCAAGACAATTCCATCTGGCAAATGGCAAAATCCCTTTGCTCCCAAAAAGTTCCGGTATCCCCGCTTCATGGCCCAAACGGCATCGTATAGACAGATGCGGACAAAGCAAGTGCATTCGCGGATCATATGGAGTTGCAAATCAGCTCGAATTATAACAACGCTGATATGTCGCACGTCGCAAGGACGCACCGTTATGTCAGTAGTGCGCCGCCACCCCAGACACAAACATTGAGCCCGCTACCCATGAAGAAGTTTCCTAAATAATCAAAACACTAAAAAATAGGAAAGCAGCGTGATACGATGGAATCTCTAACGTAGCCCTGAAAAATTTCCTCCACAAAGCAGTAGTATTCATAGTGACGATTATGAATGCCATGCTGCGATGTCAACATTTTCCTATCTGGAAACTTGCCGACATTATCAATATCAAACCAAGCAAAGATCCGTTGTTTCCCCAGAACTACATTCCCATTAGCCTACTCCCAATCTTGGGCCAGATCGCCAAAAAAACGAATTCAGAAAAGGCTAGCCTCATTCACCTCTGAGAACCATATCCTTCCTGTTCCCGGTTTCAGACACCAGCACTCAACCACAGACCAAGTCCTTCGTGTGGTGGAAAACATCACTGAAGGATTCAACTGTACTGACGAACTCTAATTAGAACGTAACCTGTCTGCGGTTCTAATTATGCTGAGAATACATCTAACCTTACGCATACATTGTCCCTATATTAGGGAATAAATGGGCCAGGGCTGACAATTTACAAAATTGTACATTGGTTTGTACACAGTTCCATTTTATAACATTTTGTGTCATTTGAAGCTGTCGTGTCAACATACTACCTGCTTCCGCACCGAGATGGCGACCCTGTCGTACATCTGACAATGTTTTAGGAGGCTGGCTACCACAGCCGTATTACTTTATATGTGTGTTCTCACTGTAATTAGTATAACGTATTGACCAGCTCTAATTAGATCGAAACCGGTCTGTGGTTCTTATTATGGTGAGATTACATGTAGCCTTATACACTTATAGCGTTTA
This sequence comes from Tillus elongatus, assembly GCA_964006375.1. Taxonomy (NCBI): domain Eukaryota; kingdom Metazoa; phylum Arthropoda; class Insecta; order Coleoptera; family Cleridae; genus Tillus; species Tillus elongatus. The sequence continues at coordinate 140,014,621 of OZ023268.1, read as the reverse complement.
AAACTTACAAAGGAATAGGATACTAATTCTTTATATGCAATTTGTAAGACACATCGGCGCATTCTGGGTTGCATATACGGAACAAAAGTGGAGTATTATAAGTATATTCCTTATCATTTGTTTCTTTCGTTAGTATGTATTTATTTATCTTTTCATAATTTGTGCAACTAAGTAAAATGAATAATTTTTTATGATTTTTAAAGCCAATAAGTTATTATTTGTGTGGTAACGGCAATCCAATGTTAACTAAAAAGACAATTACAAAATAAAGTTAGTAGTTGTCTAGAACCAACAGACAAAAGTAAGAACCGGGAGCTTCCACGTATATATTAGTGAATTTTTATTTTAAAAAATTCACTAATAGAGAGGTATCGATGGTGAGACTTTGCAAAAATTATTTCAAATGAGTGCGAACTAGGACCCCTAGAACACATATCCGGGGTCAGTTTCAATTTTTATATGTTATATATATATATATATATATATATATATATATATATATATATATATATATATATATATATATATATATATATATATATATATATATATATATATATAACCGCTAACTCAAAAAATAATTAACCGATTTCGATGAAACTTGGCAAGTGCCTTTCTTTTATTAATGGCTTGGACGAGTTCGTTAGTCAGAAAAATCGGACGGGGTTTTCCGGAAAAATTTTGAGTTTTCTTTCGAAAAAATTTTTTCTCCGAAAGTAACAAAGCTGTTTTAACGAAATTTAGTATATATGTTGCCTCAGGAGAAATTGTGCTGCGTACCAAAATTCAACTGTCTAAGTTTAGAGAAAATTGAGTTATTCAAATTTTAAATTTTCTTTTGAAACAATTTTTTTCTCCAAAAATTACAAATTTATTTTAAAGAAATTTGGTGGATATCTTGTCCTAGGAAATATCTTACCACATACCAAAATTAAACTTTCTAGGATTATAGAAAACTGAGTTAATCAAATTTTTATAGCTCACTGCAGTGTTAAAATCAATGGTATTTGCCTCACTATGTTAAACACGTGCCTGGGGGAGTGACCGAATTCATTCCCAGTTGCTTTGTTCTACTCATATTCTCAGAACATGTTAAAAGACGTGGTATCTACTTCATTCCAAGTCACTATTAACCGACTATTTATGAAATCAAATAAGTAAATTAAATCGATTGTCATAAAATATGTAGTGTATTAAGACTAAGGGAAAAAGAAATAAAACATATATAACTGTGCACATTTTGTTATTCAAATTTCAAATTTTCTTTCGAAAAAAATTTTTTTCTCCGAAAATTACAAAGTTATTTAAATGAAATTTTGTGGATATCTTGCCTTAGGAAAGACCTTACTACGTATTAAAATTAAACTCTCTAAGTTTATAGAAAATTGAGTTATTTAAATTTGAAGCATTTAATAAAAATTCACTACCATAACGCACTTGCTGCGTCCCGAGTTTTTTTTTCATTGTATGTAGGTACTTGTTAAAAAACGCATGTACAGTTTCCATATACACACTTCCTGAATGCAAATTTTAGGGACTAATGCTCTTATGAGGCCAGTAAAACGTTCTTTCCTCCCACATGATCTGTATATAAAGCAAAACTAACCACCGGAGGCAGAATCTAGTGTTCAGTTAATATGATAATGAACAACACAGTCAACCCACCTCTGTTTTAATATCCATTTTAGTTAACTAAATTTTCCGACGTATTAAGTCACAATGAACCTATCGAAACAGTTCAGTGTCTTTTAATAACTTCAGTGAAAGCTGTCGCATTAAATGGATGAGGCCACATTTATGCAAAAAATAATTAAACTAGATTAAGTAAATGAATAACGGAAAATTTGCGCAGTTCGCCAAGAATAATCTTTTAATATCTCTGCTGTTCCCATTTCCATTTTATGTGTTAATTCCATTTTACGTTGAGATGGAAATGAGGAGTTTACAAAAGATTTGGGTAAATAGTGAAATCAAGAGCAAAGTAAGTATTTGAACAACACCATGGTCTTCATAGCTGTCCTTTAAAAAACTGGATAAAACTCATACTTCTTTTAGAAATGCAGCCTGAGTTCATCATGATCATAGTATAAAAGCGATGTCGCATAGTCGTCGCAACTGTGATTCTCTGTCTCCAGCAGCTCTATTCATTTCAAATGCATCATCTATACTAATACAAAAAGGTACGAAAGATGTTCTCTTCTCTTAATACCAGAAAAGCCTCCGGCCTTGACGAGATCCCAGCAATTTTTCTCAAAAAATGCGCACCAGATCTTGCTCCTGTCCTGACTCGTCTGTTTCAGACATCTTACAATAGAGGCATATTCCCTAGTCACTGGAAAACTGCTCGAGTACAACCCGTCCCCAATAAAGGATCCAAAGCGCTTCCTAGCAACTACAGGCATAATTATCTCCTTTCAGTTGCCTCTAAAGTGATGGAAAAGTACATAAACACCGAATCACTAAAATTTCTTGAAAAACAGTCTAATCCACGACAGGCAGTAGGTATGTGGATTCCGTTAGCGCAGATCAACTGCCGACCTCCTTTCCTTTGTCACCCATTCTTGGAACAAGTCTATGGAACTACACGGTGAATCTCAGATTGTCGCTCTAGACATATCCAAATCATTCGATCAGGTCTGGTACGCAGCGCTGCTTTATAAACTTCCGGCCTATGGCCTACCACCAAAATTCTGAACCTGGACAGCAAATTTCCACTCCAACCGGAGCATTTTTGTTGTCATGGATGGCCATTCCTCTAAACTGTATATAATTAATGCAGGAGTCCCTCAAGGTTCAGCTTTAGCCCCTACTTTGTTTCTTATCCACATCAATGACCTCCTCTCTAGCACATCCAACCCAGTTCACAGTTACGCGGACGACAGCACCCTTATCTCAACAAACAAATGCGATAAACTGAACGAAAACCCAACGAAAACATTCCAAAATCAAAGATTAAACATCATAAAAAACCTAGGATAATATTCAACCAAAAAGCGACACATTATTACAACAACAACCCAAAAGCACTACCAATGACAGGAATACACAAAACGGGATACCCAAAAGACCACTCATCAACTTCAAAAATGCACCTTCATACAAAATAGCAAAAGAAATAGACCAACCACGTACTAAAACAAGAAATAAGCTAGGAAACAAATTTAACATAAAAACTCCATATAACTAGTGCACAATTTAGAAAGCACAAACATAAACAAAAACACAACACTCGCTGCATTCGACGTAAATATGTACACCAATATACCAATTAACGAAACCACAAATATAATCGAAAATAAAATGCAAAAGAACAACAAAAAACAACAAATCAACAAAATATTAAACATTATATTGAAACAAAATTACTTTGGATTCAACGGAGAATACTACATCCAAGAAGGCGGACTACCAATGGGATCTCCACTATCAAGCATTATGGCAGAAATATACATACGAGAGTTAGAAGATAAAATCAACACCATCATAAAATAAACAGACCCAAGTATCAACTGGATAAGATACGTCGATGATATATTAGTAATATATGACAATAGCGTCTCCGTGGCCGTGCGGGTAAGTCGATGACTTTCCAATACGGACTCGGGGGTCGACGGTTCGAGACTCACCGGCGGCGGATGATTTTTCAAATCACTGTCGTCGTTGAGATCGAGCTTAAGGTGGAGGGTAGGTTAGTTTAGATGAGCAAAAAGGGTCAGCAATGGCCTAATTGCCAGTAAGCATCTTACCTTTACCTTTTTTTTTAATATATGACAATCAAAAAACGAACATAGACAATATTACGAAAAAATAAACGAAATCAACAACATACAATTCACAATATAAAAAGACTCAAACAACACCATAAACTTCTTACTTAACACTAATCAGAAAAGAAAATCAGATTAAATACAAAATAAACAGAAAACCCACACAAACAGACATCAATATACCTAAACACTCAATACACCCACACACACACACACAAAATGGCCGCATACAAATACTTAATAAACATAATGCTAAATGTGCCACTTCATAATGACGAACGAGAAAAGGAATACAACATCACAATACAAATAGCACAAAGAAATGGACACAACAAAAAAATATAGAAAAACCAGTAAAAGAAATAAAAAACAAACACAAAACACCAGAAACGAACACAAAATACACAACATTCACTTATAACAACCGCAAAAAAAACAACACAAACACTTATACAATATGACTTAAAAATAAGCTGCAAAACCAATAACAAAATAATAAACAAAATAAATAAAAAGCAAGAACACAACTCACATAAATTAAACGGAATATTTCAAATAGAATGTAACACATGCAATAAAAATATATAGGATTGACAACAAAATCAACAGAAACAAGATTCAAGGAACATATATAACTGCATTAGATAAAATCCACATACCTAGCTAGAACTAAAATGTAGCTACACACATTCACAACATAAAACTCCAAAAACCAGATATCACCCAATTACAACTAATAAAACATAGTAAGACCACAACAAAATGGAAATCTGGAAACAATACTACATTCCACAAACAAACAATAAGAAACAACTAATCCCAGAACAAATCCGAGTACAAAAATTTAAACAAAATTTGATAAAAGCCATACAAATAGACAAATTATCATACCACAATTATGAAAGCAGGAAACTGATACAATCGACACAGACAGAAAACACAACCAATCAAACAACTGTAAACCGACCAATAGAAGCTCACCACGCAGGTATCACGTACAACTTCAGACATAGACCACACAGGAACGATCATAGTCAGTAGCGTGCTGATTATGCACCAAGAAGGTTCGAAACTGCAGTCCACGTAATATATATATATATATATATATATATATATATATATATATATATATATATATATATATATATATATATATATATATATATATAAGTATATTACTAACTGTGCGTTTGAAGACATGAAGATATAATTAATTTATGGCTAGTAAATTATGATTATAAGATTTCTGACAAGCTCTTGTACAATATTATATACAATACATCTAAATTATGTATTTCCTATAACGCCTTTCTTTGATAATAATTAATTAATTCTCTGATAATAATTAATTAACTATGATACGAAACCAACCTTCTTGAAACTACTCGCATTAAGCTTTTCATTGTGTACAAAGCTTTGTCTTCTATCTACTCTTATTCTATTTGATATTTGCACACCCACTTCACGTTGAAACTGTTATTTGCTTACATACTGCTCCAAACAAATATTACACCATCATAACATTTGCATTCCTTCAGCTATAAAAATAATAACTGTATCTTTTTAAAAACACATTTATGAAGCTGTTAGAATCACTGCTTTATAAGACCGTGAACTTCGGAGATTGTTTTCGGTGTTCCCTTATTATGAGTTTTATCTCAGTACGAGTAGATAGTACGGGATCCGGCTGCAAAATTAGTACATTAATAATCTAGATTATCAATATTTAATTTTTAAGTATTTTTACAACTAGGAGAAGTCACTTTTCATCAGGTGCCAATTAAAAATTACCCGCCAGTATTATTAATTAAAATATAACTAATTTACTTTTAGAGAAACATTTCGTTAACATCTTACGGAAATAAAACCTACACAACTTCACAACAGTGTATTTAAAATATCTGAAACGTCATAGTTGCTGCTGATTGCTTAACCGCTACCTATACGCAGCCAGGTGTAAACAGGTATAATTTTATTAAAACTTTTCGTTCTTAACGTACACTCATTTCATTTATACCACATTAAAGCTCATTTTTTTCTGTAGTTAACGATATAAAGGTGCCTATATAAAAAAACCCGCAAATCAAAGTTTCCTACCCTAAAAGATGCTAGGTATGAAAAATAAAGTGACAGAGAGTGATCGCGCGACGCTACTTGTTAGACAAAGATGCTCAATGCCAGCTGAACGTATTTTTGAGCTATTGCGCATGCTCCGATAAATAGGGTTCTGAACCAACGATCTAAGTAGTAATAATATTATCAAAGACGCAGCAAGTGCGTTATGGTAGTGAATTTTCATAGAAATGATCTGGCACAAAATATGTTATTATAACTTTTTTTTCTTGTAACATAGAAATCTAAATTTTGGTGTATAGTTTACTTTTTATATCGTAAACCTACCTGCCAAATTTGGTTATCATAGATTTCTTATTTTTTAAGAAAAAATTTTTTTTCAAATAAAAACTGAAATTTTTTCCGGAAAACCTCGTCCGATTTTTTTGATTAACGAACTTATCAAAGCCATTTACAAAACGAAGGTACATGCCAAATTTTATCAAAATCGGCCTATTATTCTCTGAGATAAATTTTTTTTATAATGAAAACTCAAAATTTTCCCGGAAAACCTCGTCCGATTTTTCTGATTAACAAACTTCTCAAAGATATTTACAAAAGGGAGGTATGTACCAAATTTTATCAAAATCGGCTTATTATTCTCTGAGATAAAAATTTTTTAAAATGAAAACTCAAAATTTTTCCGGAAAACCTCGTCCGATTTTCCTGACTAACGAAGTTATCCAAGCCATTTACAAAAGATAGGAACATGCCAAATTTTATCAAAATCGACCCTTAATTTTTTGAGTTATCGGTGTGATACGTATATATATATATATATATATATATATATATATATATATATATATATATATATATATATATATATATATATATATATATATATATATATATATATATATATATATATATATTGAGATGTCCCCGCTCTTGGACATGCTGTACATTATAATTTCTATTATCAATACAATTAATTCCCCGTCTACATGTGTCGATGCTAGAACTCTAAGAAAACAATATACTGTTAAATTGTAAAAATACATTATGTGGCATTTTCACCGTATTGTTCACATAGACCAGGGGGTTGACTTCGCAGACCTGCATTGAAATTAATGAAATAGCAATGTATGTGTGCCTTCTGTTACCAATATTTAACGTCAGATAAGGTAACCTATCCTGACAAAATGTTAGAAGCGTGGTGTGTTCTGCAAAGTCTGGTTTTTGTCTATCGAGCGATAAAAAATATACTATCACCTAAGAAACATGCACTAGTGTCGCGCTTTAAAAGCTTAAATAAGTAAATTAATATCTTAATGGCCACTCAGCTAAGATGAGATGCAGTTCTTACGGCCAGATGCTTGAGATTATCGTTGTTGTGTTAAGGGGAAGATAGAGGGTTGAACTCGATGATCGCGAGGGTGATAAAACAAGTGATATGTTTATCTTGACTGCGAGGTATGCGAGAGAAAGAATGTTTTGATAAACAGACTGTGTAATAATTACATGAATAACTTGGGGAACCATAACGTACTTATAATATATGTACTGCATGTTGCAATTGGCTAATGTAAACCCGGTCAATTGCGAAGGTTAGACAGGGGACGGCTGATTTAAAGAACAATTTTTATTGTCTAAGGTCATATTTGATATTAATTTACCGCTAAAGTAAAGCAGGGTTCATGAGTCGCTTAGGTAAACCTTTATACAAGGGAAAGCACGCACATAAATCTTTGATGTAGTAATAAATTCACTGTATTCTTTGTTTTGGGCATGCCTACAGAAATTAGAAGCGGTTTGCCATAATTTTAAATGCGATGAAGCACTTTGCTGCAAATTTTTGTAGCGTGGAACCTGTGATGAGCACTAATAAGCATAATTTGGAGAGCCAGATTCATCACGACACCGTGCTATACTTGACTATTGCTTTGAGTTTATTCATACAAGTAATTAAAGTTAGGCTTCAGTCTGAATGAAAGGGTAATGTAATCTGTTTTTCGTACAAGTAAGTGAAACGTAAGCGTCGCCTCGCTGATAAGCTAGATTTACTATCGTTGGAGTAAGTTTAATGTGCTTATTCGTGCCAGTAAATGAAAGTTGTGCACGTGTCGTGTAAAAAATAATAATAATAATAATAAGCAAGGATGAAGAGAATACGTAGTGCTAGGGAAATGTGTAATATTTCGGGTAAGGTGGCTGTACTAAATAATTTATAAAAATATGTATTGTTTTTCTATAGTAACCGGATCGTGTAAAGAAAATAATATAAATCTAATTATTTTTCACCTCATATTGTTGATGAAAACAAAACTTATTAAATGGTAGAACAGGTGGAAATGCCCCATGAAATGAATACTAGCAACTATATTTGTACATATACTTTTAATAGGTAAAATGCACTTATTCCTGATATTCTAGTTCCCTGATTCAGATTATATTGAAATATTGTAATTTTAGTTAATGTAAGTAGGACATGAAATAATTTTCTGTGTAAATTTGTAAGTTGTTAGAATATTTCGTTAAATATGATGCAATTGTTGTCAGGCTAACTTTATGCGAATGTAGGATTAATAAGGAGACATGGTATAGGCGAAGTCATATAGGATACACGGCAATATGAACCTAATGTCGTTTTCAGCGTTGCGATATGCAACGTCTGAGACGCGGGACTTTCGCCTCAATTAACCAGCGTTCGCGTCTCTAGCATTGAGAAGGGATGGGGACATCATATAAAAGCAAGGGTGTTTCGGATATCAAGACAGACAGATTCTCCCTATCTACTTCGCTACATCTGCCTCAAATTCGCGCTCATTGCGACCCCGTGCTCTTACTAGTCGTCATTAAATTGCCCTTGTGAAAGAGTGTTTGTTTCCACACTTCCTACGTTTGACCACACCAGGTCCGTGGCGCCGTGGAATCCACGATTTTACAAGTAAGCATTTATTACTCAACCCGCTCTCTTATTTACTTTATTTTACTGCCAGGTGACAAACACCAGGTCTTAACATTTGTCGTCCCCAAATTGCCCTTGTGAAAGAGTGTTTGTTTCCATACTTCCTACGTTTGACCACACCAGGTCCGTGGCGCCGTGGATTCCACGATTTTACAAGTAAGCATTTATTACTCCACCCGCTCCCTTATTTACTTTATTTTACTGCCAGGTGACAAACACCAGGTCTTAACCTTTGTCGTCCCCAAATTGCCCTTGTGAAATAGTGGTTGTTTCCACACTTCCTACGTTTGACCACACCAGGTCCGTGGCGCCGTGGAATCCACGATTTTACAAGTAAGCATTTATTACTCCACCCGCTCTCTTATTTACTTTATTTTACTGCCAGGTGACAAACACCAGGTCTTAACCTTTGTCGTCCCCAAAATTGCCCTTGTGAAAGAGTGTTTGTTTCCACACTTCCTACGTTTGACCACACCAGGTCCGTGGCGCCGTGGAATCCACGATTTTACAAGTAAGCATTTATTACTCAACCCGCTCTCTTATTTACTTTGTTTTACTGCCAGGTGAAAAACACCAGGTCCTAACATTTGTCGCTCCCAAATTGCCCTTGTGAAAGAGTGTTTGTTTCCACACTTCCTACGTTTGACCACACCAGGTCCGTGGCGCCGTGGAATCCACGATTTTACAAGTAAGCATTTATTACTCAACCCGCTCTCTTATTTACTTTGTTTTACTGCCGGGTGAAAAACACCAGTTCTGATATCAGCAGACCTCACTTAGTTACCTATCAAATCCCTAGGAGCCGTGCACTACCACGACATCAGCGCGCATTAAGAACCGTCCCCTTATTTTTCCTGCCAATTCTTAGTGCACCATCCTTGTTAGAAGCTTGGCCTCTCCCAGTAGACGCCCGCATAACCCTTTGACCCGGGAAGGCTGAGCACTACCACTATACAATAATTGCCACAAAACCGTAGCGACCCCTGCCATCATAGGGAGAATCACCACAATACCCACGTAGACTTTTCTGCCATTCACGCCGCCCCCAGATTTCCCCCTGATAACGATGTCCGGCAGCGAGACAGAGGGTGAGTTTCGTATATTTCTATATACTACTTTTATTTTTACTTGCAGTCCGAAGGAATGCGTTGTTGGTCATTATGAAGGGGGACACGTAAAAAAACCTTGCATATTTTGAATTAGTATTGTAATTCCGCGAGGTGACGAGGGTGCTAGAGTGTAGGGACAATCCGGCATTTATCACATTTTTTACATCTAAGTATAGGTATAAGGATGCCTTCAAGCAACCCCGTTCGTGTTCAGAAAGCCTATGCCACCTCCTTTAGCGTGACTCGATAGGTATGTGTTAATATTCATTTTCCAATAAATCGGAGCAAATGAATATTCAACGGTTTAGTCTCACGAGTAATAAAAAAAAAACATCACCGTAGTGACGGCACCTGAGTCATGTTTAAGCAAGAAACAGATCATCCCTGTCTCTCGCTTTAGTAAAATTGTCTCTGTATTATCAGGTTAATGTTGTTATAGCTCAGGGTTACATAATTAGTTTTCAATGCTTTAGCTTTATAAGCAGGAAAACAAATACGTCACCGTACTGACGTCACACGATATCCAAGTGAATTAACGTGTGTTTAGAATAGGTACTTTCATGTCTCTCGCTTTAGTAAAGTTGTCTATGTATTATTAGGTAAATGTTATTGTAGCTCAGGGTTACTTACTTGGTTTTCGATGCTTTAGCTTTGTAAGCAGAAAAACAAATACGTTACCGTACTGACGTCACGCGATGTTCAAGTGAATTAAGGTGTGTTTAGGATAGGTATTTCCATGTCTCTCACCTATGGTCAAATTACTCATGTATTTTAGGGCAATATTGTCCTAAATTAGAGTTAATTAGTTTGCAACGGGTTAGTTTGATGCAAAGCAAACCCGTACGTCACAGCAGTGACGTCACATGAACCAAGCATGTGTACTTCATATACCTGAGCTTAGCGAATTATCTATGTGCCTAGTATGTATTTTTATAGGTCAGACTGATTGTGTAAAATGGGTTAGGGAACTAGATATGTCACTGTCCCGACGTCGCACAGGCAACCCTGTTCAGGTATCGAATAGGCATAATAAAGGGTTATTTGCTAGCAACAAGGGAAAAGTAATATACATCACTAAAATAGAAAAGAAATCCCGTAACGTACGCTTGGTTCCCTCGATTAAATTAAGCTTAAGATACTTTGTTGTTGTTGTGACTTCTCACTATGTCTTCCAGCCGTTGCTTAATAAATAAACGAGATTTTAAACATGCCTAAGTGAAATTTGTGCTTCATGAATTGCACGATTTGTGCAACCCGAAAGACCAGCATTTGGCAACCCATCCAAGAAGGATAAACGCGAAACGTACATAGATGCAGGAGTGAAGTACAACTGGCAACTTAGCATGCACTAAAGATAAATATAACTAAAAAGGGCTGGACATGGAGATAAGTCTGTAAATAAGTGGACACTAATATGAATGAAACCTATAAATTTGCGATGGCATCCCGCCAAGACCGCGCATAGCGGCAAAACGTCCCTGAAGGACATTCGCGAAACTACAGGTGTCAGGACAGATGAAAAGGTAAATTTCATATAAGTGATCTGGTTGATTGAAAGATAGCGCGAGAAGATGGGCGACTGACGAATTGCGATTGCGCTGCATTATCCTTTCTGAGTGCTCTGTGCTTATGGTTATCCTTCTACGACAGTACAAAAATGTAAATGAAACTAAAACTCGAAAACTAAAGGTTAACTCTGAAAGCTAAAATTATAAATCCCAGTATATCTAAACAATGGAAACCCCATGCTACAGGGTCACTCAAGCTCAGGAGATGCATTTTCGTTGCAAGTCAGTAACGGCTCGTCTTATTACTAAACAGGTAATCAGCGCTCATTACGGATGCTTTAGGTAACGCGTTTTTTATCATTGTAGGATATTTTCGGATTGCCTCGCGACGTCACGATGTTTAGCTAGGGATACACTTTTGTAATGTCATGCTAACTTTGAAGGTACTAAATAAATCATGTTAAGTCGAGAGTTGCTTTTTCTTTCTGATCCTTCATCCCTAGTGCAGCAGAAAAAATGTGCAATAGAAAAAAATATTTAGGGCATGGTACTTCTCACAACTTGGGGTCCTAACACGGGGTGATCACGGAACATTTCTATCAGGTAATTATTTAATTGCAAAGAAAATAATAAAAGGTAAGATCATGTTATTGCTTGTGCTACAAATGGTGGTACTTGTTGAGTTGAATTTAACAGTAAATATCTTATGTGTAAGTAAATAAATAAAACAATAATAAAATGTCGAAATTCAATTAGAAATGTTAAGAAAATATAAAACAAAAAGAGAGGGGGGGGGTAATCTCACTGTTGTGGCCGCGACCAGGATGTACTAAATTAATTACTTTTAATTACACGCGGTATGAAAAGGGTTGTTATTTCTATTGCACATATTACTGGGTTACTACAAAGTCGCCTGGGCGACTCTCACTGTTGTCCGTGACAGGTTTGCTGCACATGGGGACCGAAGGATGGATAAGGGAATAAATTCATGCATAATTATGGTATAGCTTTCTGCCGTGTATTCTGTTTTGTTTTAGTTATCATTAATCAATCGCCCTGGCGATGTAAACTGCATGTTGCCCGACCCAGCACCAGGTCATCCTGCGAACAACGATGGGTTCCTGCACACGGAGGACAGCCCTGCAGACCGGGAGATAGCGTTATCACGGCTTCATTTCTCCGCGGCCTGGCATCGAGGGACTGGAAGGAACATCGCTGGCCAGGGTCCGGCCGCGATGACGTCACTCCGGCAGCAGTCTGCTGCAATACAGCAGTCATCGGCACCTGTGGAGAGGTATCATAATGATTGTAGAACTGATTGTTGTTGTTTTAGAAAACAGACTATTGTTTGCAAATATCACAATAATTTTATTTAACTTAAGGAAAGGAAAATTCTTCTAAAATGTAACATTAGAGAATGACCTCGTATAGTGTACAGGTGTCCAGAGTTTTTCAGTTTTAAGTGTTCGTTTGTTTTACGCCGCTTTCTGTTACACACTTTGCAAATAGCCGATAGCATGAATGTGAAAACCGTATGGGCTTCCTTAAGCAGTTCTCTGAATAATTTTTGTGTGTAAGAGGGTCCGGCTTAAAAGTAGTTGTTTCGCATAAGTATGTTGCCTAAAGAAATATGGCTTGTTCTTTTCAAGGTCTCTAGTCTCCTAACTAAGAAAATAGTGGAGTTTTTTTTTACATGTGTAGTATCGGGTTTCTACGTACTTGAGTCTGAGGTGACGAATGACCAACCTATATTTCTTCTCCTACATTTTCAGAGCAAGTTTAGACCAGAGTCGTAGCGATAAGCTTGGGTAGGGTCCTACAATTGTTTTTCTGAGTGCCCTATATGGGAAAGAAGAGCGGGAAAATCAGAACAGATTGTAGTGTATATTTGCTAAATTGTGAGATTAGTGTTACCCTTTAGCTATACTCCGCCATTATCCTGTTATCTCCGTAATTTGGTCATTTGTCTTTGTGTTGTACTACATTTCTGTAACACGGGTATGTTTTGCGACTCATCACTGACTCGAGTGAGCAGTTACACCTCACAAAATGGAGAGTTTGCCGAGTCTCTCATTTATTTCTCTAGGACAGGGAAGTTTAGCGCACCTGACATCGCATGGTACACGGGAGCGACATCGTTTCGCCCTTGGAAGAGGTGAACCTGCTTCTCCACCTTCGTAGTCAATGGTTATTTGTACGGCGTGTTGAAAACGTACTGTTGCTTTTACAGGGAATCAAATACAGGGAGGCACCAAGGAATGTTCGAAGATACGCATTCTTTACACTGAACCACCGAGGCAGCCTAATCTAGACGTATTTAAGCTATTCATCATTGTTGGGGGGTGCCATAGTCGGAGGAGGCACCTTTCTCCTGAGTAGTATTCATTGTGCATCTATGGCTCATATAAAATTTTCTGTTCATGACGTCGAGGTCCTGACAAGAAATTTTCGAGGACTGTGTGATTACACGTCACATTGCATTAGCACCAACCTTTTTCTGGTTAAAGAGGCTTTAACTGATTGTAGTAGAGTGAGCTTGTTGATCTCTTTTCCCTAATTATCCAGGTAAATATTCACCTAGCTACGCGAGAAGTGGAGCCCAAATTCTTTTAAACTTTCGGTGTAGCGAATCTGTTGCAACAACCCCGGTTTCTGTTTATATTGGTATTTCAAATTTTTCAACTCTCGATAGGATGCTCTCAAGTTAAAAAAATTTAAGGAGGCTGTGAGATGTCCCCGCTCTTGGACATGCTGTACATTATAATTTCTATTATCAATACAATTAATTCCCCGTCTACATGTGTCGATGCTAGAACTCTAAGAAAACAATATACTGTTAAATTGTAAAAATACATTATGTGGCATTTTCACCGTATTGTTCACATAGACCAGGGGGTTGACTTCGCAGACCTGCATTGAAATTAATGAAATAGCAATGTATGTGTGCCTTCTGTTACCAATATTTAACGTCAGATAAGGTAACCTATCCTGACAAAATGTTAGAAGCGTGGTGTGTTCTGCAAAGTCTGGTTTTTGTCTATCGAGCGATAAAAAATATACTATCACCTAAGAAACATGCACTAGTGTCGCGCTTTAAAAGCTTAAATAAGTAAATTAATATCTTAATGGCCACTCAGCTAAGATGAGATGCAGTTCTTACGGCCAGATGCTTGAGATTATCGTTGTTGTGTTAAGGGGAAGATAGAGGGTTGAACTCGATGATCGCGAGGGTGATAAAACAAGTGATATGTTTATCTTGACTGCGAGGTATGCGAGAGAAAGAATGTTTTGATAAACAGACTGTGTAATAATTACATGAATAACTTGGGGAACCATAACGTACTTATAATATATGTACTGCATGTTGCAATTGGCTAATGTAAACCCGGTCAATTGCGAAGGTTAGACAGGGGACGGCTGATTTAAAGAACAATTTTTATTGTCTAAGGTCATATTTGATATTAATTTACCGCTAAAGTAAAGCAGGGTTCATGAGTCGCTTAGGTAAACCTTTATACAAGGGAAAGCACGCACATAAATCTTTGATGTAGTAATAAATTCACTGTATTCTTTGTTTTGGGCATGCCTACAGAAATTAGAAGCGGTTTGCCATAATTTTAAATGCGATGAAGCACTTTGCTGCAAATTTTTGTAGCGTGGAACCTGTGATGAGCACTAATAAGCATAATTTGGAGAGCCAGATTCATCACGACACCGTGCTATACTTGACTATTGCTTTGAGTTTATTCATACAAGTAATTAAAGTTAGGCTTCAGTCTGAATGAAAGGGTAATGTAATCTGTTTTTCGTACAAGTAAGTGAAACGTAAGCGTCGCCTCGCTGATAAGCTAGATTTACTATCGTTGGAGTAAGTTTAATGTGCTTATTCGTGCCAGTAAATGAAAGTTGTGCACGTGTCGTGTAAAAAATAATAATAATAATAATAAGCAAGGATGAAGAGAATACGTAGTGCTAGGGAAATGTGTAATATTTCGGGTAAGGTGGCTGTACTAAATAATTTATAAAAATATGTATTGTTTTTCTATAGTAACCGGATCGTGTAAAGAAAATAATATAAATCTAATTATTTTTCACCTCATATTGTTGATGAAAACAAAACTTATTAAATGGTAGAACAGGTGGAAATGCCCCATGAAATGAATACTAGCAACTATATTTGTACATATACTTTTAATAGGTAAAATGCACTTATTCCTGATATTCTAGTTCCCTGATTCAGATTATATTGAAATATTGTAATTTTAGTTAATGTAAGTAGGACATGAAATAATTTTCTGTGTAAATTTGTAAGTTGTTAGAATATTTCGTTAAATATGATGCAATTGTTGTCAGGCTAACTTTATGCGAATGTAGGATTAATAAGGAGACATGGTATAGGCGAAGTCATATAGGATACACGGCAATATGAACCTAATGTCGTTTTCAGCGTTGCGATATGCAACGTCTGAGACGCGGGACTTTCGCCTCAATTAACCAGCGTTCGCGTCTCTAGCATTGAGAAGGGATGGGGACATCATATAAAAGCAAGGGTGTTTCGGATATCAAGACAGACAGATTCTCCCTATCTACTTCGCTACATCTGCCTCAAATTCGCGCTCATTGCGACCCCGTGCTCTTACTAGTCGTCATTAAATTGCCCTTGTGAAAGAGTGTTTGTTTCCACACTTCCTACGTTTGACCACACCAGGTCCGTGGCGCCGTGGAATCCACGATTTTACAAGTAAGCATTTATTACTCAACCCGCTCTCTTATTTACTTTATTTTACTGCCAGGTGACAAACACCAGGTCTTAACATTTGTCGTCCCCAAATTGCCCTTGTGAAAGAGTGTTTGTTTCCATACTTCCTACGTTTGACCACACCAGGTCCGTGGCGCCGTGGATTCCACGATTTTACAAGTAAGCATTTATTACTCCACCCGCTCCCTTATTTACTTTATTTTACTGCCAGGTGACAAACACCAGGTCTTAACCTTTGTCGTCCCCAAATTGCCCTTGTGAAATAGTGGTTGTTTCCACACTTCCTACGTTTGACCACACCAGGTCCGTGGCGCCGTGGAATCCACGATTTTACAAGTAAGCATTTATTACTCCACCCGCTCTCTTATTTACTTTATTTTACTGCCAGGTGACAAACACCAGGTCTTAACCTTTGTCGTCCCCAAAATTGCCCTTGTGAAAGAGTGTTTGTTTCCACACTTCCTACGTTTGACCACACCAGGTCCGTGGCGCCGTGGAATCCACGATTTTACAAGTAAGCATTTATTACTCAACCCGCTCTCTTATTTACTTTGTTTTACTGCCAGGTGAAAAACACCAGGTCCTAACATTTGTCGCTCCCAAATTGCCCTTGTGAAAGAGTGTTTGTTTCCACACTTCCTACGTTTGACCACACCAGGTCCGTGGCGCCGTGGAATCCACGATTTTACAAGTAAGCATTTATTACTCAACCCGCTCTCTTATTTACTTTGTTTTACTGCCGGGTGAAAAACACCAGTTCTGATATCAGCAGACCTCACTTAGTTACCTATCAAATCCCTAGGAGCCGTGCACTACCACGACATCAGCGCGCATTAAGAACCGTCCCCTTATTTTTCCTGCCAATTCTTAGTGCACCATCCTTGTTAGAAGCTTGGCCTCTCCCAGTAGACGCCCGCATAACCCTTTGACCCGGGAAGGCTGAGCACTACCACTATACAATAATTGCCACAAAACCGTAGCGACCCCTGCCATCATAGGGAGAATCACCACAATACCCACGTAGACTTTTCTGCCATTCACGCCGCCCCCAGATTTCCCCCTGATAACGATGTCCGGCAGCGAGACAGAGGGTGAGTTTCGTATATTTCTATATACTACTTTTATTTTTACTTGCAGTCCGAAGGAATGCGTTGTTGGTCATTATGAAGGGGGACACGTAAAAAAACCTTGCATATTTTGAATTAGTATTGTAATTCCGCGAGGTGACGAGGGTGCTAGAGTGTAGGGACAATCCGGCATTTATCACATTTTTTACATCTAAGTATAGGTATAAGGATGCCTTCAAGCAACCCCGTTCGTGTTCAGAAAGCCTATGCCACCTCCTTTAGCGTGACTCGATAGGTATGTGTTAATATTCATTTTCCAATAAATCGGAGCAAATGAATATTCAACGGTTTAGTCTCACGAGTAATAAAAAAAAAACATCACCGTAGTGACGGCACCTGAGTCATGTTTAAGCAAGAAACAGATCATCCCTGTCTCTCGCTTTAGTAAAATTGTCTCTGTATTATCAGGTTAATGTTGTTATAGCTCAGGGTTACATAATTAGTTTTCAATGCTTTAGCTTTATAAGCAGGAAAACAAATACGTCACCGTACTGACGTCACACGATATCCAAGTGAATTAACGTGTGTTTAGAATAGGTACTTTCATGTCTCTCGCTTTAGTAAAGTTGTCTATGTATTATTAGGTAAATGTTATTGTAGCTCAGGGTTACTTACTTGGTTTTCGATGCTTTAGCTTTGTAAGCAGAAAAACAAATACGTTACCGTACTGACGTCACGCGATGTTCAAGTGAATTAAGGTGTGTTTAGGATAGGTATTTCCATGTCTCTCACCTATGGTCAAATTACTCATGTATTTTAGGGCAATATTGTCCTAAATTAGAGTTAATTAGTTTGCAACGGGTTAGTTTGATGCAAAGCAAACCCGTACGTCACAGCAGTGACGTCACATGAACCAAGCATGTGTACTTCATATACCTGAGCTTAGCGAATTATCTATGTGCCTAGTATGTATTTTTATAGGTCAGACTGATTGTGTAAAATGGGTTAGGGAACTAGATATGTCACTGTCCCGACGTCGCACAGGCAACCCTGTTCAGGTATCGAATAGGCATAATAAAGGGTTATTTGCTAGCAACAAGGGAAAAGTAATATACATCACTAAAATAGAAAAGAAATCCCGTAACGTACGCTTGGTTCCCTCGATTAAATTAAGCTTAAGATACTTTGTTGTTGTTGTGACTTCTCACTATGTCTTCCAGCCGTTGCTTAATAAATAAACGAGATTTTAAACATGCCTAAGTGAAATTTGTGCTTCATGAATTGCACGATTTGTGCAACCCGAAAGACCAGCATTTGGCAACCCATCCAAGAAGGATAAACGCGAAACGTACATAGATGCAGGAGTGAAGTACAACTGGCAACTTAGCATGCACTAAAGATAAATATAACTAAAAAGGGCTGGACATGGAGATAAGTCTGTAAATAAGTGGACACTAATATGAATGAAACCTATAAATTTGCGATGGCATCCCGCCAAGACCGCGCATAGCGGCAAAACGTCCCTGAAGGACATTCGCGAAACTACAGGTGTCAGGACAGATGAAAAGGTAAATTTCATATAAGTGATCTGGTTGATTGAAAGATAGCGCGAGAAGATGGGCGACTGACGAATTGCGATTGCGCTGCATTATCCTTTCTGAGTGCTCTGTGCTTATGGTTATCCTTCTACGACAGTACAAAAATGTAAATGAAACTAAAACTCGAAAACTAAAGGTTAACTCTGAAAGCTAAAATTATAAATCCCAGTATATCTAAACAATGGAAACCCCATGCTACAGGGTCACTCAAGCTCAGGAGATGCATTTTCGTTGCAAGTCAGTAACGGCTCGTCTTATTACTAAACAGGGAATCAGCGCTCATTACGGATGCTTTAGGTAACGCGTTTTTTATCATTGTAGGATATTTTCGGATTGCCTCGCGACGTCACGATGTTTAGCTAGGGATACACTTTTGTAATGTCATGCTAACTTTGAAGGTACTAAATAAATCATGTTAAGTCGAGAGTTGCTTTTTCTTTCTGATCCTTCATCCCTAGTGCAGCAGAAAAAATGTGCAATAGAAAAAAATATTTAGGGCATGGTACTTCTCACAACTTGGGGTCCTAACACGGGGTGATCACGGAACATTTCTATCAGGTAATTATTTAATTGCAAAGAAAATAATAAAAGGTAAGATCATGTTATTGCTTGTGCTACAAATGGTGGTACTTGTTGAGTTGAATTTAACAGTAAATATCTTATGTGTAAGTAAATAAATAAAACAATAATAAAATGTCGAAATTCAATTAGAAATGTTAAGAAAATATAAAACAAAAAGAGAGGGGGGGGGTAATCTCAATATATATATATATATATATATATATATATATATATATATATATATATATATATATATATATATATATATATACATAAACATATAAAAATTGAAACTGACCCCATATATGGGTTCTAGGGGTCCTAGTTCGCATTTGCAAATTTTTTTTCAAAATTCAAAAGTCGGGATCTCCCCATTAGTGAATTTTTTCTACGAAAATTCACTAAAAATGACTGGACTCAGATGCTTATCGGAGCATGCGCAATAGCTCAAAAAATACGTTCAGCTGGCATTGAGCATCTTTGTCTAACAAGTAGCGTCGCGCGATCACTCTCTGTCACTTTATTTTTCATACCTAGCATCTTTTAGGGTAGGAAACTTTGATTTGCGGTTTTTTTTATATAGGCACCTTTATATCGTTAACTACAGAAAAAAATTAGCTTTAATGTGGTATAAATGAAATGAGTGTACGTTAAGAACGAAAAGTTTTAATAAAATTATACCTGTTTACACCTGGCTGCGTATAGGTAGCGGTTAAGCAATCAGCAGCAACTATGACGTTTCAGATATTTTAAATACACTGTTGTGAAGTTGTGTAGGTTTTATTTCCGTAAGATGTTAACGAAATGTTTCTCTAAAAGTAAATTAATTATATTTTAATTATTAATACTGGCGGGTAATTTTTAATTGGCACCTGATGAAAAGTGACTTCTCCTAGTTGTAAATATACTTAAAAATTAAATCTTGATAATCTAGATTATTAATGTACTAATTTTGCAGCCGGATCTTAGACTAAGAGTATGGCTAAGAGAACTGGGTACTAGTCGTGTATAAAATCAAATCGAATGTACCCTTAAATAGACTTTATTTAAAAGTGAGCGGTGAGACACGAAACAACGTGCCGCCACCTAGTTGCGGAACCAAGTACTATGTTGTCACGGCAGCTCCAAATAACACAAAGTGTTAAAAAATAGAGACTGTATACAACTAACGAACAATTTAGAAAATTGTCAGCCTTGGCCCATTGCTACCCTAATATAGGGACAAAGTATGAAAGGATAGATGTATTCTCGCGACAATTAGAACCGTAGACCGGTCTCGCTCTCATTAGAGCTCATCAGTACGGCATACTAATTGTAGCGAAAATACACCTATAATAGATGTATGCCGTACTGAAGAGCTCTAATTAGAGCGAAACCGGTCTACGGTTCTAATTGTGTCGAGAATACATTTAGCCTTACAGTCTTTATTTGGTTGCCGTTTAGATGTGTAATAGATTACAATATGTACAGCCAGGCAAATATACTCCCGGCCTTCTTTGCCCATTGTTTCTGTAGAGTTGACTTCAAGGGGCTGTACGATCATTTGACACCTGTGGACTGTAGTTTCCTGGAGCGATGTGGGGATGCTGATCTCTGCTGTGACCAGTTCTATGCGTTATGCGTTAATCTACTCTATGTTCGACATATTATATAGTTCTAAGACGCAGACGCATGCGCATCGTAGGTACCCTCCGTGGTTTGACTTGAAACTAATACACAATAGTAGTAGTAGTAGTATAAAATTTTGCTTCATTAAGTGCCTATAACTTTTTTCTTTTCAACATAGAGACCTAAATTTTGGTACATAGTTTAGTTTTTACAACGTTAACCAGCTTGCTAAATGTGTTTGCCATAACTTGTTATTTCCGGAGACATGATTTTATTCCAGAAGAAAACCTAACATTTTCCCGGAAAAACTAGTACGACTTTCCCGGCTAACGAACCCATCCAAGCCACTTGCAAAAAGAATTAACTCACTAAACTTTACCAAAATCAGCCCTTTATTTTTTTTAGTTATCGGTGTGTAACTTTGCCCCAATTTAATCATCCTAGTATCTCTTACGGTTTACAAGATCACAATGGTGAGGCTCGGATTTGAAGTACCATGTACATCGATAGGTATGATTTCAAAGGCCATATGTATGATGTTAGTTTATTAAGGTGTGCTGCATGCCCAGCCGGGTATTAGACTTTAGAAATATCTAATGAAATTGCTTGACACTTGTGCCGGAAAAGGTTTGTTTTTGAAAAACATAATAAAAGCCCATTATTAGTACAACTAGATTTTAGCGAATTTTCATTAAGAAAAATTCGCTAATAGACAGGTTACGATGAAAATCTTCTTCAGATGAGCGCGAATTTTGATCCCTAGAACCCAAAACCAAGGTCCGTTAAAATTTGTATATACATATATATATATATATATATATATATATATATATATATATATATATATATATATATATATATATTACATATATATCCAAGCGATAACTCAAAAAATACTAGACTGATTACAGTCAAACTTGGTAAAAAGCTTGTTCGGACGAAAACCGAGGTAGAGTTCGTTAATCAGCCTTTTTGCTCCAGTTTTTCCGGTGGAAAATCGGGGAAAACTTTTTGAAAACGATATATTTTTATAAGCATCAGAGAGATGGAATGAGACTTTACATGTGGCTAGAAATAGTGCAAATGAACCTATGTTGTGAATTGTAAGTAATTTGATACCTAATATTTAGAGTTTCTTCCACATTAAAAATAAAATCCCAAAGACGTGCGTTGAAAACGACTTAGTGGTTAATGTCCAATGCCTGACAGGCAGAATACTCAACTCTCACGCGTAGATTGATTAATACAACAGGTATAAATCATACATCAACGGTAACCAAACTAAATATATATCAGGCATAAACCATACTAACCGAATCAACAATCGTGAAATCTCTGCCGCAATTACGGAAAAAGACAGACGACATGAAATTAAAAATTTGCCAATTGTCTGTCATTTAACTCGGAGATTCAATCAATTATTAAAATACACTATATTTATAGTTTTATTAATGGCCCCAAGTACAGTTTTAGCGCAGCATAGATATATTATGCTGTCGCATAATGTAGCAGAAATGTAAACAAAATCAGCCAAGTCTCTATAAAAATGATTCTAAAATAGTTTCTTTTATCTTTAGACTTAAACATAAGACGTTATATAAGACCGAAACAATCGTGGGATGTGTTTCAATGGTAATTCTACTAATTCTGTAATTAATGAATTCTGTATACTTTGAATATAATATCCCGGGCATGAAGCCAATCAAAAGTATCACGCAAATAAAACGTTGGTTGACGTGTGCCTAGATGGCGTAGGGGCACCGCGCTTGCCTCCTAAGCAGAAGGTTACGCGATCGAATCCAGCTCGATGGATGTATGTTTTTTTATATATAATTTTGACATTGGGAGAAACAATAGTGCACAGATTTTATACGTTTTGAACAAGATCTCATTTCTGTTTAAAACGCCTAAATAAGTTTGTCACCTTTAAGTCTGAAATTATAATTTTGTTACTGTTGATATTGAAAAAATGGGTTGATTAGGGTGACTAAAACGAAATCATACTGGCGATTAATAAGGAAAAATAATTGCTACGTTTATAATTTGGCAGATACTTTACTTTTCTAAATATGAATTAAGTTTACTTCTGGAAATCTTCTGTATAACTTGTAATACAAGTTTCAATAGTGTGCAATTTTTATGAAAATTCGCTACTATAACGCACTTGCTGCGTCCCGAAATTTTAATCACTTCTTGTAATAAGCCCACTTTGCTAAAACTGCATATGCGCTGAAAATCTACCCCTAACTCTAAAATAGCCCTATATGTTTTGACGTTTTTAAACGAAATAAACTTTGCGGTGAATAATATTAAGAGGAAAAATGTATCGCACAAATAGAGAAACATTATTTTTTACCTACCCTTTTCCCTAAAAAAGGTTTTTTTTTGTACTCGATCAACAAAATGCCGTGTTATAAATGCAATTGAATCAATTATATCGTTATTTTTTTAGAAAACAGCAACAAAACACCATTCGAAGTTATATTCGAATTGAATCAAAGCTTTCAAGCTTTTATTCTTAGCTGTATTGAGCCAATCGATATAAAGAACCTATTACCGGGATTTCACATTTTTACAACAAACATCTTGATATTATTGCGCCAAAAGAACTGCAAAACGAGCTTATTTCCTAACTTTTTTCTCGACTGAAAAGATGAACGAATCGAGAAAATAAAAGGTACCGGGCCAACAGAAGCGTAAGTAAAACTTCTTTTGAGTTTAATTAGCTCTCGTTAAATTTATAGTTCATTTAGTCGTTAAACGTATGCTACTCCAAAAAGTATTGAATCGCTCTAGAAAGTAATTAAATACAGACGTAGAGACCCTTTCTCTGGCTTAACAACGTTTTTTTTTCTTCTTGCTGTGACCGGTTTCGCTGTTTGACACCATAATCAGACAAAGAAATATTATATTCATTTATACGGATTCGTGAAAATTACAAACAAAAATTTCAGGACGCGACAAGTGCGTTATAGTAGCGAATTTTCATAAGGATTGTACACTAATATTATACGGCATATTAGTAAAGTTAATACTTTAAACTTACACAGACCTTGTAGATCGATTTTACAGGTCCTAGTACGCGCACATTTGAAGAGTTCTTTCGAAAGTGTTATCATCGATATCTCTCTATTATCAAAAAAATCTTGCGTTCTAACTCATTTAAAAAAAAATGCCCAAAACTCAATTTTCTATGAAGCTAACGAACTAAATTTTGCTATCTCTGTAGATAGTGTAAGTCTCTTTAAAAGAAACTTGTGTTTAAAATTTCATTAAAGGTATACAGAAGATTTCCAGAAGGAAACTTAATTCATATTTAGAAAAGTAAAACATCTCTAAGTGAGTGGCGAACGTGTCGCCACCTAGTTCGGAACCAAGTACTATGTTGTCACGCCCGTTCCAAATAACACAGAGTATTAAAAATAGAGACGGTATACAACTAACTAACAATTTAAAAAATTGTTAGCCCTGGCCCATTTCTACCCCAATATAGGGACAAAGTATGTAAGACTAGATGCATTCTCGCAACAATTAGAACCGTAGACCGGTTTCGCTGTCATTAGAGCTCTTCAGTACGGCATACTAATACGTGTGAGGGCTAACAATTTTTTAAATTGTTAGTTAGTTGTATACCGTCTCTATTTTTAATACTCTGTGTTATTTGGAACGGGCGTGACAACATAGTACTTGGTTCCGAACTAGGTGGCGACACGTTCGCCGCTCACTTAGAGTTTTAAGACTGGCTATACGATAGCCGTGTTATTTTTGGTGCATTTTTGCTGCAATTAGTATGCCGTACTGAAGAGCTCTAATGACAGCGAAACCGGTCTACGGTTCTAATTGTTGCGAGAATGCATCTAGTCTTACATACTTTGTCCCTATATTGGGGTAGAAATGGGCCAGGGCTAACAATTTTTTAAATTGTTAGTTAGTTGTATACCGTCTCTATTTTTAATACTCTGTGTTATTTGGAACGGGCGTGACAACATAGTACTTGGTTCCGAACTAGGTGGCGACACGTTCGCCACTCACTTAGTGTTTTAAGACTGGCTATACGATAGCCGTGTTATTTTTGGTGCATTTTTGCTGCAATTAGTATGCCGTACTGAAGAGCTCTAATGACAGCGAAACCGGTCTACGGTTCTAATTGTTGCGAGAATGCATCTAGTCTTACATACTTTGTCCCTATATTGGGGTAGAAATGGGCCAGGGCTAACAATTTTTTAAATTGTTAGTTAGTTGTATACCGTCTCTATTTTTAATACTCTGTGTTATTTGGAACGGGCGTGACAACATAGTACTTGGTTCCGAACTAGGTGGCGACACGTTCGCCACTCACTTAGTGTTTTAAGACTGGCTATACGATAGCCGTGTTATTTTTGGTGCATTTTTGCTGCAATTAGTATGCCGTACTGAAGAGCTCTAATGACAGCGAAACCGGTCTACGGTTCTAATTGTTGCGAGAATGCATCTAGTCTTACATACTTTGTCCCTATATTGGGGTAGAAATGGGCCAGGGCTAACAATTTTTTAAATTGTTAGTTAGTTGTATACCGTCTCTATTTTTAATACTCTGTGTTATTTGGAACGGGCGTGACAACATAGTACTTGGTTCCGAACTAGGTGGCGACACGTTCGCCACTCACTTAGTGTTTTAAGACTGGCTATACGATAGCCGTGTTATTTTTGGTGCATTTTTGCTGCAATTAGTATGCCGTACTGAAGAGCTCTAATGACAGCGAAACCGGTCTACGGTTCTAATTGTTGCGAGAATGCATCTAGTCTTACATACTTTGTCCCTATATTGGGGTAGAAATGGGCCAGGGCTAACAATTTTTTAAATTGTTAGTTAGTTGTATACCGTCTCTATTTTTAATACTCTGTGTTATTTGGAACGGGCGTGACAACATAGTACTTGGTTCCGAACTAGGTGGCGACACGTTCGCCACTCACTTAGTGTTTTAAGACTGGCTATACGATAGCCGTGTTATTTTTGGTGCATTTTTGCTGCAATTAGTATGCCGTACTGAAGAGCTCTAATGACAGCGAAACCGGTCTACGGTTCTAATTGTTGCGAGAATGCATCTAGTCTTACAGTAAAACATCTCCCAAATTATAAACGTAGCAGTTATTTTTCCTTATTAATCGCCAGTATGATTTCGTTTTAGTCAACCTAATTAAACCGGTTTTTTCAACATCAACTATAGCAAAATTATAATCATAAACTCAAAGGTGACAAACTTATTTAGGGGTTTTAAACAAAAATGAGATATTGTTCAAAACGTATTAAATCTGTGCACTATTATTTCTCCAAATGTCAAATAAAAAAATAAAAAAAACATACATTCATCGAGCTGGATTCGATCGCATAACCTTCTGCTTATGAGGCAAGCAATCAATTTTCAATTCAATTCTAAAGGTCTATATTACATTATAACAAATTTACAAAAATGTACAATTTCTATATATACTACGACTTAAATATAAAGCTCCTGTTAAAATATAATAACTTATCTCTAATTTGTTATTTACAAAGGAAAAAAAGTACTTCCTTATAGTAATTAATGTGTTTTCTGTTTAGTTATTATAATTATATTGTACAAGTTGTGCGGTCGTATATAGGAAAACTGTTTACAAAAACCTATTTAAAATAATTATTATTACTTGCTATGTTGCAAGTTGATTTTATTTGTATAACATACAGCTTTCTAACCATGGCTAATGTGAATTCTCGTATCAAACGGTTATGGGCGTTTTAAATATTTCTAGATTTTGATACGGGAGTCTATGTTTGATTCTATAAGGACTGTTATTTTTCTTGTCAATGGATTTATTTTCAATTTGTTTTCGTAAAAATTTGTGGATGTTTTGTTAATATAGTCTTTGATTGTTAGGGTGTTGGTCATGTCATGTAAGTGTTTAATTCTTGTGTATCTGTTTCTGTTCGTCACTAGTCGTAAGCATTTGTTTTGGTATATTTAAATGGGTTTGACTGTCGTATCTGATACTGAGCACCACACTGGTGCGGCATAAGATACAACTGGTCTTATTATAGTCGTATAGATTAATTTTTTGTTTTCGCTGCTAAGCTTACTGTTTCTTCCCATTAGGGGGTACATGTACTTCATTGCGATATGAACTTTATTTAGAACAGTTTTAATATGGTGTTTGAAATTAAGTCTGCTGTCCAGGTGTACTCCTAGGTATTTTACTGTTAGCGAGGGCTTTATTTTTTTGTCTCCTACTTTTAGATGGTTAAATATTTTGGAATCATTTGGTTTTCGAGTAAATACTATTGTCTCCGTTTTTTCAGAGTTGAGTGATATTTTCCAAGTCTTTAGGTAATTTTGAAGTATATCAAGATGAATTTGTATCTGTTTATTTGCAACTTCTGCTGAAAAGGAATGGGCATATATGGCAGTATCATCTGCATAGAGAGTCAGGTTGGTCTTAGGGAACGTAGGTATATCGTTAATAAAATAGTTGAACAGTTTTGGTCCAAGTATGGAACCTTGCGGCACTCCTGCTCGGATTTGTTTTTCAGTTGATGTGCTATTGTGAATTTTGACTTTAAAGTGCCTGTCTGATAAGCATGAGTGTATCAGTCTAATAAGATGGTAGGGAAATTTAAGTTTTATTAGTTTGGCCAGTAATCGGACTATCCATACTTTGTCAAATGCTTTCTGTATGTCTAGTAAAACCATTGTCGTTACTTTGTCTTTATTAAAATTTTGTGTTATGTCGTTTACTATTCGTGTTACTTGATGCACAGTGCTATGTTTTTCCCTAAAACCAAACTGACAGTCTATCAAAAGTTTATTTTTTCTTTCTATGGATTTAAATCTATTAAGAATTATCTTTTCTACTACTTTAGATAGTTTGTTTAACAAGCTTATAGGGCGATAGTTGTGCGGATCTTTTTGTTCTTTATTGGGTTTGGAGACGACAACAACGTTGCGCACAGAATTTTTAGCGCTCGGCTGAACTGATTGGTACTAAATAATATTTACTAAACTGTCGGTCATTCTGGCATTTGCAACTCAATTTTTATTATTTGTACGTCGAATTATGGTAATTCCAACCAACTGGGTTTTTCCTGATTCCGGTTATATTATATAATGGGCTATTTATCATCGTCTACGATTCTACGAACTTCATCGGCCGCCTCTCCCAGTGATTAGCTCCAAGAACTGCACTGGCCGTCTTTATATTTTCAGGTCAAAGGGAACATAATGAACCAGACAATATAGCTTCAAGTCCTTTGTGTTTGACATACTTTGAAAATTTGTGAGAAAAAATGCAAAATTTGCTGCTTGATTCATAAATATGCATTTTCTACGAGAAAATGCAAAGTGCATTTTTTCCGTGTCTTAATTATAACTGACATTCTGTCAAAACAGTATTTCAAACAATGGTAACCATGATAACCAAACAAATGCGAAAGTGTGAAGTTTTCAACCTGGAAGCACTGCATTAATTAAATTAAATGACGTAGGTAATATCTGACAAGATAGATGATGCCTTCGTTTGCCCGGGCAATACAATTTAAATCCAATGCTTTAACAATATGTGGAAATAGTTGGTCTACTTAGTAAATAATTTTAACTTTAAATTAGTTTTGAGTCACTGACTACACAAAACCTAACAGCAGAAGTTATTTAATTATGAATATGAACTTCTGTACGGTGAAAAGGTGATATAGCGGAAAATGTATTGTGACAATATGGAACACTCAAATGGAAAAGACTGAAAGCTACGAATTAGGTTGAGTGCGTTTCGCCAAAAAGCTTTTTTCTTTGTAACAAAGCTTTTTGATTGATCGAATTAAATATTGTTAGCTTCTGTACAAGAAACTTCACGAAGTAAATGGTTTCAATTTATTTTATTCCCACTTTTTATGGAGCGTTCCTTACAATAAATGTAATAAATATAAGGCAGTCATGCACATCTGAAGAAAAGGCACTTGTTAGGGTCGTTTTCAGTTACAATTGTCAAAACTTAGTAGCGTGTGATATATACAGGGTGTGCCAATTAAAACTTTCCACCTGGAAAATATCGGAATTAAAAATAAAAAGACGTCGATTTTGTTTTCAAGGGATATATACAGGTGTGCCAAAAACTTCCCACCTGAAAAATTTAGGAATTAAAAATAAAAAGACGTCGACTTTGTTTTCAAGGGCGACCCATGATGGTATAAGTTTTGGTATCCTGGATCCTACCCCTTAGGCAGTAGCGTAAAGTACCCTTAAGGCTTAAATGGCATCCTATGTTGAATAACACCTCATTTTAAAGTTTTCTTAATTCTGCTCACAACATACGACTTTTAAAATTTTTGTTTGGATATGGCAATCAAATCATCCACTAAAAAATAAGACAAAATAGCAATGAATGAAAGAATGTTGTTTAATCAAATGTTCAAATTGTTTTCCCTCCACTTCCATATAATAAGAAAATCTTTGCCTCACTTCCGAACGAAGCATTTAGCGCGGTGACTTGGGTTCCCCAAGTGTACTTATCAGTGCTTATTACAGGTTCCAATCTTCACCTAGCGAATTATCATTTATTACAAAGCGCTTGATACCATATGCTTTACAATTTTATATGGAGTTTTTGAGCTGTTGGTGGCATAAACAGGTGAATTTAAGAATGAACCAAAAGTACTAGGCACCAATAATTGCTTGTTCTTTTGGGAGTATAGGATATTAAAGAATAAGTACATTTTAAAATAATATTTGTTCCACGAAAATTCATTAAAAATGATAGATAATTAAACCATAAACTCTATAACTGAAACGACTGCCAAAGCATCGGAGAAAGGGTATACTTGAAACTACTTTTTTGCAAATACTTTAGTAAAATGAAGGACAATGACAGTTGAAGCTGAATCTTAAAGCTTTGCAAAACACACTTCCCACCACATTCCTTTTATGTACGTTTCAGGTTCTTGGTCTTAAAATTTCCAATTTTGACGTTTAAAAGTTTAGGAAGAAAAAAAGCCACTTGCAAAGTAAAGGTACTTACAAAATTTGATCAAAATCGGCCCATTATTTTTTGAGTTATCGGTGTGATCCATACACACACACACACACACAAATATATATATATATATATATATATATATATATATATATATATATATATATATATACAGGGTGGCGCATTGAAAACGAAACAGACTGATTTGCGTCCAGAGAAATTTGTTTTAAGAAACGCTGGAACACGTCAATTTTAATATTGAGGGGGACATGTTTTGACATAAAACTTAACTTTGTCACATCAACCCCTTAACGGTGGTGATAACAACGTTTATATTTTAAATAGGGAACATGGGTCGAGTTATACATCATTTGAAAGCCCTTCCTGTTCTGAATTCAGCACACTAATTTTTTAGGACGTTTGATCAACTCGTTTAATAAATATTAACAGTTGGAGTCGCAAGAACGTATTTCATTCATTGTGATAAGAAATGCACTAATTAGTCAATTTTTCGTTAAAAAAACTAAAAAATAAAACCAAACGTTCAAAAATGTGTATTCAGTTAAGTAAGTGTTCAAATTGTTGACCACCAGCTTCCATACAAAAGTACAAATTTTGTTCAAAACGAGCTCTGACATTCTGGAGCATTTGTGGAGTTATTAGACGGCATTATTCAACATTGCGTCTTCGTAATTCTTCCAGAGACTCCGGTTCTGTTGCGTAAATTCTACTCTTTAAATGGCCCGGTAGAAGTCTAGAGAAGTTAAATCCTGTGATATAGGGGGCCACTCAATAGCACCTGTACGCCCAAACCATTGTCCTGGAAACTTTCTGTTCAAAAACTCCCCAACACGTTGTAAAAAATGCGGAAGAGCTCTATCTTGTTGAAACACTAATTGATTTTCTTGATAGCGATCATCATTTTCAACAATGTCAATTAGTAGACGGTAAACGATATCTTCTAGTAACTCCAAATACGTTTCGCCACTCAAATTGCCATCAAGAAAAGTTGGTCCGATTAAACGGTCTCCAAAAATGCCAGTCCAGACATTCAATTTCTGTGGAGTTTGAGTGCGGACTTCGTGAACATTTCTTGGATTATTATCTGCCCAATAACGACAATTACGACGATTGACTGTGGAGTTTAATAAAAACGTACACTCGTCTGAAAAACAGATATTGAACACAAAGTTCCCGTTATCAGATATTCGTGCAGTTATAACTTCACATCTTCATTCAGTTGTTGTACAAGATGAATTTTATACGGGTGAAATTTATGATGCTGCAATATTCGCTGAATAGTTCTTCTTTTAATGCTTGAAACAGTGGCCAATTTTCTCGTGCTCAAAGTTGGGTCTGCAGCAATTTGTCCTAAAACGTCAATCTCAGTAGTCTCATTTCTAACCGGAAATTCACGTTCAGGATCCCGTTTTTTGTTGGCTACTGAACCACTTTGTCGAAACTTTGCAACTAACTCTAAAATGTATTTTCTGTTAACATGTCTGTTCGGATGTCGTTCATTAAACAAATTTTCGGTACGGTTGGCACTGTCTGCTTCTCTCATCCTAACCCCTCTGATATCTCACAAAACGTCACCGAAATCATCCAAGCTGGCATGGAATTATTTATTCCACATACACAGAAAACCTCTTTAGCCACTCAAAAGCCCTGGTTCTCTAAATCCTGTGACAAGGCCATACTTGAAAAGGTCGAAGCTCACAAAACGCTTCCACACAACCCCAGTCAAGAAAACTGTCAAGCATTTAACTCGTTTAATAACCACATAAAAAACAAAGTCCTCTCAAGCTCCAACGGCAGCAAACCCTTCTGGACTTTTGCTAAATCTATTAGGAATAATTTCTGCAAGAGCATGATCCCACCTCTTGTTTCAGGGGATAAAAATGTTTTTACCGCCCTAGGCAAGGCTGAACTCTTTGCTTCGTTGTTCGCCGGCAATTCTACTCTCAACCCACCTCCAAATGTTCAACCACCAACAGTCCCTAATGTCGCGCATGAAATGACGGATATAATTTTCAAAACTAAAAAGGTACGAAATATTCTCTCTTCTCTTAATACCAGGAAAGCCTCTGGCCTTGACGAGGTCCCAGCAATTGTTCTCAAAAATGCGCACCAGAACTTGCTCCTGTCCTGACTCTTACAATAGAGGTATATTCCCCAGTAACTGGAAAACTGCTCGGGTACAACCCGTCCCCAAGAACGGATACAAAGCACTTCCTAGAAACTACAAGCCTTCTCTCCTTTCAGTCGCCTCTAAAGTGATGGAAATGTATACAAACACCGAATTATTAAAATTTCTTAAAAAACACAGTCTAATCCACGACAGGCAGTATGGATTCCGTTAGCGTAGACCAACTGCCGACCTCCTTTCCTTTGTCACCCATTCTTGGAACAAGTTTATGGAACTACACGGTGAATCCCAGATTGTCGCTCTAGACATATCCAAAGAATTTGACCAGGTCTGGCACGCAGCGCTGCTTAATTAACTTCCGGCCTGTGTCCTACCACCAAAACTATGTACCTGGACAGTAAATTTCGCCTCCAACCGGAGCATTTCTGTTGTCGTGGATGGCCATTCCTCTAAACGGTGTCCAATTAATGCAGGAGTCTCTCAAGGTTCAGCTTTGGCCCCTACTTTGTTTCTTCTCCACATCAATGACCTCCTCTCTAGCACATCCAACCCAATTCACATTACGCGGATGACAGCACCCTCCACTCAAATATAGAATATTCTAAACCTGTCTCTTTAGCCCAATTAGATGAGGATCGCAGACACATGGAGGGTTCTGTCTCTGTGGATCTCCAAAAAATATTAGACTGGGGAAGTAGAAATCTTGTACAATTCAACTCCACTAAATCTCAGTCTTGCTTTCTATCTCATAAGAGATATATAACACATCTGGGGTGCCGCTGCCGCTTCTACACTCGCTATCCTGGACTCAATTCAGAAGAGAGCTATACGTCTCATCGGTGACCCTACCCTCACCCAAAGGCCACACCAACGTGCCGTTGATGACCTCTCTCTCTCTCTCTCTCTCTCTCTCTCTCTTTTATAGGTATCTGCACGGGCACTGCTCAGAGTAGCTTTCTTACATAGTTCCTCCTCGTGCTGCCCGAACAGATCTACCAGAGGAACAGAGCGAATGCACCCGTTTACGGTCCAGGTCTCCAGACATAGAATATCTTGTTATTCCCGCTTGTTTGTCCCGTTCACGAAGTTCAAAAACTTCGTCCGGCAATTAAAATACAATACATAGAAAATTTTACTTGGATTTTTTCCCTCTCTGTATCAGTCTTTACCTAAGACGTAGTATGAAAAGTGATCTTTAGACGTAAGTAGTCTAGAAATTTTGATCCTCTGAAGACGCTAACTTTATTAGTGAAACGATCGTCAGGTCTTGAAAAAGATGTGTTGTGGTGATTTGGGTTTTCCAAGTGTACTTATCAGTGCTCATCGCAAGCTCCAATCGTCACTTAGTGAATAATGATTACATTTGATACTTGAAGAACTACGCTTTGGACTGATGTTGGTAAAATACATACAACCCTATTAACAATTCAAAGTACCACTTCCTTATTTTAACGCATTTGCATATTTCCCGTACATTATCTTAAAACTGCTTAATCAAGACGATCCGTTTTCTTCACTATCACCTCACCAATGCCTTGCGGTCTTGTTGGTCCCTAATTACGCACGTTTTCATTTGTTTCAAGTATGTTAGGGAGTTGTCGTGCAGCGCACGGTGTCGAGTGGTAAGAGCGTGGGTGGTAGAATCTCAGTCTCTCCTGAACTCCGGACTCCGATATTCCTGGCACACGGTACGCCGATAGGGGTGAAAACTCCTGTTTAAGTCCTTAATCCCGATCTGGACGCAGTGAGTGATCTTTATATTGCGTTGCGACTAGCATAAAACTTTTAAACAGAAGTTGAGAATTTGTTCCTGATTGGGGTGGTTGAGAGTGATTTATACTGGGAGAGCGGTGAGTGAAAAACTTTACAGTTTATTTATTTACTTTAAAAGAATTGGTTTTATACTGGCTCTGAAAAGTTTTAGTGTTTGTTTCCATTTCCAATTGTTTGTTTTAGCGAGTCGTAGCTGTGTTTGATGTACTTTAGAAGAAAATGTATTTACAGACTGTCAGGGTAACAATTTACATATGAAATATTCATAGCCGTATCCTTAATATCTTAAATATGGTTTAAAAACTATCAAGATAACAATGATTAAAAACGATTTACTAAAACTCTGCAATAAAAAACTATTTAAATGGTTGAAAAAATGATCTCCCAAATAGAATCAAGTATATACATTTTGCGCATCTGTAAAAAAACTGCTTTGCAAACTTTTGTAAATAAATTCGCTTTTCAGAGATGCTACGATTGTCAAATTTAAAACAATTGATAGAAATGACCTCTAGATAGATAATGATAATGAGTTATGTGATTTAATGACACTAATGCCTAGTTTCATAAAGCTCGATTAAATATTTAACGGCCGGTTCGTTAATCAAAGCTTAATACAACCACCAATCACAGCTTCAAAATATTTGGTTGTTATGGCAAAAACCCGAATCGTAGTCTGTGATTGGTCGCCTGATGCGCTGATTAACTAACCGCCCGTTAAATATTTAATCGAGCTTTGTAAAACTGGGGATTAATGTTCTTTTTTCCACAGCCCACCTGCCGATAACTGTCGGATAATATTCGTCTCTGTAATAATCTTCAAATATCTCAAAATTTGCTATTATAAATCCAAATAATAGCGTTTATAACTAAGTATGTCGCATAGAAATTATAATTATTGACCTGGAATCGCTCATATTACATAAATAATAAACAAGTTGGAATTGCAGAGTACAGTATAAGGAATGCTGACTGATTAGGTTGCATTTTGTGAATTATGTAGACCAAGCAAAGGTTATAAGTAGTGGTGTTCGTAAACATTAGCGAGAGTTTTGCTTTGAAAATGTAAAGATCAATATCGAGACTTTTGATTTGTGTGTGTGTGTGTGTTTTTTTTTGTTTCTTTAACGTCGGCCTATTTCCGTGTCTATGGCCAATCACCGACGCCAGGGTGCAGTTTCACCTCACTATCCTGGAAATTTTGCCAAAGCCCTGTCTTTAACATGCCCAACATCGCATGGACACGGGACCGACGGCTTTACCCCCCTCCGAAGGGCGGAACGTGCAGACATTCAACTTGCTCAAA
This sequence comes from Tillus elongatus, assembly GCA_964006375.1. Lineage (NCBI taxonomy): Eukaryota > Metazoa > Arthropoda > Insecta > Coleoptera > Cleridae > Tillus > Tillus elongatus. Next base: position 139,979,417 of record OZ023268.1, on the reverse strand, counting down.
TACAATGCCAGAATCTCGGTTGATGTTAATGTTACAGTTTGTACTGAAAAAGTGAAAGGAGTATCCTGGGATCGAACCCAGTACCCTTCGGTTCAGAGGCATACGTTCTTACCCCTGAACCACCGAGGGTCTAGACTTTTGATTTAAATTATGTAGAGATAAGTAGAGACTTTAACTTTTGCTTTTAAAATGTAGAAACTAATATCAGAGATTTTTGATTAGATTCTTAAAATGTAAAGACGCGAGAATTTTAATTTAATAATGTACAGATTTGGTTTTAAATTTTATTTATTTAAGCTAGTTTAAAAAAGTTGTTAATTCGTTTTATTATTTATTAAATTTTTATTACAACTTACATCGTTACCATGTCCATATTATCCTAGTTATAAAAACAAGGAACTCCCTAAATATTCTCCGCTTCGTTAAACACTAATACCAGTCGAAAAAGAAAAAAAGATGCATTGACTACGCTTATTATATACAGAGTAAAATAAGTGATTTATTGTAGATTGAATTTGACACATTTGGTCAGTTTCTTTTAGACAGCCTATATAACTTTCACCTGAATTTCATGAAACGTATTTATTTAGGGACGCTTTGTGATTGCCAGCCTAAGATGTGAATCTTTTAGATTAAAATCCAAGAAAGATAGAACTGATTAATTTTAAGTTTGTTTTTTGGAAAATTTTCCAAAAAGTCACAATATCTCGAAAAAGACCTAGTTAGGAAGAGAGTATGAATATAAAATTAACTTTAAAATGTGACGTAAAAAAATATAAAAAATGGTACAACCTATTTGAAATAAGGGAGCCAACTTTCGGTGGAACCGGAGTCTCATCTTAATGAAAATAGGTATATATATATATATATATATATATATATATATATATATATATATATATATATATATATATATATATATATATACATAGGGTTGTCCAACAAGCGCGCGTCGATCCATAAAACCCAAATACGGGGTCAGTTTCAGTTTTTGTCTATTTATACACATACAGGGTGATTCATTTCTACTCTGAAGCTCAATAGATCCGCGATTATACAAGATATGAGAAAAAATGGTATCCGTTAAAGGTGGTACATTGTTAGTACTTTATAGGTTATACTGCCAACCAAATGTCTTTCTTTTAAAAACAAGAGATATTTGCTATTAAAAACATTTTTACGAAAAATCGCTACCATAGCGCACTTTCTGCGTCCTGGCTTTTTTTAATACAGTATAATACTACAAACAACTAAACAATTACTAACTGACAGCAGGTAACTGAGATAACATTTTTTTTTCACAGCGCACGTTTTTTTCTACCAAACAGCAAAAAATTAAATATCTGTAAAACTTTGACGGGAGCTAAAATCAAATAGAAAGAACTCCTGAAGATATAGGCATGGTCATTGCTTTTAGACTCTGATAATAGTGACGATGATGTCGTTAATAGATTTTTCTGACATTTATTATTATTAAGACCGTCTAATTTGTATATCATTGTTATTATTCAGTGAACCTGACGAATTTAATAAAAAACATAGAAAGTGTCTTTTGCATTCGAAAATCAAGCTGCAAAGCTAAAATCGTAAATTCATCTGAGCCAGTTCGGGGATTAAAAATGTTTGGGCAACGTTATCTTGTTAGCGTAAATATAAGTCCCATTAATTATAAGTTAAACTGAGTTTTGAACTGAAAACATTTATTTACTTGGAGTATCAACAGCAACAAATTAAATTTGAGTTACATCGTAGCTAAATTTAATTAAGTCAGTAATGAATTTGTTTTTGATGAATGTTATATTCGTAGTCGGATCTCACATCTCCATTTTCAATTGTTTGTACTTAGATACCTACCTGTTTAAATATATTTGTGAATTTGCTTTAAAAAAATTCACTAATGAGGAGATCCGTGTTTATATATATATATATATATATATATATATATATATATATATATATATATATATATATATATATATATATGTCGTGCCGATATCTCAAAAAATAATGAGCCGATCTTGATCAAATTTGGTGGATACCTTCGCTTTGCAAGTGGCTTGGACAAGTTAGTTATCCAGGAAAATTGGACCGGGTTTTCCCGGAAAAATGTTGTGTTTTCTTTATAAAAAAAATATATCACCGGAAATAACAAAGCAAGGGCAACTGTGGGTACGCGTGTTTGTATTATAAAGAGTGAACTCCGTACAAAAAATTAGGTCTCTAGCTTTAAAGACAAAGAAGCTATAGGCAGCTAAAGAAAAAATTCTGGAGTTTTCCTCAAAACGTCAAAGGCGCGATTTGAATCCTCAAAATTGGCAATGTTTAGGCAAAGAACGTGTAACAAATGCGGACTGTGAAAAGGAAATGTTGCAAGAAGAGTGTTCTGCGAACCCAAAAGTTTAGGCTTTAACCGTCACTGCCCTTCATTTTACAAAAATATTTACAGAAAATTCAGTTCAAATAGACCCTTTCTCTGATGCTTTGGCTGTCGGTTTAGTTAAGTTGATGCTTTCGCTGTAGGTTTACTTAACTTTATGGTTTAAATAATTGTTAGCTAATTTTCGTAGAACAAATTCGTTAATGCATTGTTCCATTTTTTATCGAAATATGATGCATGTTTGTAAGAAAAAAAATCTGGACGCAGTAAGTGCGTTTTGGTAGGGAATTTTCATTAAATCCTTCAAATTTCAGTAACTCAATTTGCTATTAACGTAAGGGTTGTTGGCTAGGAAACCAACATTTAATTTAATTTTCGGAAAATTTGTGTACATTTTCAAACAATAAGTAATTTTGATAAAATATAGTACATTGTTTCTACTATATAGTGCATATTGGTAATCAGATTGATGCCTGCTCGCATTTGCTATTAAAAACATTTTTATGAAAATTAGCTACCATAACGCATTTGCTGCGTCCAGACTTTTTTATTAAAATATAGAGATCGACACAATGCAGGTATTAATCACTGAGGAAAAGAAGGGATTACTTAATAATAATAATAATAACTTTATTCGCCACTCTAAATGCAACAGAAGAACAAAATAGCACACAGTAGCTAGTGAATAATGACAATGATAATGATAACAAATTAACTAATGCCCACTGAAGTCGGAGACTTTTAGGTGAGCCACCGTTTAATATTAAGATATATAAATAAAGCGATAATATATTTTAAAAACAACTAATCGAAAGTAAGTACACACAACAAAATCCAGAATCTGAATTAGAAACCTGCACGGAATTACATGTATTGTTTTAACTGTTGCACACATCCATCCGTACTATCGCCACACGCTCACACACATACTTCGCCGCTGGGAAGCTCCAATTAAATGCTAAATATTTCTTAAACCAATATACTCCTCTAAGTCAATTCGAAGAATTTGACTTATGCACTCTGTAATCCTGCGCTTGAAGAGGTTAATATTTGTAGTCTGTTTCTGGGAGGTTGGTATCTTTATGTAGAGTCGAGGTTTAATAAATCTGAAATGCATTTGCCCAATGGTCTTAGCACACTTTATTAAACCATATTCAGCATATTTTTATAGCGCGTATCGTGGGTGTGCCCAATGCTCTCAACAAAGTCTTGATTCTTATGTATCCTTACCAAAACGCTCTTAGCATAGATCTGTCTTATGTCAAAAAACCACTTTCTTGTCAACGCTATCACTCGGATAAGTGTTTGGCATATTCATTATCAACTTTATAAAACACTTCTGTATTATCTCCAATGGCGTTAGATGAGTGGCCATTATGCCACCCTACCCAATCACACCGTATCGAATCACAGACTCGGCCAAAGCATGATACAAAAGTCTCAATTGACGACAATTCTGAATCTTTTTGAATTTAGTCAGTTTGTATGATAGATAACAGCACCAATTATGTGAGCATCTCACTTTATGTGTGAATCAATCATGACCTACAAATATTTAACCAACTTTGCCGATCTTATCTTATAAGTAGAATCTTGCAAGCCAATTTTCAATGTCTGGTATGGGGAAACCCTAAATTCATTGCACGAAAAGGCTACAAAATTGGTCTTTTTAACGTTAATGGTTAATAGCCTAATTAAAACCACTTTTTAAGCAACTTCAAATCATCTTCCACAATAGATCTTAAGCGATTCCAAAATGTTTCTTCATAGAATATAGTTGTATGGTCAGCAAAGCAAACCACTTTTTTTTAGCAGATGGTAATTCTAGCAGGCCATTAATATATATGCTGAATAAAATAGGACCAAGCACCGTACCCTGACGAACACCACATTGGACAATCTGTTGATCACTAGCAATTGTTTCCACTAGTGTGATCTGTAGGCTGTCATTTAAGTAACTTGTGAACAGTTTAAGAGAGGTGCCCCTAAAACCCATTTCTTCCAAAGTGCTAAGCAGTTGATCTTGGCCTTAGCTAGGTGAAGAAAAATGCAATGTGCGGATTGATCGCGGGCGCCAGTTATATCTGTAGTCAATTCTACGATCCTGAAAACCATATTGTCGTTTTGAAAGTAATTCAATTTTTGTTAGGTCATCTGTCACTATATTCTTAACAACCCTTTCTACAACTTTGGACAGATTAGAAATTAAAGATATAGGTCGATGGTTTGTCATTCCTTCTTTACTGCCGGATTTATATGGAATCTTATTTATGGATAATTTGAATGTAGATGAAAACACAGCAGTTTCTAAAATACTATTTATCAAATTTGTAAGTGGCCGAACGATATAATCAGCCATTCGGATCTCAGGGAGAGGGTGTGCAGGGGGCGCCGGCACCAAGATTTAACATATCCTTCTGGAATATATGTGGCCTAAATTCTAACCCGAACTTCGTCCACCATTCCCTCCAGGCTAATAGGCCCCAACTCCTCTTTCTCACCGAAACCCAAATCAGTGCCAAAACAGCCACTAATCACCTTAATTTCCCGGGGTATAAGCTCCTTACGTCCTTTAGATTGCATGGAGGTGTGTGCGCATACGTCCGTAGCAATCTACCCTGCACCAGACTCCCCAATTTGGAAGCTGGAAGAAAAGACATGCTTTGGATGGAACTTATTCTCAGGGCTGCAACTAAATTCATCTGTTGCATTTACCGGTCATCTTATGACAACAACTTTGTCCAGCTCTTCGACTACCTTTCTGAAAAAAACGACCATCTGATTTCTGAATATCCTTCTTCCGAGGTCACTATTTTTGGTGAATTCAATGTCCATAATAGGGAATGGATAAGATCTTCAAAAACCGATCCACAAGGAAGAGCAGCGGAGGCCTTCGAAGTCAGCAGTACTTTAGCCAATATGGTTCAGCAACCTACTTACTTTCCTCGCATCCCAACACACAGCTCAAATCCCTTGGATCTCCTTCTCACTACAAAACCTGAATGCTATAAGACATCAGTTACCGCCCCACCCCCATGGTCGCTCAGTCCACAACAAGGTCACTGCTTCCTGCGCAATGCAACCCGAGGTCACACAGTCATCACACCCACGTATCGTTTGGCACTACAACTCCGCGAACTGGGACGAAACGCGGGATTACTTTTCCTAATTTCCATGGGCGTCTGTTTGCATCTCTCATCCTGACCACTCTGATATCTCACAAAACGTTATCGAAATCATCCAAGCTGGCATGTAATAATTTATTCCACGTATACAGAAAACCTCTTCAGCCACTCAAAAGCCCTGGTTCTCTAAATCCTGTGACAAGGCCAGACTTGAAAAGGTCATAGCTCACAAAACGCTTCTACACAATCCCAGTCAAGAAAATCGTCAAGCATTTAACGACGCAGGAAACCGCTATGTCCACATTCTTTCTGAGGCAAAAAACTCGTTTAATAACCACATCAAAAACAAAATCATCTCAAGCTCTAACGGCAGCAAACCCTTCTGGACTCTTGCTAAATCTATTGGCAATAGTTTCTGCAAGAGAACGTTCCCACCTCTTGTTTCATGGGATGAAATTACTTGCCCTCCCTGGGCAAGGCTGAGCTTTTTGCCTCGTTGTTCGCCGGTAATTCTACTCTCAACCCACCTCCAAATGTTCAACCACCAACAGTCCTCAATGTCGCGCATAAAATGACGGATATCATTTTCAAAACTAGAAAGGTACGAAAGGTGCTCTCTTCTCTTAATACCAGGAAAGCCTCTGGCCTTGACGAGATCCCAGCAGTTGTTCTCAAAAAATGCGCACCAGAACTTGCTCCTGTCCTGACTCGTCTGTTTCAGACATCTTACAATAGAGGAATATTCCCTAGTAACTGGAAAACTGCTCAAGTACAATCCGTTCCCAAGAAAGGATCCAAAGCGCTTCCTAGCAACTACATGACTATTTCTCTCCTTTCAGTCGTCTATAAAGTGATGGAAAAGTATATATACACCGAATTACTAGAATTTCTTGAAAAACACAGTCTAATCCATGACAGGCAGTATGGATTCTGTCAGCGCAGATCAACTGCCGACCTCCTTTCCCTTGTTACTCATTCTTGGAACAAGTCTATGGAACTACAGTGATATCCAGGTTGTTGCTCTAGACATATCCAAAGCATTCGACCAGTTCTGGCACGCAGCGCTGCTTAATAAACTGCCGACCTATGGCCTACCACCAAAACTCTGTACTTGGACAGCAAATTTCCTCTCCAATCAGAGCATTTGTGTTGTTGTGGATGACCATTCCTCTAAACTGTATCCAGTTAATGCAGGAGTCCCTCAAGGTTAAGCTTTAGCCCCTACTTTGTTTCTTCTCCACATCAATGACCTCCTCTCTAGTACATACAACCCAGTTCACAGCGGACGACGGTACCCTCCACTTAAATATACAATATTCTAAGCCTGTCTCTTTAGCCCAATTAGATGAGGACCGCAGACTCATGGAGGGTTCTGTATCTGTGAATGTCCAAAAAATATTAGACTGGGGAAGTAGAAATCTTGTACAACTCAACTCCACCAAATCTCAGTCTTGCTTTCTATCTTATAAGAGATACACCAGCCCATAAGAGATACCCATCACAACGAACAACCAAGTTATTCAAAGTAATCAGTCGTTTTCACTTGTTGGCATTTCTGTGGATCGAATTCTCAGTTGGTACGAACATATCACATCAATTGCAGAAGCGGCTGCTAAGAAATTAGGTTTCCTCTTCCGGGCTCGCAAATACTTTTCTCTAGCAAATCTCTATACATTATATAATTCACAAATAAGGTCAAACCTCGAATAATGCTCTTACATCTGGGGTGCCGCTGCCGCTTCTACACTCCCTATCCTGAACTCTATTCAGAAGGGAGCTATACGTCTCACCGGTGACCCTATTCTCACCCAAAGGCTGCCATCCCTTGCTACCGACGTGCCGCTGGTAACCTCTCTTTCTTTTTTATAGATATCTGCACGGGCACTGCTCAGAGGAGCTTTCTTCCATAGTTCCTCCACCTGCTACCCCCAACAGATCTACCAGGGGAACAGAGCGAATGCACCCTTTTACTGTCTAGGTCACCAGACATAGAACATCTTGTTATGCCCGCTCTTTTGTCCGCAGGAGTTCCAAATTGTGGAACTCCTTGAAGGCACACACAGCTCTATTGCAGACTAACAAAAACCCACGTAAGAAACGAACTTGATACTTTGCAGAAGAACCAAATGCTGTCATACTGGAGGAAAACGCGAGGCTTAAGGCAGTCAAAACGTACATAACCAAATCAACAGGACGTCTGAACTGTTTCTTGAATTGAACAGGAACGACTTGAGAATAATCACATGATTTTTATAAATAAAGATTTTGACACGAAGACCGATTACGGAGAAAAAACTATCGTAAGTGGTATGTTACATAATGTCTAAGGTTTCTGCTTCAATGTTTTATTCTTTATTGCGATAAAATGTTTGTAGAAACCTCATCAGAAATTAACCTTTTGGTACCAGCTTAAATGACAGAGTTTGTATCTTAAAAGTGTTGTGTTTTCAGGTAACAAAATAAATTTGAAGAAATAAATTTAGGCAATCAATCGATACACAGACAAACTATATTTATCCAGTAGTAAAAGTTCTTCATGGTAGTGTTGTGTTTGCGCATTCTCAAAACAAGTGTTTTTTAATTTGAATACCTAATTTTTTATTCATCAACAGAACTAAATTTTAGCATATAACAAGGAGAAACATGTATATGAAATGTCATCAAGCCAACTTCTTTATTTTCAGGGTTACAATTTTAGTGAATTTTTATTTAAAAAAAAATCACTAATAGAGAGGTATCGATGGTGAGACTTTGCAAAAATTTTTTCAAATGAGCGCGAACTAGGACCCCTAGAACCCATATCCGGGGTCAGTTTCACTTTTTATATGTTCGTTAGCCAGGAAAATCGGACGGGGTTTTCCGAGAAAATTTTGAGTTTTTTTTCAAAAAAAATTTTCTCCAAAAATAACAAAGCTGTTTTAATGAAATTAACTATATATGTTGCCTTGGGAGAGACCTTACTATGTACCAAAATTCAACTTTCTAACTTTATAGAAAATGGAGTTATTCCAATTTTTTTTTCGAAAAAAGTTTTACTCCAAAAATTACAAAGTTATTTTAATGAAATTTGGTGGATATATTGCCCTAGGAAAGACCTTACTACGTACCAAAATTAAACTTTCTAAGTTTATAGAAAACTGAGTTATTTAAATTTGAAAATTTTTATAAAAATTCACTACCATAACGCACTTGCTGCGTCCAGAGTTTTTTTAACTCAAATTCATTGCGTTTGAAACATTATGAAAATTCGCTATCATAACGTACTTGCTGGGTTCAGATTTTTGCAATATATATATATGTATTTTTGTGGTCGACGATTAAGCAATATCCTCTAATTTATAAAACGAAAATGAAAAGAGAAGGAAAGAAATAATCCCATCGACTTTAGGTTGCCACAGGAAGTTACGCAGTTTAATTAGTTTATATTCGACCTAGTTGAGAGAAATGTTATTAAAATTCTTTAAATGTCTTACGCCGTTTTCACGCGGCTTTCAGAATTCCTTATAAAAATATTTGAGCTTCCTAGCGTTCTTAAATTCTGTTTGGCTTTGTAGACAAGTAATTGTTCTTAGAAGCTAAAACTTTATTATATTCTTTGCACAGATTCAACCTTTTTCTTTGGGGTTTTAGTAAATTATTTTATTTACAATTAAATTATAAGATTTTAATTTACTTTATTTTATTCAAATCAATTTGCTCTGCTCACAATCAAGAGCCAAAATAAAGGTACAATTAGGTATGATCTCCTATAAATCAAGAGATAAAGAATAAGCGAAGTACGCTAAAGCAATGTATAAAGAAGCAGTGATAGTGATAAATATAGAAAACCAGAACGTTAACCAGGTATTGAAAATGTGAAAAAACCCACCTATAAAGACAACTAAAAAAAATTGGGACGCAGTAACTGCGTTATAGTAGCGAATTTTCATAAGAATTGTACACTATTACTATACAGCATATTAGTAAAGTTAATACTTTAAACTTACATAGACATTGAAGATCGATTTTAGAGATCCTAGTACGCCCACATTTGAAGAATTTTTTCGAAAGTATTACCATCGATATCTCTCTATTATAAAAAAAAGATCTTGTGTTCTAACTCCTTTTGAGAAAAATGCCCAAAATTCAATTTCCTATGAAGCTAAAGAATTAAATTTTGCTATATCTGTAGATAGTGTAAGTCTCATTAAAAGAAACTTGTATTACAAATTTCATTAAAGTTATACAGAAGATTTCCAGAACGAAACTTAATTCATATTTAGAAAAGTAAAGTATCTGCCAAATCATAAACGTAGCAGTTATTTTTCTTATTAATCGCCAGTATGATTTCGTTTTAGTCAACCTAATCAAACCGGTTTTTTTCAATATCAACAAAATGTCTGCTGAAAAACAAAACATTTTAATGAAAATTCACTACCAGAATGCACTTGCTGCGTTAACATTTTTTTTAAATGGCTATAACTTTTTTGTTGTTTAACTCTCAGATCTAAGTTTTTGTATGTACTTTACTCTTAACGATATAAATCTGCCTACCAAACTTGGTTGCCCCTACTTTGTAATTTCCGGAGATATAATTTTTTTCCGAAAGAAAATACAAAATTTTCCGGGAAAACCTGTGCAGATTTTCCTGGATAACGAACTTGTCCAAGCCACTTGCAAATGAAAGGTACCATACAAATTTCATCTAAATCGGCCTATTACTTTTTGAATTATCGGTGTGATGCAAAAGTCGGGATCTCCTCATTAGTGATTTTTTTTAAGAACGTTCACCAAAAACAAAGCCGTCTCTACTAACACTCGAGAAATTCATAAATCAGATTGCCTCATCTTTTGCTACCACCAAGTAATACATTTATTCGAAATGCCAAAGGCTGCTTAGATGTAATAAGCATAGTCCACAACTAAACCACCAATTATATGGCCCTTATTGAAATGTTAAGAGAAATATATCCTCATTGTCACAAAGATGATGTCTTGTTCAAAACGTATGAAATATATGCACTATTGTTTCTCCAAATGTTAAAAAAAACATAAAAAAACATACATTCATCGAGCTGGATTCTATCATGCAACCTTCTGCGTACTAGACTAGCATGCTTTCACTGATCTGTCTGGTAACACGTCAACTAAGGTTTTGTTTACATGATACTTGACACATGCTTCATGACAGGGGTAGTATATGAAAAGTATACGTAACAATTAATTACAGAATTACTAGAATTGCCATTGAAACACATTCAAGGATTGTTTTCGTCTTATATAACGTCTTATGTTTGAGTTTTAAAGATAAAAGAAACTATTTTAGAGTCATTTACCAACAGTGAAGCCAGAGAAGTAGTCTCCAAGTCTGTATGTAACTATTTTAGAATCATTTTTATAGACTTAACTTGATTTTGTTTACATTTCTGCAATATTATGCGACACTTCCAGTCTAAAACTATAGCATAATCTACACATGCTGCGCTAAAACTGTATTTGGGGCCATTCATAAAGCTACAAATATAGTGTATTTTAATAATTGATTGAATCCCCAGTTATATAATAATCACTTGGAAAATTTTTGAATTCATGTCGTCTGTCATTTTTCATATATGCGGCCGAGATTTCACGATTGTTGGTTGGCGTAGTATGCTTCATGCCTGGTATTTATTTAGTTTGCTTACCGTTGATATATGATGTATACTGTATGGATCAATCTACGAGTGGCAGTTAACTGCTGTGTCTGTCAGGCATTGGAATTTAACCACTAAGTCGTTTCAACGCATGTCTTTGCGATTTGATTATTTATTTGGAAAAAACTCTAAACGTTGTTAACCAAATTAGTTAAAATTCCCAACATAGGTTTATTTGCAACATTTCTAGCTACATGTAAAGCCTCATTCCAATTACTATGATACTTACAAAATTATAGCGTTTTCAAAAATATTTTTGTATATTTTTGGGGAAAAAAATATCCGTTATAGCTGATACACGAACTCGTTTGCGGTCTTAATACAATGAAGATATGTGCCAAGTTTCGATCAAATCAGTTGAGTACTTTTTGAGTTATCGCTCGGATACATACATACATACATATATATATATATATATATATATATATATATATATATATATATATATATATATATATATATATACATATATATACATATATATACATATATATATATATATATATATATATATATATATATATATATATATATATATAAAACAACAGCTACTATTAAACTTAAATTACAAGTCTTAAAAGTGCATATATTTCCTTTTCAACAAAAAGTCGCTAAAAAATATTTTGGAATTACACAATCTGATCAGATAACGGTAAAATGGAATTAAAGAGGAGAAAAAAAGTAAAAAAAAACTTAAAAGAGAAATTCAGCCACCGGTGAGATTTGAGCCCGCGCCCCTGCGCGCCTCAGAAGGGGAAGCTAACCATTAGACCACTTAGGGCCTCTGGCAAACTGGAATGAACACAGGTAGATAACCAATAATGGTCTTAAGTTATTTATTTGTAATATTTAAGGTCTTTAGAGGCCGATTTTACAACTATTTTAACAAATGAGAAGTGTAGCATAAATCTAAAACATTCTAATATATATTTTATGCAATATGTCATACCATATTTTAGTATTGCGTGTTCTATAGCTTTTAGTGGCACAAAAATTTTTCTTCATTAAGTGCCTATAACTTTTTTTTCTTATAACATAGAGACCTAGATATTGGTGCAGTATTTGGTTTTTACAACATAAACCAGCTTTCCAAATATGGTTGCCATAACTTTGTTATTTCTGGAGATATGAATTTTTTCCAGAAGAAACGTAAAATTTTTTCAGAAAAGTTGGTGCGATTTTCCCGGCTAACGAACCTATCCAAGCCACTTGCAAAAAAAAAAATGTATTCACCAAATTTGATCAAAATCGGCCTTTCATTTTTTGAGTTATCGGTTAGATACATCTCCGATATGTGTTCTAGAGGGCCTAGTTCGCGCTCATTTGAAGAAGTTTTTCAAAATTCAACAGTCGAAATCTCGAATTTTTTAGAGAAAATTCACTAAAAATTGGTGCGTCTACGTTAGGGTATTTTGAACACAAAATTCTTTGAGAGATGAAATGGTAGATTACGTCACTGAAATGTCTAGTTAATGTCAAATCTAAAACTTCTTGTAGGTAATATTAAGGAATGAAAGGAAAATATGTAGTTTAGTAAATAGTAAAGCAGAGGCAAGCAAGACCCACCTTATCTGCTAAATGTTTATTTTACTTTGCATCGCATACAATGAACTAGAGAAAGTAGAATTATTGGCAAACTAAAAGAATTTAAAAAATAAATTGAAAAACTAATTACTTCATGACAGAGATATTACATATAACTTTCCTTCATTTCTTGTAAGCGTGTAATAATTATTTCATTTATTACATGGGATAAAAACATATACTTGTTACAGCAAATAATTTGATTTATTATGTTTCTTTTTTGGCGTCTTTTCAACGTTCACTGGCTGGTTTATTTGTATCCTATAAATTTGTTTTAGTGGTTTAATCGTACACGATTTATAAATGTTGCAAAATTTTTAATAATCACTGCTGAGAATTAACAAATATGTTTCAATTTTTGTTGAGATTAGAAAAACTATTAGCTACATTCAGAGACTTGTCAAGATAGTATAAAAATAAATCTAAAAGTCCAATATACGAGGTATTCATTAAATGTTCTACATATATTGTATGCCCTAAATTCTAAATTACTTTTAGTGATTTTTAGAGAATTTTTATTAAAAAAAATTGAATAGAAAATTGAGTTATTTAAATCTGAAGCATTTAATAAAAATTCACTACCATAACGCACTTGCTGCGTTCCGAAATTTATATTATTGCAATATATATATATATATATATATATATATATATATATATATATATATATATATATATATATATATATATATATATATATATATATATATATATATATATATACTGCAATCCTTGCATCTCTTCTGAACTGCTTTGGAGTCCTTCTTTTGGGCCTTCATTCTTTGCACCCCAGACATTTTCCTTTGTCAAGGCAATCTTTGGACATGTGCTCAAACTTCTGGCACTGAAAGCATTTCCCCCCTTCTTTTTCCTTTACGTGATCTACCACCAGTTTTTTTCTTTTTCCCTAATCTTCTTCTGGAGCTTTGGCTCCACCGCGAAGACACCTTTGCCACATTCTTGTTTTTTCAAAGCCACCGATTTAGCACTTGCAGTTCTTTTTGAACTTGTTCAGCGCCTGTATTTCGGCAATACATTCGCTCTTTCGGTTTTCATACGTCACCAAATCCTCGTGTTGCCACCATAAGTTCATCTCAGTGACCGTCACCGTGTGATTATTTAATCCACGTCTTTCACTTCTGCATCCTCCCGGGTGAGTAGAAAATCGACTATTTGTTTCTTTTTGTCTTTTGTGTGTGGCGTCCTTCCTTGTCGCGATCCTCACGATGGAGTCCCGAATCGCCTGCATATCCACTTTGGTTGAGGACTTTTAATTTCGTATAACTACGCTCACTAGCTTTTAATTTTTGCTGTCGCCGACCAGGCCGAAGCCGCAGCCCAGTTCTTCTACGGCGCTTGTGTTTGCGCTGCTTAACGAGTTTCTTTTTTTTTTTCGCTTGGACTAACGTCAGTTTTTTATTGCCACCATTGTCCCCTTTATCAGCTAGAAAGCATCTAAAATAGATATAAATATTTATATTACAAATTAATAACTGAATACCATTATGGGATATGTACCTTTTATTGCACTTTCAATGCCAAGTCTTACGGCAGTCGAGGCGTTAGACCGCTGCCTAATGAGCAAAGGGACGTGGCTTTAAATCTCACTCTTGACTGAAATTCTCTTTCAACTTTTTTTCGTCTTTGATTAAATTTGAACGTTATCTGATCAGATTGTGTAATTACAATATTTTTAGCGACTTTTTGTTGAAAAAATCATACATAAGGACTTTTACGACTTTTAATTCACGTTTAATAGCAGCTGTTGTTTCCCATACGGCGATTGCCAATAATGGCCCACACAGATGTCCATCACGGTCCCCTGACTTGACGCCTCTGGATGGAAGCATGGAAAATAAAGTTTACCACGAACCTGCCACCACAAAAGAAGACATGGTATGTAGAGTTTTACGTGCCATCCATTCACTGAATTCGAGACAAATCAGACAGGCGAACCATAACATTATGAGATGAAGAACAGAATGGCTCCATGTTATTGGGGGTAATTTTAAGCATTTGTTAAAGGTTCCACATTTTTTTTATTTGTTTTTGTGTTTTAGCATTCCACTAGCTATTAGTTAAGTTCTGTAGTGATTTATAGTAAATAAATACCTACCTCGTTGAGTTGTATTTTAATTTGACAAGTTAGTTGACAACACATTGACTTTACAGAACTAAATAAGGGAAATGCAGCGATTAGGTTGCAAATACAAAGTGTTCTTTTTTTACGCGAGAAGGCTCAACAAATGTTATGTTCGCATTTGTAAGAGGTGGGACTTGACATGTAGACGTCAACAAACATATTATCAAGATCCAAAGCCTGCCTTAAATCTATAGGGGAGACTCGGGCAAGAAGGGTATAGTAGGCAAGAAGAGTCACTTAAATATATATCTCCAGAAATACGAAGCGAGACGGCAAGAACGCTTTTCAGTAAAGTGCAGTAGAACTCTAATGGCGGCTAGGTAATGCAGCATTGTACTGCACTAAGACGAATTTTCTTTGCATTTTAAGTGTTTTAGAAGTTGTAAAATGGAATAAATAGCCATCTGTTGGTTTCGATTGTTTTGTCACACTGCATTTTACCAAGCAATTACAAATATATTTGGAAACACCGGACTTTAAGGTAAGACCTAACCTCAAAATATGTTGTTTTAGTTAGACTATATTCGTTTGATGTTTAGATATGTTAATTGTTGCCACTTCGGGCAAAACGGTTCGGGCAAAAGGAATCATGACCCTTTTTGCCCGGGATGCTGAATTTTGTTTCCACTCATTTGTAAACTAAAATAAAAGAAAAAAGGTAAATTGATAACATTATTAAAGTAAAATTTCTCTGATCTAGATGGTTTACAAATACAAAAGGAAGTCCGATAGAGCCACCAGTTGGTCTGAAGCAGATATGATAAGGGCTGTTGATGCCGTAAACAGCGGAATGTCGATTCGACGGGCATCCGCCCAATTTGAAATAAAATTTTCTACTTTGCAAAGACATGTAAAAAGTAATAGAACAGATAAAACCTTGGGAAGGTACAAACCAGTCTTTTCCATGCTAGAAGAAGCCGAGTTTGTGGAATATATAAAAGAGCTCGACAGCCGTTTTTATGGGCTAACGAGAAGGGATTTATGCGAACTAGCATACCAATATGCTGAAAAAAATAATATATTGCACCCATTTCGAAATAACATGGCAGGGGAGCAATGGTATCAAAATTTCATGCACCGCCACTCTGAACTAAAACTACGCCAGCCGGAACCCACGAGTATAGCTAGAGCCCGAGGGTTCAATAGACCCCAGGTCGAATTGTTTTTTAAAAATTTAGAAGCTACTATAAATAAATATAAAATAACCTTGGATAACATCTATAACGTAGATGAGACAGGGATTCAAACCTCCGCCAAAAAACCACCAAAAGTGATATCATTAATCGGAAAAAAACAAGTCGGAAGCATCTCATCTGCAGAGCGAGGTAGTCTTATTACAGCATTAGTTTGTTGCTCTGCAACAGGAAAATACATCCCGCCCGCACTTGTCTTCCCCAGGAAGAAAAAAAATCCGCGATATTTAAATGGTTGCCCTCCAGGAACACTTCAGTTGGTGACAGATTCTGGTTGGATAAGTACAGACTCTTTTGTAGAATGGCTCGTTTTTTTTGTACAAAGCGTAAGACCATCAGTTGACAACAAATGCTTATTAATACTGGACAACCATTCTTCACATAGAGCTATCACAGTTTTGGATTATGCTTATGAAAATAACGTGGTCCTATTAACCGTACCGCCACACACCACACATAAATTGCAACCACTTGATGTAGCGGTTTATGGTCCATTTGGTAAACATTTTCAATATGCTATAGACAGGTGGCAGAAAGCTCACCCATCACAGCACGTAACTTTTTTTGACATAGGTGAAATATTTTGTGAGGCTTACTTAAAAGCTGCCACTCCTGCAAACGCAATCAGTGGGTTCAAAAAAACCGGCATATCAGACTGTGATATAGGCGTCTTCACAGATGTAGATTTTTTGCCCTCCCAAGTTACAGAGGTTGACGATTTTCTAGAGGGGCAAAATAAAAATTTAGAAAATGACAGTGCATGTGCTAATACACCAATTAATTTGAATCTAAATGATGGAGAGATAGCCACAACATCTCGATTTGCTGGGGGTATCCAGGATAATTCTTCCACTTATTCCATTCAGAATATCGGTGACTCAGCTTCTAAACAGACTAATGATGATAATAGAGCCACAACATCTGGAATTGTGCAATGCGATCATAATGGCCTCAATGGCGATGAAAACGCATCATCAACCTCCGGCATCTCAAATCCCAATGAAGTTACGAGTGTTAAGGAGAAGAAAAAAATTCGAATAGAAGATTTGCGTGCCATACCAAAATGTCAAAATAGGAATAAGAAAATTACCAAAAGAAAAACCCAAAAATCCGAAATTCTTACCTCAACCCCAGTAAAAGAAGAAATTCGAACTCAAGCTCAAAGTAACACTAAAAAAAATCAAGTGAAACGCAAAATTTCAAGCTGCAGCCAACCTCCAGCATTGAAAATGCCAAAAAAACCAAAAGAAATTTTCTCTCCAGAGGAAGAAAATGTACCTTGTTTATTATGTGGAGATATTTTTGGAAACTCTGTGCCAGGTGAAAAATGGATCCAATGCAACATATGCCAACAGTGGGCACACAGCTTGTGCACCGACTACAAATGTGGTGTTTTTATTTGCGACAACTGTCGACAGCAAGTTGTGGCAAAACTAAAGGTCTCTAACAAAGACAAATAAAATGTAAACAAATTTGTATTTTAAGTAAATTTCTAGTTTATGTTAAAATAATTACTTAGGCGTTTTTCTTTGTAAAATTTTTATAGAAGGTATTTTGTTTTACTGTATAAGAGGGTTTATACCCGTTTATATTTTTATAAATAAACGTTATTCCTACATTTTGAAAACGCCCTGTTTTTAATTTCTCTTTGAAATTCCTCTTGCCCTATAGCTGATTCTTTTTGCCCTGTTGCTGACTCCTTTTGCCCTATTATTATACCCCTTATGCCCGGTAGCATAGGGCAAGAGGGGTCAAATGCACTAGTTGATATTTTTCTCATTAAAAAAATAACAAAGGCATATTTATAAAAAAATATTGGGGTAATCAAAAAGAGAAATCCCATTGTTTAACAGGAAGTATCGAAAATACATTTGGCTATCATATGTTCTAAAATATATGCATTTTATTTAAAGTGACCCTTGTTGCCCGAGTCTCCCCTAGTGACAATTTGAATTAAGTGAATCCAATAAAATTGAAATATTCGGGAAATGGTGGGATTTGGGTATAGGGAATGCTAATAGACGTTGAAAGGGAAACAGAATGCGAACCGAAATAGCTCATAAAATAAAGGGTGTTATATTTGAAATAAGCGAGTAATTGTGATTTCAATTTTACCAAATGGCACGGCTAATTCTCATCACCCTGTATATTTAAAAGAAACGCTTTCAAACGTGTCGTTTAAGTGCCAATCTGAGAGTCATCTGTACAAAAACTGAGTCTCTCAGTTGTATTTCCACAGAGAGATAACGTGTAACGTTCACCTAAGTTTTGGCGAGAATTTCCAAAAAGTCGAAAAATCTCGAATGAAAATTACCATGTTGTATATAAAATAAGCAAGTTGATGGTCACTTCCGGTTAAACCGGAATACTGACATAAATTAGACTATTTTCACCGAACTCAAAGTCTCAAACGTATGCGTGTAAATTTTTAAATTTCAAATTTAAGTAAGTATTGATCAACGGCTAACTAAAATCTTGGCGCCACACCCTGTATACTGTGGCCCCATCACTGCTGCATCCTCTCGTGCCTTGAATAGAGAAAACATCAAGTTTGTATCCAAATCCAGCAATACGGGAAAGAAAATCTACGTTCTCAATAAGGATTACTTCCCCACCTGAAAAAGTCAGTGGTATAATGGTGTTTCACTTGTGGTGACTCTCAGTCCAACATCGTTTTTATAGGAAGAACAGGAAGAGCGTTTGGTACCAGAGTCTCTAAACATCTAAGAAGTAGAGATGAGATAACGCCGACAATACCACTTTAGTTTACACCTGTAACCTGAGAGAGAGAGAGAGATATGTCACAATGTTAATAAGGAAAACAGTGCCAGAATCCTTTATCCACCAAGTTTTACCATAACAATTCGTCTTAGAAAATATAGAGATTTACAAGTTCATAAAAGGCTCCAACAACAACGTCGCCAACGTTTTCAGTACCAGCGCTATGAGATTTCCTTATATAATATACAGACAACTATTAGAATAGTGTAGCTTACTCAGTAAAGATTGATCGGACCATGGAGCTAAGCGCGTTTTGGCTCAGTTGCTCTTTGGTTCTATTCCTTCTCATTGACATGTATTTCTTGTTTGTGTCATTTGTCCCTTCTGACACCTGTCGATTTTCTTTAAAATTCATCCTATCAACATAACAAATTTGTTTTTTAGAGGTGTAGGAACTGCATTTTTTACTTTAAAAGAAGCGTCGTTTTATATTCATCCTTTTGCTATTTCAAGTCTGGAACTGGAGACAGTAGATGAAATTCAAACTTTGGCAATTTCTCATATATCTAGTACAGTTTGTGTAATACAAACAGGAAAAAGTAGGTATTAACTGCTAAACAGGCGCCTTTCATTTCTTTATGAAGTCAGTTTGTTAAAATATTCTCTGAAAGTTCTGCTCAGCTATACAACCTGATTAGTTTTTTGTGTATTGTTAGTCTCTTTGATTTTAGTTAATGATTTCCTAACTTTTTAAGTTGTATTGGCTCCTTCGGAGTGGGACCTAATATATAAAATGCTGCTTTTAGCTTCTGACTGTCATCAGTTTAGTTTTACATGGCCGTTTGTGGTTTCATTTTAATGTTTGACACTTGCTTTGTAGACCTTTGCGTTTTCTGTAGCTACTACTTGCTTTTATGACTTGTGTAATGCTAACATGCTATACCTAGCAGAAACATCGTTTTTGACAACCATATTTTTATGTTGTAGGTAGTTAACTTCTGAGGATGGTTCCTTAAAAGCCGAAACGCGTAGGGTTTCTTACAAAATACAATAATGTCTGGAATAAAAGTGTTTTTTATTGTTAATTTTGTTCTTCTCCAATCATACGAATGCAAAATACTTAATGTTGTTGTTATTAGGTAATGTAACACTTTATAGTATTTTCAATGTTTCTGGAATAAGTTCGCTCACTATGTATAAGTGCAATAATGCAGGGTCATCACTGCCTCGATGGCAAGTCATTGTCAAACATTTATCCTCCTTGATGTATGAGTACCAAAGAAGTCGTGTTGTATAATCATATGTCCCAAAAAGCATCAAACTTAGATTGACGGAGATTTGCAGCTTAGAAGCAGAACAACAGCAGCCTTCTCATAACCCAGGTGCTATAGGACGCTGAAAGGTTTGTGACTGGAGGAAAAATAGGAAAATAAAATACTTCTGCAAAAAATGTGACACATTCTTGTCTTCAGAACATGTATGTGTAATGTGTACGAGCATTTCGAGTAAACGTTGTAACTTTCAACTAGTTGTGAGTAACTTTATTTTTTTATGAATATTTTTTTAAAATTTTGTTTCTGCATCTACTTGACATGTTCTTTATTTCCTACATTATCTGCAGGCTATTGCGTGAGGTCCTAGATAAACAATAAACCTAGTTGGTCGACTTTTGTGTTGATTTTTTCTGGAAATTTTGTACCTAAAGATAATTTCCCAAAAGTTAAGCATTTATGTGTAAACTTGAAAAAAATCATTAGGATCATGATTGAAAATCGATAAAAGCTGTCAAAACTAATGTTAAGAGTCTGTCTTTTAATAATATATAGACATATTCAACTATTTCAATCATGATATGGTTTTTGAGTACCCACCATCAGCCGCTCTGGAAGCCCTCCTTAATATTCCACCTCTTCATATATGGCTGGAGAGGGTGGCGAGGTGGACAACGAACAGATTAAAACAAACGGCCGACAGCATGCCGAAGGAAATCCGTCTTGGAGGGTCCGGACTCCTTGATGATTGAGGGTCATGAGATTCTAAGAATGGTCTCAGACTTGATGCCTACAAAGATCAGTAGAGATATGTCTTTCAAGACCGTTCTCCCGGAAAGGGAGGACTGGGAACGAAATCAAACGACCCTATTGAGAGGTGATCTCTGCTGGTATGCTGACGGCTCCAAAACCAATATGGGAGTAGGAGCCGGCGCATATGTGGGTAACACCGATTCTAGACTATCAACTAGCCTCGGCAAGTAGGCAACTATACACCAGGCAGAAGTATATGCCATCGAGATGTGTGCAAGGGAAAGTATAGGAAACCAGTGCACACACAAATCGTTAAAGATATATACAGATAGCCAAGCTGCAATAAATGCTCTTGGTTCCTACCATTGCAATTAAAAAAAACGGTATGGAGTTGTAAATCTGCCCTCGACGAACTGGGCAGCTGTAATGAGGTGTCACTGGTCTGGATACCGGGTCACTCGGACCATGATGGCAATGTTGCGACCGACGCGCTTGCCAGGAGTGGTGCCCAGGGGGACTTTATCGGACCAGAACCGGTGCTGGGGATAACATCATGCACAGCAAAACGCACCTTAAAGACCTGGACAGAAAGAATGACAAGCCAGCAATGGCAAAATCTGCCAGGATTAGCTCACTCTAAAGCCTTCATAAATGGCATATCTGAGTCAAGGGCTAAAAAACTTCTAGAGTTAAACAGACAACAACTGAGTACTCTAGTCGGTCTGTATACAGGACACTGCCGCTTGCGTCACCACATGCACCGTATTGGGGTCGGTCAGGAGACCGAGTGCCGGCTGTGTATGGAGAGTGACGAGACAGCAGAGCACGTACTGTGTTCCTGTCCGACGGCGGACAGGACTATATACCTGCTCTTTGGCAAGACGAAGCTTGCTCCGGAAGATCTGGATCAACTTTCGCCCACAAAGATTATCGACATCTGTAGGAGGCTGGCTTTGTTGGGCGAAATATAGACCATTAGGCGTGAGCCACAATAGACCTTATGGTCGCGGTGGAGGGACCTAACCTAACCTAACCCACTGGGTCCAGGTGCGCCCACTCATGTTCTGAAACCGTCTGAGCCCACTGGAAGGTTAAGTGCGTTCTGTTTCAAAGCTAGTTGCTCCTCTCGCGCTTACAGATTCAGTACTCGATGCGTTCAGTTATTTTCAGTGCATTAAACGAACTTTATAAACATAACTTGTAAATAAGCTACCTACATCATGCAGGCTAATTATCATGGTGTATATAAATGATTCTTTGAAACCAGCGCCATTTTATGCATACTGTAATCACTTATAAAAAGAAATATAATGTTTTATTTACATAAACTAGGCGATTTCTTTTCTAATAACAATGTCATGTTGATTTAATAATGCTCTAACTATTGTGTGACATTTAGCAAACGCGAGAAATATATTTCTGGTGCCATTTGCACACGTTTGTCGTAGTTGATTAACTTACTTTCATGTTATTAAGGCACCCAGACGGCGTGTTACAGTAACATGAATGTGGGACTGGAATTATTATTATTCTGACAGAGAAAGGGAGTCAATGTGACCTTGCATGATTATGGTGAATATTATGTTGAAATGCGGTAATGGTGATATTGATCTAAATGTTTATGAAAATGCATGTGTTATATCGTGCATATTTGTCTCTTACTAGGCGATGGGTGCATTACATGCATATTAATTAAATTGGTGGACTTTCAAATGAACATTTTAATTCATATAGGTATAATATTTTTCAACTAGTTTTTTTTAATTTCAACAACACACCACGAGGGCTTACAGCCTAAATACTATCGTACCGTGGGTGTTGACAAGGAGGAAAGAGGCAGCTTGTTAATTCTGGACTTGAAGGTTTGGAGGTTCGGAGGAGAAGGAAAAACACGTGCCGGCAAGGAATTCCACAACTTGGAAGTCCTCGGGACAAAAGAGCGGGCATAACAAGATGTTCTATGTCTGGTAACCTTGACAGTAAAAGGGTGCATTCGCTCTGTTCCCCTAGTGGATCTGTTGGGGGGGGGGGGGGGGGGGCAGGTGGGGTAACTATGGAGGAAAGCTCCTCTGAGCAGTGCCCGTGCAGATATCTATAAAAGAGAGAGAGGTCACCAACGGCACGTCGGTGGGCAAGGGATGGCAGCCTTTGGGTGAGGGTAGGGTCACCGATGAGACGTATAGCTCTCTTTTGAATGGAGTCCAGGATAGCGAGTGTAGAAGCGGCAGCGGCACCCCAGATGTGGGAGCAGTATTCAAGGTTTGGCCTTATTTGTGAAGTATATAAGGTATAGAGATTAGCTGGTGAAAAGTATTTGCGAGCCCGGAAGAGGAAACCTAATTTCTTAGCAGCCGCTTCTGCAATTGATGTGACATGTTGGTGCCAATTAAGATTTCGATCCACAGAAATGCCAACAAGAGAAAAGGACTCATTACTTTGAATAACTTGGTTGTTCATTGTGATGGGTCTAGTGCTGGTGTATCTCTTGTGAGAAAGAAAGCAAGACTTAGTTTTGGTGGGGTTGAATTGTACAAGATTTCTACTTCCCCAGTCTAATATTTTTTGGAGATCCATGGAGACAGAACCCTCCATGAGTCTGCGATCCTCATCTAATTGGGCTAAAGGGACAGGCTTAGAATATTGTATATTTGAATGGAGGGTGCTGTCGTCCGCGTAGCTGTGAACTGGGTTGGATGTGCTCGAGAGGAGGTCATTGATGTGGAGAAGAAACAAAGTAGGGGCTAAACCTGAACCTTGAGGAACTCCTGCATTAATTGGATACAGTTTAGAGGAATGGCCATCCACAACAACAGATATGCTCCTGTTGGAGAGGAAATTTGCTGTCCACATACAGAGTTTTGGTGGTAGGCCATAGGCCGGGAGTTTATTAAGCAGCGCTGCGTGCCAGACCTGGTCGAATGCTTTGGATATGTCTAGAGTAACAATCTGGGATTCACCGTGTTGTTCCATAGACTTGTTCCAAAAATGGGTGACAAAGGAAAGGAGGTCGGCAGTCGATCTGCGCTGACGGAATCCATACTGCCTGTCGTGGATTAGACTGTGTTTTTCAAG
The DNA here is from genome assembly GCA_964006375.1 of Tillus elongatus. NCBI lineage: Eukaryota > Metazoa > Arthropoda > Insecta > Coleoptera > Cleridae > Tillus > Tillus elongatus. The sequence continues at coordinate 139,955,506 of OZ023268.1, read as the reverse complement.
AAATTTTAGTAATTCGGTGTTTATATACTTTTCCATCACTTTAGAGACGACTGAAAGGAGAGAAATGGGCCTGTAGTTGCTGGGAAGCGCTTTGGATCCTTTTTTGGGGATGGGTTGTACTCGAGCAGTTTTCCAGTTACTAGGGAATATGCCTTTATTATAAGATATCTGAAACAGACGAGTCAGGACAGGAGCAAGCTCTGGTGCGCATTTTTTGAGAACAATTGCTGGGATCTCGTCAAGGCCAGAGGCTTTCCTGGTATTAAGAGAAGAGAGCATCTTTCGTACCTTTTTGGTTTTGAAAATGATATCCGTCATTTTATGCGCGACATTGGGGACTGTTGGTGGTTGAACATTTGGAGGTGGGTTGAGAGTAGAATCGCCGGCGAACAACGAAGCAAAAAGTTCAGCCTTGCCAGGGCGGTAGAAACAATTTCATCCCCTGAGACAAGAGGTGGGAACGTGCTTTTGCAGAAATTATTCCCAATAGATTTAGCAAGAGTCCAGAAGGGTTTGCCGCCGTTGGAGCTTAAGAGGACTTTGTTTTTGATGTGGTTATTAAACGAGTTTTTTGCCTCAGAAAGAATGCGGACATAGCGGTTTCTTGCGTCGTTAAATGCTTGACGATTTTCTTGACTGGGATTGTGTAGAAGCGTTTTGTGAGCTTTGACCTTTTCAAGTCTGGCCTTGTCACAGGATTTAGAGAAGCAGGGCTTTTGAGTGGCTGAAGAGGTTTTCTGTGTACGTGGAATAAATAATTCCATTCCAGCTTGGATGATTTCGGTGACGTTTTGTGAGATATCAGAGGGGTCAGGATGAGAGAAGCAGACAGACGCCCATGGAAATGAGGAAAAGTAATCCCGCATTTCGTCCCGTAGTTTCCGATACGAATTTTTTTCTCCAAAAATTACAAAGTTATTTTAATGAAATTTGGTGGATATCTTGCCTTGGGAAAGACATTACTACATACCAAAATTAAACTTTCTGAGTTTATAGAAAATTGAGTTATCCAAATTTGAAGCATTTAATAAAAATTCACTACCATAACGCACTTGCTGCGTCCCGAACTTTTGTAATATGTGAAATGAAAAAAAGTCTGGACGCAGCAAGTGCGTTATGGCAGCGAATTTTTTTAAAAATATTTGTCTGTTGAGCAACGCCCGGATTTTGAACTGTTCCGCATTATAACTGTGCTACATGTTATTCAAATTTAGTTACAATAAATATTTTACTTTGCTCAACATATCTTATATTGCAATTTGATAGCTACTTTTATAACTTTTTAAGTTTTTCTAACTTTATCTTTAAAATTGTTAATCATTCTCTGAAGCACAACAATTATCGGTTGTGTATCAAAAATATTTTCTATCTCTGATTTCTGACAATAAAAAGTCACGCGAAAAACTGAGATCTGCGTAGAGTGAATAGTCAGTATAACCGATGTATGTTGTACAAGTTTGTGTAGTGTTCGGCCTAGTTGCACATTATCAAAAAAGTCTGGACGCAGAAAGTGCGTTATGGTAGCGATTTTTTTTTAAAATATTTTTAATAGCAAATGTATTTCTTTGATGAAAGCATTCATCAAACTTGGTTGCCTATATAGTGGAAACAATGTACCATATTTCATCGAAATAACTTTATTGTTTGAAAATCTATAAACATTTTTCAAAAGTCTGGATGCAGCAAGTGTGTTATGGAAATGAATTTCCATAAAAATGTTTTTAATAGCAAATGCAAGTAGGCATCAATCTGATTATCGGTATAGCCTATGTAGTAGAAACAATGTACTATATTTTATCAAAATTACTTATGGTTTGAAAATATTCAAAAATTTTCCGAAAATAAACTTTAATGTTGGTTTCCCAAGTAACAAAGCTTACGTTAATAGCAAACTGAGTTATTGAAATTTGAAGGGTTTAATGAAAATTCGGTAAATTTGCAGATTAACTCCCGAACGTTTTTCAAAAAATTGTTTTCAGAAACATTACTAGGACCCCACCTGGATGCACAAACCACAAGAAACATTCCTTGTTCACACACCCCCAAGGAAGTTACGGGACTAGGAGTGAATAGGGGTGCTGGGCGGGGTAGGTAGTAAAAAGGAAATATGAGCAGAAAATGCGAAGAAAACTGCTTGAAAGCTGTCTATTTGAAGCCATATCCCCATTAAACACTGCCTACCCCGGACAGCACCCCTATTTGCACTAGGTCACGTAACTTCCTTGGGGGGGGAAGGAACAAGAAGTTTTTCTTGTGGTTTATGCAACGAGGGTGGTTGTATGCACACGAGCACACGAGGGGGGGAAAGAAAATGCCTACGACGAAGAAGACCCCCCCCCGACGGCTCGACCTGTGCAAGGGGTGGGGGTTGGGGGATGGCTGCTTCGTCATGGGGATTTTCCTTCCCCCTCGCTTGCATACAACCACCCTCGCTGCATAAATCACAAAAAAAATGTCTTGTTCCTACCCGCCAAGGAAGTTACGGCACCTGAGGGGATAGGGGTGCTGTGCGGGGTAGGCAGGGTTTAAGGGGGATATGGCTTCAAGATGTGAAAAAGACAGCTTTCAAGCCCGTTTTATTCGAATTTTCTGCTCATATTTCCTTTTTACTATCTACCCCGCCCAGCACCCCTACTGACTCCTGGTCCCGTAACTTCCTTGGGGGTGTGAACAAGAAATTTTTCTTGGGGTTTGTGGATCCAGGGGGGGCTAGGCAGGTTTCTGAAAACTGTTTATTGCAAAGCGTTCGGGAGCTAAACTGCAAATTTACCGAAAATTCGCTACCAAAATGCACTTACTTCCAGATTTTTTTCTTACAAACGTATCATATTTCTATAAAAAAATGCAAAAATGTATTAACGAATTTGTTCTACGAAAATTAGCTAAAAATTATAGACCGTTAAACATACAGCGAAAGCATCAACTTAACTAAACTGACAGCCAAAGCATCAGAGAAAGGATCTATTTGAAATGACTTCTCTGTAAATATTTTAGTAAAATGAAGGGCAATGACGGTTGAATCGGAAACTTACTCTTATTGCAACATTTCCTTTTCAAAATCCGCATTTGTTTCAAATTTTTTGCTTAAATATTGCCAATTTTGACGTTTAAAATTGCGAGTTTGACGTTTTGAGGAAAACTCCAAAATTTGTTTCTTTAACTACCCATAACTTCTTTGTCTTTTAAGATAGATACCTTAATTTTGGTACAGACTTCACTCCTTATAATACAAACACGCGTACCAAATTTGGTTGCCCTTATTTTGTTATTTCCGGAGATATGAATTTTTTTAGAAAGAAAACACAACATTTTCCGGGAAAACCTGGTCAGATTTTCCTGGCTAATGAATTTATCCAAGCCACTTGCAAAAGGAAGGCACTTACCAAATTTGATCAAGATTGGTTCATTATTTTTTGAGTTATCGGTCGGATATATATATATATATATATATATATATATATATATATATATATATATATATATATATATATATATATATATATATATATATATATATATATATATATATATATATAAACACAGATCTTCTCATTAGCGAATTAAAAAAAAATCGTTAAAAATATTAAAAATCATCTTTGTGGGATCTCTTTCAGATGTGATAAGAAAAAAAACCATGCAAATTATCTATTCAAATCTATCCCGGACAATTATTGTCGTTATTAAAACAGAATTTACAGTTCATAAACTTTTTCACTGTTTCTTTTTATCTGTAACTTTGTATGACAAACTTATGAAATCGTAATTAATGGTTACAAACATTGTAAAATATAAATAATTGTTTCAAAATGACTTTGCGTTCATGTATTTCGGAACGAATAATTGAACGTAAGTTACAGATCGATCAAATACTGTGTTGTTCCACTTTTAAAATAAAAAATAACCTTCTTATTGATCAAATAACAACTATACTGTTATAATGTTTGACTGCTAGTGTCAAAAGAGCATCCCTTACAGCTAGCGGCTGCTCACTGCATGCAGTGCTGGGTGACGACTGATCAGATGATTAATGTTTTGAATTATATATGAATGTTTTGTAGTTTTGTTTCCGATTTCGGGTACAGAAGGATTCATATATGTCGGATTCGAATCCTTTTCCAATGTTCTCATTATCACACACACAAATTTTCATTATAGTTTTTCCTATGGTCTGGCTACCTGGGCAGGTCATTTCCCCTCTTGCTCTTTACCACCCGCCAGCAAAGCGGTGAGAGTGAGACGATCCGAGAGGCGGCGGCCCAGTGCCGGCGGACACAAGTTTAGTCTTTTATTCCAAATTCGGGTACTGGGAACGCATCATTTGAATCGTTTTGTTTGAGCATCTAGGATTCATACGCGAGATAACAATAGCTAACTCATACAATGTATATAAGAAGTATAGATCCCGATTCAACACCCAAGGTCGCTGACGAATGGGTTAATTAATAGCAGCGCAATTAGAAGAATATACTATTCATAGATGGGTAAACAACTAAACCTTCAACTCAGCAACCAGCCACCTGCCAAGATCACCTTTAAAACAGCAACCTAGTGTGGAAACCGCCTCTTGGTCCTCGCCCCACCAGAGACAATATATGGAAGTTACCAGACCACGGACGGCATTCCTATATTGTTATTGCTTGAGTCTCTTTTAAGTTGTCATAATTTATCTTTATCATTTTTATTATTATTCATAAGTATTTGGTGTAACTATAATAAATAAATTCTTTTAAAAATTCAAGTGTGTTAACAAGAAAGTTAACTCGCGGATTCGATCCTTTTTGTGGATAATCGAGTACAATGGGTACTTTTGGGGATCGAATTCTGTCCGATCTTCGGATTAGATCCTCCCATCACTACTTTACATGTTGTGTCAATTGAATCTTGTAGGTATGCAAATGCAGATCTTTATTCAAAATTCGCTGTGAACTACTTCGTGAAAGTCTTAATTACTGAGAGCTGTGGCGAATTGAGGTGGAAGGATTCTGGTAAACACTCTCATTAACTGCTGCAATGTTTTCATTACACCGAGCTGTACGAACACGGACAGATCTCTTCTGGACTTGAACTGACCCAGTCATCTCAAGTTTCTCGATTAATCGGATCAGTGTACGGGGAGAAGGTGCGTTATGGTGACCGAAAAATCCACGACATTTTCAAACCGTTTCTGCAAAAATCTCACCATTTTGGTAGTGGATTTTTACATTTTCAATTCGTTGTGCGCCCGTGTAATTTGCCATGACTAAACCTCAATGTTCGATGTTATCAAGCAGCAACGTTGAACGACTGACACAAAACAATGGCGCTAAATTCAAAATACGCGTTTTAATAGGACATCCATCAGATGAGGAAAAAAACTGGAATAAACATGATATTGCGCAATAAAAAGCTTTGACGAAAAGACATGGAAGAGGCCACTAGTATTGTCCATAAAATAGAAATTACTTACAGCAGTATCTATATAATATTTCGTAAAACTGTAACATGCCGTTTATTTCTATTTTTATGGCAGCCGGAACAGTAAACTATTAAATAACGTATTACAGTTTTTTTATGATGTCCTCCTTTAATCATGTTTTCCTGAAACAGTGTGAATCAAAATTACTCACGTAAGACAAATGTTGGAGGTAACAAATGATGGTAGGACCTTTGCTCAACTGGGAGTTGTCTAACAAAATTACACATCCCCTATCTAAACGAGACTCCACTAACAAGCTCTGTATCTACATCTCCATTATTAATGATGATGGCCTGACAGGAGGGAGATGTATGTACGTATGTAACTGGAGAGTTAAAGTGTCAAACTAATAATGCTATTAAACACTATTATGTCATCTATTGGCGGCCAGTAAGTACAAGTTCCTGAAATGTGTTTTGTTTTGTAAAAAAATATGAACAATCTTTATAAAAAGTCTGGACGGAGCAAGTGCGTTCTGGTAGCGAATTTTCATTAAAATATTTTTAAAGACAAATATGTCGTTTTTATGAAGAGGCATCAAATTTGGTTAACAGTATAACCTATATAGTAGAAACCATGTACCATATTTCATCAAGATAACTTTATTGTTTGAGAAAGTACAAAATTTTTCGAAAATAAACTTACAATATTTAAACCTCTTCACGCTACTTACAGTCCTGGCAAGATATAGGTATCCACAAAAACCGCGTCCAGAATTTATTAAAACTCGACGTTCCGGCTCCTGTTATATAGCTTTGTAATTTTCGGAGGAAAAATATTTTTCGAAAGAAAACTCAAAATTAAAAAACTCAATATTATATAAACTTAGAAACCTGAATTTTGGTGTGTATTAAGGCCCTGCCAAAGGCAACGTATTCGCCAAATTTCATTTAAATAGCTTTGTAATTTTTTCAGAAAAAAAATTCCCTAAAAGCGAGTAACATTTTACTAAGGCATGTCGAGCCCAATCGCCTTATTTTTGTGCCAGCTACTGTCCAATTATTTATGGATGGATATATATATATATATATATATATATATATATATATATATATATATATATATATATATATATATATATATATATATATATATATATATATATATATATCCATTCGATAACTCAAAAAATAATTAACCGATTTCGATGAAACTCGGCAAGTGCCTTTATTAATGGCTTGGATGATTTCGTTAGCCAGGAAAATCGGACAGGGTTTTCCGGGAAAATTTTGGGTTCCTTTTCGAAAAAAATTGTTTTCTCCGGAAATTACACAGCTGTTTTAATGAAATTCAACAGTTCTGTTTCTCTGGGAGCAGCCTTACTACGTACTAAAATTCAACTTTCTAAGCTTATAGAAAATTGAGTTATTGAACATTTTAATTATCTTAAAAAAAAAATGTTTCTCCGAAAATTACAAAGGTATTTTAATCAAATTTGGTGGGTATATTCCCTTAGAAAAGGCCTTACTACATATCAAAACTAAACTTTCTATGTTTATAGAAAATTGAGTTATTCAAATTTGAATCATTTAATAAAAATTCACTACCATAACGCACTTGTCCCGAACTTTTTTAACTTAGTGAAATCGTTCCATATTTAATACAGTCGTAGACTTTTCCCGTGGCTTCACAAGTGCTTGTTTAAGTGAATTTTCTTCAAAAAAATTCACAAATGAAGAAATTTCGATTTTTGAATTTAGAAAAAATTTCTTCAAATGAGCGCGAACTAGGCTTCCTAAAACCCATATCCAGGGTCAGTATAAATTATATATATATATATATATATATATATATATATATATATATATATATATATATATATATATATATATATATATATATATATATATATATATATATATATATATATATATATATATATATATATATATATATATATATATATATATATATTTATATATATAAATTGAAACTGACCCCAAGTATGGGTAGTTCATGCTCATTTGAAAAAAAAAATTACAAAGTCTTACCATCGATACCTCTATATTAGTGAATTTTTTAAAATAAAAATTCACTAAAAAGGAGTGAAACAGCAAGTGAATTTATTTACTTTGGTGCTGTATTCAATATTATCTGAAAAAGACATTATAGGCGACAATGTGAAATGTAATTTCGGTAAATTTACACTTTATTGCAAGGAGAGCTTTTAGATTTTTTTTCAGAAACATGCTGAGAACCGCCCTTGGATGCCCAAACCACAAGGCAAATTTCGTGCAAACAACCTCTTAGAAACTTAAGGGACCAAGAATGAATAGGTTTGCTGGGCGGGGAGGAAATCTGACCGAAAAATGCTAAAAATCATTTAGTCGGACTTTGAAAAGATGCGTTTTTCACATTTTGCAGCAATACCTCCTCCAAACCCTGTCTGCCCGAACCACACCCATATTCGCCCAGGTCCAGTAACTTTCTTGGGGGTTGCTACAAAAAATTTCTTCTTGTGCTTTATCATTTGAAGGTAGTTTTATGCATGGACAATGGGAAGGAGAACCCCCCGTGTTTTTGGGCGAGGGGGCGGAAACCCTCTTCGTCCTGGGGGTTCTTCTTCCCCTTCTGCATGCATACAATCACCCTCAATGCATGAACCATAGTAATCTTTTTATGTTCTGCTTTCTAGTGTATTTTTTATTAAGTATATTTCCTGTTTATCAATTACTTTGTTTGAGTTTTGTATCCAAATTACTGTATAAATGTTTATGATAGAGATTATGTTTTTGCTTGCCCTTCTTTACCTTATTTTTTATCGTTCCTAATTAAATATAGTAATGTTTTATAACTTTTCATATAAGGCTAAATCATTATGATATATTATTATGAAAATTCACTACAACAACGCACTTGCTGCATTCCAAACATTTTTATATTATAATTCTAGTTATTGTAAATCATCTTTGGTGCCTAAAAGTCGGAACAGTTGGGAATCACAGCAAGCTAACTTTTAGCGTTCAGCCTACCTAGGAACTCCAGAAACTCAACTGTTTTGTGCGCTAAACTAGGGATGTTCGATTAAACAAAAAAAAAAGAATCGATTTTTAAATCGTGAAGAATCGTTTGGTAAAATATCGATTCAATAAAAATCGGAGCTAAAAGAAACGATTTTTGAAAAATCGATTCCCAATTTGTTACCCACAGAAAATAAAGGTGTCGCTGGTTTTTGTCACCGCATCCGGATATTTGAAACCATTGTGTAATATGTAATATATTTTATCAATGTTTAAACCTACTAAAAGCAACGACTCTACCTAACACTAGGTTAAGACTACTACTCCAAAAAATATATAACAAATTACCTACCTGGAAATTAATTTCATTTTCTAAAAAAAAAAGACAAAGCTTTATGATGATGACGAGGCACACCTATACCGCTGTTAGTTTGGTAGCAGCCCAGTCCCTTGCTCGTTCAAAGACTGGAGAAGCCTCCGATAGGCTAGCGGCTCATACACACAATTAAAATAGCATTTCACAAATTATTCGATTTTTATTAACTTCTGTTTCATCATTCAGGAAGACCTCTTCGCATTGTTGGGAGTTAGCAGATATGAACTTTAATTGTACATAATCTAGAAGTTTCACCGAGTGAGCCTTGAAACAATCAATTTAGGGATCCATGTCTATACTTCGCAGGGGGATGTAGGAAGAAAATTAAATAAAAAGAACAAAGGATGATAAAAAGGAAATAAAAACAAGATATCCATAAACCATTTTATTTTTAAGTATAATAAATTATTAAGCAGCCCTTCTTGTCGTAATAATATACCAGTCTTCCACAGTTTAATTAATTTAAAAACAATAGTTCTTGAAGGTGACGAGGGCTTAGCCTCTTCGGTTATCAAATAAAATGGGTCCTGCTCTTGAAAACATTCTTTCTGATGGTGCAGATGTTCGAACTACTGCTATCTCTCTACAATTAGATATAACTTTTTTTTTTAATTTCAACAACACACCACGAGGGCTTACAGCCTAAATACTATCGTACCGTGGGTGTTGACGACAAGGAGGAAAGAGGCAGCTTGTTAATTTTGGCCTTGAAGGTTTGGAGGTTCGGAGGAGAAGGAAAAACATGTGCCGGCAAGGAATTCCACAACTTGGAAGTCCTCGGGACAAAAGAGCGGGCATAACAAGATGTTCTAAGTCTGGTGACCTGGACAGTAAAAGGGTGCATTCGCTCTGTTCCCCTGGTAAATCTGTTGGGGGCAGCAGGTGGGGGAACTATGGAGGAAAGCTCCTCTGAGCAGTGCCCGTGAAGATATCTATAAAAGAGAGAGAGGTAACCAACCTCACATCAGTGGGCAAGGAATGGCAGCCTTTGGGTGAGGGTAGGGTCACCGATGAGTCGTATAGCTCTCTTTTGAATGGAGTCCAGGATAGCTAGTGTAGAAGCGGCAGCGGCACCCCAGATTTGGGAGCAGTATTTGTGAAGTATATAAGGTATAGAGATTAGCTGGTGAAAAGTATTTGCGAGCCCGGAAGAGGAAACCTAGTTTTTTAGCAGCCGCTTCTGCAATTGATGTGACATGTTGGTGCCAATTAAGATTTCGATCCACAGAAATGCCAACAAGAGAAAAGGACTCATTACTTTGAATAACTTGGTTGTTCATTGTGATGGGTCTAGGGCTGGTGTATCTCTTGTGAGAAAGAAAGCAAGACTTAGTTTTGGTGGGGTTGAATTGTACAAGATTTCTACTTCCCAGTCTAATATTTTTTGGAGATCCACGGAGACAGAATCCTCCATGAGTCTGCGATCCTCATCTAATTGGGCTAAAGAGACAGGCTTAGAATATTGTATATTTGAACGGAGGGTGCTGTCGTCCGCGTAGCTGTGAACTGGGTTGGATGTGCTAGAGAGGAGGTCATTGATGTGGAGAAGAAACAAAGTAGGGGCTAAAGCTGAACCTTGAGGAACTCCTGCATTAATTGGATACAGTTTAGAGGAATGGCCATCCACAACAACAAATATGCTCCTGTTGGAGAGGAAATTTGCTGTCCAGGTACAAAGGTTTGGTGGTAGGCCATAGGCCGGAAGTTTATTAAGCAGCGCTGCGTGCCAGACCTGGTCGAATGCTTTGGATATGTCTAGAGCAACAATCTGGGATTCACCGTGTTGTTCCATAGACTTGTTCCAAGAATGGGTGACAAAGGAAAGGAGGTCGGCAGTCGATCTGCGCTGACGGAATCCATACTGCCTGTCGTGGATTAGACTGTGTTTTTCAAGAAATTTTAGTAATTCGGTGTTTATATACTTTTCCATCACTTTAGAGACGACTGAAAGGAGAGAAATAGGCCTGTAGTTGCTAGGAAGCGTTTTGGATCCTTTCTTGGGGATGGGTTGTACTCGAGCAGTTTTCCAGTTACTAGGGAATATGCCTTTATTATAAGATATCTGAAACATACGAGTCAGGACAGGAGCAAGCTCTGGTGCGCATTTTTTGAGAACAATTGCTGGGATCTCGTCAAGGCCAGAGGCTTTCCTGGTATTAAGAGAAGAGAGCATCTTTCGTACCTTTTTAGTTTTGAAAATGATATCCGTCATTTTATGCGCGACATTGGGGACTGTTGGTGGTTGAACATTTGAAGGTGGGTTGAGAGTAGAATTAGCGGCGAACAACGAAGCAAAAAGTTCAGCCTTGCCCAGGACGGTAGAAACAATTTCATCCCCTGAGACAAGAGGTGGGAACGTGCTTTTGCAGAAATTATTCCCAATAGATTTAGCAAGAGTCCAGAAGGGTTTGCCGCCGTTGGAGTTTAAGAGGACTTTGTTTTTAATGTGGTTATTAAACGAGTTTTTAGCCTCAGAAAGAATGCTTGACGATTTTCTTGACTGGGATTGTGTAGAAGCGTTTTGTGAGCTTTGACCTTTTCAAGTCTGGCCTTGTCACAGGATTTAGAGAACCAGGGCTTTTGAGTGGCTGAAGAGGTTTTCTGTGTACGTGGGATAAATAATTCCATGCCAGCTTGGATAATTTCGGTGACGTTTTTTGAGATATCAGAGGGGTCCGGATGAGAGAAGCAGACAGACGCCCATGGAAATGAGGAAAAGTAATCCCTCATTTCGTCCCAGTTTGCGGAGTTGTAGTGCCAAACGATACGTGGGTGTGGTGACTGTGTGACCTCGGGTTGCATTGCGCAGGAAGCAGTGACCATGCCGTGGTCTGAGCGACCAAGCGGGGCGGTGACTGATATCTTATAGCATTCAGGTTGTGTAGTAAGAAGGAGATCCAAGGGATTTGAGCTGTGTGTTGGGATACGAGGAAAATAAGTAGGTTGCTGAACCATATTGGCTAAAGAATTGATGACTGCAAAGGCCTCCGCTGCTCTCCCTTGTGGATCGGTTTTTGAATATCCTAGCCATTCCTTATTATGGACATTGAGGTCACCAAGAATAGTGACCTTGGGGGAAGGATATTCGGAAATCAGATGGTCGGTTTTTTCAGAAAGGTAGTCAAAGAGCTGGACAAAGTTGTTGTCAGGAGGTGACCGGTAAATGCAACAGATGAATTTAGTTGCAGCCCTGAGAGAGAGTTTTATCCATAGTATGTCTTTTCTTCCAGCTTCTAAATTGGGGAGTATGGTGCAGGGTAGATTCCTACGGACGTATGTGCACACGCCTTTATGCAATCTAAAGGAAGTAAGGAGCTCATACCCCGAGAAATTAAGGTGATTAGTGGCTGTTTTGGCACTGATTTGGGTTTCGGTGACGAAGAGGAGTTGGGGCCTATTAGCCTGGAGGAAATGGTGGACGGAGTTCAGGTTAGTATTTAGGCCACATATATTCGAGAAGGATATGTTAAATCTTGATGCTGGCGCACTCTGTACACCCCTCTCCCGGATATCCGAATGGAGGGGTATTTTACCTTTGGAATATTTTATACAAGGAAGAGCCATCATCATTTTTGCTTATAAGGGAAACCGACTCATACACCAGAACCGGAAACGTCCGTTGGGACTTCACCGGCCCCCTTGATGTATGGGGTGGTACCTCCTCGGGCGTGAAAAAATCCTCTACTATTACGTAAAGGAAAATTCCACTACCACCAACATAGGAAATAATGTCTTATTTGCTACCCAATATTGAAGAGGATCAGAACCAATATCAATTAATGGCTGATTTAAAAACTATTTTTACAAAAGGCATGCTTAACTGCTTAAGGAATAAGGAACTACACTACAACACTAATACGGTTATAATTTATAATTAATAATTATGTAATAGATCCACAATTTGACGGATTGGGTGACAAATGACAGTAACTGACAAGCTACGTCTCTGTGTATTGTATTGCCACAGAGTATATACATCATGATCTGTGGTATTATTAAGTCATATTGTCATAGAATACAAAACATCTTGTTCAAAGAATACTGTATTAAAATAGTGGCGCAAAAGTACTGTTTTTTGGTTGAAAATTAATTAATACCATTTACATATTAATTTTTATCGATTCGATCTCTGGGAAAATGAATCGATTTTCGTGGAAATCGAGAGCTGGCGAATCGATTCAAAAATCGCAATTTTGCAACACAAATAATCGATCTCTTCGAAAATCGATTTGGAATCGAACATCCCTACGCTAAACCCCTACCCCAGAAGGGTGTGTTATAAACGCCGTAATGATTCTGTTACCTATTTTTAAGATGAAATACTTTTAATACTGTTTACATAGTAGACTGGTTTTAAATTTATTAGTAACGTTGCAATACAAAACTAAAACGTGCTATAAGTCATGTTTTAAACAACACCTTTAAACTGTCCTCGTTATTTTAATTAAGCGTTTAGCGTATCTAAACGGCAATGTGAAATGTTGTAATATGCAGTGAACATTTTATATGGTTTGGTCAAGAAACGATATCTATTTCTAGAAAGTTTATGCATGATTAACAATAGATTGAAAACAATTATGTTATAGATCCGAGTAATTTAAAGACAAATTCTTTATTATCTTTTTCGGTAACTAGTATATTAAGGTTATATTATGTTATATAATAACATCCCTTAACATTTTTAAACTAAAATTTTCTTAAGTTTCTTATTTATTTCAACAACACACTACGAGGGCTCACAGCATAAATACTGTCGACAAGGAGGAAAGAGGCAACTTGTTAATTCTGGACTTGAAGGTTTGGTGGTTCATAGAAGGAAAACATGTACCGGCAAGGCGTTCCACAACTTGGAAGTCCTCGGGACAAAAGAGCGGGCATAACAAGATGTTCTAAGTCTGGTGACCTGGACAGTAAAAGGGTGCATTCGCTCTGTTCCCCTGGTAGATCTGTTGGGGGCATCAGGTGGAGGAACTATGGAAGAAAGCTTCTTTGAGCAGTGCCCATGCAGATATCTATAAAAAGAGAGAGAAGTCACCAACGGCACGTCAGTGGGCAAGGGATGGCAGCCTTTGGGTGAGGGTAGGGTCACCGATGAGATGTATAGCTCTCTTCTGAATGTAGTCCAGCGAGTGTAGAAGCGGCAGGGGCACCCCAGATGTGGGAGCAGTATTCGAGGTTTGGCCTTATTTGTGAAGTATATAAGATATAGAGATTAGCCAGTGAAACGTATTTGCGAGCCCGGAAGAGGAAACCTAATTTCTTAGCAGCCGCTTCTGCAATTGATGTGACATGTTGGTGCCAATTGAGCTTTCGATCCACAGAAATGCCAACAAGTGAAAAGGACTCATTACTTTGGATAACTTGGTTGTTCATTGTGATGGGTCTAGGGCTGGTGTATCTTTTATGAGATAGCAAGCAAGACTGAGATTTGGTGGAGTTGAATTGTACAAGATTTCAACTTCCCCAGTCTAATATTTTTTAGAGATCCAAAGAGCCTGCTCAACTAATTGAGCTAAAGAGACAGGCTTAAAATATTGTATATTTGAGTGGAGGGTGCTGTCGTAACTGTGAACTGGGTTGGATGTGCTAGAGAATAGGTCATTGATGTGAAGAAGAAACAAAGTAGGGGCTAAAGCTAAACCTTGAGGGACTCCTGCATTAATTGGATACCGTTTAGAAGAACGGCCATCCACGACAACAGAAATGCTCCGGTTGGAGAGAAAATTTTGTGTCCAGGTACAAAGTTTTGATGGTAGGCCATAGGCCGAAAGTTTATTAAGCAGCGCTGCGTGCCAGACCTAGTCGAATGCTTTGGATATGTCTAGAGCGACAATCTGGGATTCACCGTGTAGTTTCATAGACTTGTTCCAAGAATGGGTGTCAAAGGAAAGGTGGTCGGCAGTTGATCTGCGCTAACGGAATCCATACTGCCTGTGGTGGATTAGATTGTGTTTTTCAAGAACTTTTAGTAATTCGGTGTCTATATGCTATTCCATCACTTTAGAGACGACTGAAAGGAGAGAAATAGGCCTGTAGTTGCTAGGAAGGGCTTTGGATTATTTCTTGGGGACGGGTTGTACTCGAGCAGTTTTCCAGTTACTAGGGAATATGCCTCTATTGTAAGATGCCTGAAACAGACGAGTCAGGATAGGAGCAAGTTCTGGTGCGCATTTTTTAGGAACAATTGCTGGAATCTCGTCAGAGGCTCTCCTGGTATTAATAGAAGAGATCATCTTTCGTACCTTTTTAGTTCTGAAAATGATATCCGTCATTTTATGCGCGGCATTGGGGACTGTTAGTGGTTGAACATTTGGAGGTGGGTTGAGAGTAGAATTTCCGGCGAACAACGAGGCAAAAATCAGCCTTGCCCAGGGCGGTAGAAACAATTTGGTCCCCTGAAACAAGAGGTGGGAACGTGCTCTTACAGAAATTATTCCCAATAGATTTAGCAAGAGTCCAGCTCATACCCTGGGAAATTAAGGTGATTAGTGGCTGTTTTGGCGCTGATTTGGGTTTCGGTGAGGAAGAGGAGTTGGGGTCTATTAGCTTAGAGGAAATGGTGGACGGAGTTCAGGTTAGAATTTAGGCCACATATATTCGAGAAGGATATGTTAAATCTTGATGCGGGCGCCCCCTGCACACCCCTCTCCCGGAGATCCGAATGGAGGGGTATTTTATCTCCCAGAATCTTTTATGCAAGGAGGAACCATAATCACTTTTGTTTATAAGGGAGACCGACTCATACACCAGAACCGAAAACGTCCGTTGGGACTTCACCGGCCCCTTGATGTAAGGTGTGGTACCTCCTCGGGCGTGAAAAAATCCTTTACTATCACGTAAAGGAAAAGTCCCCTACCACCTGCCAAGAGTGTCCACTGTTCAACCAAGAAATTCTCCCATTTGGGAGACAAATATATATATATATATATATATATATATATATATATATATATATATATATATATATATATATATATATATATATTGTTTTTATGATAAATTAGCTTCAACCCAAGGGTTATCAGCGAAAGGTATTATTTAAAATATAAAAAAGAAAAACTTATTTAGGGTACAAAAACAAAAACTGCAACAATACTAAAAATTACCCTGTAAGCTTATCTTTAAAGTTTTGCCATAATGATTGCTGTAAGGTACGCTTTTGTGTTGTTAAGGGACCATCTCGGTCCAAGGGCCTTTTCAATTGTCGGGGGAAAGTCTTTCTTGGTTGAACAGTGGACACTCTTGGCAGGTGGTAGTGGACTTTTCCTTTACGTGATAGTAAAGGATTTTTTCACGCCCGAGGAGGTATCACACCTTACATCAAGTCCCAACGGACGTTTCCGGTTCTGGTGTATGAGTTGGTTTCCCTTTGAGCATGTATTTGAGAATAACAAAACTTTGATACATAATTACTTCTTAAACCTAACTGTCAAATAAATACCTCAATGAATTTTGTTCAATATTCCAATGTATATTCCAATATCTTGCAAATTGTAATCCCCACTCACGCTTCTGTAATTCTGACCATCAGTCTATACTTCTACTAGAACACTTCTTCTTGCCCAGTAAAATAATATACATAAATTTGAAATAATTGCACTACAAAAATTTCATATGTCTATAATTCGCTAAGTAAAGAAAGCCTGTGTTGAGCACTAACAAGCACACTTGAAAGACACTAGAATGTTTCATCATCTGATGACGCTAACCTTGTAAGAGAAACGATCGTCAGGCTTTTTGAAAAATATGGTGATTTCGGTTGTCCAAGTGTACTTATCTCTGTAATGTTGACAGTTTCCATTAAAAGAAAAATAAATGGCACACTACCATCAAGAGTTTCATAAACATCAAATGCAATATTGAAAGAAATAGTGCAGTCATCATGAAGAAGCTAAAATAACAAACGTAATAAATGTTGCAGCTTTACTTTTGCGTTCTTTTATTTACAGACAAGTAATGTTATATTAGCGAGATATAAACCTTGTGCCTGATATTTGACGACACGTATAATTTTCAGTTTAGTCTCATCATATGGAAGATTATCTCCATTATATCAAAATATATGTCATTTAATATATCGTACACATAACGGTCCATATTCATTATATAAATACAGACAGAGCTGCTAGTAGCTCTTAGAAAGTTCAAGAAATCCCAATTAGCTTTTTTTGTCATGGTACGGAACGTTTAGTTTTGTGATATTTGTATATTATCTTACTAAGTAAAGAATTTTAACTTCATTATTATAATTGATATGGTGTGAAGATGAGAATAAAAGATTAATTGTATTGTATCCAAAACAACTTTGAACAGCTGGATAAACCAGTGTTTTAATGGTTTCTTTCTGTGGAAGTCAAATTCTAATAGGTCTATTTTTAATGACTAATAGATTAAGAAAAGGTAATTTGTTATTGATTTGTATTTCATGCGTAAATTTAATGGAGTCAATCTTACGGTTTAATTTGGCTATAAAATCATCTAATTTGTATACATTTGTATTAAATACTGCAAAAACATCGTCCACATAACGAAACCATACTCTAGGAAAATAGAAATTTTCGTTTGCTAGGTCTCTTTGAAATCTACTCACCAAAATATCTTCAATGAATGGAGAAAGGGGGTTGCCCTTTGCTGTGCCATGGGTTTCTTCCAAAAATTCATTATTAAATTGAAAAATATTCTGATTCATGGAAAGATTTGTTAAATTTATATATTCTTTGTAGACCTCTTCATCTATGTTGTTAATTTTTAACAAATGGTCTAAATGCGTTAGCGTTTCTTTTATGGGAAAACTGGTAAACACGAGGTCAAATCAAACGATATTAAAACCTCGCCTTCAACCAACCTAATATTTTTAACTTTATTAATAAATTCGAAAGGTAAATAAATAAATAAAAATAATTTACGAGAGGTTTTAATAGCATTTTTGAAGAATCAAATTTGCAGCTAACGTTTTGTACAAAAAAATGTATTAAAAAATTTGCTAGGTAACTCAAAGGATAAAGATAAAACCACATAAGTGTCGGGAATGTATAAAATAGGTTGTAAGGATTGTGAAGTTAAATATGTTGGGCAAACTAAAAGAAGTATTGAAACTATATTTAAATAACATTTAGCGCAACTGAGAGATGGCACTATTGACAAATCATGTGTTTCTCAGCATATTTGGGACAATAATCATCATGTAGATAAACAAAATCTCAAATTAATCAAAAATGTCAGGCAGTTTCGTCAGTTAGATGCTTACGAAAGTATATATATATATCGTCAGAAATTTGAACAAAAATGTTTCGATGTATAGAGTAGGTCCGGTTCTATGTAGCCCATTGTTTGAACTGTTATCTTAATAACCAGCGTATCCTTCCTAGAAAAATATTTGAAAACGACGCACAGGGAGTTAAGACTCAACAGTGGGGGGCTGTCTGTATACCTTTCCAGAGGGCGCTGTTCGCAGCTGCTTGGTAACTGACATATAAATAGTAGTTCAAGTCTTTATTCACTTAGTTTATTCATCTGTCTGATGACGCTAACTTTGTTAGCGAAACAATCGTCAGGTCTAGAAACTGTATTGTAATGAGTTGGTTTCTCCAAATTGTACTTATCAGTGCTCATCGCAGTTTCCAATCTTCACTCATTGAACAAATGTTGTTTTTGATTAAGAGTTTTGAAATTTAGGTGATCCGATATTCTAATCACTTACCTACTTAATACATTCATTCTATGTTGTTTCTCTAGAAAATGCAATTATCGAATAATGTGTATAAAAATACTTTTTATAGTTTAATATGACAATGTACTGTTTAATTATTCCATGAATAAAATTATACAGGCTGGCGCATTGAAAACGAAACAGACCGATTTGCGCCCAGATAATTTTTTTTGAGAAACGCTGAAACACGTCAATTTTAATATTGAGGGGGACATGTTTTGACATAAAACTCAACTGTGTCACATCAACCCCTTAAGGGTGGTGATAACAACTCTTATATTTTAAATAGGGAACATGGGTCGAGTGTTACATCATTTGAAAGCTATTTCTTTTCTGAATTCAGCACACTAATTTTTTTGGAAGTTTTATTAACTCGTTTAAAAATTATTCACAGTTGGAGTTGCAAGAACGTATTTCATTCATTGTGATAAGAAATTCACTAATTAGTCAATTTTTCGTTAAAAAAACTAAAAAACAAAACCAAACGTTCAAAAATGTTTATTCAGTGAAGTAAATGTTCAAATTGTTGACCACCAGCTTCCATACAAAAGTACAAATTTTGTTCAAAACGAGCTCTGACATTCTGGAGCATTTGTGGAGTTATTATATGGCATTCTTCAACAATGCGTCGTCGTAATTCTTCCAGAGACTCCAGTTCGGTTGCGAAAATTCTACTCTTTAAATGGCCTTATAGAAAGAAGTCTAAAGGAGCTAAATCCGGTGATCTAGGGTGCCACTCAATAGCACCTCTACGCCCAATCCATTGCTCTGGAAACTCTCTGTTCAAAAACACCCTAACACGTTGTGAAAAATGCGGAGGATCTCCATCTTGCTGAAACACTAATTGGTTTTCTTGATAGCGATCATCATTTTCAACAATGTCAATTAGTAGAGGGTAAACGATATCTTCTAGTAACTCCAAATACGTTTCGCCACTCAAATTGGCATCAAGAAAAATTGGTCTGATTAAACGGTCTCCAAAAATGCCAGTCCAGACATTCAATTTCTGTGGAGTTTGAGTGCGGACTTCGTGAAAATTTCTTGGAATATTATCTGCCCAATAACGACAATTATGACGATTGACTGTAGAGTTTAATAAAAACGTACACTCATCTAAAAAACATATATTGAACAGAAAATTCCTGTTATCAGCTACTCGTGCAGTCATAACTTCACAAAACTCCAGCCGCCAATCAAAATCATCTTCATTCAGTTGTTGTACAAGATGAATTTTATGCTGGTGAAATTCATGTTGCTTCAATATTTGCTGAATAGTTCTTCTTTTGATGTTTGAAACAGTGGCCAATTTTCTCGTGCTCAAAGATGGGTCTGCAGCAATTTGTCCTAAAACTTCAATCTCAGTAGTCTCATTTCTAACCGGAAATTCATGTTCAGGATCCCGTTTTTTGTTGGCTACTGAACCACTTTGTCGAAACTTTGCAACTAACTCCAAAATATATTTTCTGTTAACATGTCTGTTCGGATGTCGTTCATTAAACAAATTTGCGGTACGGTTGGCACAGTCATGTTTTTGAAAAAAGAGTAATTATTTCAACTCTTTCTTCTACAGACTACACCATTGTGAAATTCATTTTTGGTAGTACTATCAAGTATTAAACCGACCGATAAACTGAAATAATAAACCGCATTTCTCTCATTCCGATAAGAAATGTTCTGATAGTCAATTTTTTGTTTACACACCAACAAAACATTGACTATCAGCACATTTCTTATCGGAATGAGTGAAATGCGTTTTTGAATCTTCAACTGTGAATAATTCTTAAACGAGTTAATAACACTTCCAAAAAAATTAGTGTGATGCATTCAGAAAAGAAAGAGCTTACAAATGAGGTAACACCCGACCCATGTTCCCTATTTAAAATATAAGGGTTGTTATCACCACCCTTAAGGGGTTGATGTGACAAAGTTGAGTTTTATGTCAAAACATGTCCCCCTCAATATTAAAATTGACGTGTTTCGGCGTTTCTTAATAAAAATTCTCTGAACGCAAATCGGTCTGTTTCGTTTTCAATGCGCCACCCTATATATTTAGAGAAATTGTGTGTATCTCAAAAATACCTTCTCAGTTCTATTATAACCACTTTACCACCTTGCGTGACACAACAATTAAATTCATGGTGTCTTAAAGATACACTCGACTCGGCTTTTATAAACCATTTCATATATTTACTCTATACGTATGAGATAATGAACCTCTTCCCCATGTCCTAGTTAAAATGTTAATTATTGAGACCAGTATTTTGTATATTTAATACTTGCTTCGCCATTGTGACCTACTAACTAAAAAATGCTATATAGGTCAGTGCTCTCCATCGGAAAAAAGAAAGTCTCAACAACATCTCAAACACTAAATCCCAACCACCACAGATAGCATAAAAAAGTAAGGAGCTAACAGGAAAACTAAATAACCCTTGGGTCCTTAAATAAACTTAATTTGAGTTTGTGGAATTGGCTGCTGACGTGCTTGTAACGAATCCTTAAGGAGTGTGTTTAGGCGTTGAAATAATGAATCTAAATTGGTCAGTTTAGAATCGATTAAATTGGAATTTCTCCAATTCTGATCATGCCTTCTCGAACCATTAGAATTCAGATCCGGGTAAATTAACTTATTAAGCTGGGGCAACTGTACTAATGCAGATATGAACAGTGTTGATGTAAGTGGAATGATTGTAGACAAAGTACACAACTAATGCAAATTTCGTATGGACGTTTCATAAAAAATTCACAATGTGAACAATCCACAACAAAACGATGCCATATCACTTCCTTAATAAGGTATTAATAATATTAATATACATAATTAATAGTTAATAACAAAAGATGTTATTTTTGTTTACATTATATTTAAGTAGGGAACATGTTGTACCTTGAACTCATTCCTGATTTTTAAAATTTTTCATGAAGAATAAACTCTAGTCAGAGGCTTAATTTGAAAAAGTGTATTTGTGTCCAAGGTACAACAGGAGTGATGTACCTCAGACCTAAGACCGTTGTACCTTGAACATGTATCTAATAAATTAGATAGTTTTCGGTATAAAATTATATTTAGACCTCCTTATATGTAAAAAACAATTATTAATGCAAAATTAACTCCATATTCGAAAACATTATTCTGAAAAATATTTGAAAAATGAACATTAATGTTAGAAATCAGTTCGAGAACAAAACTATTTTTCACAAATTTGAGTTATTTCTCCAACCTCGTAGATGTCTCTTTTGGAACATTTCTTCACTGAGGGATTAATTTTCTGAATAATGTCCACCCATGGATAGAACAATGAGTCCACTTTTTCCGGCCATTTCCAATTATTCATGGTTGGCTCCATTGCCGTTACAATGGCTCCTTCGTCGCTTGTTTCCACTATACTACCTGGAAAATATTTGGCTTCATATATTAAAATGATGAAATCTCCCACTTGGTATCCTCCATCCTGCCCAGATGTCTCAGTAGCACTCGTGTTACAAACAGCTTCTTCTGATTCCGAAAAGTCCAAGGGTCCAACAGAATCTTCAGAATCACGCACTGAGAACTGATCTGACATAGAAGAATCGGAAGATACTAATACCTTGCGCTTAACTGCGGCAACTTTCTTTGAAATGGTTGTTGTTTTCTGAGACGGAACTCTTGTTTTATTTAGTTTAGCTTGTTTTAATAATTCTATTCTGAGTTTTTCGGGGGTGTCCGTCAATATGCGAGAACGTCCTTTTTCACGACCTCGATGAGTGACTTTTCGTGGTGCGGCTTTTGGATGTGGCCTAATCATAACCGGAGAAATCAAGGCAGAAGTTCAGGCAACTGGTTCACTGAAATTAAGCTGAGTCAAAGATGAAACTGAAGTCGATGGAAAGCTAATATCTTGGGGATTATCTTGAACTATTGCTGTTGGGTCTGGACGATCAGTGACATCTGCTGGAGAGAATTCAAAATCCTTGAAAATATTCTCATTCAGAGGAACGAATCCAGTTACCTGAAATCCCTGAACAATATTTGTTGGTGTAAAAGCTAGTGGAAATGCTTTTCCCACCAGTGGAGCAAGATCATAGATTGTTGCCGGTTTTCCAGCATTTCCTGGAGTTATCATGAATTCATTCATTGCAGTGTTGAAATATGTTTTAAATGATCCAAATACTGTTCTATCTAAAGGATGCATTTTATGACTCGTATGTGGATGAAATCTTACTAAAATCACTCCGTTATCCTTGGCTAATTGAATAACGGGAACTGAAATATGGCTTTCATGGTTATCCATCAATAAAATGCAAGGAGGTTTTTTTGACCGCTTTACATATTTCAAAAAGTGTTTCAAAAATTCAATGAATAATGCTTCATTGGACCACCCAGACTGATTTGCACCACCAATTGTCCCTGGTGGAGCTCCAGTTATCATGAATTCCTTGAAATTCACTCTTGGGAAAATAAGCATTGGTGGAATAAAATCACCTCCAGCTTTGACTGCAGCTATCGTAGTGATATTTGTGCCCCTTTCTGCACTCGTCATTGTACCAACTTGCTTGGATCCTTTGGTAGCAAGTATTTTCGGAGGAAGATGAACTGTGGACAGCCCAGTTTCATCGCAGTTCCATATGTTCATTGCCGGCAAAGGGGGACATTTTTGCAAAGCCACTTTATAATTTTGGAATATCAGTGCAACATTGATACGGTTGAGAGCAGTTGATCTGGCTAAGCTGGTAGCTTCTGGTTTCCGAAGGATTATCTCATCTTCATATTTCTTTCTGAAAAGGCGCAGCCAAAATTCACCTGCCATTCTGTCATTATCCCAGCTGGAAGGATATTTTTTCCGATTTTCTGCCGCAAACTTGTATGCTAATTCACGAACATCCCTCCATGTGAGTCCATACTGCAATATTGCTGCTTGTTTTATATAGCCCACGAGCATAACTTCTTCTGTTTTGTTGAAAACTTGCTGTGTAGCATTATTGTTACGCCAGGTGTAGCTTTCATCATCGTTTTTATAATGTTGAAGATGTCGACGTATTGTGCTTCTGTTCAATCCTGTATGTTTTGCAGCACTGTATAATGTCATTTTATTTTCATAAATTAATTTAATTGCATCTGTGAGTCTTGCAGTATCTGGCCCAGCCCTTTTTACACCTGTTCGACTGCGTGGCATATTTTCAAAAGAGGTACAAGAAGCCAGGCAACATTAACTGCAATAAAGCAGAGAACATGAATCATAATTTGTACCTACTTAACCGTAATTTGATGATGAAACACCGTTATGGTGTTGTACCTTGAACATATCACAATAGATGTACCTAAGACGTATGATGTACCTTGAACATGTCAAAGGTACATCGTATGTGGTATGTTCAAGGTACAACACTGTGCCGGTGTATCATAATCAAACTATAGAAAATTTTAGGTTAAGAATAGATCATGTCTGACACAACTAGTTATTAGCCAAATGAGTATGCCATCGCCCAAAAAAAAAAGATCCAGTTCATTACATTAAAGACAAAAGATTTACTTACTTTTTCGAGTCAAAAATCCGAACTGCACTGCACACTCACACGATTATCGGTGAACAACTGAAACACATATGACGACATTGCAGGTTGCCTAATTCAAGATTCTGTCCCTCACAGCCATCCACAAACATCCGCGAAATTCAAAATAAAGAGATGTGTTCAAGGTACAACAGTGTTGAAGGTACAACATGTTCCCTACTATCAATTTGTAAAGCTATGGTCAAATAGGATGCTCACTGAAAGACATTAAAAGCCACAAAAATAAATCCATATGATTGTATCCGCGAAATCAAACAAACAAAAATCTTCAAAAGTCTGTGACCAATGGACTTAAGCTTCCGAGGTCGTCCCAAACACGCACACACAAACACACACGATGCCATATGAAACCAAAGCCCCAAAGAAGAAGGCAGGAGGTGGGGAGAGGGGTGTATGTATATAACTGCAGATATCGTAGTCTCTTAAAAGAAAACTTCCGTTACAAATTTCATCAAAATTTAAAAGCTTTCCAGGAGAAAATTCATTTTTTTCTTCCGATTCGGTTGACCTGCATAACGAATTTATTCAAGCTATTTATAAAAAAAGTCTGGACGCAGCAAGAGCGTTATGGTAGTGAATTTTTGTAAAGATGTTTTTAATAACAATTATAATTTTTTTTAAGAAAGCTGACATCAAATTTGGTTACCAGTATAATCTATCCAGAAGAAACAATGTACCATATTTTATAAAGATAGCTTTATTGTTTGAAAATGTACAAAAATCTTCCGAAAATAAGCTTAAAACGTTTCCAAAAAAAAAATGATTTCCTGGGAAACGAACCTTAGGTTAGTAGCAAATTAAGCTACTGAAGGAAACATTTTATGAAAAATCGCTACCATTACCCATTTGCTGAGTTCCGAATTTATTTTCTTACAAACAATATATTTCGATGAAAAATGCAAAAGATGCAATAATATAAGGCGTGTGCGATTAAGTAAAAAATTTCGGGACGCAGCAAGTGCGTTATGTTAGTGAATTTTTATGAAATGTTTCAAACTTGGATAACTCAATTTTTGAGAAACTTAGAAAGTTAAATTTTGGTATGCAGTAAGGCATTTCCAAAAGCATCATGCCCGCCGAATTTCATTAAAATAACTTTGTAATTTTCGGAGAAAAAATTTTTTTCAAATTAAAATTCAAAATTTGAAAAACTCAATTTTCTATAAACTTAAAAAGTTTAATTTTGGTACATAGTAAGGAATTTTCCTAGGCAACGTGTCCACTAAATTTCATTATTTGCAAAACATGTTATCGATACTCAACATAAGCCCACTGTAAATAAGCGCATAGAGCCGCTGTATTTCTGTAACAACAGGCGCAAGCTTGACTTTTTTAACTTTGGAGGTGAAAAGCACATACACGGCAACAACTTTCTTGTTTTAAATAATAATAACACCGTAGAAGCAAGTGCGTTATGGTAGTGAATTTTGATTACATTTTTCAAACTTGGATAACTCAATTTTTGAGAAACTTAGAAAGTTAAATTTTGGTATGCGGTAAGGCACTTCCAAAAGCATCATGCCCGCCGAATTTCATTAAAATATCTTTGTAATTTTCGGAGAAAAAATTTTTTTTCTAAAGGAAACTCAACATTTTCCCGGAAAACCTTGTCCGATTTTTCTGGATAACGAACTCGTCCAAGAGGAAGGCACTTGCCGAGTTTTATCGAAATAGATTAATTATTTTTTGAGTTATCGGTTGGATATATATATATATATATATATATATATATATATATATATATATATGTGTATTATATATATATATATATATATATATATATATATATATATATATATATATATATATATATATATATATATATATATATATATATATATATATATATATATATATATATATACATATATATAAATTTAAACTGATCCCGGATATGGGTTCTAGGGGTTCTAGTTCGCGCTTATTTCAAAAAAATTTTGCAAAGTCTCACCATCGATACCTCTCTATTGGTGAATTTTTTTTTCATAAAAATTCACTAAAAAATGGTATCACCAGCGACTTATGTGCCATCCTGTGATGGTAAAAGTAACTTTATAAGATGCAGCTCCAGACACCGTATAATTAACGTATACAATTTTTTCTCGTATCTTGTATAATAATGGATATATTGACAAATAAAATTGACAAATAAAAACTGAAACTAACCCGGATATGGGTTCTACGGGGCCTAGTTCGAGCTGATTTGAAGAATTCTTTTCAAAATTCAAAAGTCACTGAAATTATATCCAACTCTATGTGTAAAATTGTAATGGCCAAAAATAAAGATGAATGTAACAAGAAGAGCATGGCCATATTCCTATTACACATGTCAGAAAAGAAAATATTTATTTAAATGTCACTTTGAAAGTAGATCTGACATTTGTCAAAATAACTTGTGAGTTGAATATGACATGTACTGTTGCCATGGACTATTATGCACTATTATATTACGCCTTATATGAATCTTGTTTTTGCTTTTGGAGTACGAAAGTTTATTTTACTGTTTTCATATTTTTCGACCCTTTAATACGAAATAGTTGTTTTTTTTTCGTCTATGACATTACAACAATTGTGTTTATCATACAAAGATATTTCATCTCGTATCCTCATTTGGCCTCCAGATTAACCGAATTTTTTTTCATTAACTGCCTGTAACTATTTTTCCTTTTAACTTACAAATCTAAATTTCGGTACATAGTTTATATTTGATGAAATAAACTCGCGTACCAAATTTTAATACTATAGCTTTTTTGATTTTCGGAGATATACAAATTTACCCAAAGAAAATACAAAATTTTCCAGGAAAAACTGGTCCGATTTTCTTGGATAACGCACTTATCTAAGCCATTTGCAAAAAGAAGGTAGCCAGCCAAATTTTATCAAAATCGGTCCATCATTTTTTAAGTTATCGGTGTGACACACACACACCAATATATATATATTGAAACTGACCCCAGATATGTGTTCAAGGGCGCCTAGTTCGCGCTATTTTAAAGAAATTGCTTCAAAATTCGAAAGTCGCGATCACCTCATGAGTGATTTTTTTAAAGAAAATTCACAAGAAAAGGCACCTTCCGGACTGTAAACATGGCAGGTACTTTTCTCGTTAATTGCTTGGACGATTTCATTTTAGCCAACCCTATGGAAACGAGTTTAAAAAATTTCGGGACGCAACCAGTGCGTTATAGTAGCGAATTTTCATAAGAATTGTACACTATAATTATACGGCATATTAGTAAAGTTAATACTTTAAACTTACACAGACCTTGAAGATCGATTTTAGAGGTCCTAGCCTTACTATCCTATCCTTACTTGCATTATTTCTAGCCACATGTAAAGTCTCATTCCAGTTACTCTGATAATTATAAAAAACTTTAGCGTAAAGGCTGATTAACGAAGTCGACATCGGTTTTCGCCCAAACAACATTTTTGCCAAGTTTGATTGAAATCAGTTTAGTATTTTTTGAGTTATAGCTCGAATACATACATTTATATATATATATATATATATATATATATATATATATATATATATATATATATATATATATATATATATATATATATATATATATATATATATATATATATATATATGTATGTATGTATGTATCCAGCCGATAACTCAAAAAATAAATAACCGATTTCAATGAAACTCGTCAAGTGTCTTTCTTTTATTAATGGCTTGGACGAGTTCGTCAGCCAGGAAAATCGGATAGGGTTTTCCGCGAAAATTTTGAGTTTTCTTTCGAAGAAAATTATTTTATCCGAAAATTACAAAGCTGTTTCGATGAAAAGCACTATATATGTTGCCTTGAGAGATACCTTACTAGGTACTAAAATTAAACTTTCTGAGTTTATAGAAAATTGAGTTATTCAAATTTGGAATTTTATTTCGAAAAATTTTTTTTTCTCCGAATATTACTAAATTATTTTAATAAAATTTGGTGGATATCTTGCCTTAGAAAAGGCCTTACTACGTACCAAAATTAAACTTTCTAAGTCTATAGAAAATTGATTTATTTAAGTTTGAAGCATTTAATAAAAATTCACTACCATAACGCACTTGCTGCGTTCCGATTTTTTTTTTACAATAACTTACTAAACATTTATTATTAATAATTACCAACATTTCACAAAAATCTTACAAAAAAGATTTCTGGTGAAACACTGAAAATTTTCTACGCTAACTTTTCAAATTCAGCCACCATTTGACAGCGCCTGTATACGGCAGCTCGATTTTTTCGACGAGTCATGTAAACAAAAAGCTCTCTGAATTATAATTATTATATATAATTCACTTGAATACCCTTTCCGAACCTCGGACTATCATGCCCTCTCTATTAGTGAATTTTCTTGATAAAAGTCGCTTAAATGTACTGATAAAGTTTATCCAATCTAGTCTAGCACATGAAAAAGAACCATTGATTAGTACAACAATAGTCATGACATCGCCTTAAATGCATGATTCTAGACTTCTCAAAAAATATTCAATGATGCAAAACTCATTATTGTTCGTGAATAGACAAAAAACATTGCATAATACAAAATAGCAAAATCATTTTCTGCCTAATCTAACAGCAAAATCGAAGACTACTCTATAGATAATATAGATCAATTCTGAGACCTGCTTTTTTGCAAGCTATTGCCAGCCAAATATAACAAATATCATTTAACTCCTAATAATTGCATATAATTACGAATCGACTGTATCTGCTTTCTATAGAATGCAGTTATTTAACATTTGTGCAAATCAGACATCAAAATTGATCGTAACTGTTGACTTACGCTTCTTATTTTTTATTGGTTAATTTTATTTATTAGTTTATTTATGTCTTATTTATTATTTATAATTTGCACAGGTAGCTCAAAAGGTGTGAAGAAATTAATTCAAAATTCGTCGATTTTATTTATAAATGGGCACTTATTAAACCAGTTTTCGTTTATGCAGGATCACCCAAAAATCTATGACGTCATAGTTTTTTTTCCAAATAGCCGCCCCCAATAATTATTTTATTTTCTGATTCTACAAATTCTGGATCTACTCAACCTGTATATCCACGTACACAGGGATACCGCTCCCAAGCCTGAATTATCCTATTTCATAAACATAAGGAAATTCGTTTTCTACTTGCTAAGAAGATATATGCAATCCACCGGATATTTTTCCACCTGCACATACAATTTTTGGATATTTATTTTTAAAGCACGCACAAGCTTCGACTTGACGTTCACGTTCACGTTCACGTTCACGTTCACGTTCACGTTCACGTTCACGTTCACGTTCACGTTCACGTTCACGTTCACGTTCACGTTCACGTTCACGTTCACGTTCACGTTCACGTTCACGTTCACGTTCACGTTCACGTTCACGTTCACGTTCACGTTCACGTTTACGTTCACGTTCACGTTTACGTTCACGTTCACGTTCACGTTCACGTTCACGTTCACGTTGACGTTGACGTTGACGTTGACGTTGACGTTGACGTTCACGTTCCCGTTCACGTTCACGTTCACGTTCACGTTCACGTTTACGTTCACGTTCACGTTCACGTTCACGTTCACGTTCACGTTTTCTTACAAACTCATCATATTTCGATAAAAAATGCAAAAATGCATTAACGAATTTGTTCTACGAAAATTAGCTAAAAAAATAAATTATACACCCCTACTCACTTCTGGTCCCGTAACTTCCTTGGGGAGACATTTTCCTTGGGGTTTGTGGATCCAGGGGGGTGGGGGCCTAGGCAAGTTTCTGAAAACAGTTTTTTGAAAAGCGTTCGGGAGCTAAACTGCAAATTTACCGAAAATTCGCTACCAAAACGCACTTACTGCGTCCAGATTTTTTTCTTACATACGCATCATATTTCGACAAAAAATGCATTAACAAATTTGTTCTATGAAATTAAGCTAAAAAAAATTATGCACGCCTACTCACTCCTGGTCCCGTAACTTCCTTGGGGAGTGTGAACAAGAAATTTTTCTTAGGGTTTGTGGATCCAGGGGGGCTCTAGGCAGGTTTCTGAAAACAGTTTTTGAAAAGCGTTTGGGAGCTAAACTGCAAATTTACCGAAAATTCGCTACCAAAACGCACTTACTGCGTCCAGTTTTTTTTCTTACAAACGCATCATATTTCGATAAAAAATGCAAAAATGCATTAACGAATTTGTTCTACAAAAATTAGCTAAAAAAATTATGCACTCCTACTCACTCCTGGTCCCGTAACTTTCTTGGGGAGTGTGAACAAGACATTTTTCTTGGGCTTTGTGAATTCAGGGGGGGAGGGCTAGGCAGGTTTCTGAAAACAGTGTTTTGAAAAGCGTTCGGGAGCTAAACTGCAAATTTACCGAAAATTCGCTACCAAAACGCACTTACTGCGTCTAGATCTTTTTCTTACAAATGCATCATATTTCGATAAAAAATTCAAAAATGCATTAACGAATTTGTTCTACGAAAATTAGATAAAAAAAATTATACACCCCTACGGACTCCTGGTCCCGTAACTTCCTTGGGGAGTGTAAACAAGAAATGTTTTGGGGGAATAGAGGTGCTGTGCGGGGTAGGCAGGGTTTAAGGGGGATATGGCTTCAAGATGTGAAAAAGACAACTTTCAAGCCCGTTTTATTCGCATTTTCTGCTCATATTTCCTTTTTACTAGCCACCCCGCCCAGCACCCCTATTCACTCCTTGTCCCGTAACTTTCTTGGGGGGTGTGAACAAGTAATTTTTCTTGGGTTTTGTGGATACAGGGGGGCCCTAGACAGGTTTTCAGAAAATAGTTTTTTGAAAAGCGTTCGGGAGCTAATCTGCAAATTTACCGAAAATTCGCTACCAAAACGCACTTACTGCGTCCAGATTTTTATCTTATAAACGCATCATATTTCGTTAAAAAATGCAAAAATGCATTAATACATTTGTTCTACGATAATTAGCTTAAAAAAAATTATAGACCGTTAAACAATAAACTTTACTAAACCCACCAATAAATATCCAAAAAGCCACCAAACTTAACTAAACTGACAGCCAAAGCATCAGAGAAAGGGTCTATTTGAAATGGATATTCTGTAAATATTTTAGTAAAATAAAGGGCAATGACAGTTGAATCTGAACCTTAAGGGTTTGCAGAACATTTTTCTTGCAACATTTTATTTTCACAAACGGTATTTGTTTCACATTCTTTGCCTAAACATTGCCAATTTTGGCGTTTAAAATTGCGAGATTGACGTTTTGAGGAAAACTCAAAAATTTGTTGCTTTAACTGCCCATAATGTCTTTGTCTTTAAAGATAGGGTACAAAGTTCACTCTTTATAATACAAACACGTGTACCAAATTTGGTTGCCCTTGCTTTGTTATTTCCGGAGATATGAATTTTTCTATAAAGAAAACACAAAATTTTCTAGGAAAACGTGGTGCGATTTTCCTGGCTAACGCACTTATCTAAGCCACTTGCAAAATGAAGGTACTCTGCAAATTTAATCAAGATCGGTCCATTATTTTTTGAGTTATCGTTTGGATATATATATATATATATATATATATATATATATATATATATATATATATATATATGTATATGTATATATATATATATATATATATATATATATATATATATATATATATATATATATATATATATATATATATATATATATATATATACAATCTCCCAATAAGCGAATTTTTTTTTAATTCGCTAAAACTGAAACTTTTATGGTAAGCTTAAAAAAGATGTAGGGAAGTAAGTAAGGCGTGTGCACAGCCTTTGGTCGAAAAAGCGGAAATCTGATCATCACCAGGACAAGGACCAGTTTTTAAATGTTCAATAATGAAGTTACAGAGATGCACTTCAAACCTTTTAATAAAAATTTACAGTTTATTTACTTTTTCATGATTTTAGTTCTAGCCTAACTTGACGAAAACTCGACTGTATTTGCTGGCTGTAGATTGTAATAATTAACATTTGTGCAAATAAAAATTCGTCACCATATGACACTTACTGCTCTACAACTTTTACTGGTATTCTAAGACGTGAGTTAGAAATTGTATATATTTTTTGTCGATCTTTTAAAGACAACTTTTACATAAAACTTTCCAGCGGAGAAGCTAAGACCGTAGAACGTAAACTTCGTAGAGGATAAGGAGAAAACACGTATTTCAGGTTCGCTTCCATTTCCTCAGTGAATGAATCAACTTTCTTAATTACATTTGCAACTCTGAGCTCTGGTTACTGTTGCCATATTTCCAGTAGATTCTTGAGAGAAAATCAGTTTTGGTGTCGTATATACTTAAATAAGCAAATGTCTCGTCTTTATATGCAACACACCAGAAGAATTTGAATAAGTTTCTAGTAGTGATGACGTATTTTCAAACCGAAACTTTAAGCTTATATATTTGGTGAATTTTACTTCTAAACTGATCAGAAAAAAATACATAGATATTACTCACTGAGAAAAATGTTACCCAACAAGGCCGCTAGGGCGAATGTTACTTATATTTTTCCTGTAGGTAATACTTACTGGCTAGCACACACATGTAGAGTACGATGTTTTATCCAACACTTCTGAATCATGACCTATTATTTAATCCATACAAAATCTTTAAGTTTTGGTTTGTCAACTGCAGAGTAAAAGTTACTTTCTGTCTTTACATTATAAGCGAATTCTCGTATATATATATATATATATATATATATATATATATATATATATATATATATATATATATATATATATATATATATATATATATATATATATATATATATATATAGTTAAAGATAGGTTAAACTATTGTTGTTTTAGTCCCACTATTGGGTGATAATTGAAATAAAGAAGGTTACTTACTCACGATTGGGTTGTTAGTTGAAATAGAGAAAGGTTTTATTTTAAGTTTTATATTACGATTATTAGGTATCTTAGGTTTTTGATTAGATCTTACATGTAAAGTACTCTCTGAAATGTATCGTAAAAATGTGTATATTAAATATATGTGTATTTGACTTACACCCCGGTGTATCCAATGTCTTTTATTGCTGCTTGTGACATAAACAAATTGATAGCATGGATATACTTACTCTTAAAACAGGGAGCTTATTTAGCTAGTGGGTTCAAGTCCTCAAAATTATTAATATTATTCCAAAAACACAATTAAATCTTAAAAAAACTGACTCTTTTCTTGTCTTTTTTTTTTTAATGTCAACAACACACCACGAGGGCTTACAGCCTAAATACTATCGTACCGTGGGTGTTGACAAGGAGGAAAGAGGCAACTTGTTAATTCTGGACTTGAAGGTTTGGAGGTTCGGAGGAGAAGGAAAAACATGTGCCGGCAAGGAATTCCACAACTTGGAAGTCCTCGGGACAAAAGAGCGGGCATAACAAGATGTTCTATGTCTCGTGACCTGGACAGTAAAAGGGTGCATTCGCTCTGTTCCCCTGGTAGATCTGCTGGGGGCAGCAGGTGGGGGAATTATGGAGGAAAGCTCCTCTGAGCAGTGCCCGTGCAGATATCTATAAAAGAGAGAGAGGTCACCAACGGCACGTCGGTGGGCAAGGGATGGAAGCCTTTGGGTGAGGGTAGGGTCACCGATGAGACGTATAGCTCTCTTTTGAATGGAGTCCAGGATAGCGAGTGTAGAAGCGGCTGCTGCACCCCAGATGTGGGAGCAGTATTCGAGGTTTGGCCTTATTTGTGAAGTGTATAAGGTATAGAGATTAGTTGGTGAAAAGTATTTGCGAGCCCGGAAGAGGAAACCCAATTTCTTAGCAGCCGCTTCTGCAATTGATGTAACATGTTGGTGCCAATTAAGATTTCGATCCACAGAAATGCCAACAAGAGAAAAGGACTCATTACTTTGAATAACTTGGTTGTTCATTGTGATGGGTCTAGGGCTGCTGTATCTCTTGTGAGAAAGAAAGCAAGACTTAGTTTTGGTGGGGTTGAATTGTACAAGATTTCTACTTCCCCAGTCTAATATTTTTTGGAGGTCTACGGAGACAGAACCCTCCATGAGTCTGCGATCCTCATCTAATTGGGCTAAAGAGACAGGCTTAGAATATTGTATGTTTGAGTGGAGGGTGCTGTCGTCCGCGTAACTGTGAACTGGGTTCGATGTGCTAGAGAGGAGGTCATTGATGTGGAGAAGAAACAAAGTAGGGGCTAAAGCTGAACCTTGAGGAACTCCTGCATTAATTGGATACAGTTTAGAGGAATGGCCATCCACAACAACAGATATGCTCCTGTTGGAGAGGAAATTTGCTGTCCAGGTACAAAGTTTTGGTGGTAGGCCATAGGCCGGAAGTTTATTAAGCAGCGCTGCGTGCCAGACCTGGTCGAATGCTTTGGATATGTCTAGAGCAACAATCTGGGATTCACCGTGTTGTTCCATAGACTTGTCGCTGTTTATAAGTCCGAAATATGATTGTTTCTTTTTAAATTTTGAAATATATTGCCCTATTTAATTTAGTTATTCCCCCCAAATACTTATATATGTATAAAAACAAAATAAAGCAAAGGTTGCAATTATGACAAAACTTGACTGTTTATTAAAATTAACACAGATAACAAAATTGTAATTACTACCTACTATTCTTAATTTGCTTTTCGTTTAACGTTCACACCGATGTAACTTTTTTGTGATGAACTCTTTGATGCAGTTCTATACACAATTCTGGTGGTTTTGTCAATTGAAAGTTTATTTATGAAACACTCACTTTGTATGTGGTCTGGAAGGTCTTAGCTGCGTAGATTGGTCCTTTCACTATTATCGCACTGAAGTTTTTACCCTTCAAAATCAATTTATTAGGAGCGTCCTCTTTCTCCTATGTCACTCTTCGACAGGCGGTCAAAAGAATTTTAATCCAATCAATTCTTTCTCTAAAAATTTTAATCTGTTTACTTTATTCCAAAAATTCCAACCTGTTTCTTAATATCCAAAAATTCAATCAATTAATTTTTAATAAAAATTTCAATCTGCTTTTTCTTCCTACCAAAAATTCCCATCCATTTATTATTTTTCTCTATCGCGACGGTTACCTGGTTAATTTTTGTCTTTTTGCTGCGTTTAAAAATCTTTTATCTAAACAAATATCTATAATCATCATCCTGTACATTATTTCCCAGGATAAGTAATTTACCATTGTTGCTCCTTTTAGACTTTAGTTGACAGTTTGTTAACCTATACTAAAATTTCATTGTCAGTTTGACATTTGTCGTAAATAAAAACAGCTGACTTATATCTAGGTTATGACATGACATTCTTAAAAATTATCACTCAAATTTTGGTATCTTAATATTCTTAAAACTATTTTAACAAATATCATCTCAAATTACACAACAGCTAGCAAACAATAACATCTTTTTATCCAATAAAACCAGTCATACATTTCCTAATGTTCAACACATTTACTTTCTCTTGATTTAGAGTCCTTATATATATATATATATATATATATATATATATATATATATATATATATATATATATATATATATATCACTTCCTGCAGTCTATTCTGTCTTTGATATAACTTGCACTTGCTTAATATTTTTAAAACTAGCAAACTAGCAACAATTTTGCAACAAACACCTTAAACTATTTAAACAATCTCTATAAACTAATTTCACAATTGCCATGTCTTTGCTTTACTTTCTTTGATATACATATATATGCCTGTAATATTTAGTTATACACTGCATAAACATTGCATACCCGAAAAAGTAAGCGAAATATGTTTATTTTATTCTTTGTATAAGTTGTAAATATTTGTTTCAATCACTTTGAGAGATATTGCGTTTTAAAAAATATTTTTTAATTTTTAACTAAGAAAAATTGGCCGCCAAGATTTGATGAACGAACTCATCCAAGCCATTAGCAAAATAAAGGTAATTCCCAAATTTGGTCCAAATCAGTGAAGTATTTTTTGAGTTATCGGTTAGATACATATATATATATATATATATATATATATATATATATATATATATATATATATATATATATATATATATAATTTTAACTGACCATGGAAATGGGTTCCAGAGGCCCTAATTCGTGCTCATTTGAAGAAATTTTCCAAAAGTCTTACCATTGATACCTCTCTATTAGTGAATTTTCTTAATAAAAATTCACTAAAATGCACGATCTGATCAGTACGGATTAATAAATTGTCTAAGATGCCACGTCCGGTCCCAAGACACCTAAAACTACCCCATCCAGGTAAGAATTCTTGGCGCATTCACACAGTAACCAGTCTGCGTATGATAAGGCTGATATGCTGCGAAACCGGTCATACATAAATTAAGAAATTTCAGTCGAGTATCTCAGAATCAAGAGAATATATTCTTCAAGAATACCTTAATCTGTAACGCAGTTTTACGATAAATAGAGCTTGCTGAAAGTGATAAAATAGATCGATTGTATAATCCGCATGGGCGTTGACACCACTTTTTATCACTATTTTCACCACATATTCAATTATTGTGCACTGTTAGGTATTGCTTTCAATTTGGTATTATGTTAGCGATATGACAATAGCTGGTCTATTACGTAGGTTGAAGCATCATTGAAATCGATTATTATATTTGTGGGTGCTAAGTGAATGTAAAATTCCAATTATTTGTGGGTGCTAAGTGAATGTAAAATTTCAGCTACAAAATTCACATTTTTGCAAGCGGTTTAAGCCTTATCCCACTTCTACCACACTAAATATACAGTGCGTTTCGTTAGTTAGTGCAGAGAGAAAGATTACTCTCTGATAAATTTTAAGGTGGAGTTTTCATATAACGTATTTTAATATTTTTATTTTTTTGATTAGAGTTTTGATTTCGAGAACTGGCTCATTCAGTCACTGTCAATCTTCAAAATGAACAAGGATGCATCTGACCTTGCTTTTCACAATGGCAAAACCTGTCTTAAGAATGTTAATCTAACAAGCTCTTTAACTTTTTCTTTTATCTTCTTTTATCTCCCTATACACTTGCTGTTTACTCAAAATATATATTAAAATTAAAACTTACATAGATATCCACTCACACACATATGCGAGCGCATATACACTCATGTACGCGAACTCACGTCAACAGGATTTATACGTCCAGTACTTATATATATATATATATATATATATATATATATATATATATATATATATATATATATATATATATATATATATATATATATATATTTATATATATATTAATAATTCATTTGAGATTTTCATGTGCTTTCTTTCTTATAATTATGTCTTTGCTGAATACTCAAACGTGGTCTACATAAAACACTGAAAAAAGGTCTGGACGCAGCAAATGCGTTATGGTAGTGAATTTTCATTAAATTGTTTTTAATAGGAAATATGTGTGTTCTTTTTTAAGAAAGCAGGCATAAAATTCGGTTACCAGTATAACCTATATAGTAGAAACAATGTGCCATGTTTCATAAAAATAATTTTATTGTTTGAAAATGTAAACAAATTTCCGAAAGTAAACTTAAAGTGTTCCCGAAAAAACTGATTTCCTGGTCAACCTTATAGGTTAATAGCAAATTAAGCTATTCAAATTTGAAGCATTTAATTACACTTCGCTACCATAACGCACTTGCTGCGTCCCGAATATATGTTCTTACAAACATGCATTATATTTCGATAGAAAATGCCAAAATGCAATACCATAAGGCGTGTTCCATTAAAAAAAAAGAAAATTTGTATCACCAACGACTTATTGGCAACCCTGTGATTGTAGAAATATTTTTTTAAGATTTAGCTCAAGACTCCCTATAATTAATGCATACAATTTTTTTTCGTATCTTGTATAAAGCGGACATATTGAGCTTTATTGATTGTTAACGAAAATTCCACAACAATTATATACCATTAAACGATAAACTCTATAGCTAAGGCTACTGCCAAAGCATCAGAGAAAGGGTCTATTTGAAATGAACTTTCTGGAAATATTTTAGTAAAATGAAGGACAATGACGATTGAAGCTAAAACTTCAGGGTTTGTAAAACACTCTTCTTGAGATATTTTATTATCATAGTCCGTATTAGTTTTAAATTCTTTGCCTAAATGTTGCCAATTTTGACGTTTTAAATCGCGACTTTGACGTTTTGAGGATAACCCCAATTTATTTTTCTTTAAATGCCTCTAACTTTTTGTATTTTCACTTAAAGAGGTAAATTTTGAAAAGTGATTTCCCTGTAATGACATAAATCCGCGTACGAAATTTGATAGCCCTTACTTTGTTATTTCCGGAGATATACATTTTTTTCGAAAGGTAACACAAAATTTTCCGGGAAAACCTGAGCCGATTTTCCTGGCTAACGAACTTGTTCAAGCGACTTTCAAAAGGAAGGTATTCATCAAATTTAAACAAAATCGGCTTGTAATTTTTTGAGTTATCGGTGTGATTAATAACATTTATAGGTCATTTAGCAGATTAGCGCATTGTTCGTTTTTTTTTAAATATTCAGAAACATGCTTAGAGGAACCCTTTTATGCATTAACCATCGGACAAATGCTGTGTTTTCAACTACACAATACAGTTGAGAGACCTAAAGCAAATTTCAGGTTCTGTGTATGGTAAAAATGCTACAACGGAGCTACAAATGCAAACTGTAAAAAACTCACCTTACGGAAGTCCATAGAAAGGAGAAACCCCTTACCAACACCGTTTCTCCATAAAAAACTTCAACTTTTCTCATATGAAAAAAAAACGCTAAATAATAACGTAATCTGATTATTAGCATTAAATAAGTAACTGAAAATGCTACCAAAGCATCACATAAAGTCTCTATTTTAAATTAATTTTAAGCAAATAGGTTAATAAAATAAAGAACAATAAAAATTGTAGCTGAAACTTAAGGCTTTTTAACTTCTTACGACATTTGTACTGCATAGCGGTATTCATTTGGGTATTCTATCTAGAACATGTCAATTTTGACGTTTCGAATCGCGACTTTTTTGACGTTTTAAGAAGAAAAACTTAAAAGATTATAAGTTTTATTTTATTTTAACGTAGAGATTCAATTTTTGGTGCATGGTTTTCTTTTTATGATATAAACCCTCGTATCCAATATGGTTGCCTTAACTTTGTTATTTCCGGAGATATACACATTTCCCGAAAGAAAACGCAAAATTTTCCGGGAAAAACTAGTCCGATTTTATGGCGAACTTATCCAAGCCACTTGCGAAAGGAAGGTACTCACCAAGTTTTATCAAAATCGATCCATTATTTTTTTAGTTATCGGTGTGACACAAAAATATATAAACGTGTATATATATATATATATATATATATATATATATATATATATACATATATATATATATATATATATATATATATATATATATATATATATATATATATATATATATATATATATATGTATATGTATAAATATATAAAGTCTGAAACCGACCTCGGATTTGGGTTCCAGGGGTCCTAAATAGCGCTCATTTGTTTTGTTTTTTCAAAAGTCGGGATCTCCTCATTAGTGAATTTTATTTAAAAAAAATTCACTAAAATATTTTCTGGAATAATAACATAGAAAAACAGCATCGAGATTGCTAAGCAAGGAACGCGTTGAGGCAGGAAACAATCAATTAAACTTAAAAACTTTTATCTAAGCGGAGAATCAACGTAAACTTCAAAAGAGAAGTCGTGCTCGAAAACTCGAACTCGAACTTGTACTTTACCTTTTATTGTGATTTAGAGTGCTCCAGAATTAAAACTAAGTACTTACCAAGTTGATGATGAATACCATTAGCAGCGGAGAAAACCAAGTAATAATACACGCAAAGATGAAAAGACTTGATATATTTTTATGTAACGTGGAATTATAAGGTATTGTAATAGACATGGTTAGAGGAATTTGGACATAAAGGGCTTTTCTACCAGACAATACGTTTAATTTATACTCCTATGCGTTTCGGCCCCTATCTTCAGGGGTTAAGACCTATAAGGTAAAAAGTTTGTTGTCAGAAACTATGTTTCTGGTAGGTCTAACATGCGCGCAACTACATTGCAACTACAGAAAGCATAAGGTCTAACAGAAGCTGACGTCAAACATCGAAAACGAGTCCTAACGGCCCTGCAAAGTTAAACTGGCAGAGTGTCAGGAGTTAAGCAACGTTTTTACAATATATATATATATATATATATATATATATATATATATATATATATATATATATATATATATATATATATATATATAATAGGGTTTATTCAACGAAAAATAATACACAAGAATATATATATATATATATATATATATATATATATATATATATATATATATATACATACAGTGCTTTCATTTCAAAACTAGCCACCCTTAATAATTTCTTTATCAAGGATATCTGGTTAAAAAAAACAGGTCAATTGGAATTTCGAGGGGCACGTTCAAAAACAGTATTTTCGGAATTTCACTTTTCACCCCCTAAGCCCCAGTCTCCCCAACTTTATAATTTTAAATGACACCCCCGGCTTTAGATATATCATTTTGAAAGTATTTAAAATCCTAATCCAACGTCGTTCACGAGATTTAAATCCACTTTTGAATTTAGAAGAAAACTTCATCAAATTCGGAATATTAAAAAAAAATTCATAGTTTAAGACAAAAACCTACTTTATTAAGTGCTCAAAGTGCCCTCCGTTGTTAGCTAAACAATAAAATAGTCGACTGTCGAATTTTTTTCTAACATTTGAATTGTCTTGTCAGTAATTTCTCTGAGCGTACTGCTGTTGCAAATTTAGCTACCCGGTGCCATTTGCGGCTATCAATTTTCCTGGTACCAGGTGATATGGGAATGATAACGCCCATGTCTAATTAAACGATTAATTTCAGATAAACTGAGCCAGTTTTCCTTTCTTGATAACTTTGTTACTTATTCGTATTTAGTGTTCGATTTCATGACGACTGCAACGAGTTAAAACCGATTATGTAGTGATTAAATTCTTAAATTTAGAAAACTTAACAATTTAAAATATTAAATTTAAATAAAACTAACAATCATGGTTTACACTATACAAGAAAGAGTTGAAATATTTACTTGTATGGTGTTCAGAATAGGTGTGCTCGTAATACCGCCCGAGTTTTCAACGAAAGGCATCCTGAAAAAAATGTGGGACACCAATATGTGCTAACTATTGCACGAAAATTTGAAGAAACTGGCTCAGTATGTAACAAAGCAAATAATCAATAACCAGTTCTTAACGAAGCTGCACAAATTGAGGTTTCAGGATGTTTTGCCGCTGAACCTACGACTTCAATTCCAAAAGTCGCTGCATTAACGAATATTTACGTTGGTTCCATACATAAAGTTTTAAAACTTTACAAGTTCTTTCCTTATAACTTTACCATTCTCCATGAACTCAGCGAGGATGATTATGATAGAAGGATTCAATTCTGTGAATTAATGACTGCCAGAATTCAAGACGATAGGAATTTGGTAAATAATATTTGCTTTAGTGATGAATCAACGTGCTTTCTGAATGGTTTTGTTAATAAACACAACTGTAGATATTGGGATAATCAAAATCCACGAGTGTTCGTAGAGGGTCATACACAGTTTATACAAAAAATTAATGTCTGGG
Source organism: Tillus elongatus (assembly GCA_964006375.1). Lineage (NCBI taxonomy): Eukaryota > Metazoa > Arthropoda > Insecta > Coleoptera > Cleridae > Tillus > Tillus elongatus. The sequence goes on along the minus strand of OZ023268.1, from coordinate 139,913,851 downwards.
CGGGAATTGTTAGAAATGAAATAATAGGCCCTTTGTTTATTGAATAAAATTTAACTGGTGATTTGTATTTAAATTTTTTGGAAAATTATATTGACCCACTCATAACAGAGTCCTTAGAAGACCAACTTAATGAAGAAGGCAACCCACTGCTGGATGAACAAAATCTGCACTATCAACAGTATGGTGCACCACCACACTATGCCTTACGTGTTCGCGAGTGGCTTAAACAAAGATTTCCCGACAAATTGATTGGCAAACGAGGCGCCCTGGAATAACCCGCCAGATCTCCGGACTTAACTCCACTGGACTTATTCCTTTGGGGTTATTTGAAATCAGTTGTGTACCATAATCCTTCACCAGAGAATATTGAGGTTCTAAAAGATAGGATCACCCAATTGCCGACAAATTACTACAGAAACATTTCAAAACGTTAGACGAGAATTAGTTGATCGACTATTTTATTGTTTAGCTAACAACGGAGGGCACTTTAAGCACGTAATAAAATAGGTTTTTGTCTTAAGCTATTTTTTTTTTAATATTCCGTATTTGATGAGGTTTTCTTCTTCTAAATTCAAAAGTTGGCGGTGGATTTAAATTTCGTAAACGCCGTTGGATTAGGATTTTAAATACTTTTAAAATGATGTATCTCAAGCTAGGGGGTGTCATTTAAAATTATAAAATTGGGGTGACTGGGGCTTAGGGGGTGAAAAGTAAAATTCCAAAAATACTGTTTTTGAACGGGCCCCTCGAAATCCCAATTGACCTGGGTGTTTTTTAACAAGGTTTTTTTGATAAAGAAATTATTAAGGGTGGCTAGTTTCGAAATGAAAGCACTGTATATATATATATATATATATATATATATATATATATATATATATATATATATATATATATATCCATCCGATAACTCAAACAATAATTTACCGATTTTTATGAAATTCGGCAAGTGCCTTTCTTTTATTAAGGGCTTGGATGAGTTCGTTAGCCAGGAAATTGGAAAGGGTTTTTCGGGCAAATTTTGAGTTTTCTTTCGAAATTTTTTTTCTCTGAAAATTACATAGTTGTTTTAATGAAATTTACCAGGTATGTTGCTTTTGGAGAGACCTTACTACGTGCCAAAGTTCAAGTTTCTAAGTTGATAGAAAATGGAGTTATTCAAATTTTGAATTTTCTTTCGAATTTTTTTTTTATAAAGTTAGAATCAATAAACATTGAAATATTGAATGAATTAGTCGTGGTCTGTATTTGTAACCTGCGGAATATCACACGTTTTGAGTGACGTTTTATGTATTGAATTGGTAGAAAAAAATTCAAGTGCTTTAGAGTGAAATAGCTATAAACAAAGGCTGATTAAATTGGACATAAATAAATTCAAACATATCTAATGACATGCTTAAAAAGGGAAGTAAGTTGCCTTATGCATTACAAAACATACATTCGTTTCGATCACAGATTTGCTGCGTCCCGATTCTTTATTTATTACTTTCCCTAAACAAAACACATTTGAATGGTTGCTTTAACAATCTGGCACTAAAGCTTCAAATTTTACGGTTTATAAAGAATTGTGATTTCCTTTACGGTACACCATCAAAACTTTAACACACAACAAAAACGTGGCATTAAAGAGAACAAACGCACAATCCAATCACGGCTATAACGTGATATACGTGTTTCAAAGGCATCATCAGTCAAAGTTTCGGCTTTGGATTTTCGGCTAGCTCTTTAAATTCATGTTGTGATGAACCATAATCATGAAAAATGTATGACCTTTTATTACAAATTCCGGACACAGGCAAAGGGCTTGATCTATAATTCAGCAGCTCGTATATCTGGTGGGCTGACATTCAACGTAATTATGATACCAGTGTTAACCATTTCTGCTATATAAGTGATTAAAATATATTACTAGATTTTAAAGGCATAACATATACCTTACCTCAGTTTACATCATACAACAGGTGCAAGTAGCGGCTGAGCCATAACTTATTACTGTTATTTCATTTTTGTTTGTGTGCTTCTCTTATTCTTTGTTGAAGTTTCTTAACTTGGTAAAATCTTTCTCTTTTCCTGATGATACAATAGCTTCCTTCTGCCAGACGATGCCCTGAAGGCGATGCCGGTCGCAGAGAAGATAAGAAGCTATTGTGAAGCCACCAAGTCTATTCTACTACATCTACCTTCCTTAAGCTGTTGCGAATAGTTCTTAACTGGGTAAAATCGTTCTCTTTTTGTGACTTTGCAATAACTGTTTCTGCCAGACCATGCCGTTAAGACCAAAGCGGTCTTAGAGAAGGTGAGAAGTTATTGTCAATATCCTTAGTCCATTCTACTACATCTGCCTTCCTTAAGCTGTGGCGGATAGTTCTTAACTTGATAGAATCGTTCTCTTTTCTTGACAAAAAAATAGCTACGTTTTGTCAGAGGATGCTTTTAAGGCCAAGCCAGATTCAGAGAAGGTGAGAGTGAGAAACTACTGTGAAGCCTCTAAGTTTATTATTCTACATCTACCTTGCTTAAGCTATAGCGAATAGTTCTTAACTTGGTAAAATCGTTCCATTTCCCTGACGTTACAAAAACTTTCTTCTGTTTGACGATGTCCTTAAGACCAATACAGTGGCAGAGAAGGTGACAAGCTTATATTGTAAAGCCTTTATGTATATTCTATTACGATTGCCTCCCTTTAGCCGTAGCCAATATTGGCATAAGGCCGTTTTCTAAGCTGTAAATTGCATGCATTGACACGATAGTGATATCCAACATTAAATAGGTCCAAACAGTTTGGCCGCAGCTACTGATAAAAATAACTTCGTTGTCGAAATACATTTTTAGCGCATAACACACGGTTATTATTTTGTAGTTTTTCGGCTGTTTCTGCTTTTTGTTTCAGGTCCAAAACTGTTTTTTATTTATTTCAACAACACACCACGATGGCTCACAGCCTAAATACTAGCGTACAGTGAATGTAGACAAGGAGGAAAGAGGCAACTTGTTAATTCTGGACTTGAAGGTTTGGAGGTTCGGAGGAGAAGGAAAAACATGTGCCGGCAAGGAATTCCACAACTTCGAAGTCCTCGGGACAAAATAGCGGGCATAACAAGATGTTCTATGTCTAGTGACCTGGACAGTAAAAGGGTGCAGTCGCTCTGTTCCTCTGGTAGATCTGTTGGGGGCAGCAGGTGAAGGAACTACGGAAGAAAGCTCCTCTGAGCAGTGCCCGTGCAGATATCTATAAAAAAGAGAGAGGTCACCAACGGCACGTCGTTGGGCCAGGGATGGCACCCTGTGGGTGAGGGTAGGGTCACCGATGGAGTCCAGGATAGCGAGTGTAGAAGCGGCAGCGGCACCCCATATGTGGGAGCAGTATTCGAGGTTTGACCTTATTTGTGAAGTATATAAGGTATAGAGATTAGCTGGTGAAAAGTATTTGCAAGCCTGGAAGAGGAAACCTAATTTCTTAGCAGCCGCTTCTGCAATTAAAGCGACATGTTGGTGCCACTTGAGATTTCGATCCACAGAAATGCCAACAAGTGAATAGGACTCATTACTTTGAATTACTTGGTTGTTCATTGTCATGGGTTTAGGGCTGGTGTCTCTTTTATGAGATAGAAAGCAAGACTAAGATTTGGTGAAGCTGAATTATACAAGATTTCTACTTCCCCAGTCTAATATTTTTTGGAGATCACAGAGACAGAACCCTCCATGAGTTTGCGATCCTCATCTAATTGGGCTAAAGAGGCAGGCTTAGGATATTATATATTTGAGTGAAGGGTGCTGTCGTCCGCCTAACTGTGAACTGGGTTGAATGTGCTAGAGCGGAGGTCATTGATGTGGAGAAGAAACAAAGTAGGGGCTAAAGCTGAACCTTGAGGGACTCCTGCATTAATTGGATACAGTTTAGAGGCATGGTCATCCACGACAACAGAAATGCTCCGGTTGGAGGGGAAATTCTCCGTCTAGGTACAGAGTTTTGGTGGTAGGCCATAGGCCGGAAGTTTATTAAGCAGCGCTGCGTGCCAGACCTGGTCGAATGTTTTGGTTATGTCTAGGGCGACAATCTGGAATTAACCGTGTAGTTTTATAGACTTGTTCCAAGAATGGGTGACAAAGGAAAGGAGGTCGGCAGTTGATCTGCGCTGACGGAATCCATACTGCCTGTTGTGGATTAGACTGTGTTTTTCAAGAAATTTTAGTAGTTCGGTGTTTATATACTTTTCCACCACTTTAGAGACGACTGAAAGGAGAGGGTTGTACTCGAGCAGTTTTCCAGTCACTAGGGAATATGCCTCTATTGTAAGATGTCTGAAACAGACGAGTCAGGACAGGAGCATGTTCTGCTGCGCATTTTTTTAAAACAATTGGCCAGAGGGTTTCCTGGTATTGAGAGAAGAGAGCATCTTTCGTACCTTTTTAGTTATGAAAATTATATCCGTCATTTTATGCGCGACATTGGGGACTGTGGGGTTGAACATTTGGAGGTGGGTTGATAGTAGAATTGCCCGCGAACAACGAGGCAAAAATTTCAGCCTTGCCCAGGGCGGTAGAAACAATTTCATCCCCTGAAACAAGACGTGGGATCGTGCTCTTGCAGAAATTATTCCCAATAGATTTAGCAAGACTCCAGTAGGATTTGCTGCCGCTGGAGCTTGAGAGAACTTTGTCTTTGATGTGGTTACTAAACAATTTTTTGCAATGCTTTCAGTAACATGGCTATTTGCTAATGCCTTAAGTCTTTTCGGCGGGTGGTGTTCAATTAGAGGTCTCATGCACGATTGAATATGATTAATGTGGTGGTTTATAATGATCTTACTGATTTAGTCACACCCTATTTTTTTTCCATACAGGCAACTCTTACCTATGTGTATGTAGTTAACTCACAGAAAAGAATATGTGATAATCAATCTTAAACATTTCTCTAATTAGAAGAAACCTTTTAAGCATTGCTTTGAATCTAGGTGCAACTATATGCTACACAAATATCTAAGCTGTTTGTGATATTTTTGGCGCCGCAAAGCTCAAAACTGTTCTAGTTGGTACTTTGACCTCTCACAACCAAAAATATTATATTTAGTATCTTGCCATGCTACTTTGTGTGCTTATCCGTGCTATGTGTTGTATAAATTTTTTTCCCTAGAAGAGCTTTGCAGAAAAAGTTTTTTCTGTTTATGCTTCAGGGAATCTTTGAAAAATGTATTTAAAAAAGAAAAAATACTTACCTTGCAATGTTGATATATAAGGTATGATGTATGGTTGATGTATAACGTATGACGTATAATATATCAGATGCATGATTTATAATGTATAATGTATAATGTATCATGAATCATATATTATGTATAATGTATAATGTATAATGTATAATGTATAATGTATAATGTATAATGTATAATGTATAATGTATAATGTATAATGTATAATGTATAATGTATTATGTATAATGTATAATGTATAATGTATAATGTATAATGTATACTGTATAATGTATAATGTATAATGTATAATGTATAATGTATAATGTATAATGTATAATGTATAATGTATAATGTATAATGTATAATGTATAATGTATAATGTATAATGTATAATGTATAATGTATAATGTATAATGTATAATGTATAATGTATAATGTATAATGTATAATGTATAATGTATAATGTATAATGTATAATGTATAATGTATAATGTATAATGTATGATGTATGATAAATGATGTATAATGTGTGACGTTAACATTGCTGTGCATGGTGTACAATGTATGATGTATGTACAATATATTATGTACGAAGTATGCTATATGATGTACGACGTATGATGTATGATGCACAATGTATGATGTATGATGCATGATGTATGATGTATGTTTATATTATATAACGTATGATATACAATTTACGTATAATGTATAATGAATGGTGCATGATGTAGGATATATTATGTATTGGGTGTGATCTATGACATATGTTGTACGATGTATGATGTGCGATGTATGATGTATAATGTATGATGTATGATGTATGATGTATAATGGATAGTGTGTAACGCATAATGTAAAGCACGATGTATTTATTTACAATGAGACAGGCCAGTGTCATTTGAATGACACTGGCATGTTCATGGTCATCTACAGTCGTCAGTTAAACATGAAAACATAATACAAGCAATTAACGAAAACGTTCAAAGAAAAACCATAAATATCACACAAAGAAAAGGCAGAAATAACAAGTTTAAGAACACATAAAAACGTTTATGCTTTCACTATACTAGGTGTATGAGTGTGTTTGTATTGTTAAAGGTGACTTTGAGGGCACAATTGTTTGTACCGTGGAAATACTAAATTAATGTTTATTATCGACAGACTGTACAATCATAATATGACTTACTCAAAAGGCAACTCGAAATTTTAGAGCTGATTTTGCTTGAAACAATGCAGCCAAATTGGAAAGCACAAAAATAAATCTAATTTTCATTTTCTTAAGTTGTTCGATAGCAACTTTCTCACAAACAAATAACATTTCTAATATAGTATACACAAGAGATTAGGGCCTATGTAAATTAGAACATGGTTATGTTTTCACGTTTTCCGGTCCTCAGAATTCCAGCTTCAGGAAGAAGGAAACAGACCTTTACAAAAGGAACGGAAAACATTGTCCCTGGTTACCTAAAAGTTCTGCTATGTCCTTTTGTAATGTTCGTGAAAAGAAATCGTGGCGGCACAGTTTAAAAAAATAAAGTAACCTTTCTTTCTCCATTAGATAATGTGAAATCAATACAATACTTTTTGGTGGATATTTGCTGTAGAGGTAATCGTATGATTGTAAATTATTAATAAAGTTAATGTTTAATTCACTTCACAGTAATTGCGGTATATTATAGCATAAGTCGTATTTATCAAGTCAGTAATGTTGTTACAGTTCACTCACTTGTTGTGAAAAAGAATAAATAAGACCATCTGCTTTTCTCTTTTATTATGAATTACCAAATAATAGAACATGACATTATTGTGTGGACGCTGTTATCTTACGATATATAGTTTTTAAACTATTTCTATAATAAGTAGTTTAAGTAAAAAACCTGCACGCGTAAAGTACGTTACTGTAGCGAGTTTTATAAAAATATTTTAAATCATGACAAATTCCAAGGAAAACTATACTAAATTTTCCTGCGATTTAGTCTTCCTTTCGGTATCGTTTTTAACCTAAGATTCAGCATAAAAGGTGATGTTAGTAGTAAGTAGTTAGAATTTTGGATCCTCTGATGACGCTTACTTTGTTAGTGAAACGATCGTCAGGTTTTTAGATTTCTTGTGGTGATCTGGGTTCTCCAAGTGTACTTATAGTCGTATTAACTTTTAAAATGAAGTAGAAAATTGGTTAGTGTTTTTTTTAAATTTAAATATTTAGATAACGAGGGGTGGGGGGCTTTTCTTTTATTAATGGCTTGGATGAGTTCGTTAGGCAGGAAAATCGGACGGGTTTTTCCGGGAAAATTGAGTTTTCTTTCAAAAAAAAATTTTTTCTCCGAAAATAACAAAGCTGTTTTAATGAAATTTACTACAAATATTGCCTTTGGAGAGGACTTACTAAGTACTAAAATTCAACTTTCTCAGTTTATAGAAAATTGAGTTATTCAAATTTTAAGTTTTCTTTTGAAACAATTTTTTTTCTCAAAAAATTACAAAGTTATTTTAATGAAATTTGGTAGATATCTTGTCCTAGGAAATACCTAACTACCTACCAAAATTAAACTTTCTAATATTATAGAAAACTGAGTTAATCAAATTTTTATAGCTCACTGCAGTGTATTGGTATTTTCCTCACTATTTTAAACACGTCGGTGGGGGACTGACCGAATTCATTCCCAGTTGCTATTGATCTACTCATGTCTCTGAATATGTTAGAAGACGTGGTATCTACTTCATTCCAAGTCACTATTAACCGACTATTTATGAAATCAAATAAGTAAATTAAATCGATTGTCATAAAATATGTAGTGTATTAAAACTAAGGGAAAAAGAAATAAAACATATATAACTGTCCACATTTTGATTATATTTTAGGGTGTGCGGCGCACACCTAGCTCACTAGGAGAAATCGCCACTGCTTGAGAGAGGTATTGTCACAGCATAATATCTTATTAAAGTTCATTTGTAAATAGGTTTAATTTTTATTTGTTTATATATATATATATATATATATATATATATATATATATATATATATATATATATATATATATATATATATATATATATATATGTATCCGTCTGATAACTCAAAAAATAATTAACCGATTTCGATAAAGTTTGGCAAGTGCCTTTCTTTTATTAATGGCTTGGATGAGTTCGTTATCCAGAAAAATCAGATGGGGTTTTCCGGAAAATATTTAAGTTTTCTTTCAAAAAAAATTTTTTCTCCGAAAGTAACAAAGCTGTTTTAATAAAATTTACTATATATGTTGCCTCAGGAGAGATCTTACCACGTACCTAAATTAAACTTTCTAAGTTTAGAGAAAATTGAGTTATTCAAATTTTAAATTTTCTTTCGAAAAAATTTTTTTTCTCCGAAAAGTACAAAGTTATTTTAATTAAATTTTGTGGATATCTTGCCTTGGGAAAGACCTTACTACGTATTGAAATTAAACTCTCTAAGTTTATAGAAAATTGAGTTATTTAAATTTGAAGCATTTAATAAAAATTCACTACCATAACGCACTTGCTGCGTCCCGAGTTTTTTCTTTGTGGTCAAGTCATGGGCGCTTACTGAAGAGAATACATTATCACAGCTATGTGGAAGTTATGATTTAATTTGCAGCACTATTTTTTTTAGTAACGACACTTTGATAGGCCCATTCTTAATCTCTTTATTAACCTACTTCAGTTTTTGTTAACAACATAACTCTTTTTGATACGAAGTCTGATGCTTACCAAAATTTGCTAGAATAATGCATTCGTTGTGTCAGGACTTTCATGACAAATTTCTTTACGTTAAAAATCATTAAAATATATCTCTTTAATTTGTTTGACGGTAATTCACCCCACATGGGCCCCGCCAATATCTATTTTTTTTTTCTTTTGTCAAACATTATTATTTCAACAATACGTTACAGAGTTAGTTCAAGACGGGCAATCAATTTTATTGCGAGAATCAAATTCCCCAAAGACGTCAGTTGAGCAGATATCAGTTAAATGATTAATGGTTTATTTTGATGCTCGTATTTTTTTCACACCAGCAGCTTAATATTACTTTAGCGAAAGGAACACCTTTTTCTACAAAATATAACGGCAGCAAACAGAAGGGAAAGTTCTTGAGAAGCAAAATAATTAGGACGAGCCGCAATAATACCGAAACTTAGGGCAACCTAACGATTTTTAAACCGTGTTCTGAAAGTAATGATTACAATATACCTGCAATGCGAAAGATCCGGACGCAGCAAGGGCGTTAGGGTAGCGAATTTTCATAAAAAACGTAAATGCTAATAACTCAATTTTTCTTTAACTAAGAAATATTAGACTTTGTAGATAGCAGTAGTCCTTAACAGAAGAAACCTGTTGTGCCAAATTTCATAAAAATATCGTAGATTAGATTAGATCAGATTGATTTGACGACTTTATTTACACACAGACATTTGACACACCTCAGAAGATCAAACAAGGACAACACAATCAATTAAAGCTACATATCATACCAACCACCGTATATATATATATATATATATATATATATATATATATATATATATATATATATATATATATATATATATATATATATATAACAGAAAAATAAAAATTTCTCACGCTATTAAGACGTCTGCTCTTCATTAATTACAGAAAGCTCTTCTTGCAGCATTTTCTTTTCAGAAACCGTATTTCTTTCACGTTGTTTGCCTAAATATTGCCAATTTTGACGTTTCAAATTGCGACTGACGTTTTGAGGAAAACTCCAAATTTTTTTCTTTAACTGCCCATAACTTTTTTCTATTTAAACTTAGAGACCTAAATTCTGGTACATAGTTCACCCTTTATAATACAAACACGCGTACCCAATTTGGTTTCCATCACTTTGTTATTTTTTTGGAAAGAGAACACAACATTTTCCGGGAAAACCTGGGCTGATTTTCCTGGCCAGCGAACTTTTCCAAGGCACTTGCAAAAGGAAGGTACTCACCAAATTTGATCAAAATCCGCCCATTATTTTTTGAGTTATCGGTGTGATACATATATACAGGGTCATGGATGGTCGATGGTAGGTTAGACGTTTATGGAAAACGGGATATAGGATTAATCTGAAAATTTGGATACTGCCTAAATACGGCTTGTCTTTCTAAAATATTTTCAATTTAGTGGTGTTGCCGCTTCTACTCAAAAGTAGTAACAACTTTCTTATTTTTAATAGGACACCCTATATATTATTTTGTTTTTAGAATTGAAATTTTTTTGTGATATTTTTTTCTTAATAGCTTCCTATACCTATTTGCACCGGTTTTTGAGATAATACTTATCTAATTTTTTTTTCTCATAAAAATGGTACCACTAAAATTTTAATTTGCCTATTTGAAACTATAGAATACTGAAATTTTGGGCACAAATTGCAAAAGCCTAGTATTTAATAGCTACATAAATAAATTCATTTCATGTTATACAGGGCGGTTTAAAATTGATGATTTTAACGTGACACAAAGAAAACCCAAAAATTTTTCTAATAGGACACCCTGTATATTAGTTGAAATTCTGAAAGGAAATTAAATGTCCTTCAAATTGATGTACCATCGTGGTATACCTAACTCGTAAAGTTTTCGAAATAATCGCAATAATTACTAAAAAACACATGACCTTCACATAATTTGAATTAGTTGGTCATGGAACGCCAAGTGATTTGACAATTGTCTAATTGTCTACTGTGTTTGACAGACGCCAAAGTTTTAAGATTCATTTGATATTTTCCACTTAATATTTATTTGAAAACAAGTTAAGATGGAGCGAAATAATTACTCAAATGAAGTTTTGATGACACTATTTATTCTTTATGGACAATGTGACAAAATTGTAGCAAGAACATGTAGAAAATTCAATGAAATGTATCCTGAATTGCAACCAATGAACGAAAGAAAGTTTATGCCAATACAAGATAATTTTATCAATTATGGTTCAAAACTTGGGGCAACTCGAAGTTTACCAAGGCCTGTAACGTCGAATGAAGAAAATATAGTGAACGTTTTAGCCCATTTCCACGCATGACCACAAACTTCCATCCAAAGTGCAGCATATGATTTAGGCGTATCTTATTATGCGGTGCAAAAGATTCTGGCTAATCACAACATGCATCCTTTTAAATTTATAACACTTCAACACCTGAAACCAGATGATTAACAACGTCGCATTCAACATTGCGAGACACTCCTAATACGCATTGAAGAGAATCCTAACTTTTGAGAGAAATAATATGGACAGATGGAGCCAAGTTTTCAAGAGATAGACATTATCAATAGAAGGAATCTACATTTTTGGCCGATCAAAATCCACATCTGGTCAAGCAGAGGCGCTTTGAAGAAAAATTTAGTTTCAATGGTTTCTGCCTCTTAAAAGACAACCAAATAAGATTTTTCATTTGCAATTAGCCATTAAATAGCAATCAATACCTCCACATTTTAAGGACAGTAGTATTAAATTTTTTGGAAAATTTAACATTAGAAGATTTCCGTTTTTCTTGGTTCCAGTTGGATGGAGCACCCGCACATTGCACGCAAGAGGCAACACGTGAGCTGTTTCAGATATTTGATGACCACTGGTTTAGACGTTTGGGCCCATGGGATTGGCCTGCAAGGTCCCCCGACCTTACACCCCTCGATTTCTACCTTTGGGGTACTTTAAAACAAAAGCTATACCAGACACCGGTGAACACTAAAGAGGAGCTACGTCAACGTGTGGCCAATTGTATCGACCAACTAGATGCTAATGAAATACATAAAGCGACAACTGATGGTGTACATCGCCGGATTTTGAAGCGCTTAGAAGCCAATGGGGGATATTTTGAGAATTTGTTGTAAAATGTTTAGAATCTAATAATAAATAATAATAGAAAAAATTATCTTTTATTCGCATAAACCTTTCTTTCGCTCATTGGTTGCAATTCATGATACATTTCATTGAATTTTTTACATGTTCTTGCTACAATTTCACACATTGTCCATGAAGAATAAATAGTGTCATCAAAACTTCATTGGAGTAATTATTTCGCTCCATCTTAACTTGTTTTCAAATAAATATTAAGTGGAAAATCGCAAATTAATCTTAAAACCCAGTCGTCACGATGTTAAAGAAAGCACTAAAGAAACAAGAAAAAGTAACACTATACTTTTATGTTGCACTTACTGACAAATCTCACCATCAGATCTAAAACAGGTATTTTGTTAAACGACAAGAGCAAAAATAAGTAGAGGGGAAGCTCATAACCCGGTTTGAGCAGCTTCCGCATCAAAACGCTGGACAGTTCCCTATATTTCTGACATGCAAAAAATATATGATTCAGGTCACCGATTGAAGAGTTGTTACAAGTACAGAAATAGGAGTCAGTTAGATCAATAATCAACTTAAGAATCGATATTTTGTTTCCGTAGGTGAATTTGGCTTGATAGCAGGAAGTAGAGAAGCACTTTTCCCTGAGACTTTTGGAAACCATATACTCTCGCATACATCATTCAAGACTTGCATCAGTATTAATTAGTCTCGGTTCTGCACATTCCTAAGATAATGAGACATAAATAATTCAGTAAAGCTGAGAGTTTGTTGTAGCTCTATGACAATAGGAGGTTACTAAATACTTAGTATTTGCCCTTTAATATTTAAATAGATCACTAGTTACTCGAAATTTATTTGATACAACTGTTAAAAATATGCTAAATTCTAAGAATTATATTAAAGCTAGTGCGTTATGGAAGCGAATTTTCATCAAAATGTTATATATATATATATATATATATATATATATATATATATATATATATATATATATATAAAATTGTATCAAATAAATTTCGAGTAACTAATATATATATATATATATATATATATATATATATATATATATATATATATATATATATATATATATATATATATATATATATAACATTTTGATAAAAATTAGCTTCCATAACGTACTTGCTGCGTCCCGACTCTTAATATAATACCAGTGTCACCGGTGTAAGCTCTATAGTAGAAACAATGTACCATATTTTATCAAAATTATTTATTGTTTAAAAATGTACACAACACTAAGTAAGTGGTAAACGTGTCGCCACCTAGTTGCGGAAGCAAGTAGTATGTTGTCGCTCCAGCTCCAAATAACACAAAGTGTTAAAAAATAGAGACTGTATACAACCAACTAACAACTAAGTTAATTATCATAAGAGATAAATCAGCCCAAGACTCATCACAATGAACAACCAAGTTATTCAAAGTAATGAGTCCTTTTTACTTGTTGGCATTTCTGTGGTTCGAAATCTCAATTGGCACCAACATGTCACATCAATTGCATAAGCCGCTGCTAAGAAATTAGGTTTCCTCTTCCGGGCTCGCAAATACTTTTCACCAGCTAATCTCTATACCTTATATACTTCACAAATGGGGCAAAATTTCGAATACTGCTTCCACATCTGGGGTGCCGCTAAAGCTTCTACACTCGCTATTCTTAACTCCATTCAGAAGAGAGCTATGTGTCTAATCGGTGACCCCACCCTCACCTGAAAGCTGCCATCTCTTGCCCACCGACGTGCCGTTGGTGACCTCTCTCTCTCTTATATATATATATATATATATATATATATATATATATATATATATATATATATATATATATATATATATATCTGCACGGGCACTGCTCAGAGAAGCTTTCTTCCATAGTTCCTCCACCTGCTGCCCCCAACAGATCTACCAGGGCAACAGAGCGAATGCACCCTTTTACTGTCCAGGTCACCAGACATAGAACATCTTGTTATGCCCGCTATTTTGTCCCGAGTACTTCCAAGTTGTGGAATTCCTTGCGGGCACATGTTTTCCTTTCTCCTCCGGACCTCCAAACCTTCAAGTATAGAATTAACAACTTGCCTCTTTCCTCCTTGTCGACACCCACGGTACTATATTATTTAGGCTGTACGCCCTCGTGGTGTGTTGTTGAAATATAATAAGCAGTGAAAGAAGCAGCCACAGCCACAATAGAGTTCAGTAGGTGGGTTATTTAATATTTTTTTTCATCGTTTTAAGGGGTGACATCAAGGTGGACCGTCCTTGAATACCCCAAATGCAGCGTAAGTTACATAAAGGCGCTTACGCAGTCACACATTGTCAAGATAGGTGGATTGAATTTCGAACATTATATTTAGGGGAAACAATACTTTAATTTGTTGAAAGGGAGCCTTTATCGTTTGATTGTTCTTACGAATAGTGTTTGTGTTTTTCACTATTTAGATGACTTTCATTTAAAAAAAAAGCTCCGATGATTTCTGTGAAAATTCGCTACCATAATGCACTTGATGCGTCTAAACTTTTTAGTGAATTTTTATTTAAAAAAAAAATCACTAATACAAAGGTATCGATGGTGAGACTTGGCAAAAATTTTTTCAAATGAGCGCGAGCAAGGACCCCTAGAACCCATATCCAGAGGCATTTTCTTCCTTTTCTTAATGGCTTGGATGAGTTCCTTAGCCAGGAAACTCGGACAAGATTTTCCGGGAAGACCTTACTACATACCAAAATTAAACTTTCTAAGTTTATAGAAAATTGAGTTATCCAAAGCTGAAACACCTTATGAAAATTCACTACCATAACGCACTTGCTGCGTCCCGAACTTTTTTATGAATTTTCGTAGATAAAATTCACTATTGGGGAGATCCCGACTTTTGAATTTTGAAAAATTTTTTGCAAATGAGCGCGAACTAGAACCCCTAGAACCCATATCCGGGATGAGTTTAAATTTTTATATGTTTATATATATATATATATATATATATATATATATATATATATATATATATATATATATATATATATATATATATATCAACTTAACTATACCTACAGCCAAAGCATCAGAGAAAGAAATGAATTTTCTGTAAATATTTTACTTAAGTGAAGGACAATGACGGTTGAAGCGGAAACTTAAGGCTTTGCAGAACACTCTTCTTGCGACATTTTCATTACGTAATCCGTATTTGTTTCAGGTTCTCTACCTAAATGTTGCGAATTTTGACGTTTCAAATCGCGACTTTGACGTCTTGGGGAAAACACCTTTTTTTTTAAAATGCCTATAACTTTTGTTTGTTTTAACTAACAGACCTAAATGTTGGTGCGTGGATCACTAGTTAAAATACAATTATGCGTACGTAATTTGGTTGCCCTTGCTTTGTTATTTCCGGAGATATAATTTTTTCCGACAGAAAACAGAAAGTTTTCCCGGAAAACCTGGGCCGGTTTTCCTGGCTAACAAACTTGTCCGAGCCACTTACAAAAGGAAGGTACTCACCCAATTTGATCAAAATCGGCCCATTATTTTTTGAATTATCGGTGTGATACATACATGCATATATATATATATATATATATATATATATATATATATATATATATATATATATATATATATATATATATATATATATATAAGATATATATATATATATATATATATATATATATATATATATATATATATATATATATATATAATTATTATTACGATATGAATAATTATTATTGTATTATTATATATTTTTTTATTATACTATTAGCAGAGCTATGAGTTCTTAATGCTCAGGGGTGCTTCAAGGTACTTACTTTTCAAATTTATCAAAGTGAAAGCAAAACAAAAGAATATTCAAAATCAATTATAATTACTTATAAAATTTAACAATTTTTTTTTATTCACACAACTTTATTTTACACTATATTATTTACACATCTACCCTACAAAGTGCACTTTTTCTAACTCGATATAAATTTAAATAATTAAATACTACTTACTTAATGATGGTACCCTTATTTTATTTCTCTTCTTAATCTGCTTTACCATTGACCTTTTTAATTGTTTTCTGCTTCTGTAAGGCTTCCTAATCCTTGTGATTAGAAACCTTTTGTATCAACTGTGGCACCAAGAAAAACCTTTATAGACGTCGGACCTAAGTTTTAAAACTGTACTTAACACTGTTTGTGACACTTGCTTCACTAACAAAACTTGAAAATTTTCTTATCAAATTTCACTTCTTGTTCAAAACTGTCTAGATAACTTTGCTTTCAGCTTTACAAACTCTCGAATACTGGTTAACCTTCTTATGTTTTCCTTTAAAACTTCGTCCAATCTATCTTCATAAAGAAAACCAAACACTTATATTTGCAACGTTCCAAATTCCTTCAATATATCTTTATAAAAAAACCAAAAACTTATATTTGCAATGTTCCCAATTCCTTCAATCTATCTTCATAAACAAAACCAAACACTTTATCTTTGCAATCTTCCCAAAATTCCTTCTATCTATCTTCATAAACAAAACCAAACACTTATCTTTTCAATATTCCTGATAATTCTTGACATCTCCTCTTTCCCCTGACACCTCTCTAAAATCTCTTGTTTTGTTGACTTTTTTCCTTGACAACCTGGTGCCTGGATTATCTCGCTTATAATAAAACTATTTCTTCTATTACTTGCTCTATTTTTTGGCACAATACATATATACTGGCTGTTTTAAAGTATCTATTATTTTAATTTGTCAGTTTACATGTAAATGGTAAATTATCTGAATATACCTTTTTTATATAATTTTAGTAATAGAAAATTATCGATGAATAGATTTTCAAACATTATGTGTTTTAAACAATAATTATTGAATTAACATATTTATTGGCCTATCGCATTCCATAGCAATATATATATATATATATATATATATATATATATATATATATATATATATATATATATATATATATATATATATAAGATATATATATATATATATATATATATATATATATATATATATATATATATATATGCATGTGTGTATCACACCGATACCTCAAAAATTCAAAATATAATGGGCCAATTTGGTCAAATTTTGAGTTTCCTTTCGAAAAAAATTTTATCTCAAAAAATAAAAAAAAGGTATGATAACCAAATTCGGTAATATAAAAAGTAATCTATACACCAAAATTTAGATTTCTATGTTACAAGAAAAAAAATTATAACAAAATATTTGGTGCTAGATCATTTCTATGAAAATTCATTATCATAACGCACTTGCTGCGTCCAGACTTTTAATTATTGTCCTCAAGTTTTTGATCTGACGTGTGTTTATTTAAAAAGTTTAAAACCAAGTAACTTTTGCCGGCATTTAAGACAGTTAAAGGCGTTTGAAATTGAGCACATCGCAAAAGTAATTTCTGGCAATATTTAAAGACAGTTACTGTTGTTCAATAATAAAAACTCTGGACGCAGCAAGTGCGTTATGGTAGTTAATTTTCATAAAACTATTTTTTAATAGCAATAATGTGTGTTTTTTTAAGAAAGCAGGCATCAAACTTGGTTACCAGTATAATCTATATAGTAAAAATAATGTGCCATGTTTCATCAAAGTAACTTGTTTGAAAATGTACAAAAATTTCCGAAAGTAAACTTAGTGTTCCCGAAAAAAATCGTTTCTTGGTCAACCTTATAGGTTAATAGCAAATTGAGCTATTCAAATATTAAGCATTTGTTCAAAATTCGCTACCATAACGCACTTACTGCGTCCAGAATTTTTTTTCTTACAAACATGCATTATATTTCGATGGAAAATGCAAAAATGCAATAACATAAGGCGTGTTTGTTAAAAAAAAAAGAAAATTTGTATCACCAACGACTTATGGGCCACCCTGGGATTGTAGAAATAGTTTTTAAGATGTAGCTCAAGACACCCTATAATTAATATATACAATTTTTTTTTCATATCTTGTATAATAACAGATATATTGAGCTTTATTGATTTTTTTACGAAAATTCTACAACAATTATATACTATTAAACGATAAACTCTATAGCTAAGACTACTGCCAAGCGTCAGAGAAAGGGTCTATTTGAAATGAATTTTCTGGAAACATTTTATTAAAATGAAGGACAATGACGGTTGAAACTAAGACTTCAGGGTTTGTAAAACATTCTTCTTGAGACACTTTATTTTCATAGCCCGTATTAGATTCAAGTTATTTTCCTAAATGTTGCCAATTTTGACGTTTAAATCTCAACTTTGACGTTTTGTGAAAAACCTTAATTTATTTTTCTTTAAATGCCTATAACTTTTTTGTCTTTTGACCTACAGAGCTAAATTTTGGTATGTAGCTTACCTACAATGACGTAAACCTGCGTACCAAATTTGCCCTTACTTTGTTAATTCCGGAGATATAAATTTTTTTTGAAAGAAAACACAAAATTTTCTGGGAAAACCTGGACCGATTTTCCTGGCTAACGAACTTATCCAAGCCATTTGCAAAAGGAAGGTATTGACCAAATTTAATCAAAATCGGCCCATTATTTTTTGAGTTATCGGTGTGATACATATATATATATATATATATATATATATATATATATATATATATATATATATATATAAATATAAATATATATATATATATATATATATATATATATATATATATATATATATATATAAATATATATATATATATATATATATATATATATATATATATATATATATATATATATATATATATATATATATATATATAAACATATAAACATTTTAACTGACCCCGGAAATGTGTTCTGGGGGGCCTAATTAGCGCTCATTTGAAGAAATTTTTTCAAAATTCAAAAGTCGGGATCTCCTCATTAGTGATTTTTTTTTAAGAAAATTCACTAAAAATCACTGGATGATTTAGAATAAAAACACGAACTACAAATTACTGAATTCAAGAGCTTCCAACCGTGCACTAAAATATGATTGAAATTCAATGAAACACGAATCAGTGGACTAGCAAATCAATTAGATATTATTTTATCTAACATTCCAATCACATGCATAACCTCCTTCAAAGTCCCAGAAAGTTTGCATTGTCAGAAACACGGAAACTGTATTCCGGGCAAAGTGTGAAATAATAGATAACGGTTTTACCATTTTCGTTGAAATTCTCAGGCAGGTTGACAACCAAATGCAGACTGTGACGGATTCCGGTACATTTGCTTCATCTGCGATTCGCATATAAATGTGTAAATCGATTTTCCTCCACACAATCATGTTTTATTACCTTTTTTTTTCAAGATATGGAAAATATAAATATTGTATAGTGGAATGTTTTCTCCTGTGGTATATTCGGTTTTCTCAAGTGACGTATATATCCTATTGTGTATATTCTACACAAACATTTTAAAAATAAATCTCCTTCTATATTCGTGGAACTTAATAATAATAATAATAATAATAATAATAATAATAATAATAATAATAATAATAATAATAATAATAATAATAATAATAATAATAATAATAATAATAATAATAATAATAATAATAATAATAATAATAATAATAATAATAATAATAATAATAATAATAATAATAATAATAAGGAAACACTTTTATGCTCTTCAAAAAATGAGATGCAAGGGAACCCAAAAACTACAGGCCAATAACCTGCCTGTCAGTCCTTTACAAGCTCTTCACTTCCCTGATTAATGAAAAGATATATCAACACTGTCTGACAAACAACATCTTCGAGGAGGAACAGAAAGGATGCCTTAGAGAATCTTTGGGCTGCAAGCACCAGCTAACAATAGACCCTGTGGTACTAAAACAAGCCGAGAGAAGAAAACGAAATCTACATGTATGCTACATTGACTACAGCAAAGCATTTGATTCTGTACTCCACGATTGGTTAAGCAAGGTACTTGAAATCTACAAGATCTGTCCAAGAATCAGAAACGTCCTTCAACATCTCATGAGTACTTGGAGAACAAACATATGGATGACCAATAAAAATTGTGGAAAAGTACAGATTGAAAGGGACATCTTTCAGGGAGACTCCTTGTCACCGGTGTGGTTTTGCTTGGCACTGAACCCCATGTTGACTGTCCTAAATAAAACTGGAGCCGGGTATAAACTAAATATGAAAAACTGAAGAAGAATATCCCACTTACAAAACATGGATGATCTTAAATTATACTCTAAGACACAAGATGAGCTCCACACACTGATTAATACTGTTAAAATATTTAGCAATGATATAAAAATGTCGTTTGGACTCGACAAATGTGCTATAATTAAGGCCAGGAGAGGGTGACCAACATCCCTTCTGCGATATGGAACAACTACCGCCTGAGGAGATATACCGCTACCTACGGTGTCCTCAAACCCAGCGTGTGGGCCATAGCCGGATAAAGCGAGAGTTCCAGAAGAAATATAGGAAGCGAGTCACGAAGCTCATAAATACTAAGCTTTCCGGAGGTAACCTCTGTGCTGCTATCAACTCATTGGCGGTACCAGTATTAACATACTCTTTTGGAGTTGTCAAATGATCTGACACCGACTTGGATGAACTGGACAGACTCATGAGAAGGCTTCTTACGAAATTTCGGTGCCTTCACACCAACTCATCTGTTAGAAGACTGTATACACCTCGGAAAGAAGGCGGCAGAGGGTTAATCCATATAAAGAACCTCTGTTTTAAGCAACAAAGAAACATGCGACAACGTTTTCTTGCAACGCAGGATGAACTGATGAGGTTTGTGGTGTGCGAGGATAAGGATTATACTCCACTTAGGCTGGGTCAGCGCAACTATGAGTTGGACGCCCCGGCTGACCAGGACGGTGTAGTCTAGTGGGGCGACCATGCTATGCATGGAAGGTACCCCAAACACCTGCAGGCAGATAGTGTTGATAAAACCTCTTCGCTTATATGGTTGGTCGAGGGCCAACTCTACCCGAAGACGGAGGGTTTTGTGATGGCCATTCAGGATTGGTTATAAAAACTAAGAACTACGAGAAGGATTGCCTAAAATTAGAAGTGGTGGATAAATGTCGAAAATGCGCAGCTGTTGGAGAGACCATTGAACACGTCATGGCAGCATGTCCTGCCCTCTCAGACTCAGCTTACTTAGGCAGGCATAACCAGCTCGCCAAGATCATCCACCAACCAATTGCTTTGAAATACAGCCTCCTGAACCCGTCAACAACACCAGCCTTCTACAAGTATTCTCCGGAGCAGTAAGTGCGTTTGGGTAGCGAGTTTTAATTAAATGCTCCAAAATTCAATAACTCAATTTGCTATTAACCTAAGGTTAATAACATTAACATTTTAAGTTTATTTTCGGAAATTTTTGTACATTTTCAAACAAGTTATTGTGATAAAATATGGTACATTGTTTCTACTATATAGGTTACACCGGTGACCATATTGACTCCTGCTTGCATTAAAGAGACATATTTGCTATTAAAAACATTTTTATGAAAATTCACTTCCATAACGCACTTGCTGCGTCCAGACTTTTAACATTTTATTTATTTTGTGACGTAGGTACACATATCAAAGCTACGATAGTTGTAAAATCGATTGTGAATTAATCGAGTGAGAATCTGCCAATCGCTTACTTTAATAAATTGGTTTTGGAGTCCCACCAGGCAGAATTAATTTATCCTCCAGATCGATTAAGATAGTATTGAATTTAACTTTCGTTTCACATGCATGTCTTTCTCTAATTAAATTAGAATGTGACCGATAGATTTCAGTACAACTGGTGAATCACCGCTCACATGTCAACATTAAATTTTACTAAAAGGTTTTTAGTTTTTTTATATAAAAAGTAGTTATTTACCACCGAATCTAGTAGCCTTCTTTTCTAATTAATATTATTATATATTTTTCATAATTCATAATTAATATTATTATAGAGGGTGGCGCATTGAAAACGAAACAGACCGATTTGCGTCCAGAGATTTTTTTTAAGTAACGCTGAAATACATCAATTTTAATATTGAGGGGGACATGTTTTGACATAAAACTCAACTTTGTCACATCACCACCACAGGGTGGTGATAACAACCCTTATATTTTAAATAGGGAACATGGGTCGAGTGTTACATCGTTTGAAAGCTCTTTCTTTTCTGAATTCAACATACTATTCTTTTTGGAAGTTTTTCAACTCGTTTAAAAATTATTAACAGTTGAAGATGCAAAAACGCATTTCCCTCATTCCGATAAGAAATGTGCTGATAGTCAATGTTTCGTTGGTTTGTAAACAAAAAATTGACTATCAGAACATTTCTTATCGGAATGAGAGAAATGCGGTTTATTATTTCAGTTTATCGGTCGGTTTGATACACAATAGTGTATTCTGTAAAAGAAAGTTTAAATAATTACTATTTTGTTTAAAAACGATGACTGTGCCAACCGTACCGCAAATTTGTTTAATGAACGACATCCGAACAGACATGTTAACAGAAAATACATGTTGGAGTTAGTTGCAAAGTTTCTACAAAGTGGTTCTGTAGCCAACAAAAAACGGGATCCTGAACGTGAATTTCCGGTTAGAAATGAGACTACTGAGATTGAAGTTTTAGGACAAATTGCTGCATACCCAACTTTGAGCACGAGAAAATTGGCCACTGTTTCAAACATCAAAAGAAGAATAATTCAGCGACTATTGAAGCATCATAAATTTCACCCGTATAAAATTCATCTTGTACAACAACTGAAAGAAGATGATCTTGATCGGCGGCTGGGGTTTTGTGACGTTATGACTGCACGAATAGCTGATAACGGGAACTTTCTGTTCAATATCTTTTTTTCAGACGAGTGTACGTTTTTATTAAACTCTACAGTAAATCGTCATAATTGTCGTTACTGGGCAGATAATAATATAAGAAATTTTCACGAAATCCACACTCAAACTCCACAGAAATTGAATTTCTGGACTGGCATTTTTGGAGACCGTTTAATCGGACCAATTTTTCTTGATGGCAAATTTTGAGTGGCGAAGCGTATTTGGAATTGCTAGGAGATATCGTTTACCCTCTACTAATTGACATTGTTAAAAATAATGATCGCTATCAAGAAAATCAATTAGTGTTTCAACAAGATGGAGCTCGTGCGCATTTTTCACAACGTGTTAGGGACTTTTTGAACAAAGAGTTTCCAGGACAATGGATTTGGCGTAGAGGTTTTATTGAGTGGCCCCTTAAATCACCGGATTTAACTCCTTTAGACTTCTTTCTATGGGGCCATTTAAAGAGTATAAATTACGCAACAGAACCGGAGTCTCTAAGAATTATGACGACGCATTGTAGAAGAATCCCGTCTAATAAGTCCACAAATGCATCAGAATGTCAGAGCTCGTTTTGAACAAAATTTGTACTTTTGTATGGAAGCTGGTGGTCAACAATTTGAACACTTACTTAACTGAATAAATATTTTTGAACGTTTGGTTTTGTTGTTTAGTTTTTTTAACGAAAAATTGACTAATTAGTGCATTTCTTATCACAATGAATGAAATACGTTCTTGCAACTCCAACTGTGAAAAAATTAGTGTGCTGAATTCAGAAAAGAAAGAGCTTTCAAATGATGTAACACTCGACCCATGTTCCTTATTTAAAATATAAGGGTTGTTATCACCACCCTTTGTGACAAAGTTGAGTTTTATGTCAAAACATGTCGCCCTCAATATTAAAATTGACGTGTCTCAGCGTTTCTTAAAAAAAAGTATCTGGACGCAAATCGTTCTGTTTTGTTTTCAATGCGCCACTCTGTATATTGTATCAAATTTAATATCCTCTTAATATGTTATGCTATTGTAACAACAGTTCATTTCAGAGACCAAATTTCTAAGGACATTTACATATTCAACCCTTTAACGTTTCCAACGACAAATTTTGTTCTAATAACTTAGGACCTGGACACACACTAAAAAGTCTGGACGCAGGAAGTGCGTTATGGAAGTGAATTTTCATTAAAATGTTTTTAATAGCAAATATGTCTCTTATATGCAAGCAGGCACCAATTGGCTCACCGGTATAACCTATATAGAAGGAACAATGTGTCATATTTTATCAAAATGACTTGTTTGAAAATTTACAAAAATTTTCCGAAAATTAACTTAAAACGTTTTCGAGAAAACTCGTTTCCTAGCTGACCAACCTTAGGTTAATATCAAATTGCGTTATTGAATTTTGAAGCGTTAAATGAAAATTTGTTACCAAAACCCACTTACTGCGTCTCGATTCCTTTTACAAAAGCGCATCATATTTCGATGAAAAATGCAAAAATGAAATTAGGAATGTTAAAAAAAAATTGTAGGTATAACCAACGACTTATGGCCATTCTGTGATTGTCAAAATATTTTTATAAGATGAAGCTCAAGACGCCCTGTAGGTAATGTATACAATTTTTTCTCGTATCTTGCATAATAACAATTATATTGAGCTTTACCGTAGAAATGCGTCACCCTGTATATATGTAAACAGAAATTAACCCGGATATGGATTCTAGGGGGCCAAGTTTGCGCTCATTTGAAGAAACCTTTTTAGAAATCAAAAGCCGCGGTCTCCTCGTTAACGAATTTTTGCTACGAAAATTGGTTAAAAATTATAGACAGTTGAACCATAAACTTAACTAAAACTACTGCCAAAGCATGAGAGAAAATGTCTATTTGAAATAAATTTTCTTGAAATATTTTAGTGAAATGAAGGGCAATGATGGTTAAGCTGAA
This sequence comes from Tillus elongatus, assembly GCA_964006375.1. NCBI lineage: Eukaryota > Metazoa > Arthropoda > Insecta > Coleoptera > Cleridae > Tillus > Tillus elongatus. The sequence continues at coordinate 139,889,098 of OZ023268.1, read as the reverse complement.
ACTTAAGTGTTGGTAGAACACTCTTTACATAATCCGTATTTATTTTAGGTTTTTTGCCTAAATGTTGCCAATTTTGAACTTTCAAATCGCGACTTTTTACGTTTAGAGAAAAACCCCATATTTTTTTTTCTTTAAGTGCCTAAGTGGCTCTAACTTTTTTATCTTTAAACTTACAGACCTAAATTTTTTTAAATTGTTTACCCGATATATATATATATATATATATATATATATATATATATATATATATATATATATATATATATATATATAATTGAAACTGATCCTGGATATGGGTTCTTGGGGGCCTAGTTCGCGCTCAATTGAAGAAATTTTTTCTAAATTCAAAAGTCGGGATCTCCTCGTTAGTGAGTTTTTTTAAACAAAATTCACTAAAACAAGCACTTGTGAAGCCACAGAAAAAGTATACGACGGTATAAAATATAGAACGGTTTGACTAAGTTAGGGCAAGAGAAATGAGACTAAAAAAAATTATAAGATGTTAAGTCACTAACTGGGACTAGAACTTGTCATTTAGGAGTCTATTATACGATGTCTAGGGACTTAGCCCACTGAGCTACGCTTGGCATGTATTTACTACCGGATATATCCCGGAATACATGTTAATTGTTCAAGGTTTTACAATTTACACAAAATCATTTTATTTACAATGGCTTTTTTGCTCATATTTTAACGAAATCAAGGAAAATAACTACTTGGATACATATCTAGGGGCTTGTTAGTCATTTCTTGTAGCATTTTTCACTCTCATCCTGATCAATTAATTTTGACGTTTTAACTTTCTTGAATCAGATTTAATTAATTAAAAAGTAATTTCCCTCTAAAAGAAAATTCACTAAAAGGAAGCAAGGCTAGATGTAGTCCCACCATAATTAGAAAAGCTGGTTTCGCTCTAATTAGAGCTCGTCAGTGCGCTATATTAATTATAGAGAGAACACACCTACAAACCAATACGGCTATGGTAGCCAGCCTACTAGAACATTGTGACCTGTACGACACGTTCCCCATCTCTTATAACATTTTGTGTCAATTGAAGCTGTCGTGACTACATACCACCTGGTTTCGCACTGAGATGGCGACCCTGTTGTATATCTCACAATGTTCAAAAAGAAAGTGTTGCAAAACCAGCCTGTATTAGTTTGTAATCTGGCTGGAGTTTTGTATTTAGTAGGCTTGATATATTGACCAAAAAAAAAGAAGAATCTAAAGATATAGATGACAGGTAAAACAAGAAGCGTGCATGGTGTTATTTTGATATAGATAAGTTATTATTTGAAATAAAGCAGCATCAACTGTTTCTAGGGCATTTAATAATACCCCAGTTTCCAGTAAACCTGTCGAACGACAGAAAGCATTTAAATTTAAGTTAATTAAATCTTTTATTATTATTCTTGTAGATTAAAACCTTGGCATACTTGCGCTTGTTAGACCAATTTGAAGTGTCAATTTTCCTTAAGTAAAACAATCAGAAATAAATCTTATTTGCTATGCCGTTCTATACATCTCGCAATATATGTCATTCTCAAATGTAGGTGCCAATACTATCCCCATTTAGTGAGTTTTACCTTTTCCGAATAAATAATTCATATTCTTAATCGAAAAACAAACGACGGGCCTGGAAATTAAATGAGCAGAACCTTTGTCGAAATTACACAAAAAAGATTATATTCCATAATTTCACATTTAAGCTTTTACATGGTGTAACGGGTAAAGCTTTTTGCCCGTTTCACAACGCAGTATAAATACGAGCTTGGATTTCTTAGTCCTATACGTATATAGTCCTTTTATTCAAACAAATATTAGTGAGTAAACCTATTTTTTGTATATCTGAAATAAAAATGAAAAGCTATTTGCCATCGTCCTTTGGTGCCTCGCAAATAACCAGCTAAAATAATATTGCTTTTAAATGGTAGGTAGAAGATAAAATTGTTTTAATGCACCTATTTCTCAGGATTATTATCCACTTGCAAAAGCGTCTGTTCTATCTTTATAACGTTTTATTATACTACGTACTCTAGAGAGTATCCGTTTTTTGAGCCTTACACTGTTACTCGCTGATGCAAATCCTTTGATTCAAAATACAGTGGAAAATAATAAAAATACCTAAAAACAACAGCTCACATTGATTAAGAAGCACGTCGATAAAATTTGGAAACTTATCAACGAAATTTAGAGATGATTTTTCCAGTAAATTATTGATTTTGTGTATTAAATGGCAATTAGTAATGTACCTACCTTAAAACTTTAGGATGTGACAAAGTTTTTGTAAAACCATAAACGAAATTATTAAAATATTTTACTGCTACAATAACATTAATAATAGTAATAACCCTAACAATCCCAACATCTCTAATACCATCTCTGAGAAAATACAGAAATATATAGAACTTAAAGAAAAGACGAAACAAATCTGGGAACTGAACAATGTAAGCATACATCCAATTATGATTTTTTTATATTTCATCAATACACCACGACGGCTTAGAGCCTAAATATTATCGTACGGTGGGTGTCGACAAGGAGGAAAGAGGCAACTTGTTAATTCTGGACTTGAAGGTTTGGAGGTTCGGAGGAGAAGGAAAAACATGTGCCGGCAAGGAATTCCACAACTTAGAAGTCCTCGGGACAAAAGAACGGGCATAACAAGATGTTCTATGTCTGGTGACCTGGACAGTAAAAGGGTGCATTCGCTCTATTCTCCTGGTAGATCTGTTGGGGGCAGCAGGTGGAGGAACTATGGAAGAAAGCTCCTCTGAGTAGTGCGCCTGCAGATATCTATAAAAAAGAGAGAGGTCACCAACTGCACGTCGTTGGACAAGGGATGGCAGCCTTTAGCTCTCTTCTGAATAGAGTCCAGGATAGCCAGTGTAGAAGCGGCAGCGGCACCCCAGGTGTGGGAGCAGTATTCGAGTTTTGGCCTTATTTGTGAAGTATATAAGGTATCTAGATTAGCTGGTGAAAAGTATTTGCGAGCCCGGAAGAGGGAGCCTCATTTCTTAGCAGCCGATTCTGCAATTGATATGACAAGTTGGTGCCAATTTAGATTTTGATCCACAGAAATGCCAACAAGTGAAAAGGACTCACGACTTTGAATAACTTGGTTGTTCATTGTGATGGGTCTAGGGCTGGTGTATCTCTTATGAGTTAGAAAGCAAGACTGAGATTTGGTGAAGTTGAATTGTACAATATTTCTACTTCCCCAGTTTAATATTTTTTTGGAGATCCACAGAGACAGAACCCTCCATGAGTCTGCGATACTCATCTAATTGGGTTGAAGAGACAGACTTAGAATATTGTATATTTGAGTGGAGGGTGCTGTCGTCCGCGTAACTGTGAATTGGGTTGGATGTGCTAGAGAGGAGGTCATTGATGTGGAGAAGAAACAAAGTAGGGGCTAAAGCTGAACCTTGAGGGGCTTCTGCATTAATTGGATACAGTGTAAAGGAATGGCCAGCCACGACAACAGAAATTCTTCGGTTGGAGAGGAAATTTGCTGTCCAGGTACAGAGTTTTGGTGGTAGGCCAGAAACCGGAAGTTTATTAAGCAGCGCTGCGTGCCAGACCGGGTCGAATGCTTTGGATGTGTCTAGAGCCACAATCTGGGATTCGCCGTGTTTTGTGAGCTTTGGGGGGTGGGGTGGAAGGGTTGGTGACTTATGTTTTATACCATTCAGGTTTTGTAGTAAGAAGGAGATCCAAGAGATTTGAGCTGGGTGTTGGGATGCGAGGAAAGTAAGTAGCTTGCTGAACCATATTGGCTAAAGAATTGCTGACTGCCAAGGCCTCCGCTCATTTCGCTTGTGGATCAGTTTTTAAAGATCCTAGCCATTCCTTATTATGGACATTGAAGTCACCAAGAATAGTGACCTCGGAGGAAGGATATTAAGAAATCAGATGGTCGGTTTTTTCAGAAAGGTAGTCGAAGAGCTGGACAAAGTTGTTGTCAGAAGGTGACCGGTAAATGCAACAGATGAATTTTGTTGCCGCCCTGAGACAGTGTATCATCCAAAATATGTATTTTCTTCCAGCTTCCAAATTGGGGAGTATGGTGCAGGGTAGATTGCTACGGACGTATGCCTACACACCTCCATGCAATCTAAAGGAAGTAAGGAGCACAAACCCCGGGTAATTAAAGTAATTAGTGGCTGTTTTGTCACTGATTTGGGTTTGGCTGAGGAAGAGGAGTTGGGGCCTATTAGCCTGGAGGAAATGGTGGACGGAGTTCAGGTTACAATTATTTAGGCCACATATATTCCAGAAGGATATGTTAAATCTTGATGTTGGCGCCTCCTTCACACCCCTCTCCAGGAGATCCGAATGGAGGGGTATTTTATCTCCGGAATCTTTTGTACAAGGAGGAGCCATCATCATTTTTGTTTATAAGGGAAACCGACTCATACACCAGAACCGGAAACGTCCGTTGGGACTTCACCGGCCCCTTGATGGGGGGTGGTACCTCCTCGGGCGTGAAAAAAATCCTTTACTATCACGTAAAGGAAAAGTCCACTACCACCTACCTACCCCGATTAGGCGCGTCTTACGACAGGCAGGAGTTACCTTGGGTCTTTTCTTTTAGTTAGTCCCCAGACCCACAGGGGATAATGAGATGAAATAAATAATTCTCACTTTATATAAATGGCTGTATGTTGACATTTTAAATGAAGACACGTACATTATCACCTATGATTAAATAATTGGTTATCATCCATCAAATCGCAACTGTAACAATCGTTAGCAATGCATTTTTGTAGAGACAACATCATGTTTATGATAGTTATCATCTTCCCAATTTATAAGTTTATTTTATGGGAAATAAATTTTATCGTAGTGAAATATAGAACATGGGGTGAACCCTGATATTTTCAACCGCACGCCTGGAATATTGTTCCGACTTAAACATGTAATAAATAAACCCGCAATATATACATATATATATATATATATATATATATATATATATATATATATATATATATATATATATATATATATATATATATATATTTAGTTGATATGATCTGTCCTCAACATATCCGGAAAAGGTAGATTTGATAGATTAATAATCGATTTTAATTTACATGTTATTTTTCCACTGACACCATGTCTAGAAAAATAATTCAGTTAGAAGCACATGTAGCAGTTAGTATTTCCACAAAAATATGTACATTGTACAATACAGACTTATAAATAAAACATGTAATAAATAAATCTACAACATATATTAGCGAATTTTTCGTAAAACGAGATATATATATATATATATATATATATATATAGAGATAAGTATATATGTATATATATATATATATATATATATATATATATATATATATATATATATATATATATCACACCGATAACTCAAAAAATAATGGACTGAATTTGATGAAATTCGGTAGGTACCTTATTTTTGCAAGTGGCTTGGATAAGTTCGTTAGACAGAAAAATTTGGCCAGTGTTTCCGGGAAACATTTGGGTTTTCTTTCGGAAAATTTTTGTATATTCAAAAATAACAGAGCTATGACAACCAAATTTCGCATATGCATTTCTACTATCAAAATTACCCTACACACCGAAACTCAAATTTCTAGGTTAAAAGAAAAAAAAGTTATAGGCATTTAAAGAAAAACATGTATGGTGCCACTGGTGATCAGAGGAAAGCACAAGAACAAAATATTTTGTGTGACTAACAAGACCAATTAAATATTACATCCAACGGTTAAGTTTTCTTGACGCACAACGTTCAAGAAGTAACAGAAAACAAAGTTTAAAAATGTTATAATTTTTTTTCTTAAAACGTCTAAGTCACGATTTGAAACGCAAAATTTGCAATTTTAATAGTCTATATTTTAGCCATATATTTGAGAATACCGCGACTTATGGATTCTAAAAAGATTTATTTAACCAAGTTATTCAAAGTAATGAGTCCTTTTCACTTGTTGGCATTTCTGTGGATCGAAATCACAATTGGCACCAACATGTCACATCAATTGCAGAAGCGGCTGCTAAGAAATTAGGTTTCCTCTTCCGGGCTCGCAAATATTTTTCACCAGCTAATCTCTATACCTTATATACTTCACAAATAAGACCAAACCTCGAATACTGCTCCCACATCTGGGGTGCTGCTGCCGCTTCAACACACGCTATCCTGGACTCAATTCAGAAGACAGGTATACGTCTCATCGGTGACCCCACCCTCACCCAAAGGCTGCCATCCCTTGCCCACCGACATGCCGTTGATGACCTCTCTCTCTCTCTCTCTCTTTTATAGATATCTGCACGGGCACTGCTCAGAGGAGCTTTCTTCCATAATTCCTCCACCTGCTGCCCCCAACAGATCTACCAGGGGAACAGAGCGAATGCACCCTTTTGCTGTCCAGGTCACCAGACATACAACATCTTGTTATGTCCGCTCTTTTGTCCCGAGGACTTCCAAGTTGTGGAATTCCTTGCCGGCACATGTTTTTCCTTCGCCCCCGAACCACCAAACCTTCAAGTCCAGAATTAACAAGTTGCCTCTTTCCTCCTTGTCGACACCCACGGTACGATAGTATTTAGGATGTAAGCCCTCGTGGTGTGTTGTTGAAATAAAAATAAATAAAAAAAGGTGTCGAATTTTTGTGAAAAATAGAATTTAGTGTAACATCACTGAAAGCAATTTCTGTAAAAGAAATTTCTGCAAATTTTCAGATTTTTTTCAATTTTGGTCCTAAAGTTGTTTGTTAATAATTATATCCTGGCAGGTGTGTAAAAAGCTTAAAGAGGTTCGTTAGCCAGGAAAATAGGACCAGTTTTTTTTCTGGAACTTTTAAAGTTTATTTTCGGAAAATGTTTGTTCTTTTTGAAACAACAAAACTATTTTAATGAAATATGGTACATTGTAACTACTATATAGGTTATACTGCTAACCAAATGTCCATTTAAAAACAATACATATTTGACATTAAAACATTTTAACGAAAATTCGCTATCATAACGCACTAGCTGCGTCCAGACTTTTTGACATGCTGTGATACCCTAATCTATAACAGGCTGGCAAATTTTGGCGCTTACCTCGTATGTATTAAGAATTATGTACCTAATTGTCTATTACATAACGTTATTATAACAAATTAAATGCCTCTCTTAGTTTTTAATAAAATTTAAAAAAAAGTCGAGATAAACGTACACGTTTCATAATAAGTGAAACTATTACACATTTCGTCAAAAAACACATATTTAGTAGCAATATGAGAAACCCCGATCAATAAGGCAATGCCATTTACCTTTGTTTTTTTTCTAATAAAACAAGGCGATACGGTCGATTGACGTTAATGACATAAAATAACTATTGTTTTCAATTACCTTTACAACATTCTGCTCGTATTTGAATTGAATATGGACAATCAACATTTCCGATTATTTATTTCCCCTATTTTCTAATGCCAGAGTGGAATTGTTCTTACAAGTAAAAGTTAATGTCTCATAGAAATGTTAGTTCCGTTTGTAAACATTTTTTAGTTGTCTGTGTAAAAGATCGTTTTATACATCTAAGTACCTGATTATTATTTGACACGCTTTCAGGCTGTCGATTTTCTACACTATTACGAAATATTATTTTTTCGTAGAAAAACGCCTACAATTACAATACCTCCATGCTCAGAAGATGAAAAAAATTGCGGAATTAACAAGAGGCAGAGATTTATTATTATTATTTGCGAAGGATGGTTATATCACACAGAAGTAGGGTGTATTTCAAGAGGTAATGTTTTGAAATGAGTTTTTCAATTAAAAGCAGAACTTTTGGTATTACATGATGGGAAAGCGGAATATGAAAGCCTTTTTCCAATACTCTTTGGCTTCTTAGGCTGGCTTTTCCTGCTGATATTTTTTGAATTCTAAATATCTTGAATAGTGGTTTGCAAGACCGGGATGTTAATATAGTAGGAGCCGCACACTGAATTAATGTATTTATGAAACAGACTGGCTTATGAAAAACTTCAATCAAGGAAAATTTTGATTCATTTCAGTGCGTTCAAAAACTAATGGACGATGTAGCTAACTATGCAAGTTTCTTTTTATAAATGAAAACAACAGCTTTGTGAATATTTGCAAAACGAGATTCAAACCAGTTATGACAATTATTACAGTTGTACACTGAATCTCTTCTTGAAAAATCAACTTCAACATGCTAGAGATCCAACAAACATAGAAGAAAAACTTGTTGAACAATCAAGTAATGGCATGTCGAAGCTAGATAATTAATTTATTTCAACACCACACCACGGGAGCTTACAGCCTAAATACTATCGTACCGTGGGTGTCGACAAGGAGGAAAGAGGCAACTTGTTAATTCTGGACTTGAAGGTTTGGAGGTTCGGGGGAGAAAAATATGTGCCGGCAAGGAATTCCACAACTTTGAAGTCCTCGGGACAAAACAGCGGGCATAACAAGATGTTCTATGTCTGGTGACCTGGACAGTAAAAGGATGCATTCGCTCTGTTCCCCTGGTAGCTCTGTTGGGGGCAGCAGGTGAAGGAACTATGGAAGAAAGCTCATCTGAGCACTGCCCGTGCAGATATCTATAAAAGAGAGAGAGAGTGGTCACCAACGGCACGTCGGTGGTCAAGGGATGGCAGCCTTTGGGTGAGGGTAGGGTCACCGATGAGACGTATAGCTCTCTTCTGAATGGAGTCTAGGATAGCGAGTGTAGAAGCGGCAGCAACACCCCGGATGTGGGAGTAGTATTCGAGGTTTGGTCTTATTTATGAAGTATATAAGGTATAGAGATTAGCTGTATTTGCGAGCCCGGAAGAGGAAACCTAATTTCTTAGCAGCCGCTTCTGCAATTGATGTGACATGTTGATGCCAATTCAGATTCCGATCCACAGAAATGCCAACAAGTGAAAAGGACTCATTACTTTGAATAACTTGGTTGTTCATTGTGATGGGTCTAGGGTTTGTGTATCTCTTATGAGAAAGGATGCAAGACTGTGATTTGGTGGGGTTGAATTGTACAAGATTTCTACTTCCCCAGTCTAATATTTTTTGGAGATCCACGGAGACAGAACCCTTCATGAGTCTGCGATCCTCATCTAATTGGGCTAAAGAGACAGGCTTAGAATATTGTATACTTGAGTGGAGGGTGCTGTCGTTCGCGTAACTGTGAACTGGGTTGGCTGTGCTAGAGAGGAGGTCATTGATGTAGAGAGGAAACAAAGTAGGGGCTAACGCTGAACCTTGAGGAACTCCTGCATTAACTGGATACAATTTAGAGGAATGGCTATCCACGACAACAGAAATGCTCCGGTTGGAGAGGAAATTTGCTGCCCACGTACAGAGGAGGTAGGCCATAGGCCGGTAGTTTATTAAGCAGCGCTGCGTGCCAGACCTGATCGAATGCTTTGGATATGTCTAGAGCGACAATCTGGGATTCACCGTGTAGTTCCATAGACTTGTTCCAAGAAGGGGTGACAAAGGAAAGGAGGTCGGCAGTTGATCTGCGCTGACGGAATCCATACTCCCTGTCGTGGACTGTGTTTTTCAAGAAATTTTAGTAATTCGATGTTTATATACTTTTCCATCACTTTAGAGGCGACTGAAAGGAGATAAATAGGCCTGTAGTTGCTGGGATCCTTTCTTGGAGAAGGGTTGTACTCGAGCAGTTTTCCAGTTACTAGGGAATATGCCTCTATTGTAAGATGTCTGAAACAGACGAGTCAGGACAGGAGCAAGTTCTGGTGCGCATTTTTTGAGAACAATTGCTGGGATCTCGTCAAGCCCAGAGGCTTTCCTGGTATTAAGAGAAGAGAGCATCTTTCGTACCTTTTTAGTTTTGAAAATGATATCCGTAATTTTATGCGCGACATTGGGGACTGTTGGTGGTTGAACATTTGGAGGTGGGTTGAGAGCAGAATTTTCAGCGAACAGCGAGGCAAAAAGTTCAGCCTTGCCCAGGGCGGTAGAAACAATTTCATCCCCTGAGACAAGAGGTGGGAACGTGCTCTTGCAGAAATTATTCCCAATAGATTTAGCAAGAGTCCAGAAGGGTTTTCTGCCGTTGGAGCTTGAGAGGACTTTGTTTTTGATGTGGTTATTAAACGAGTTTTTTGCCTCAGAAAGAATGCGGACATACCGGTTTCTTGCGTTGTTAAATGCTTGACGGTTCTCTTGACTGGAATTGTGTAGAAGCGTCTTATGAGCTTAGACTTTTTCACGCCTGGTCTTGTCACAGGATTTAGATTTAGATTTTATTCCAGAACCCGCATCATTTTTGGATCAAAGAATGCAAGAATATCCCGAACTGGCAAATGAAGCTCTTAAACGTTTGATTTCATTTGCAACACCATACCAGGCGGGTCAATAAGTCCGTGATTTTTTGAATGAAAAACAGGATTTTTGACAAAAAAATCATTTTATTTCTCAACATAGTCTCCTTTGAGATCTATACACTTCTTACAACATTTCTCCAATTTTTTTATCCCTTCCAAAAATAAGATTTGTCGAGGTCCTGAAAAGAGGTATTTGTTTGTGAGATGGTTTCATCATTGAAGTCAAATCTCGTTTCGTCGAGCCATTTCTTTAAGTTTGGAAACAAAAAAGGTCACTGGGGGCTGAATCGGGAGAATAGGGTCGATGAGGGAGCAATTCATAGCCCAAGTTATGCAATTTCGCCAGGGAGACTACATATGTGTGCACCCTTGAATTATCTTGGTGGAAAAGAACTTTTTTCGTGGCCAAATGCGGTCGTTTTTTCTTCAAATCGTCTTTGAATCGGTCCAATAAGTTGGTATAATATTCGCCATTGATTGTTCTTCCCTTTTGAAGGTAATCAATGTGGATTATACCGCGTGCATCCCAAAAAAAAACGATCGACATGAGTTCATTGGCTGACAAACCAACCTTGGCCTTCTATTGCGGTTGAACAACGCCAAACACTCCTTCGAACTTGTAACACGATTGAGTTTGTGGTCGATTGTTAGCAAACGCGGCACCCATCTTACGGATAGCTTTCTCATACCCAAGTGATCATGCAAAATCGAAACCACTGATCCATGTGATATCCACAATCTCCCGAACTTTCAATCTCCGATCAGCCAACACCATATCTTGAATTTTTCCAATTGTTTCGGGTGTAGCGATCTCAACTTGGCGTCCAGAACGTTCGGCGTCATTTTTGCTTGGACGACCGCAACCAAATTCAGTAAACCACTTTTTTACCATGACAATTGATGGTGCAGAGTCCTGATAGTATTTATCAAGCTTAGCCTCGGTTTGAGTGATGGTTTTTTTCGCAAAAAATACTGTTTGATGAGCACACGAAATTCACTTTTTTCTATTTTCGTTATAACTATAAAGAGGTTGTCTGCTTTCAATGGCTATCTAACACAAACTAAATGACGCAGCTTGTTCAAAATTTGACAGGAGTCAACTGACAGATGCTTATTGACAGGAGTAGTGTTCCATTTCCTGTAACGAGGCGGGAAATTCAAAAAGTCACGGACTTAATGACCCGCCCTGGTATTTATACGAGTTAAGTTTCTCATCGATGACTGTTATTGAAATAAAAGTCGAATTTGACTGGAACTCGAAAATGATGTCATTGTGAGTAGGTAACGTGGAGGTTGAGGCAGACAGACTGGCATTAACTACACATTTGATGTACTGTGGGTACAAAACCACCAAGACAACGTGTCTTGGTTGGTTGGTGGGTTGGTTGATTGACTGGATGGTTGGTTGGTTGGTTGGTTTGTGGCCTGGTTAATAGGTTAATAGGTTGTCAAATTCAAATAAATGAATGATTTAACTCTGGTCAAAATAAAAGAAAATATTGCATTTTTTAGCCAACACAAAATTCATTTTCGTCTCGTTTCTTTTCTTATTTTATTGTATGTACTATTATTTAAATGTACATTGGTTTTCTGGTGTTTGGATAGTTTTGAGATCATACCAGCTTAACTTCCCTCTGCATCAGGTGTAGAAAATGGCAGAAGATGTGGGATAACACAACCCATGTCGCTCAGTAGACCAAGCAGTTAATCCCAGATCTGAAGAAATGGGTCGAATGCAAGCACAGAAGAACATTATTTCCTGAAGCAAATGCTCACAGGGCATGGCCCCTTCAGGGAATATCTAACACAGAAGGCCAAATCAGAAAAGAAATAATTATAAAATCTAACAGACCATACCCATTAATAAGTAAAATCGATGTCATAATACCTATTCAACATATTATATCTAATTTAATAAATTCTTTTCGCTAACAATAGCGCCATTAGCTGCTCCATTGTAACATAACATTTTTACTATAGAACCAGTCATCAAATTACATCATTTTCATAAAATAATGGTATCAGTTATCATTCTTAACGGATCGTTACATATAGATCATAAGCCATTGTTCGAAGCTGCATTTAACTTCTTAAGATCACGCTAAATATAAAACCGCAATACAGTCACTTTCACCTCAAAAGCTTCTGGTATGCATTAAATGCAGCGGTCCACCTCGAACTACCTCATGTTCTACATTTATTACTGCTATGATCCTAAGAGAGCGTACACATGAGGCGAACAAAGTAGTAAGCTTAAACCATTTGTTCACAAATTAAATTTTATTGCATTTTATTATAGCATTTCCAACGATATATAATAAGAAAAAAAAAACTTAATACATGACAACAAATTAAAAGAACGTTAGAAACAAAAATGAATACCTAGCTATTATTTAAACGCTTTTTAGTGAATTTTTATTTAAATATATATATATATATATATATATATATATATATATATATATATATATATATATATATATATATATATATATATATATATATATATATATATATATATATATATATATATATATATATATATATATATATGTATGTATGTATGTATCCGTCTGGTAACTCAAAAAATAATTAACCGATTTCGATGAAACTTGGCAAGTGGCTTTCTTTTATTAATGGCTTGGATGAGTTTGTTATCCAGAAAAATCGGACGGGGTTTTCCGGGAAAATTTTGAATTTTCTTTCGAAAAAAATTTTTTTCTCCGAAAGTAACAAAGCTGTTTTAATGAAATTTACTATATATGTTGCCTTGGGAGAGGTTACTACGTACTGAAATTCAACTTTCTACGTTTATAAAAAATTGAGTTATTAAAACTTTAAATTTTCGTTCGAAAATTTTTTTTCTTCGAAAATTACAAAATTATTTTAATGAAATTTGGTAAATATCTTGCGTTACAAGAGACCTTACTACACACCAAAATTAAATTCTCTAAGTTTATAGAAAATTTAGTTATTCAAATTTGAGGCATTTAATATTTAACATGAAGTTTTTGCCGCAGAAATCGTAGAAACGACGAGACGATTTTCACGTCTCTAGTATCAGGATCACATGAGAGGATAGGCAGTGGCAGTGTAAAACTAATGTTGTACATGCTAGTTTGTTATTCTGCAGATGATGTTTTCAATTTGTTTTCAATATATGGTGAATGTAACAGAATAGTTGAGACAACAGTTCGAACATTTAACAACAGATTCCTTTATTTGGCTCCAATGAATAGAACAAAATTCAGAAGAATTAAAAGTAAGTCATCAAGTCATGGAATAATACTGACACGACGCGTTGTTAAACGTTTCAAAATTGAAGACAATGAAATGAATGAAATTATAGTTCTTGCATATTTTGAAGCATGTCTACAAAGTTCGTTAAGAAGAAGGTCTCAAGATTTGGGTTTATCTATCTGGGCAATACACGGAATATTGTGCTTTCTCAATGTATCCGTCTGATAACTCAAAAATAATTAACCGATTTCGATGAAACTTGGCGAGTGCTTTTCTTTTATTAATGGCTTGGATGAGTTCGTTATCCAGAAAAATCGGACGGGGTTTACCGGAAAAATTATGAGTTTTCTTTCAGATTTTTTTTTCCGAAAGTGACAAAGCTCTTTTAATGAAATTTAAATTTTAAATTTTCTTTTGAAAAAATTTTTTTCTCCGAAAATTACAAAGTTATTTTAATCAAATTTTGTGGATATCTTGCCTTAGGAAAGACCTTACTACGTATTAAAACTAAACTCTCTAAGTCTATAGAAAATGGAGTTATTTAAATTTGAAGCATTTAATACAAATTCACTACCATAACGCACTTGCTGCGTCCCAAGTCTCTCTTACAAAGCGAAAGTCTTTTATCTCAAACATATTAAAAGCACACGTATTTCACAATAAATTGCTTTGCTTCCCAGATATGAATATGAAGTTAAAAAGATGATACTGTCGCCTCAAGGACAATAAAATTCCTGAAATGATGGTATCCGTGGAGAAGTCCTTAAGCAGGTTGTAAATCTAATCCTCATGCCTCTTATTTTTATTTATAATAGTTGTATTGCGAACACTACGACTGCCTAGATATCGAGAATTATAGATCGATTTCTATAATTTCCAATAGTATGTATGTTTTTATTGATCCTAATTTTACAGTATGTTCCACAAATAAGCATAACTTAGCCCCTACTTTGTTTCTTCTCCACATCAATGACCTCCTCTCTAGCACATCCAACCCAGTTCACAGCTACGCGGACGACAGCACCCTCCATTCAAATATACAATATTCTAAGCCTGTCTCTTTAGTCCAATTAGATGATGATCGCAGACTCATGGAGGGTTCTGTCTTCGTGGATCTCCAAAAAATATTAGACTGGGGAAGTAGAAATCTTGTACAATTCAACCCCACCAAAACTAAGTGTTGCTTTCTTTCTCACAAGAGATACACCAGCCCTAGACCTATCACAATCAACAACCAAGTTATTCAAAGTAATGAGTCCTTTTCTCTTGTTGGCATTTCTGTGGATCGAAATCTTAATTAGCACCAACATGTCACATCAATTGCAGAAGCCGCTGCTAAGAAATTAGGTTTCTTCTTCCGGGCTCGCAAATACTTTTCAACAGCTAATCTCTATACCTTATATCATCACAAATAAGGCCAAACCTCGAATACTGCTCCCACATCTGGCGTGCCGCTGCCGCTTCTAAACTCGCTATCCTGGACTCCATTCAAAAGAGAGCTATACGTCTCATCGGTGACCCTACCCTCACCCAAAGGCTGCCATCCCTTGCCCACCGACGTGCCGTTGGTAACCTCTCTCTCTTATATATATATATATATATATATATATATATATATATATATATATATATATATATATATATATATATATATATATATATATATCTGCACGGGCACTGCTCAGAGGAGCTTTCCTCCATAGTTCCCCCACCTACTGCCCCCAACAGATCTACCAGGGGAACAGAGCGAATGCACCCTTTTACTGTCCAGGTTATCAGACTTAGAACATCTTGTTATGACCACTCTTTTGTCCCGAGGACTTCCAAGTTGTGGAATTCCTTGCCGGCACATGTTTTTCCTTCTCCTCCGAACCTCCAAACCTTCAAGTCCAGAATTAACAAGCTGCCTCTTTCCTCCTTGTCAACACCCACGGTACGATAGTATTTAGGCTGTAAGCCCTCGTGGTGTGCTTGCAGTTAATACAATTTTATTTAACGTTCCCAACTGAACTGTTAAAATATTTTTACGAAATCTTGCAAATGTTTGAGAAATGATACCAAAAGAGTGAAAATGGTTATCTGCAAAAATATAATCTATTGTCTGATAAGCAGTATGGTTTTTGTGAGAAAAAATCGACCAAGTATTCTGTAAATGATCTAACCTCCAGCATATATGACAGTCTGGGCAAAGGCAACCATTCGGCATTATGAGTTTTTATAGATTTAAAAAATCTTTTAACCCCGTTAGTCATTCAAAACTGCTGGAGGTTCTAGGCAGTATTGGAGAAAGAGGTGAACAACATATGTTGTTCAAGAGCTACATGACGCACATGTTCTAAGTAGTCAGTAGAAAGGAGACAATAGGCAGTCCTCGAAGAGTGGAATTTGGTGTCCCCCACGGATAAATTTCGGGTCTTTTGTTAATTAATATAAATATCAATGGTCTTCTTATATTGCATTGTCTAGGCAGGGTGATAGGATACTCAGGCGGTACTGCAATATTGTATAAGGCCGAAAATTTGTGGTACCTAAAAAAACTAGTTGCGGAGGATCTTAAAGTGATCATGGCATAGTGAACCTTTCAAAAGCTATGTTTGTCCCTTTCTCATATTACATCCATTTTTGCCATCATGATACAATTAGTGTTGGTAGCAACTTGACAATACAAAAAGTGAGCAAAGTATCCCATCTGGGACTTGTTATAGACTGCCATATGAGGTGGGATTTCCACTTTCAGGTTAGTTAAAATTAGTTACAAAACTTAGGTTACTGCTGTTGTGTAGTAACCAATTCAAAGTAAACCACATTCTGACTAAGTGCTCCATACACAATCTTTAACACTCCCCTCTAGAACTTAAGGAAAATATCAGTAGCATCCTTAGTTTTCGGAAACTAGCGAGCTGTCGAAACCAATTTATTTCCTGAAAACATTGTAACTTTAACTCACATAAGGATTTATCTCATATTTACTCTATAATGGCGATTATTGTCGAAGCACGTAATAATAATTAAAAAAATAATAAAGGCAGAGACCATAAAGGTGTATACAACAAAGGTACATACCCTCCTTCTATACTCTTTTATTGTTTACAATCTTGTTGTGTACACTTTTGCTGTCAACACCTTTGATGTACCGCCTTTGTTGTTCCCATCTGACGCGGATGACGTCACGTCTATATGCCCTAACCACCTCACTACCTACTTGTTGTTTTCACTTAATTGACACGTAGTTAACTGTCTTAGGCATCATACAGTCTAAAAGCGACGTCGCCTTGTAAATTCAGCCATTACTTTTTGTTTTCAGCTGCCACTAACCGTTTGGTTGTGGCTTTCCCACTATATTAATCTGACTAAATTTTCCAGGAATCTACCTTTTGGTCTGATTCTCACTACTTAACAAGCAGATACGTGCGAATACGTCAGATAAATTTTCTTGTCAGAATATGAACGTGCATCAAAATATTTCCACAAATTGTGAATTATTTTCCTCAATATATTTCTGTAAGTTCCTTTCTTTTTTTATCATTTCTCATTTCTTTTTCTATCTGCATAGTTTTCTTTCATTATTTTTTCCTTAGGGGGAGTTTGTAGGTTACATTATATGTTTGCTAAGTCAAAGTACAATCCTATATCTCACATTATAGAGCTTAATACAAACTATTGGCTCAATCTCTTCCTCAGGTTCAAGTTAAAGTCTTTGGAAGAGTCTATTTCGTCTATCGAATGTTTTCTTTGTTAACGCGATCCTCCTTCCTAGTTCCTAACTTTCTTCGCTACTATCCATAATAGTACTTCTGAAATACCTGGTACATTTTGACTGGGTCGTGTTGTTGTCACTCGTCTTTGGATATAAGGTTGTGGAAAATATTACAAAATTATGATTCATCCAGGTTTAAAAATTTCTTAAATAAAACGCAATACATTCCAATAAAACTTGGCGACGCTACATAAAGAAAAACTGTTCATAGATTTGATAGGCGTCGCTTTACGATCAGAAAGCTACTCTTCTACAGAAGCCAGCCATTTTAAGTCATTTATGTCAATAAATAATGTTACAATCGAAGCAAGAAAATGAGGAAGTAGGCACATTTGTTCAACACCAATAAAAACTCTCTGGCAGGAATACCTATTTAAAACAAATAGAAAATCGGAAAAGACAGACCAAAAGAAAAAAGTCTGGGCGCAGCAAGTGCGTTATGGTAGTGAATTTTCATAGAAAATGATCTGGCACCATACATCTTTTAACATATAAATTTAATTTTGGCATATAGTTTGCCATATAGATAATTTTCATTAAGAAAAAATTCGCCAATAGAGAGGTCACGATGAAAAGTTTTCGGAAAAACTTCTTCAGATGAGCGCGAATTTGGGTCCCTAGAACCTAAAACCAAAGTCCGTTAAAATTTATATATATATATATATATATATATATATATATATATATATATATATATATATATATATGCATGTATGTATGTATGTATCCGAGCGATAACTCAAAAATACTAAACTTTGGCAAAAATCTTGTTTGGGAAAAACCCGAGATCGAGTTAATCAGCCTTTATGCTCAAGTTTTTCCGGTGGAAAATCGGGGAAAACTTTTTTAAAACGCAATATTTTTGTAAGTATCAGAGTAACTGGAATGAGACTTTACAGTGGCTAGAAATAGTGCAAATAAACCTATGGAGTGAATTTTAAGTAATTTGGTACACACTATTTAGAGTTTTTTCCAAATTGAAAATAAAATCCCAAAGACATGCGTTAAGGCGACCTAGTGCTTAAAGTCCAATGCCTGACAGGCAGAGTAGTTAACTGCCACGCGTAGATTGTTCCATAGAACAGGCATAAACCATACATCACCGGTAACCAAACTAAATATATACCAGGATACAACATACTACCCGAACCAACAATCGTGAAATATCGGCTGCAATTATGGAAAATGACAGACCGCAATTTGCCAATTGATTGTTATTTAACTGGGGGATTCAATCAATTATTAAAAGACTATATTTGTAGCTTTATGAACAGCATCAAATACAGTGCAGCATAGATATATTATGCTGTCGTATAATATACTAGCAGTGTAAACAAAATCAAGCCAAGTCTATATAAAAATCATTTTAAAATAGTTTCTTTTATCTTTAAACTTAAACATAAGACGTCATATAAGACCGAAACAGCAGTGGTATGTGTTTCAATGGTAATTCTATTAATTATATATTTAATTACTTATACTTTGAATATAATATCCCGGGCATGAACCCGATCTAAAGTATCACGCAAATAAAACGTTGGTTGAAGCATACTTAGATGGCGCCGGGGACTTCGCCCTTACCTCCTAAGCAGAAGGTTAAGCGATCGAATCCAGATTGTTGAATGCATGTTTTTTATGTTTTATTTTGACATTTGGAGAAACAATAGTGCACAGCTCTCATACGTTTTGAGCAAGATCTCATTTTTGTTTAAAACGCCGGAATAAGTTTGTCACCTTTGAGTCTGAAATTATAATTTTGTTATTGTTGATATTGAAAAAACTGGTTTACCCTTTATAATACAAATACGTTTGTCAAATTTGGTTGCCCTTACTTTGCTATTTTCGGATATATAATTTTTTTCCGAAAGAAAATACAAAACATTCCAGGAACATCTTGGCCGAATTTCCTAACGAACTTATCTAATCCACTTGTAACAGGAAGGTATTCAATAAATTTGATCAAAAGTGGCCTATTATTTTTCGAGTTATCGATCATCTTGCGGTAATTTGAAGAAATTTTTTCAAAATAACAAATATATTACGATAATTATACTCAGAACAAGAATTCACAAATAATAATAACTGTCTCTACACGTGATTAGCTTTACTTCGCGTCTATTCACCGAACTCCGTCTTTAACTCTGATCGACTTTCTTGTCAACCCGACTTCTTCTGATACACTCTAGACTCTGTGACTAACCGCGGATTTGGGTTCTAAGAGTCCTAGTTCGCGCTCGTTGGATGAAATTTTTTCAAAATTCAACAGTCTGGATCTTCCCATTAGTGAATTTTTTCTACGAAAATTCACTGAAACCTGGAAAACACGGCTTAATTGATGAAGACTCTCTAGACATATCCAAAGCATTCGACCAGGTCTGGCACGCAGCGCTGCTTAATAAACTTCCGGCCTATGGCCTACCACCAAAACTTTGTACCTGGACAGCAAATTTCCTCTCCAACAGGAACATTTCTGTTGTTGTGGATGGGCATTCCTCTAAACTGTATCCAATTAATGCAGGAGTTCCTCAAGGTTCAGCTTTAGCCCCTACTTTGTTTCTTCTCCACATCAATGACCTCCTCTCTAGCACATCCAACCCAGTTCACAGTTACGCGGACGACAGCACCCTCCACTCAAATATACAATATTCTAAGCCTGTCTCTTTAGCCCAATTAGATGAGGATCGCAGACTCATGGAGGGTTCTGTCTCCGTGGATCTCCAAAAAATATTAGACTGGGGAAGTAGAAATATTGTATAATTCAACCCCACCAAATCTCAGTCTTGCTTTCTTTCTCATAAGAGATACACCAGCCCTAGACCCATCACAATGAACAACCAAGTTATTCAAAGTAATGAGTCCTTTTCTCTTGTTGGCATTTCTGTGGATCGAAATCTTAACTGGCACCAACATGTCATATCAATTGCAGAAGTGGCTGCTAAGAAATTAGGTTTCCTCTTCCGGGCTCGCAAATACTTTTCACCAGCTAATCTCTATACCTTATATACTTCACAAATAAGGCCAAACCTCGAATACTGCTCCCACATCTGGGGTGCAGCTGCCGCTTCTACACTCGCTATCCTGGACTCCATTCAAAAGAGAGCTATACGTCTCATCGGTGACCCTACCCTCACCCAAAGGCTGCCATCCCTTGCCCACCAACGTGCCGTTGGTGACCTCTCTCTCTCTTTTATAGATATCTGCACGGGCACTGCTCAGAGGAGCTTTCCTCCATAGTTCCCCCACCTGCTGCCCCCAACAGATCTACCAGGGGAACAGAGCGAATGCACCCTTTTACTGTCCAGGTCACCTGACATAGAACATCCTGTTATGCCCGCTCTTTTGTCCCGAGGACTTCCAAGTTGTGGAATTCCTTGCCGGCACATGTTTTTCCTTCTGCTCCGAACCTCCAAACCTTCAAGTCCAGAATTAACAAGTTGCCTCTTTCCTCCTTGTCAACACCCACGGTACAATAGTATTTAGGCTGTAAGCCCTCGTGGTGTGTTGTTAAAATTAAAAAAAAAGTAGGGATTCTACAATGGAACTGAAAGAGCTGCTGGCGACATAAAAGGCAGAAATGTGGACTATGTGATGCCGATTATCTTTGTATTTACCCAGTTTTCATTAGAAACGCAACGACCCGCTTAACGATCTGTTTAGTTAGTTCATAACTGTTCTGGCTCTCATCTATGCGGACCTTAACAATAATGATCACTTCTTAAAAGCACACGAGTGTATTTCCCCAGGCCCAATCAGACCGTAAACCTACTTCTTGCTCCTCTAGCACTTTATTCACATTCTATTTGTCATTTTGCGATATTAAACCGTGGTACAGCCATCCAGATACCAGTCCTTTGAATTGTCCGGTATCTTAAAACTGAATTATGCGATTTGTGAAAGTGATAGTTGTCTAAATCTGACTGCAAATTGAGTGTGGATTTTGTATTATAGGTATGTCAGTCTTCCGCTGTTAGTGGCTGAACGATTTTGTGAAAGAAGCCGGCTGACATTAAGAAGTTAGACGGATAACGGTGCGGTCAACGAGTGAAAAGTGAAGTGATTGATTTGTTACAGTGAGCATTACTTTAAGGATTTTTTACCGTAGGTGGTTTGGATCTCTTAGATTTTATTTGAAAGATATTATGATAATTTTTACATGAAAAATGTGGTGCCATAAAAGTTGCTTGGGATTTAAAAAATTTCAAAAACCTTTTGTGTCCATTCATTTATTAGCCGTGACCACTACGAAGAGGAAGTGTTTTATTAATTTTCTTAATTAATTGTTTTTTTGCCTTGAAAAATCTTTATAAATATTTTATTTTTGCCTGGAAATCCTGACGCAGTAAGTGCGCCATGATATATAATTTTAATAGACATTTTAATTTATGATATTGTGGAGGCTAATACTTGATATACTTAATACTAATACAACCTAGAGAAATAGAATCTGTATTTGACAAAGCTGAGACCTTCAGTGAAACAACATACAAACGACATGCATACAATATAATAAATAATAATGTGTACATCTATTTGTTTGTTTGGTAAATTTGCAGATTAGCTCCCGAACGCTTTTCAAAAAACTGTTTTCAGAAACCTGCATATCCCCCCCATGCACAAACCACAAGAAAATTTTCTTTTGTTCACACCCCCCAAGGAAGTTACGGGACCAGGAGTGAATAGGGGTGCTGGGTGGGGTAGGTAGTAAAAAGGAAATATGAGTAGAAAATGCCAAGAAAACTGCTTAAAAGCTGTCTATTTGAAGGCATATCCCTATTAAACCCTGCCTACCCTCCACAACACCCCAGGTCTTGGGGGGTATGAACAAGAAATTTTTCTTGTGGTTTATGCAACGAGGGTGACTGTATGCACACGAAGGGGGAAGAAAAATGCCTACGACGAAGCACACCCTCCCCCAAGCTCAACTTGTGGCAGGGGTGGGGGTGGGGGTGGATGTTTCTACGTGGGGATTTTCATTCCCTTCTCAGGTATATACACACACCCTCGTTGCATAAACCACAAGAAAAATGTCTTGTTCATACCCGCCAAGGTCGTTATGGCACCTGGGGGAATAGGGGTGCTGTGCGGGGTAGGCAGGGTTTAAGGAGGATATGGCTTCAAGATGTGAAAAAGGCAGGTTTCAAGCCCGCTTTCTTAACATTTTCTGCTCATATTTCGTTTTACTACCTACCCCGTCCAGCACCCCTATTCAGTCCTGGTCCCAGAACTTCCTTGGATGATGTGAAGAAGAAATTTTTCTTGTGGTTTGCGTTCCAGGGTGAGCCCTTGACAGGTTTCTGAAAACAGTTTTTTGAAAAGCGTTTGGGAGCTAATCTGCAAATTAACCTTTTGTTTGTCTAAGCATTTTAATTTAAGTCAAAAATAACAAAAACGCTTGGAAAAAGGTTCACAGGATGTAGGTTATTAAGCACACAGCGTTTTGGGGTCACAACTGTCCTCGGAGACGACAGGATAAAAAAATATACAGTGAGCTTTTCCACGCGCGTCGTAGTGTATATCTATATCTCTAGATTTTTCTTTTTTTGGTACATTTTCTTTCAAAATTTTCACTAATGAGGAGATCACCCAGAAAATAGGAGGGCGATTTCGATAAAATTTAGTGGGTACCTTATTTTTGCAAATGACTTGCATAAGTTCATTAGCCAGGAAAATCGGCGCAGTTTTTCCTGGAAAATTTTGTGTTTCCTTTCGGAAAATTTTTATATTTCGGGAAATAACACAGTAAGTTAAAAGAACAATTTTAGGCATTTAAAAAGAAATGATCGGTGTTACTGATGACCAGAAAAAACGCACAAAATAAAATATTTTGTGTGGATAACAGAATCTATTGTATATTACAGACATAGATAAAGTTTTTTTGGTGCAAAAAGGTCAAGAAATGCCAGTAAAATGACTGAATATTTTATAACTTTTCCTCTTAAAACGTCAAAGTCGCGATTTGAAACGTCACAATTGGAAACTCTTAGGCAAAGAACCTGAAGATAATACGGGCTGTGTAGTAAATATATTGTAAAAAATGGGTTTTACAAGTCCTTAAGTTTCAGCTTTAACCGCCATTGCCCTTTATTTTAGTAAAATGTTTCCAGAAAATGCATTTCAAATAGACCCTTTCTCTGAAGCTTTAGCAGGAGATTTAGTTATAGAGTTTATGGTTTAGGTCTGCAAAATTTTTAACAAATTTTCGTACAAGCAATTCGCTATTGTGGAGACCGCGACTGTTGTATTTTTAAAAGATTTTTTCAATCGAGCGCGAACTGGGTTCCCTAGGACCCATATCCCGGGTTAGTTTTAGATTTTATTTGTACATATACAGGATGACGCATTTCTACGACAAAGCTCAATATTACTGTTATTATACAAGATCCGAGAAACAATTGTATACGTTAATTATAGGGTGTCTTGAGCTACATCTTAAAAAAACTATTTCTACAATGAAAGGCTGGCCCATAAGTCGTTTGTGATACAATTATCTTTTTTTTTTTTTAATCAAACACGCCTTATAGTATTGCATTGTTGCATTTCCATTTATGGTAGCGAATTTTCATTAAATGCTTCAAATTTGAACAGCTGCAATTTGAGCGGCATATTATAAAAAATATTTCGACAGTCACCTGTGCCCATATGTCGTTGGTGGTACAAATTTTCTTTTTTAAACCGAACACCTCTTATATTATTGCATTTTTTCATTTTTCATCGAATTGTATTGCATGTTTGTTTTCGAGTTATATGACTTGTTTTGCAACTTTTCACATTTTTGGCACATATCAAAAATTGTGATACGGCGTTTTTACCAAGAAAAATCGGAGTCTAATGCAAATGACGCATTCAGAGAATTTCGTTTATATTATTTCATGAAAAAATCGAGAAAAAAATCGGGCGCTACCAAATAGTGACTGGATTAAAAAAATGAAACTGTCGTAATTCAATTGTTTCAAATAGTACAGTATGTATTTTGTGTTTCATAAGTGAAGGACAAGATAATAAAGGTATACCAGGTTTTTAAAAAAAAATGTTTTCGGACTTTCGAGAAAAATTTTATTGTAAATTTTATTGCAAAAACTTTTTGATTTGATGAAATATAATACATTATTGCTTGTACTATATAGGTTATATTGGTAACCAAATTTGATGCCTGCTTTCATAAAAAAAGACTTGCTATTAAAAACAACAAAATTCACTACCATAATGCACTTGCTGCGTCCAGACTTTTTTTCAAGTGCGTCTATTCCCATTGAAGCCCCCATTATCCAAAAATACTGTCACTTATACAGGATGGCCCGTTTTTACCTGACAGGATTTACTTTTCTTATTTTTAATACAACCCCCTATAAGTTTTTTTTAATGCTTATAACTTTTTTGTCTTTCAGATTACAGATCTAGACTTTGATACGTAATTTACTTTCAATGACATAAAACCGCGTACCCTTTTCCCTCCCTCAGGGCTCGTCCGCGGCATTGCCGCCCCGATATCACTGCAGCCCTTAGTCTCTTCACTCCACCCATTCCAAAATCACTGTGCCTTGAACCAGTCTGCACATCGATTGGTAGGGTGAAGTATTATAATGCTCTGTCTCCGGTCTAGACTGACCGTAGATCAGTTGTCTTTTTCGGTACAGAACTTTACACTCGTACAAGATGTGCTGGTCTGACTCCTCCCCCTCGCCGCACAGTCTGCATGCGAGGTCCCCCTCAAACCTCCCCATTTTATGCAGGTGTTTCTTAACGGCCATGTGTCCCGTCAAGAGACCTGTTATATTTCTGAGCTGTCCTCTGCTAAGATTTAGCAACTACACAGCTCTATTTGGACTGGGTTCGTCAATTATTGACTTCCCATGTCTGAGCCCTGGATAGTCTGCCCAGTACACCTTGTGTTGGTTTCTGACCCCGGACTTAATGGCTCCCCTGGCAGTGCCCTTTGTCAAGCCCAGAGCTGGTTCTGGTCCCATTAATAATTCTGCTGACCCTCTCTGAGCGAGACTGTCAGCTTCTCCATTGCTGACCTGACCTGACCTGACCTCCGAGTGACCCGACACCCAGATGAGGGTGACCTCATTCTGCCCAGCTAGGTCGCTCGTCTTGTCTCGGCACTTACTCACCAGCCAGGAATTTACCCGTGGGCTACTTAGGGCCTTAAGGGCTGCCTGGCTGTCTGTGGCTATGAGGATCCGTTTGATGGTGTAGCCCCTTCTCTTGTTCTCCCGAACACAGTGTAGGATGGCGTACATTTCGGCCTAAAATACCGTTGCATGGGCTCCGAGGGAAATACTATGACTTACCCTCGGTCCTTCCGAATAAACACGTGTGCCCGTCCCACGCTCCCCGCCGGATCCGTCCGTGAACCAGACGAGCGCGTCCCGTGGTATGCCCGGCGTCTCCTCCCCCATGCCTCGTGGTCGGGGATTTCCACTGTAAAGTTGTTTTCCCTGCAGATTCGCGGGGCCGCGAAGTCTGACCTCATTTCAAGCATGGGCTTCTTCACGACCTCCTGAATTTTGCAGTGGCCCCTGAAGCCTCGGTTTATCTTCAGTCTACCATTGCAGACCGCGTACCCTTAGTGTGTCCTTCTTAGAAAGAATATTTAATAACGACACAGTTTTACAAAAGCATGTATGCAACTTTAATTATCAATAGCTAAGACTCAACAGTGGGGGTCTGTGTGCATACCTTTCTATAGTACGCTGTTAGCTACTGCTTGGCAATTAACATATAAATGATAGTTATAGTTTTAATTCACTTAGTTAACGTCGTTGGCGAAACGATAGCCAGGTCTAAAAACTGTATCATGGTGAATTAGGTTCTCCAAATTGTAATTCTACTTGTTATTTTATCATTATCCATTCTCTTTAGATATAAATTAGCTCCTAGTTACAGTGATCATAGCACCCAGGGCCGTATTGTGAAGAATTGGGTTCTCCAAGCTGTAATTATCAGTGCTCATCACAGGTTTCAAACTCCACCGATGGAATTATTAGTATCTACATGACAGCAACATTGAAATTATTTAGCTACACTTTAAAATTTCAAGTACGAACCTCGGTGGTTCAGGGGTAAGAACGTGTGCCTCTGAACCGAAGGGTACTGGGTTCGATCCCAGGGTACTCCTTTCACTTTTTCAGTACAAACTGTAACATTAACATCAGCCGAGGTTCTGGCATTGTATTTGAGCAAGTTGAATGTCTGCACGTTCCGCCCTTCGGAGGGGGCGTAAAGCCGTCGATACCGTGTCCATGCGATGTTGGGCACGTTAAAGATCCCTATCCTCCTTACAGAAAGACAGGAGTTCGGCAAAATTTCCAGGATAGTGAGGTGAAACTGCTCCCTGGCGTCGGTGATTGGCCATAGTCGCGGAAATAGGCCGACGTTAAAAATAAATAAAAACATTGCAAGTTATTTAGGTAATTACTTTTTCAAAAGTCCCAGCTCGGATCTACTTGATGGCTAATAAAAACAAGAGCTTATTTTAGAGTTTTAGTGAATTTTCGTAGAAGAAATTCATTAATCTCCCCATTAGTGAATTTTTTCTACGAAAAATTTTGAAAGCTTTTTGCAAATGAGCGCGAACTAGGACCCCTAGAACCCATATCCGGGGTAGGTTTCAATTTTTATAAAAATAATGGGCCGATTTTGATAAAATTTGGCACATACCTTCCTTTTGTAAATGGATTGGATAAGTTCGTTAGTAAGGAAAATCGCACGAGGTTATCCGGGAAAATTTTGAGTTTTCATTCGAAAAAAAATATATCTCCGGAATTAACAAAGTAAGGGCAACCAAATTTGGTAGTCATTGTAACTAAGCTACCTACCAAAATTTAGCTCTGTAGGTTAAAGTACAAAAAAGTTACAGGCATTTATAGAAAAATAAATTTTGGGCTTTCCTCAAAATGTCAAAGTCGCGAGTTAAAATGTCAAAATTGGTAATATTTAGGCAATGATCCTGAAATTAATATGAGCTATGGAAAGAAAATGTCTCAACAAGAATTCTTTACAAAGCCTGAACTCTTAGTTTCAGTCGTCATTGTCCTTCATTTTCCTAAAATATTCCCAGAAAATTCATTTAAAGTAGACCCTTTCTCTGATGCTTTGGCAGTAGTGTTGGCTATAGAGTTTATCGTTTAATGGTATATAATTTTTGTAAAATTTTCGTAAAAAATCATTAAAGCTCAATATATCCGTTATTATGCGAGTTACGAAAAAAAGGTATACATTAATTATAGGGTGTCTTGAGCTACATCTTAAAAAAATATTTCCACAATTACAAGTGGCCCATAAGTCGTTGATGATTCAAATTTTCTTTTTTTTTAATCGAACACGCCCTATGTTATTGCATTTTTGAATTTTCCATCGAAATATAATACATCTTTGTAAGAAAAGAAATTCGGGACGCTGCAAGTGCGTTATGGTAGCGTATTTTCATTAAATGCTCAAATTTGAATAGCTCAATTTGCTAATAACATATAAGGTTGACCAGGAAACCAGTTTTTTCGGGAACAGTTTAAGTTTACTTTCGAAAATTTTTGTACAATTTCAAACACCAAAGTTATTTTGATGAAACACGGCACATTATTTCTACTATATAGATTGATGCCTACTTTCTTAAAAAAAAAACATGTTTGCTATTAAAAACATTTTTATGAAAATTCACTACCATAACGCACTTGCTGCGTCCAGAAGTTTTTATATTAATTTGCTGATAGTTTATCCTAGCCAGAGTTTCTATTAGGTTAGTGCTTTTGACGGGAAAAGTTCCTGTGCTAGTGAAAACTTTGTAATATCAAGAAATTAAAATAATGTTGTCTCACCAAACTTTACAATATTAACTTTACAGAGCATATCCTTCACCAACTATATGGAGACTTAGGTATCAAAACATTTCTAGTCGCCGAAAAGTAATTATATATACAAACTTGTTCGTAAGGATAGCGAGCGAAGATAGTTTGACACACGTATCTCAGAGAAAATTTGTTTAATCACAAAAGTTTTACTGGAACGCAAAATCGTTGAGAGAGTGAGTGATATTCTGTGTAACATTATTTCAAGTCGACAAGATTATTACTTGGAAATAAAAGATTAAATTTCAGATTAAATTTCGCATCTTCACCCCAAGAAGCCAGAAACGTTAACTTCTTAAATAGTTAAATGATACAAATAATTAAATGCCTTAAAGTGTAAGCAAACAAAAAGTTTTTCAATCTAAGATTTCTACCGAACTTAATTCTCCCAATTTTTCTCATTATACCCTTGTATACGTCACTCGAAACCCATGCAGGGTATAGCAAGCGAATCTACTAAAACTTACTTGTAAATCAAACAATATACAACAACAAAAAACTTGATACAATAAGCAGATTTACCTCAAAACCACAAAATGACGCATCTTATTTCGACAACGGAGTTGCCTTCATCAGTAGCTGTCGCTGAAAATGTTTATATGAGCCCTTTAGATTAGAACATTATGAGATGTACTGCAGGGTCGCAGTACGAAAAAATCTGGACGCAGTAAGTGCGTTGGTAGCGAATTTTCATTATATTCTTCAGATTTCAAAAACTCAATTTGCTATAACCGAAGCTTTGTTGGTTAGAAAACCAATATTTCAGTTTATTTTCGGAAAATTTTTGTACATTAACAAACAATAAGTAATTTTGATAAAATATAGTACATTGTTTCTACTACATAGGCTATACCGGTAATCAAATTGATGCCTGCTCACATTTGCTATTAAAAACATTTTTATGAAAATTCACTTCCATAACGCACTTGCTGCGTCCAGACTTTTTTTATTTTTTTTTAAGTCTTATTTCATTTTACTGTTATCTGATTAGATTGTGTAATTTCGATGAATTTTTAGCAATTTTTTGTATGACAAATACAACTAGGACGAGATGAAAACTTTTAAGACAATTCAATTTGAATAGCACATCTGGTTTTTGTTCTTGTCCTAACTTAGTGAAACCGTTCCATACTTAAAACAGCCGTAGACTTTTCCCGTGGCTTCACAAGTGTTTGTTCTTTTCTGCAACCGATTTCAATTTTAACTGGACGCAGCAAGTGAGTTATGGTAGCGAATTTTCATTAAAGTTTCAGATTTCAATAGCTCAATTTGCTATTCACTTAACGTTCGTTGGACAGGAATCAGTTTTTCGGGCACATTTTAAGTTTATGTTTGGAAAATTTGTGTACATTTTCAAACAATAAAGCCATTTGGGTGAAATATGGTACATTGTTTTTACTATATAGGTTATAGTGGTAACCAAATGTCATGCCTCCTTTCTTTAAGGAGGTTCAACGACACCAAAATTAACATATTTCATGTGGCGGAAATATCTGTATTCTTTTATTATCTCTCGGACGTGCTTTTTGCTGGTATTTATTTTATAAAGTAGTCTATCAGGAGGCTACTCATAGGCGGAGGTGTGAGATTCATACATTTTTTATTATTACTATATTCAGCAATATAAATACCTTCGAAGGCGTTTAGCTGTCCTGGTTGTCTAACATTTTTTTATTAATTTTAGATTTTCCTCATTCACGTGGTGATTATTACCCCAAATATGTCGGGTGACGGAAGATCTATAGTACCGTATCTTCATTGTGCCAACTGTTATTTGAATCTAAGTCAATGGACAATCCGCTATCGCCATTTATTCCAGACTTTTTCATGAGTAGATTTGAAATATGTCTTGAAAGTGAAAGTGAGTATTTTCCTAGAGTGTGGTTACGTTACGTGGATGATATTTTTGCAGGTTTAACAAAAACATTTGCAGAATACATCAAGGTCATGTAAGCATATTTTCCTTCTTTTAGCTTTTATTCAGGCAAACTGATATCACTGCAGGTCAGGCAGGTCAACTTAGGCAGGATTATGATTAAATACCACCTCAGAGAGGTATCTCATTTCGTAGTACGCTAAACACAATACTAATGACGTAAAAGTCGGGTGCAAATTAGAAAGATTCCACTTCAACACCTGGAATAAATCTGCCATTACTTCTGACGGGCTGCAAATGTGGGCACCTCATTCTTTCTGAGGCAAGAAACTCGTTTAATAACCACATCAAAAAAAAGTCCTCTGAAGCTCCAACGGCAGCAAACCCTTCTAGACTTGCTAAATCTATTGGAAATAATTTCTGCAAGCGCACGTTCCCACCTCTTGTTTCAGAGGATGAAATTGTTTCTACCGCCCTGGTCAAGGCTGTATTTTTGCTTCGTTGTTCGCCGGCAATTAAACTCTCAACCCATCTCCAAATGTTTAACCACCAACAGTCCTCGATGTCGCGCATAAAATGACGGATATCATTTTAAAAAGGTACGAAAGATGCTCTCTTCTCTTAATACCAGGAAAGCCTCTGGCCTTGACGAGTTCCCGGCAATTGTTCTCGAATTATGCGCACCAGAACTTGCTCCTGTCCTGACTGGTCTGTTTCAGACATCTTACAATAGAGGCAAATTCCCTAGTAACTGGAAAACTGCTCGAGTACATCCCGTCCCCAAGAAAGAATCCAAAGCGCTTCCTAGCAACTACAGGCCTATTTCTTTCCTTTCAGTCGTCTCTAAAGTGATGGAAAAGTATATAAACACCGAATTACTAAAATTGCTTGAAAAACACAGTCTAATCGACGACAGGCAGTATGGATTTCGTCAGCGCAGATCAACTGCAGACCTCCTTTCCTTTGTCACCCATTCTTGGAACAAGTCTATGAAACTACACGGTGAATCCCAGATTGTCGCTCTTGACATATCTAAAGCATTCGACCAGGTCTGGCACGCAGCGCTGCTTAATAAACTTCCGGCCTATGGGCTACCATCAAAGCTCTGTACCTGGACACGAAATTTGGATGGGTGTTCCTCTAACCTGTATTCAATTAATGCAGGAATCCCTCAAGGTTCAGCTTTAGCCCCTACTTTGTTTTTCTCCACATCAATGACCTCCTCTCTAGCACATCTAACTAACTAAATCATAGGTATACTATATCAACACGCAAACGTGTTAAGCAAAATGCCTATTGCATAAACTTAAACACTACCGCGATGAAATACACTCAACCAATAAATTATTGAACGTCCGCCTAACTGAATTGGTGTATGCAGGGGTTGAATACATGTAGGCGCTGTCGGTCGAACGATACGTACTCCGTCTCATCGGTGACCCTACCCTCACCCAAAAGCTGCCATCCCTTGCCCACCGAGGTGCCGTTGGTGACCTTTCTCTCTCTTTTTTATAGATATCTGCACGGGCACTGCTCAGAGGAGCATTCTTCCATAGTTCCTCCACCTGCTGCCCCCAACAGATCTACCAGGGGAACAGAGCGAATGCACCCTTTTACTGTCCAGGTCACCAGACATAGAACATCTTGTTGTGCCCTCTCTTTTGTCCCGAGGACTTCCAAGTTGTGGAATTCCTTGCCGGCACATGTTTTTCCTTCTCCTCCGAACCTCCAAACCTTCAAGTCCAGAATTAACAAGTTGTCTCTTTCCTCCTTGTCGACACCCACGGTACGATAGTATTTAGGCTCTAAGCTCTCGTGGTGTTTTGTTGAAATATAAAAAAGATATCGTTAAGGGTGGCACTTTGGCATAGGAAAACGCGGCTTCTTTAAATTGTAATTATCTCAACAAATAGTAGGTCTACGGGAACAATTTAAAAAGCTGCATAATCTAGACAAACCACAAATGGTGATTTTACTAGACCTATTTCCTAGCGACATCTAACCGAACGTAGTTGCAGTGTTCTAAATAAGGGCAACCAGCATTTTTCAGACTGGGCCCTTTTGGCTGCAGGTCCCTTATACGGGTATTATATTTTCAATAGCTTCCAATTACTCTTCTTGGTCTTTCTAAATGACCCGTAACGACATCGGTTTTGGTTAACTTGGTATAATTTGTAAAGTGGATACTATAAGGATATAATAGCTGTTTCAATTTTAATTGAAATTTCTTTATGTAGTAAAAGTTACCAATATTTCATTTTAAGCCGTATGTTACGCCATTAGTTGCAAAATATTACTTAACTTATCCTTTTAATAAAAATTTCTCTCAACACAAACAACAAGATAAAAATGCCTTTAAAAAACAAATATCAAATACGGCGATCGAAGCGTAAAATACGTTAAAAGTATTTATTTTCCAGGTCATAAACTTCTCTTTTGTTACATCGCTTATTATCACTTTTAATTAATTATACACAGGTAGTGAATAATACATTAAGTTAGTCACAGAAGTTGTTTCTGCAACGGCCGATGTCGAGCAGTATTAACAGAGAAATTGTGCTACTTACTGTTATTTTATCACGCCGTTTGCTATTTTATAGGTTTATCTGCTCTAAATGTATAACATGCTGTATACACGTCGCTAATTGTAATGAAAACATGTCACTCAATAACTGCCTAGACAAACTTATCTCAGTGTCAACTTTTACCTGTAGCTGCGTCTGTATAGACTTAGTTAATATGCTGTTTGTTTGAACGACAGTGACTTAATTTGGAAAATAATCAAAATTTTCAAAGCAGGAGGCACAGGCAGGTTTCTTCCTCCTTAGGACTCCTCAGTATGCCACGATCTTAATATAGTCTTCGCTATATCTATCTTTACTTAAAAAAAAATGTAGTAACCTATTTATTAAAAACTCTGGGCGCAGCATGTGCGTTATGGTGGTGAATTTTCATTAAAATGTTTTTAATAACCAATATGTCTTTTTTTTTAAAGAAAGCAGGCATGAAATTTGGTTACCAGTATAACCTATATAGTAGAAACAATGTGCCATGTTTCATCAAAATGGTTTTATTGTTTGAAAATGTACTAACATTTTTCGAAAATAAATTTTAAATGTTCCCAAAAAAAAGTTTCTTGCCAACGAACGTTAGGTTGATAACACATTGAGCTATTGAAATTTGAAAAAGGAAAATTCGCTAACATAACGCATTTGCTGCGTCCAGTGAAAATTGAAATCGGTTGCAGAAAAGAACAAGCACTTGTGAAACCACGGGAAAAGTCTACGGCTGTATTAAGTATGGAACGGTTTCACTAAGTAAGGGCAATAACAAACAACCAGATGTGCTATTCAAATTGAATTAAGTCTTAAAAGCTCTCATATGGTCCTAATTGAATTTTTCATACAAAAACTTGCTAAAAAATTCATCGAAATGACACAATCTGATCAGATAACGGTAAAATGAAATGAGACTAAAAAAAAGGGAAGTCACTAACTGAGCTTAAAACGCGTGTTATAGGAGCCCCTCATTAGACCAACACTGCTTCCGTTACCGCTCGGCCATTCTCGACATGACAGATGTATCTACTAACAGGTATATACTCTAGTATATAACTTTTCTAACGTCTTCATTATTTACACCATACAATTTTTGTTTAAAATTGATTTTTTACTCATATTTTAACAGAGTGAAGGAAAAGGACGGCTAAGACACAGATATAGGGGCTTGTGAGGCATTTAGAGCCGTATTTTTAACTCACAAAGCTCTAATACGTACTAATGTACGACTATCAGAATTATCAATTTTGACGTTTTAACTTTTTTTTAATCAGAGGCTCGTAGACATCTGAAAGCAAATCTAAAATTTTCTCGGAAAACCTTATCCGATTTACCTAGCTAACGAACTTATTCAAGCCAGTTACAAAAGGAAGGCAGCTACCAAATTTGATCAAAATCGGCCCATTATTTTTTGTGTTAGAGTTATCATTGTGATACATATATACATACGTATATATATATATATATATATATATATATATATATATATATATATATATATATATATATATATATATATATATATATATATATATATATATATATATGCATAAAACAGTTCTTATATTTTGATAAGCATAAATGTATGTTACATTTCACACAAATTACACGACTCTGGCTTTTACAACCGGGATTTTTACACCTGCACTATTAGCCGACTGCATTTCCCTAACATCCTTCTTCCATAAGTTCTACATTATTTTCCACCTCTTGTATATGCTCTTCTAGATCCATTTCGATATTTTCCAAATTTTCATCCCCACTCTCGCCCCCTGACTGCTCCCTCAGCCATTTTGGTCATGATCATCGTTACTAAAATTTTAAATGTCTGAGAGGCCGGATACGATGAGTTCTAATAATTCTGCATGTGTAAGTGGCCTTTTCCTATCGTATTTGGCAGCCTAAACTAATATTTACTAAAAATTACCCAACAAAAACTAAAAAGTGAGGTCAGATTTACCATAGTCAACAGTTCATATAAATCACAATATATTCAATTAAATACACGAATGTTTGGGCACCTTTATATGAAAAATTATGGCCACACAGCACAAATTACTTATGGCATTCGCAAATAGAACGTCTTAGACTTTATAATTTGTATATATTGTGCAAAAAATAGTCACTAATTCAGCAAAATACGAGCAGCAAAAAACTTGATCTGTGCCTTTGACGTACACACAGTGTTCTGCAATGCTCTAATATGGTTCAAGTTAACAAGATAACTCATAGATGGCACCACTTTTAAAAAACTTGACCTAAAGGGATCTACTAACAAATAGAAAACTATTAAATGGATAGACCATTGCAGATATCAGGCTAAAAAAATTATAATTTTCATGTATGTAATTGAATACGCCATGACCAAAAGGGTTAAGAAAACGTGTTTATGGACACTCGCTATCGTAACACACTTGCTGTATCGGAACGTATCACTGTCGCTGTTTGTTTAATTCAGTAACAGGTTTCCGCACTTTCAACTGTTGAACTAAAATGCTAACACTGTGAATAATATTAGAAGTGTAATAAATCCAATCAATTAGTTAAACCAATTTTTCACGTTAGCTTTATTTAAGATGTAAATAAGATGCTACATTAACATAGTTTGTATTGTCAAGGCTAATTAGTTTACAATTAAAATTTATTACAATAATGTTTCACAGGAAACATTTATTTGCTTAAAAATAAATACTTTATGTTTTTATTTTATTTCAACAACACACCACGAGGGCTTACAGCCTAAATACTATCATATCGTCGGTGTCGACAAGAAGGAAATAGGCAACTTGTTAATTCTGGACTTGAAGGTTTGGAGGTTCGGAGGAGAAGGAAAAACATGTTCCGGCAAGGAATTCCACATTTTGGAATTCCTCGGTACAAAAGAGCGGGCCTAACAAGATGTTCTATGTCTGGTAACCTGGGCAGTAAAAGGGTGCATTCGCTATGTTCCCCTGGTAGATCTGTTGGGGGCAACAGGTGGAGGAACTATGGAAGAAAGCTCCTCTGAGCAGTGCCCGTGCAGATATCTATAAACGAGAGAGAGAGGTCACCAACGGCATGTTGGTGGCCAAGGGACGGCAGCATTTGGGTGGGGTAGGGTCACCGATGAGACGTATAGCTCTCTCCTGAATGGGGTCCAGGATAGAGATTGCAGAAGTGGCAGTAGCACCCCAGATGTGGGAGCAGTATTCGAGGTTTGGCCTTATTTGTGAAGTATATAAGGTATGGAGATTACCTGGTGAAACGTATTTGCATCCATGACAACAGAAATGCTCCAGTTGGTGTCCAGGTACAGCGTTTTGATGATAGGCCATAGGCTGGAGCTTTATTAAGCAGCGCTGTGTGCCAGACCTGGTCGACTGCTTTGGATATGTCTAGAGCGACAATCTGGGATTCACCGTGTAGTTCCATAGACTTGTTCCAACAATGGTTGACAAAGGAAAGGTGGTCGGCAGTTGACCTGTGCTAACGGAATCCATACTGCCTGTCATGGATTAGACTGCGTTTTTCAAGAAATTTTAGTAATTCGATGTTTATGTACTTTTCCATCACTTTAGAGACGACTGAAAGGAGAGAAATAGGCCTGTAGTTGCTAGAAAGCGTTTTGGATCCTTGCTTGGGGACGGAGTGTACTCGAGTAGTTTTCCAGTTACTAGGTAATATGCCTCTATTGTAAGATGTGTGAAACAGACGAGTCAGGACAGGAGCAAGTTCTGGTGCGCATTTTTTGAGAAAAATTGCTGTGATCTCGTCAAGGCCAGAGGCTTTCCTGGTATTAAGAGAAGAGAGCATCTTTAGTACTTTTTTAGTTTTGAAAATGATATCCGTCATTTTATGCGCAACATTGGGGACTGTTGGTGGTTGAACATTTGGAGGTGGGTTGAGAGTAGAATTGCCGGTGAACAACGAGGCAAAAAGTTCAACCTTGCCCAGGGCGGTAGAAACAATTTCATCCCCTGAAACAAGAAGTGGGAACGTGCTCTTACAGAAATTATTCCCAATAGATTTAGCAAGAGTCCAGATGGGTTTGCTGCCGTTTTGTTTTATTGAGGTAAAGAGTTGGAGTTAGTAATGAACCAAAGCAGTCCTAAGGTAACAGTGAAGGAACTAAATTAGCTCATGAAGAACAATTTTGAAAGAAAACCGACGACTAGTGAAGATTGTTACCTCTCATAAGCACTGATAAATACACTTCGAAAACCCCAATCACCACAACACATATTTTTAAAGACCTGACGATCGTTTCACTAACAAAGTTAGCGTCATCAGATGATGAAAAATTATAACTACTTGCTGCTAAACATCATCTTATATACTGAGTCTAAGGTGAAGAACGATACCGAGAGGGAGACTAAATCGGAGGCAAATTTTCTCTGTAATAAATTTTAATTGCCGGAGAGGTTTTTGAACTTCCTTTATAACATTATCTGACAAGTTTAGAAATCTGTATCAAAGACAGAGCGCAAACAGGGGACTACAAACCAGCTCGGTCTAAGAAAAACGTTTGTTTCTTTTATTGCCTTTTTTCTCTTCCTCAGGGCTCCTCCGCGTCTTTGCCGCCCCGATAGCACCGCAGCCTTTAGATTATTGTGCATGATCTTTGTCTTTTCTACTCCACTCACTCCAAAATTACTGTGCCTTAAACTAGTCTGCACAGCAATTGGTAGTGTGAAGTTTTATATTGCTCTGTCTCCGGTCTAGGCTGACCGTAGATCAGTTGTCTTTTGCGGTTCAGAGCTTTACACTCGCACAAGATGTGCTGGGCTGATTTCTCCCCCTCGCCACAGAGTCTGCATGCCAGGTCCCCCTCAAACCGCCCCATTTTGCGCAGATGTTTCTTGACGGTCATGTGTCCCGTCAAGAATCCTGTTATGTTTCTGAGCTGTCCTCCAGAGCTCTCTTTGAACTGGATTCCTCATGTACTGACTTCCCATGTCTGAGCCCTGGACAGTCTGCCCAGTACACCTTGTGTTCGTTTCTGACCCAGGACTTAATGGCTTCCCTGGCAGTGCTCTTTGTCACGCCCAGAACCGGTTTTGGTCCCATAAATGGTTCTGCTGACCCTCTTTTCGCGAGACTGTCAGCTTTTTCATTGCCTTTGACGCCCGAGTGACCTGGCACCCAGATGACAGATGAGGGTGACCTCGTTCTGCCCAGCCAGGTCGCTCTATCTCTCTCTCTCTCTCTCTCTCTCTCTCTCGCCATTCACTTACCAGCCTGGAATTTACCCGTGGGCTACTTAGGGCCTTAAGGGCTGCCTGGCTGTCTGCGGCTATGAGCATCCGCTTGTGGTGTAGCCCCTCCTCTTGTTCTCTCGCGCGCAGTGCAAGATGACGTACATTTCGGCCTGAAAGACCGTTGCATGATCTCCGAGGGAAATACTGTGACTTATCCTCCGCCCTTCCGAATAAACACCTGCCCCCGTCCCACGCTCCCCGCCGGCTCCATCCGTGGACCAGACGAGCGCGACCCGTGATAGGCCCGGCGTCTCCTCCTGCTATGCCTCGCGGTCGGGGATTTCCACTGTATAATTGTTTTCCCTGTAGATTCGCGGGCTCGCGAAGTCTGACCTCATTTCAAGCAGATCACGATCTCCCGAATTTTGTAGTGGCCCCTGAAGCCTGGGTTGATCTTCAGTCTACCATTGTCTTAGAAATATAAATATTTTCGTACGCATCTAGCTTCGCCGGTTGTCTAACTTTTTTGATAGGTTTCAGATTTTATTTATCTATGTGGTGGTTATTATCCCAAATATGTTGTTACCGTATCTCAGCTGTGTCAGATGTTCCCTGAATCTGGCCCCAATGGTTCTTTTAGTCTGCCTAACGTATTTAACATTACAATCTTTACAACGTATCCCATAGCTACCCGACATTTCAGTGGCTTATTTGAATCTTTCGTATTACCTAACAAATTTTTTTAATGATTTTTTGTCAAAAACGTTAGCCGCAAATCGGCTTTCTTAAAGATTCTCTCAAGACCCCTTGTAATACACGGTTTAAAAGGTAGGCAAACATTTTTTCTATTTAATCTTTCCCGTATGTCGTGGATACCCCTAACATTTTCTTTGTTCTGTGTCTCTTAATTCAGGAAAGATAAAATAGAGAAAAAATTCAAGTCTTTAAAAAGATTTCTTGTGGTGATTTATGTTTCTCCAAGTGTACTTCTCAGTGCTCATCACAGTTTCTGTGTCTATTAATCCACGACATCCGGGAACGATAGAATAAAGAAAAAATTCAAGTCTTTCAAGATATTTATTGTGGTGTTTTGGGTTTCTCCAAGTGTACTTATAAGTGCTCATCACAAGTTCCAATCTTCACTTAGTACTGTATACCTACATTTAAAATAACATTTCTTATTCATTATTTATTGATCGTGACCTTCATAGCTGCTGTTTTGTTTTATATTCCTACTTTATGTCTTTAACAACAGTTGCACAATGAAATATGCCAGGTCTTGCCGCTTTTATTGCTGTTCCTCATACACAATTTTATACCGTTGTTAATATTCAGAGTGCGTGTAGATCTTTATGCTAACGTTGCATAAGGGTCCCGTCCATTCATTCTAATTTCTTTTGGGTAAATACATTTCGTCACTTGCCACTTGCCCTAGGGCCTCTTGTTTGTGGGTACATTATGTTTGTTACGCGAGCATGACAGTTGGCGACCGCAAAGATACACATGTGACCTGTTTTGACATTATTACCAATATGTTTGTTCATTTGTTTCTTTACATTTTCGTTAGAGTAATTTATTTAATCAAATGAGGGCTGGCATTCTCTTGTGTTTAAATTTTTATTTCGACCTATGTTTTTTTTTACACAATTTAGGTTTTAATAAAAGGCATATTTAAGGCTAGATGCATTCTCACCACAATTAGAACCGCAGACCGGTTTCGCTGTAGAGCTCGTCAGTACGGCATACTAATTGCTGCGAAAATACACCTATAAAATAATACGGCTATAGTAACCAGCCCTTCAACACTAAGTCAGTGGTGAGCGTGTCGCCACCTAGTTGCAGAACCAAGTAGTATGTTGTCACGCCAGCTCCAAATAACACAAAATGTTAAAAAATAGATACTGTATACAACCAACTAACAATTTAATAAATTGTTAGCCCTGGCCCATTTCTACCCTAATATAGGGGAAAAGTATGTAGGGATAGATGCATTCTCACCACGGCTACTATAGCCGTATTACTTTATAGGTGTATTTTCGCAGCAATTAGTATGCCGTACTGACGAGCTCTATATATATATATATATATATATATATATATATATATATATATATATATATATATATATATATATATATATATATATATATATATATATATAGATATATATAAATTGAAACTGACCCCGAATATGGGTTCTAGGAGTCCCAGTTCGTGCTGATTTGAGGAAATTTTTCCACAATTCAAAAGTCGGGATCTCCCCACTAGTGGATTTTTTCTACGAAAATCTTAAACATCTACCGACATGTGGGGTATCACATACCCCACAATTTTTTTTTTAATTTCTTTTAACTGAAATTTTGATATATATTTTTTATGACACTAAAGACTAATATCACATTTCTTCATTAGCAACATATAAACTTCTTTAGAAGAAGAAAATTAAAAAAGAAAAGCTCACATCATCCTATTTTAGGCAGTAAAAAAACGTTTATAAAAATTTTTTATTTACAATGGTTCTATACCATCAAATAAACAGAAACAGGATATAAGTAAATAATACATTGCAGTGTACTATATAAAAAAAATTATATCAAAATATGTAAAACCAAAAAAGTTATGCATTTGCAAAGTGACTACAATTTTCGCAGCACATAAGCGCGTGTTCTAAACATAACATTTTTTCGCAAGCCTTACATACATATTTAGTTTTGCGATCACGATTACGAGGACAAAAATCACATCTGCGCGGTTTGTTAGGTCTTTGTTTCTTTGTAGGATGTTCTTCGGGTTCTCCTCTGATTTTGAGCAAAGCCGTCCTTATTTCGCGAGGTTTTCTAAAGTTGGTCATCCTTGCTTTTTGATAATCATTTATCAATTTAAACCCCAACATTGTGAGAAAATCTTCTCTTTTCAGAATTAATCCATTATTATTTTCACGATGAATTATCTGGGAATTGATACCGGCAGTGTTCATTATAGAAAAAAATAGTGTTACAGGCCATCGTCGGCTATTGCGAGATACATTATAGTTTGCAGACAATTCATCTACTGTATCTACCCCTACTTTCGTTAGATTGTAGAATGAAATTATTTCAGGTAGCTTATCTTCGGATTCATCTACGGAATCGTCATGATGAAGGGTTGACATCAGCAGAACCACCTTGCCCTTTCTTGTAACGTACGATACTATTGTAAAATTTTCTTGAAAACCAAAAACACTTGACTTTATTGGTCAATTTCGAACATTCAAAAATGTCGGAGTGAATTCCCTTTTATTTTTTCGAATTGTACCGACTCCAGTCAGATGATGATTTGTACGGAGCTTTTCAAATAAATCGTAACTTGTGTACCAATTGTCACACGTAATATTTCTGTGACTACCATCATATGGACTGACGAGCCGTTCCACTATTGCAGTTGAAGTATTACTAAGAGCAAAGGGCCCATAAGGTTGCTTACCCACATAGACCTCCATGTTTACTAAATAATGTGTTCGGACATCTACCAAAGCTTGAACCTTAATGCCGTACTTAGCCGGTTTATTTGGTATGTACTGGCGAAATGGACATCTGCCTCTAAAAGCTTCCAATTTCTCATCAATGGTTACATATCTACCAGGCGAATAGGTATTTTTGCAATTATCAGTAAATTTTTCTGTTGTGGCTCTAATAGGTGCCAGCTTATCTATTTCGCGTCTTTGCGAGCGATTTTCTTTATTATCAAATCGCAAACATGTAAGCAAAAATTCAAACCGTCTTTGGGTCATAGTTGCTCGAAATATTTCAAAACCGGTTCCGTCAGTTTTCCATAAATCCTTCAGTAAACGGTGGTTGTTTCGAAAAACTCCTGCTAAATATAGCAGTCTGAATAAAGCTTTTAGTTCTATATTATTTGTAGGTTGATAATAAGAAGATTTCTCCCATTCACGTGTTTTTTCCTAAATTCATTGATTTGTCCACCGCGTAATATCGTCTATCATTTCTTCATCGATGAAAATAAGAAAACATTCAAGAGGACTTTTTTTATCTCTAGCGGATCTTTTGACACCAGGCAATTTAGTTATCAGGTTCTCGCCTCGGGTTCTCACATTCCTGTTATAATATGTTTTTCTCCATTTAGTTCCATTTTTCCCTAA
Source organism: Tillus elongatus (assembly GCA_964006375.1). Taxonomy (NCBI): domain Eukaryota; kingdom Metazoa; phylum Arthropoda; class Insecta; order Coleoptera; family Cleridae; genus Tillus; species Tillus elongatus. The sequence goes on along the minus strand of OZ023268.1, from coordinate 139,847,174 downwards.
ATAGTATTTTTCCCGATCTTGCACTATTTCAGGTTCATTTTCGGTTACATCATTTTCGTGTGCGTTAGTGGTAGCTTCCATAAGGTTACCTTGTCCATCTTCATTATTTGCTTCCTGCTCAACATCTGGATAGTCACTGTTTATGCTTACATTGTCTATCTCACTCTCATCGTCTGATTCAATTACTTCTTCATCTTCGCTTTGCACCTCCTTCCACAGATCCTTGAGGCGACGCATTTCCTTTTCGTAGTCTCCCATAGTTAACCTAATGATTTCAAGGGCTGTTGAATAATATCGAAATTCAATAAGGAAACATACGTCAAAATTTGAAGCAAAGGCGCGTAAACTGCGATAGAAATTTATTTGAGAAATGTTCGAATTTTGTAACACAATCCGACACGTGGGGTTTGACAAACCCTAGGTAAACTAAACCGTTCATTAACACAAGCTCTAGCAAACTGTTGTCAAAATGGCTCCGCACGCTAAGAGACTCGACAATTTCCGAAAGCTAACGAGAGGGATATGCATGGGAGCGCGGTATTTTTGAAATCGTCGGACATTTTAGTTCTCTCTGGGTTTGTCACACCCCACATGTCGGACGCCGGGTTAAATAAATTAAAATTACCCGCAATTCTGACCAATTGTGGCAATTTGTATGCAGTATTTTATGACCACTCGTTGTTTTCTCACCTAGTGTGTTAGCCATTTAATTATAGAGTAGACACTTTTACCAATCGTTACCGCTGAAACCTTGAAACTCAATAAACTTATTTCTAAGATTATATTATAGCTACTTCCAGAAGTTATTGACTTGCACGACTTTTTTTAATATCATGTCAAGGTACTTTGATTGCTAGTTATACTTTGCAACATTATTGTTTTTAGGTGCCACACAAAGAATTACATTTTAAATAAACGAAACTAAACCGGTAAATGAGATTTTACGTCATAGAGTAATCGAAATTATATCACCACATCTGGTAAAATAACTCAAACATAAAATCCATATAATTATTTGTGACTTGCTTTTGCAAATCCAGACTATTCAATATACAAAAACGTAAAAATAGAATGTATAAGTTGTTAACTTTCTATTTCTAAGCACGAGTAAAAAGTATGTTATACATTTTACAATAAATAAGATCGATGGAATAGCCAATCTATTGATATATAATGGAGAAAACCAACACCGAGAGTTTAACAGCGTTATCTATTGCCCACCTTTTGATTCACTAAAAAATAATAAAGTGACTAGACATATTGCGAAATACAGCTTATGATGCCCAAAAATGAAATATACTAATGACACAGCATAGATATACACACCAGGGTCACTCGTTTTTTGGCACTTTGATGTTACTTCAGACACTTTTCTTATCTGTAAAATGATTTTGCCACTTGTCGATTTTATTACCCTATTGTAAATACCACATCGGTTACAAATTTAAACCCCCGCTGTGTTCGTTTTTCACAGAATCGTATTTATAATTTCGATAGGCTTTAGTCGGATCTTAAATCCATTACAATTAGGGTTGCCATACGTCCTAGTTTTTCCGGACATGTCCTCTTTTTTAAGCTTGCGGGAAATGTCCGGGCTAGTTTTTTCGATTGTCCGGGATTGCGGCAATGCCTGGGTTAGTTTTATTCGTTGGGTCACGTTTTTATATTTTGTTAGTTTGGTACTCCCCTGCTTGTTGTTTATGCGATTCCTGCGAGCATACAAACGCCAGACAGTCCAGACATAGCGGCCATAAGAATACATATAAAATTATGTAGGTATAATGATTATTGTCACGCGACTTAACTTTACGGTTAAGACGTTTGAATTTTTAAAACAATTTATTTGATACTTTAAACAATTAAAACTTAATTACTTAGTTACAAAAAAAAATGAATAATATAATATACTAAAAATAAGACGATCAACCTACATGGGATCTAATATCTATGCACTCGGTGTGCAGATGACTAACTCGGAACAAAAATGAACGGTTCTATTACCTCTGTGAGCAGCCTCTTTATAGTCTTCCCTCCAGGCGTTGCACTATTGTCTCTGGAGAAACAAGGAATCTGCTGATGTAGATTCTCACAGTGATATTCCGTTCTACTTGCACTTTAAACCTGCATAGTTGTTGGCTCCTTTAAGACGACGGCTGACTCAGCGGTTCTTACCGTTGGAAGGCGATATTGTAGCATAACGGGCCATTGTTTGGGCTCCATTTATCTCGCGTCAATGCTGTTTGCAACGCAGTATGTCATAGACAAATTTACTTTATCTATGCAGTGTGCTTGACCTGATTGTTCTATGAGTGTGCTCATGGCTGTTGTAGGTGTAGGCTGATCGCTGGTGTGGCTGTGGTTGTCGGAGGGTACATGCAGGGTGCACGCGTTCACATTCACTTGTAGATATAGAACACCCGACCTGATCTTGTTCTATATGTAGTACAGTTTAGTGACTAGTGTGAATGAGTCCTAGTCCTGAGATGAGTATGAGTCCTAGTTTTGTCCTCTTTTTTCTAAATGGAGATATCCTAGTTTTTAAATGTGCTTGTCCTAGCCTGAGATTTTTTGGTCTGGCAACCCTAATTACAATAACAGCTTTGAAATGTCAGTCTCAAACATGATATCTGTAACTGGCTGAGACCGGTAAAATATGATCACTTATTTACGTGTATTGTTGCAGTATGGGTAACCGAAACATTCACGATACTAATAATAAAATCTTTAAGTGAGTGGTGAACGTGTCGCCACCTAGTTGCGGAACCAAGTAGTATGTTTTCACGCCAGCTCCAAATAACACAAAATGTTAAAAAAATGATACTGTATACAACCAACTAACAATTTACTAAAATTGTTAGTTGGTTGTCGATTCTAGGACCTTTCTCTATCAAGGTTGCCCCCAACGCCAGGCTAATACGCAGCAGGGCGTGACGTCACTAAAACAAAGACGATTGTAACTTGATCACGAGAGGATCTAACCTGAGATGACATAATCCAAGATGGCGAACCAAAAGATGGAGAGCAAAAGACTCATGAGGCAGTTACAGAACGTATGGGTAATCGATTCTAAGACCTTCCTCTATGAAGGTCGCCCCCACCGCCAGGCTAATACACAGCAGGGCGTGACGTCATTAAAACAAAGACGGTTGTAACTTGATCACGAGAGGATGTAATCTGAGATGACATAATCCAAGATGGCAAACCAAAAGATGGAGACCAAAAGACTCATGAGGCAGTAACAGAACGTATGGGTAATCGATTCTAAGACCTTCCTCTATGAAGGTCGCCCCCACCTCCAGGCTAATACGCAGCAGGGCGTGACGTCACTAAAACAAAGACGGTTGGAACTTGATCACAAGAGATTCTAACCTGACAAGACGTAATCCAAAATCGCGAATATGGACTTTAAAGTAAAAAGAACTCAGATTGTAAATAAGTATCTGACCTAACCTGTCGGTATAAGGTCAGACATTTCGATTTTGCATAAAATGACGTATGAAAATATGGCGGTTTGCGCAGGCGCAGCCCACATTTTTTGTGGGCGGTGTCATATGAAACTTACTTCTGATATGGGTTCTAGGGGGATTTGAACTCATTTAAAGAAAATGTTCCAGAACAATTCCGTCCGTGATTTCCGCAAAAGTAATTTTTTTCTATAAAAATAAACACTTAACAAGGTAGCAAATTTGTCAAAGGAATAGAAACAATAAAAAAATGTGTGAATGTGTCGAATAAAATTATCACTTACTTTTTGTCACCAAAAAATAGCAAAGTAAAATGCCACAATAAAAACGATGGGTGAATATTGGAACCTGTGATGAGCACTGACAAGTAAAATTTGGGGAACCCCGTTCATCACAATACAGTTTTTACACCTGACGATCTCTCTGGTGACGCTAACTTTGTTAGCGAAACGATCGTCAGGTCTGAAAACTGCATTGTAATGAATTGGCTTTTCCAAATGTACTTAACAATGAAGACGTTTAAAAATCTTTAAAATCAGTGAAGTAGTCAGTGAGAATGATTAGCTTACACAAGCTTTGATGTTAAAGGTTTAAGAAACTAATCTACGCCAAAATAATAATAATAATAATAATAAATTTCTGGACGCAGCAAGTGCGTTACAGTAGCGAATTTTCATAAGAATTGCACACTATTATTATACGACATTTTTAGTAAAGTTAATACTTTAAACTTTGACATTTGAAGAATTCTTTCGTAAGTGTTACCATCGATATCTCCCTATTATAAAAAAAAACGTGTGTTCTAACTCCTTTTGAGAAAAATGCCGAAAACTCAATTTTCTATGAAGCTAAAGAATTAAATTTTGCTATATCTGTAGATAGTGTAAGTCTCTTTAAAAGAAACTTGTATTAAAAATTTCATTAAAGTTATACAAAAAATTTCCAGAAGTAAACTTAATTCATGTTTATAAAAGAAAAGTATTTGCCAAATTATAAACGTAGCAGCTTTTTGCTTATTAATCGCCAGTATGATTTCGTTCTAGTCAACATAATCAAACCGGTTTTTTCAATATCAGCAATAACAAAATTATAATTTGAGACTCAAAGGTGACAAACTTATTCAGGCGTTTTAAAAAAATTAGATCTTGTTCAAAATGTATGAAATCTGTGCACTATTGTTTCTCCAAATGTGAATATAAAACATTAAAAAACGATACATGCATCCAGCTGGTTTCGATCTGCTTAGGGGCAAGCACGGTACCCCCTGCGCTATCTAGGCACACGTCAACAAAGGTTTTACTTGCGTGATACCTTAGATCGGCTTCATGCCCGGGATATTATATTCAAAGTATACGTAATTAATTCCAGAATTAGTAGAATTGCCATTGAAACACATCCCACGACTGTTTCGGTCTTATATGGCGTCTTGTGTTTAAGTTTAAAGATGAAAGAAACTATTTTAAAATCATTCAAACCTTCTACGACAGCATAAAGCATAATATATCTATTTTGCATTAAAACTGTATTTGACGCCACTCATAAAGCTACAAATATAGTGTCTTTTAATGATTGATTGAATCCCCAGTTAAATAACAGTTGCTTGGCAAATTTTTAATTTCATGTCGTCTGTCATTTTCCATAATTGCCACCGAGATTTCACGATTGTTGGTTCGGGTAGTATGCATTATGCCTGGTATATATTTAGTTTGGTTAGCGTTGAGGTATGGTTTATACCTGTTGTATGAATCAATCTACTCGTGGCAGTTAACTACTCTGTCTGTCAGGCATTGGACTTTAACCACTAAATCGTTTCAACGCATGTCTTTGGGATTTTATTTTTAATTTGGAAAAAACTCTAAATACTGTGTACCAAATTACTTAAAATTCACAACATAGGTTTATTTGTACTTTTTCTAGCCACATGTAAAGTCTCATTCCAGTCACTCTATTACTTACCAAAATCAAGCGTTTTCAAAAAGTTTTCCCCGATTTTTCACCGGAAAAACTTGAGTATAAAGGCTGATTAACGAACTGGAGCTCGGTTTTCGCCCAAACAAGATTTTTGCCAAGCTTTATTGAAATCAGTTTAGTATTTTTTGAGTTATTGCTCGGATATATATATATATATATATATATATATATATATATATATATATATATATATATATATATATATATATATATATATACAGGGTCGCTGATAAGTCTGGAAACGGTCGATTATCCGGGAAAATATACAAGGTGTCGAAAAAAGTTTTATATAAAAGTTTTTGGGTTCTTCAATGTCTACTAGGCGGTGATAATTTCATTTATACAGGGTTGGTCATACAGGCGTGGCACACCAATATTATTTTTTTTTTAATGGAACACCCTATATATTATTCGATATTTCAATCCTTCTCTTAATTTTGAGCAACATTTATCAGAAGCATGATGTACATAAACTCAATCGTTTCCGGGTAAAACAATAAATAAAAATAAACGCTATTGTTTTTAAAATCTATTGGATGAAGAACAAAAATAAATGAAAAGTAGAATATCTCTTGAAAACAATCTGTGAGTGTGAAAAGAACCGGTTGCGATGTTTTTAACATTGTTTGAAATCCTATTTTATAAGATGTTCAAAGTGTTCTCCATTGACCTCCTGACAATAATGAATTCGCTTAACAAAACATTGCACTGCATTTACAAGAGCGTTTTGAGGAATGTTATTAATTTCATGCACAATCCTTGCTTGCAACTCTTCAATATTCTGCGGTCTATTTTGGTAAATTAAATTTTTTACATGACCCCACAAAAAAAAGTCAAGCGGCGTCATGTCGGGAGACCTAGCTGGCCATTCAATAGTTCCCCTGCGCCCTATCCATCTGCCAGGAAAGGTTTAATTCAGATATTCCCGTACCTCAATTCCAAAATGAGGGGGTGCCCCATCCTGCTGAAACCATATTTCTTCCGCTGGTAGATTTGGGTCGTTATTGTTCGGAAATAATCGACTAACGTCTGGAACAATTGATTCTTGCAAAAGTGTCAAATATCGAGCAGAGTTCAAATTACCGTGTATAAAATAAGGTCCTATGATATGTCCACCAATAATAGCACACCAAACATTTACTTTTTGCGGTCTTTGGGTGTGAATTTGTTCCATCCAATGTGGGTTTTCGTCTGACCAGTACCTGCAGTTGTGTCGGTTGACTTGTCCATTCAAACAAAATGTAGATTCGTCGGAAAACAAAATGTGGTTGGCAAAGTTAAAATTTTGGCGTAACTTCTCCATAATAAGTTCACAGAACTCGATTCTGCGATCAAAATCGTCTTTACTCACTTCTTGCAATAAATGAATTTTATATGGACGGAACTTTTCCCGCTTCGTAATCTTTTGAATTGAATATCGACTCATATTGTGATTTAAAGCCAATTGCTGTGCCGAAGTTTTCGGATTTTCCACCACATCCAATATTACATTCAAAGAATTTTCTTCATTTGTAACGGTTACTGGCCTTTCAGTTCTAGGTTTATCCTTGATACCGCCAGTTTCGTGAAAACGATGCAAAGTTTTCGAAACTGTGGATTTGGAGATCGATTCCCGCTCAGGATGCAACTCATTGAACATAATCACCACTTGAGCAAAACTTCGTGTTCTATCACCGTACCCTATCATCATTAAAATTTCGATACGTTCGGTTTCACTTAAACTTGCCATTTTGCACAAAAACTGTTGACACTAAATTACTAATGTTTCAAAACTGTTGACACTGAATGAATGTTTGACATTCGTTGTCCTGGAAACATTTTAAAACAAAAGAATAATACTGCGTTTCTTATGGGCATCTTATCTTATCTTGGGATTCCAAACAATGTTAAAAACATCGCAACCGGTTCTTTTCACACTCACAGATTGTTTTCAAGAGATATTCTACTTTTCATTTATTTTTGTTCTTCATCCAATAGATTTTAAAAACAGTAGCGTTTATTTTTATTTATTTTTTTACCCGGAAACGATTGAGTTTAGGTACATTATGCTTCTCATAAATGTTGCTCAAAATTAAGAGAAGGATTGAAATATCGAATAATATATAGGGTGTTCCATTAAAAAAAATTAATATTGGTGTGCCACGCCTGTATGACCAACCCTGTATAAATAAAATTATCACCGCCTAGTAGACATTGAAGAACCCAAAAACTTTTGTATAAAACTTTTTTCGACACCTTGTATATTTTCCCGGATAATCGACCGTTTCCAGACTTATCAGCGAACCTGTATATATATATATATATATATATATATATATATATATATATATATATATATATATATATATATATATATATATATATATATATATATATATATATATATATATACATTTTAACGGACCTTGGCTTTGGGTTCTGGGGACGCACATTCGCGCTCATCTGAATAAATTTTTCCGAAAGCTTTTCATCGTGACCTCTCTATTAGTGAATTTGCTAATAATGGTTTAAGTATGGAGATCAGTTCGGATTTAGTAAATGATAGAAACAGAGAACAGCAAGTTACGGTTGCTACAAGGCAGAATGGCCTTTAAAACTGCAATGATAAGTTCTAAATGATAGAAGTATGAATATTTTCGATACAGGCAAGCGTGTTTTCTTGTATAATAATTTATTTTCTACCGCTTAGAACGGTAGCAACTCTGAGTACCTAATCTAAAAGCTACTTTGCAGCAGCAAACAGTGAATTATTAACTGTTGTTTTGTTGTTTAGACTTTGTTACAATTAGATTTATGGTACCTGAACACTTAGTTACTGGGCGGGTAAGTGAATGTAAACTGCTTTAGGACATATTTCGCAACATGTGCTTGTTAATAGAACGGACAGAGCTTATAATCTTAGCTACAGCAATATCTAGATTACATGCATGTCCAATCGGAGAAAAAATCTCTATAATATATTAATAATATATTCACTAAATTTTAATGTCGCTTTAATTTTTATTTATTGGCGGTTTGAAATTTTTATTTGTAAATTATAAATTTAACCAAGGCGTTACACAATTACTCAAATTGATTTCCGTTAAACTCAAACCTACCTAATTAATTGAGGTTCCGTGCAGAAACGAATAAATATACTTTCAACAGATTTGTAGAAAACGGTATTTTATTTCATCCAGTAAACGACCACAGTTATACAGAAAATGTTTTCCTAAAATTGTTTGCTTTTTGATGATTACAGAACGTAGCATGACTTTTTGAAATATATGAAGTATCTTAGAAAATATTGGTAAAATATTTTTTTATTTCAACAACACACCACGAGGGCTTACAACCTAAATACTATCGTAACGTGGGTGTCGGCAAGGGGGAAAGGGGCAACTTGTTAATTCTGGACTTGAAGCTTTGGAGGTTCGGAGGAGAAGGAAAAACATGTGCCGGCAAGGAATTCCATAACTTGGAAGTCCTCGAGACAAAAGAGCGGGCATAACAAGATGTTCTATGTCTGGTGACCTGGACAGTAAAAGGGTGTTCTGTTCCTCTGGTAGAGCTGATGGGGGCAGCAGGTGGAGGAACTATGGAAGAAAGTTCCCCTGAGCAGTGATCGTGCAGATATCTATAAAAGAGAGAGAGAGAGAGAGAGGTCACCAACGGCACGTCGGTGGGCAAGAGATGGCAGCCTTTGGGTGAGGGTAGGGTCACCGGTCTTCTGAATAAAGTCCACGATAGCGAGTGTAGAAGCGGCAGCGGCACCCCAGATGTGGGAGCAGTATTCGAGGTTTGGCCTTATTTGTGAAGTATATAAGGTATAGAGATTAGCTGGTGAAAAGTATTTGCGAGCCCGGAAGAGGAAACTTAATTTATTAGCAGTCGCTTCTGCAATTGATGTGACATGTTGATGCCAATTGAGATTTCGATCCACAGAAATACCAACAAGTGAAAAGGACTCATTACTTTGAATAACTTGGTTGTTCATTGTGATGGGTCTACGGCTGGTGTATCTCTTATGAGAAAAAAAGCAAGATTGAGATTTGGTGGACTTGAATTGTACAAGATTTCTACTTCCCCAGTCTAGTATTTTTTTGAGATCCACAGAGACAGAACCCTCCATGAGTCTGTGATCCTCATCTAATTGGGCTAAAGAGACAGGCTTAGAACATTGTATATTTGAGTGGAGGGTGCTGTCATCCGCGTGACTGTGAACTGGATGTATTAGAGAGGAGGTCTTTGATGTGGAGAAGAAACAAAGTAGGGGCTAAAGCTGAACCTTGAGGGACTCCTGCATTAATTGGATACAGTTTAGAGGAATTGCCATCCAGAACAACAGAAATGCTCCGGTTGGAGAGGAAATTTGCTTTCCAGGTACAGAGTTTTGGTGGTAGGCTATAGGCCCGAAGTTTATTAAGCAGCGCTGCGTGTCAGACCTGGTCGAATGCTTTGGATATGTCTAAAGCGACAATCTGGGATTCATCGTGTAGTTCAATAGACTTGCTCCAAGAATGGGTGACAAAGGAAAGGAGGTCGGCAGTTGATCTGCGCTGACGGAATCCATACTGTCTGTCGTGGATTAGACTGTGTTTTTCAAGAAATCTTAGTCATTCGGTGTTTATAAACTTTTCCGTCACTGTAGAGACAACTGAAATGAGAGAAATAGGCCTGTAGTTGCTAGGAAGTTCTTTGGATCCTTTCTTGGGTAGGGGTTGTACTCGAGCAGTTTTCCAGTTACTAGGGAATATGCCTTTATTGTAAGATGTCTGAAACAGACGAGTCAGGACATGAGCAAGTTCGGGTGCGCATGTTTTGAGAACAATTGCTGGTATCTCGTCAAGGCCGGAGGCTTTCCTGATATTAAGAGAAGAGAGCATCTTGCGTACCTTTTCAGTTTTGAAAATGATATCCATCATTTTATGCGCGACATTGGGGACTGTTGGTGGTTGAACATTTGGAGGTGGATTGAGAGTAGATTTCCCGGCGAGCAACGAGACAAAAAGCCTTGCCCAGGGCGGTAGAAACAATTTCATCTCCTGAGACAAGAGGTGGGAGTGTGCTCTTGCAGAAATTATTCCCAATAGATTCAACAAGAGTGCAGAAGGGTTTGCCGCCGTTGGAGCTTAAGACGACTTTGTTTTTGATGTGGTTATTAAACGAGTTTTTTGCCACAGAAAGAATTCGGACATAGCGGTTTCTTGCGTCGTGAAATGCTTGACGGTTTTTTGACTGGGATTGTGTAGAAGCGTTTTGCGAGCTTTGACCATTTCAAGTCTGGCCTTGTCACATGATTTTGAGAACCAAGGCTTTTGAGTGGCTGAAGAGGTTTTCTGTGTACGTGGAATAAATAATTCCGTGCCAGCTTGGATAATTTCGGTGGCGTTTTGTGAGATATCAGAGGGGTCAGGATTAGAGAAGCAGACAGACGCCCATGAAAATGAGGAAAAGTAATCCCGCATTTCGTCCCAGTTTGCGGAGTTGTAGTACCAAACGATACGTGGGTGTGATGACTGTGTGACCTCGGGTTGCATTGCGCAGGAAGCAGTGACTATGCCGTGGTCTGAGCGACCAAGGGGAGTGGTGACTGATATCTTATAGCATTCAGGTTTTGTAGTAAAAAAGAAATCCAAGGGACTTGAGCTGTGTGTTGGGATGCGAGGAAAGTAAGTAGGTTGCTGAACCATATTGGCTAAATAATTGCTGATTGCAAAGGCCTCCGCTGCTCTCCCTTGTGGATCGGTTTTTGAAGATCCTAGCCATTCCTTATTATGGACATTTAAGTAACCAAGAATAGTGACCTCGGAGGAAGGATATTCAGAAATCAGATGGTCGTTTTTTTCAGAAAGGTAGTCAAAGAGCTGGACAATATTGTTGTCAGAAAGTGACCGGTAAATGCAACACATGACTTTAGTTGCAGCCCTGAGAGAAAGTTTTATCCATAGTATGTCTTTTCTTCCACCTTTTAAATTGGGAAGTCTGGTGCAGGGTAGATTGCTACGGACGTATGCGCGCACGCCTCCATGCAATTTAAAGGAAGTAAGGAGCTCATACCCCGCGAAATTAAGGTGATTAGTGGCTGTTTTGGCACTGATTTGGTTTTCGGTGAGGAAGAGGAGTTGGGGACTATTAGTCTGGAGGAAATAGTAGACGGAGTTCAGGTTAGAATTTAGGCTACATATATTCGAGAAGGATATGTTAAATCTTGACGCTGGCGTCCCCTGTACCCCCCTCTCCCGGAGATCCGAATGCAGGTATATTGAAGGATATTCGGACACTCCACAAAGTTGTAATGCACGGCTATCGTGAAAAGCCCTGTATTTCATGTGTGTGTGTGTTCAATTGCAAGGATGGCAACGGAATGATCCTCCACTAGCCACAGACTTTTATAAATTACACGATGTGAATTTTAAGTTTTATATATGATACGGTATAGGCAAGTGGCAAGTAGGAAATCGATTTGCTATGTTTAAACATATCACTTAGCTTCAGTGCTTACATTTTGTCTTATATAATTGTATAATTAGTTTAGGCTCTAAAAGGTAAAGGTAAGCTGCTGACTAGCAATTGGGCCATTGCTGACCCTTTTTGCTCATCTAAACTAACCTAACCTCCACCTTGAGCTCGATCTCAACGACGACAGTGATTTGAAAAATCATCCGCCGCCGGTGAGTCTCGAACCGTCGTCCCCCGGGTCAGTTTTGGAAAGTCTGAATCGACTTCCCCGCACGGCCACGGAGGCGCTAGTTTATGCTATAAGTACCTACTTATTAAGATAAATATAGAAACACAAATATGTACACATATGCAACTTTTTTTATTATTAGTTTATTTATTTTTGTTATTATATATATATATATATATATATATATATATATATATATATATATATATATATATATATATATATATATATACATGATCTAAATAAAGATTAACATTCAGATCTTCTTTTGTATTTCATGTAAAAATTATCATATAAAATCTACCGAACCACATAGAATTGGAGAAATTATCTATCAAATTAACTCCACTTAACCCTGTATTTCATGTAAATATTGTCATATAAGATCTACGAATTGAAACCACCTAGAACTGAAGAAATTATCTATCAAATTAACTCATCATCCACTTAACTTTCAGTGACAGACATCCGTGACGAATCTCCTGTTAATCGTGACTCACCGTTGCAAGTAATTGTTAGCATGAACTTTGCAGAAGAATAAGACTTGCGACCTTGAACTTAAAATCTAGTGTCCCGAATTAATAATGACTTTATACTGTACCTGACACTTTCTAAAATGAAACTAATAACAATATTAGTTAGTGTATTTGCTCTGTCAGCAGCGATACGTGTCCCAACTTCATGGACGTCTCTAAATACAGAAGAATACACTAACAACAACAGGTATCTTGTGCATCCCGTGCGACAGAAAATCATTAGACTGCCCGGAAATACCATAAACAGATTTAGTTACCCACAGAAACAAAGGCCATATGTTTCGCAGCCACATGGTACCATTAACATAATTCCACCAGTGTTGACTCATCATAAATACAATCAATATAAAGACAAGTTGAAGCAACATGTGCCTCAAGCAACACAACAGTTTTCCAGACCGATTCTTCAAAATAATGAAGATCAGAATGATTGGATACCTATTGTTCATACACCAAAACAATACTACAAAATATCCGAAGATTATATTCCACCTGATCCAATAAATCGTCAGAGCAAAACTAATTTGCAACAAAATGACATATCTTATAAAAATCATGAAGCAAAAACACAAATAACGAATGATGAAGACTTGAATATTTCGACAGAAGATGGAGACGAAGTGAAGCAATCTAACAACTTCCTGGATACTTCTGATTCTAGGAGAGATAGCTCAAACCGGCGACCAACTTACGAGTTTGATGCTAATTTCAACTTGATAAATAATAATTTCAACCCCTTTGGGGGGCACTACGCTTTTCTTCCACAACCATCAGATCTAAAACCTAAAGATTCTGAAACTGTTTCTCCGCTCGAAAAAAATTATAGGGATGATAAGACTCACGAAGTTGAAGGAGTTCAAGAATATCGTGATTATGAAGAAATTCCAAAATTTGAAAGAGAAAAAGAAGAAGTTGCCCCAATAAGTGATCATGAGGTACCAGCTGAGATACCAACAAAGCCAATTTACCCAGGAGAAGGTAAATGGGCTCAAAAAGGGTTAAAGCACAGGCCATTTATTAGTCATCATAAATTCACAAAGTTGGAGGAAGATCAGCAGAAACCAGATGGTCATGAGATTTTTGAACACGCAGGAAGAATATTTGACAGACAGGGAAATAGATTTGGGAAGAATTTGGAAGAGTTTCCAGAGAAACATAAATTAGGTAGGTAACCCTTTAGCTAATTAATTTTTAATGCATATTTATATCAAAACTGTTTTCGTTACTTCTGAATTTGCCTTAACTCTTAATTCAAACATAATTGAACTGAAAGTCATTTTTAAGATAAAAATACTTAAAGCTTATCTGTATTCACCCAGTTTCCTTCAACACCGTTCTGCTCTCTGCGTATAGATGGAATCTACTTACAGGTTTTCTTTAAGACTTTTATTGATAATAGTATAAAAAAGCAAATTTATCTTTAGTGTTCCGCCGCGTAAAGAAACCAAACAAAATGACGATTAGCTGGATAAAAATGCTACAATAAATAACGCTTTCTGGTAAATTTTGTTGGATGGCAAGGTTTAAACAAATCGATGAAAAAGTGAAAAATATATATGATCTACTAAAATAGTTTTGGCTACAGTAATTAAATCCAATGTTACAAGAAATGGCTTGATGTAATGCCCTTCTACTTAAACGTGTAGATTACTTTACGGTAAATTGTGGGTGGGCCATAACGATCCCTCTACTGCGCCCTTAAGATCTATTGAGGCTAGCGCCTAATTGTCTTATATTTCGCCCAACAAATCCAGCCTCCTACAGAGGTCGACAATTTTTGTAGGCGAAAGTTGACCCAGATTTGGGAATATATACACCACTGGTTACCGTCCAGCTGGATGAACTATAGTTTCAAGCCAGACTGGCCCTATACAGCCTGATGAGGAATGGGAAGAGTGCCTCCACTCCATTTTGTAGCAGAAACGGAATCACCTCCCATCCTCCCCTAGTACCTTGAATGGCTGGAAATCCTTAACAGCACACTCCACCGCTGTAATTATTTTCCGAGCAACCCGCCAGTCTTCACTTTGAGGGCGTTTATATCGACCCCCAGCCGGCGGGATTTCTTCACTACTCAGGATCAGACAAACTAGGAAATGTGTATGTGCTAAGAGCTCTACCGTTTCTTTCCGTGATTCTGTAAAGGAACCATCTGGTCGTTTTATTGATCCTACTTTTTGGACACGGTCGCGCGAGAGAATCCTGTGGATCCTGGCGCTGCTGAGTAAATTGGCAAAACCCCCGCAGAACATTTTCCTGGATTCCCTCTTTGCGTTCCTTATCTCCTTTTTGCAATGTGTTAGAGCGGATTTATATTGTTCCCAGTTGCCTGTAGTTTTAGCACGATTGAAGAGACGTCGCACTTCTCTTCGAAGTTTTTCGAGGTTTTTGTTCCACCAAGTATGCTCTCGACTGTCTTTTTTTGTCTATAGCGGACAGTTTTTGTGATACGCTGAGATAACTGCATCCCTTAATTGTCCAGCTGCAATTTTTATCTTATCACGGTTCCTTACTGCGGGGATAGCGGACTCAAGTCGGGATATGAGGGATTGCTTGTAGCTTTCCCAATCCGTTCTGCTCGAGTCGCAATACTCCACCACATGTCTGGGGCCTTTTTCGATCTCAAACAGAATATGGGCATGGTCTAAACACCAGATTTCAGACGACATTCTCCATTTGACAATTTTGGTGCTCAATAGTCTTCAGCTGATCGTGAGATCTAAAACGTCTCTCTGATTAACCGTTAAAAAGGTGGGGTCTGAGCCTATGTTGTTAACGACCAGCTCTTTCCCTAATATATATTCAAACAGTGACTCACCTCGCCTGTTGGTGTCCGTGCTTCCCTAAACCAGATTATGTGAGTTCGCATCCCAATTACACACCCTATTACAAGGTAATTATTGTTCCTCTTGCAGTAGGTGATCAATTTCAGCACCTCTGCTAGAGGAGGTTGGTCCGCATCTCTGTATCCGGAGAGCAGGCTACTACGTCTAGCCTGGTCTCTCCGGATGTGATCATGAGATGGATAGCTGCCATGTCCTTCGTCTAGTATTATGAAAGTGCAAAATACTGTAAGTTAAGTGCTTCTAATCCAGATACAGACTCTGGGGTTGCTACCAGAGCCCACCTCTACTATCTCACCAGAAGTATTACCTAGCCCTTTGGTTCGGTCCGAACCGGGGGTCCAGGGCCCTTGGAGAAGAGCAATGTCTATCTGCTGCTCTTGTAATTTTATGCTTAGGAGATATTTTGCAGCCCTAGCATGATGCAGATTCGCTTGAATGCACCTAATTGTGATGGATATGGGGATAGGGGATAAAGTAGGAAATGTGTTCAGGTATAGGGAGAGGTAAGGTTAAGGATCTGGGTTATGGTGCTGGGCCATTCATTTTTCTTGGTGCCTTGACATATTTACTATTCTTCGGTATAACACTCCAAAGGTGTATGAACTTTTTTACCCCCTCAAAATGTTGGCTGTGATTCAATTTTAGGTTTTTTTTTCACTCAATCCTTACTTATACAATTTTGTCTTTTTTATACACCATCTCGCGCAGTACCTGTTTTCAACAAAGGTCACTAACCAATGGAATCCATAAAATTTGCTTATGAAACAAAACAGAAATTGGATCCATTAGTTACCCAAAAAGCGCATTATTATATTATGATTTTTTTATCGTTTTTGATTAAAAATAGGCTTTAGAAAAATTTAATTATCTAACTTTATTTTACTTTTAGGTCAATACATAAAACCAGAAAAAGAAGAACAAGAACGGGACAAAGAAGAACTAAACGAAGAAAGCGATGACGAAGAAAACGAAGAATTTGTACCAACTCAAATTTATAGCCAAGTTAGAAGAACAGAAGACGAAAAGCACTTACCACCAGTCTATGAAGGCCCCCAAAAACTTCGTGAAGTAATCAAGGATTCCAAAATTCAAACAGTCTACTCTGAAGAGGGATACGAAGACCTTGCTTACGATCATGCCGGCCATGAAAAAGAAGCGTCGGAGAACGAAGGATTTGCCGAACTCGAAGAAGAAATTAAAAAAGAAAAATACAAAAAACCGAAGTTGTTTTACCGAGTAGAACCCCCCGGTGATAGCGCTATCGAAGAAAGTAACTATGACAACAGTAAAGTTATTCAAAACAGTGTCGGCAACGCCATAGTAAGTGAATTGCCGCTAAAGCCTACAGTGCATCCAAATATACAAATGAAAACAAATAATTTTATAAAAACGCACGAATTAAAGACTACATCAGTGAAAGACAATCAAAACGGTGAAAGAGAAATGGAAATCTTAAGTGAGGTCAAAATTCTTATGACACCAAACAACGGTACTATGACTCATAAGTTTGTTAAAATATATCCTAAAACATACAAATATGAGAAGAAACCCATATCAGACGCAAACCAGGTATTAAACAATTTGCCAAACAAGATATTACAAACACATCCCAATAATATTTTACAGCCAAAAAACGGATTGAAAGAAGCATCAACAACGGCCCGACCACCGGCTTTGCCAGATTTAAACCCTAAGAATATTGTCTCTCTATCGACAACCACATCTCCACTACCAAATATACAGTCAAGTCAAGTGAAAGAGTTAAATAGTCAAGAAAGAAATAAGGATGAAATAATCTCAAACAAAAACGGAAACGTTGATGCTTCTCAACCCCAAAGATTTCAATTGCTTTTAAGGCGAAAACGTTATATTAACGATTTTCCGAAAATAGAAGTTGATGTGGACTTTATCGACAAAATTAAACATATATTGCCAAACGTAGAAGTAGATCTCACTCATGTAAAATATCCATACTATTTTATGAAGAATGTAGACAAAAATTCTGCACTAAAATATGCGGAAAATTTAAAGAATGCACCAGAGAAAAAAGAAGGAGAATTGTCTTTCTATGAACAAGCCCATAATAGAGTAGCTTGTGAAGAAGTTGAGAGCGACGTCGATCCAATCCCAGATCGTGTAAAAAATGCTGACAAGGACGCTGAAGAAATGAAAGAAAACGACGATATAGCACCTTTAGCACCATCCCCCAGATTAAAAGGGCTTGGTGATAAGATACGTTGCTTCAAGAAGCGATATTTTGGAGAAAACCCTCTAGATAGTCCATTTTTCAGAGAAGAATTAGTAGAGTCGGTGACGCCACCTTTTAAAACATTTTTTCCTCCTAGATATGAAGAAAATAACTTGGATTTTAAGACGGTTAAAAATTTATTTGAAGACAAGAATAACAGAAAATTCAAAGGTAGCCACAATTCTCTTGAAAACTCTCACGTAGTCGAAGAAAGTAGAGAGATTGTCAAACATGAAACGCCTGTAGAAGAAAACGAAATAAATAAAGACGACCCTGCACAAGTACTAAAAGAAAACTTAGCAGATTTAAATAATATACCAGAACCTCGTCCCAAAATCAGCCAAACTAATGAGAAGTTTAAGTTATTTTATGCGAATAAAAAGGCTAAACTTGAAGATAAAAATAATGGCGATACAAAAGAGAAACTGGAAAAAGTGATCGACAGTAAACGACTTAGTAACAAAAACGTTAACAATGATGTATTTAAGAAACCCAAAGATTTCTATAACAAACAAGATAATGTAGAAATTGAAAAACCAAAACTTGGAAATGGTCTAAATATCTTACAGGATGTCATTGGCAACCTGTTTCCGAAACAAGCAAGAAAGAGTTTTGAAAAAGTAAACAATAGTCTTTCTATTACAACTGCAAATACCCTCATGCCAGTGACATCTACCATTAACCCAAACGCTGAAATTGTTGATGTCAATAAACTGCCTGTACCGGTTCAAACCACTGAATTAAATATAATTACCACACCAAAGTATACAATTGATCTTCAACCAAAACATATTTACGACCAAATAGAACTTTTGCGATACTTACCTCAAGAAAATGAGACCATCGGTGAAAGTTATGATAAAAATGCGCAAAATAACAACACAGATGGAATGGCAGATAGATCTCTCTTTCTAAATGAAACTGGAATAACTGAAAACAACAGTGGAGAAATAAGATTGTTTAGTTCCCAGGGTAAAACCTCTGAAGATGCAACAGTTGTGGAGGATACTTCTAACAATAAGCTTGACAACATTGAGCAAGCTATTGTTATTGAAGACAAAAAGGAAAGAGAGTCAAGACAATATGATGGCGTAAAAGAAATACCTCAAAACACAAAACAAGACGAACAAACATCTGAAACACCAGAGAGTCTTCCTCTAAGAAAGCGAAGACGAAAATTTTTCAAAAAAAGACCGTTGTATCACATATTTGATATCAACAGGTTTTTACCAACAACGCCTCCCTCTTTTTTATTAAAATCATTACTCGTAACAACAGCTAAACCAGAAACAAAACTAAAAAGCGAAGTCCATTATAAAGATGATATCAAGCCTAGTGAGCAGCTCAATGTATATGTAGATGTATTAAAAATTATCAAAAATTCGTCTCAAGACCCACTAAGCGTTTCAGAGTCTCAGCATAAAAAAACTGTGAACAGTAGACCACCAGTGAGACAAGTTTATCAAGATCAAACTGCTTCGCAAAATTATCAATCGGGTACTGTTTTCCAGAACAGTATACACAATCCGAATAATTTTTTTGTAACTCCTTCTACCACACAAGCTCCCAGAGTCTCACATGGTATTAATAGACACAACTCAAATAGACGACCTCATAACAATAAGAAAAATGAGAATAATAATGAGGAACTGTCAACGAAATTGAAAAACGAAGGCAATGTCGAGATTCAAAGCCAAGAGGATCAAGAAATTGATTACTATGAAAATCAGGATTTAAAAAAAGTCAAATCAACCGGTCTGTCAACAACGCTAAAACCCCAAAGGACATCAACAGTGCGTAACGGAGATAATAAGGTTTCCTCTGTAAAATTAGAAGAAAGCATTGATTATATTCAAGAACCGATGACAGAAGTTCTAGGGTTGGTACCACCTGGCACAAATAGATATAAAACAATCTACAAAGCAAAGCCAACTCAAACCATTCCGACCTCTATTTATTCAATAATGAATGATGATGCTAGCAAAAAATATAAGCCTGCAAGAATCCCAACAAATTATCAACAAAACTCAGGAGATGTTCTCTTGAATAAGTACAACAAACAACATGTTGTGCAAGATACTACCTTAAATATACTTCAGTTCAACCCAGAAAGTACCCTTCTTAATAATAACAATAATAATCAGCAACATTCTTTAGCAGAAATACCGCAAAATAACAAGCCACGAAAACATAAACATACCGGTTCAGTCAAACAAGAACAAGATGCTTCAGCCAACTACAGAAATACAAACAAACCTTTGTTTACCGATATAACTAACAATTTTAAACACCAAAATGTGGCAGAAGGCACCACCCACAAACATAAGTATAAATATCCATCAAACCACAGGATTCCAGAAAGTCCTGATAATAAGTATAAACATCATCATATACCTTTGGAAGATCCAACAAGTCTTTATCAACAACAGATTAATCTCCCGCTATATCCACCTCTAGATGACAAATTACAACCTATTAACAAGTTTTATGTACAAGGAATGAAGCCACCACCGCAACAGCAAAAGATGTCCGCCATACCAGAATACATAGTCCCACGTAAAACGCACCACAGACGACTACATAGACATCATCACTTAACCAAAAGAGACGCATCCAAGCGCACTTATACTGAGGTGGTTAGAAATAGAGGACCTCAGTTTCAGAAGATCGAAGAAGATCCGTCAACAAAAATAAATGACACTGATGATGGCTACGTTCCACATCGACCAAAAAACTATCACTACGATGAAAAAACTGGCCGGATTGTTTATGATAATGTTAAGAAAAATACAGCAGAAAATGAGGAACTAATTGAGTATGAAGATATATCTGAACAGATCACTCAAACACCACCAGATAAGGGTGCAGTAAGTACAACCACTATATCTTGGATCCGTACAGTTAAACCAAAAGAGAATGAGAAACCACTTCTTTTCTTTGTAAATTTACTGAAAAGTGACCCAAATTATAAATATATACCAGATCCCACAACAACAGAAAGAGGAACAACTACCAA
The DNA here is from genome assembly GCA_964006375.1 of Tillus elongatus. Lineage (NCBI taxonomy): Eukaryota > Metazoa > Arthropoda > Insecta > Coleoptera > Cleridae > Tillus > Tillus elongatus. Next base: position 139,826,423 of record OZ023268.1, on the reverse strand, counting down.
AAATGTAGAAACGTCTTCCTTACCTCCTGCTGTTTCGACCACACCTCCAGCTTTTCTCAATATATTAGCAAAGGTTAAGCAAGATAGCCATTATAAGCTTATTCCAGATAAAACCACGGCTAAGCCTACTACCACAACGTTTAAACCTCCAGTAGAGCACGAGGAAGTTGTTGAAGAATCAAAAGTAGATAGCGTTCAAAATGCTCCAGGTGCATTGAAATCTCAGCTGCTTTCTGAATTGCAAATCTTTGACATTTCAGAGTTTTTGCCGAAAACTAAAACTTACCAACCAAGAACTACAATCGATTACGCCAAATATAAAACAATAGAAAGACCACAAGCTAATACAAGACACAGTCTAAGTAGCAGGTACAATGCTGAAAATGAGCAACTCAAAGAGGTTAATACTAAGAAAGTGCCGCATGTTTTAAACAAAGAAAACTACAGTGAAGAAAGTCAAGATGTAAGTGAAAGCAGAGTCGAAACAAAAACAAAGCAAGCAGAGACTTCTTTGTCACCTGCAGCATCAACTAAAACCCTTAGGAGAAGAATAAGTGTGAAACCGTTATCTTCTACCACAACAGAAGTAACGTCCAGTAGCAGTACTCCAGTAACAACTCCAGTAAGTGTAACGCAACCCTCTAGTAGCTCTCCTGTAGATACGGAGTCTTCATCTACTGATTCTTCTTTCGCAACGACAGCCGTGACTCAAAAAACTACCAAAGCACCGTCAACAACTACAGTAATATCGACTTCCCTACCTTCATCTGTAGCAACAACAGAAATTGCAAGTACAACTCAACCTCCAACGACAACTAAAAGATCTAGAGGTCGTGGTAGAACTCGTGGTACCACAGCAAAACCTGAATCAAAAAACGCACGTGCACCTACCAGAACACGACCACCTACTGAAAAGACTCAAGAAGATACAGGAACAACGACATCGCAGAAACCATTGCTAAAGCGGCGACCAGCAAGAATAAAGGTTAGATCGACCACAGAAAAGTTCTTCAGTGAAGAAGACATAGATGGCAACGCAAAAATTGTTCGCAGAAGGGACCAATCAGAAAATACATACTACAGTAGCGATGCCATACCTTCACCACCAGAAACATATTTTGATGGCACTTCTGTTGCAGCTAGTCCGTTTAGACTCAGTCCCGTTACAATTGCAAATCGAAATTACAATCAAAATCTAAATCTACAAAGTGCAACTGAAGTTAACACACGACAGCCTATTTTATTGGCGATACCACAAGACAGATATGTTTCAGAAACGCCAAGAAAATTAATAGTGCCCATTTTTGATGAATCTGAACCGACTGAAGCAGGTGTTCACTATCTTGAACTTACAACTGTAACAGAAAGCACTACTAAAAAACTTAAAACCAGGCGGCCAATCAGAATCAAGTTATCGCAGCCAAGCGAAGCGCAAACAAAAAGAGTCCCCACTGGTGTTTTGAAGAACTACAACCCTAGAAATAAACTTGAAGACGCAAGTACAGTTGCAACACAATCATTCGTGAGTGTAACACCAACCACACACTTACCAAACAGAAGAAGAGAACGAATTCTAGATAATCAGCAAAGTTCAAGGAGAAATCTTCATAGTGATGTCACTGTATCATCTGTAGCCTCAGTACCGGTAACAGAGCCATTTAATAGGAGAAGAGAACGAGTTTTTGATAATCAACCAAATCCCAGGAGAGCTTTTAGTAGCGAAATTACAGAATCACCTCTGAGCATAACACCAACCACTGAAACTACAAACCGAAGAAGAGACAGAGTTTTGGATAATCCACAGAATTCCAAACGAAATTTCAATAGCAGAATTGCAGAATCATCGACTGTGGGTTCAGTGCCAGTCACTGAGATCATAAACAGAAGAAGAGAGAGAATATTAGATATTCAACCAAACTCGAGACAAAATCTTAACGGTGAAATAATAAACAATCCTAGACAAAAGCACGGTTATCATAAAAAAATAACCGAAGTGGAACCCGAAACTAAAAATGTTAACCAAAAAGGGCTGAGGACTGTTAATACTCAAAGACTTCCCACAAAAAATGTCAACTTGGACCCTAAAAACACAGAAACCGTGACGTCAGATCCAAATGGTTTAAGGAAGGTAGATTCACAAAGGCAGTCGTCTCAGACAATAGAAAATGTTAAAGATTTCGATGCCAAAAATGATTATGACAATAATTCTAGTGGTCAGTTAGCAAATAACGGCTTTAGAGAGATTCCTCCTTATTTAGAACAGTTAAATCAAAAGATAGCCTGGATTATCAATGCGCAAAACGCGCCTTTTAGTACCCAAAACAAAGAGGTGAGAAAAAAACAGAATAATTTTATTAATCGAGAAATAAATGAACAAGCGCTGCCTGATATAAGTGTTTTAAATCTTCAAAACACCCAAATAAGAGATTCTCAGAATGTACCCTCAAAAACAACAAATGTTGAAGTGCTCCCACAAATAGATTCAATAAACCAGAGAAGCTCCAAAATTATTGATGGTCAAAACGTTACGCCTAAAAATCTAAACGTCGAAGTAATTAGAGAATATGATACAAAACGCAAATATGGCGGCAACTACGATGAAGACACAGATAAAGTACCGCCTGATACAGGTACAGTGTACCAAAATTCCAGAATCTTTGACGCCCGAACAAATCCAGCTCAAAACGCCAATACTGAGTCAATTCAAACTTATAACATAGATAAGCAATATTATATACCAGAAAAAAGTTACGATAGCACCCAGGTGTTAAAAAATCCAAATGTATCCAGTCAGAAAAGCGCAATAATTGCAGATTCCCAAAATATACCGCCAAAAAACCTCGACGTAGAAGTCACCAGAAGGTATGATAGCAGAAAGAAACACGGTGGCAATTATAAGGCGGAAACAGAACCTGAAAGTTCGAAACTTGTGTTGAATCAAGCGGTAGTTAACCAAAACTTGGGGCGTATCGTTGACACGCAAAGGGTGCCGACACGAAATGTCCAAATAATCGATGACTTTAACACAAACAGAAGAAATGACGATGTGTATAATAAAGATGGTTTTCGAGTTTCACCAGAACCAGATTATTTAGATAAAACGACAGAAACCTTCATATCAACGCAAGGAGCACCTCTGAGCAACATAGGTTCGTATGATGCGAATTTAAATGAACAGATATATATTTCTTCGACACACAAACCAGTACAACCAATAATTCAAAGCAGAGGATTTTCAGAGTCATCCACAACTGATGCGGCAGCTCAACAAAGAACCCACAACAGAGGCAGGGGAAGACTCGCCAGCAGAAGAAGAAATCAACCACAAAGAGGGGTTGATAGAAGCACAGAAATACCAGTAACGACTGAAAACATAGATGCAATAAGATATACTGTTGCAAATTCAGAAACTGGTAATTCCAGGAATAGCTACACTACAGAGTCATTGGATATTGGACTAATTCCTCCATTAATTTTACCAAGTAGTAATAGAAGAAGAGGCAAAGAAAGAGGGAGAGCCATCAACATTGAAAATAAGCCTCCAGGATCAACAGAGTCTGTCTTGCAACAGAGAGTAACCAATTTTGAAAGCCCTTTAACAAATCCTGCTGATTCTTCTGTATACCAGAGGTCTATAAATGTAGAAAATCAGTCAGTTAAGCCCGCCGAACCTATTTTATACCAAAGAAGCGCTAACTTAGAAAACCAGTCAGATAAACCTGTTGATCTATTGACATATCAAGTCAAACCTGTAAATATAGAAGTCCCCAAGAAATACAATTCCAATTTGGATCTAGGTGATGGTCATAAAAGTATAATCAACCAGAGAAATCATGCGACTGAACAGCCAATAGATAACGAGCAAATACATTCAAAACAAAAAGATGTAGAAGTATATAAACCATATGATAAAACTAAGAAGCACGGAGGTAATTACAGACGCGAACACGGCGTGGAAACCAAACATCACACTATTACAGAAACCAGTAGTCCAGCTACTAAAGAGGTGTCTGCAACTCCAAGCTCGATTGATGGAGTTCCTAAGCCCTTCGGTTTCTATACAGACCCTAAGTTGCCAAATTATGTAAACAGACTTAAAGAATCATCGCTACCTGATAGTGTGATGGAAGATATCGCTGAAGAAGTTTCTTCTGAAGGAGATATCACTAGTGGAGGAGAAGAATACGATGAAGTAAATGTTAATTTTGGCCAAGGGCCGTCCGCAATTGCACTGACCACAACGACATCATCAACTACAACAAAGAAACCAGTTGTTATCAAAGATCCCAGTAAAAGATTATATTTCTACGCATCCGTTTAGACAAATTGTTGTAAATATTTAAATTGTTGAAATAAAATTATTTAAAACTGTTTTTTATTTATTTTAGATTGATGCATTTAATTAAGAATAGCATGCTAATCAGATATGATATTAAGAATGTATAAATTATTGATGTACGTAATATAAAATTATTACATACTAAATATCAGTCATTTTCAATTAAATAGAAATGTAGAGACCATGTCTCAGCAATTCCAATTTTTTTCGCAAGTTTTAAAATTTTCACGCTAATACGCACAAGTTATTTTTGGTCCTATATATATATATATATATATATATATATATATATATATATATATATATATATATATATATATATATATATATATATATATATATATATATATATATATATACAGGCTGGCGCATTGAAAACGAAACAGACCGATTTGCGTCCAGAGACATTTTTTCTTGGAGAAACGCTGAAACACGTCGATTTTAATATTGAGTGGGACATGTTTTGACATAAAACTCAACTTTGTCACACCAACCCCTTAAGGGTGGTGATAACAACCGTTATATTTTAAATAGGGAACATGGGCCGAGTGTTACATTATTTGAAAGCTCTTTCTTTTCTGAATTCAGCACACAAATTTTTTTGGAAGTTTTATCAACTCGTTTAAAAGTTGTTCACAGTTGGAGTTGCAAGAACGTATTTCATTCATTGTGATAAGAAATGCACTAATTAGTAAATTTTTCATTGCAAAAAAAAAAATAAAAAACAAAACCAAACGTTCAAAAATGTTTATTTAGTTAAGTAGGTGTTCAAATTGTTGACCACCAGCTTCCATACAAAAGTACAAATTTTGTTCAAATCGAGCTCTGACATTCTGGAGCATTTGTGGAGTTATTAGGCGGCATTTTTCAACAATGCGTCGTCGTAATTCTTCCAGAAACTCCGGTTCTGTTGCGTAAATTCTACTCTTTAAATGTCCCCATAGAAAGAAGTCTAAAGGAGTTAAATCCGGTGATCTAGGGGGCCACTCAATAGCACCTCTACGCCCAATCCATTGTCCTGGAAACTCTCTGTTCAAAAACTTCCTAACACGTTGTGAAAAATGCGGAGCAGCTCCATCTTGTTGATACACTAATTTATTTTCTTGATAGCGAACATCACTTTCAACAATGTCAATTAGTAGAGGGTAAACGATATCTTCTAGTAACTCCAAATGCGTTTTGCCACTTAAATTGCCATCAAGAAAAACTGGTCCGATTAAACGGTCTCCAAAAATGCCAGTCCAGACATTCAATTTCTGTGGAGTTTGCGTGTGGACTTCGTGAAAATTTCTTGGATTTTTACCTGCCCAATGACAATTATGACGATTGACTGTAGAGTTTAATAAAAACCTACACTCGTCTGAAAAACAGATATGAAACATAAAGTTCCCTTTATCAGCTATTCGTGCAGTCATAACTTCACAAAACTCCAGCCGCCGATCAAAATTATCTTCATTCAGTTGTTGTACAAGATGAATTTTATACGGGTGAAATTTATGATGTTTCAATATTCGCTGAATAGTTTTTCTTTTGATGTTTGAAACAGTAACCAATTTTCTCGTGCTCAAAGTTGGGTCTGCAGCAATTTGTCCTAAAACTTTAATCTCAGTAGTCTCATTTCTAACCGGTGATTCACGATCAGGATCCGGTTTTTTGTTGGCTACTGAACCACTTTGTCGAAACTTTGCAACTAACTCCAAAATGTATTTTCTGTTAAAATGTCTATTCGAATGTCGTTCATTAAAGACATTTGCGGTACGGTTGGCACAGTCATCGTTTTTGAAAAAAAGAGTAATTATTTCAACTCTTTCTTCTACAGAATACACCATCGTGAGATTAATTTTTGGTAGTACTATCAGGTATCAAACCGACCGATAAACTGAAATAATAAACCGCATTTCTCTCATTGCGATAAGAAATGTTTTGATAGTCAATTTTTTGTTTACAAACCAACAAAACATTGACTATCAGTACATTTCTTATCGGAATGAGTGAAATGCGTTTTTGCGTCTTCAACGGTGAATAATTTTTAAACGAGTTAATAAAACTTCCCTATTTAAAATATTAGGGTTTTTATCACCACCCTTAAGGGGTTGATGTGACAAAGTTGAGTTTTATGTCAAAACATGTCCCCCTCAATATTAAATTTTAAGTGTTTCAGCGTTTCTTAAAAAAAATGCATCTGGACGCAAATCGGTCTGTTTCGTTTTCAATGCGCCATGTGTTTCAGATCTAGTTAGACGCTATATACTAGAGCCCATTTGCATGCTAAAAGAAAGAGTTTCAGGCCAAAATATGTTGGGTAACAAAGATGCTTTTAATAAGACTTTACTTAGATATACAGGGTAGATCCAAAGTGTACTTTTCGACATAAACTTCATTTTTTCAATACCATACCCTGTATTTCATTCAAAATTTGAATAATTCCTTATTTTATTTTTAATCAATAATGTGTTAAATAGTTTTTTCTCATTTCAATTGTTTTTGAGAAAATCCGAAAAAATATTTGCATGTCCCTTTCCATCATGATTATTTGTCAGCAATGACAGCATCAAAATTATTATTATGTCAGTTTTCTTTTTTTTTTTAAATATATTTCGTGGGTGTCGACAAGGAGGAAAGGGGCAACTGGATTTGAAGGTTAGGAGGTTCGGGGGAGAAAGAAAAACATGTGCCGGCAAGGAATTTGACAACTTGGAAGTCCTCGGGACAAAAAATCTGCATAACAAGATGTTTTATGTCTGGTGACTGGGACAGTAAAAGGGCGCATCACTCTGTTCCCCTGGTAGATCTGTTGGGGGCAGCAGGTAGAGGAACTGTAGAACAAAGCTCCTCTGAGCAGTGCCCCTGCAGATATCTATAAAAGAGAGAAGGGTCACCAACGGCACGTCGGTGGGCAAGGGATGGCAGCCTTTGGGTGAGGGTAGAGTCACCTATGAGACGTATAACTCTCTTCTGAATGGAGTCCAGGATAGGGAGTGTAGTAGCGACAGCGGCACCCCAGTTGTGGGAGCAGTATTCGAGGTTTGGCCTTATTTGTCAAGTATATAAGGTGTAGAGATTAGCTGGTGAAAAGTATTTGCGAGCCCGGAAGAGGAAACCCAATTTCTTAGCAGACGCTTCTGCAATTGCTGTGACATGTTGGTGCCAATTGAGATTTCGATCTACAGAAATGCTAACAAGTGAAAAGGACTCATTACTTTGAATAACTTGGTTGTTCATTGTGATGGGTCTAGGGCTGGTGTATCTATTATTAGATAGAAAGCAAGACTGAGGTTTGGTGGAGTTGAATTGTACAAGATTTCTACTTCCCCAGTCTAACATTTTTTGGAGATACACAGAGACAGAACCCCCCATGTGCCTGCGATCCTAATCTAATTTGGCTAAAGAGACAGGCTTAGGATATTGTATATTTGAGTGGAGGGTGCTGTCGCCCGCGTAACTGTGAACTGGGTTGGATGTGCTAGAGAGGAGGCCATTGATGTGGAGAAGAAGCAAAGTAGGGACTACAGCTGAACCTTGAGGAACTCCAGCATTAATTGTACACACTTTAGAGGAATAACCATTCAAGACAACATAAATGCGGTTTAGCTAAAGAGAACGTACACACCTTAGCTGTACCGAATGGTTGGTGTTGGACACGGACTTAAACGGTCCAAGAGAGGAAATAACAAGAAAATGTCTCTTACCCTTTTTTTCTCCCTCAGGGTTCGTACGCGGCCTTGCCGCCCCGATAGCACTGCAACCTTTGGTTAATTGTGCATACCCTTAGTCTTACTCCACCCATTCCAAAGTCACTGTGCTTTGAACTAGCCTGCACAGCGATTGATAGGGTGAAGTTTTATATTGCTCTGTCTCCAGTCTAGACTGACCTTAGATCAGTTATCTTTTGCGGTCCAGAGCTTTACACTCGCATAAGATGTGCTGGGCTGATTCCTCCCCTTCGCCGCAGAGTCTGCATGCGAGGTCCACTTCGAACCGCCCTATTTTATGCAGGTGTTTCTTGACGGCCATGTGTCCCGTCAAGAGACCTGTTGTGTTTCTGATCTGTCCTCTGCAAAGATTTAGCAGCTCCACGGCTCCCTTTGAACTGGGTTCGTCAATTATTGACTTCCCATGACTGAGCCCTGGACAGTCCGCCCAGTACACCTTGTGTTGGTTTCTGACCTAGGACTTAATGGCTCCCCTTGCAGTGCTCTTTGTCACGCCCAGAACCCGTTCTGGTCCCATAAATGGTTCTGGATAGAATAACTTTCGGAAAGCAATTCGGTTCAAAAACATATAAATTAAAATATAAATTCGGTATGTATATAATTCGACATGTTAATAATCTTAATTAGATATATCATCGGACAATAATATAAAGTTAAACTAAATTTATATTTACAGAAAAGCTAAATTCAGAATTTTTATATTTCAGTATGTGAGCAATTTTAATTAGATATCTCTTCGAGAAATATTTGCTGTGGTTACAACTAAATACATATTCTAACTAAAATTATATTTACAGACAAGTAATATTCGGGATTTGTTTACTTCGATATGTGAGCACTCTTCATTAGACATCTCTTCGGAAAATAATTCCGGAGCTTAACACTATAATATAAAATTAAGCTAATTTTTTTTATTATTAATAGGTGCCTCCACAATAAAACCCATTGGCACTGACAAAAAAGAAAAATAAATCTGAAACAGAAGTTATAAACACAAACACTCGTCTAACTTAGTATAAGATAAATGTACAATCATAAGATACCATGTGTTGTAAACATTAGTAGCAATAAATTAATCTTGATAGGTCATTGGTTCCGGACAAACTGAGGATGTCACTGATGTTTTCCTTAAGATCCAGATACGACCGTTGTTCACTTTATCCCGGGCACTCAGTCAAAATGTGGTTTACTGTAAGATGAGTACTACAATGGCTGCATAAAGGAGGTTCACTTTTGTCTAGTAGGTGTTTGTGTGTAAGCATAGTATGACCAATCCTTAACCTTCTGATAATGATAAGTTCTCGTCTGTTTAGGTTTGTTATTTTTGTTATCTGAGTGGTGGATTCTATGTTTCTGAGTTTAGTTTGAGTACTAAACCATAAATGTTGCCATTCCTCGTGAACAGTGTGTTTTAAGTGAGTTTGAAGGTCTGTATGTATAATGAACTCATTGATCTGGATTAATTTTTTCACAAGCCTTCTTAGCTAAGTTATCTGCTTCTATGTTGCCTCCTATACCAGAGTGAGATGGCACCCATACTATTACTGTCGATTTTTCACACTGGGATATTTCCCTGGCCGTTTTATGTATGTCTGAAACAATAGGATGTTTGTTGTAAAGTGTTCCTATGACATTGACAGCTGTAATGAGTCGCAGCATATAATCGATCGGGTATGGGAAGATTTAAGGAAAGTTTCTAGACAAACGTGTACAGCTGTGAGCTTTACTGTATACACACTGCAAACATCCGAGAGTCGTAGACTCAGTTTTATATCTGCTCCGAAAACCGAGCAACCAGTGGTTAAGCCGCATCTAGATGTATCAGTGTAATATATTGCGTCATATGGGTACTGGCTGAGAACCCCCATAGAAATCTGCTCTTAGAGTGGGGGCAGGTGTTGTTCGTTTGCTGTGAATACTCAAGGTTGTGTTGATAATAAGGTGGTTCTCCAACCATGGAGGATCTTGGACAACCTTCTTTCGGACGTAGTGGATATCTCTTGAGATTAAATTATTGTGTATATCTAGGTATATGTTAGCCAGGCGTGAAGAGGTTTGAAATACCCTGTTCACAACAATCGAGTGTGCAAGGGTGCATGTGTGCGGTGTAATCTTCGCAGCATATGACAGCGATTATGCTAAATTTATATTTATAAAAAAAGTGAATTCGGCACTGGTATATTTCAGTTGATGAGCAATCTTAAGTAGATATATCCCCGGGAAATAATTTCTGTACTGAAACTATATATATATATATATATATATATATATATATATATATATATATATATATATATATATATATATATATATATATATATATATATATATATATATATGGATTGTTCAATTAAAACCCATCTTTGGTCAGGTCAGGTCAGCCTTGGAAACAGTTGTAATCACTCAACTGACGTTTTGCAATGTTAGTTGTGTTTGTAAACATCACACTGATCAGTTCCTATCATTTGTATTTGAGAGCGATTTTAAGTATTGTGACTTTAAACTTGCGTTTGTTGTTAACAATTCGTCCAAATATAATCAGCGTGCGGTCATTCAATTTTTGTGTGCTGAAGGTTTGCAACCATTGCAAATTTATACCCAAATGCAAGCAGTGTATGGAAACGCATGTTTTGCGTATTCAACTGTCAAGGAATGGCGTAGAAAATTTAATAGTGGCAGAGAGGAGACGAATGATAAGCGGCGACCAGGTGCATTGAGTACTGCATGAACAGGCAGGAATGTGTCATGTGTAGAAGGCCTGATTAGAGAAAATCGTCGAATGTCAATCAAAACAATTTCAGAAAATGTTGGTGTGAGTATAGGATCTGTCTGGGTTACAGCAAAAGGCGTTAAAAGGTAATCGTTTTCAGTCGGACGAAGAAGTACAAAATTCCGTAAAAGAATTCTTTGAGCAGCAGCCACAAGAATTATTTAAGCAGGGTATACATCAGTTGGTGAAACAATGGGATATGTGCCATAATAATAGTGGTAATTATTTGTAAATATATATATTTTTTCTGAACCAAAGATGGGTTGCAATTGAACAAGCCTCGTATATATATTTACACTAAAAAAGAATGTTTAATCCTCTGATGACCCTAACTTGGTTAGTGACATCATCGTCAGGTCTTTTAAAATGTGTTGTGGTGATTTGGGTTCTACAAGTGTACTTACTAAAAAAGTGTACAAAAAAAAGTGTACAATCTGTTTCACTAAATATTTGAAATGTACATCAAATATCGGCTACAATCCTCTTCTTATTTTATAGTATTGTTAAAATATTGAATGCTCAACGGCCAACAGATTGTCAAAGCTTTGTAAAAATCTAAAAAACAAAAGTAATGCCTTCAATCAAAAAAGAACAATGTTTTAGTTATTATTCTCAAACGGAGTTACCGAACTTAAGCTCTGTAGTAAAAAATATGCCTAAAAAACTTATACGTAGGTTTTATCTTGTTTCAGACTAAAAATGTAATCCCTGTGTTGGTTTATCGTCTCAGACATCTTGATAATGGAGGACCAGCTATGGAAGCGGGAATTACTGTCGTTGTGGCAGAAGGATTCCAGTGCTCTCAATAGACTTGAACATTTACTACGAAACGCCAGGTCATCCCTTAGTCCACCCCTGGACAAAGACACTCAACGACCCACGAGGGAGCCACTGGCCGTCGTCTCGGAGCAAACTCCTGAGAGCAGTCGGTATCCTAGTGGTAAGCATATTGTAAATATTATTAGATAAATGTCAACAGCTTAGATTTATAATTAAGGGATTCAATCAATCCAGCTGAAGTCGATGAGTGTAAAAAATTATAGAAGAAGCAACTGCGTTATGGTAGTTTTGTTCATTTGTTTTGCTATTAACGAACTTTCATTTAAAAAAAAATCGCTAATAGAGAGGTCACGATGAAAAGCATTCGAAAAAATTTCTTCATATATATATATATATATATATATATATATATATATATATATATATATATATATATATATATATATATATATATATATATATATATATATATATATATATATATCCGCGCGACAACTCAAAAAATACTAAACTGATTTCATTCAAACTTGGCAAAAATATTGTTTGGCCGAAAACCGAGGTCGAGTTCGTTAATAAGCCTTTATGCTCAAGTTTTTCCGGTGAAAAATCGGGGAAACTTTTTGAATACGCTTTATTTTTGTAAGTATCAGAATAACTGGAATGAGACTTTACATGTGGCTAGAAATAGGGTAAATAAACCTATGTTGTGAATTTTAAGTAATTTAGTACACAATATTTAGAGTTTTTTCCAAATTAAAAACAAAATCCCAAAGACATGCATTGAAACGATTTAGTGATTAAAGTCCAATGCCTGACAGGCAGAGTAGTTAACTGCACGCGCAGATTGATTCATACAACAGGTATAAACCATACAGCAACGGTAATTAAACTAAATATATACCAGACATAAAACCTACTACCCGAACCAACAATCGTGAAATCTCGGCCGCAATTATGGAAAATGACAGAGGACATGAAATTAAAAATTTGACAAGTGATTGTTATTTAACTGGGGGATTCAAACAATTATTAAAAGACACTATATTTGTAGCTTTATAAACGGCCTCAAATACAGTTTTAGCGTAGCATAGATATATTATGCTGTCACATAATATAGTAGAAATGTAAACAAAATCAAGCCAAGTCTCTATAAGAATGATTCTAAAATAGCTTATTTTGTCTTTAAACTTAAACATAAGACGTCATATAAGACCGAAACAGTCGCTGGATGTGTTTCAATTGTAATTATACTAATTCAGTAGTTGATTGTTACGTATACTTTTAATATAATATCCCGGGCATGAAGCCAATCTAATTTATCATGTAAACAAAACGTTACTTGGCATATGCCTAGATGGCTGAGAGGCGTCGCGCTTGCCTCATAAGAAGAGGGTTACGCTCTCGAATCCAGCTCGATGAACGTATGTTTTATTTTAACATTTGGAAATCTGTTGTATAACTTTAATGGAATTTTTAATACAAGTTTCTTTTAAAGAGACTTACACTTTCTACAGATATAGCAAAATAATTTAATTCTCTAGCCTCGTAGAAAATTCAGTTCTGGGCATTTTTCTGAAAAGTAAGTTAGATCACAAGATTTTTTTGATAATGGAACACTATCGAAAGAATTCTTCAAATGTGCGTTTACTAGGATCTCTTAAATCGATCTTTAAGGTCTGTGTAAGTTTAAAGTATTAACTTTATTAATATGCCGTATAATAATAGTGGACAATTCTTCTACAATTCGCTACTATAACGCACTTGCTGCGTCCTGAAATTTTTTGAAATTGCGCAGTGACCTATTAGAACTAACATACGACAAAAACTTCGCTTCGAAATCTTACTTGAATTCAGAAAAATAGCGAATTCGTTATTATGACACTTTTAGAGAATTTTCATGGGGAAAAATTCGCTATTAGAGAAGTCACGATGAAAAGATTTTGAAAAAAATTATTTAGGTAAGCGCGATATATATATATATATATATATATATATATATATATATATATATATATATATATACAGGCTGGCGCACTGAAAGCGAAACAGACCGATTTGCGTCCAGAGAACATTTTTTTTAAGAAACGCCGAATCACGTAAATTTTAATATTGAGGGGGACATGTTGTGACATAAAACTCAACTTTGTCACATCAACCCCTTAAGGGTGGTGATAACAACCCTTATATTTTAAATCGGGAATATGGGTCGAGTGGTACATCATTTGAAAGCTCTTTCTTTTCTGAATTCAGCACATTAATTATTTTGGAAGTTTTATCGACTCGTTTAAAAATTATTCACAGTTGGAATTACAAGAACGTATTTCATTCTTGTGATAAAAAATGCACTAATTAGTCAATTTTTCGTTAAAAAAAAGCTAAAAACCAAAACCAATGTTTACTCAGTTAAGTGTTCAAATTGTTGAGCAGCAGGTTCAATACAAAAGTACAAATTTTGTTCAAAACGAGCTCTGACATTCTGGAGCATTTGTGGAGTTATTAGACGGCATTCTTCAACAATGCGTCGTCGTAATTCTTCCAGAGACTCCGGTTCTGTTGCGTAAATTCCACTCTTTAAATAGCTCCATAGAAAGAAGTCTAAAAGAGTTAAATCCGGTGATTTAGGGGGCCACTCAATAGCACCTCTACGCCCATGCCATTGCTCTGGAATCTCTCTGTTCAAAAACTCCCTAACACGTTGTGAAAAATGCGGAGAAGCTCCATCTTGTTGAAACACTAATTGATTTTCTTGATAGCTATCATCATTTTCAACAATGTCAATTAGTAGAGGGTGAACGATATCTTCTAGTAACTCCAAATACGTTGCGCCACTCAAATTGCCATCAAGAAAAATTTGTCCGATTAAACGGTCTCCAAAAATGCCAGTCCAGACATTCAATTTCTGTGGAGTTTGAATGTGGACTTCGTGAAAATTTCTTGGATTATTATCTGCCCAATAACGATAATTATGACGATTGTCTGTAGAGTTTAATAAAAACGTACACTCGTCTAAAAAACAGATATTAAACAGAAAGTTCCCGTTATCAGCTATTCGTGCAGTCATAACTTCACAAAACTCCAGCCGCCGATCAAAATCATGTTTAATCAGTTGTTATACAAGATGATTTTTATACGGGTGAAATTTATGATGCTTCAATATTCGCTGAATAGTTCTTCTTTTGAAGTTTGAAACAGTGGCCAATTTTCTCGTGCTCAAAGTTGGGTCTGCAGCAAATTGTCCTAAAACTTAAATCTCAGTAGTCTCATTTCTAACCGGAAATTCACGTTCCGGATCCCGTTTTTTGTTGGCTACTTAACCACTTTGTCGAAACTTTGCAACTAACTCCAGAATGTATTTTCTGTTAACATGTCTGTTCGGATGTTGGTGATTAAACAAATTTGCGATACGGTTGGCGCAGTCATCGTTTATGAAAAAAAAAGAAGGAATTATTTCAACTCTTTCTTCTACAGAATACACCACTGTGAAATTAATTTTCGGTAGTACTATCAAGTATCAAACCGACCGATAAACTGAAATAATAAACTTCATTTCTCTCATTCCGATAAGAAATGTTCCGATAGTCAATTTTTTGTTTACAAACCAACAAAACATTGACTATCAGTTCTTATCGGAATGAGTGAAATGTGTTTTTGCATCTTCAACTGTGAATAATTTTTAAACGAGTTGATAAAACTTCCAAAAAAATTAGTTTGCTGAATTCAGAGAATAGTGAGCTTTCAAATGTCGTAACACTTGACCCATGTTCTCTATTTAAAATATAAGGGTTGTTATCACGACCCTTAAGGGGTTGATGTGACAAAGTTGAGTTTTATGTCAAAACATGTCCCCCTCGATATTAAAATTAACATGTTTCAGCGTTTCTTAAAAAAAAAATTCTCTGGACGCAAATCGGTCTGTTTCGTTTTCAGTGCGCCACCCCACATATACATATATATATATATATATATATATATATATATATATATATATATATATATATATATATATATAAACATATAAAAATTGAAACTGACCCAGGATATGGGTTCTAGAGGTCCTAGTCCGCGCTCATTTGAAAAAATGTTTGCAAAGTCTCACCATCGATACATCTCTATTAGTGAATTTCGTAAAATAAAAATTCACTAAAAACGATTGTGAATAAAAAGTCAAATAGTTATATATAGTAAATTAATGTAAACGTCAGTCTTAAAAGAGATAGAAGACTCTATCACACTGCAAGCTTTTTCCGTTATGTCACCTAGACACATAATATATGGAAAGAATTCTAGCGTGTGTGATTGAGCTGACAAGAAGTAGAAAGGATTCAGAGATCAGAATCCGGGAAACCCAAAAGAAAACATCTCTTGTCATTCCCTTCTCGTTGCATCCAATGTAAAAATGCAGAATCTAACTTGCTCGAAATATGTCTGTTATTCTCAACATCAAAGCAGAGAGTTTTCTTTTTGTATCCACCAAGTTCATACATATTTTCTTCAAAAACTATAATGTACTTTCAGCTTTGCCGTTTTAATTAATTTTCTTCAAAAGTGCACTAATTAGGAGATCGCGACTTTACGTGTTTATATATATATATATATATATATATATATATATATATATATATATATATATATATATATATATATATATATATATATATATATATATATATATGTATGTGTGTGTGTGTGTATGTGTGTGCCACACCGATTTTGATAAAATTTGGTTAGTACCTTCCATTCGTAAGTCGCTTGGATAAGTTCGTTTGCCAGGAAAATTGAACTAGTTTTTTCCCGGAAAATTCTGTTTTTTTCTTTCGGAAAATTTTTATATCTCCGGAAATAACAAGGCGATGGTAACCAAATTTGGTACGATGGTTTATATCACAAAAGGCACATCACGTATCAAATTGGATATCTACGTTAAAAGGAAAAAAAAGGTATAAGCATTTTACTTTTTCTTCTTAAAGCGCCAAAGTCGCGATTCGAAACGTCAAAATTGACAAGTTCTAGCTAAAGAACCTGAAACTAGTACGGCTAATGCACAAGAAATGTCGTAAGAAGTGTGTTATATAAAGCCTTAAGTTTCAGCTTCAGCTGCCATTGTCCTTCATTTTACTAAAATATTTGCAGAAAATGAATTTCAAATAGACCCTTTCTCTGATGCTTTGATAATAGATTCAATTATATGGCTATAATACATGCAGAAAAAACATTGCACCCCTTTTTAAGCACATTGCGTCCACTGAGCAGTGTGAGATTTGGCATAGTTAAAGTTCATATAAAGAAGGAGAGCCGAAAAATAAAATGTATGTATAATATGCATACATTTTATCTTTCGGCTCTCCTTCTTTATATGAACTTTAACTATGCCAAATCTCACACTGCTCAGTGAGCGCAATGTGCTTAAAAAGGGGTGCAATGTTTTAATTTGAATAGGGAAGGTAATGGGTTTCCCAATAGGGACGATATGTTCTTAAAACCTCATGGCAGCCATATTTAAAATGGTAGAAATGCCACCAACTATCATTTGTGTTTAGTATAGATTACCAATTCATCATGGTAAACTAATTCGTCGATCGTTAAAAAATTCGAAACAAGTTTCACCATACCCGTTACCAGAACACCAATAGGATAACAAAACGCAAGAAACCAATAGAATAGTGTTGCTGAAAGTGCCGGTGTTGCAGAAGATGCAAATCATTATCAAGATCTTGGCCTTTCAAGAAAAACATCTTGGTGTATTTTGAGAAAATAGTTGAGCTTACATCTGTGTAAGATCGTGTTGACTCAAGAACTGAAGCTACTCGATCATCATAAGCGTCGATTGTTTGCTGATTGGGCTCTAGAGCAAACTTAAATTTATCATGATTTTAATAATAAAGTTGAAGCCCGTTTCTGATTAAGCGGCTCTATAAACAGACAAAATTACCGTTTTTGTGAAAGTAATCCACAACAGATTCACGAGAAGCCTTTGGATTCAAAAAAGTTGCTGTTTAGTGTGGCTTATGGCATGGTGGCACCATCAGAAATTATTTTTTGAAAATGTAAATGTAGATGCAGTAACAGAGAATTGTGAGCACTGTTTATCAGTGCTTACAGATATTTTGTGGCCAAAATTAGATGAAGTTCACTTGAAAAAGTGTTTTTTCAACAAGATGGTACAACTCCACATTTTGCCAATGCCACTATGGAGTTATTGGAAAGAGTTTTGGTGAGTCTGTTATCTCTAGGAATGGAACTTTAACTGGCCTCCAAGGAGATGTGATTTAACACCTTCAAGTTATTTTTGTGAGAATATTTGAAGTCATTGGTCTATGCCATGCCAACAAACCTCGAACTAGAGACACTTTGAAATTGTACATCGAACTGTATTAATGAATTACACCTGATTTATCGCAAAAAGTCCCCGAAAATTGTGTTCATCGAATTAGATTCTGCAAACGAAGCCGAAGTAGACATTTGAATTGGGTGTTATTGAAAACATGATTATCATAACTATTCAAAGATGCAGTTTTAAAATCGCCTAATTAATTTTGTTAGATATTTGCGGTTTGTCAATTTTGTTGAATTGTAACTTTGTTTTTTTTTTCAGGTTTGTCAATTTTGTTAACATTGTTTTGTTTTTTTCAGAAATTCTATACCCCTCCGTGGCAATAGGCAGTTGCTTGTTTCTCCTTTCCATCATTCTAGTAGTAGTTTTAACTCGGAGGAAAAGGAATAAAGCTGGAAATGTTGACCATGTACCCTCTAGTATCTTGGTCTATCCTTCACAACAAGGAAATGCACCAGAGTTTTTGTAAGTACACTTGTTCTGTACATTATTAAGTCCCAGGTGTGGATATTTTAATTTTAATACTACTCGAATATCACAGAAAACCTTTTCGGTCAGTTGTTAACAGAAAATCATGGACCATCTATAATTTCACTTGTCCTTACATTTCACATAAAGGAAAATAAAACTCTCTCAAGTGACGCGTCGATGTAACCAAAAAAAAACTTTAATTCTTTTCAGAAAAATCACCATGCTGTTCGTTAGAAAAATGCTTGACGCTCGCTACTCAAGAAGGTACAAGGTAAGATATTTATTGAGATCACCATCGCAAAATAACCCATTATAGCTCTGCATAAAATTAAATAGGAACGTAGACCATTTCTCTAGCCTATACGTCTGTATTTAGTATGGAACCGCTTCACTAAGTTGGGGCAACAACCATTAATGAACTGCATTACATTTCAGTCATCTAAAATACATACCTGTTTTTTGTCAATACCTAGTGGCTTATGAAACATTTTTCCAATCTGCAAACACTTGTAAGAAAATTAATTTACCTATACCTCTTATGTCTTTTAACATAGAAATCTGAATTTTCGTACATAGGATACTCTTTATGGTAGAAACCAGCGTACCGAATTTGGTTGGCCTTAGATCGTTATTTCCGGGGATATACATTTGTTCGAAAGAAAACACAAAATTTCCCGGGAAAATCTGGGCCGACATATATATATATATATATATATATATATATATATATATATATATATATATATATATATATATAGTATAGCACGTTGTATAACTAGGATATAACTAGGATAAACTAATGTTCCTATATTATATTGTTACTGACTCAAGTAAGCTTAATGCACTGGTTTTCTGGCTGGGTGAGCTTTTAGATATATGAAGGAGATGAATATAAGGTAAGGTGACGATTTTTACGAACGTATTTTAATTACAAAGTCAGTCTTTCTTGTTTAATTTAAAAGCTATAGAGTTTAGGTAGATTGAAGGGGACTTGATTGGTGACTATAATTTGGAGAAGGTTTCCCGCCAGCCGTTTAATTAAAATACAGAGGGAAAAGGCTTCTTTCACTTCTCGGCTTTAGCAATTTAAATTAAGACAGGTCAAGTTCTGTTCGTAATAAATCATTATGTGGTTTTTAAGAACGAATTGGTTTGATAAAAAGTATACATTTAAAATACTAAAGCTAAGAGGTCATCATCACGCTCTTAAAGCAAGATCGCCTCGTATTTTCATCCATGACTTTCAACAGTGAACCCCCTATTTATATTGAATTTCCCGAGTTAATTTAGTCTGAGTAAAATCCTACGAATTGTTATGATTAATCAAAAACCTGAAAGCTGGCCTTTTACTATTAAAGATCTAAAAGTATGTGATTACAAGTGATCCCCTAAGGTATGATATTAAGGTGTTAAAGTCAAATTAAAGTAATAAATATGCACAATTGTACTTACTTTGTTTTGGGGTGGATTTTGCATATAATCTCATATTTTTAAGACTTTTAGTGCAAAATCTTTGTTGCTTCGGTATGCGTTAATTTCAGATATCTAGATAAAGAGATGTTAGCGTTACGTGTTGCCAAGTTTATGGGAAAAATGAAGGTCGGTCATATTTTTCAATAATAGCATAATAAGTAATAAAACTCAATACTCCTTTCTTAACGCATATAAAAATTGAACAGCAATAAAAAGGTTTTTAGGTCTAGGGTGCCACAAGTGTAAGTAGCAACAGGGACTGCCCAAGTGTTTATGGTTCTAATTTTATTTCTGCCGGACAGGTAAGTTCTGTACATCTTCCTCACCCTAGCCAATAATTTGTACATCCCGCCGCACCTCTATTGTCTTCACAAAGAGGAGTTGTTGGATGTCCAAGTATTTGTAAGCGCCATCAGACGCGAGGCCGTGAAATAATTCGCCTTACATTAGCGTCATATCCTGCTCTGTTACTGGTTGGCCGCGTTTAACGTGAGGAACCGCACACCTGTTCAGCCCGAATTCCATACAGGTCGGGTCGCTGAAACCCTTTACAATCACCATCATGCTTCCTAGCTCGTCAGCATTCTTGGAGTAAAGCTTCGAATCGTCCATGTAGAACTGGTGATTAGCCTGTCCTACATTACTGCTGGGTCAGCTTATCGCAGGGGGGCACCTAAGCGCGAGAGCCGGTCGTCGCGAAGCTGTAAGTCCCAGGTTGCCCATAGAAACGGCCGCCCCTTATATGGGGTACAGACGCCGCCCAATGTGTCGCGCCTGGATTTGTCGCTACGTGCTAGTTTTATTCCACCCCGGGTATTTTATTTCTTCGGTGTCCGCCATATGTGGTGAGGTTCTCCTGATTCGCACAAGAAGGCGCCCGATAGAAGACTAGCGACCCCCGCAGGTTATTATTTTTATCTTTGTGTTTTCTTTATATGTACATAACTGCCGGGGTTTTTGATTACCCAAGGCAAAGATTACTTGTAAACACTGTGAAAAGAGCACGTGTTATGAGGAACCAGAACACTCCGGTAACCGGGGTAGGAGTTGCACACTATCAGAGATATCCTGAAACCGCCGTCCATTACCAACCGTATTCGGTGATGCTTGTTGATGACATCGGGTTCCTTTGCAACCATTGGGGTTGATTTTTAGTCGAGGCTCAAAAATGTGCGGGCAGTGTTAGTAGTGCCCAGAAAAGCAGCCTTCTGCATTGTATGCATATGTTTTTCGTGAAATTGTCACCTCTTCGCAGCATCTTGCCATATTTTTGGAACCAGTCCATGTGCGGATACCACTATTGGAACTATATCAACTTCTTGCAACCTGTACATGTCTTTCAACTCCACAGCCAACGGTTGGTATTTCCTCTTCTTCTCAGTAACTGTTGGTATAATGTAGTCATCAATGGGGACCGCAACATCACCTATTATAGCTTTTTCACTAGCTTATCAAATACGACAATATGAGGTCTGTTGGCCTCCATCGCCCTAATGATCCATAGAATCCGTGCTCGTTCATTGCTAATTACCTGTTCAGGCTTGCATCTATAATACGGTTGTTCGACCTCTGTGAGTTCGTATCCGTTCGCGATTGCTTGGTGAGTAACCTTGGAAACATTATTATATCTTTGGAGATATTCAGTCCCAGCTAGTGACGGACATCTGCTGCAGATATGCTGGATTGACTCATTGATAGTCTTATATAAATGGCACCTAGTATCGATCTGTTGGTCCAGGATGTATTTGCAATAAGCTCTTGCCTTGATTAATTGATCTTGAATTGAGAAAATAAAGCCTTTTGTAGAGGTCCCGGTTCGGAGCCACTCCGTGGAACTCTTTTCATCAATATTGTCTGAAGTTAGTGCTGCGATAAATATCCCATGAAGTTTCTTGCTTCTTCACGCATCGATACGGTCTTCAGCTTTATCATAGGAAAACTATTTATTCTCCTGAGCTAGACCCAAATAGCTAGCATCTTTGTCCTAAGAGCAAACGGCTCTATGAAGTTCTGAGTCAATGGACAGAAAGTATGGTCAGGTCAGGTCAGGTCAGGTCAGGTCAGGTCAGGTCAGGTTAGGTCAGGTCAGGTCAGGTCAGGTCAGGTCAGGTCAGGTCAGGTCAGGTTAGGTCAGGTCAGGTATGGACTCAGCTCCCGGGTATTATTATTATTATCGACTTTAACCTGAAGGGCTTCGACACTTCCTCAAATGGGAACTTTCACTCATTCCAGGTATCTCAGATACCACAGGGACTGGGCTCAGATGGAGCCCTTTCCAAGTTATCGAGCCCTGAACGACAATGCGACACATCCTCGTTACCCAGGAATCTCCGCACGGCGTGGGTAGTTGCAAGCATTACTGCCCTCTGCATAACCTTATAAAGATGATCTCTAAGGTTCTAAGGCAGTTTCTTAATGTTCTCTTGAAGATTCCTAGGAACCACACCAGTTGACAACATGGCCATTGGAATCGCTATTACACTATTTGCCCTCCACTGTCTCTTTACTTGTATCTCGAGGTCTCTGTATTTAGTAATCTTCACGTTGTCCTTTATCTCTAGATTATTAGTATTTGGAATGGCCACTTCAATCAGCATCACTTCGTTGCAGGAGTTATCCACCATTATTATATCTGGCCTGTTGTAGGCAACTCGTTGATCTGTGAGCACGGTCCAATCCCAGTACAACATATATCCTGAGTTCTCTAGAACAGGCTCAGGAGTGTATCTATAGTAGGGCACCTTACTAAGATTAGAAGTTCCAGCTTCTAAAATTCCCAGTTTCAGAGCCAGTTCTTGATGAAGTATTTTTGCAACTGTGTCGTGCCTTTCTTTATACTCTGTTGCAGCAAACGCTTGACATCCTGCTGTGACGTGCTGGATAGTCTCTGATGACTAACACCCAAATCTACATGTGTCATCTTGGACTGAATTATCTCCAACTATATAGTTTCTTTGTGGGGTAACCTGGTGTTGTATGGCCAGCAAAAAACACTCTGTCTCTGGAAACATCTGTGCGGACACCAACCAGTAGTTCGACGCCAGTTTGTCGACATGTGCGTGGGAGGTCTCTGATGGAGAGGCCTCTGCATCCAAGATTGCAGCTTGTCCTGATCAGTCCGATGGTGACTTTGTATTTCACTATTATTATTATTATTATTATGAGCGTTACACTTTCTCAGTATTACTACTGGAAACCTTTTGACCGACCCCCCGCGCGCGACGTTGGGGCTCTGCTCGGTGGATAGGGATGAACTTCATCATATACCATTATGCCGATATTATCAGTAGAGTCTGACTTCCGGTGCTCCAACACAGCAGACGTGTTTGAGGTCGCCACTTAACTGAGGAATTTTCGGACTATGTGGCACGTTTGCAGCAGAACCGCCCTCTGCCCCACGTTAAGGATGTTATTTGGTAGTCCGAGTTCCTTTAGATTTCCCATGAAATTTTTGGTGACTATTCCTTCCGCTGACATTACGAAGGGACATATAGTCACCTTCTGGAGTTTCCATACGTTTTTTATTTCATATGCCAAGTTTTCATACTTGGTGATCTTTTCAATTTCAGTTTTCTGGATGTCATGGGACAGCGGTACAGCAATATCTATGATCACAGCAAGCCTCATCTGTTTGTTTATCAGGACAATGTCTAGCCTATCGAAGTCCACAGTGCGGTCCGTTATCAGTCCCACTACAGGAGAAAGTCCGCCGACTCCAGCACCGCCTCCGGAGAATACTTGTAGTAGGCTGGTGTTGTTGACGGGTTCAGGAGGCTGTATTTCAAATCAATTTGTTGGTGGATGATCTTGGCGAGCTGGTTATGCTTGCCTAAGTAAGCTGAGTCTGAGAGGGCAGGACATGCTGCCATAACGTGTTCAATGGTCTCTCCAACAGCTGCACATTTTCGACATTTATCCAACACTTCTAATTTTAGGCAATGCTTCTCGTAGTTCTTAGTTTTTATAACCCTATCCTGAATGGCCATCACAAAACCCTCCATATCCGGGTAGAGTTGCCCCCAACCAACCACATAAGCGAAGAGGTTTTGTCAACATTATTTGCCTGCAGGTGTTTGGGGTACCTTCCATCATAGCCTGGTCACTCCATTGGACTATACTGTCCTGGTCAACTGGGATGTCCAACTCATAGTTGCGCTGACCCAGCCTAAGTGAAGTATAATCTTTATCATCGCACACCACCATCAGTTCATCATGCGATGCCAGAAAACGTTGTCGCATGTTCCTTTCCTGCTTAAAGCAGAGGTTCTTTATATGGATTAATCCTCTGCCGCCTTCTTTCCGAGGTGTGTAAAGTCTTCTAACAGATGAGTTGGTGTGAAGACACCGGAATTTCGTAAGAAGCCTTCTCGTGAGTGTGCCCAGTTCATCCAAGTCGGTGTTAGACCATTTGACAACTCCACAAGAGTATGTCAATTCTGGTACCGCCCAAGAGTTTATAGCAGCACAGAAGTTACCTCCGAAAAGCTTAGTATTTATGAGCTTCGTGACTCGCTTCCTATATTTCTCCTGGAACTCTTGCTTTAGCCGGCTATGATCCACCCGCTGGTTTTGAGGACTCCCTAGGTAGCGGTATGTCTCATCAGGCGGTAGTTGCTCAATATCGCTGTTGGTGACTTTCGACTTCCCCTTTCCTAACGTTGATTATAGCACATTTTTCGAGTCCAAACGACATTTTTATATCATTGCTAAAGATTTCAACAGGATTAATCAGTGAGTGGAGCTTATCTTGTGTCTTAGAGTATAATTGAAGATCATCCATGTATAGTAAGTGGGATATTCTTCTTCGGTTTTTCATATTTAGTTTATATCCGGCTCCAGTTTTGTTTAGGACAGTCGACATGGGGTTCAGTGCCAAGCAAAACCACACCGGCGACAGGGAGTCCCCCTGAAAGATGCCCCTCCCGATCTGCACTTTTCCACAATTTTTATTGGTCATCCATATGTTTGTTCTCCAAGTAATCATGATATGTTGAAGGATGTTTCTGATCCTTGGGCAGATCTTGTAGATTTCAACTACCTTGTTTAACCAATCGTGGGGTACAGAATCAAATGCTTTACTGTAGTCGATGTAGCATACATGTAGATTTCGTTTTCTTCTCTCGGCTTGTTTGAGTACTACAGCCTCTATTGTTAGCTGGTGCTTGCAGCCCAAAGATTCTCTAAGACATCCCTTCTGTTTCTCCTCGAAGATGTTGTTTGTCAGACAGTGTTGATATATCTTTTCATTAATCAGGGAAGTGAAGAGCTTGTAAAGGACTGACAGGCAGGTTATTGGCCTGTAGTTTTTGGGTTCCCTTGCATCTCATTTTTTGAAGAGCATAAAAGTGTTTCCTTCAGTGGGTTGCTCAGTGCTAGGGTGAAGCCATGTAAAAGACTCTCGTGCGCGCCAGTCAAATACTTAAGCCAGAAGCTGTGCAGCCTGTCAGGCCCAGGGGCGGTCCAGTTCAGAGTTTCCCGACGGCGGCAGTCACCTCAGCTGGTGTAAACTCTCTCACCGACATCTGGGGCAAGTTCACATGCACGTCTTCCACGTCCTTGATCCATGATGCAGACCGATTAAAACCGCCTGCTTTCGCCCATGTAGTGCTCCAGTATGTGTTGAAGTTGGAGCAATCGCGCTAGATGAAGCTTGTAGGTTCCCATCGGCCTCGATCTTTCTCAGAAACTGCTTCTGATTGTTTCTGAATTCAGAATTTTGCTTCTTCCTTTTTATGATGATTATTATTATTATTATTATTATTATTATTATTATTATTATTATTATTATTATTATTATTATTATTATTATTATTATTATTATTATTATTATTATTATTATTATTATTATTATTATTATTATTATTATTATTATTATTATTATTATTAATATTATTATTATTATTATTATTATTATTATTATTATTACTCGCCTAAGCATCCTAGGGTTGAAAAGAAATATTTTTTTGACAATTAAATATATGTACCCTAGAAATAAGCATGTTTTCAAAGTGTTGTATGTAAGTTAACAAAGGTTGTCCTTGCGTCATTCAGTATTCCCATCGTAATAAGACAAGCGTGTTACCCTTAATTCGAGCAGCAAAATGTTAGAATAATCAGTAACATTGTGTACACAATGTTATGTTAATGCTACTGTTACCGATAATCTATAATACAACACGATGTAAGTAAACAGACGTGATTGGTTTCAGTTTATGTTTAGGTGCTAGCCTGTAGCTGATCGCGCTACTATCTCTACAAATCTAATTTATCTGGTTAGAAGGAGAATCTACTCATATTAAACTTCATCTACATAGTAAATCATAAATGTAGGTGCATTTTGTTACTGATAAAGTCTTTGGTTGAAATGCTATTTCAATTTGATTATCATCATTATTGTTTTAATTCAACGGATATGTATTTGTCTTAGATACGTATAAATCAATTCAATTTGCTCCTACATAATGACGCTGCCAAACAACGAAACCGGTCACAGAAAAGAAAACAAATATATGTCAATCCAGATAAATAGCATCAACGACTGTTTTTAGTATTGTTTTATCCTAGTTTGTTACAAACGTGAATTTTAAAAAAGTTCGGGACGCAGCAAGTGCGTTATGGTAGTGAATTTTCAGTAAATGTTTCAAATTTGAATAACTCAATTTTCTATATACTTAGAAAGTTGAATTTTGGTGGTAAGTCCTTTCCCAAGGCAACATATACACCAAACTTCATTAAAATAGCATTGTAATTTTCGGAGCAAAAAATTTGTTTCAAATAAAACTCGAAATTTTCCCGAAAAACCATGCCACTTAGCCTGCTGTATTTCACTCGTGAGGCCCTTTCATTGGATACCTATATCAACAAAGTTGTTGAAAATAAAGATTCCGTTTTTTATTTATTTCAACAACACACCACGAGGGCTTACAGCCTAAATACTATCGTACCGTGGGTGTCGACAAGGAGGAAAGAGGCAACTTGTTAATTCTAGACTTAAAGGTTTGGAGGAGGAGGAAAAACATGTGCCGGCAAGGAATTCCAAAACTTGGAAGTCCTCGGGACAAAAGAGTGGGCCTAACAAGATGTTTTATGTCTGGTGACCTGGACAGTAAAAGCGTGCATTCGCTCTGTTCCCCTGGTAGATCTGTTGGGGGCCGCAGGTGGACGACATATGGAAGAAAGCTCCTCTGAGCAGTGCCCGTGCAGATATCTATAAAAAAGAGAGAGGTCACTAACGGCACGTCGGTGGGCAAGTGATGGCAGCCTTTGGGTAAGGGTAGGGTCACCGATGAGACGTATAACTCTCTTCTGAATGAAGTCCAGGATAGCAAGTGTAGACGCGGCAGCGGTACCCCACATGTGGGAGCAGTATTCGAGGTTTGGTCTTATTTGTGAAGTATATAAGGTATAGAGATTAGCTGGTGAAAAGTATTTGCGAGCCCGAAAGAGGAAACCTAATTTCTTAGCAGCCGCTTCCGCAATTGATGTGATATGTTTGTGCAAATTGAGATGGATGACAAAGGAAAGGAGGTCGGCAGTTGATCTGCGCTGACGGAATCCATACTGCCTGTCGTGGATTAGACTGCGTTTTTCAAGAAACTTTAGTAATTCGGTGTTTATATACTTGTCCATCACTTTAGAGACGACTAAAAGGATATAAATGGATGGATAAGATGGAAGAAGACATATTTCTTTTTATAATGCACATGTATTACATTAGTAATTACGACGAAAACAATCAGAATAAGAAAGTAATAACACTTGAGTTTAGAGCGGGTATGCACGCAGTGAATCAGAATGATCCAATATTTTATAACTTCAGACTGTGCAAACGATTTTGGCAGCTCCCTAAATCGTACTCTTGTACCCTGTGTCTAAATCCCACTAAGATATTGGATTAAAGAAAATAAAAAATAAAAAATAAATAAAAAACCTGGCCAAGTAAAATTTATATATACATTAAAATATGTTAAAAAAACACAAAAGCAAAAACAAACAAAAAAAACAAAACAAACAAAAAATATATAACTAAAATAGAGAAAATTTATAAATTATCAGAAGTAATAAATAAAATAGAAAAGTACCAACTAAATATTATAGTATAAATAGTTTTCATTTTAGTATATTTAGTATTTAGTATAGCACAATTTTGTCATTTGGGGTAATAAAATAACAGTGATGTCATATATTATACGCATAACTCAGATTTGTTACTCATTATTGTGGACCCTCTTCTTTGATTTCTGTCTGTCTCGTACAACAGCTTGTGGCTAATGGACTTTGCTACCGAGGCCATGCCTAGACTAACACACCTAACTTCAGACTAGAATCACTAACGCACTACTGAATGTCATCATCAGTTGGAGGGATGGGAAATATGAAACTATTGAGAAGTCAGTGGCGGCTCGTCAGATGACGAAAGTGAAGCGCTGCTTCATCTATATTTTTAGGTTAAGCTAAACTTTTTTATTCAAAATCCACCACAAGTTGTTTTTTTTTTCACTCTCTCAAATTCATTTGGTACAACCACATAAAAATATCTGGTTACGTTGCGCCGCAGTTGATAATGTATTTTTATAGTATTTTATGGCACGATATAATTTGCAATCCCCTGATTCCCGAACTGAATGTTACACAACATGCCCAACGTGCAGCGTATTACGTGTTGCAGAGCAC
Source organism: Tillus elongatus (assembly GCA_964006375.1). Lineage (NCBI taxonomy): Eukaryota > Metazoa > Arthropoda > Insecta > Coleoptera > Cleridae > Tillus > Tillus elongatus. The sequence continues at coordinate 139,797,873 of OZ023268.1, read as the reverse complement.
ATACTATTGAAGAGCAACGCACAACTGGGGACTGAACTGAGCCAGAATTGTGTATATACAAATGCTGCCTCGATGTCTTATCGCTTACATGCGACGGTTGTCATGGCAGCAGCACGCGAGTTTGGCTAATGCCCTTTTGGCACTTCAAAACAAAAGACAAAAAAACTTAAACTAAATAATTATGTTGACTATAATTAATCAGCGGTTTTCTTATTTCCGCGGTGAACGACTGCTTCCATCCTATTACTATACTAACACGAGATATCAGTACAGCATTATACAGGGTGCTGTAACTCGCGCGCTGTTGAGTTGGTGTGTATTATGGCAACACAAGTGATGCAGAATTCTAAGCCTGCTTCAAATCTGAGTTTCCGTCGATTATTTAGATTTAGTCGGATCGTCAGACACATATTTTTATTTTTACTATGTTGCCGTTAAATGATCGCGTATGTGTTACATTTACAGACTTTGAAAAACTGGATTTTGCATGTTTCTTTTTGGTAAGTGAAATTGATTTGTTTATTATCACCTATGAAAGATAAATTCCAAAATAATAAAATTTCAAGTTATAAAAAAGAAAAGGGCCATGAATTTGAAAAAAAAACTGCTTGTTGCTCCTCCCACTATAAACATATTTTCATAATACGCGCCGTATTATATTACCGTGCTCGTGCGTGTACAGTGTGACAAAAATAAGGTAAATACTAATAAATTTATTTATTTATGCCCTCTCATCGAGTATTCGTGGTCATTATTCCGAAAATTATACCTTGTGAAAGTCTATATTTTTTTGTACAAATGGATTTCTCATTTAAATACTGAAGTGCCAGGAGAACATGTGACCTTGAAAAATGAAAAAAACCTCTGCAGCGCAGAGGGGCTCTTCGCCCCCCTGGACACCCAGTTTGGGGCCGCGTGGAATCTACTTCACCCACTCCCAAAGTCACGAGCTGCCACTGTAAGAAGTAGAAGTCGATAGCGTCCGAGTATACCCGAAGCGAGAAGTAAATTTTCGCGTGTGTCAATCAGATGAGCCGCGCCCGACGGAATGTTAATTGACTAGATTTTTTTTTAAATCTAGAAGTTGCGATCTCGTCATTAGCGACTTTTTCAACGAAATGGCGTAAAAATATCTGATCGAGACATAGAATAATGGCTGCGATGACAGGTCAGATGTTCTTTAATGATGTATTATATCGTCAACTTAGCTTTTCTATTTAATTTATAGAAAGTACAACGTCAATTTCACCGAAATTATTTCTGAGTTTTCCTATCGATATTTTGCTATGCACTTGGGATTTAACGAATATTTAAAATATATTCTCAGGAGTAGAAACAAGACGTCAAACCTTTTTTGTTCATAAAATGAGCTTCTCTTATTTGGTCACAAACTTGTTAGTGTTTTGCAAACATAATGATGTATTAAAGCATAAGGGATAGCGAGCCAAATTTTTGTTTATAATCTGCTTATGTATTTTTATACCAATGATAGTTTTTCACTACAACAAAATGAATATTATGCTAAAATTTATTTGTTTTAATTCTAGGACCAAAGAAATTCACTTCAGTCTTCCTCCCCTGAGAAGCACGTCTCTAGGTGACCTAAATGAGCAGGACGTAGACGATTCAGACATAGACACAGACACCCTACTGTTACCTGCTGTGCACAATCAGAGGTCTAATTCATTCAGTGAGTTTCTAACTTATCTATCAATGTTCCGTATATACAATCTAAATTAAATCCAAGCTATACCCAATATTTATTAAAGACAAACCTTCAAGTTTATGTTTTGTTTAACAAGCCTGTTGTGATAGTTATGCAAATAAAGCTCCAGACAAGAACAGCTGTGTGGAATATAACAAAATCAAATTGCTTCACAATTTAACATAAAGTACTTTGCGAGCTTGATTCTACTGCACATTTAATAGTTATTTTGCCAGTGCTACATATAAAACAGATTCATTGGCCTATGGTATCACCAGAGCTTTCGACATTGTTAAGGGCCCCCAAGTTTAATATGCGGATTTATATCATGAAAAGTAAATTACGTACCAAAATTTAGATCTATATGTTAATTTAAAGAAAAAAATGGGTTTCCTCAAAACGTCAGTCGCGATTTGAAACGTCAAAATTGGCAACATTTAGGCCAAGAACTTGAAACTTATACGGGTTGTTGAGAAAATGTCAGGAGAAGAATGTTTTACAAACCCTGAAGTCTCAGCTTCAACCGTCATTGTCCTTCATTTTACAAAAATATTTCCAGAAAATTCACTTCAAATAGACCCTTTCTCTGATGCTTTGGTAGAAGTTTTAGCTATAGAGTTTATCGTTCAATAGTACATATTTTTTTGAGCATTTTCGTAAATAATCAATGAAGCTTATATATCCGTTATTATACAAGATACAAAAAAAATTGTAACATTACTTATAGTGTCTTCAGCTTCATCTTGAAAAATATTTCTACAATCACAGGATGGCCCATAAGTCGTTGGTGATACATATTTTCTTTTTAGCGAATTTTGTTTTTAAAATTCGCTTATGGGGAGATCTGTGAAAATGTTGTATTAAAAAAAATTCATATCTCCGGAAATAACAAATCAAGGGCAACCAAATTTGGTACGCGTGTTTGTTTTGTAAAGGGTGAACTCTGTACCAAAATTTAAGTCATTAGCTTTAAAGACAAAGAAGTTATGGGCAGTTAAAGCAACAAATTTTGGAGTTTTCCTCAAAACGTCAAACTCGCAATTTTAAACGTCAAAATTGGCAATGTTTAGGCAAAGAATGTGAAGCAAATACCGTTTGTGAAAAGAAAATGTTGCAAGAAGAGTGTTCTGCAAACCCTTAAGTTTCAGATTCAACTTTCATTGCCCTTCATTTTACTAAAATATTTACAGAATATCAATTTCAAATAGACCCTTTCTCTGATGCTTTGGCTGTCAGTTTAGTTAAGTTTGGTGGCTTTTTGGATATTTATTTGTAGGTTTAGTGAAGTTATGGTTTAACGGTGTAACGGTATAAATTGGATAGCTAAACATCTAAGCTAAGTTGGACGTAATTGTGGTTCCTCCCCTGCTTTGTAAAAAGAATTATTGGCGACAACTGTGGTTAATTCTTCTGGATATCCCTCGTATAATGAATCGAATTTAGATCTTTCGTAAATTATTTATATTTGTATTACCCCTGGTATATCGGGCCGGCTTACACGCTTGCGTTGCCGTGGCCGTAGTTCGGAAAGGGTCCGCATGTTGAAGAGGATAGATGGCTGGAGACGTATGTGATGCGAGAGAGAGCGAAGGATGTGGCAGCACCTGTGTTTTCAAGTCGGAGATATGAATGCGCTGAAAGTTTCGAGAGGGAGAGATTTCGTTGGTAATTTGTGGAGTTAACACGTGGTTCCGTCTGAGGAGCAAGTTTTGGATATTAAGTATCCTCCCTTGTGGGTTTTGTTGCTCTCAGAATTTAATCTGCAGTCTTTCTGGTGATGTCGTAATGTACGGATTTAGTGCCGAAGGCTGTGGAGAGACCCGTTTAGGGGATTTAAGGACCACATTTATCGTATCCCGTTGTGGAATTTCGTTTCCCTCTCTGGAGGGACCTTGTACCGGAGATATTATTCTCGTACCGACTGGAAGAATACCTTGTACCGGAGGAAGTATACCTTGTACCGGCTGGATTTTCCTTGTACCGGAGATATTATTCTCGTACCGACGAAGTCTTTGTGTAGGGCGACTTTTGTGCCGAATAGCCTTGTGGTAGGCCGACATTATTGTACTGGGCGATATCTTTGGTAAATTCACGTCCCGAAAATTTGGAGTGGAAAAGTCTCGCATGGCTGAGCGAATTTTTATATACCGAACTTTGTACATGGATATTGAATTAAATGGAGAATTGAATTAGGATCTCAGTAAGAAGGTCTTCCCTATCGTTGTCGCATTGCCGTACCGTTTTTGCATTATTCCCGTGGTTGCAGTCCCGTATCCCGAGAGGCCTTGGTTGGTTTGGAATTTGATGATAATTAGATGGCCTAGAAGTCCAGGAATTTAAGTAAGAACTTTCCGTTTTGTGATAACGTATAAAGTGATAAGAGACAATCTTGATAAGGTACATTTTTGAATATTCATCTGTGTTAAATTTATTAAAATCAAATCGAATTTATTTTATTTTAACTTCACTAAATATGGTACAGATTTTTATAAGACCACTATTAATATAATTGCTTCACTTTTGAGAGTACCATTAGTTATCATTTACTGTTAGCATTAGACCAGCTTATTGATTATTCTTTGGGACTTGATCTTTAATCAAGCCACTTACCGTAATTAACGTGTAATTAAGTAATATTTGGGGAAAATAATTTGTGAGCTTTGCGTGCACGAAAAGTGGAATTTTCCGTAGAACAACTATATTTGTAGTACCTTCATAAATATTCAGTAAAGATCTTGTTATTTGGTAGTAAGCCATTTCGGTGATATTATAGAGACTTTATATTTTATTTTTATTAATTTAGATCAGAATTTTAAAACAACTTTTAATAAATTCTTGTATGCCAAAGAAGCTTAATAAAAGCCCGTATTTTATCATATTTTAGGTGTTTTGGTTTTGTGTGTTTGTGTTTTCTTTTTCAGGACTGTTGAGAGATTAGATCATTACCGTTATCGTTATTTGTGGGTCTATGAGACCATACCGTTCCGAATTTTAGTTGGTGTTATCGTAATTACATCTCCCTTGTAGATTCCTGTGCTCGATTGTGGTTGGCTATAATTGCCAGTGTGATCCAAGAATTCTTGGTTGTGTTGGATCTGGGCAAGGAAGCAGATTAGTAAACATCTTATTAGAATATCCGGGAGTGGAGGTTAAACAATCAAGTGGCGCCCCTAATTAAGATCCCATTTTAACCCACGCCCATCTCCACTGTATAAAAGCTGGCGGCCCTCTAACTTCCCGGTAACTTAGCTTATGCCAATGACAAATTAGATTTGTTGATAGGTTAGGAATTATTTGAGCATTTATCATCTGGTATAAAAGGAAGCGCGGCGGCGTCATAACGGTCTATAATTTTTTTTAGCTAATTTTCGTAGAACAAATTCGTTAATGCATTTTTGCATTTTTATCGAAATATGATGTGTTTGTAAGAAAAAAAACTGAACGCAGTAAGTGCGTTTTGGTAGCGAATTTTCGGTAAATTTGAAGTTTAGCTCCCGAACGGTTTTCAAAACACTGTTTTCAGAAACCTGCCTAACCCTCCGCCTGGATCCACAAACCCCAAGAAAAATGTCTTGTTCAAACTCCCCAAGGAAGTTACGGGACCAGGAGTGAGTAGGGGTGGATAATTTTTTTAGCTAAATTTCATAGAACAAATTCGTTACTGCATTTTTGCATTTTTTGTCGAAATATGATACGTTTGTAAGAAAAAGATCTGGACGCAGTAAGTGCGTTTTGGTAGCGAATTTTCGGTAAATTTGCAGTTTAGCTCCCGAACGCTTTTCAAAAAACTGTTTTCAGAAACCTGCCTAGGCCCCCCTGGATCCACAAACCCCAAGGAAAATTTCTTGTTCACACTCCCCAAGGAAGTTACGGGACCAGGAGTGAGTAGGGGTGCATAATTTTTTTTAGCTAAATTTCATAGTACAAATTCGTTAATGCATTTTTGCATTTTTTGTCGAAATATGATACGTTTGTAAGACAAAGATCTGGACGCAGTAAGTACGTTTTGGTAGCGAATTTTCGGTAAATTTGCAGTTTAGCTCCCGAACGCTTTTCAAAAAACTGTTTTCAGAAACCTGCCTAGGCCCCCACCCCCCTGGATTCTCAAACCCCAAGGAAAATTTCTTGTTCACACTCCCCAAGGAAACTACTGGACCAGGAGTGAGTAGGGATGTATAATTTTTTTTCACTAATTTTCGTAGAACAAATTTGTTAATGCATTTTTGCATTTTTTATCGAAATATGATGCGTTTGTAAGAAAAAATCTGGACGCAGTAAGTGCGTTTTGGTAGCGAATTTTCGGTAAATTTGCAGTTTAGCTCCCGAACGTTTTTCAAAAAACTGTTTCCAGAAACCTGCCCAATTTCAATGAAATATGGTACATTGTTTCTACTATATAGGCAACCAAGTTTGATGCCTGCTTTCACCAAAGAAATACATTTGCTATTAAAAATATTCAAAAAAAAATTCGCTACCATAACGCACTCGCTGCGTCCCGAACTTTTTTTTAAATCGAAAGGCCTGATATTATTGAATTTTTGTATTTTCCGTCAAAATATAATGCGTGTTTGTAAAAAAAGAAATTCTAGACGCAGCAAGTGAGTTATGGTAGCGAATGTTCATTAAATGCTTCAAATTTGAATAGCTCAATTTTCATTTAAAAAAGTCACATATATCGAAGTCTTGGATATAATATCTGGATTAAAAACACGTGTTCCATTGATGGTTTAAATATAAATATGAAAATTTCAAAATGCATTAAATATGCTATAATAGTCCCACTCACAAAATTGATTAACATCTGTTTATCTAGGAACATATTTCCGAATGCCTTAAAACTGTCTAAGGTCATCCCAATTTTCAAAAAACGAGATTGGGAGTCATTGGAAAATTACAGACCACCTTCTATAATTCCATTTTTTTCTAAAATATTTGAAGTTATGTTGTACAACCAAATTAGTTCATATCTAGAGGATAACAACTTGCTGTCACACTCACAATTTAGTTTTAGAAAAAATCGATCTACATCTCTAGCAGTAAGTAGCCTCGTGGATCATGTTTGCATGGGCTTCGAGAGGGGTAAGCATACCTATGCACAGTTTCTCGACCTGTCTAAGGCATTTGACTGTGTCTCTCATGATATTTTAATAAACAAGCTTCAGTTCTACAGCTTCAATACCGACAGTATCACATTTTTAAAATCATACCTGTAAGACCGATCTCAGTTTGTGTCAGCTAATGGTGAAAAATCACCTACATTAGATCTAAAATACGGTGTACCACAGGGTTCGGTCCTTGGGCCTATTTTATTCTTGCTATACATCTACGCCATACCAAAATCAACTGACTTAGGTAATTTTGTTATATTTGCTGATGATACGACTTTGGTTTCGTCAGATCCAAACATCAATAGAGTACACTCTACCATTAGCAGAATTAAAGATGTCTGTCAAGATTGGTTGTCGGCAAATCAGCTTAGCTTGAACAGACTAAAATCTGTGTCTTTATTGTTTTCGTTAAAGCACAATCTCGTCAATGGCGCTAACATTGCATCTATGTATGTCAGAGGGCATCCAGTAGCATGTTTCTCCTGCGGAGTCTTTCGGCCCAAGTATCTACTCCCACCTTAAAAAGTGCATACAATGGATGTGTGCATAGTATCTTAACTTATATCATTCTGGTATGGGGGCACTCACCACACTCTGAATTTGTTTTCGCAACCCAACGTATATCAATTCGAATCCTGGGCGTTTTGGGGTATAGAGATGACTGTCGTGGTCACTTTAGAAGCTTTCAGACACTTACAATATCTTGTGTCTATATTTTGCAGTGTTTTTTGTATGTTAAGTGCCACTAATCAGACTTCACTAGGCACAGCACCATTCACAATCATCTTACCCGCGGTAAAGATAACTTCGCAGTTGATTTCACGCACTTAAAAAGAACAAGGAACGGAACCAACCACTATGGAATGAAATTTTATAACAAACTCCTTCATAATATAAGAAATTGACATTACAACAAATTCAAGTCTGTCATTAATAACATTTTGATAAGCAATACTTTTTATTCCTTTGATGAATATTTTCCTTATCATATAAAATAAACGCTCCCACGCCATGCTAGTTTTTATTACTTTTGATATTGTTGTATCATGAGACTTCAAATCATTGTATGTATTTTTCAAAGCAATAAAAAATTCAGCAAATTATGGTTATTTGTATGTCAGATTCGTGATATTCTAATTGTAACAATGTAGAAATTACGCACAATATTATATGCTTATATTTAACGCAAGCCTCCGTAACACGTTCATAGAGCTTTAACCTACATTTTTACTGTTTCTGTATAAAATCTTTAACGATGCAATATCGGTGGTTATCTTTCACTTTGACATTCAATTACTTTTCAGCTGAAGCCTTAGGTGCTTTATGGATTTCGATTTACCAAGGACTGATAGCTTTCTAGGGTATAAAATTCATTCACAAGGGATTTCCTCTACAAATCCAAAGTATAAATATATTTCTTCATGTACATAGCCAGTTTATTGTATTTAAGTCCATTCGCGTGGATGCTTTAAATGTAAAAGCGCGCCCCTGCTTGCCTTTTAAATTTACCGATAAGGCTTATGAAGGTCAGGAGGGTGTTTGAATACGAAGACGCCAAAAGGATCACAAATTTAGATTACAGGTTTATAAGTAGCGAGATAGATAAAAGATAAATATTAAATTAAAAATTTACTGCGTGACTTGAGTAAGCAAGACATTCTTCTTTTGAATGTTCCAGGTTATGACGAGAATAATTTCCGAGTTGAATTAGTTTATTAAAAGCATTATCCTGACAAAAGACAAGGTCAAACACTTTTCGGATAATATTTTTAAAACGCTTATAATGAAGTTAATTATAGAAAAGTCTGGGCGCAGCAAGTGCGTTATGGTAGCGAGTTTTTATAACAATACTTCTAATAACGAATTTTTTTTCAGTAAATGCTTATAACTTTTTTCAAATTAAACTTAAAGATCTCAATTTTTGGTACATAGTACATGTTTTACAAACTAACTTAAAAATTTTTTATTTACGAAGATACAACAAATTTCCCAACAAAAAATTGATCATCCTCGCTAACGAACTTATCCAAACGATGTGCAAAATAAAGCTACTTACCGAATTTCAACAAAACTGGCTATTATTAGTGCATTTTCATGAAGAAAAATCACTAATAGAGAGGTATCAACGGTAAGATTTTTGGCAAATTTCTTCAAATTAGCCTGAATTAGGGCCCCTAGAACATAAATCCAAGGTCAGTTAAAAAGTTTATATATATATATATATATATATATATATATATATATATATATATATATTATATATATAGATATATATATATATATATATATATATATATATATATATATATATATATGTATCACACCGATAACTCAAAAAATAATGGGCCGATTTTGATTAAATTTGGTGAGTACCTTCCTTTTGCAAATGGCTTGGATAAGTTCGTTAGTCAGGAAAATCGGCCCAGGTTTTCTCGGAAAATTTTGAGTTTCCCTTCAAAAAAAATTTATATCTCCGGAATTAACAAAGTAAGGACAACCAAATTTGGTACGCTGTTTATGTCATTATATGTGAGGTGCCTACCAAAATTTAGCTCTGTAGGTCAAAAGACAAAAAAGTTATGGGCATTTAAAGAAAAATAAATTGGGGTTTTCCTCAAAACATCAAAATTCGCAACATTTAGGCAAAGAACTTGAATCTAATACGGGCTATGGAAAGAAATTGTCTTAAGAAGAATGTTTTACAAACCCTGAATTCTTAGTTTCAACCGTCATCGTCCTTCATTTTACTAAAATATTTCCAGAAAATTCATTTCAAATAGACCCTTTCTCTGATGTTTGGCAGTAGCCTTAGCTATATAATTTATCGTTTAATGGTATATAATTTTTGTAGAATTTTCGTAAAAAATCAATAAAGCTCAATATCTCCGTTATTATACAAGATATGAAAAATATTGTATACATTAATTATACGGTGTCTTGAGCCACACCTTAAAAAATTATTGCTACCATCACAGGCTGGCCCATAAGTCGTTGGTGATACAAATAATATTTTTTTTAGTGGAAAACGCCTTATGCTTTTGCATTTTCCATCGAAATATAATGCATGTTTGTAAGTTAAGAAATTATGGACGCAGCAAGTGCGTTATGGTAGCGAATTTTGATTAAATGCTTCATATTTGAAAAGCTCAATTTGATATTAACCTATAAGGTTGACCAAGAAACGGATTTTTTCGGTTACATTTTAAGTTTACTTTCGGAAATTTCTGTACGTTTTCAAACAATAAAGTTATTTTGAGGAAACATGGCACATTGTTTTTACTATATAGGTTATACTGGTAACCAAATTTGATGCCTGCTTTCTGAAAAAAAACCACATATTTGCTATTAAAAACATTTTTATGAAAATTCACTACCATAACGCACTTGCTGCGTCCAGAATTTTTGTTAATTGCTTAGGTGAGCTTGTTAGACAGTTTTGACGCTCAAAAAACGCAATATCTTTCAAATTACTAGAAATATTAAACTAAAACTTGACAGGCACGTACACGTTGTACAAATGGTCCTACCCACCAAATTTGAACTCAATTTGTTCAGTAGATCTTGAGTTATAACTAATAAAAAATCAATAATCTACTATTTGACCTGAAATTACCTCTAAAGGGATGCCCATAATGTTAGACAAAGTCAGACAGATAAATCAGGGTTCCGCTGCCATTGCAAACAAATTAAGTTTTAAACGGACAGGCTACGAAAATATGTCACAATAAACAATCAGCGGGGTCGCCATTTACGACAACTCTCATCTAAATCTGTAGATATCAGAAATATGTAAATAAATAAAAATTTTAATGTAAGTGATTCAATTTGTTTAAAATCAATCTATAACTACGTTTTGTTGTATTATATTTATATTATAAATATAAATATTAAGCTTCCTATTTTCACGGTATTTAAAAGTCATCTCCATCTCTCTAATTTAATCTGACAACACCACAATTTGTGGTTTGTTACCTGACAGGAATCATGAGAGAAAGGTGTACGTTCTGCGCATAACCACGAATTCGACTCCGCTAATACCTTAGAATCTCAGAATATAAAACAACTACCTATATTCAAAGGTTAATAGAAATAGTAGGTAAATAATAACCCAACTTCTAATTTCAACATAACTTTAACAAATGCCTTCGGGCGTCGACTGTGACTGTAGTATATTATGATTCTAACATCCAATCAAACAAATAAGAAAGTGGTTGTGTACATCAGATTCAGGTTCTTAATCAATGCATGTAGCCACTGAAGCAGAATTATTTCAAGAACAAATATACCTACCTCAAACTAATATAGGTATAATACCTAAGATACCTAGGTATTTATGGTTTCTTTACTCTTAACTTTTACTATTTATGGAACCTTTGAAGTAAATGAAACTACATAATATCTTAAATTAGTTTAAATTACATATAATCAGATGTTGTACAATGTAAATTATTAAAATTATAATTTAAATTTTGTACTGTTTATATTTATGTCATTTTCAAAAGTATGGATACAGTAATAGTAAATAAGTGTTAAAAAGAGTTTGGGTGCAGTGAGTGCGTTATGGTACGGAACTTTTGTAAAAATATATCAAATTTTGATCTCAATTTCCCATTAAACTAGAATCTTCAGGTTTGATAGATAGTAAAACCCATATAAAGACAGCGTGGGTACTAGATTTGAAAAATAACTACAATATTCTTTTGAAAAACCTTTGTTGTTATTTGGGTTGTAGCAACTGGTTTGATTAAGTTGACTAAAATGGACCATCCAAAGCGATTAATAGGGAAAAATACCTGCCACGTTTATAATTTAGCAGCTAGATGCCTTTTGGAAATAAAAATTAAATTTTCGGTAAATTTGCAGTTTAGCACATGGGCGACTTTTAGAAAAAACTTTTCAGAAACATGCTGAGAACCCTTTTTGGATGCACATACCACAAGAAAATTTTCTTACAAACGGCCCCTAAGAAAGTTACAGGACCAGGAGTGAATAGGGGCGCTGTTACCTCATTTCATTTCATTTAATTTCTCAGTCTCACATAGAGAGCTACAATATTTTACCATTTAAAAAAGTATGTATACAGCAGCAGTTAATAAGCGATGAAGATGGTTTAAGTGCAGCAAGTACGTTATTCTTTATCCACCACGTATTAAATTTTGTTATAGGCATTTTAATTGACAACACTTTTGTTCACTTTGAACAATTCCAAAAATATGTTGCGCAGAGAATTTTTAGCGCTCTTGCTAAGATGAACTGATTGGTACTAAATAATATTTACTAAACTGTCGGTCATTCTGGCATTTGGAACAAAATCTTTATTATTTGTACCTCGAATTATAGTAACTCCAACCATCTGGGTTTTTCCCGATTCCGGTTATATAACATAATGGACTATTTATCATCGTCTACGATTCTACGAATTTCATCGGCTGCCTCTCCCAGCGTTAAGTTCCAGGATCTGCACTGGCCGTCATTATATTTTCAGGTCAAAGGGAATATAATGAACCAGACAATATAGCTTTATGTCCTTTGTGTTTGACATAATTTGAAAATTTTTGAGAAAGAAAAAATGCAAAACTTGGTGCTTGATTGACGAAAATGCATTTTGTACGAAAAAATGCATAAAATGCAAGAAAATGCAAATTGCATTTTTTTAGTGCCTTAGTTTTAGATGTATTAAGAGTGCAGCCTGTTGAATACTTTCGGCGGTAGTAGCAATAGACTGATATATGTCAAGAGTAAACTACCCCTTCAAAGGGCGCATTTTTAAGTCAATTCTGGTAGCCAGTGTATTATTGATAGTAGTAATCGCATATATATTTGAACCATATTCGGTTGGATGCTTCCCCCGGTAGCGGTGATTAACTCAAATATGCCACGAACAAACCGCACTTAAATTAAAGTATTTTTCAGTCAAATTCTCGTAGCAAGTTTATTGTTAAGTTATTGTGAATATCGTTGGCAGAAATCGTGTATGTATTTTAACCATAATCGGATGGATCGTTCTCCCGGTAGCATCCATTAACTCAAATATACCAAGAGTAAACTACCCCTAAATGGGGGTATTTTTTAGTAAACTTCTGGTAGCTAGTTTATTGTTGATATATATATTTTTTTTAATGTCAACAACACACCACGAGGGCTTACAGCCTAAATACTATCGTACCGTGGGTGTTGACAAGGAGGAAAGAGGCAGCTTGTTAATTCTGGACTTGAAGGTTTGGAGGTTCGGAGGAGAAGGAAAAACATGTGCCAGCAAGGAATTCCACAACTTGGAAGTCCTCGGCACAAAAGAGCGGGCATAACAAGATGTTCTATGTCTGGTAACCTGGACGTTAAAAGGGTGCATTCGCTCTGTTCCCCTGGTAGATCTGCTGGGGGCAGCAGGTGGGGGAATTATGGAGGAAAGCTCCTCTGAGCAGTACCCGTGCAGATATCTATAAAAGAGAGAGAGGTCACCAACGGCACGTCGGTGGGCAAGGGATGGAAGCCTTTGGGTGAGGGTAGGGTCACCGATGAGACGTATAGCTCTCTTTTGAATGGAGTCCAGGATAGCGAGTGTAGAAGCGGCAGCTGCACCCCAGATGTGGGAGCAGTATTCGAGGTTTGGCCTTATTTGTGAAGTGTATAAGGTATAGAGATTAGTTGGTGAAAAGAATTTGCGAGCCCGGAAGAGGAAACCCAATTTCTTACCAGCCGCTTCTGCAATTGATGTAACATGTTGGTGCCAATTAAGATTTCGATCCACAGTAATGCCAACAAGAGAAAAGGACTCATTACTTTGAATAACTCTTCTCTTGTGAGAAAGAAAGCAAGACTTAGTTTTGGTGGGGTTGAATTGTACAAGATTTCTACTTCCCCAGTCTAATATTTTTTGGAGGTCTACGGAGACAGAACCCTCCATGAGTCTGCGATCCTCATCTAATTGGGCTAAAGAGACAGGCTTAGAATATTGTATGTTTGAGTGGAGGGTGCTGTCGTCCGCGTAACTGTGAACTGGGTTGGATGTGCTAGAGAGGAGGTCATTGATGTGGAGAAGAAACAAAGTAGGGGCTAAAGCTGAACCTTGAGGAACTCCTGCATTAATTGGATACAGTTTAGAGGAATGGCCATCCACAACAACAGATATGCTCCTGTTGGAGAGGAAATTTGCTGTCCAGGTACAAAGTTTTGGTGGTAGGCCATAGGCCGGAAGTTTATTAAGCAGCGCTGCGTGCCAGACCTGGTCGAATGCTTTGGATATGTCTAGAGCAACAATCTGGGATTCACCGTGTTGTTCCATAGACTTTGTCCAAGAATGGGTGACAAAAGAAAGGAGGTCGGCAGTCGATCTGCACTGACGGAATCCATACTGCCTGTCGTGGATTAGACTGTGTTTTTCAAGGAATTTTAGTAGTTCGGTGTTTATATACTTTTCCATCACTTTAGAGATGACTGAAAGGAGAGAAATAGGCCTGTAGTTGCTAGGAAGCGCTTTGGATCCTTTCTTGGGGATGGGTTGTACTCGAGCAGTTTTCCAGTTACTAGGGAATATGCCTTTATTGTAAGATATCTGAAACAGACGAGTCAGGACAGGAGCAAGTTCTGGTGCGCATTTTTTGAGAACAATTGCTGGGATCTCGTCAAGGCCAGAGGCTTTCCTGGTATTAAGAGAAGAGAGCATCTTTCGTACCTTTTTAGTTTGGAAAATGATATCAGTCATTTTATGCGCGACATTGGGGACTGTTGGTGGTTGAACATTTGGAGGTGGGTTGAGAGTAGAATTTCCGTTGAACAACGAAGCAAAAAGTTCAGCCTTGCCCAGGGCGGTAGAAACAATTTCATCACCTGAGACAAGAGGTGGGAACGTGCTCTTGCAGAAATTATTCCCAATAGACTTAGCAAGAGTCCAGGAGGGTTTGCCGCCATTGGAGCTTGAGAGGACTTTGTTTTTGATGTGGTTATTAAACGAGTTTTTTGCCTCAGAAAGAATGCGGACATAGCGGTTTCTTGCGTCGTTGAATGCTTGACGATTTTCTTGACTGGGATTGTGTAGAAGCGTTTTGTGAGCTTTGACCTTTTCAAGTCTGGCCTTGTCACAGGATTTAGAAAACCAGGGCTTTTGAGTGGCTGAAGAGGTTTTCTGTGTACGTGGAATAAATAATTCCATGCCAGCTTGGATAATTTCGGTGACGTTTTGTGAGATATCAGAGGGATCAGGATGAGAGAAGCAGACAGACGCCCATGGAAATGAGGAAAAGTAATCCCGCATTTCGTCCCAGTTTGCGGAGTTGTAGTGCCAAACGATACGTGGGTGTGATGACTGTGTGACCTCGGGTTGCATTGCACAGGAAGCAGTGACCATGCCGTGGTCTGAGCGACCAAGGGGGGCGGTGACTGTTATCTTATAGCAGTCAGGATTTGTAGTAAGAAGGAGATCCAAGTGATTTGAGCTGTGTGTTGGGATACGAGGAAAGTAAGTAGGTTGCTGTACCATATTGGCCAAAGAATTGCTGACTGCAAAGGCCTCCGCTGCTCTCCCTTGTGGATCGGTTTTTGAAGATCCTAGCCATTCCTTATTATGGACATTGAAGTCGCCAAGAATAGTGACCTCGGAGGAAGGATATTCAGAAATCAGATAGTCGGTTTTTTCAGAAAGGTAGTCAAAGAGCTGGACAAAGTTGTTGTCAGAAGGTGACCGGTAAATGCAACAGATGAATTTAGTTGCAGCCCTGAGAGAGAGTTTTATCCATAGTATGTCTTTTCTTCCAGCTTCTAAATTGGGAAGTCTGGTGCAGGGTAGATTGCTACGGACGTATGCGCACACGCCTCCATGCAATCTAAAGGCAGTAAGGAGCTCATACCCCGGGAAATTAAGGTGATTAGTGGCTGTTTTGGCACTGATTTGGGTTTCGGTGAGGAAGAGGAGTTGGGGCCTGTTAGCCTGGAGGAAATGGTGGACGGAGTTCAGGTTAGAATTTAGGCCACATATATTCGAAAAGGATATGTTAAATCTTGATGTTGGCGCCCCCTGTACACCCCTCTCCCGGAGATCCGCATGGAGGGGTATTTTGCCTTCGGAATATTTTATACAAGGAGAAGCCATCATCATTTTTGCTTATAAGGGAAACCGATTCACACACCAGAACCGGAAACGTCCGTTGGGACTTCACCGGCCCCTTGATGTATGGGGTGGTACCTCCTCGGGCGTGAAAAAATCCTTTACTATTACATAAAGGAAAATTCCACTACCACCTGCTATGGATTGGATTGGATCAATGTCCACCCCTTTAAAAATAAGATTAATAAAGGGACTATCAATTGTCCAGTAGTTATGATTTTCGACATAGTAGGAGGATACAAAACATTTTCATCATTTTGCATCCATGCCTATTAGTCATCGTATGTGTATTTAGACCTCAATTGGTTTCTAGCTCTATCTGTAGCAGTGATAAACTGAAATATGTCAAGAGTAAACTATCCCTAAGCGAGGGTGTTTTTTTTCAGCATCTGGTAGCGGGTTTATTGTTGATATTAATCATCGTATGTGTATTTGGACCACAATCAGTTGCATAGTTCTCTCGGTAGCAGTGATCAACTCAAATATGTCAAGAGTAAACCATGCCTAAATGGGGGTGTTTTTCTGCAATTTTCTGGTAGCAGATGCAGCTGGTGGTTGAGGTGCAAGATATAGAGTTTCATTAAACACTTTTGTCTATAGGTGGTCGATCAGCTGAAATAACTAACTTTGGTCAGCAAATTACTTTTCCCCTGCAAAATGTATAAAACTTTATTAAACTGTTATAGGTATAACAAAGAAGACTTTTATAAACACACGTTATTCTCTTTGTGTCATCTATTCAAAAAAACTCACTTTACTTTAAGGTTGCTATGGACTTGGTGTAATAGAACCGTCATTATATAAAAGCACCCTTGATTTGGATGAAATACAGTGGCCCGATGGGCATATTGGTCGTATTTGGTTTTCACTTCGTTATGAGCCGTCAACTGAAAAACTCCTGGTTTCACTGCTGAAAGCCAAGAATCTGCCATCAAGAACGTTAGGAACAGTAAACAGTTGTGACCCATTTGTCAGGTAAGTTGACCCTTGTTTGTTCTTTATTTAAACAATTTAATAGAATAAAGAATTATTACCTTAAATCCGTACAGATGGACTCAGATGGGCATCAAGCACTTCTCAAAGACATTTACTGAAAAAACGCGCGTGCCAAGTTTTATTAAAATTGGTTTATATCACAATTTAAACTGATACGTACATATTCATACACACATATAAAAATTAAAACTAATATAGTTTCTAAGAAGCTTAGTTTGTGACCTTAGTACGCTTGAACTGGCTGATGACAACTGTATGTATTTGAAAAATACCCGTCTTGCACCATCGTTATTCTTTATAAATTCTCTCTAAGATGTATACATTAGATACTTCCATATAAATTCTCTCTAAGATGTATACATTAGATACTTCCATATTTGGCTTTGGTAAACCTATATCTACTTTAGCTTATTCTCATATTTAAATCTTTTTTTATTTCAACAACACACCACGATGGCTCACAGCCTACATACTATCGTATCTTGGGTGTCGACAAGGAGGAAAGAGGCAACTTGTTAATTCTAGACTTGAAGGTTTGCTGGTTCGGAGGAGAAGGAAAAACATGTGCCGGCAAGGAATTCCACAACTTGGAAGTCCTCGGGACAAAAGAGCGGGCATAACAAGATGTTCTATGTCTGGAGACCTGATCAGTAAAAGGGTGCATTTGCTCTGTTCCCCTGGTAGATTTGTTGGGGGCAGCAGGTGAGTGAACTATGGAAGAAAGCTCCCCTGAGCAGTGCCCGTGCATATATCTATAAAACAGAGAGAGGAGTCACCAACGGCACGTCGGTAGGCAAGGGATGGCAGCCTTTGGGTGAGGGTACGGTCACCGATGAGACGTATAGCCCTCTTCGTATAGCGAGTGTAGAAACGGCAGCGGCACCACACATGTGGGAACAGTATTCGAGGTTTAGTCTTATTTGTGAAGTATATAAGGTATAAAGATTATCTGGTGAAAAGTATTTGCGAGCCCGGAAGAGGAAACCTAATTTCTAAGCAGCCGCTTCTGAAATTGATGTGAAATGTTGGTTACAATTTTGATTTCGATCCACAGAAATGCCAACAAGTGAAAAGGACTCATTACTTTGAATAACATGGTAGTTCATTGTGATGGCTCAATGGCTGGTGTATCTCTTATGAGATATAAAGCAAGACTGAGATTTGATGGAGTTGAATTGTACAAGATTTCTACTTCCCCAGTCTAATATTTTTTGGAGATCCGCAATAACAGAACCCTCCACGAGTCTGCAATCGTCATCTAAATGGGCTAAAGAGAGCTTAGAATATTGTATATTTGAGTGGAGCGTGCTGTCGTTCGCGTAACTTTGAACTGGGTTGGATGTGCTAGAGAGGATGTCATTGATGTGGAGAAGGAACAACGTAGGGGCTAAAGCTGAACCTTGAGGGACTCCTGCATTAATTGGATACAGTTTAGAGGAATAAACATCCACGACAACAGGTTGCTTAACCATATTGGCGAAAGAATTGCTGACTGCAAAGGCCTCCGCTGCTCTCCTTTGTGAAGATCCTAGCCATTCCTTATTATGGACATTGAAGTCACCAAGAGTAGTGACATTCGGAGGAACGATATTCAGAAATCAGATGTTTGGTTTTTTTAGAAAGGTAGTGGAAGAGCTGGACAAAGTTGTTGTCAGAAGGTGACCAGATGAATTTAGTTGCAGCACTGAGAAAGAGTTTCATCCAAAGTATGTCTTTTCTTATAGCTTCTAAATTATGGAGTCTGGTGCAGGGTACATTGCTACGGACGTATGCGTACACGCCTCCATGCAATCAAAAGAAAGTAAGGAGCTCATACCCCGGGAAGTTAAGGTAGTTAGTGGCTGTTTTGGCACTGATTTGGTTTTCGGTGAGGAAGAAGAGTTGGGGCCTATTAGCTTGCAGGAATTGGTGGACGGAGTTCAGGTTAGAATTTAGGCCACATATATTCGAGAAGGATATGTTAAATCTTGATGCCGGAGCCCCCTGCACACCCCTCTCTCGGAGATCCGAATGGAGGGGTATTTTATCTCCGGAATCTTTTGTACAAGGAGGAGCCATCATTATTTTTGTTTATAAGGGAAACAGACTTACACACCAGAACCGGAAACGTTCGTTGGAACTTCACCGGGCCCTTGATGTAAGGGGTAGTACCTCCTCGGGCATGAAAAAATCCTTTACTATCACGTAAATGAAAAGTCCACTACCATCTGCCAAGGAATATAGGAAATCAAAAGCTCTTTTCAACGAGCTTTTAAGTGAAGGGATTTACTTTTTTAATTTCTCGGAAAATTCATTAGTGAGAATTCAAAACTCCATATCTTCTAAACGAATAGACCAAGCTTCAAAAGTAAATAAGAAATGTATATAAAATCGAAAGCTCTTTTCGACGAGCCATCACGTAACCCTAATTCATATTTACAAAAATTTGAGGGATGACATCCCAAAGTTTGGGCTATACTTTTTGCGACAAAAGTTGTACCCCCGACAAACAAGCTTGACGTGTTTCAAGTTTTTTTCGACAAAATCTTTTCCTGTCAGTTATGGCTCCCAGCTGGTTTTTAATGGGCCACCCTGTATAATGTTATTACTCATCAATAAAATAATAAGTTGTCGGAAATTTTTCGCCAAAAAAAAAACTGAAAAATCCATTCGTAAAATGAATATTACCCACGCATTCAATTGTATTTCGTTGTTTATTAGCGAATTTTCATTAACAAATTTCGCTATTAGAGAGGTCACGATTAAAAGCATTTGAAAAAATTTCTTCAGATGAGCGCGAATTTGGGTCCCTAGAACCCAAAACCAAGGTCCGTTAAAATTTATATATATATAATATATATATATATATATATATATATATATATATATATATATATATACATATATATATATATATATATATATATATATATATATATATATATATATATATATATACATGTATGTATCCGAGCGACAACTCAAAAAAATAGTAAACTGATTTTAAACTTGGCAAAAATCTTGTTTAGGCGAGAACCGAGGTCAAGTTCGTTAATCAGCCTTTATGCTCAAGTTTTTCCGGTGGAAAATCTGGGAAAACTTTTTGCAAACGCTATATTTCTGTAAGTATCAGAGTAACTGAAATGAGACTTTACATATGGTTAGAAATAATGCAAATAAACCTATGTCGTGAATTTTAAGTAGTTTGGTATACAATATTTAGAATTTTTTCCAAATTAAAAATAAAATCCCAAATACATGCGTTGAAACGACTTACTGGTTAAAGTCCATTGCCTGACAGACATAGTAGTTATCTGTCATGCGTAGATTAATCCATAAAAAGGTATAAACCATACATCAACGGTAACCAAACTAAATATATACCAGGCAGAAAACACATTACCCGAACCATGAATCGTGAAATTTCGGACGCAATTATGAAAAATGGCAAACGTTATGCTGTCGCATAATATAGCAGAAATTAAAACAAAATCAAGCCAAGTCTCTATAAAGATGATTCCAAAATACTTTCCTTCCAATCTTTAAACCTAAACATAAGGCGTCATATAATATCGAGACAGTCGTGGGATGTGTTTCAATCGTAATTCTACTAGTTTTGTAATTAATAATTGTTACGTATACTTTGAATATAATATGCCGGGCATGAAGCCGATCGAAAGTATGACGCAAATAAAACGTTAGTTGATGTGTGCCTAGATGGCGCAGGGGGCATCGCCCTTGCTTCCTAAGCAGAAGGTTACGCGATAGAATCCCGCTCGATGAATGTGTGCTTTTTAATGTTTTATTTTGACATTTGGAAAAACAATAGTGAACAGATTTCATACGTTTTGAACAAAACCTCATTTTTGTTTAAAACGCCTCAGTAAGTTTGTCACCTTTGAGTCTGAAATCAAAACTTTGTTATTGTTGATATTTAAAAAACCGGTTTGATCAGGTCGACTAAAACGAAATCATACTGGCGATTAATAAGGATAAATAACTGCTACGTTTATGATTTGGCAGATAGTTTACTTTTCTAAATATGAATTAAGTTTTCTTCTGGAAATCTTCTGTGTAACTTTAATGAAATTTATAATACAAGTTTCTTTTAAACAGCCTTACACTATCTATAGATATAGCAAAATTTAGTTATTTAGCTTCATGTAAAATTGAGTTTTGGGCTTTTTTCTCAAAAGGAGTTAGAACGTAAGATTTTTTGATAATAGGGAGTAATCGATGGTAACACTTTCGAAAAAATTCTTTAAATGTGCCTGTAATAGAACCTCTAAAATCGATTTTCAAGCTCTGTGTAAGTTTAAAGTATTAACTTTACTAATAGGCCGTATAATAATAGTGTACCATTCCTATGAAAATTCGCTGCTATAACGCACCTGCTGCGTCCCGAATTTTTTTACCTTTACATACAAGACGAGACTGTAACTCAATTTCAGAATCACAAAAATTATATTTCCCACCAAAAAATGCAATAGCCGGAAAACTCAAGAGATATTACCGGACTTATAAACCTTTTTACAAGGGATCCCTCGCGTCAAAATTTTAGTGATGAATAAAACACGAAAATATTTCCCGTGTCATGTTTAGCATAAACCATGCTCCAGAAAGATTAATTATTTAAATTTCTCTTAGACGCTCTTTCGGTTTTCTTTCTTTATGTCTACGCCAGGTCGACTGTTCTGATGCCCTCAACTAAACGTCAGTTTTTGTTACTATTAGCGTACGTGTGTATATTTCTTTTAGAAGCTTAAAATCATCGTGTTTTCTCTAACTAGCTCAACATATATTTCAATTCTGTTTAAGAGCCTCGGTGGTTCAGTGGTAAAAACGTGTGCCTCTGTTTCGAAGGATACCGCGTTCGATCCCAGCGTCCTCCTTTCACTTTTTCAGTACATACTGTGACGTTAACATCAACCGAGGTTCTGGTGTAATGCGATGTTGGGCACTTTAAAGTTCCCTATCCTCCTTACAGAAAATCAGGGGTTCGGCAAGATTTCCAGGATAGTGAGGTGAAATAGTTGGCTGGTGTGGCATCCTTGCAATATGGTAGGTGGTAGTGGACTTTTCCTTTACGTGGTAGTAAAGGATTTTTTTCGCGCCCGAGGAGGTACCACCCCATTACATCAAGGGGGACGGTGAAGTCCCAACGGACATTTCCGGTTCCGGTGTATGAGTCGGTTTCCCCTATAAGCAAAAATTAAGATGGCTCCTCCTTGTACAAAAAATTCCGGAAGTAAAATACCCCTCCATTCGGATGTCCGGGAGAGGGGTGTACAGGGGGCGTCAGCATCAAGATTTAACATATCCTTCTCGAACTTACTTTCCTCCCATCCCAACACACAGCTCAAATCCCTTGGTCTCTGCTTCCTGCGCAATGCAACCCAAGGTCACGCAGTAATCACACCCACGTATCGTTTGGCACTACAACTCCGCGAACTGGGACGAAATGCGAGATTACTTTTCCTCATTTCCATGGGCGTCTGTCTGCTTCTCTCATCCTGACCCCTCTGGTATCTCACAAAACGTCACCGAAATTATCCAACCTGGCATGGAACAATTTATTCCACGTACACAGAAAACCTCTGCAGCCAATCAAAAGCCCTCGTTCTCTAAATCCTGTGACAAGGTCAGACTTGAAAAGGCCAAAGCTCACAAAACGCTTCTACACAATCCCAGTCAAGAAAATCGTCAAGCATTTAACGACGCAAGAAACCGCTATGTCCTCATTCTTTCTGAGGCAAAAAACTCGTTTATAACCACATCAAAAACAAAGTCCTCTTAAGCTCCAACGGCGGCAAACCCTTCTGGACTCTTGCTAAATCTATTGGGAATAATTTCTGCAAAAGCACGTTCCCACCTCTTGTCTCAGGGGATGAATTTATTTCTACCGCCCTGGGCAAGGCTGACCTTTTTGCTTCGTTGTTCGCCGGCAATTCTACTCTCAACCCACCTCCAAATGTTCAACCACCAACAGTCCCCAATGTCGCGCATAAAATGACGGATATCATCTTCAAAACTAAAAAGGTACGAAAGATGCTCTCTTCTCTTAATACCAGGAAAGCCTCTGGCCTTGACGAGATCCCAGCAATTGTTCTAAAAAATGCGCACCAGAACTTGCTCCTCTCCTGACTCGTCGGTTTTAGATATCTTAGAATAAAGGCATATTCCCTAGTAACTGGAAAACTGCTCGAGTACAACATCCCCAAGAAAGGATCCAAAGCGCTTCCTAGCAACTACAGGCCTATTTCTCTCCTTTCAGTCGTCTCTAAAATGATGGAAAAGTATATAAACACCGAATTATTACTAAAATTTCTTAAAAAACACAGTCTAATCCACGACAGGCAGTATGGATTCCGTCAGCGCAGATCGACTGCCGACGTCCTTTCCTTTGTGGCCCATTTTTGGAACAAGTCTATGGAACAACACGGTGAATCCCAGATTGTTGCTCTAGATATATCCAAAGTATTCGACCAGGTCTGGCACGCAGCGCTGCTTAATAAACTTCCGGCCTATGGCCTATTACCAAAACTTTGTACCTGGATAGCAAATTTCCTCTCCAACAGGAGCATATTTGTTGTTGTGGATGGCCATTCCTCTAAACTGTATCCAATTAATGTAGGAGTTCCTCAAGGTTCAGCTTTAGCCCCTACTTTGTTTCTTCTCCACATCAATGACCTCCTCTCTAGCACATCCAACCCAGTTCACAGTTACGCGGACGACAGCACCCTCCACTCAAATATACAATATTCTAAGCCTGTCTCTTTAGCCCAATTAGATGAGGATCGCAGACTCATGGAGGGTTCTGTCTCCGTGGATCTCCAAAAAATATTAGACTGGGGAAGTAGAAATCTTGTACAATTCAACCCCACCAAAACTAAGTCTTGGTTTCTTTCTCACAAGAGATACATCAGCCCTAAACCCATCACAATGAACAACCAAGATATTCAAACTAATGAGTCCTTTTCTCTTGTTGGCATTTCTGTGGATCGAAATGTTAATTGGCACCAACATGTCACATCAATTGCAGAAGCGGCTGCTAAGAAATTAGGTTTCCTCTTCCGGGCTCGCAAATACTTTTCACCAGCTAATCTCTATACCTTATATACTTCGCAAATAAGACCAAACCTCGAATACTGCTCCCACATCTGGGGTGCTGCTGCCGCTTCTACACTCGCTATACTGGACTCCATTCAGAAGAGAGCTATGTCATCGGTGACACTTCCGTCACCCAGAGGCTGCCATCCCTTGCCCACCGACGTGCCGTTGGTGACCTCTCTATCTTTTATAGATATCTGCACGGGCACTGCTCAGAGGAGCTTTCTTCCATAGTTCCTCCACCTGTTGCCCCCAACAGATCTACCAGGGAAACAGAGCAAATGCACCCTTTTACTGCCCAGGTCACCAGACATAGAACATCTTGTTATGCCCGCTTTTTTGTCCCGAGGACTTCCAAGTTGTAAAATTCCTTGCCGGCACATGTTTTTCCTTCTCCTCCGAACCTCCAAACCTTCAAGTCCAGAATTAACAAGCTGCCTTTTTCTTCCTTGTTGACACCCACAGTATGATAGTATTGAGGCTGTAAGCCCTCGTGGTGTGTTGTTGAAATAAAAAAGTAAAAAAATACATTTTCACCGCTTCTTTATATGGTTTTAAGACTTGTTTCAATATACAAGTATTTATATCTGGTAAATATGGGTATAATAATGTGAGGTTTTATCAGTTGTATGTTATAAGAGAAATCAAATCTAAAATTAAGGATTTCTTTCGCGCCACATTGAGAATTTTCAATTTCCAAAGAAGCGTCAAATAATGGTGGTGAAGTTTTGTTTCTTCAATAGTTGTGCGTAAGATGGATCATAGCTAGTTGTTGAATTTTCATGAACGTGTCCTCAGAGTGTGAGCTAAATTTTTATAATAAATTTACAGGATAACAAAAATCTTACAACAAAAAGTGGTTGTTCGTTTGTTAAAAAAAAGAGATTGTACAAGAGAAGTTTTGATTGCTCTTGTTATGATTCCAAGAGCTTTATATTGGATTCTGTCAATTTTTGTTAATAACGTGTTAGAAGCAGATTCAAAAATTATAGAGACATATTTGAGATAGACCTAGTGTATGCTCGATAAAATGAAATTATATTTCGGTAAAATTTTTCAAACACGTCATAGATATTTAGGAGCTGTCAACCCTGAATGTTGGCTGTATCTTTCATTTTAGTAAATAACATATGTTTACCCTGCTAACATACGAGGAGCAGACATGCAAAACGCATTTTGTCCAATATTGTAAATTTACAGGAAACAGACAAAAACTGTGCTAGCATAACTATAGATGCTATTCAAATCGGATTTCTTTCTAAAAATAGAAAACAAATCAAAGATATTTGCTTTAAAAACTAACACAAGATAGTTTACCCCTGAATTACTAACACAAAAAAATAGTTAGGACAAAATGCAATTTGAATGTCAATAGTGGAGAAACTACCTTGTGCAAGTTTTTAGATTTTTTATCAGTACGTACAAACGACAAAATAATTCTAAAACCCAATATAATAGCTAACAAGTGCTTTATTGAATAAATCATAACTTTTTTTTTAACAGATATTTAAAAAAACGCATTTTTTCATTCTTATGCTCATTAATTAAGTAGCTTTTTATACAAAATTTACTGCTTCAATGTCATCACATTCACACAACATTTCGGCGTTGTCATCGTCATTCGGATCATTTTCTTCATCGACGAATTCAGAAAAGATTGGAACCATCCAAGCCAATTCCGGATCCACAGTGCTCCAGTTTTCACCGGATAAAAAAGTCAACAGCTTTTTGAGGCTGTCTATTTTTTTCTTTTTTCTTTTATGACTCAGAGGTATATCAGGGATTTGAATGTGATCTAAACGTTTTCGTGGTTTTATAAGGGTTTAAGCCTTTTTGGATGTGTCGTCATTCCTGTATAAAGTTTCTGTTTTTACTAAAATTTTATCACCAGAGTTTCCCCTTTTGATGTAAATTCTTTTGCATTGACTTATTCCAGTCACTTTTTTTAAACATACTGATGCATCTTTAATGTGTTGCAAAAACCAATGATTGCCAAGTTGACGTATTTCGCCTACTTGTGAATAAAGTTGATAATAATTCTCAGGTGTCTTAATAGTACTGTAACGCCTCAAAATTCTTTCGACCCTGCCAAAAAGTCTATCGGCAGGTAAGTATGAATGCCCACGAACGGGAAATGTCAACGCTATAGTTCTAACTGTTTCGTGGGCAAATCTATAAAGCCTTATCATTAGCATGTGTATGACATAGCTGTTCTTATTTTGCCCTCCACAACCATCCGCGAACAGTCGTAAACAGTTTATATCTGGGGAAAGTTCTATTTTATTTAAAAAATGTAAAAGAGCAGACGACACTTCCACAATCCCTTTACCACCTTGATGTTCCATCCATGAGTAAAATATTGGACTTATGCCATTAGTTCTAACGATACAAAAAAGTATAGGGAAAGCTGTTGGGCATAAAATGCATCTTGTATTGGTACTTTGGGTATAGTACTTGGATTTGCTGAAAATCGAAACAAAAAGATATTGTATTGGGCGGATCCTCTTTCATCATTTTGTGGAACTGTGCTGCTTTTATTCGGTGCATTTTCAATTCAGTTTGCGACTTTTGTATTTGATTTGCAACTTTTGTATTGTTTATTTGCGTTACTGTTCTAACACAGAACCCGCACATATCCGTTGCAGGACTACCAAATCCTATGTTGAACTTATTATTAAACATCCTACTAAAGTATTTGTAGTTTACTTTTAGATTATCAGTAGCTTTTTCATTGTATAGATCACAAAGTTTAGAGATGCTGTACTCGGGAGGCAAGTATATCCTTTTGGATTTGTTTCAACCACAATGAATGTCTTTGCCTTTCAACTGCTTTATAAAATCCATAACCGCGAGTAATTTTTTCAGAAATTTAGAAGACCGTTTGTCCCCACCTATTTTTTCTTCAACTGCTTCTCCATGTACTATTTTATTGCAAATAGTATTTAGTCTCCTTTGACGAACGTTGTAAATACCTATAAACAACTTCTGACAAAGCTGTACTTTTTTGTTATCAATGAACAACTAAAAAAATGCCAAATTTTTATTATTTGCTATTATGCTTAATGAAATCGTCTTACATAGTACTTTACAGTATAATAGTGAGATTTTCCTCCATCCTGTTTACGACTTCTTGAACGCTTTGGATTGTCTATTGTCATCAAAGATGCTAATTTGTTATCTGGCGTCGTTTTGCATGTTTCAATAAAAAATGACTTTATCAGTCCTATTATAATAGGTTTTGTTGATTTGGGACAATTAAAGTGTTGGTCTTTATGGTTGCATCTGATTTTGAAATTCAGTAAGTCCGGATCCAAATTGGAATATCTGCAATTTACCATAAACAATGTACCATATAAAATTAATAGAGGTACCTATAAGGTTTAGTAATCAATAATAGTGATGGTACTTAACCTAGAAAATGGCTTAAACATACCTCACATTTTTTTGCGTTCTCTCGATGTAGAATTTATCTTCCTTTTTCTACATCCACGATCAGTGTCTCCAAAAATATGTTCTCCTTCGATTTCGTGTATTATTGTAACAACAATAATGCACAACATATAAAACAGGACTGGCAATATTATTACACACCTGCTAAGAAGTAAAAACAGATGCTTACTGCTTTAAATCCCAATCAAAATGCAGTTTGTCCACAATTTCTGGACATAACGTGATTTGTTTTCCTACTGTTGTTGGACAAAATGCGCTTTGTTTATCCAAGTAACATTCTAGTAAGGTTTCAGATGAAAAATAATTCTGTTTTAATGTCTTAGATAGACCTAATAGATGGAAATATGTATAAGGAAGCGAACGCCACATATAGCTAAAATTATGAACTTTTGGACAAAATGCGTTTTGCATGTCTGCTCCTCATACGTAATTAGCACTTAGAAATCCTGGAATGAAACTAATCTCCACATTACGCCCGTTGTTTCTGATACCATTCTGATAATTTATTCATCGAATTTCACAATTGTCTGCTTCTTGTGTTCTACAAAGTTATGCATAACTTATGCTAACGCCATTTAAATGAACTCAAAGTTCTGATCAAATCCCTGTGGTTGTAGTTGAACCGATAACTAGATAACTACATATTCAAGTTATGCATTTAACAGTTCGCTGGTGTGAAGGCGCTGCATAGAGAAAGCCAATTAACTACTCAATAATTGGCGTATATCTATGTTAGAGATTTTATGTATCTAATTAAGTTCATTACAGAGCACAAACTGTAATTATGTCATAAGCCAGACGTGGTGATTCGATGAAAATTTGCTTCAGTTCAAACTTTGAGGTTGTAGCTTGTAATCATGGAGATAAAGATATTAACCTTATTGATAACATATTTACTGGCTCCGTAGGATGTAATTACACAGTTTATATCAATTGCTAGACGAAAATTTCATAGGGTCAAACGCAAAACATGTTGTTTAAGTCTACGTTAAAGTCTCGTGACATTTTTATGTTACATTAATCACTTATTGCATGATTTTTCATTAAGAAAATTCACTAATAGAGAGGTATCGATGGTGAGACTTTCGGAAAATTTCTTCAGATGAGCACGAATTAGGGCCTCTGAAACCCATTTCCAGTTAAAATGTTTATATATATATATATATATATATATATATATATATATATATATATATATATATATATATATATATATATATATATATATATATATATGTGGGGGGGGGGGTCTGTACTCCGTGTTACAGTGGTGGGACTGCCTTGGATATCAAACGGAAGAACAGGTCTTAAGCGCGTTGCTTAAGATCAAACCGAAGCACACATCGGGCCCTGACCAAATTCCAGCTTTTCTGGTCAGGGATTGTGCTCACATACTTGTTCAGCCCTTGACTATATTGTTCAATATATCGCTGGGGTCTTCTGTATTTCCTAGCACCTGGAAGAAGGCGAAGTCAATACCTGTTCCAAAGGGAGGTCATTCTACGTTGATTGAGAACCATAGACAAATTGCTATAATGGACAACTTTGCGAAAGTATTCGAGATTGTCCTGCATGAGATAATTTCGTTTGCGGTAAAAAATGTGATTAGCAGCGCTCAGCATGGCTTCGTGAGGGGCCGCTCCGCGACCACTAACTTAATCAGCATAACTGAATATATATCTGCTGCCATGGACAATGGGTCGCAGACGGATGTTATCTACCTGGACCTCTCCAGGGCCTTTGATAGATTAAATCACGATATTCTTTTAAGGAAACTGGATAACATGGATTTCTCACCGAACTTGCTGAAGTTTATGGAATCATATCTTCGTGATCGAGTTAGTGTTGTCTACTATCATGGGTGTCAGTCCGTGGAGGTCTTGGCTGAATCAGGTGTTCCTCAGGGATCTGTTCTGGGACCCTTGCTGTTCAATCTGTTTATCAACGATATTTCGGATGTTATCGAATTACCCCATCTTCTGTATGCGGATGATGTAAAAATCTTCTCATCCGTTGCTGGTCTCTGCGATTGTTCAGTGCTTGAGAGATGTTTGCGTAGAGTTCAACACTGGTGCTCCATTAACAACCTCCCACTGAATATTAAAAAATGTGTTGTAAAATCTTATACACTCAACCGCCGTGTAATCGAGTTCCCATACTCCATGGATGGACAGCCTCTTCTAAGACCTGCAACCTTTAAAGACTTGGGTGTCGTCTTTGACTCGAAACTCTCATTCGTGGAGAACTGTGAACATGCTATTGCTAGGGCATCGAAGACACTCGGATTTCTTATTCGCAATTCCGGTTCGTTTCACAATGCAGACACCTTGAGGCTCCTGTTCTGTGCCTATGTGCGGCCGCATCTGGAATATGCCTGTGTGGTCTGGTCTCCTCTGTATGACGTCCATATAGGGGCTCTTGAGGGTGTCCAACGGAGATTTGTAAAGTTCCTTGCATACAGAGCGGATCGGGTGTATCCCGCTACCGGTACACCACAGGCCGATTTACTGTCGAGGTTCTCATTGGAGTCTCTGCAGGCTAGGCGTGTTTACTCTGCTCTCTCCCTGATACATAATTTACTGCACAGTAGGATCGTCTGTCCTGAACTATTGCGCACTCTGCTTTTTCACACCCCTAGAGTCAACTCTAGAAGACACGACTTATTTTATCTACCGCCACCTAGGACCAATGTTAGGCTTAACTCACCGATTTACAGATCGTGCTCCATTTATAACAGCGTGCATCAGTCAATAGACATATTGTGTTGTGGTGAGTCTGAGATGAGACACGTTGCATCGCTGCTTGGTAATTAGTAGAACTTTACTATGTTAATTTTTATAGTGTATGATATATATTGTATTCATACTCTTAATTTGGGATAATTCCCGTTGAGTATTTGTAGTAAATAAATAAATAAATATATATATATATATATATATATATATATATATATATATATATATATATATATATATATATATATATATATATATTGTGGTGTTATTCAGGTTCGCATACACACACACACATAAAATCACATAAAATAACATACATAACAGTTGTTACTATTATCTATAAAATCTAAATATAAAACCAAATTAGAATCAAATTGTACTTTTCAGTGTTCATCACAGGTGCCAACCTTCATTTATAAAAACAATATGCCATGTATTAACGAGATTGTGTACATTTCAAAAGGCAAATTCAAGAAAACAACATGGTCTTAAATAGAAAATGATACGTCTCTATATAACTGATAAAGGTATTATTAAATAATTAAGACTAGAATAAGCGGTAAAAGGTGTAAATAACTGAAGTATATAGATTTAAAAAAAACTTAGGTGTTAGGTTTTTACAGACAATTTGTTAAATAGAATAAGATATAGGATGTTATATTATAAGTTCTTATAGTGTAATTATAGTAGTAGGGATAGTAAGTAGAAGGCGGGCTGTCAGAGAAGCGGAAAAATATGGCAGTACAGAATTTTGATGGGAGAAGATGTCAGTTGAGAATTTAGAGTAAGAAAATAGCGTCGTTTTGGGACGACAGCTTAAAAAAGAGAAGTTAAAAGTTAAAAGCATAAATACAAATACAAGTGAGGGTTTACCAGTCGATAAACCATTATTTAACCATTTCAGGCCAAAATTGAGAATTGCAAGGTCATATGGTGAATGCTGAAAATAGATGAATCAATAATGAGAACTTAAAAATGAAATAAATTAAAACCAATGTCGCTTCAAGACTGGAATTTCAAAAGTACTGTGTTAAGTAACGTTCAAGACTGGAATTTCAAAGGTACTGTGTTAAGTAACGTTTAAGACTTGAATTTCAAAGGTACTGTGTTAAGTAAGATTCAAGACATTTGTTTAATCACACAGGTTTATTGCTAAGAATTAAGTAGATATAAGGAAGTAATAAGGTAATCATAATAATCAATGATTAAAGCAACGAGAATTCACAAGTATAAAATTTAATGTTCAGTTTTTTTTAAATATAGATTTCTGTATATATAAAAAAATTGTTGTTCTTGTATAAAATATCATGTATAAAGAGAGTATCATTGACCAGGGTTGAAAGTTAAAGCATTATTTGGTTGTTTATTTGGCGATGAACACATTTTTGAGATCAAGTTTTTTTTTTAATTAATAGCTAAATCCACCCTGAGATTAATTTAATAAGGGCAATTTTTTTCTTGTATTAAGATTATAGTAGTGGTAATATAGATCTTACAGAACATATAATAGTCACCACAATATATATATATATATATATATATATATATATATATATATATATATATATATATATATATATATATATATATATATCCAACCGATAACTCAAAAAATACTTCACTGATTTGGATCAAATTTGGGAATGACCCCTATTTTGCTAATGGCTTGGATAACTTCGTTCATCAACTCTTAACGACAAATTTTTCTTAATAAAAAATTAACAAATATTTTTGAAAACACAATATCTTCAAATTGTCTAAGTGATTGAAACGAAAATTTACAACTTAAAAAAAAAATAGTCAGACATGGTGGTATACCAATTTTCAAGTCGTTGGATCAAAGGAAAATAAACTTATTCGAAATTAACAATAAAATAATCTCCGACATCACTTGACATTCTGTAATGCAATATCTACAATGTTGGACAAAGACAGATGACGTTATCTGTACTGCTATACTATTTAAATAAATCGTAGATAAAAATCTAAACAATGGAAGTTATTGCAACATGTCATACTGGAGAACATTGTGAGAGATACGACAGGGACGCCATCTCGCTGCACGACCAGATAGTATGTTGTCACGACACCTTTCTAGTTTACACAACATTTTATAGATAGAGCTGTGTACAATGTACAACCAAATTGTAAAATGTCAGCCTTGGACCATCTCTTTCGTAATACGCTAAATTTTAGCATGCGAATGTAAACTAATATATAAAAAATTTAATGACAGTGATTCAATTTGTTTAAAAGCAATCTAGAACGACGTTTTATTATGTATAAATATTAAGTTTACCATTCATTATGTTCACGGTATTTACAATATGTTATGTATTACCTAGTGAACTCTTTACAGAATGCACTGGTAGGTATTACGAAAGTGAAACAAAAATTATTTAAAGAATAAATATACCTACCTCAAACTAATACAATAAGTACTTATAATATCTAGGTAGGTACTACAAACTATATACATCCGTAGTTAAAATTATATAAACAGATGTTTAGGTTAAATTATTAAAATTTCCATTTCCAAATTTTGTATTGTTCATATTTATTTAGTTTTCAAAAATTATGCATACAGCAGTAGTAGATAAGTGTTGAAAAGAGTTAGAGTGCATTATGGTAGCGAATTTTCATTAAAATAGTTTTAATTTGTGATAACCGAAGTTCCCATTAAACTAGAATCTTCAGTTTTGATACATACCTATATAAAAGCAGCGTGGATACTAAATTTAAAAAATAACACAATGAGCTTCACAGATAATTACAAATTTGTTTTTAAAAACCTCTTTTGTGACTTTGTTTTCAGAAGCTGGTTCGATTGAGTTGATTAAAACCGATCATTCAAGCGATTAATCTGGAAAAATACTTATCTGCCACATATAATTTCATAGATGAATTCCTCTTGTAAATAAAAATTAAATTTTGGGTAAATTAGCACCTTAGCATATAGGGGTTTTTTAGAAAAATCTTTTAAGAAATATGCTTAAAACCCCTTCTGGATGCCCGAACCACAAGAAAAATTTCGTGCAAACAGCCCACAAGAATGTTACGGGACCAAGAGTGAATAGGGGTGCTGGGCGGAGAATAATATAAAAAGTAAGTGTAAGCGGAAAGTGCCAAAGAAAGAGCTTACTTGGACCTCTTTAAGCTGCCTTTATCCCATTTTGCAGCTATACCACAACACAATCAATATTATGATTTCGCTATACCTCCTCAGAATCCTGTTTATTGCGTGCAGAACCTCTATATCCACCGCAGGTTCCGTAACTTTCTTAGTGGTTGCTCCAAAGGGTATTTTGTTGTTTGCATTGTTCTTGTTTATACATTGAGGGTAATTGTAGGCATGCAGAAGGGAGACGGAGCATCCCTGCGACGAAGCAGTGAACCAAGATTTTCAATTTATGTTTAAACTGTTATATCATTTCATTTAAAAAATTTGGTTCCAAGAATGACTTTGAGGTTGCCTTGTTTGTCAGTTTTACATAGTAAGCTGCAATATTTTATCATTTTCAAAAATATGGATACACCTACCATAAATAAGTGTTGGAAAGGGTCTGGGTGCAGCAAGTGTGTTATGGTAGAAAATTTTCGTAAGAATATTTTAAATACGATAGCTCAATAAATTTCCCATTAAATTAGAATCTTCAATCTTGAACCATAGTAACACCTATGTAAACGCACGTGGGTACTAAATTAAAGAAAAATAACATAATGAGCTTCGCGGCTAACTACAAATTTGTTTTAAAAACCTTTTTGTTGTTTATTGATTGCAAAAACTGGATGGGTTGACTAAAACAAAATCATCCAAGCAATTAATAAGGAAAAATACCTGCCATATTTATAATTTGACAAGTACATTCCCTTTGTAAATAATTATTTTTTTCTGAAAAACTTTTGTAACTTAGTGAAATTTGTGACACAATTTTTTTTAAAGACACTTGCAGTATTATATCTAAGACCAAATTTTAATTTGGTAAAGGTTTACTTTCAGGGCGCGTGTTCGATTTTTATGAAATTTTGTATATAGATGTGTTTTAGGGTGTACATGACGAAAATCAGAATAAAAATAAGGGCAGAAGCCAACTTTTGGATTATTTGGACATTTTTTAGGAAAAACGTAAGTTGTACTCACTTTTGGGGCATCTTTTTGTCATATTGTGCACATTTTCGGGGGCCGTTCGTTTTATATCAAGCTAAAGAAGGGTGTATTCCAGTATTCTAATTCATTTTCACATAGTTAGGTACACCCCCTTAACTGTTTATGTGTCTCTGAAAATTAACCCTATTTTCATCGCCTAAGTTGAAATGGACATCTGACATAAGTTTGCTTTATATAAACACATTAAATTTTAATAAGCTACGTGATGGGGGTAAGGAGCATCAAAGTTAAGTATGCCATCATATGCTACCTCCCCTACGTCCTTTTGCCTACGCTTTTATGGAAATGGCGTAACTGCTAGTGAAAATATTGGTAGTAGTAGGACCTCAACACGAGATTCACTTTTTTTTAATGAAATCTTAGTTAAAGCCCAAAAAAAAATTTCTATAAGTTTCCATTTTTTCCGAACTAGCTAAGGAGGGTAACACTTTATTTTAACTACCTTGTATGTAATCTGAATTGATCATAAACAATACGCCATGACTTTTATAAGATATTCAAAATTTTTTTTTGTGGTTTTAAAATTCAATAATTATATAATAGGTTTATATATATATATATATATATATATATATATATATATATATATATATATATATATATATATATATATATATATATATATATATATATATTTTATTTTAGGTTACATCTCATGCCTGATGAAAGAAGATACCTCCAGTCTAAACCAAAGAAGAAAACATGCAACCCTTACTTTGACGAGACCCTGGTTTTTCAAGTAGGTATATTTAAGCTTATCTCTTTAAATCTTATTTACGTTATTTAAATAAATGAATTAGATTGCATTTAATGTTGCCGAATGCTCATTACCATTGGTCAAACAGACAGTTCCAGCGATGTTGACTGTCTGCTTGCCGAAGCCCAACTCTCATTCCACGCTAGCATCTACGTCATGATCTCTCTGACTTAGGCGCCTTTTTTTTTGTGACCGTTGTAACTTAAACCCAAATGTGCGAGAAAGACAGATACCATCGAATTCCCCTTAATACCGAATGGACGAGGTCCGGTTTTTCAACGGTCGTTGATTACGTCATGATGATGTCAGTTTGGGATTTTACTAGAAGCTTCTGGAACGATCTCGATATTTCTTACTTAAGGAAATATTTCGTCTCTCGATATTTTAATTTTAACGTGCATAAAAGGAATGCAGCACGGGCACCACGTTAGTAATAGTTGTTAGCGAATTTTCAATAGATAATTTTGAAACTAAAATTTGAATTGCTTTTCAGAGACAAAGTTACCTGCTATTATTTTAGCTTCTTGTGGTTTTCTTTACATCAGTAAGGCAGTAATGATGATGAAAAAAAAACACAATCGTTACAACCCTGGTACATAAAAACAATAAAATCTTCAAAGATACCAAAATGACAAAAATAGACGACAAAATGAACAAACTGACACCCAACGCACTTTTGAATACATCCACATATACGAACAGAACCGTTAATGAATAAAGCCCTCAATTATGATTTTGACAACCGAACCAAAATTGGGAGGCCTAAACAAGGCTACATGGCCGACAAAAAATCACCCAACCAAAAGAAGTATATTCTATTGGTTCAGAATAACGAGATAGAAGGAGAACTTTCCTGATCCTTCCAAGACAAGACCGCACACCATAGACATAATACATTCTCGTATACAAGAAATACCTGTGGAATTGGGATCCTCCTCCGGTTCTGATGTCGGCTAAAAATTAAGTTATTGGCCAAGCTCCTGGTAAGGCTCCTCAAAGGCAATGAACAAGCTGACAGTCTCGCGAAGAGAGGGTCAGCAGAACCATTTATGGGACCAGAACCGGCCCTGGGCGTGTCAAAGAGGACTGCCAGGGGAGCCATTAAGGTCTGGGTCAGAAACCAACACAAGGTGTACTGGGAGGACTGTTGGGAAGTCAATAATTGACGGACCCAGTTCAAAGAGAGCTGTGGAGCTGCTAACTCTTAGCAGAGGACAGCTCAGAAACACAACAGGTCTCTTGACAGGACACATGGTCGTCAAGAAACACCTGCATAAAATGGGGCGGTTCGAAGGGGACCTCGCATGCAGACCCTGCGGCGAGGGGGAGGAATCAGCACAGCACATCTTGTGCGAGTGTAAAGCTCTGGACCGCAAAAGACAACTGATCTACGGTCAGTCTAGACCGGAGACAGAACAATATAAAACTTCACCCTACCAATCGCTGTTCAGACTAGTTCAAGGCACAGTGATTTTGGAATGGGTGGAGTAAAACTGAGGGTATGCACAATCAACCAAAGGTTGCAGTGCTATCGGGGCGGAAGGCCGCGGACGAGCCCTGAGGGAACAAAAAAAAAGTTCCTGGTCAAGCAATCGTTTGTAAAATTGTTCCTGATATTACACGCCATTCCAAAATTGATTGAGTTTAGCAAAAATGGAAACAAATGCATAACACAAGTAATTCAATCGCCAAACAGATTCGTATTTATAATGGATAAAGTGTGATTGTGTCTGGTACAACTCTGCAATTAATATAACTGTCAAACGAGGGTCTATTCGATTATTAAATCAGTGAGTGGTGGAATTGGGATCTGGTTAATCAGTTTAAGTTCTAGTATTACATACATAAGGTCGTGACACTCTGAAGTTATACGCCAGAGCTTCTAGTAAACGCACCTTTTATTCTTCTAGCGAGACCCGTTACTCAACGTAATTCAATTACTTCTCTAAATGCACTTTTCCACTGCACAACTTGAATGTAATTTAGTTCCATTTTCACGTAGTTGTTATAAAGACTATTTCAGCTTTTGACGCTACAAATTTAATAGAGATAGCACAGTATGAAATTTTTCCCTTTTACTGGAAACTGCTAATTTCATTTAGTTTTAAAGCACTATCCTTTTTGTAGTATATACTGGAACTGAAATTTTAATAAGCGAGTTATGGACAGTTCTGGTCTGGTTTCAAAACTAGTTTACAACACGAGAAAATGTAACATCTGTTCATCGGAAATATGAGGAACATTATTCAACGCCATTATTTAAATTTCAGTCGTTACTGCTTTCATTTCAATATTTATTGTTACCTTTTCCACAAAAAGTCGCTAAAAACATAATTGAAATTACACAATCTGACCAGATAACATTATAATGGAATCAAGACGAAAAAAAAGGTAAAAAAAGGTAAAAAAGTTAAAAGAGAAATTCAGTCACCGGTGAGATTTGAACCCACATCCCTACGCTCATCAGTCAGGGAAACTAACCATTAGATCACTTAGCGCTTCTGGAAAACTGCAATGAAGACAGGTAGATAACCGATAATGGTCTTAAGTTATTTATTTGTAATATTTAAGGTCTTTAGGGGCAGATGTAACTATTTTAACAAATGAGAAGTGAAGCGTAAATTTAAAACATTCTAATATACATTTTATGCAATATTACATACAATATTTTGGTATTACGTGTTCTCTAATTTTTAGTGGCACTAAAATTTTGCTTCATTAAGTGCGTATAACTTTTTTTCTTTCAAAATAGAGACCTACATTTTGATGCAGGATTTGGTTTTTACAAAATAAACCAGATTGCCAAATGTGGTTGCCATAGCTTTGTTACTTCCGGAGATATGAATTCTTTCCATAAGAAAACATAAAAAATTTCCCGGGAAAACTGGTGCGATTTTCCTGGCTAACGAACTTATCCAAGCCACTTGCAAAAATAATTTATTCACCAAATTTTATCAAAATTGGCCCTTTATTGTTTGAGTTATCGGTGTGATACATACATACATACATACATACATACATATATATATATATATATATATATATATATATATATATATATATATATATATATATATATATATATATATATATATATATATATATATATATATATATATATATATATATATATATATATATATATATATATATATATATATAAATTTAAACTGACCTCGGATATGGGTTTTAGGGGGCCTAGTTCGCGCTTATTTAAAAAAAAATTTCAAAATTCAAAAGTCGAGATCTCCTCATTAGTGATTTTTTTTAAAAGAAAATTCACCAAAAAAGACCAACCAATTGAACCCAACTGAATTACTGATCTCTTTCGATGTCTTTTCTGTAATTTAAGCGACTGCCTGTCGCTTAAATTAATTACAATGATGAGCGGGTTTAAATAGGATATATATATATATATATATATATATATATATATATATATATATATATATATATATATATATATATATATATATATTATATATATATATATATATATATATATATATATATATATATATATATATATATATATATATATATACAGTAATTGTTACATTATTCTTGGTGTAAATATAGAAAGAAAGAAACCCGCATTTTTCCATAAAGCATCACATTTTGTTATATAACATTACGTCAGTGCCAGGAAAACAAATGATACCTATTATACACTTTAGAGTAGATACTGACAGGATATCATAGCCAGACATATCATCTCTTTGCCTATGTATTCGCTGAATAAAATATACAAACAAATAGAAATGCACTTGCAAAATTCTCATGGAGATATAAACTCCGAGGACAGGCCAGAACCAAGATGAAACAGACATTGTGAAGGACAATTTGAAAGGATAATCCGGCGGGACATGAATTGATGAATTTTAGATGTCTTTGAAAGTCCTTTATGCTCAGAATTCTAAACTTAGCTTTCTGACGTCCAATT
Source organism: Tillus elongatus (assembly GCA_964006375.1). NCBI lineage: Eukaryota > Metazoa > Arthropoda > Insecta > Coleoptera > Cleridae > Tillus > Tillus elongatus. Next base: position 139,758,822 of record OZ023268.1, on the reverse strand, counting down.
TCTCCATAGGCAAATATATTATTATGGATAGAGGGGAACATAATTTGTAGCGCCTGCACACAGGATGATCCAGAAGTAATTGCACCCATCAGAACTGTATTTTGGTTATACACATTCCTTGGGACTCTTATTTACATCCTGTTAAATCACTAGGGGATATTGTACACCTCCGTTTTAAATGGCGTGGTATATAGTACAGGCAATAGAGGAGCCCGTTACTCTTGTCCACAATGCATTAAACTACAGGAGTTATTTCTTTTGATAGATAGGTTCAGAATTACGTAATCTCCGTAACCGTGCAATTTACGCCAAAAATGGTATGACCTTTATTGTAGATAATTGCATTTTTCATCTTTTTTGTTAAATAATTTTTTTGTATCACTCACCGTTTACAACGTATACGACTATTAGCATTCATTTATTGACTTTTTTACCTATATATTGGTTAATAATTGTTTAGGAAATAAAATGCTCATAACTCAACTTTTCAACCGAAATTTCCTACAATTTTTTCTGAAACCTTTTTTTTTCTCAAATCAATATTTTCAAAGTTATAACGCGTTAAATGTTGCACTTTTCAATCGACAAATTTGTCTGGAAATATTTTAGTAAAATGAAGGACAATGACGGTTGAAGCTAAGACTTCAGGCTTTGTAAAACATTCTTTTTGAGACATTTTCTTTCCATAGCTTATATTAGTTTCAGGTTCTTTGCGTAAATGTTGCCATTTTTGAAGTTTTAAATCGCGACTTTGACGTTTTGGGGAACATCCCAATTTATTTTTTCTTTAAATGCCTATAACTTTTTTATCTTTTAACCTACAAAACTAAATTTTTTTAGCTAATTTACCAATTATGATATAAAATGGCGTATCAAATTTGGTTGCCCTTACTTTATTTCCGGAGATATGATTTTTTTCGGAAGGAAACACAAAATTTTCCGGGAAAACCTGGGCCGATTTTCCTGGATAACGAACTTATACAAGCCACTTGCAAGTGGAAGGTATTCACCAAATTTAATTAAAATCGGCCCATTATTTTTTGAGTTATCGGTGTGTTATATATATATATATATATATATATATATATATATATATATATATATATATATATATATATATATATATATATATATATATATATATATATATATATAAATTGAAACTGACCTCGGATATGTGTCCTACGGGGCATAATTAGCGCACATTTGAAAAAAAATTTCAAGATTCAAAAGTCGGGGTCTCCTTTTTTTAAAGAAAATTCACTAATATTAATTTTAGAAAAAAAAGTTTTAAGTAAAAGTTCTAGAAAATTTGTCGATTGAAAAGTTAAGTTATAAGCATTTTCTTTTTTAAACCATTATTAACAAAAATATAGGTAAAAAAGTCAATAAATGAATGCTGTACAAGTTGTAAACGGTGAGTGATACAAAAAAATAACAAAAAAGGGGAGAAATGCAATTATCTATACCATTTTTGGCCTAAAGTGCACGGTTATGGAGATATAGGCCAAAACAGTTTTTCAAGAAATGGCGGCACTTCCGCCCTCCTAATTTGTAAGGATTTTATGTTTTTACATTCAGTACGTAATTCTGAACCTATTTATCAAAAAATAATAACTCATGTAGTTTAATGCAGAAACAAATTATCTATTGCCTGTATTAATATGCGCCTAAGGCGTAACTATCGCGCATGTGCTGTCTGTCGATGCATTTTCCCGCCGTGAATTAATGCTGCCCCTGAAGCCGTGATACGTCGGTAAAAAATACTAGGCTGGTAGAACAGACAGCAAAACCATTATCCCTTAATTGATCCCTGCTAAGGATCCTCTAAGTATATATGCCCTAGTCAGTCTCATAACGCCCTTAGAATTTAATAATAATAATAGTAATTATAATAAGAAATTTCTTAAACCAGTCATCCTGTTTACCGCACACATGCACAGACAAACATGCACTTACACCCACGCACGCACACACCAAAATTGTACGATTCAGAAAAAGGTTAACAAATGTAGTTGGTCTAATTCCCCGTTACGCTACGCCGGAAGAATCAGAGGAACTGTTCTTTGTAAGTACATATTTATAATAGATGCACGTGTTAAAACAATAACGATTTATTCTACTAGTTATCAATTTAAGTACAAAGTAAATACGGGTGTTGTGACCCAATAACGATAACACGCCGCTCGCTGCAAAAAAGGGGTTCCTGCACACGAGGTGCACGTACTGCTACAATGACCAGGAAGCTGTATGGACTGATAACTGGCTCACAAGCACCTGGTGCACTTTGGCCACGGGTCCGCGGCTCGCTGCACACGAGGCGCACTTACTGCTACAATGACCAGGAAGCTGTATGGACTGATGACTGGCTCACAAGCACCTGGTGCACTTTGGCCACGGGTCCGCGGCTCGCTGCACACGAGGCGCACTTACTGCTACAATGAGCAGGAAGCTGTATGGACTGATGACTGGCTCACAAGCACCTGGTGCACTTTGGCCACGGGTCCGCGGCTCGCTGCACACGAGGCGCACGTACTGCTACAATGACCAGGAAGCTGTATGGACTGATGACTGGCTCACAAGCACCTGGTGCACTTTGGCCACGGGTCCGCGGCTCGCTGCACACGAGGCGCACTTACTGCTACAATGACCAGGAAGCTGTATGGACTGATGACTGGCTCACAAGCACCTGGTCCACTTTGGCCACGGGTCCACCGCTCGCTGCACACGAGGCGCACGTACTGCTACAATGACCAGAAAGTTGTATGGACTGATGACTGGTTATCGCTGCTTCACTTGATTGGTGATCTGTGTCAATTATATTTTTATGACATTTTTAATTTTTCATGACATTATTTTTGTTGTCACAACAACTCTGATAACAAGTGACGCTGGCCGCCAACTCTCACGGGGATAGTCTCACTGAGGGTGGGGATTAAATGATACCAGGACACAACAAAAATAGTTCCCACAAAATTTTGTATTATTGGCTAGCACTCGTTTACCTTGTATTTAATTTAATTAATATTACACCATTTAAATTGGTTTGAAAGACAATTAAGTAGATTCATGGCATTGTAGACGAAAAATATCTCTTGAGCATTGTGGTATGAAATCATGGCAGACGCAACTCATTTTTTTATCTGATATTTACACTCCAAGACGCAATAAAAAGTGGCGGATTAAATTAGCCATGCCATTTAACAATTAAATATCTTGTAGACATAGGTAAGCAAATATAACCTGAATATGTTCTCCATCGAGAGCCAGTGCAACAACTCGCGAATCTTTCCAGATATCTGTTCTTGTAAATTTAGGGCAAGAATGAAAGGACAACTCAAACTCTGAATTATTTGAACTCCAGTCTCATTCAGTTAATCCAAACAGGGCATGTAAATAACGTTACAATAGTTCAAGTAAAAGAACATAGGAGTTTGCGACAATTAAATCTTTAGCTTTATGTTCATCAGGCCGAGGATCCTCTATGGGGTGTTGTTCTGGTAGTGTGGTGTAAACCGAACTACTACCAGGAAGCTGGCCAAACTCCAAAGGCTGGCAATCCTGGGTATCACAGGCGCTATAAGGACGACACCCTCAGCCGCGCTAGAGGTCTTGCAGATGCTGCCACCGCTTCCCATCTGTATCAGAAGGGAAGCTATGGCGTCGCATCTTAGAATGCGAGACTCTGGAAACTGGTGCGGAGAGGGAGCAGTAATGGGGCATGTCTGGGCGCATATATCACGGCATTTGAAACAGGGGTGTACTCTGTGTGGCTCTGTGTCCAATAGACAGGATGTGAGGAGGATCCCCGAGAAATGTGTATACATATGCTCAGACGGTCCTCCGGGCAGTCTGAGCGGTCAGAATCAGGTCAACGCTGGTTCAGGAGTGCGCTGACGTCCTCAAAGGACTAGCCAGGACAAATGAGGTGCAACTGGTGTGCGTTCCGGGACACTGTGGCGTAGCGGGAATGAGATAGCGAATAATCTTGCAAGGCTTGGTTCTCAGCGGCTGTTCTGTGCCTCGGAGCCTGCGATAGGCATAAGTAGGAAGAAGGTCTCTGTTGTCTTAGACAGATGGACTGAGGAAGCCATGAAGAGGCACTGGGGGTCGGTTGGTGGCTGTAGGCAGGTAAGGGACTTCGTAGAGGGGGCGGGCAGAGATAAAGCTGTCTGGCTACTCGGTAGGAGTCGACCTACGCTTCGCCGCATCCTTGGGATGCTGACAGGCCACTGCGCCCTTAGAAGACACCTCACATTGATAGGCGTAGGGAGTGATCCCATTTGCCAGGAATGCGGCGAGGATGAAGAAACGTCTTACCACTACCTGTGTGAATGCGAGGCTTTTGGGAGTTTTCGAGCAGAATTGTTCAGTTCGAGGCATCAGGTAAGTACCGTCCAATTGAAGACCGTCACGGCCTTCATTTCGAGGTCGAGGCGGTTTGGCGACGGAACCGAGGAGGAGTAGAGCATGGTTGCTGGGTTGCTGGGGTTGGCAAAAAGGGCCCATTGGGGCCTACTTGCTTGGCGTTAGCCTCCCCACCATTGCTACTACTACTACTACTAGCTTTATGTTCAAAACGTGCCTATTTGAATACAGCAATTTGAGACAGGGAAGGGCTTTTTTCTTAAATTGCTTATGCGTTCTTTGTACCAAAGTCTAGACAATTTAGTAAATTGTCAGCCCGGGCCCATTTTCAGCCTAATATAGGGACAATTTCTACCCTATATTAGGGTAGAAATGGACCAGGGCTGACAATGTACTAAATTGTTAGTTGGTTATATACAGTCTCTATTTTTTAACACTTTGTGTTATTTGGAGCTGGCGTGACAACATACTACTTGGGTCCGCAACTAGGTGGCGGCACGTTGCTTCGTGCTCTACCACTCACTTAGTGTTGGAAGGCTGACTACCATAGCTGTATTGATTTATAAGTGTATTTTCGCTACAATTAATATGCCGTACTGACGAGCTCTAATTAGAGCGAAACCGGTCTACGGTTCTAATTGTGGTGAGAATGCATCTAGCCTTGTATAACCATAGTTAGGTTCTTACCAGATTATAGAGGGTTTTAAAAATCGTAAGAAAAGAACAGATGCGTTTACCAAATTAAGCATACTTAAAGTTACAAACCTGCGGAGTTTTATTTAATTCTAAAACAAACATTAGTTTTTCGAAGTCAAGCGAGAACACAGAACAAACTTTTATAATGTTAATTAAATGTATTTTGATTGTTCCAGGTGTCAGCTAAAGACATGGCAGACCACATTTTAAAGCTGACAGTGATAGACGGCGGTCGCACAAAGCGTAGAGGTGAGATAGGGCACGTCACGTATCCGCTGAAGGAGCTTGAGATAGGAGATGGGACTGAACAGCAGCTCTTCAAACTGGATCTGGAGAAGGTGAGTATTTCAGTGATTACAGCTCCTGAAATTATGTGTCATAATGGAGCATTATACATGAATTTTGCATGGGTGGAACTTGAAGAGGATTTGAATCCGTTACTAAAGAATTAGGCTACATAGAGTATATAATAATATTTAACTTGAAATGTGCGCTAGGCAGACAAATATACAATCGGAGGAATGTAAGGAATTATAACAATGGTAATTATAATAGTAATAACAAGAGCCTCAGTGGTCCAGGTGTGCGAACGGAGTACACTCTAATTATTGTACATTACATTGTAAATATTATAAGTGATATAAATAGCGTTTATTGAAGTTGAAGTTGAAGTGTGCCTCTGAACCGAAGGGTACTGGGTTCGATTCCCAGGGTTTACCTTTAACTTTTTCAGTACAAACCGTTAAATTAACATTAACCGAGGTTGTTTTGGCGAATTCTTTTTAAACCTTGTTTTCCAAATTAAATTGGCGGTATACAATTATACTTTTCTCATGCACATGCACATCACTCATTCACCAGCTTATAATCTATGCATAATGATCGGATAAATCAGGTTGCAAATGTTGGTATTTTACATAATCAGATACATTCGTTATGCAATAATCAATTGCACTAGTGCTGCATTTAAAACTACTGATGGCTACTAGCGTGGATCCGTACCTCAGCGAGACGAGGCGATAACAAAAAGTCTGGACGCAGCAAGTACGTTATGGAAGTGAATGTTCATAAAAGTGTTTTTAATAGCAAATATGTCTCTTTAATGCAAGCAGGTATCAAGTTGGTCACAGGTGTAACCTATATAGTAGAAACAATGTACCATATTTCATCAAAATAACTTGTTTAAAAATGTACAACAATTTTCCGAAAATAAACTTAAAACGTTTCCGAGAAAACTCGTTTCCTAGCTGACGAACCTTAGGTTAATAGCAAATTTCGTTATTGAATTTTAAAGCATTTAATGAAAATTCGCTACCAAAACGCACTTACTGCGTCTCTTTTTTTTTACAAAGATGCATCTTATTTCGATGAAAATGCAAAAATGCAATAAGGAATGTTCAAAAAAGTGTTTCATGGTTTTTCAAAATTCTCAGCAGTTCTCTGGAAAACCCTAATACGACTTTTTATAATGGACGCCCTGTACACATATACAGGCGCATACATAAACAATAAATACATATCATTGGAAGTCAACATATGATAACCATAGAATAACAATGAATAGGTCAGTGGTGGAGTATAACTATCAGCCCTGGTATATAGGCTTTTGTCTACAATTAAATATAGATATATTAGTTGATTTAGCAGTAGGTAAAACAAAATATTAACTTGTTCTTATGAATTGCAGGAGCCTCAAGAAATCAAATCCGAACTTGGTGAATTGTTGGTTGCTCTGGTCTATAACGAAAATCTCAATAGGTTGACTGCTACCGTGATCGAAGCCCGCAGACTTAAGGTAAGTTTTGTGTTTGCTGTGTTATGTTTACATTTGTATTAAGCACAAGGGTGTAGATGAGGCATGGGTAGAGGGGGTAATTACCACCCAGGAATAAAAATATAATTGAAAAAATAATTTGCCATAGGAGTACCAAATAGGTAGATCATTTTCTAAACTACGGGAACAGGACGTATATAATATAAAACTTTTCCAGTTTGCAAAATTCAATATTCAATAACGTAGTTCTCCATCGCTGTCGTGTTAACTGGTATCAGTAGATACAATAGTTACCTAGCAAGACCTAATATACAGCTTTACTTTGTAACGGTAATAAGTACACTTGGAGAAACCCAAATCACCACAACACATATCTCAGAGACCTTACGATCGTTTCGTTGATCATGTCAACATCTTCAGAGGAAGAAAAATTCTCCGTAGATGTTGGCATCGTCAACGAAACAATCGTAAGGTCTCTGAAATATGTGTGGTGATGATTTGGGTTTCTCAAAGTGTACTTATTAGTGCTCATCACAGGTTCCAGTTTTCATATAGTGAATTATGGCTCCCAGGTCAACGGAACTGAATCTATATAGAAAGCTAAGTACTAAGATTAGATTTTTAGATGCTGATATTGCTTTTTTAAAATCATGCAAACAGAAGTCAGTTTCTCCTGATTTCATTAATTTCAATGTTGAAATTTCTATTAACACAAAAGTTGGTCAAAAAGTTTTAAAGTGTTCTAAGCAAAAATGGTTAGATTTAGAAAGGCAATATTTGTACTCAAACCGTAGTGATTTAGAAATACAAGCTTATAGTTTGTTTAAAAAGTTAACATTTAATTTAGATAACGTAAAATATGATGACTGGTGCAATTTTCAGAGGAACATGTTTGTAGTCATAAACGCTAAGTTAATTAAGAAAATCAATATTCGGAATAAAAAAACTAAAAAAACTTGTAAACGATCAGATTAAAATTGAAAAATCAGTCCCCCGGAAAATTAATGAAGATGTTAACATGGTCAACGAAACGATCATAAGGTCTCTGAAATATGTGTTGTGGTGATTTGGGTTTCTCCAAGTTTACTTATTAATGCTCATCACAGGTTCCAGTTTTCACATTTGTAACGGTATAAAAGCGTTAGTCACAACTTTTAGCATATTTACTATACTTTTCGTTGATTTAAACTAGCCCTTTCTCACTTTAATAATTTTGTATAGCTTTACTTGCGGTTATTCGACTTGGTTTGCCATTTGATTTGTTGAATTATTCACTTGTTGCCTATTTGCTTCTTATGGGACAGACTGTATATTATAGCCGTATGCAGTGTATTTTGTGTATCGTCAAGTTTAATCGCGATTGTGGGATGACGACAACGGCGATTGGCGTCAGGTATTGGAACTTGGAACTATCGCGGAGCGCTGAACAATTTTGAATATATATGGAGAGTGCCTAGGTGAGAGAGAGAGAGAGAGAGAGAGATAGGTCGCGACGTCTCAGTGGAATGTACAGCGGTCGGGAAGAGGGGCGAGAGAGGGTTTGTGGTTGAAGGCCGGCTTCGAAGGAACAGGTGGGCGTAACGGAAGATTTGGTGTGATTTAAGTGATAGAAAAGTGCTTGAAAGAGACGTTTCGTCCAACCTAAGAGTTGGGGATTTGTCCACACTTAAATTAGGATTGCGTGTATCCTGGAGAAGTGGTTAAGACACAGCAATACCCGCAAGAGGGGATTTAATACGCCTTTTTGACGGAAGTGCGCCACGTGTGAGAGGAAAGATTTGAGGAATTTTGAAGCGCGAATGGAAGTCACGCACTGGTAATCGTGTGAATTACTTGTATATTTCAACCTCAAAGTAATTTAATTACCCTGAAATATGAGGTAAGGGATAACTATACAGTTTATTTTATCGCTAGCTATATTCGTTTTTTGTGTGTGTTTTATAGGGTTCTAGTCCCAGCTAGAAATTAAACCATCCTAGTGCCAGCTAGAAACTAAACTATCCTAGTATCAGGTGGAACCGATTATTGTGCAGGGTTATTCTACTTGTATATGTGTGGCTTTGTACTGGCATTTTTAGAATAAGCTTGTTCAATATATTTTTATCATCACCTTTAAGCCTCTAAGTCGTATGGGTATTGAGGGTAGAGACTTAGTGAAGGAAATTTATGGATGAATGGGTCATCAATTCGTAGTAGCAATGCAGTCGTGGTAGCAGATTTTCAGACTATATTAGGTATCCCGAAGGATTGGCACGTTTGTGGAGAGAGTATTGGGAGTCATAACTTAACGAAAAAGTCCAAGAGGATCAGACATGGAGTCATTCTGGTTCAAATAAGTGATAGGAGATAAGCGTGATATAAAGATCTTTTGATCATTTAAATTCTCAACTGCTTTGATTGATATGGTAATTTTATTCACTACTTTCACTAATGTGAATAGTCAATGTTTATTAAGAACAAATATGTAACATGTCGTGTGTATTTAATAAGCGTGACGTGTGACACGCGTAAACCCTTTTTGTGACGTCAGCGTCCAAGTCCCTTCAGTGACGTCAAACTCGGCGGTCGGTTACTCTACCGCACCCCAACTCAGTGGAACACGCCTGCATCCGAGCTAGCTCCGTGACGTGTCTAAGATAAGATAATCTTTGTAAACGCTTACAACACGTGCCAGGCTCTCTTCTGTTTAAAATCGACCAAGAGATGATATCTTACAGCTAAATTTTAGTCGGACAACAGCATGCCTAAATGGCACCCCGTTAGGAAGCGGCCTGCAACAACATCGTTAGGAAGCGGCCTGCAACAACATCGTTAGGAAGCGGCTTGCAACAACACCGTTAGGAAACGGCCTGCAACAACACCTCTCTAAATAAATGAAACCGCTATGGAGGAGCCCGCTCAACAACACCGCTAGGGAGGAGCCCCCTCAACAACACCGCTAGGGAAGAGCCCCCTCAACAACACCGCTTGGGAGCAGCCCTGTGATCACCACCCATAAATGAAACCGCTAGGGAGGAGCCCCCTCAACAACACCGCTAAGGAGGAGCCCCTTCAACACCTGTATAGATGCAGCCCTCGAGCAGCCCTGTGATCACCACTCCGGAGGCAGCAATCTAAAGCTGGAAGTTAAGTACATTATTTATCTGTGGTTTTCTTTTTAAAGTAGAGTATGCTCCACAACTTATTTTTACAGTGCTATATGCCATGTCAAAGTAATCGATTCATATTGTTCTTTTATCAAACTTGCTTGATTCAATTTGCTGCATTGTATAAATTCAATAACTTTTTAGATAAACTTATTTTACTCATAACACCTGACTTTTATTTGTACATCTTGAAACCTACCAACTGCAAGTGCCTAAACCTAAGACCTGAGATAATTTATGTTATATTATATTTGTTATATATTATTTTTCGTTATAAATAGATGAAGCTTTTTAGTCGTTTGATAAATGCTTCACATTTATATAATTGCTTTGCATTTGAATAAGCTGTGGTGTTCTTTAGTTTTATCACTATAAAGCTGAACTTTAGAGCTATTTTGCTGACAAATAATATAACGTTGATAATATTTTAAGCTGTCATTCCCTAACTCTGAATATTTTTATATGATATATGTGAGCTAAGCGTGCGCACTTCTAGTAAAACTTAATTGTTGAATTTAATTAATGAGATAGTATGCTGTTGATCTACTATATGAGTAATAATAACTGTTTGAAACTTATGAGAGCCATATTTAAGAGACGATTAGATTTATGCTTTTCAGGTCAGGACATGTGTTACTGAATGTATATTTTAAATTGGAGTGTCTGTTTTGATGATCATGTATATTAATAATCCAACATTTTATTTAGTACTCTGCGTAGATTTTTGATAGTCCAATTATTAATAAACCGATATATTTTAGCTTGTGGTAATTAGCCAGATTGATTTATTTGAGGGCAGTCTCACACCCGAAATCTACCCAGTGATTTGTTTAGTGAATTTGCTCTTTTATGTAGATGCCTTGCGATTGTGTGACCGTCGATGCATACGAGTGCATCTGTGTATTTGTCTATCTTGCAGTGATTATTGGGTATAGCTAGCAGTGTGATCCAACGGATTCTTGGTTGGAGTTGGATCACTGCTGATTGATTGACGTAATCGTATACTAACGAACTGTATTTAAATATCCCTATGAGCATATATCAATTTGAGGATAACAACATAATTGAATATCCGGGGGTAGGTGTAACAATTAAATGGCGCCCTGTATAACATCTTATTTAGGAACCCCGCCCATCTCCACTATTTAAAAGCTGGCGGCCACCTAATAACGTTGCTCATACCAATGACTGTTTTGAGGTTGCGTTTAACTGGAGAGTTGTTGTGATTGGCATAAAAAAGGTTGGGTGTCGTCAGAACTTGTGGCTTTACTATCACCATACATTACAAAGTGAAGTGAATAAGGGCGTGTTTTAAAAGCTTTTAGTTTTTATTTTAAGTTATTAAGGGTATCGGGAGTTATGCGAGCTAGATAATTTAATATTTTCCCCTGTTCGCTGCATGATGTAACATAAACAATAGCATGGTATAGGATAGGTTAGTCCGTATGCTCTGCTGACTGTGCTACAATGTCGAAAATAAATAACAAGTCATAATAATAATAACATCTGGACGCCACTCCTTCAGTGAATGAAGATACTGTCCTTTAATTCTGATAATTGGGAATCTGGGACTTTTAGAGTGTGACCTTGGAAAAACACAAATTCAATTTTTCTTCGACATTACAACATACTGCTCGCCTCAGGCAGGTTGAAACATATACAACAATTAATCACGTTCTCAGTTCTCAGTACTCAGCTCGGAGACTTTCCATAAAATTTTCAACTTCCTAAAAGACTAATTTTAATGCAGACATGGTTTTTTAGTAGTGATGGGAAAAACAGTTATTTTCTGTTAACAGTTGAAGCCGTTAACGTTATTTAATAATAACCGTTGAAAATAACGGCTTCAGTTATTTTAAACTGGATAGTCGATCGATAGTATCCTACATTCCCAAAGCTGTGAGCGAGAGCGAGCACACTAGTATAAATGCATTGTATTTTTACCCCGTTATTTCACTTAGTGTATAATTCTCAAATTTTGTCGATATGAAAAGGAAACAAAGGGTTAAGAAATTATAATAAGCGTGTCGTAAATATTTTGCCACTCTGAAGTGAAACTTTTAGAAATCAGAAAGGAGTCTTCTATAAGAATTTACTTAGATGTTTTAGGAATTATAAACTAGTCATTTCTCACAAATTTATTTTATCAGGGTCTTTACGTAAATGTCAATGCCACAGCAAGAATCAATAAATATCATTATTTATCACTCCTTGGGACGTTAGACGTTAGAACTTTTATTGCTACACAGGGAGTGATTCTAAGAACTCCATAACATAACGCAGCTAATAAAATTTCGGTAAAGAAACAGTATAAAAAATTCGTGTTTGAGTTTTAAAAAAAATTGGAAGATATATAGTATTAATTGTTTATTTACTTATTTTAATATTCGTTGTTTTAAAATTAGTTTCAAAAATTTCAAAGGGATGTAACTTGGATGAGAAGGGGTTTCAAGAAAAACTCAATAAAAAGACAGCCCATCTTTTTCGCATCAATTTGGAAACACTGTATATATATTCATTTAATTTTTTATATTGAAATGTATATAGATATTAAAAAATGTATCATTATATTTTTTTAATCAATTTGATAACTATTATCAGACAAACGAAAATGACGTGTTAACTGTTTTCTTAGGTAATGTATATAAATTTAAATAAATAAGTACTTTAATTTCACATGAAATAACCCTATTTTGCGTTGTCTATAGTGAAAGTAATAACATGTTTTTACAGAAATTCATCTTTTCACCCAACATTTATTATTATTAAATATTTGGCTTTACATACTAGTGGGAAACTCAACTGTTTCAAAAATAACAGCTTCTCAGTTTAACAGAATAACTCTGTGTCCGTATGCCGTATCCCCATCAACAACCGGTTAAAGTTAAAATTAAACCGTTTTATTGTACCGAAAATCCTACGTTCCTAAAGCTGTTAGCGAGAGCGAGCACACAGTATAAATAACGTGTTTAGCATTCCCAATGTCAAGGCTATTCATCCCGTTAAATAGTTAAATAACAGTTGCCGATGAAAACCGATGTTTATTCATCGAAGCCGAACTAGTTGCAGTAGAACTGAAACAGACACGACTCCGAAATCTAGTTTAGTGTAAAAAGCGTTATTTTTTAAGCTGCTATTAGTGAATTTTCTTAAAAAAATTCACTAATGAGGAGATCCCGACTTTTGAATTTTAAAAAAATTTCTTCAAATGAGCGCTAATTAGCGTTATAAGATGCACCTGAAGAAATCCTATAAGTAACGTATACACTATTTTCTCGTAACTTGCGTAATAACAATTATATTGTGTTTTACCGTAGAAATGCGTCACCCTGTATATAGGTAAACAGAAAGTAAACCGGGATATGGATTCTAGGGGGGCCAATTTGCGTTCATTTGAAGAAATCTTTTTAGAATTCAAAAGCCGCGGTCTCCTCATTAACGAATTTTTTTTACGAAAATTAGCTAAAAATTATAGACCGTTAAACCATAAACTTAACTAAAACTACTGCCAAAGCATCAGAGAAAGGGTCTATTTGAAATGAATTTTCTGGAAAGATTTTATTAAAATGAAGGGTAATGACGGTTAAAGCTGAAACTTAAGGGCCTGCAGAACATTCTTTACATAATCTGTATTTCTCTTAGGTTCTTTGCCTAAATGTTACCAATTTTGACGTTTCAAAATTTTTACGTTTTGAGGAAAACCCCTTTTTTTAGATTTTGGTAAATAGTTCATCCCTTATATATATATATATATATATATATATATATATATATATATATATATATATATATATATATATATATATATATATATATATATATATATATATATATATATATATATAATTGAAACTGACCCTGGATAAGGGTTATAGGGGACCTAGTTCGCGCTCATTTGAAGAATTTTTTTTCTAACTTCAAAAGTCGATATCTCCTCATCAGTGAATTTTTTAAAGAAAATTCACTAAAACTTGTGAAGCCACGGGAAAAGTCTGCGACTGTATTAAATATGGAACGGTCTCACTAAGTTAGGGCAAGAACAAAACAACCAGATATGATATTCAAATTGAATTAAGTCTCAAAACTTTCATCTCATCTTCATCAACTTATTTTTTTATACAAAAACTCTCTAAAAAATTCATCTGAATTACAACAATCTGATAAGATAACGGTAAAGTGGAATGAGGTGTAAAAAAAATGATAAAAAGTAAAGTCACCAGGATTAGAACTCGTCATGTAGGAGTCAAATATATGATGTACAGGGTTTAGCCCGCTTGGCTACGCTCGACATGTATATACTGGCAGGTATATCCCGTAGTACATGCTAATTGTCTAACGTCTTTACTATTTGCACAAAACAATTTTGATTTACAATGGATGTTTTGCTCATATTTTAACAAAGAGAAGAAAAATAACGACTTAGACACATATACAGGAGCTTGTTAGTTATTTCGTGTCGTATTTTTCACTCACATTCGTACTCCTAACATAATAATCAATTTTGCGTTTTAACTTTCTTGAATCAGATTTAATTCATTAAAAATTAACTTAGCTGTAACTTTTTTGTCTTTAAACATAGAGATCTGAATTTTGATAATTACTCTATATGACAGAAACCAGCGTACCAAATTTGGTTGCCATGACTTTGTTATTTCCGGAGATATAATTTTTTTCGAAAGGAAACACAAAATTTTCCGGGAAAACTGGGCAGATTTTTCTGACTAACGAACTTGTCCAAGCGACTTGCGAAAGGAAGGTATGTACCAAATTTGATCAAAATCGGCCCATTATTTTTTGAGTTATCGATGTGATATATATATATATATATATATATATATATATATATATATATATATATATATATATATATATATATATTTGTGTGGGTCTATAAAATGTATGTATAATTTAGGTACATTACCCCCGCGAGAAAATTTTGTTATCTACGCACTTAATTAAACAAGTTATAGGAATTGAGACATGCGTTAATATTTTTAGTTATTTTTACACGGTGTTCTACTCTTAATAGTTATTATTTTAATTGGCTGTATTTTTGTTATGTAACAATAAAAGCAAAGCCAACCTTTATGTCATGCAAAGCTTTCGATGAAATGATGAAAATCATTAGGTCACCTAATAATACTTTATACTTTCACAAACACAAATTATATACTTTGATCTTATAAGTAAGTCAACGACTGCCAAAACAAAACACCGAACTGATTTTAAATATATAAAAAAAATGAAAATATTTTAATTCACTAGAAAATTATATCAAAATATATAGCCACTTGCTAACAGGTATTTGCATTAATACATAATCTAAAGTCTGACGAACTTATGTTTAGGTTTATTTTTATAAAAGTCAGTTTAATATTCATTTATTTGTATTTCCATTTACAAGAATTAACTTACACATATTTATTTATTTGTTTGTTGCTTACAATTACACAATATGTCTCATATAAAAGCGTTAGTTTGTGCATATAAAATAACATAATTTGTATCAATGATTGATCTCTCTTTCCAAATATTCAAGCGCCAAATAATCCGTTCGAAATGCCACTTTCAAAATTTACGCCTCGTCTTGATTGTGCTCAACACCAACTCTCCTGATCATAATCTTGGATTCAGCAACACAACTATTATTTTATATATTTATCCGTATTTTGTATTTAAACAGTGAACATGAACTGGGCCAAACCTGGTTATCAATATAAAATAACTACCTGGACTAATGTTCTGCATTTATACAAAATTGTTTATCCCTGTCTTGAAAATTGGACTGGTACATTTTGCAAACAGGCTCTGCGACTTACAAAAAAGGTGCTCCCAAGGAAAATACTTTGTAAATAAAAAAGGTTAATGGTGTAAGGCTAGATGTATTCTCACAATAATTAGAAGCGCAGACCGGTTTCGCTCTAATTAAAGTTCATCAGTACGGTATACTAATTGCAGCGATGACACACCTACAAAGTAATACGGCTATGGTAGCTAGCCTCCTAGAACATTGTGAGATGTAGGACAGTATCGCCAGCTGGGTACGGAACCCGGTAGTATGTTGACACGACAGCTCCAAATAACACAAAATGTTATAAAATCTGCAGTCTGCGGTTGTAATTATAGTGAGAATACATCTAGCCTTATATATATATATATATATATATATATATATATATATATATATATATATATATATATATATATATATATATATATGTCCCTATATTAGGGAAGGAAATGGGCCAGGGCTGACAATATACAAAATTGTTAATTGGTTGTACACAGTCTCTATCAATAACATTTTGTGTTATTTGGAGCTGTCGTGGCAACATACTACATAGTTCTGCACCGAGATGGCGACCCTGTCGTACATCACCAAATGTTCTAGGAGGCTTGTATACAATGACACTAAAAAATCTACTTTGGTGTAAATTTAAAGAAAAGTTGGTATTGGTATTATTAGTAAATATTTATTTTAAAAAATTTACTAATAGAGAGGTATCGATGGTGAGACTTTGCAAAAAAAAAATTCAAATGGGTTCTAGGGGTCCTAGTTCGCGCTCATTTGACAACATTTTTGCAAAGTCACACTCTCTTCGAAACAAACTCAAGCTTACTAAAATCGGATGGGTCGTTTAGAAGTTACAGCGATTCAAATGATTACACATTCAATTCAAAACTCTTATCGGGGCTGCTACGCCAATAAGCTTCAAATCCAAATCACGCAAAGGTGTGTAAGGTTATTGATGATGTTAGCAAAGGTATAATATATAATTTAGAATGTTAATATTTGATTTTGAATTGCGCCTTCTTGCGGTGAGATGCGGAACTTACAAATATTTTCCAGGATTTTCTCATGGCCACTTTAGTTAGGAATTTTTTCCGCGTAAGTCTAGGCACAGTGGTTTCCGAAATATGGCCGCTCGCCAGCCTTAATGAAACAGCCTGTATATCGTTATGTTTCATACCGAAAACTCAAAAAATAATGGGCCGATTTTGATTAAATCTGGTGAGTACGTTTCTTTTGCAAGTGGCTTGGATAAGGACGTTGGCCAAGAAAATCGGCTCAGGATTTCCCGGAAAATGTTGTGTTTTATTTCGGAAAAAAATTATATCTCCGAAAATAACCAAGTAAGGTCAACCAAATTTCGTCCCAATGTTTATGTTATAAAGAGTGAATAATACGCCAAAATTAAGATCTCTAAGTTTAAAGACAAGGAAGTTATGGGCAGTTAAAAAAAATGAGTTTTCCTCAAAACGTCAAAGTCGCGTGAAACAAATACGGATTATGAAAGGAAAATGTTGGAAGAAGAGTGTTCTACGAACCCTTAAGTTTCAGCTTTAACCGTCATTGGCCTTCATTTTACTAAAATATTTATTTCAAATAGGCCCTTTGATGCTTATTGGCTGTAGGTTTACTTAAGTTTATGGTTTAACGGTCTATAATTTTTAGCCAATTTTCATAGAACAAGCTCGTTAATGCATTTTTGCATTTTTTATCGAAATATGATGCATGTTTGTAAGAAAAAATCGAAACGCAGTAAGTACGTTTTAGTAGCAAATTTTCATTAAATCCCTCAATAATGCATGTTTGTAAGAAAAGAAATTATGAACGTAGCAAGTGCGTTATGGTAGCGAATTTTGAATAGAATGCTTCATATTTGAATAGCTCAATTTGCTATTGACCTATAAGGTTGATCAAGAAACGAGTTTTTTCCGGAACACTTTAAGTTTACTTTCGGGAATTTTTGTACATTTTCAAACAATAAAGTTATTTTGATGATACAACATGGCACATTGTTTTTTCTACATAGGTTATACTGGTAACCAAATTTGATGCCTGCTTTCTTAAAAAACACACTTATTTGCTATTAAAAACATTTGTATGAAAATTCACTACCATAACGCACTTGCAGCGTCCAGACTTTTTTTATATGTTTTCAGACTTTTTACGCCGTTTTAGCAAAAAGAATTTGATATTTTTGTCAACAATATTCCACCCCCACACATTCAATCCCTAATTTAATTTCAGCACAGAATACCAGATTTTAATTAAATTAAAAGTTTTCTAATAAATAAACCCTAAAACGTTATATTACTCGAACTTTAACGAAGAAATGTTAAATTTCACCAAATCACCCCCCATTGACCCCCTACCCCTTGAAGCGATTTCACCCAAAAACAATCAGAATATACAAAATTTGAAGGCGATATCTCAATTATTTCTAAAGTTATCGTGGCTACAAACAGGCAGACATACAGACCGACAGAGCGACAGACAACAAAATTTCGTTCCCAAATCATGTTTTCTATATGTTTCGATACTTTTTATGACGTTTAAGCGACAAAATAATTTTGAAATTTTTGTCGCCGATGCGATACTGCCACACGTTGTGACGATGTGGAAGTAATATATTCAATTTTATTCCTGCTTCGGTGATGGGCCATAGTTGCCGAAATAGACCGACGTTAAAGAAAAGAAAGAAAGAGGGTGCAGAAAGCCGAAACGCGTTGCAGAAAAGATAAGATGCTATTGTGAAACCAGAGGCGAAGCTCTGACGAATATATTTAGAATTTGCATATTCCTAAATATGATACGTAAATAACTCTTTCGTCTTATCTGAATTCTTAGTTAAAGGTAAATTGAAAACCTCTATTAGCGAAGTAAAAAAAATTCGAAAAACGAATAGATCTGTGTTTATATATATATATATATATATATATATATATATATATATATATATATATATATATATATATATATATATATATATATATATATATATATATATATATATATATATATCCGACCGATAACTCAAAAAATAATGGACCGATCTTAATCAAATTTGGTGAGCTTCCTTTTGCAAGTGGCTTGGATAAGTTCGTTGGCGAGGAAAATCGGACCAGGTTTTCCCGGAAAATATTGTGTTATCTTTCTAAAAAAATTCATCATATCTCCGGAAATAACAAAGCAGGGGCAACCAAATTGGTAGGTGTGTTTGTATTATAAAGAGTGAACTTTGTACCAAAATTTACCTCTCTAGCTTTAAAGACAAAGAAGTTATGGGCAGTTAAAGAAACAAATTTTGGAGTTTTCCCCAAAACGTCAAACTCGCAATTTTAAACGTCAAAATTGGCAATGTTTAGGCAAATAACGTGAAACAAATACCGATTGTGAAAAGAAAATATTGCAAGAAGAGTGTTCTGCATACCCATAAGTTTCAGATTCAACCATTATTGCCCTTGATTTTACTTAAATGTTTACAGAATATTCATTTCAAATAGACCCTTTCTCTGATGCTTTGGCTATCAGTTAAGTGAAGTTTATGATTTAACGGTCTATAATTTTTTAGGTAATTTTCGTAGACCAAATTCGCTAATGCATTTTTTTATCGAAATATGATGCGTTTATAAGAAAAAAATCTGGACGCAGTAAGTGCGTTTTGGTTGCGAATTTTCGGTAAATTTGCAGATTAGCTCCCGAACGCTTTTCAAAAACCTGCCTAGAGCACCCCCCCCCCCCCTGGATCCACAAACCCCAAGAAAAATGTCTCGTTCACACCCCCCAAGGAAGTTGCGGGACCAGAAGTGATTAGGGGTGCTGGGCCGGGTAGGTAGAAAAAAGGAAATATGAGCAGAAAATGCGAATAAAATGGGCTTGAAAGTTGTCTTTTTCACATCTTGAAGCCATATCCCCCTTAAACCCTGCCTACCCCGCACAGCACCCCTATTTTCACAGGTGCCATAACTTCCTTGGTGGGTAGGAACAAGACATTTTTCTTGTGCTTTATGCAACGAGGGTGGTTGTATGCATGCGAGGAGGAAGGAAAATCCCCACGGCGAAGCAGCCACCCCCAACCCCCCAACCCTACCGCAAGTCGAAGCGGGGGGGGGTCTGCTTCGTCGCAGGCATTTTTCTCCCCCTCTCCTGTGCATACAACCACCCTCGTTGCATAAACCACAAGAAAAACTTCTTGTTCATACCCCCCAAGGAAGTTACGTGACCTGAGGGCGAATAGGGGTGCTGTGCGGGGTAGGCAGGGTTTAATGGGGATATGGCTTCAAATAGACAACTTTTAAGCAGCTTTCTTCGCTTTTTCTGCTCATATTTCATTTTTACTACCTACCCTGCCCAGCACCCCTATTCACTCCCAGTCCCGTTACTTCCTTGGCGGGTGTGAACAAGAAATTTTTCTTGCGGTTTGTGCATCCAGGTGGGGTCCTAGTTATATTTCTGAAAACAATTTTTTGAAAAGCGTTCGGGAGCTAAGCTGCAAATTTACCGAATTTTCATTAAATCCTCCAAATTTCAATAACTCAATTTGCTATTAACGTAAGCTTTGTTGGTTAGGACACCAACATTTAAGTTTATTTTCGGAAATTTTTTGTATATTTTCAAACCATAAGTAATTTTGATAAAATATAGTACATGGTTTTTACTACATAGGCTATACCGATAATCAGATTGATGCCTGCTCGCATTTGCTATTAAAAACATTTTTATGGAAATTCACTTCCATAACACACTTGTTGCATCCAGACTTATGAAAAATGTTTATATATTTTCAAACAATAAATTTATTTAGATGAAATATGGTACATTGTTTCTACTATATGCGCAACCAAGTTTGATGCCTGCTTTCATCAAAGAAAGACATTTGCTATTAAAAATATTTTAAAGAAAATTCGCTACCATAACGCACTTGCTGCGTCCAGAGATTTTTTATATACTATAAATTACCCAAACAAAATCTCACATTAACATGTGAGAAACACCTCTCTTTTCCCCAGCATTAATCGTTTCATAATCAACACGTGAAATCGGTCAGTTGATAATGTTGCGAACTAAAGCAAATATTCCATTCGGTACGGTTTATTCACCGGAACGTCACAAAGTAAGAGGTTGCCACACATACTAACATGCGAGAAGAAATGCCATCATTGCCATCCACCAGTGAAGAAAGCAAACTTGTGCTGCCGAGAGTGAAAATCTCTCATAGTAATTCGAACCAGGCGGTCATCAACATCGAAATGGAGAATGGTAACACACACAGCTGCAAAAATGCAAGAGAACTCGTCCACTACGCAAGAAAAGCATTCGCTACCAATAGAACGAAGTCCTTGGAATATAGAGAGAGTCAATTGAAGGGGTTGCTGAAGTTTCTTGAAGAAAGGGGAGGTGATATTGAAGATGCGCTCTACAAAGATATGGGTAAACACAGACAGGAGGCTAAGATAACGGAAATTGAAGTGGTTGCAAATGATCTGAGGTATACGATAGCGGAATTTAAGAAGTGGGCGGCTCCAGAAAAGCCTCCGAAGCGGCTGATAAATATTCTAGATGGTGTTTATGTGTATAAAGATCCCTATGGTGTTGTATTGATCATTGGAGCATGGAATTATCCTATTCTGCTTACCTTGGGACCTTTAATAGGTTAGTATATTTATAATATTTTAGATGTAAATAGTAATTAGAGCAGTAATAGCATTAACTAATTTTAACCATTACAATTTTATACCCTTATGTTTCATATTTCTTACTATACACTATACATGTGTTTTTATTGCATTTGACGCTATAATATTTATACAGGGTGGTCAAATTTTAACCTAGTGAAACTTACCAGAATATTAGAACTTGATAAAATAACATTTTATAAACTTATACACAAAACTCAACTCTCCCTAGGGTTTTCAGCTTTTAGCGAATTTTTTTTTAATTCGCTAATGAGGAGATCTGTGTTATATATATATATATATATATATATATATATATATATATATATATATATATATATATATATATATATATATATATATATACCGATAAATCAAAAATTAATGGACCAATCTTGATCAAATTTAGTGAGTACCTTCCTTTTGCAAGTGGCTTGGATAAGTTCGTTAGCCAGGAAAATCGGACCAGGTTTTCCCGGAAAATGTTGTGTTTTCTTTCTAATAAAATTCATATCTCCGGAAATAACAAAGCAAAAGCAGCGTGTTTCTATTATAAAGAGTGAACTCTGTACCAAAATTTAGGTCTCTAGCTTTAAAGACAAAGAAGTTATGGGCAGTTAAAGAAACAAATCTTGGAGTCTTCCTCAAAACGTCAAACTCGCAATTTTAAACGTCAAAATTGACATAGGCAAAGAACGTGAAATAAATACGGATTTTGAAAAGAAAATATTGCAAGAAGAGTGTTCTGCAAACCCTTAAGTTTTAGATTCAAGCGTCATTGCCCTTCATTTTACTCAAATATTTACAGAAAATTCATTTCAAATAGACCCTTTCTCTGATGCTTTGCCTGTCGGTTTAGTTAAGTTGAAGCTTTCGCTGTAGGTTTAGTGAAGTTTATGGTTTAACGGTCTATAATTTTTAAGCTAATTTTCGTAGAACAAATTCTTTAATGCATTTTTGCATTTTTTATCGAAATATGATGCGTTTGTAAGAAAAGAATCTGGACGCAGTAAGTGCGATTTGGTAGCGAATTTTCGGTAAATTTGCAGTTTAGCTCCCGAACGCTTTTTAAAAAACTGTTTTCACAAATCTGTCTAGAACACCACCCACTCCCCACCCCCTGGATCCACAAACACCAAGAAAAATTTATTGTTTACACTCCCCAAGGAAGTTACGGGACCAGGAGTGAGTAGGGGTGTATAATTTTTTAGCTAATTTTCGTAGTTGTTCTACGATTTTGTTATTCGTTAATGCATTTTTGCATTTTTTATCGAAATATGATGCGTTTGTAAGAAAAAGATCTAGACGCAGTAAGTGCGTTTTGGTAGCGAATTTTCGTTAAATTTGCAGTTTATCTCCCGAACGCTTTTCAAAACAACGTTTTCAGAAACCTGCCTAGACCCCCCCCTGGATCCACAAACCCCAAGAAAAATTTCTTGTTCACACTCCCCAAGGAAGTTACGGGACCAGGAGTGAGTAGCGGTGTATAATTTTTTTAGCTAATTTTTGTAGAACAAATTCGTTTATAGAAATATGATGCGTTTGTAAGAAGAAAAAAATGGACGCAGTAAGTGCGTTTCGGTAGCGAATTTTGAGTAAATTTGCAGTTAAGCTTCCGAACGCTTTTCAAAAAACTGTTTTCAGAAACCTGCCTAGGGCCCCCCTTGGATCCACAAACCCCAAGAAAAATTTCTTGTTCACACCCCCCAAGGAAGTTACGGGACCAGAAGTGAGTAGGAGTGCTGGGCGGGGTAGGTAGTAAAAAGGAAATATGAACAGAAAATTCGAATAAAGCGGGCTTGAAAGCTGTCTTTTTCACATCTTCGAGCCATATCCCCCTTAAACACTGCCTACCCCGCACAGCACCCATACTCACTCCCAGTCCCGTAACTTCCTTGGAGGGTGTGAACAAGAAATTTTTATTGTGGTTTGTGCATCCAGGTGGGGTTTTAGTAATGTTTCTGCAAATAATTCGTTGAAAAGCGTTCGGGAGCTAATCTGCAAATTTACCGAATTTTCATTAAATCCTTCAAATTTCAATAACTCAATTTGCTATTAATGTAAGCTTTGTTGGTTAGGAAACCAACATTTAAGTTTATTTTCAGAAAATTTTTGTATATTTTCTAACCATAAATAATTTTGATAAAATATAGTACATTGTTTCTACTACATAGGCTATACCGGTAATCAGATTGATGCCTGATCGCATTTGCTATAAAAAACATTTTTATGGAAATTCACTTCCATAACAAACTTGCTGCATCCAGACTTTTGAAAAATGTTTATATATTTTCAAACAATAAAGTTATTTCGATGAAATATGGTACATTGTTTCCACTGTATAGGCAACCAAGATTGATGCCTGCTTTCATCAAAGAAAGACATTTGCTATTAAAAATATTTTTTAAAAAGTTCGCTACCATAACGCACTCTCTGCGTCCAGACTTTTTTTATTTTTAAGGGTTTCATTAAACTTTTACAACAGTGACTTTGCCATCTATTAAAAAAAACTCGGGACGCAGCAAGTGCGTTATGGTAGTGAATTTTCATAAAAATGGTTTTTATAACCAGTATAACCTCTATAGTGGGAACAATGTACCACATTTTATCAAAATAACTTTGTTGTTGGAAAAGGGCAAATGTTTTCCGAAAACTAACTTAAAATATATCCGAAAAACTGACCCGATTTTCCTGGCCAACAAACTTCTTCAAGGTATTTAGCCACCCACCAAGATATATATATTTACAAAAAGCTTTTCGAGAAAACTTACAAAAAAAATTGTAAACAACTTTTTTGCAAAAATCCAAAAACATCTTTGTTACAATAACTCATTAAACATTAGGTACTAATTACCAAAATTTTACAAAAATTTCACAAACAATGATTTCTACATAAACAAATAAAGTTCGCTACCATAACGCACTTGCTGCGTCCAGAATTTTTTTCTTACAAACATGCATTATATTTCGATGGAAAATGCAATAATATAAGGCGTGTTTGATTAAAAAAAAATTGTATCACCAACGACTTATGGGCCACCCTGTGATTGTAGAAATATTTTTTTCAGATGTAGCTCAAGACACCCTATAATTAATATATACAAATTTTTTTCATATCTTTTATAATTACGGCTATATTGAGCGTTATTGATTTTTTACGAAAATTCGACAAAAATTATATACATTAAACGATAAACTCTATAGCTAAGGCTACTGCCAAGCATCAGAGAAAGGGTCTATTTGAAATGAATTTTCTGGAAATATTTTAGTAAAATGAAGGACAATGACGGTTGAAACTAAGACTTCAGGGTTTGTAAAACACTCTTCTTGAGACATTTTATTTCCATAGCCCGTATTAGATTCAAGTTCTTTTCCTAAATGTGGCTGATTTTGACGTTTTAAATCGCAACTTTGACGTTTTGAGGAAAACCACAATTTATTTTTCTTTAATTGCCTATAACTTTTTTGTGTTTTGAGCTACAGGGCTAAATTTTGGTAGGTAACTTACGTATAAGAACCCGTGTACCAAATTTGGTTGCCCTTACTTTATTAATTCCGGAGATATTTTTTTCAAAAGAAAACACAAAATTTTCCGAGAAAACCCTGGCAGATTTTCCTGGCTAACGAACTTATCCAAGCCATTTGCAAAAGGAATTTATTCACCAAATTTAAACAAAATCGGCTTATTATTTTTTGAGTTATCGGTGTGATATATATATATATATATATATATATATATATATATATTTATATTTATATATATATATATATATATATATATATATATATATATATATATATATATATATATATATATATATATATATATATATATATATATAAACATATAAAAATTATTCACCAAAATTACATTTAATATGACAAACCAAATAATACAAAATGACCCAAACAATAATCTAATGTAACTTTAGAAGGTAAATAAACATGATAACACCCATAAAGGAAAACCTGCATATGGGTTACGTTCTTATAGATATATTTACCAGGTTTCTAATAATATTGCTCTCGGTCACACCGACGCATCTTTACATTCAAAGGATTTAAACAGCATTTTAGGAAACTAAAAATTTAGAGATCATTAACATTTTACCTGTATGAACTATTATAAAGCAACTACAAAATCTCCAGAAGTATGGTCAAATATTGATGGACATGCAAAGGTTCATATGGGGTTAAGGAGTCGCGGGCCAAAGGACTCCAGGGGGCAAGCTGAGGAAGTGGAAATAACAACATAAACTCCCGATGAAGCTTTCCCCAAGACCGTCATGCGCGGTAAAAATCCGCATCCTGCACGAGGTGACCCTGCTAATAACTAAACATGACGGATCTAGACAAGGAGGTCGAACTAAACTCCCCCAATCTACGGTGTCACGTGACCCGTGCCTATGGATGGATGGCACCAGGGCGATGGTGTCGTGAACGGAACCTCTGGAGTACCAGGCAACCCTCCAGAGTAACCCGCCTTGCACCACACAGGGGGTTCTGATGGTGTGGACAGTATTTCCCCCATTCTCGTGGGAACAACATGAAGATTATAAATACATATAAAACCAAAACCAATGAGGCTCGAGGAGTGGCTCCGGCTACAGACTTGAGCCTTGAGTCTATCCCGGAAACGGAGACGAGCCAGGGTGCGGCAGCGGACTCTGGAGGTCCCACGACCGGCGTAGATACGGGGGATCAGGGGGTAGCTTCGGCCAGAGACCTGTCCCCGACACCCAAGCTGGAGGCTGGGTCCCACCGGAGGGCGGCGAGCTCCGCGGACTCCGGGGGCCCCTCCACCAGTGAGGACTCTACTGTTAGAGTAGAGGGACTGCCCCGGCAGTCCAAGCGTCTTTCCGGGGCGCAAAGAAAGAAGCTCCGGAGGGCGCAAAAAATGGCGGCCGGGACCTGGACGGTCGAGAAACCTGTAAAGGCGCAAGAGGGGAGTGCGGGTCAGAAGAGGACGCGCTCGAACTCTAGCACGCCCACTACAGACAGACGTTCCAAAAGGGCCAGGGTGCCTGTAAAGGCGCAAGAGGAGAGTGCGAGTCGGAAGACGCCGCGCTCTGGCTCTAGCACGCCTACTACAGACAGACCTCCCAAAGGAACTAAGGCCGGAACACCGGCGCAGACTGGCTCTTACAGGGAGGCTGCGGAGGGCCTAGGGATGGCGGTGATTGACAGACGCCATCCAGAGGTCACGCTAGACCAGGGGAAGGCGGACCTGATCCAGGCTGCGGTGGTAGCTGCAGTGGACTCTCTTCAGGAAGGGGAGAGCCCGCCTCAGTTCCACCGGACGCGCCTGACGGGGGGCATCCTCTGGATAACCTGTGCCGGCCCGCAGTCGCGGGACTGGTTGCGGAAAACGATCGGGGGCCTCGGTCAGATTTGGGAGGGGGCGGACTTGACAGCCGTCGAGCCCAAGGAACTCCCAAAGAGACGCAAGGTCCTCGTACGGATCCCTGACACCGTCCCGCAGGAGACGGTGATCAGCAGACTTAAGATCCAGAACCCTGAACTGGGGACGCAACACTGGTCGGTTCTAAGCAGGAAGGCAGAGGAGAAAGGACAGACGCTCGCCTTCTCGATCGACCCGACATCTTACAGAGCCCTTGAAGGAACCTCCTTCAAGGCATTCTGGGGCATGGGAAGGGTTAGCTTCCGCCCACTGGGGAAGCAATTAAGGGTTAATGGGACTTAGGTTCCTTCAGGTCAACCTCCAACACAGTAGGGCAGCCACGGCCGGACTACTAATGGCTCTGAGGAACACGGATGTGGCCCTCATCCAGGAACCGTACTCCTACAAAGGAGAGATCAAGGGACTCGGCGGAGCTAATGGAAAGCTCATCTACAGCAGGTCCAGCGAGAATCCGAGGGCCTGCATTTTTGTCAGGGAAGGGATAGAGTTTCTCCCTCTAATGAATTTCTGTTCCAGGGACCTGGCAACGATCAAAATCCGATGTGGAGGAGCGGATGGGCTGAGGGACATTACTGTCGCGTCAGCCTATCTGCCAGGGGACAGCACGGACCCTCCTCCACCCAACGAATTGGAGCAGCTGATGGTGGGTAGCAGAGCAGGTGGATGGCAGACCATCATCGGCATGGATGCGAATGCGCACCATGAGTTGTGGGGTAGCTCGGACACAAACTCTAGGGGTGAGGCACTTTTACAATTCTTTATGAAATTTAATTTAGACATATTGAATAGAGGTAATAAACCGACATTCGTCACAACACGGCGTGAGGAAGTTTTAGACCTAACAGTTTCCACCCAGTTTCTGGGTGACTTTGTTAAAAGCTGGGCTGTGTCTGGGGAAGTGAGTAGCTCAGACCACAGATACATCCGGTTTGAAATCGCCAAAGTCGAAAGAGAAACGGTATGGTACCGGGACCCCCGCAAGGCGGACTGGGAAGCCTACAGGGCAGACCTAGCTGTGGAACTGCGGGGGGTTGAGAGGGCCATAAGGGATTCAATAGACCTCGAGATTGCAGCAGTCCAATTGCGAGACGCAATTACCTCGGCCTATAACGCCAACTGCCCCCTGAAAATGAGGGTGTCCACCAGGAACGTCCCATGGTGGAACGAGGACCTCAGGCAAAGGAGGACGCAGGTTCGTAAGCTGTTTAACGCGGCCAAAAGGTCGGGAGCATGGGATGAATATAGACAGGCCCTATCGACCTATAACAAAAGACTGAGGGACGCCAAGAAGGAGTCGTGGAGGAGGCACTGCGAAGAAGTGGAAAACACGTCCGAGAGTGCTCGACTACACAAGATCCTGTCTAAGGGCCCTCAGACTAACATAGGCTCCCTTAGAACACCCACGGGAGGCTTTACAAGCTCGGGGGAGGAAACTATGGAAATTTTACTCCAGACGCACTTCCCCGGCTGTAACATAATAAACCAATCACCTCCGGACTGGGAACACTCAGAAATAGAGGCGCCTTATAGGCGGGCATCTAGAGTAGACTGGACAGTCGCTAAAGAGGTGGTTACCTGGAGCAAAATCAGATGGGCCATTAACAGCTTTAAGCCATACAAATCGCCGGGATTTGATGGAATAATGCCCATCATGCTCCAACAGGGGATAGATATACTGGCGCCGGTGCTTACCCTCATTATGAGGGCCAGCCTGGCTCTGGGGTACATTCCGAGGGCATGGAGACTGGCCAGGGTTGTATTTATTCCTAAACCTGGGCGTCCAACAGACCAGGCAAAGTCCCTGAGGCCAATAAGTCTCATGTCCTTCTTGCTGAAAACAGTGGAAAAACTGCTCGACCGGCACATTAGGGGCGGTGTACTGGAAGCATATCCTCTACACTGCGGACAATATGCATACAGAGCAGGATTCTCAACAGAAACAGCACTGCACCAACTGGTGCTGAAACTGGAGAATACGCTGGAGAACAAGGAGGTGGCGCTGGGGGCCTTCCTAGACATAGAGGGGGCCTTTAGCAACACCTCGTTCGGATCGGTTCTGGCAGCTGCCCGGGAGCGTGGAATAGAGGAGACCTGCTGCAGGTGGATCGGTTCCATGCTCAGGGACAGGGCGGTGTTCACCTCACTCGCGGGAGGGACTCTGCTGGCGGGGGTCGCGGCGGGGTGTCCGCAGGGGAGCGTTCTGTCTCCCTTGCTCTGGTGTCTAGTCGTGGACGGCCTGCTGGGGAGGCTCTCGGGAGGGGGGTATGAGGTACAGGGCTATGCGGACGACATTGTCATCATAGTCCGAGGAAAGGTCACACAGGCAGTGTGGGAGCGTATGCAGACTGCACTGAAAGTGGTGGAAGGGTGGACGGTTGATCAAGGGCTCGGGGTGAGCCCCGAGAAAGCAACCGTCGTGCCGTTTACGAGGAGGAGGAAGTGTGAAAGCCACAGAACTCTCACTCTATACGGTAGGAGCGTTCCAATGGCCAGGGAGGTAAAATATCTTGGGGTCGTATTGGACTCTAAGCTAACCTGGAATGGTCACATTGGAAAAATTCTGCGTAAGGCAGTCATGACCTTAGCCGTCACTAGGCGGCTATATGGAAAAACGTGGGGACTAAGACCTAGTATGGCCCACTGGCTGTACACAAGGGTGGTCAGACCATCGTTAACATATGCGGCACTGGTCTGGTGGCCTAAGGTGACACAATCCAGTGCCAAACAAAAACTAGGCAAGATCCAAAGGATGGCTTGCCTAGGCATCACAGGGGCCATGTCTTTAACCCCAACAGCCGCCATGGAGGTGTTGCTGGATCTACCCCCCCTACACTTCGTTATTATGGGAGAGGCCAGGCTAGGACTATACAGACTAGCCTGCAATGGTAGACTGAAGATCAACCCAGGCTTCAGGGGCCACTGCAAAATTCAGGAGATCGTGAAGGAACCCATGCTTGAAATGAGGTCAGACTTCGCGAGCCCGCGAATGTGCAGGGAAAACAACTTCACAGTGGAAATCCCTGATCGCGGGGCATGGCGGGAGGAGACACCGGGCATACCACGGGACGCGCTCGTCTGGTTCACGGACGGATCTGGCGGGGAGCGTGGGACGGGGGCAGGTGTTTACTCGGAAGGACCGAGGGTAAGTCACAGTATTTCCCTCGGAGCCCATGCAACGGTGTTTCAGGCCGAGATGTACGCCATCCTGCACTGTGTGCGGGAGAACAAGAGGAGGGGCTACACCAACAAGCGGATCCTCATAGCCACAGACAGCCAGGCAGCCCTTAAGGCACTAAGTAGCCCACGGGTAAATTCCTGGCTGGTGAGTGAGTGCCGAGACGAGACGAGCGACCTGGCTGGGCAGAATGAGGTGACCCTCATCTGGGTGCCGGGTCACTCGGGGGTCAAAGGCAATGAAGAAGCTGACAGTCTCGCAAAGAGGGGGTCAGCAGAACCATTTATGGGACCAGAACCGGCTCTGGGCGTGTCAAAGAGCACTGCCAGGGGAGCCATTAAGTCCTGGGTCAGAAACCAACACAAGGTGTACTGGGCGGACTGTCCAGGGCTCAGACATGGGAAGTCAATAATTGACGGACCCAGTTCAAAGAGAGCTGTGGAGCTGCTAAACCTTAGCAGAGGACAGCTCAGAAACACAACAGGTCTCTTGACGGGACACATGGCCGTCAAGAAACACCTACATAAAATGGGGCGGTTCGAAGGGGACCTCGCATGCAGACTCTGCGGCGAGGGGGAGGAATCAGCCCAGCACATCTTGTGCGAGTGTATAGCTCTGGACCGGAAAAGACAACTGATCTACGGTCACTCTAGACCGGAGACAGAGCAATATAAAACTTCACCCTACCAATCGCTGTGCAGACTAGTTCAAGGCACAGTGATTTTGGAATGGGTGGAGTAAGACTAGGGGTATGCACAATCAACCAAGGGTTGCGGTGCTATCGGGGCGGCAAGGCCGCGGACGAGCCCTGAGGGAACAAAAAAAAAAAAAAAAAGGTTCATATACACTCACTAACACACACACACGCACGCACGTACGCCCGCACGCACTCTCTCACACACACACGCACACACTTCCATGCACTCTCATAGACACCTAAAAACACGTAAGTTCGGACAATCAACGGGCAAAGTAACTCCCGGCCTCAATCCACCGATGCGCTTTCTCTCTAGGTAACTGATTTATCCAAGACTTAATTCTGGTCTTAAAAAGAACTTGGGAGTTCAGTTTCCTTATGGATTCTGGTATAATGTTATATATCTTGGGAGCTAGATAAATGTGCGACCGTTGACCAATGGTCTTCCTCATTTGTGGGACATGCAAATATGTCGCATTACCTTTGGTCCGCAAATATGTTCCACGCGCCTGCTCGCAAAAAATCCTTTACGAGAATGCAGTAAAAGCGCGACAACGTATTCCTGTCTGGGATCCATAACCCCAGCCTCGCTGTATAAGGCATTACTTGGATAGGTATAACATTTATCATAAATTACTTTTAATATCCATTTTTGGACAATTTCTAATCTTGTGTAGAAGCAATCAGCCACAGCTCCCCAAGCAATAATCCCGTAATTAATATGGGTGTGAACCAATGCGTAATACATGATTCTTAGGTGGTACAGGTTAAAAGAATTTTTTAAAGTATTTAAATCTATATATTAAATATCTTATTTTGGCAACCAATTCATTTATATGGGCATCCCACTTGAGGTGACTATCGATGGTAATACCGAGGTATTTGACAGTTGGGCTGGAGGACAGCGTCATATCACGGCCATTATATCTGAATGTTATTTGTCAAAAATTCAGGTAGACTAGATCGGTAGTTAACATATGGTGAGTATACCGTCTTTTTCAGGTTAATCGTTAACAGTCTTTCACTAAAATAGTCCAGTAAAATGGGGATTTCATGCTGTATTGTCTGTTTCAAAGCGGACCATTGAACACCTTTATAAAAGACAACCGTGTCGTCGGCAAAGCTGGTAATTTCACCTGAGATAGGTAGATCAAACAGTGAATTCATATATAAAATGAACAACACTGGTCCCAACACTGTCCCCTGCGGTACCCCAGAACGCACTCTTTTTGTGGTACGTATGTTACCATCTATGGTAACACACTGCTCCCTATCTGATACGTAGCTCTCCAGCAACCTGTGAGCTGTTCCCCTAATTCCCATGTTTTCCAAGGTATCCAACAAATCTTGGTGGCTGACCGTATCAAATGCTTTGGCAAGGTCAATGTAAATGCAAATTGCCGGTCGTGCCTCATCCATGGCTTTATAAATTTTAGCTGTTAAATCCGCTATAGCATCCTGTGTGGAGCGGCCTTCCTGAAAGCCATATTGGTGTTGTGATATTAAATTGTATTTCTGAATAAAACTGTTCAATCTTTTTTTAATAATTTTTTCCACTATTTTAGTAATATTCGAAATCAATATATATCCAATATAACTCAATTGGTTCGATTTGGGCTAAATTTGGAGATTACCTTCAATTTGTTAATAGCTTGAATACATTCGTAAATGAGCACCGTAGGTCTAATTTTCCTTAAAAAAAATGTAAAAAATTTCGGGACGTATCAAGTGCGTTATAGTAGTGAATTTTCATAAGAATTGTACACTATTATTATACGGCATATTAGTAAAGTTGATACTTTAAACTTACACAGTCCTTGAAGATCGATTTTAGAGATCCTAGCACGCGCACATTTGAAGAATTCTTTTGAAAGTGTTACCATCGATATCTCTCTATTATCAAAAAAATGTTGTGTAACTCCTTTTGAGAAAAATGCCCAAAGCTCAATTTTCTATAAAGCTAAAAAACTAAATTTTGCTATATCTATAGATAGTAAAAATCTCTTTAAAAGAAATTTGTATTACAAATTTCATTAAAGTTACAAAAGATTTCTAGAAGGAAACTAAATTCATATTTAGAAAAGTTATCTGCCAAATTATAAACGTACCAGTTATTTTTCCCTATTAATTACCAGATTGATTTTGTTATTCAGGCGTTTTAAACAAAAACGAGATCTTGTTCAAAACGTTTGAAATCTGTGCACTATTGTTTCTCCAAATGTCAAAATAGAACAAAACAAAAATCATACATTCATCGAGCTGGAATCGACAACGCAACCTTCTGCGTAGAAGGCAACCACGCGACCACTAAGCTATCTAAGGATACGTTAACTAACCTTTTGTTTACATGGTACCTGACACCGGATTCATGCCCGGGATATTATATGATACTAAAATTATACGTAACAATTAATTACAGAGTTAGTCTAATTGCCATTGAAACACATCCGACGACTGTTTCGGTCTTATATGACGTCTTATGTTTCAGTTTGAAGATAAAAGAAACTATTTTAGAATCATTTTTATAGAGACTTGAGTTGATTTTGTTTACATTTCTGCTATAGTTGCTACACTTTTATTCTAAAACCACAGCACAATATATCTATGCTGTTCTGAAACTGTATTTGGGGCCGTTCATCAAGCTATAAATATATTGTACTTTAAAAATTGATTAAATCCCCCAGTTAAATAACAATCACTTGGCAAACTTTTAATTTTATGTCGTCTGTCATTTGCGATATTTGTGGCCGAGATTTCACGATTGTTGTTCGGGTAGTATGTTGTATGCCTATTATTTATTTAGTATGGTTACCGTTGATGTATGGTTTATGCCTGTTGTATGAATCAATCTACGCATGGCAGTTAACTACTCTGTCAGGCATTTTAACAACTAAGTCGTTTCGACGCATGTCAGATCTTATTTTTAATTTGGAAAAAACTTTAAATATTGTGTTTCTTAATGAAAATTCGCTAACAATTTAAAACGCAATATTTCGAAATATTGAAATGAATTAAATAAAAATTTGTAGATATATAGGAGACATCACAGTATAGGGGTAGCCTAAATTACAAATTAAACGGCCTACGAGAAAATAAGTTATTACCAAATAAAGATTTGTTAAAAGATAAACAATCTACCACGTCAGTTCAAATTCCATAAGGCATGTCGCACATTCAACATTGACAAGGATAGGTAGAGTATGTATGTGTTTTACTTTATAGTTTAATTAAGTCAGAGAAATTGATAATCGACCTAGGTCACAACAGTCACGTACCAATTAAAAATGTATGAGCCGGGTTGTCAGATGTAATAACACATCAGGCATAACACATATTTGTAATTTTTTAATGTCAGCTTCAGCTTTAGCCCCTACTTTGTTTCTTCTCCACATCAATGACCTCCTCTCTAGCACATCCAACCCAGTTCACAGTTACGCGGACGTCAGCACCCTCCACTCAAATATACAATATTCTAAGCCTGTCTCTTTAGCCCAATTAGATGAGGATCGCAGACTCATGGACGGTTCTGTCTCTGTGGATCTCAAAAAAATACTAGACTGGGAAAGTATAAATCTTGTACAATTCAACTCCACCAAATCTCAGTCTTGCTTTTTTTCTCATAAGAGATACACCAGCCGTAGACCCATCACAATGAACAACCAAGTTATTCAAAGTAGTGAGCTCTTTTCACTTGTTGGCATTTCTGTGGATCGAAATCTCAATTGGCACCAACATGTCACATCAATTGCAGAAGCGGCTGCTAAGAAATTAGGTTTCCTCTTCCGGGCTCGCAAATACTTTCCACCAGCTAACCTCGATACCTTATATACTTCACAAATAAGGCTAAACCTCGAATACTGCTCCCACATCTGGGGTGCCGCTGCCGCTTCTACACTCGCTATCCTGGACTCAATTCAGAAGAGAGATATAGTTCTCATCGGCGATTCTACCCTCACCCAAAGGCTGCCATCCCTTGCTCACCGACGTGCCGTTCGTGACCTCTCTCTCTTTTATAGATATCTGCACGGGCACTGCTTATAGGAGCTTTCTTTCATAGTTTCTCCACCTGCTGCCCCCAACAGATCTACCAGGGGAACAGAGCGAATGCACCCTTTTACTGTCCAAGTCACCATACATAGAACATCTTGTTATGCCCGCTCTTTTGTCCCGAGGAGTTCCAAGTTGTGGAATTCCTTGCTGGCACATGTTTTTCCTTCTCCTCCAAACCTCCAAACCTTCAAGTCCAGAATTAACAAGTTGCCTCTTTCCTCCTTGTTGGAACCCACCGTACGATAGTATTTAGGCTGTGGGCCCTCGTCGTGTGTTGTTTAAATAAATAAATAAAAAAAATATCTTCATTGATCGATTTCTGTGTTTATTTACAATAAAAACAAAAACGTGTTGTTTACCATTAACAAGGTACACAAATATTGGGTTCTTAATAGTTTTATTACAAGAAATAAAATATGTAATTGCAGATAATAGAAAAAGTTATTGCGATTAACTCATTACTGTTGTAATCACTATAGCAAGAGGGTCAAGAACGATTTACGGTGATCTCGCAATTTTAGATAGTTATTTGTAATTTCTTATAACTGTTTTCAACTTTATTAGCTATTTTAATTAACCCAAGCAGTTTTCGTTTTATAACTTATGTCCCACAGTAATACTAACGTAGAAAAGGTATTATACAGATACGCCAAATAAACTGAATTCTTCACTTACACATTTATTTGAATATATATTCACAAAAATAATTTTTCACTTATAGCCATATGGTGTTCTGAATTTGCCCGTAAGTAGCCAATGTGTGGTGTCCTCTGTTTTATGTGTATACATGTTCGTCAGCGTATTTCTGTTATTTCTTCATAATGAAAAGTGGTGCTTTTTCAATGGAATTCGCAAAATAAATTGCTAACACTAACGCGAGGTTTATAATAATAATAATAATAACAATAATAATAATAATGATATTAATACATATTACTATATATTCTTATTGTCTTTATATGCCATTTTTGGTGGACCTACGATTTTCTCAACAATGTTTTCACATATAACGCATGCATATAATATTTAATTGCACAATCGACTTCGGAAAGCTGATTGACGGCAGCTTTAAGTAAATTAGTGAAAATTCACTAATGTGGAGATCGTGAATGTGTATTTTGAAAAAATTTCCTCCAATGAACGCTAATTAGGCCAATTAGAATACATATCCGGAGTCAGTTTCGATTTTTATAAGTACCTTCCTTTGGCAAGTGGCTTGGACAAGCTCGTTAGCCTGGAAAATCGGACCAGGCCTTCCCAGAAAGTTGTGTGTTTTCTTTCGGAAAATTTTATATCTTTAGTAATAACAAAATAACGTCAACCAAATTAGATACCCATGTTTGTGTTATAAAAAGTGAACCATGTCCCCAAATCTAGCTCTGTAAGTTGACAAAAAGATATAGGTATTTAGAGAAACCGAAATTTTGATAAATTGAATCCGTTAGATTGTTGCCTGTGCCTGAAAACCTTAGTTTATTCAAGTCTTGTTGCAAACATCGATGACCTCAGAAATCGTATTATCGCATCATGTGATATTATAAGAAACACACCCGGTATTTTTCATAGAATACGAAGTTCAATGAGAAACAGACTAGAGTCATGCGTTCTCTCCGAAGGCAGGGCATTTTCAACATTTATTATGATGATACGTACTGACATTTTGTTAATATTTCTTTTCGTTTCTTAGGTTGGTAATTATTAAATAGTAGTACAATACCTAGTTGTTGTTTCTTATTATGAATTTTTGGAAATTAGTAAAAGCCAGAACAATACATATTAACATATTAGTGTAATTATGACGTTATTTGACAGCCTACCACTTGATTTTTCAGCAAATAACAACCACTCTGTAAATTCATGTGACATCGATCTGAGTAATCTTTTATTTTTTTGTGATGAAACTAACAATTTTATGAGAAAATCTCAGGACATAAAAAAGTTGCTAAATGAATCCATCTTTCTAAATAATTTTTTTAAATAGAAAACGGTACACACAATAAAAAGTACTGATAAAAAATAATGTAGGGGTAGGTTTTTTCACCCTCTTGTGATAACATTATAGGGTTATAAAATCCTTCCAAAACTGTAATTTTGATAGCCTTATGCATCTGCAAAATTTAGTTTTTTAAAATTATTCGATAACGGAGAAATTTAATGAAAACTTTTTTTTCGCCAAAATTTCAAAGGGATGTAACTTGGAGGAGAAGGGGTTTCAAGAAAAACTTTATAAAAAAGACCCCCCTTATTTTTCGCCAAAGAATCACGCTGTAAAATTTTTCGCATCAATTTAGAAACACGCTGTATATATAGACATATAAAACTTCAAACGGACCTTGGGCTCTAGGTTCTAGGGGCCCAAATTCGTGCTCATTTGGATTTTTTTAAATAAAAATCCGCTAATAAATATCTAATGCGTAGAAGCGTAAAAAATGCCAGTTTTTTACCCACCTTGTACACTACAATTTTCTTGTTTTTTTTTTACTTACATCGTTTTATTCGGTATGAATATAATATGCAGCTAGTTTGTAACAAATGTTTGCGGAGATACCCACACGTTTGAAAGTTGGTGAAATACAGTAGAAATATAACATTTGCCCTCATTCCTACAGTCAGAGACTGAAATAACTGGTTTCTTGCAACATTTTGTTTACGTAAAAACTGATATTTCCTTATTTTGATTATGTATAATGATAATATGGACACACCGGTATTATTATTTTACAGATGCCCACAGTTTATTTACCATGAGTTAAAGAGCTGCTTAAGGTAATCATACCTTTCAGCTCGCTTGTGAAGCTGAACAGAAAAAATTCTATTTCCGTATCTTCCTGCGTAATCTCATAAAATAATTACTTAAGAAATCTGTATGTTTGATTAAAATTGACTGAATGACTGGTCACAGAGGCTTTTGTTTGATTTCTAAATAAAGTAAAGGTATTATCTTTACTAATATAATGAAAACACGTTTTACAGGTGAGGATTTTAAAGTGTTACAATTGGATATCTGAAAAACCGCTGGAAGTATTTTGCTAAAAATTTGATGAGGTGATAAGTAGACTGGGAGACACATTTTGCAATATTTTTGACATTTACCCCTCCTCTTCATTTTGAAAGCCCGGTGTCATGTTATAAATGGAATGGTGGTTTTTTTTTTTTCAAAAATTCGTTCGTCCGTGAAGAACTGCGTATGTAGGTACGTGGAAAGTCGTTGCAGTTGCTTAACTGGTTGCATACTTATGAAGTTTCCCATAAATAAAATTTGGCCACATTTTTTGAAGGCCACCTAAATGGCGAGATGTACAATGAAATCATAAGGCACAATTTACCTCAACTACTGAACAACGCAGAAAATCAAGAAGAGGAGTTTCAGCAAGACGGAGCCCAGCTACACTTTACGCGCCAAGTCAGAAACACTCTAAATAACATGTTTGGAGATACATAGATGGAGTTGTAGTGGTGTTATTTTTTATTTCAACAACACACCACGAGGGCTTACAGCCCAAATACTACCGTACCATGGGTATCGACAAGGGGGAAAGAGGCAACTTGTTAATTCTGGACTTGAAGGTTTGGAGGTTCGGAGAGAAGGAAAAACATGTGCCGGCAAGGAATTTCACAACTTGGTCCTCGGGACAAAAGAGTGGGCATAACAACATATTCTATGTCTGGTGCTCTGGACAGTAAAAGGGTGCATTCGCTCTGTTCCCCTGGTAGATATGTTGGGCGCAGCAGGTGGAGAAACTATGGAAGAAAGCTCCTTTGTGCAGTGCCCGTGCAGATATCTATAAAAGAGAGAGAGAGAGAGGTCACCAACAGCACGTCGGTGAGCACGGGATGGCAGCTTTTGGGTAAGGGTAGGGTCACCGATGAGACGTATAGCTCTCTTCTGAATGGAGTCCAGGATAGCGACTGTAGAAGCGGCAGCAGCACCCCAGATGTGGGAGCAGTATTCGAGGTTTGGTCTTATTTGACTACTGCCAAAGCACCAGAGAAAGGGTCTATTTGAAATGAATTTTCTGGAAATATTTTAGTAAAACAAAGGACAATAACGGTTGACTTCAGGCTTTGCAAAACATTCTTTTTGGGACATTTCTTTTCATAACGCGTACTAGTTTCAGGTTCTTTGCGTAAATGTTGCCAATTTTGACGTTTGAAATCGCGTCTTTGACGTTTTTAGGTTAACCCAAATTTATTTTGCTTTAAATGCCCATAACTTTTTTGCTTTTAATCTACGGAGCTCAATTTTGGTAGGTGATTTACATATAACGGTATAAAAATTTGGTTGCTCTTACTTTGTTATTTTCAAAGATATCAATTTTTTTCGAACGAAAACACAACATTTTCTGGGAAAACCTGGGCCGATTTTCCTGGATAACGAACTTATCCCAGCTACTCGCAAAAGGAAGGTATTCACCAAATTTAATCAAAAGCGGCACATTATTTTCTGAGTTATCTCTATAATATCGTCTACCAAGCTCAACAAGCAAACCCTCCAATTTTCTTTACTTCATATAAACCAATAATAAGTTTTCCCCGATTTTTTACCGGAAAACCTTAAGTATAAAGGCTGATAACCGAACTCGATCTCGGTTTTCTCCCAAACAAGATTTTTGCCAAGTTTGATTGAGAGCAGCTTAGTATTTTTTGAGCTATCGCTCGAATATATATATATATATATATATATATATATATATATATATATATATATATATATATATATATATATATATATATATATATATATATATATATATATCACCGATAGCTTAAAAATAATGGGTCGATTTTAATTAAATTTGGTGAATACCTTCCCTTTGCAAGTGGCTTGGATAAGTTTGTTTCCCAGGAAAATCGGTCCAGTTTTTCCGGAAAATGTTGATTTTTCTTTTAGAAAAAAATTCATATCTCCGGAAATGACAAAGTAAGGGCAACCAAATTTAGTACGCTATATCACTATAGGTAAATCACCTGCCAAAATTTAGCTGTATAGGTTAAAAGTCAAAAAAAGTTATAGGCATTTAAAGAAAAAATAAATTGGGGTTTTCCTCAAAACGTCAAAGTCGCGATTTAAAACGTCAAAACATTTAGGCAAAGAACCTGAGACTAGTACGAACTATGGAAAGATAATGTCTCAAGAAGAATGTTTTACAAAGCCTGAAGGCTTAGCTTCAACCGTCATTATGCTTCATTTTACTAAAATATTTCCACAAAATTAATTTCAAATAGACCTTTTCTCTTATGCTTTAGCAGTAGCGTTAGCTATAGAGATTATCATTTAATGGTATATAATTTTTGTCGAATTTTCGTGAAAAATCAATAAAGTCAATATATCCGTTATTATACAAGATACGAAATAAATGTTTATACGTGTCTTGAGCTACATCTTAAAAAATATTTCTACACTCACAGGGTTGCCATTAAGTCGTTGGTGATATAAATTTTCTTTTTTTTTTTTTAAATCAAACACGCCTTGTTATTGCATTTTTGCATTTTCCATCGAAGTATAATGCATGTTTGTAAGAAAAGAAATTCGGGACGCAGAAAGTGCGTTATGGTAGCGAATTTTCATTAAATGCTTTAAATTTGAATAGCAATTTGCTATTAACCTATAAGGTTCACCAAGAAATCAGTTTTTTCGGGAACACTTTAAGTCTACTTTCAGATTTTTTTTTACATTTTCAAATAAAGTTATTTTGGTGAAACATGGCACATTATTTCTACTATATAGGTTATACTGGTAACCAAATTGTAAGCCTGCTTTCTTTTAAAAAACACACATATTTGCTATTAAAAACATTTTTATGAAAATTCACTACCATAACGCACTTGCTGCGTCCAGGCTTTTGAAAAGTAGAGTTCATGTGTCCGACTATTTCATCAAAACATAATTCGCTCAAATTTTAATGAATTTATTCCGTAAGTTTGCCACGCATTGTATATAAAAGGATAGTCAAAAAACTTACGCAAAATGAACTTTACAAGCGGCCAATATTACAGACAATCATTTGGGCTTTAAATTATTGATAAATAAAGCATGAAAACTATGTCCTTCTGCCTTTACTTTATTAAATATTGAAAGAGCTATTTTACGATTGCATTGATATTAAAAAAAGTAATAGATCCTCCACGTCATATTTATTGACAGATTTCAGGTTTATGACTATCATTAAAATGCGATATTCTAGCTACGTTTGCTTCAATGTTAATAATTGAGCGACGCCATTTATTAGATTTCAATAGCTTTATCGACTTGTAGACAATGCCAAGGTAATAAAAAATTCTGATGCATCAGACATACCATAATCATTATGATCTGAAATATTAAAAGTAATAACCACGTAAAGTAAAATGTAGCACACCAAATTTTAAGCCTGCGTCTCTTTCCAGACAAACATTTTTGCTATGTACAGGGTGGCTCAAATTCGAACCTCATCATTTGTATCTCGGAAACTGTAAGTTATACGTCGGTTTAATTATGGAAAAGTTGCGTAATTTGATGCTCAGCAAAATGCAGTTTAGAAAATTAGAAAATTCCGAATTC
The DNA here is from genome assembly GCA_964006375.1 of Tillus elongatus. NCBI lineage: Eukaryota > Metazoa > Arthropoda > Insecta > Coleoptera > Cleridae > Tillus > Tillus elongatus. Next base: position 139,717,490 of record OZ023268.1, on the reverse strand, counting down.
TTCCGGTGATAATTGAAAAAACCGAAAACTCATAAAATCTGTTTTATTTTTTTCTGACTTTATTTGAAAAGATATAACAAAATAAATCACACTTCATCAAGGTCACTTTTCCTCTCCTACAAGATGGCATTTTCAAATTTGAAATCCGATGTTTCGTCTTTCAGAAACCATCAACTCCATTTTTTCAAATACAACCCTGGATTTTTTATTTCATATTTTGTTACCTTTGGACTACCTCAAAACAATGCCTCATCACAACTTTTGAATTTCAAACGTTTTGATAACAAAAGATGACATTTTCCGTCTTTCTTGAAAATATTTAATACGACTCTGCTTTTGAAGCAAAATATTTCTTCAATAATATAATTTGACTAGGTACGTAAAGATGAACCCGAACTTATGATTATGAGTAAAATATTTTAAGTTCAATCCAATGCAATGCAATGACATGTCTGTTCATGCATCTCGGCGGCTTTGATATTCAGAAATATCAAGCTTGCTTGTCATAATATGACAATAGGACTTTTGACAATTTAACTTTCAAAATAAACATTGAGAGAGCAAAAATGGTATTTTCCAATTTCGAGAAACGTGATATGCTTCGGATTTAATATAGTAATAACAGAAACTCGCACATTTCATGTGAACGGTATTTAGAGCAATACCCCCAGCGTCCACGACCCCATTATTCATCATTTAACAATTTGGACAGAAATTTAGGTCTCTTTGGTAGTTTTGGTAAACCTATAAATTCGTACGGCCAACGAATGAAAGCTGAAGATGAAGAAGCGTTTTAAATGCTGTAAGTATCGTTATAAAATGATGCTATGAAATCTTTTATTCCTATAATATTTTGCGATAACATGTCAAAGATATTTTACCAAAAACGTTTTCTTAAAGGTTGCGGAAAATCCTCGTGGTTCAACACGGCAATTTACTTCAGAACTGAATATGACTAGAAGCTGAATTCAGAGGGTTTTCAAAAAAATAAGTATCGTCCCTATAAACTTCATGTTTTCCAAGAACTAAGACCAGGAGACAGGGACAGAAGGCTTGAATTCTGCAATTGGCTTGATGGAATAATGCAACAAGATGATGTTTTTTAAATAAAATCATCTGGACAGATGAATGTAATTTTTCCACAAGCGGCCTTTTCAACAGGAACCATGAGCAATATTATGCAGTAGAAAATCCGTACCAAAATCGCCAAGTTCGAAGACAGGGACGAAAATCATTCAATGTTTGGGTTGGAATATATCGAACCAAAATATTAGGGTCAATTATTTATAATGGAAACTTAAATACTGAACGGTATCTTAATTTAATCCATAATTATATATTCGATGCGCTTGAAGATGAACTGTTAAATATGCTGCGGCAGCTGTGGTGGCAACAGGATGCTGCACCACCCCATAATGGAAGGGCAGTAACCGAGTTTCTTAATGAAACATTTCCCAATCAATGGATTGGAAACCAAGGAGTGGTGCGCTGGCCTGCTAGAAGTCCTGATTTGTCCCCGCTGGATTATTTTTTATGGGGATTCTTGAAAAATCGCTTATTTAAGGACACTTTTCCGAATGATATAAACATTTTGCGCCAAAACTTAGTGTTAGAATTCACAACTCTACGAGCAAGAGGAAGAATAATCTACCGGGCTGTTACGAACAATCTGCGAAGACGTATGCGAAAATGCATAGAAGTCCAATGGGGCTTATTCGAGCATTGACTTTAGGTTTTTTAAATTGTCCATTTTAAAAGTAAAGTAAGCATTAAATATTTTCAAGAAATACTAAAAATGTCATTTTTGTTATCAAAACGTTTGAAATTAAAAAGTTGTGATGAGGCATTGTTTTGAGGTAGTCCAAAGGCAATAAAATATGAAATAAAAAATCCAGGGCCGTATTTGAAAAAATGGAGTTGGTGATGGTTTCTGAAAGACGAAACATCGGATTTCAAATTTGAAAATGCCATCTTGTAGGAAAGGAAAAGTGACCTTAATGAAGTGTGATTCATTTTGTTATATCTTTTCAAATAACGCCAGAAAAAAAAAACATATTTTATGAGTTTTCGGTTTTTTTCGATTATCCCCGGAAGTATTCGGAATTTTCTAATTTTCTAAACTGCATTTTGCGGAGCATCAAATTACGCAACTTTGCCATAATTTAACCGACGTTGTATCTCTTACAGTTTCCGAGATACCAATGATGAGGCTCGAATTTGAGCCACCCTGTACTTATCAGCATAATCATAACCACAGTATTAAGGCGATGTCGCATTTTTTAATTTTTTTTAAATTTAAAAAGATTTTTTTAAATTCGCTTATGAGGATATCTGTGTTTATATATATATATATATATATATATATATATATATATATATATATATATATATATATATATATATATATATATATATATATATATATATCCGACCGATAACTCAAAAAACAATGCACCGATCTTGATCAAATTTGGTGAGTACCTTCCTTTTAAAAGTGGCTTGGATAAGTTCGTTATCCAGAAATATCGGACCACGTTTTCTCGGAAAATGTTTTGTTTTCTTTCTATAAAAAAAAATATCTCTGGAAATAATAAAGTAACGGCAACCAAATTTAGTACGCGTGTTTGTATTATAAAGGGTGAACCCTGCACTAAAACTTAGGTCTCTAGCTTCAAAGACAAAGAAGTTATGGGCAGTTAAAGAAACAAATTTTGGACTTTTCCTCAAAACGTCAAACTCGTAATTTGAAACGTCAAAATTGGCAATGTTTAGGCAAAGAACGTAAAACAAATACGCATTGTGAAAAGAGAATGTTGCAAGAAGAGTGTTCTGCGAACCCTTAAGTTTTTGATTCAACAGTCACTGCCCTTCATTTTACTAAAATGTTTACAGAAAATTCATTTGAAATAGACCCTTTCTCTGATGCTTTGGCTGTCGGTTTAGTTAAGTTGATGCTTTCGCTGTAGGTTTAGTGATGTTTATGGTTTAACGGTCTATATTTTTTAGCTAATTTCGTTAATGCATTTTTGCATTTTTTATCGAAATATTGTGCCTTTGTGAGAAAAAATTTCTGGACACAGTAAGTGCGTTATGGTAGCGAATTTTCATTAAATCCTTCAAATTTAAATAACTCAATTTGCTATTAACGTAAGCTTTGTTGGTTAGGAAACCAACATTTAAGTCTATTTTCCGAAAATTATGGTATATTTTCAAATCATAAGTAATTTTGATAAAATATAGTACATTGTTTCTACTACATAGGCTATACCGGTAATCATATTGATGCCTGCTCGCATTTGCTATTAAAAACATTTTTATGGAAATTCACTTCCATAACACACTTGTTGTATCCAGACTTTTGAAAAATGTTTATATATTTTCAAACAATAAAGTTATTTTGATGAAATATGGTACATTGTTTCTACTGTATAGGCACCCAAGTTTGATGCCTGCTTTCATCAAAGAAAGACATTTGCTATTAAAAACATTTTAAAGAAAATTCGCTACCATAACGCACTTACTGCGTCCAGACTTTTATTTTCTTTTGTAGCTTCCACACTTTAACATTTGAGTCAATTCAGAAGAATGGTTTAGCTGTAAGAGAATTTTTTATAAACATTTACGACAAAGACAACACATATGAAGTGCTAGCAATATTACCAACAGAACGTAGATTAAAAAATATATAATTTGAGCTTACTAACAGACTAACCATGAAGTACTAACAGAAACCTTAGCATACACTCTAGATACATTTATTACACAAATTAATTATAAATTTTATTTTAATTCAGGTGCCCTGGCAGCTGGAAACTGTGTTATACTAAAGCCCTCAGAGCTAACTAGCTGTATCAACAAACTATTAGCCAACGTCTTGCCTAAATACCTTGACCCAGAAACATTTTATATATGCATGGGAGGAGATAATGAAGCAGCTGAGCTACTGAAAGAAAAATTTGACTATATCTTCTTTACTGGCTCCGAAACAGTTGGAAAAATTGTCTACAAAGCTGCAGCAGAAAATCTAACACCAACTACCCTTGAACTCGGAGGGAAATCACCGCTGTATCTCGAAGATAATGTTAACATGACAGTTGCAGTCAAGAGAATACTTTGGGGGAAATGTCTCAACTCAGGCCAAACATGCCTAGGGGTCGATTATCTCTTATGTTCAAGAGAAGCAGAAGAAATATTCATCAAGGAAGCCAAAAAAGTCTTGAGAGAGTTTTATGGAGATGATGCCATATCTTCAGGTTATATTAGCAAAATAATCACTAGCAAGCACTATTCTAGATTAGTGAGATTTATTGACCAGGGTAATGTAGCGGTTGGTGGTCAATATGATGAGAAAAGAAAGCTTATCACTCCCACAATCCTCACTAATGTTAAAATGAGCGACCCTGTAATGCAGGAAGAAATATTTGGTCCAATTCTACCAATTGTCAATGTTAGGAGCCCAATGGAAGCTATAAAATTTATAAACTCGCGTGCTAAACCTCTAGCTTTGTATGTGTTCTCAAGCACAAAAAATACTCAAGATTTGTTTTTAAAAAACACCTCAAGCGGATCTGTTGTTATTAATGACACCATAATGCAGATCGTTACTGAAAATCTGCCTTTTGGAGGTGTTGGCAGTAGTGGTATGGGTGCTTATCATGGTAGATACGGATTTGATACGTTCACTCACAAGAAAAGCGTTTTGGTGAAGAAGTTATGTTCTATCCAAGAATTGTTGCAGTCGTTCAGGTATCCGCCTTACTCAGACAAGAAGACTGAAGCTTTGACCTTTATTCTTAAAAGAAGAAACGGAGTGTCTATCTCTTATTTTAAATACATCGTTATGTTTCTTTTAGGGGTCTGTTTTTCTTATCTCTTTCAGATGTCTTATAATGTTATGCAAGATTAAAATCTCATTTATTAAGTACTAATTATTCTGATTGTTAGGTAATATATAAGGTTTTCTTATTAAATGGTTCAAACAATATGCATTTGTTTTCTTACAATATTCGATTTACTGCTTTAAGTATAAATTAAAATATTTTAAAAAAATAAAAGAAAAACTGGTCCGATTTTCCTGGCTAACCAACTATTTCAAGTTATGTACCCACCTACCAAAATATAAATTTCCACAAAAACCTTTTCGACAAAACAAGAAAATTTCATACAAGTTTGCAAACAATTTTTCAAGAAAATCCGTAAAAAAAAGATTTTACAATAACTTATTAAACACTTAGTTACCACCATTTAGTTAAACAAGTTACCAAAATTTCACAAAATCATCTTAATAATTTCCAGGAAGCACAAAAAAATTCTGAGAAAACTGGCTAAATATCTTTTTACACAAAATTTCGCAAAAAGAATACATAAAATTCAAATTATATACCTAATCTGTAATTAAAATTGAAAATAAAAAAAATTTGTTTGCACGAAAATCCATGAAAGCCTTATTTTCGATGAATTTCGTTCAAAAAATGTTCCATCAATTGAATAACTTTTCATACAAAAATTCGCAGCAAACGTTTCTTTGAACAAAATTCATTAAACTTATTTTTTAGAAAATTCGCTATTAAAACAACATTTGTGTACAAGAAAATTAACTGATAGAAATAGAAATAAATTAAGTAAATAAAAAAATATTAAAAATTTGATCTAAATACAGAGTTAGATACTTTTTCTGTGGCTTCACAGAGAACATTTTTTTGCCTGTGGATGCTGTAAAAATTGAATCCGGTTGTAGAAAAGAAAACAACCTCTTCTCATGTCACAAATATCTACGTCTATGTTAACTGTGGCACGGTTTTACCAATGAAGGGCAACAACAGCTACTATTAAGCTTGAATTAAAAGTCTTAAAAGTGCTGATCTTTCCTTTTTAACAAAAAGTCGCTAAAAATATATATTGGAATTACACAGTCTGATCAGATAACGTTAAAATGGACTCAAAGACGAAAAAAGTAAAAAAAAAGAAGTAAAAATAAAAAGTTAAAAGAGAAATTCAGTTAACGGTGAGATCTGAACCTGCGTCCCTTCGCTCATCAGACAGGCATCCAGCCATTACACTACGTAAGACTTCTGGCAAACTGCAATGAAGGAAGCTAGATAGCCGATAATGGCCTTAAGTTATTTATTTGTAATACGTAAGGTCTTTAGACGCAGACTTTGCAGTTATTTTAACAAATAAGATCGAGATCTCATCGTTGGTGAATTTTTTAAAGAAAATTCACTAAAACGATAAAAACAAGGTACACCAATAGAAAGACACAAAAAAGTGTGTTAAAAGAGATGAGTGGAGAAAAATGTTTGCTGACACAACCTCAAAGGAGGAAAGCAAGATTAAGGATATATTCTAGGGCAAGAGGTACACTTTTGCAAAACCTAAAACAACTGAAGGAGTGTAGAAGTTGAAATGTAATCATCAGAGCTGATCGAGTCATGGATGCTACGACCATGCAACATCGCATTAAGTCTGATAATGTTGCTGATTTTGTGAAATCAGAAACATTAAAAATGTTTTTCTGGGCGTTCTGCTAATATCAAAACGAAAAGTGATGGGCAAAATACATTCGTTTGGGCTACTCTATCCTATATTGTTCTGAGTCTAAGCGCTTATGATCTAGTTCCTTGTAAAGCTAGATGCATTCTCACAACAATTAGAACCGTAGACCGGTTTCGCTCTAATTAGAGCTCGTCAGTACGGCATACTAATTGCAGCGAAAATACACCTATAAAGTAATACGGCTATGGTAGCCAGCTTTCCAACACTAAGTGAGTGCAGAGACACGAAGCAACGTGCCGTCACCTAGTTGCGGAACCAAGTAGTATGTCACGCAGGCTCCAAATAACACAAAGTGTTGAAAAATAGAGACTGTATACAACCAACTAGCAATTTAGTAAATTGTCAGCCCTGGCCCATTTCTACCATAATATAGGGACAAAGTATGTAAGGCTAGATGCATTATCACAAGAAGTAGTTCCTTGGTTGGATCTGCCTATATCTGAACGAGTCCTCATCAATGGAATTTAAAATTTCTCAATTTTGTTTCTTATTTTATTATTTAATATTATTTACGAAGACTTCCTCACATGATTCTGTATACTTGCAGACGTGTGCAGGTTGCATTTTCGTGAGATTGTCGTTTTTTATGTCAATTATCTGGTGCTATTTTATTGACAACCAGTATATGTCGTAGCAGTATTGCTTGTTGCCTATAGCGGCACAGCACAAATAAAATACGTATTGATTTGTGTACAATCTGCGAATTAAAAATCCCTAAGTAGTATTATATTATTGTCTTATTATTGTAAGTAAAGACGTAAGCTTTCTTTTCCTCTTAAATGGGAGTGAAATATCCATTTGGGAAATATTTAACTTTACACATTTATAAACAGTAAGTGAAGATTCAAATCTGTGATCAGCACTGATAAGCACACTGGGAGAACCCAAATCACCACAACACATTTTAACAAACCTGACGATCGTTTCACTAACCAAGTTAGCGTCATGAGAGGTGAATAATTTTAAATATCTTATATCCGCATATTTATATTATTCTGAAGGTAGTCGCTCACTAACGATTTAGGGAGGTTCAACGGCACCAAAATTAACATATTTCGTTTGGCGGAAATATCTGTATTATTTTATTATCTATAGGACGTGCTTCTGCCGGTATTTGTTATTATATATATATATATATATATATATATATATATATATATATATATATATATATATAACAATATAACAAATACCGGCAGAAGCACGCCGATAGATAATATATATATATATATATATATATATATATATATATATATATATATATATATATATATATATATATATATATATATATATATATATATATATAATAATAATAATAATAATAAAATAGCCTTTATTCACACAGTAGATAATACAATACTCCATTGCACAATTAAAAAGAACAAAAAAATACAACAATACAACGTAGTTTACAAAAACACACTTCCATGTACATAATTAAAAGAAAAATAATAAGAAACTGTGTGAATTGAGCGAAGTTCAGACGGATGTATAATCATCCCCTGCTCTCCCACTTACGCCCATATGCAAAACTGGTAGTCAACAGCCAGCCCGGCAACCTGCTTAAACACCACGCATAATCAGCAACAGTTTCTTTTTGAAGGAACGCACAGAACAGCTCTTAACACTCTCATCAAGACCATTGTATATAGCGTATATCTGATAGGTAAAAGACCGTTTAAATAGTGTTAGCCTGTACTTAGGTGGTGAAATTAAGCCCTTCGACCGTATGTTAATGCTATGAACATCAGTTCTGTGCGTTACCTTTCTATACAAGTATGTTGGGACTCTAGACACAATAATAGAATGGAACAATGTTGCTGCTCTCAGAGTGAAACGATTACGCATATTAAGCCACTTCGCTTCATTTAGTTTATGCGAGATATGTTCGAATTTTCGAATATCAGACGCGAACCTCAGACAGGAATTTTGCAGTCTCTGTATCCGATTATAATCGCAACCATCCAAGCATGGCGAATATAATTCCGAGCAATAGGCAAACTGCGAGAGGACTAAGGTATTCCCAAGCATTAGCTTAACACCAGTCGGAAGATAAGTTCTTTGCGGGTACAGCAGACGCAGGTTGTTGTAGGCCCGCTGAAGGCAAGCACCAACATGCCGCTTATATCTAAACTTGTTATCCATTATCACACTCAAGTTTCGCACCTCATCCAAAAGCTCCAGAGGCTCCCCATTGATCATGACCCTCACATTTACCTTTAAGCGCTCTACAAGAATCTGACTCCCAAACAAAATAGCAGCCGACTTCTTCGCATTTAGACACAGCGATTGGTCTTTGGACACTTTGTACAATGAATCCAGATCGGAATTCACCTTATATATATATATATATATATATATATATATATATATATATATATATATATATATATATATACTTTCGAAGGCGTTTAGCTGTCCTGGTTGTCTAACATTTCTTTTATTAATTTTAGATTCTCCTCATTAACGTGTTGATTATTATCCCAAATATGTCGGGCGATGGAAGATCTATCTATAGTACCGTATCTTAATTGTGATAAATGTTCTTCGAATCTAATTTCAATAAATCTTTTTGTTTGTCCGACGTGTTTAAGATGACAATCTTTACAACTTATTTCGTAAATTCCCGATATTTTGGCCGTACTATTCTTGTCTTTTGGGTTACTCACCCACGTAACGAAACCACACTCTAGGAAAATACTCACTCTCACTTTCAAGATCTGTTTTAAATCTACTCAAAAAAATTTCTGCAATAAAAGGCTATAGCGCGTTGCCCAGTGCCGTGCGTTGGGTTTGTTAAAAAGAACTCATTGTTGAATCGAAAAATATTTTGTTTAATACAATGGTTTGTTAAAGTTAAATATTATTTCCAGACCTTTTCATTTATGTTATTCATGTTTCACAATTCTTCTAAATACGTTAATGTTTGTCTCGTGGGACCGCTAGGAAACAATGAGGTTACATCAAATGAAGTCAAAACCTCGCCTCCAATCAATGTAACCTCTTTAATTTTATTAATAAATTCAAGTGAATTTGTACTGAAAAACTTTTTTGTTGACGGGCAAGCTTTTAAACGCATTTGTCAACCACTTTGAAATTGCATGTCGGGGAATCTATAGCCGAAGCAATAGGTCTCATTGATTTTCCCGGTTTATGAATTTTTAGGAGACCGTACTTTTTGGGGACTTTAGGATTTGCAACTTGTAACTTTCTTCCTAAGTCTTTCGGTATAAGGTTGTGACAACTCATGAGTAGATTGGAGACGGATTCAAAAAATGAAAGTGAGTATTTTTCTAGAGTGTGCTTTCGTTATGTGGACTATATTTTTGCATTGTCTAACACAAATATATGCAAAGAAGACGATTTTATTAAAAGAAAATACAATTCACCCACGAATTAGAAGTTAACAATAAACTTGCTTTTCTAGATGTACTAGTTATTAAAAATAATGACTCTCTTGAATTCAATGTTCACAGGAAGGAAACTACCACTCTTAAGTTACATTTCAAATGAATCACATCATATGTTTCCACAAAAAACGGCTGGTTTCAATTTCTTAGTATATAGATTGATAAATTTTACCTCAAACAAAAGTAGATATAATATAGAATTAGAGAACATCAAAAACGTGGCTCAATAGAACGGATATTCGGATCGCTTAGTGAAAAAATTAATTAATAGAATTAATAAAAAAATTATTAATAGACACAGTTACGCGGATGATAGCACCCTCCACTCAAATATACAATATTCTAAGCCTGTCTCTTTAGCCCAATTAGATGAGGATCGCAGATTCATGGAGGGTTCTGTCTCTGTGGATCTCCAAAAAATATTAGAATGGGGAAGTAGGAATCTTGTACAATTCAACTCCACCAAATCTCAGTCTTGATTTCTATCTCATAAGAGATACACCAGCCCTAGACCCATCACAATTAACAACCAAGTTATTCAAAGTAATGAATCCTTTTCACTTGTTGGCATTTATGTGGATCGAAATCTCACTTGGCACCGACATGTCACATCAATTGCAGAAGCGCCTATTAAGAAATTAGATTTCCTCTTCCGGGCTCGCAAATTCTTTTCACCAGCTAATCTCTATACCTTATATACTTCACAAATAAGGCCAAACCTCGAATCCTACTCCCACGTCTGGGGTGCCGCTGCCGCTTCTACACTCGCTATCCTGGACTCCATTCAGAAGAGAGCCATACGTCTCATTAGTGACCCTACCCTCATCCGAAGGCTGCCATCCCTTGCCCACCGACGTGCTGTTAGCGATCTCTCTCTCTCTCTCTCTCTCTCTCTCTCTTTTATGTTTATCTGCACGGGCACTGCTCAGAGGAGCTTTCTTCCATAGTTCCTCCACCTGCTGCCCCCAACATATCTACCATGAGAACAGATACACCCTTTTACTGTCCAGGTCACCAGACATAGAACATCTTGTTATGTCCGCTCTTTTGTCCCGAGGACTTCCAAGTTGTGGAATTCCTTGCCGGCACATGTTTCTCCTTCTCCTTCTCCTCCGAACCTCCAAACCTTCAGTCCAGAATTAACAAGTTGCCTCTTTTCTCCTTGTCGACACCAACGGTACGATAGTATTTAGGCAGTGAGCACTCGTGGTGTGTTGTTGAAATAAAAAGAAACAAAAAGAACAAAGAAAATGTTAGCGAAATGCACGACATTCAGGAAAGATAAAATATAGAAAAAATTTGTTTGCCTACCTTTTGAACCGCGTATCACAAGGGGTCTCGAGAGCATTTTTAAGAACGCCGATTTGCAGCTTCCTTTTTAACAAAAAATAATTGAAGAAATTTGTTAGTTAATACAAAGGATAACGATAAAACCACTTAAATGTCGGATATTTATGAGATAGGTTGTAAAGATTGTAACCTTAAATACATTGCGCAGACTAAGATAGCCATTGAGACTAGATTTCGTGAACACCTGGCACATTTGAGATATGGTAGTACAGACAAATTATGTGTGGCACAACATATTTGTGATAATAACCACCACATTGATCAATATTAGACAGCCAGCGAAGCTCGATGCTTACGAAAGTATTTATATTTCTAGGGCAATATAAAACCAAAGTTCCTTAAATCGAGCCCCGCCATTGGTTTGCAGTAGGGATGGGCACCTAACATCGATGTTTTTGGAATATCGATGTTTTCCATTGAACATCGATGTTTAAAACATCGATGTTGTAATTCCGATGTTATATTTTTAACATCGATGTTACTTGTAATCATCGAAACATCGTTACGTATCCCACAAATCCTGTTGCAAATGCATATCGTTTGCAAATTAAAAAAAAATGTCTTGCTATTATTTGACGACAGATATATGGACAGATATGCAATGTAGAAGTTTTATTGGTGTTACTATGCAATGAAGATAACAATTCCATAAATTCTGTTGACTTAGGTGTATATCTTTTAGATGAACGGCATACAGCCGAATACATTTCAGGAGTGTTAAAACGTATATGTGAGGAATGGGGTATCCTAGAAACTAAAGTTACTACTGTTGTTACGGATGGAGCGGCCAATATGACAAAAGCTATTGAGGAAACGTTTTCCAAAAAAAGGCACATTCGTTGCTTCGCTCATCAAATAAATTTAGTTGCTGACAGAGCTATAAAATCTATTTCGGAATTGTGATCAGTTATATCTAAGTTAAAACAATTGTAACGTGGTTTAGGCATTCAGTAGTAGCTACTGATGAATTACGGAAGGTACAAACAAGCGACCATAAACCTGAAAAAAAATTATACAAGAGGTGTCCACCCTGCTGGAATTCCACATACTACATGATTAATCATTTTCTTGAACTGCGGGAATACATAAATACCATAGTAAACAGACATCCTTCTGCCCCCACAATGGTTACAGCCAAGGAAGTTTTTGAACTGAATAAAATCATCGAACTTCTAAAGACGTTAGAAGCGGTAACAACAGAAATTTGTGGTCAAAAGTATATTAATTCGAGTCTTGTAATCCCTCTCACGTATAATTTGGAAAAAGAAGTTTCACACATTTAATGTGATGTAAACGACACCTTAGGTATTTCACTAAAAGAAGCACTTCTCCAAGAATGTAGGAAACGATTTTCTGCTGTTGAACAAGTCCAACAATTAGCCGTGGCAATCTTGCTGGATCCGAGGTTCAAAAAGATTTATTTTAAGAGTCCTCATAATGTTGCAGCAGCAGTTAATCTAATACAACAGTTATCACTGTTAGCAGAAACGCAATGAGATGATGACCAAAATCGCGAAATAATAGAAAGTGAAACGACAAATAATAAACAGGACACGGGTAAGTAGGCTAGATTGTCACAATGATGTTTGGTAAAAATTTTAACATAATTATAGTTACTACAAAGGGCAATAATGGGCGCATCGTTCTCAGTTAGTTCAAAAGAGTGCTTCACAAGAGAAAGAACAATTAAGCGAAAGTCTTTGTATTTAAAGAATCCTCTAATTAATCTTACCGAGAATCCACTGGTCAGATAATAAAAATGTATGTCCCCATTTATACCCGGTCGCGAAAAAATTCTTGTCCATAGTGGCGACTTCTGCACCGGCAGATTTTTTTTCCAAAGCTCTACAGACAGCCACGCAAGAAAGAAACCGTTTAACTGGAGAACACTTGGGCAAAATATGATTCCTTCAGTCCATTGACAGAGATTACTGGAGTATATAAAACTGTATGGTGAGATTATCAGTATTATCACTAATATTGGTGAATTATATATATATATATATATATATATATATATATATATATATATATATATATATATATATATATATATATATATATATATATATATATATAGGGTTATTAACAGTTTAGAATTAAATTTGAAGTTTACTTTTTATTATTAAAGTCATTAGAAGTTAAGTTTTTCTATTTTTGTTTTACACATTATTTCTTATTTTATTGCAGTACAATAAACATTTATTTATTTTTGTTACCACTTATTTTTTGTATTACTTGCACCTGCCATAATCTGCATCGGAATATGTTTCCATTTTCTAATGCCTACAAAACTACAAACTATTTTTTTTTTCTCGGAAGAACATAGAATTATAGAATTGGTAAATTCACAATTATTTTGAAAACATCGATGTTTCCCAACATCGATGTTTTCCAGCCGATGTTTTTCCTACCATCGATAGTAGGTTTCGATGTTAAACATCGATGTTAACATCGATGTTTTAAGAAATGTGCCCATCCCTAGTTTGCAGTCTTCTGTTTGCGGTCTGTCTTTGAAGCAGATAAACATTCCGAAACCTGTCAGGTAAAGTGATAAAGAATGTTCTCTCGTCCGGCAATTATAATACAATACACAGAAAATTTGCCTGTGATTTAATCTCCCTCTCGGTATTCTACTTCACTCAAGACTCAGTATAAAAGGGGGTGTTTTATTAGAAACTAGTTATAATTTTTCATCCTCTGATGACTCTATAAACTTGTTAGTGAAACGATCGTCAGGTCTTTTAAAAGATGTGTTGTGGTGATTTGGGTTTTCCGAAGTGTACTTGTGTTGACTTACTTTTGGGACACCTCTATAGGTATATAGGTATGTATGAATGCGTTAGTTAATTATAATCAATCATTGGGTTAGGATAAATTTGCATAAACCATTATATTTTGACGTTAGAAAGGACACTGGATATAAACAGCGGCAGGGGCGGCACCTCAATAAGTGCGCACGTGCGCGCGTACTGCCGCCTGCCGTGGAAAAGACAATATTTTTGGTATGTTATATTTTAATAAATTTTTATTCACTTTTTTACCTCCTGCATTCAACATACAAAATTAGTATATCGGGGAGCGCAGAGAGTCGGCAGCCATTAATACAGAATACAGAATCAGAATAAGTATTGTGTTAATCGTTGCAGACGTTATATACATCCATATCCATGTAAAGCTGTCGGGCGGCGCTGTGTATTTTTCGGCGCTCTCAGGAAATGCGATACTTTAGTGCGAAATGATCGCCGAATCTTGTTGATCTTCGTCGAAAACGATCGAATAAGCAATCTGTTGTGCGCTATAAAATTACACACTTCCAGTTTCTAGTGGAATTTTGGCTGACTGTGTGTACCTACTACCTAGTAACTTTCGTCTTCGCGTCAGATTGATTTTTAATTAAATCATTTCGTTGTTGTTTACATGTTTTAACAAGACAATTATTATTATTATTATGGGTACTACTTCGGGTTGCTTAATAAGTGGACAAAATAATTGTGATACTGTGATTAATTCAGAGGATATTTCAAATTTAAAGATTAACTTTTTAAGGGACTTTTTAACTACTATAACGTATAAGTAACTAGAGGAAAACTTGGTAAGTAGTTAATAATTATTAAGTTTAGTAAGTAGGTTTCTTTATAATACATTTTTGGAGAAAAATAGGCGAACCCTTCATTTTTGGTGAATTTTTATTTAAAAAAAATTCACTAATAAAGAGGTATCGATGGAGAGATTTTGAAAAAAATTTTCAGATGAGCGCGAACTAGGACCCCTAGAATCCATATACGGAGTCAGTTTCTATTTATATATATATATATATATATATATATATATATATATATATATATATATATATATATATATATATATCCAACCGATAACTAAAAAAATAAGCAACTGATTTCGATGAAACTCGGCAAGTGCCTTTCTTTTATTAATGGCTTGGAGGAGTTTGTTAGTCAGAAAAATATGATAACGTTTTCCGGGAAAATTTTGAGTTTCGTTTGAAAAAAAATCTTTTTCTCCGAAAATTACAAAGGTATTTTAATAAAGTTTGGTGGATATTTTTTTAAAATTTTAACAACTCACCACGAGGGCTTACAGCCTAAATATTATCGTACCGTGGGTGTTGACAAGGAGGAAAGAGGCAACTTGTTAATTCTGGACTTGAAGTTTGGAGGTTCGGAGGAGAAGGAAAAACATGTGCCGGCAAGGAATTCCACAAGTTGGAAGTCCTCGGGACAAAAGAGCGGGCATAACAAGATGTTCTATGTCTGGTGACCTGGACAGTAAAAGGGTGCATTCGCTCCGTTCCCCTGTAGATCTGTTGGGGGCAGCAGGTGGGGAAACTATGGAGGAAAGCTCCTATGTTGCCTTGTAAAAGACCTTACTACACAATACAATTCAACTTTCTATATTGTTAAAAAATTTAGTTATTCAAATTTTGAGTTTTTTTTTAAACAAATTTTTTCTCCGAAAATTACAAAGTCATTTTGATGAAATTTGTTGGATATGTTGCCCTAGGTAACACCCTATTATACACCAAAATTCAACTTTCTAAGTTCGTAGAAACTTGAGTTATTCAAATTTGAAGCATTTAATAAAAATTCACTACCATAACGCACTTGCTGCATCCAGAACTTTTTTTCTCGCGCACCACCAGTGCATTAAGGCACGAGGCGCTACTGCTGGATATAAACAGCGGAAATTGTAAATAATCGCAAAACGATTTGCTTTATAATTCAACGGGGATTTCATTTTTGTCTTGTCCTATGAACGGAACGGGAAGTGCAATTGTTACCTCAATATTTCAGATTATTTTCCCCTTTAATCATCTACTAGATTACCCCGATCAAATCCATCACACAACCAACGTCACTTGCATTTTCAAGTACCCACCTTGAAAACTATGTGCAAAATTGTATGTATCATTGTTTAAAATAACAATACTATTTATGTAGACTCGTAGCCATAACAATGTCACATAAAATAAGCAATTCATACACAAGCGCCAACGTTACACTGAAGAATTCAAATGACGAAGTGACTGTCATTGACATAGAAAAGTCTGCAATGAGCCGTGACACAAAACGTTTGGTTCAACAAACAAGGAACACATTTAACACCGGCAGAACGAAATCGATCTCCTTCCGTAAAGAACAGTTACGAAACCTGAAGAGGTTTTACCTTGACAATACCGACACCATTGTAGAGGCCATGTACAAAGACTTGAGGAAGTGCAAGATGGAGAGTTTCGGTTACGAGATTTTTGCTGAAATTAATAGCATAACCAGCATGCTGTTTCATTTAGATGAATATACTAGGCCTGAGAAAACAGCAAAAGATCTGGTCAACGTATTCGATGGACTATATATTTATAAGGATCCTTTCGGGGTTGTTCTCGTGATGGGTTGTTGGAACTATCCGGTTACATTAGCCTTAGGGCCCATCGTAGGTAGGTAGCCTCCAATTAATTATTTGTTGTTGACCTTACTTGGTGAAACCGTTCCACACTAAATACAGAGACATTTTCTTTGGCTCAACAAATGCTTGTTTTCTTATCTATAATCTGTTACGCCTGACGACATTGTTAAAGCCGAAACAAGTTGCAGACAAAAAAACAAGTATTTGTTGAGCTAGAGCAAGTGTCTATACAGGGCGATTCATAAGTGGTGACCAAAAATGAAACCCCATGTTCTTTGAACAATTTTAGAGAGGGTATGTTA
Source organism: Tillus elongatus (assembly GCA_964006375.1). NCBI lineage: Eukaryota > Metazoa > Arthropoda > Insecta > Coleoptera > Cleridae > Tillus > Tillus elongatus. Next base: position 139,700,446 of record OZ023268.1, on the reverse strand, counting down.
TATAAAAATTTTTCCTATAATACTTCATTAAAAAGATACAGGGTGTTGAAGTTGAATTTCAAAAAAGGAAATTTCCCAATTTTTTAAAAAGTAGTACATATATTTTGCTGAAACTTCGCATGTTTAGGCTGTTATGGAAGGCGCGTATTCTACCATAACAATTGAATCGGCTAATCCAGCAGTGGCGCGCGTACCCACATGTCATTGATTATCCCTCAAGAAAAAAAAACGTGTAAGCCAATGATATTTTTTTTATTTTTCATTTTTTGAATCTTACTTTCATTCGTGAACAAAATGACTCTCTTGATCATTTTCTTTACGACGCTTATTTTACGAGTAAGCAATCAATCAGGTAGGTGTTTTAGAGCACAGTTCATGATTTTTAACCAGTCGTTGTTTGGTAGAAAATCGCAATGATACACTTTTATCAGGTTTATAGTAATTTATATATTACAATAAATGTTTAAAAATGCCTCCATTGGCCTGAATACACGCACGACATCTTTTTAATATGGAAAATGTAATGTCTTGAGGATTCATTGTTGCTTGAATATGACTAAAAGCATTATTTATCAGTTGTTGTAGCTGCTCTGGTGTATTTATTTGTTCACTTTAGACCAGTCGCTTAAAATCACCCCATATAGAACTCAAGTGGGTTTAAGTCCGGTGATCTTGCAGGCCAATATATTGGTCCAGTCCTGCCAATCCATCTTTCATTATAATGTTCATGTAGTCATGCAACAACGTTTCGACTATGATGCGCTGGTGCACAGTCACTGGTACCACATCTTGTTGCTAGTGGAATGTCATCTAGAATGTTTTCTAGGAGCGCTAAGTACGAAGATCCATTTAAACGTTGTGGCAGGACTTCCATGAACAATGAGCCGTTAAAAATACCACATTAATTGAAAATCTATGTTGAGATGTGCGAGTCCTTGTTGCATGCGGATTTTCCAATGACCAGACATGCTCATTATGAGAATTATAAATACCATTTCTTGTAAATGTTGATTCGTCAGATCAGAAGATTAGATTAGGGAATAAGATATTTTGATTGTTCATTTCCAACATCCATTCACAAAAGACTCGTCGATGCACATTATCTCCGGGTAGAAGGCAACGAACATTCTGTCGATGATATGGATGTAAGGCTTCTCGATGTAAAGTTCTCCAACCAAAGCTTTGAGAATATTGTAACTGCGTAGCAATCCTCCGAGTACTTGTAGAAGGTTGATCCATCACTGCATCCACCACTCTCTCTTTGTCTTCAAGTTGATGTTGTCTTCTACCATTAGCTCTAGCGTCAGGACGTTGTCCAATACCGCACTGCCTTAGTGTTGAAAACGATATCGTTTTCAACACTAAGGCAGTGCGGTATTGGACAACGTCCTGACGCTAGAGCTAATGGTAGAAGGCAAACCCGTGTTGTAGGTTGACGGCGAGTGGGAAACCTACGTTGATATTCCCGACAAGCAGCTAGAGCATTTCCATCAGCATATCCGTAGATAAAAAGTATATCTGCATACTCTTCTGAGGTGTACTCCATTATAAGAAGTGAAAGAGTAGAAAATTTTACAATTTTATAAAGTTTACCACTTACACCTATTCAAAATAATAACTTGTTAACCTAAACGTCAAGTGACACTTAATGACAACTTTGGCAAACCAGACTACTACTTACTAAAATACAACAAAGATAATCGTCGTACAAAAAAATATCAAGACATTAAATTTTCCATATTAAAAAAATGTCGTACGTGTATTCAGGCCAATGGAGGCATAAAAGTGTATCATTGCGATTTTCTACCAAACAACGATTGGTTAAAAATCATGAACTGTGCTCTAAAACACTTACCTGATTAATTGCTTACTCGACAAATAAGCGTCGTAGAAAAAATTATCAAGAGAGTCATTTTGTTCACCAATGAAAGTAAAATTAAAAAAATGAAAAATAAAAAAAATATCATTGGCTTACCCGTTTTTTCTTGAGGGATAACCAATGACATGTGGGTACGCGCGCCACTGCTGGATTAGCCGATTCAATTGTTATGGTAGAATACGCGCCTTCTATAACAGCCTAGACATGCGAAGTTTTAGCAAAATATATGTACTACTTTTTAAAAAATTGGGAAATTTTCTTTTTTGAAATTCAAATTCAACACCCTGTATCTTTTTATAAAAGCGTTATAGGAAATTTTTTTATAAGACATACCCTCTCTAAAATTGTTCAAAGAACATGGGATTTCATTTTTGGTCACCACTTATGAATCACCCTGTATATGTATTACTTCCACAGTGTAACGTGTGAAAGTATCGCATTTGCGACAAAAATTTCAAAAAAATTTTTCACTTAAACGTCGTAAAAAGTGTCAAAACATATAAAAAACATGATTTTGGGACGAAATTTTTTTCTCTGTCGGTCTGTCGATCTGTTAGTCTGACGGTCTGTATCTCTGTCTGTTTGTAACCACGATAGCTTTAGAACGAACTGAGAGATCGTCTTCAAATTTGGTATGCAATTAGCACCCCACAAACGAACGGTTCGGACTGTTTTTGGGTAAAATCGGTTCAGGATGTAGCGGATGAATGGGAGGAGATTTGGTGAAAATTTATATTTTTTTCGTTAAAATTCGAGTAATATAACGTTTTAGGGTTTGTTTATTAGAAAAGCTTCAATTTCAACAAACATCTGGTATTCCTTGCTGGAATTAAATTAATGGTTGAATGTGTGGGGGTGGAATATTGGTGCAAGAAATTTCTAATTTTTTTTGTTGCTAAAACGGCGTAAAAGTCTCAAAACATATAGAAAACTGTATTCTGGAAAGAAAATTTTTTTGTCTGTCAGTCGGTCAGTCCGTCAGTCCGTTCAGTCTGCATGTCTGTCTATTATTAGGTGCAACAAGTTTCGAACGAATTGAGATATCATCTTCAAATTTGGTATCCAGTTGCAGATGTTTGGGTTTCTACATAGGCAACGTGCCAAATATCATTGCAATAGATTTGATATTTGCAAAAATACAAAAATTTATTTAAAATTCGAGAGAAAACTAATCTGATTGGACTGGCTAACAAGCTTGTACCAGCCGTTTACAAATGGAAGGTATCTCCAGGTTTAAAGATGTGTTGCGGCGAATTAGGTGTTCCAAAGTATACTTATAACTGTAAGTATAACCTCCAGCAACCAATTTCTTAAAGGAAATATAAAGCTAATGGCACCTAAGAACAGATAGCCTGTGCTTTTTATTATGCTTTCTATGAAAAGCAAAAGTCATCACTGTACACAACTTGTTTCCATTTATAGTATGTACTAGCAAAACTCAGCCTACTTTTTTCTATATGTCTAAGGCCAGAGGCTTTGCACTCGCAAAGCGCGTGCCACACATACACACACATGCATACTTATTTATAAATATGGAGATACTGTATTTAAACGTTGTATATATTAAATAAATGTCTTCATACAGTTCTGATTGCCAGTGTAGTTACACAAATACAAACAAAAAGTCAAAATAACAAATTATTTGATACGCACGCTGGGGTACTTTATTTATTTATCATTTTTTCATTTTTGTGGTTTATTTGCTTCGTCACTCTAAGGATATTTTTGTTTATTTAATACAAAAACTACACATGTTTATTTACTCAGATGGTACGTATACAGACTGTTCACTTTGTCGGTGTGTTTAGAGGTGTATAAAAATATAAATGACAATTAAACAATTGATAATTATCCGCAATTATAATACTTAATCATGATTATTGTCTTTTTACATTACTGTCAACTTGTAAACATATTTATAATATATTATTATTTAACTAGAAATACTAATATCCTAGCTGAAAGCTCCTTTTAATGGGATAATAATAATAATAATACATTGCAAAAACAAAATAATTTAACTATGTAATTACTTTAGAACCATAAATAGATACACTCGTTGAAAAACAGTATAAACGATAAGAAGTTTTACGGTTTTTATATAAATGAAAGAAACGAAGTTTAAATTAAAAATAAGTATCATATGTAAGGCGCAGAAAAAATGTAGAAAAGAAAAGACAAAAATATGCGCATTTAAGTGCGCCAACTTGACCAAAAAATGCAAAGATTTTAGAATAAAATGCAAAAACATATGCCTAGTATTAAGTTTGTTAAATCACTGACTATGAATACCTTTGTGTGTTTTTTTTTATCTTTTCGTTAGTAATTTTGATAAAAATGAAACGTCAAGTTTGGTAAAATTAATTTATCAATAATAAAACTTAATTTGTTAGAAAATTATGGTACTTACGAATAAAAGAGTTTTTTATCCATAAGTATCATAATTTATAAGATTAAAGATAATTAATTTTTTAAATGAAATAAACTCATTAACAAAACTATACGAAACAGTATATTAAAGATAAATCATGTATTGCAGTAATTATAAAAACAATTAATTACTAAGTGTTTTCAAAGTTTTCTAGAAAGAAGCTTTGTCTTTTGTCAGTAAACATGTGTTTAAAAATAGAGAAACTTCGTTCGACATCAACGGAAGTAATAGGAGCATATTTATATTCAGAAATAATGTTTGCTTCTAATTCAGGTACATTTACATCACCTTCAAAGTTCCCTACAAAAATTTTCGAAATATTTTTTAAAATTTGGATTCCTGTATTATTTTGAATCACAGAGTTAAATCTGTTAAGAATAACTGATCCGGTTGCTCCGCGAACTTTGTTACAATCAGGCTCAAACTTATTTATCAAAGCCATTTACTCTGCTAAAGAGACACATGTACACTACACATACAAAAGAATATTTGCTATATATATATATATATATATATATATATATATATATATATATATATATATATATATATATATATATATATATATAATTTTTCTTTAAGGTTGGATTTTTGGAGTTTATGAGAGCGGTGGAAGAGAAGTCGTTCAGAGCGTTAATAACGCTTTCAATTACGTCGTAATTGTCAGCCTAAAATATAGCTGCATCAAGCCATGTACCCCAACGAGTTATAACCGGTTATGGAGGCAACGAAAGATTTGGCGCGTGTTCTTTGTAAAATTGAATACGTATTGGAGCTTTTAAATATAATTTTTCAATATAGTTAATAAGATCATTTGCCAAAGGAAACTTCTCTCTTATACACTCTGCTAATATTTCAATGTCATGAGCCAAACAAGTTATTTGTATTACGTTGGCATAAAAAAAATTAAATTTTGTCTGGCCTTAAGCATGAAGGTGCGGCATCGGATAAAAGGAAAATGAATTGTTCTGAAGGGACAACATCAGGCAAGAAAAAATTTGTCAGAGAGTCTTGAACAAACCTGGTTCTAGTTAAATTATTGGAGGCTTCAAGTTTTTTGACGCAAAAAGATATGATCTGCCTGGACTCTCTCCCTTGAACACACCAATTAATGCATGGGCATATCTATCGCATGAATCTCTAATTTCATCTACTACAACGTAAAAATAATTTAAACTCACAGCATTTCTTATATTCACTAATGTATCTATTTTTTTTAGTGTGTTTTGTTTCTTTAACGTCAGCCTATTTCCGCGACTATGGCCAATCACCGACGCCAGGGAGCAGTTTCACCTCATTATCCTGGACACTTTGCCGAACCCCTGCCTTTCTGTAAGGAGCGTAGGGATCTTCAACGTGCCCAACGTCCATGGATACGGGACCGATGGATTTACACCCCCTCCGAAGGTTGGAACGTGCAGACATTCAACTTGCTCAAATACAATGCCAGAACCTCGGTTGATGTTAATGTTACAGTTTGTGAAAGGAGAACCCTGGGATCGAACCAAGTACCTTTCGGTTCAGAGGCACACGTTCTTACCCCTGAACCATCGAGGCTCTCTAATGTGTCTTTAAAAATGGTGTCGACCCATCCTTTACGCAAGGCTCGTCAGGGATATTATGCTTGCAGTACTTTCCTAGAAATTGCTTTAGGTTTGGATTATTTAATTTTGTCAGCGGTATGTTGCTGCCAATCATCGTCTTGCATAAATTTTCGTTCAACTGCTTCTGGTCGGTTTGTTTTGGTTTCTGTTGAAGGCAATTTTTTAATGTTTGCTGTGAGGTTGCACCTTCTTCAATTTTCCGCATGTTGATAATATGCTTTGCGGTTTAGCCATGCTGATCCACCATGATCTTCTTGTCGGCATGAACCTGTAGTGACCAAAAAAAAAACAACAAAAATTTTAAATTTCTTTGTTGAAAATCTTTCTTAAAGAAAGATATGCGTACTCTGGGCCAAAATTAGTAGTAACACTTTTTTTGTGAAAATTAAAATGTTATTGTCGATGTAGCTATCAAATTTTATTTTTGATATATAAATTTTGTGGATACTTTTACTTTTAAATAAATAAAAAACATATAGAGTAAAAAAATAAAAGTACTTAGAATTTTTGAACACACAGTACAAAAAAGTTGGTCTCCCTCTCATGTAAATTCTCGGTACTTTTTTATCCACAACGTATTAAATTTTATTTTAGGCATTTGAATTGACAATACTTTTGTTCACTTTCAACACTTCCAAAAATATGTTGCGCACTGAATTTTTAACGCTCTTGCTAAGCTGAACTGAGTGGTACTAAATAATATTTACTAAACTGTGGGTGATTCTGGCATTTGGAACTCAATCTTTATTATTTGTACCTCGAATTATGGTAATTCCAACCATCTGGGTTTTTCCTGATTCCGGTTATATAATATAATGGGCTATTTATCATCGCCTACGATTCTACGAACTTCATCGGCCGCCTCTCCCAGTGATAAGTTCCAGGAACTGCACTGGCCGTCTTTATATTTTCAGGTCAAAGGAAATATAATGAACCAGACAATATAGCTTTATGTCTTTTGTGTTTGACATATTTTGAAAATTTGTGAGAAAAATGCAAAACCTGCTGCTTGATTGACGAAAATGCATTTTCTACAAAAAATACAAAAAATGCAAGAAAACGAAAATTGCATTTTCCGTGCCTTAATCATGTGTGTTAATATATACAAACCATTAATTAACTTAAAACCAGTGATACTTTTTAATGCGATTGACAAAGTAACTTGTGAGTGAAAAATAACTGAGGCAATTGATGAAACTTCCCTCGAGCTGGTTTATTACGCTTAGATAGTTTTACCAGTTACCAAGAATTTTTGTTATTAGCAAATTTTCTTGTAAAAATTCACTAATAAGGAGATTGCAATTTTTAAATTTTGAAACCGGTTTTTAAATGAAGTAGGCCCTCTGGAACCCATATCCGGGATCAGTTACAGACTATATGACTATAAATAAAAGTCTGCTGGTGCTAAATCCAGATGATAGAGTGGTTGTTCAACCAATTAAAAACCAATTTTAATAATCGTTTCCAGTACAATTGACGCATTATCTTAAGTCAATTTTTCTCGACTACGTTCAGGTCAAACGCGCCTTATTTGTTTATGTTGATTAGCGCGTTTCTCTTTATATTTTTTGTTTGTTTTGCTTCTCCAAGTTTTGGTTGTAGTTGTATTGCAGTTTCTTTTTTTATTTTTTTTCATTTTTGTTCCCACGAGTATAGGACATATAAACAGTCATTCCTCCCAGAAGTCCATGTAGAAAGGAAAGGCTCTTATGTAACCGGGTGTGCCTGTACCTCTAGTGTGCAGCGCTCGCGACGCATCATGTTTAGGCACCCTAGTGCCATTCAGTCCTTGGTTCGCTACCAACCTTGATTTGGATGAGAAAATCAATCGAGCTAGCCCAAACTCGATTGTCACTGGAATTGAATAATTTGGAAAAAATTTAAAATCGATAGAACCGTTAGGGAGGACATAATAGAAGGTAGTTCTAGATTGCTTTTAAACAAATCAAATCACTTTAATTAAAAATTTTATTTATTTACATTTTTCTGATATCTACAAATTCAAATGAGGGTTGTCGCAAATGGCAACCCCGCCGATTGGTTATTGTGGCATATTTTTGTAGCCTGTCCGTCTAAAACTTAATTTAGAGATTTTGTTTGCAATGGCAGCGAAACCCTGATTTATCTGTCTGACCTTGTCTAACATTATAGGCATCCATTCATAAAAGATTTGAGATCATATCGTAGATTATTTATTTTTTATATAGTTATAACTCAAGATTTACTGAACCAATTGAGTTAAAATTTTGGTAGGTAGGACCACGCTGATACGATATCTACGTGCGTAAAGTTTTAGTTCAATACTTCTAGTAATTTAAAAGATATTGCGTTTTCAAATATTTTTTGAATTTTTTTCTAAAGGTGTTTGAGTATCAAAACTGTCTAACGAACTCATCCAAGCAATTAACAAACTGAAGGGGATTGCACAATTCACAAAAAACGGAACCGAATCCTGGTAAAGGGGGCCTAGTTCGCGCTCATTTGAAGAAATCTCTTCAAAGTTCAAACGTCGTAGTCTCCTCTTTAGCGAATTTTTCGCTAAAAATAATTATAGACGATTAAACCATAAACTTTGTAACTAGAAGTACTGCCAAAACATCAGAGAAAGGGTCTATTTGAAATTTCTGGAAATATTTTAGTAAAATGAAGCAGAGTGACGATTGAAGCTGAAACTAGTGGGTTTGTAAAACACTCTTCTTGCCACATTTTCTCTACATATTCCGTTTTCGCTTCAGGTTCTTTGCCTAAATGTTGCCAATTTTGACGTTTCAAATAGCGACTTTGGCGGTTTAAAAGGAAAACCCCGAATTTCTATTATTTAAATGTCTATAACTTTTTTCCCTCTTAACTTGGAAATCTAAATTTCAGTACATAGTTTACTTTTTATGATATAAACTCTGGTTTTCTTATTTCCGGAGATATACAAATTTTCCAAAAGAAAACGCATAATTTTCCGGGGAAAACTGAGCCAATGTTCCTGGCTAACGAACCCATCCAAGCAATTTGCAAAAGGAAGGTACTCACCAAATTTGATCAAAATTAGCCCATTATTTTCTGAGTTATCGGTGTGACACATAAATATCTGAAAATAACCTCGGATATGGGTCTCAGGAGGCCTAGTTCGCGCTAATTTGAAGAATTTTTTTCAACATTGAAAAGTGCCGATGTTCTCATTAGTGAATTTTTAAAAGAAAATTCACTAAAATCATTAAAAACTCATTTAGAAACATGCCATATGATGCGGTGACACTGTCGAATGCTGTTCTTGTTTTTTAGCAAGAAATAACTCCTTTAGGTTTTTCGCAACATTAAAGAACATGCTATATATGGTCGGTGGGTAGTTAAATTATTCAGTAGTTCAATATACAGACACATACTCTCTAGAGAGACATACCTAAATGTTTTATGACTACTCGAAATCTCAATGTCAGTTAAATCAAATCATTTAGACTAAATAATTTGACAATTCTGTTTGTGGCAAAACGCGTATACGTGTTGTTTTTTTTCTACATGTGTTTTGAGATAATCTACTTTATCAGCAAGATTGCATGATGATCCGCGAATCTATAAAGTTTGTACCGAAGTAAACACATTTCACATCAAATAAAACAAAAAAGACCAGGGTCAATGAACAAGGTGAACAATATAAGGTTACGAAGTCCAATAAATGAGCCGTGCAGTACTAAACGATATGATAACACTTATATGTAGCATGTAGCACGTAAGATGTTTGGAAATGGTTTTCGCCAGTTAAAAAATAACCGCCGACCACTCAGAACATACCTGTAGATTCATTTCGCCGTCGTCCGCATTCACTGCAGAAACTGGTGCCAAATGAAATAGAAAGTACACCGGCTCTAACTTAACTAACTATTAATGTAAGCAGTAAACATTAAATAGAACAACAGTTGAATCTCCACAAACATGCCCGTAATTGACATCATCAAGCCGGCAATATTACATCAACAACCTCAAGAATACAATGTGAAAAAGTTAGTGGAAAATACGAGAAGTGCTTTTAACAGTGGTGTAACAAAACCGATAAGTTTTCGTAAGAAGCAGCTGAAGAATCTGTTGCGGTTCCTGGAAGAAAATGAACAAATCATTTGCGATGCGTTAGTGACTGATTTGAAGAAACATAAACTGGAAGCTATTTGTTGTGAGATCGAGTTTTCGGCGAATGGGGTGAAGTCGCTTCTGATGAATATTGATGAGTGGATAAAACCTGAGAAGCCTAAGACGGATCTGGCTAATTGGCTAGATGGGGTTTATGTTTATAACGACCCCTACGGGGTAGTGCTGGTCATGGGTGCCTGGAATTACCCTCTTCATCTAGCCCTTAGTCCACTTGCTGGTTAGTACTTTTATTATCAATTATTTATCATTATTATATTATCTCCTAGATGTCTTTTCTTATCACTGTTGACTACAGAGCTATTTGCATTAAACTATTTTTAGTGCATTTTTATTTTAAAAAATTCACTAAAAGACTAAAAGAGAGGTATCAATTGTGAGACTTTACAAAAATTTCTTCAAATAAGCGCAAACTAGGACCCCTAAAACACATATCAGTTTCAATTTATTTATATATATATATATATATATATATATATATATATATATATATATATATATATATATATATATATATATATATAAATTGAAACTGATATGTGTTTTAGGGGTCCTAGTTTGCGCTTATTTGAAGAAATTTTTGTAAAGTCTCACAATTGATACCTCTCTTTTAGTGAATTTTTTAAAATAAAAATGCACTAAAAATAGTTTAATGCAAATATATATATATATATATATATATATATATATATATATATATATATATATATATATATATATATATATATATATATATATATATAAACTACGTACCAAAATTCAACTTTCTAAGTTTATAGAAAATTGAGTTATTCAAGTTTGAAGCATTTAATAAAAATTCCGAACTTTCTTAAATTAAGTCGAATAGCTGTGGCACCTAAGGCCATTAGCGCAATTCTCCGATTTTAGTGAATTTTTATTTTAAAAAAATCACTAATAGAGAGGTATCGATGGTGAGAAAATTTTCAAATGAGCGCGAACTAGGACCCCTAGAACCCATATCCGGGGTCAGTTTCAATTTTTATATGTTTATATATATATATATATATATATATATATATATATGTATATATATATATATATATATATATATATATATATATATATGTATATATATATATATATATATATATATATATATATATATATATATATATATATATATATATATATATATATATATATGTATGTATGTATCCATCCGATAACTCAAAAAAAAATTAACCGATTTCGATGAAACTCCGCAAGTGCCTTTCTTTTACTAGTGGCTTGGATGAATTCGTTATCCAGGAAAATCGGACGGGGTTTTCCGGGAAAATTTTGAGTTTTCTTTCGAAAAAAATTTTTTTCTCTGTAAATTAGAACTCTGTTTTAATGAAATTTAACGCATATATTTTCTTAGGAGAGACCTTACTACGTACCAAAATTCAACTTTCTAAGTTTATAGAAAATTGAGTTATTCAAATTTTGAATTTTCTTTCAAAAAAAATTTACAAAAAATTACAAAGTTATTTTAATAAAATTTGATGGATATCTTGCCCTAGGAAATACCTTACTACATACCAAAGTTAAACTTTCTAAGTTTATAGAAAATTAAGTTACTCAAATTTGAAGCATTTAATAAAAATTCACTACCATAACGCACATGCTGCGTCCCGAACGTTTTTTATTTAATCATTAACAGTTTTACTAAGTGAAGGTTGGAACCTGTGATGAGCACTTATAAGTACACTTGGAGAAACCCAATCACCACAACACATCTTTTATAGACCTAACTATCGTTTCGCTAACAACCTTAGCTTCATCAGAGGATGAAGACATTCTGGATATTTTCATCCTCTGATAAAGCTAACGTTGTTAGCGAAACGATCGCTGGTCTCTAAAGGTGTGTTGTGTTGATTGGGTTTCTAGAAGTGTACTTACATTACCAAATTTCTAGACAAGATCACCCTCTCGTTGGCCCGCCCGGGAATCGAACCCGGGACCTCTCGCTTTGCAGGATGACACCTAGCACTCTGCGCCACGAGCGCGTCGCGATTTGTGTTAAGGATGTACGCATTCCTAAAAGGTCTGGACGCAGTAATTGCGTTATGGTAGTGAATTTTCATTTAAAAAAAATTAATTACAAATATTGCTCTTGAGTGAATTTAAAAAAAAATCACTAATGAGGAGATACCGACTTCTGAATTTTGACAAACTTTCCTCAAGTGAGCTCTAATTAGGCCCCCTAGAACACATATCCGGGGTCAGTTTCAATTTTTATATGTTTATATATGTATATATATATATATATATATATATATATATATATATATATATATATATATATATATATATATATATATATATATATATATATATATATATACACTCGTGGTCCGTTTTTTTCGTGAAGAGTTTTGTTATAATTGACTGAATTTAGATTCGTGGAAACTTCTTCATTTTTATATATAATAAGTAAAAGATCATTGTTTTTGATTTATTTGATGTTTTTGATTCAACGACGTTTCGCCGCTTCATGCGCGGCTTCCTCAGGTTTTTAGCGAAAAATGAAGAAGTTTCCACGAATCTAAACCCAGTAAATTATATATATATATATATATATATATATATATATATATATATATATATAGGTATCACGCAGATAACTCAATAAATAATGGGCCCATTTTGATTAAATTCGGTGAATACCTTTCTTTCGCAAATGGCTTGGACAAGTTCGTTAGCCTGGAAAATCGGCACAGGTTTTTCCGGAAAATCTTGTATTTTCTTTCGAAAAAAACTTATATCTCCGGAAATAATAAAGTAAGGGCAACCAAATTTGGAACACGGGTTTATGCCGTTATAAGTAAATTACGTACCAAAATTTAGTTCTGTAGGTTAAGAGACAAAAAGTTTTCTTCAGAACGTCAAAGTCACGATTTAAAAAATGTTTTACAAACCCTGGAGTCTTATCTTTCCTTTCTCTGATGTTTTGGCAGTAGTCTTAGCTATAGAGTTTATCGTGTAATGGTATATAATTTTTGTCGAATTTTCGTAAAAAAACAATAAACCTCAATATATCTCTTATTATACAAGATACGAAAATAAATTTTATACATTAATTATAGGGTGTCTTGAGCTACATCTTAAAAAATTATTTTTACAATTACATGCTGGCCCATAAGTCGTTGGTGATACAACAAATTTTCTTTCTTTTTTTAGTCGAACACGCCTTATGTTATTGCATTTTTGCATTTTCCATCGAAATATAATGTTTTGCATTTTCCATCGAAATATAATGCATGTTTGTAAAAAAAAGAAATTCGGCAAGCAGCAAGTGCGTTATGGTAGCCAATTTTCATTAAATGCTTCAAATTTAAATAACTAATTTTGCCATTAACCCATAAGGTTGACCAAGAAACCAGTTTTTCGGGAACAATTTAAGTTTACTTTCGGAAATGTTTGTACATTTTCAAACAATAAAGTTATTTTGATGAAACATGGCACATTGTTTCTACTATATAGGTTATACTGGTAACCAAATTTGATGCCTGCTTTCTTAAAAAAACACACATTTGCTATTAAAAACATTTTAATGAAAATTCACTACCATAATGCACTTGCTGCGTCTAAACTTTTTATTAAAGGTTTCAAACTTCATTAACAGTATAACCTTCTAGTAAAAACACTTTACCCGCTATATTTCATCAAAATAACTTTATTGTTTGCAAAGCTACAAAGATTTACCGAAAATAAATTAAATTTAAAAAATTAAGCGAAAGTGACCGAAAACAATTGAACACGTTAATCAACCTCGTTTATGTCATATACTAACACACCAAGTTTCATTATTTTATCTCAAAAAATAAAAAAGTTTTTGGGATGAGCCACTTTTGAAAAACACCCGGTATAGTTCACAGTTATAATATAAACTTGCGTGCCACATTTGGTTGCCATAGCTTTCTTATTTCCAGAGATACAAAAAATTTCCAAACGAAAACCCAACCATAATGAAACAATATACAGGATGTTCTATTCAAAAAACCACATTGACTAGTAATATCAGAAAAACGGTAAATCTGGCAACATTGCGCATATCAAATCTGGAATATGCGGATCCAAAAATAGGTGTATTCCATGTTTTGTATATTTCAGACTAGCCGTTTGAAAGAAAATTAGGCGTTTCCAGAATCTTCTCCCATTCTGTATAAAATATAGGAATTTTGTAAATCATATTTACCATAAGTATTTTTCATGTTCTGTTAAATTATTTCCTAGATGTTGTGAACCATCATCTGCAGCAAATTTACCACGATTTTTAAACTTCTTTAAAAACATTCCTATTGATTTTTAATTAACATTTCACAGATAATGTTAAAGTTTACATAACAAATTGAATGTTGACTATATATTTTTATTAACAACGTAAAAATTAGATGATCTATCTCTGTAAATGTGGGAACTATCCTGATGGATATAATAAGAAAATCGAGTAATAGAAAATAATACAGTAACTTTTCAAATATGTCACTTAATAGGATATTTAACTAAATAAATAAAATGAGTTAAGGGTTTGTGAATAGTTTTGGTTAGTTGAGTAGCAGCAACTGCTTAGGAAAAAGGCTATAATTAATTTTCTCTACATAATATTCACTACTGTTTGAGTCTTTTGTGTAGAGCTAGAATCAATATACATATTATTTTACAAGAAAGTTTCAGCAGGAGTATTAATTAGCATTAATAAAACAACTGGTTACTATGGCTACAATCGACATAGTCAAACCACCAGTTTTTCAGGAACCACTTGTAGAAAAAGATGCTAAAAGTCTGGTCCTTTACACAAGACAAGTCTTTAATAGTGGCAAAACAAAACCGATAAATTTCCGTAAAGAGCAACTAAATCAAATTTTAAAATTTCTGGAAAAAAACGAACAAATTATCTGTGAAGCTCTTGTAAGTGACTTAAAAAAACACAAATTAGAAGCTATCACGTGTGAAATAGAAATAACAGCTAATGGTATAAGACATTTGTTGATGGAAATAGAGGAATGGTCTAGACCTGACGAGCCTTGGACGGAGATGGTGAATTGGTTTGATGGAGTTTATATCTTTAAAGATCCATACGGAGTTGTTTTAGTCATGGGGCCTTGGAATTATCCTCTACATCTGACTCTTGGCCCATTAGCTGGTTAGTACCTTTTTTGTAATAATCTTTTTACTTGGTTCGGTGATTTAGATATGTTAGATTACATGGCAGCTATAAAAAATATATATTTCCTGTTATCGGGTTTTTTAATATTTTTTTTCCTTAGGCACTACTAGCTGGTTCGTACCTTTTTTCTGATAAACCTATTACAATGATAGATTGGGTGATTTTGGATACTTTATATTTCATGGCTGTTGTACTATACCTTTTTCTGTTATCTCAGTCATAATTCTGTCTCTAGCGGCTTTATTCGGTTCACTGTGGCTTCCGCGTTCCATCAATGAGGCTTGGTTTTCCAGAAGATTTCCTCGTGCTGAGCCCAAACTTTTTATTATCTCGCGCTGACTTCTAAAATGTTGCTACTTGTGTATTTAAATGCAATCAAATTGTTTTACTCGTTTCCTGGTTGAGTTGTTCCAGCTAGTTCTTTGATACTCAAGCCAGACGGTTTAATAGTGAATTAAATGCATGGCAGAACAGAATTAGACTTGTGGAGTCGCCTTAGAATACAGCTCTTCTAATTGGAATCGTGTTGATCACGGCATTATTATCCGTTTGTAACCGTAGCTGAATTTTGGTTCGGCAGGTGGAAATTGTGCGTTCTAGAAGTCCCAGAATAAAAAAACTAAAAAACCAAACCAAACGTTCAAAAATGTTTATTCAGTTAAGTAAGTGTTCAAATTCTTGACCACCAGCTTCCATACAAAAGTACAAATTTTGTTCAAAACGAGCTCTGACATTCTGGAGCATTTGTGGAGTTATTAGACGCCATTCTTCAACAATGCGTCGTCGTAATTCTTCCAGAGACTCCGGTACTGTTGCGTAAATGCTACTCTTTAAATGTCCCCATAGAAATAAGACTAAAGGAGTTAAATCCGGTGATCTAGGGGGGCACTTAATAGCACCTCTACGCCCAATCAATTGTCCTGGAAACTCCCTGTTCAAAAACTCCCTCACACGCTGTCAAAATTGCGGAGGAGCTCCATCTTGTTGAAACACTAATAGATTTTCTTGATAGCGATCATCATTTTCAACAATGTCAATTAGTAGAGGGTAAACGATATCTTCTAGCAACTCCACATACGTTTCGCCACTCAAATTGCGATCAAGAAAAATTGGTCCGATTAAACGGTCTCCAAAAATGCCAGTCCAGACATTCGATTTCTGTGGAGTTTGAGTGTGGACTTTGTGAACATTTCTTGGATTATTATCTGCCTAATAACGACAATTATGACGATTGACTGTAGAGTTTAATAAAAACGTATACTTGTCTGAAAAACAGATATTGAACATAAAGTTCCCGTTATCAGCTATTCGTGCAGGTATAACTTCACAAAACTCAAGCCGCCGATCAAAATCATCTTCATTCAGTTGTTGTACAAGATGAATTTTATACCGGTGAAATTTATGATTCTTCAATATTCACCGAATAGTTCTTCTTTTGATGTTTGAAACAGTGGCCAATTTTTTCGTGCTCAAAGTTGGGCCTGCAGCAATTTGTCCTAAAACTTCAATCTCAGTAGTCTCGTTTCTAATCGGAAATTGACGTTCAGGATCCCGTTTTTTGTTGGCTACTGAACCACTTTGTCGAAGGTTTGCAACTAACTCCAAAATGTACTTTCTGTTAACATGTCTGTTCGGATGTCGTTCATTAAACAAATTTGCGGTACGGTTGGCACAGTCAACGTTTTTGAAAAAAAAATTATTATATAAATTATTTCAACTCTTTCTTCTACAGAATACACCATTGTGAAATTAATTTTCGGTAGTACTATAAGTATCAAACCGACCGATAAACTGAAATAATAAACCGCATTTCTCTCATTCCGATAATAAATGTTCTGATAGTCAATTTTTTGTTTACAAAGCAACAAAACATTGACTATGAGCACATTTCTTATCGAAATGAGTGAAATTCGTTTGTGTATCTTCAACTGTGAGTAATTTTTAAACGAGTTGATAAAAATTCCAACCAGATTAGTGTGCTGAGTTCAGAAAAGAAAGAGATTTCAAATGATGTAATACACGACCCATGTTTCCTATTTAAAATATAAGGGTTGTTATCACCACCCTTAAGGGGTTGATTTGACAAAGTTGAGTTTTATGTCAAACCACGTCTCACCATCATATTAGTGAATTTTCTTAAAGAGCATTCACTAATAAGCAAATTAATGCAAGTAAGTAAGGAATGATTAGATGATTCTCAAGAAAATAAAAAACGAATACCTTTACATTTACGTTGTAATGAATTAATAAATAATCACTTCTTAAGGCATATCTGCCTCATTAATAGGTAGCAAAAACTTATAATACTCCGGTTATAATTGCCGATCGTTAGTTTAGAAATGCTTTGTATGCATACAAAATTAATAAGAAGTAAAGTCCGTTTTGTCACGATAGAAATATGCGCTTTGTACAATGCGCTAAAGATATGTACATAAGTTATTAAAAATAAAAGCTTCGACTAGGAAAACTGTCATTTGTTAAAGTGCAGTGCCAGCGATCGACATTAAACTGTAATGTATAGGTCAGCCGGGAGTAATAATAGCAATAATATTAACATTGCAATGTTACCTGAATCTCCTATAATTGAAATTGGCAGAAATCCTAAACAGTTTTTAACTAACGCTGAGCCTCAAGCGCTGTCAGCGCACGAACTAGTTGAAAAAACACGGCAATTCTTTCAAAGTGGCAAAACTCTACCACTTGGTTTTCGAAAAGTTCAGTTGAAGAATATGTTGAGGTTCCTCATGGAAGAGAAGGAGGCGTTATGTGATGCCATTGAAAAAGATTTGAAGAAACAAAAGCTGGAGGCGATCTGTTTTGAAATTGAGTTTGTTGCGAATGACATAAGAGCTACACTTCATAATTTGGACGCGTGGGTTAAACCCGAAGAACCTGCCACTGATATGGTTAACTGGTTGGATGGAATTTATATTTATAGTGATTCATACGGGGTTGTTTTAGTTATGGGCGCTTGGAATTATCCATTGCAGTTAACTCTTTCTCCTGTCGTGGGTTAGTAGTCACTTTATTTTCTTGGATTATAAGCCTTTATTGGAGACGCACACTTGCTTCGCTTTTATAATGTATATATATATATATATATATATATATATATATATATATATATATATATATATATATATATTTGGCCTTAATGGTGGAACTACACCAGTACAGCGATGACACTTCCCCACAGCAACTTTTCATTTTCTTTAACGCAGCGTTGCTTATTTTTGAATCCGACGTTTCGTCTTTGCGGGACCATCTGCAACATTTTTTTTAAATACGGCCGCATCTTCTGATATAATATTCTGAAAGTTATTCCAAATTCAGAGATGTGTTACACTTTGTGGTTTAGCACCATTTTAGTCTTTTTTCGACCTTAATCAAGAAAATTCCTATTACGGACGTGTACATAGCTTTTAAACTTAAGTACTAAACAACTAGCTATATCAATTAACACATTATGTCTTTTAGCCGTTTAATAATAATCCAGTCGATGAATTTAGGCAATAATTTAATGGAATAAACACAGAACAAATAAAATTACATTACCAGAAGATCTGTAATGTCTAGACGCAGCAAGGGCGTTATTATAGTGAATTTCCATAAAAATGTTTTAATAGCAAATATTTGTGTTTTTTTTTAAAAGAAAGCAGGCATCAAATTTGGTTACCGGAATAACCTATATAGTAAAAACACTGCGCCATGTTTCATCAAAATAACTTTATTATTTGAAAACGTACAAGAATTTTCGAAAGTTAACTTAAAGTGTTCCCGAAAAAAAACCGTTTCTTGGTGAACCTTATAGGTTAGTAGCAAATTCAGATTTCAAATATGAAGCATTTAATCAAAATTCACTACCATAACGCACTTGCTGATTTTCTTTTCTTACAAACATGCATTATATTTCGATGGAAAATGCAAAAATGCAATAACGTAAGGCGTGTTCGACTAAAAAAAAAAAAATTGTATCACCAACGACTTATGGGCCAGCCTGTGATTGTAGAAATAATTTTTAAGATGTAGCTCAAGACACCCTATAATTAATTTATACCATTTTATTTCATTTCTTGTATGATAACGGATATATTGAGCTTTATTGATTTTTTACGAATTCGACAAAAATTATATACTATTAAACGATAAACTCGATAGCCAAGACTACTACCAAGCATCAGAGAAAGGGTCTATTTGAAATTAATTTTCTGGAAACATTTTACTAAAATGAAGGACAATGACGGTTGAAACTAAGACTTCAGGGTTTGCAAAACATTCTTCTTGAGACATTTTCTTTCCATAACCCGTATTAGATTCAAGTTCTTTGCCTAAATGTTGCCAATTTTGACGTTTTAAATCGCGACTTTGACGTTTTGAGGAAAACCCCAATTATTTTTTTAATGCCTATAACTTTTTTGTCTTTTGACCTACAGAGCTAAATTTTTATAAGTGATTTACCTATACCCATATAAACCCGTGTACCAAATTTGTTTGTCCTTACTTTGTTATTTCCGGAGATATCTTTTTTTTTTCGAAAGGAAACACAAAATTTTCCGGGAAAACCTCAGCCTATTTTCCTGGTTAACGTACTTATCCAAGCCATTTGCAAAAGAAAGGTATTCACCAAATTTTATCAAAATCGGCATATTATTTTTTGAGTTATCGGTGTGATACATATATATATATATATATATATATATATATATATATATATATATATATATATATATATATATATATTTAAACATTTAAAATTGAAACAGATCCCGGATATGTGTTCTAAGGGGCCTAATTAGCGCTCATTGGAAGAAATTTTTTCAAAATTCAAAATTCGGTATCTCCTCATTAGGCAATTGTTTTAAAAGAAAATTCACTAAAAACACCATCTTCCATTTGAAATAAGAAAGTTGACATCTACTTCTGGTATATATACAGTGTGGAACAGCCAAATGGAATAAATTCGATAACGGATAAATGAGGGCGTGTTGGGAAAAACGCTTGGACACGTCGATTTGTATTTTTAACTGCGCATCTTTTTTAAGAAAAAAAATTTATATAGGATGCGTCATGTGACAGTGGCCAATACCAACTTTCTTATTTTAAATACAAGCCCCTGTATATTATTAATTTTTTGGATTCTTCAGAAAATTCTAGACATAATTCATGTACAATGTTCTATACCTATCTTCAACTGTTTCGGAAATATTAAGTATTTTCAGATTTATTACAAAAATTAACATTAAAAATAGAAAATTATTTTATTTCACAAATTCGCTACATTGCATTCAATACTTATTTCCCATTCAGCTCTTGATAATGAGAAAGTAAACAAAAACCATTCCTGCGTTTCTTTTTACTGATATGAAATGAAACAAAAACAAAAACAGTTTTCTTTCTGTTCGTATAAAACTCGTAGCCTTAGCAACTTGTTGTCTGCCTGCATGACAGTAGTGATTAGTGTCAGTGCTATTGTCGTTTGAATTTCGTTAACTGTACGTAATAATATCAGAAAAATGGTTCATTTAACAGAAATGCACAAAATAACCATTCTACAAATGATTGGTTATGGAGATAACACACGGACACAGATGGAAGTGTCTCGCTTATTTCACGAAAAATTTCCAAATTTGCCGCCTGTATCCCAAGGAACAATTAGCAAAATAGAAAAGCAGTTTCGCGAGCTTGGTCATGTGAGACAGATAAAAAAAGTAGCTGCCAATGCAGTAAGTGATGATACGAAATTGGATATTACGCTTGAGTTTCAAGAAAACCCACATACTTCTGGTCGACAAGCAGCCCAACTATTCAACGTTAGCCACACAGCAATTTTTCGAACATTAAAGGAAAGTAAAATGCATCCCTATAAAATGATACCAACTCAGGAGCTCATGGAGGACGATTTCGATAGGAGAACGTATTTTTGTGAACAAATGATGGCAATGTTAGATAACAATGTGATCCAATTAGAAGATGTTTTGTTTTCTGATGAGAGCACATTTACACTTCACGGTCATGTTAATCGTCAAAATTGCCGCTATTGGTCTAATGAGAATCCTCATTGGATGAGAGAGGAACATACGCAATATCCTGAAAAAGTTAATGTTTGGGCAGGAATTGTTGGAAATCATATCGTAGGTCCCTTTTTCATTGATGGCAACTTGAATGGGGATAAATATTTAGAACTGCTCCAAAATAATGTCGTGCCAACTTTGATAAACTTATATCCAGATCCAGCAAACCCACAAGTTCCTGCCAATAAAATATGGTTTCAGCAAGATGGAGCACCGCCCCATTACCAAATCAATGTCCGGCAGTACCTGAACCAAATTTTTCCAAATCGGTGGATAGGGAGGCGCGGATCGATAGAATGGCCAGCACGATCTCCTGATCTGTCGCTATTAGACTACTTTTTGTGGGGATATGTCAAAAGTATTGTATACAAAACTAAGCCCCTCAACTTAGATGACTTAAAAAGACGAATCACGCTTGCGATTAGATCAGTCACGCCTGAGATGTTGAGTAATGTTAGAAGACATTTCTATACCAGATTAGCATGTTGCCAAGATGTTCGTGGCGAGCATTTTGAACATTTACTACATTGACATTAATTTTTTTTGTTTTTTTAAATTATTAAGAAATAATCAGTATTTCTTATTAGAATTTGTGAAATAAAATAATTTTCTATTTTTAATGTTAATTTTTGTAATAAATCTGAAAATACTTAATATTTCCGAAACAGTTGAAGATAGGTATAGGACATTGTACATGAATTATGTCTAGAATTTTCTGAAGAATCCAAAAAATTAATAATATACAGGGGCTTGTATTTAAAATAAGAAAGTTGGTATTGGCCACTGTCACATGACGCACCCTATATAATTTTTTTTTCTTGAAAAAGATGCGCAGTTAAAAATACAAATCGACGTGTCCAAGCGTTTTTCCCAACACGTCCTTATTTATCCGTTATCGAATTTATTCCATTTGGCTGTTCCACACTGTATATATATATATATATATATATATATATATATATATATATATATATATATATATATATATATATATATATATTAAAAGAAAAGTAGTATACAGATGGGATTGAAACGAAGCCGGAAAAAATGTACGAATGGACCACCGCAAGTCATAAAACACGACACACACACACACACACACACACACACACACACACACACACACACACACAAATATATATAACAGAGATATTAGTTTATATTTTGTGATACTTTTTATATTTTTTACATACAATACTTCTCTGTTTTTGTTTGTTTTAAATATGACAGATATTCTTTTTTTTCTTTTTGAGCTCTTTAAACTTTTTTGGACCAAGGAAGCTTGCGATTTAAAAGTGGTATTTCTCTTCAAGATATAAATAGATAAACGGACCAGCTTCGTAGTGAATTTTCGTAGAAAATATTATTGTTCAATGAAATTAAATGAACTTGTAAAATTGTGCTTTCTTTTGGTCTCCTCCAGAAAAAATGCCTATGAAATCAAAAACCTTGAATTCTTTAGTTGATTTTCGTCGACACTTTTTTGTGTGTGTTGATTTTCGGTAAAATACGTTTTTGCAAATTTTCAAGAAAAAACCTTTTCTGTGAATTTTGTAGCAAATTTTTTTTTTATATTTGATGAGTGAAGGTAAATAAATTCTGTTTATTATACACAAACTTGTAATCTTGTGCTCTATGTTCGTCTCCTTAAAGAAAAAAAATTCGAGACGCAGCAAGTGCGTTATAGTAGCGAATTTTCATCAGAATTGTACACTATATATATAAGGCATATTAGTAAAGTTAATACTCTAAACTCACACAGACCTTAAAGATCGATTTTAGGGGTCCTAGTACGCGCACATTTGAAGAATTATTTCGAAAGTGTTACCATCGATATATCTCTATTATCAAAAAACTCTCGCGTTTTAACTACTGTTGATAAAAATGCCCAAAACTTAATTTTCTATGAAGCTCAATAACTAAATTTTGCTATATCTGTAGAGAGTGTAAGTCTCTTTGAAAGAAACTTATAATACAAATTTCATTAAAGTTATACAAAAGATTTCCAGAATGAAACTTAATTCATATTTAGAAAAGTTACGTATCTGCCAAGTTATAAACGTATCAGTTATTTTTCCTTATTAATCGCCAGTATGATTTCGTTTTAGTCAACCTAATCAAACCGGTTTTTTCAATATAAACAATAAAAAAATTATAATTTCAGACACAAACGTGACAAACTTATTCAGCCGTTATAAACAAAAATGAGGTCTTGTTCAAAAAGTATGAAATTTGTGCACTATTGTTTCTTCAAATGTCAAAATAAAACATGAAAAAACATACATTCATCGAGCTGGATTCGATCATGCAACCTTCTACGTGCTAGACTAGCACGCTTCCACTGAGCTATCTGGTAATACGTCAACTAAGGTTTTGTTTACATGATACGTAACACAGGCTTCATACTTAACAATTAATTGCAGAATTAGTAGAATTACCATTAAAACACATCCCACGACTGTTTCGATCTTATGACGTCTTATGTTAAAGTTGAAAAATAAAAGAGACTATTTTGGAATAATTTTTATAGACTTGCTTGATTTTGTTTAAATTTCTACTATCTTATGCGATAGCATAATGTACATATATATATATATATATATATATATATATATATATATATATATATATATATATATATATATATATATATATATATATATATATATATATATATATATATATATGCTGCGCTAAAACTGTATTTGGGCCCGTTCATAAAGCTACAAATATAGTGTATTTTAATAATTATTTTTTTATTTTATTTTATTATTTTAATAATTAATTGAATCCCCCATTTGAATAATAATTACTTGGAAATTTTTTTATTTCGTGTCGTCTCTAATTTTCCGTAATTGCGGTCGAGATTTCACGATTTTTGGTTCGTGTAGTATGTTTTCTGTCTGGTATATATTTAGTTTGGTTACCGTTGATGTATGATTTATACCTGTTGTATTAATTAATCTACGCGTGGCAGTTAAGTACTCTCTCGGTCAGGCATTGGAATTTAACCACTCAGTCGTTTCAACGCATGTCTTTGGGATTTTATATTTAATTTGGAAAAGACTCTAAATATTGTGTACCAAATTACTTAAAATTCACAACATAAGTTCATCAGTTACTCTGATACTTACAAAAATATAGCGTTTCAGAAAGTGTTCCCGGATTTTCCCCCGGAAAAACTTAAGCATAAAACCTAATTAACGAACTTGACCTCGGTTTTCGCCCAAACAAGATTTTTCCCAAGTTTGATTGAAATGAGTTTAGTATTCTTTGAGTTATCGCTCGGGTACATATATATATATATATATATATATATATATATATATATATATATATATATATATATATATATATACATATATAAACAGATAAAGATTTTAACGGACCTTGATTTTAGGTTCTAGAGACCCAAATTCACGCTCATGTGAAGACATTTTTTACAAATCATTTCACCGTGACCGGTCTATGAAAATTCGCTAAAGATGTCAACAATTGAATTTTCTAAAACGCTATAAAATTAAAAATTGGTATGTACTGGCCCCTGTAAAGGCAACTTGTGTTCTGATATCCACTAAAATAACCTTTTTTCAAAGATACAAAAATCTGTTTGTTCGGACATGCCAACGAGCTCATCTAAGCTATTTGATAAACCGAAGATATACGTGCCGAGTTTCATCAAAATCGGTTAATCACTTTTTGAATTATCGGTTGTATATATATATATATATATATATATATATATATATATATATATATATATATATATATATATATATATATATATGTAGCTTGAACAAGTTCGTTGGGTAGACCGATAGAACCAGTATTTCTTAAAAAAATCTGACAAAAAACAATTGTTCCCTCAAAAAAAAGTTATTTTGATGAAATTCGGCAGATATGTTGCCCTGGTAAAGGCCTTAATATGTACTAAAATTCAAGCTTATAGATTTATATCAAATTGAGTTATTAAAATTTGAAACATTTAATGAAAATTCGCTTTTATAACGCACTTGCTGCGTCCCGAATTGTTCTTGAATTATTTTAGTATTTATTCCGTTGAATTCTGAAGGTTCTGCAACTATTTTACATGTTGTCTTTGATATGGTAATTGTGAAAAATGAGAAAAAATTATAATTAAACTTAAAAAAGTGTTTTTCAAATCAATTAACCTTCACGTGCTCTCTGGCTGTCACAAACTTGTTTGTTAGTGATTTTTTCTAACGTTCATTGGAAACTATAAAGTCCGATGTTAATTAATCTATTATTTTTAAAATCTGCAATTTAAACTTCCCTTTTCGAAAGTAGAATTGCTATGTTTCTATAATATATTTTGCGAATACAAATTTATCTGGTTTTTCTGTAAGCAAAACAACTTATTTTACATCGTCTTAAACCTGTGGAAGTATAGTAACAAGAACGCAAAATCGAACATAAATGTTTAGCTTAAACAAAGTAAAAGTGTCAAAACATATAGAAAACCGGGGAAGCAAGTTCTGGTGCGCATTTTTGAGAACAATTGCTGGGATCCCGTCAAGGCAAGAGGCTTTCCTGGTATTTAGAGAAGAGAGCATATTTCGTACCTTTTAGTTTTGAAAATGATATGCGTCATTTTATGCGCGACATTGGGGAGTGTTGGTGGTTGAACATTTGGAGGTGGGTTGAGAGTAGAATTGCCGGCGAACAACGAGGCAAAAAGTTCAGCCTTGCCCAGGGTGGTAGAAACAATTTCATCCCCTGAGACAATAGGTGGGAACGTACTCTTACAGAAATTATTCCTAATAGATTTAGCCAGAGTCCAGAAGGGTTTGTTGCTGTTGGAGCTTGAGAGGACTTTATTTTTGATGTGGTTATTAAACGAGTTTTTTGCCTCAGAAAGAATGCGGAGATAGCGGTTTCTTGCGTCGTTAATTGATTGACGGTTTTCTTGACTGGGATTGTGTTTTGTAAGCATTGACCTTTTCAAGTCTGGCCTTGTCACAAGATTTAGATAACCAGGGTTTTGGAGTGGCTGAAGAGGTTTTTTGTGTACGTGCAAAAAATATTCCATGCCAGCTTGGATAATTTCGGTGACGTTTTGTTAGATATCAGAGGGGTCCGGATGAGAGAAGCAGACAGACGCCCATGGAAATGAGGAAAAGTAATCCCTCATTTCGTCCCAGTTCGCGGAGTTGTAGTGCCAAATGATACGTGGGTATGATGACTGTGTAATCTCGGGTTGCATTGCGCAGGAAACAGTGACCATGCCGTGGTCTGAGCGACCAAGGGGGGCGGTGACTGATGTCTTATGGCATTCAGGTTTTGTAGTAAGAAGTAGATCTAAGAGATATGAGTTGTGTGTTGAGATGAAAGGAAAGTAAGTTGGTTTCTTAACCATATTTGCTAAAGAATTGCTGACTGCAAAGCCCTCGGCTGCTCTCCGTTTTGGATCGGTTTTTGAAGATCCTAGCCATTCCTTATTATGGACATTGAAGTCGCCAAGAATGGTGACCTCGGAGGAAGGATATTCAGAAATCAGATGGTCGAGTTTTTCAGAAAGGTAGTCGAAGAGCATGACAAAGTTGTTGTCAGAAGGTGACCGGTAAATGCAACAGATAAATTTAGTTGCAGCCCTGAGAGAGAGTTTCATCCAAAGTATGTCTTTTCTTCCAGCTTCTAAATTGGGGAGTCTGGTGCAGGGTAGATTGCTACAGACGTATGCGCAGACACCTCAATGCAATCTGAAGGAACAAAGGAGCTCATACCCCGGGAAATTAAGGTGATTAGTGGCTGTTTTGGCACTGATTTGAGTTTCGGTCAGGAAGAGGAGTTGGGGCCTATTAGCCTAGAGGAAATGGTGGACGGAGTTCAGGTTAGAATTTAGGCCACATACATTCGAGAAGGATATTGTAAATCTCTATGCTGGCGCCCCCTGTACACCCCTCTCCCGGAGATCCGAATGGAGGGGTATTTTGCCTCCGGAATCTTTTGTACAAGGAGGAGCCATCATCATTTTATTTTATAAGGGAAACCGACTCATACACCAGAACCGGAAACGTCCGTTGACACTTCACCCCTTGATGCAAGGGGTGGTACCTCCTCGGACGGGAAAAAAATCCTTTACTATCATGTAAAAAAAAATTCCACTACCACCTACTATATTGCAAGTATACCACACCAGCCAACTATTAAATAGCTGACCAGCTTTAGAACTTGCCCGTGTTTTAGTAGAAAGTAATTAGAACTTTTAATGCTCTGATGACGCCAACTTTGTGACTGAGACGATCGTCAGGTCATTAAAAAGTATGTGTTGCAGCACTATTTACCTTTCTTGCGTTGTTTTTGTAAAGTCTGACTCACACGGTGTGAACTAAATCAACAATAATAAAAACTGTACACAAACTTGCATGATTCTACAATATTCCAATTATAGGTGAATGCTCTTACTTACGTAAGTCTCATACTTTTACTATTTGATGTATTCATAATAATATGAGAGTACTTACCTAATACAATGTTACTTGGCAATGATTGGAGGTCAGTGTTGGTTACGCAAGAAGGTTATTTCCTGACTTTAATAAAGAACAACTCAAACATTTGCACATTATATTGTATTTCTCGGGGAATCTCCATAGAAATCTACTGAACAAAATACATCACAAGAAAGAATTATTATTGTTGTTTTTATTACATTTCTTTTAAATTACTTTTGCTTTATAATATCGTCGTACTTTCATACCTGCACCTGATTGAAGGTTTTTCATATACAGGGTGGCGCATTGAAAACGAAACAGACGGATTTGCGTCCAGAGAATTTTTTTCTAAGAAACGCTGAAACACTTCAATTTTAATATTGAGGGCGACATGTTTTGACATAAAACTCAACTTTGTCACATCAACCCCTTAAGCGTGGTGATAACAACCCTTATATTTTAAATAGGGAACATGAGTCGAGTGTTAAATCATTTGAAAGCTCTTTCTTTTCTGAATTCAGCACACTAATTTTTTTGGAAGTTTTATCAACTCGTTTAAAAATTATTCACAGTTGGAGTTGCAAGAACGCATTTCATTCGTTGTGATAAGAAATGCACTAATTAGTCAAGTTTTCGTTAATAAAACTAAAAAACAAAATCAAACGTTCAAAAATGTTTATTCAATTAAGTAAGTGTTCAAATTGTTGATCACCAGCTTCCATACAAAAGTACAAATTTTGTTCACAACGAGCTCTGACATTCTGGAGCATTTGTGGAGGTATTAGACGGCATTCTTTAACAATGCGTCGTCGTAATTCTTCCAGAGACTCCGGTTCTGTTTCGAAAATTCTACTCTTTACCTGGCCCCATATAAAGAAGTCTAAAGAAGGAGTTAAATCCGATGATCTAGTGGGCCATTCAATAGCACCTCTACGTCCAATCCATTGCTCTGGAAACGCTATGTTCAAAAACTTCCTAACACGTTGTGAAAAATGCGGAGGAGCTCCATCTTGTTCAAATACTAATTGATTTTATTGATAGCGATCATCATTTTCAACAATGTCAATTAGTAGAGGGTAAACGATATCTCCTAGTAACTCCAAATATGTTTCGCCACTCAAATTGCCATCTAGAAAAATTGGTCCGATTAAACGGTATCCAAAAATGCCAGTCCAGACATTCAATTTCTGTGGAGTTTGAGTGTGGACTTCGTGAAAATTTCTTGGATTATTATCTGCCCAATAACGACAATGATGACGATTGACTGTAGAGTTTAATAAAAACGTACACTCGTCTGAAAAACAGATATTGAACAGAAAGCTCCCGTTATCAGCTATTCCTGCAGTCATAACTTCACAAAACTCCAGCCGCCGATCAAAATCATCTTCATTCCGTTGTTGTACAAGATCAATTTTATACGGGTGAAATTTATGATGCTTCTATATTCGCTGAATAATTCTTCTTTTGATGTTTGAAACAGTGGCCAATTTTCTCGTGCTCAAAGTTGGGTCTGCAGCAATTTGTCCTAAAACTACAATCTCAGTAGTGTCATTTCTAACCGAAAATTTACGTTCAGGATCCCGTTTTTTGTTGGCTACTGAACCACTTTGTCGAAACTTTGCAACTAACTCCAAAATGTATTTTCTGTTAACATGTCTATTCGGATGTCGTTCATTAAACAAATTTGCGGTACGGTTGACACAGTCATCGTTTTTGTAAAAAAAAAGTAATTATTTCAACTCTTTCTTCTACAGAATACACCATTGTGAAAATAATTTTCGATATTACTATCAAGTATCAAACCGACCTATAAACTGAAATAATAAACCCCATTTCTCTTATTCCAATGAGAAATGTTCTGATAGTCAATTTTTTGTTTCCAAACCAACAAAACATTGACTATCAGCACATTTCTTATCGGAATGAGTGCAATGCGTTTTTGCATCTTCAACTGTGAATAATTTTTAAAAGAGTTTATAAAACTTCCAAAAAAAATTAGTGTGCTGAATTCATAAAATAAAGAGCTTTCAAATGATGTAACACGCAATCCATGTTCCGTATTTAAAATATAAGGGTTGTTATCACCACCCTTAAGGGGTTGATGTGACAAAGTTGAGTTTTATGTCAAAACATTCAATATTAAAATTGACGTGTTTCAGCGTTTCTTAAAAAAAATTCTCTGCTGGACGCAAATCGGTCTGTTTCGTTTTCAATGCGCCACCCTATATATATATATATATATATATATATATATATATATATATATATATATATATATATATATATGTATGTATGTATGTATGTATGAATCACACCGATAACTCAAAAAATAATGGGCCGATTTTGATAGAATTTGGTAAGTGCCTTCCTTTTGCAAGTGGCTTGGATCAGCTCGTTGGGTGGGAAAATCGGCTTAGGTTTTCCTGGAAATGTTGTATTTTCTTTCGGAAAAAAATTATATTTGCGGAAACAACTAAGTAAGGGAAACCAAATTTGGTAAGCGTGTTTGTATTATAACAGATGAGCCATGTGCCAAAACTTAGGTCTCTAAGTTGAAAGAGGTATTTATATACGCATTTTAAGGAACAAAATTTTTGATTTTCCTCAAAACGATTTGAAACGTCCAAATTGGCAACATGTAGACAAAGAACCTGAAACAAATACGGATTATGTAAAGAAAATGTCGCAAGAAGAGTGTTTTGCAAATCCTTAAGTTTCAGCTTCAACCGTCATTGTCCGTCATTTTACTAAAATATTTCTAGAAAATTCATTTTAAATAGACCCTTTCTCTGATCCTTTGGCAGTAGTTTTAGAAGTTTATGATTTAACGGTCTATGCCTAAGAGAGATCTAGGGTTGAACACACTATGTCCTTAGAGATGATATCCGGAGAGATTTGGGGAATAGGCAGATTGAGGCCCCGTAATCGAGCTATAACAACCCAACCCACCTTTGTCCACCGCTCTAAGGAGTAGGCAGATTGAGGCCTTAGAGTTCATGTCCTTACATATTTCCTTTACCTCTTGAAAATGGCTCCAAAACAGGAGCCGAAACGTCGAGTTTTAATAACGTCTGGACGCGCTTCAACCCGAAAACGAAATATGTCCCACATTAAAGAAATCCTTCCGATTATATATATATATATATATATATATATATATATATATATATATATATATATATATATATATATATATAAACTGACCTCAAACATGGGTCTTAAGCGTCCTAGTTCAAGTTTATTTGAAGACATTTTTTCCAAACTCAAAAGTTGGGATCCCATTAGCAACATTTTTTTCTAAAAAAAAAACTTTTTGTAACGTATCCTGTATTTGCGTAACTTAGCTCACCTGTCTGTAGTTTTAGACTTCGCCTTATCTTTTGATGCCTAACCAAAAACCCTGGACACCTTCGAAACTCTCAAATGGTTTGAGTAATTTTTCTATTATGTTACGTACTGGTACAAGAACATTATTTTTAATAAATACTTTATATTCTCTTTTTGTTGTCATTTAGGTGCCATAGCAGCTGGAAACTGCGTAGTTATCAAACCTTCAGATATGTCACCTGCCACTGGAAATCTACTAGCAAACCTCTTACCGAAATACCTCGACAGCGATTGTTACCCAGTCTTTCTAGGAGGAATACCAGAAACAACGGAACTACTAAAAGAAAGATTCGACTACATCTTTTACACTGGTTCAACAACAGTCGGCAAAATAATACATCAAGCAGCAAACAAATACCTTACACCTGTCACTTTAGAGCTCGGTGGCAAGAGTCCTGTTTATATAGATAACTCCGCAGATATGGACATAGCTGTCAAAAGGATATTGTGGGGTAAATGTGTCAATTCTGGGCAAACTTGTATAGCGCCGGACTACGTATTATGTACAAGGTCAGTCCAAGAAAGTTTGGTTGGCCACGCAGAGAAAATTTTGAAGGAGTTCTACGGAAACAGTCCAAAGGATTCACCAGATTATGGAAGAATAGTTTCAGACCGCCACTTTAGCAGGCTGGTCAACTTGATGAAAGATGGTAAAATAGCACTTGGTGGTCATTTTGACGCTAAGGACCGATATATTCACCCTACAATATTGGTTGATGTTCACCCAGAGGATCCTGTAATGCAAGAAGAGATTTTCGGTCCCATATTACCAATTGTCAATATCAATGACGTCAATGATGCCATAAACTTTATCAACGGGCGTGAGAAGCCGTTAGCTTTGTATATATTCTCGAAAAGAAAGAAGGACATTGACCTTATCTTGACGAGCACATCAAGTGGTGGGGTATCTGTGAACGACACCCTTCTTCATATAACAGTTGAACAGTTACCATTTGGTGGGGTGGGTTATAGTGGGATGGGTGCATATCATGGAAAGAGAAGTTTCGATACTTTTACACATAAAAAAAGTGTTTTGGTAAAAAATTATTCTTGGATTCTAGAAAAATTGCAGTCAATGCGGTATCCCCCTTATTCTGACATGAAAATTACTTTCATGGTGAATGCTCTGAAAAAGCGAAGGGGTATACCGTTGAAATATTTACCGCATATTATAATATTTGGGTTAGGTATTGCAACAGCCTATGGCATCCAGTATATATACAGAACGGTAGGAGAGAAAAAATAAATATTATTACTAACGCACAGCTGCTTTTAAATAAGTAAAAAAGTTGATCTTGCAAAACATCACATTTTTAAAGGCTTTTTACTTGTGACTGATTTTAGTAAATTTTAATATAACACTATTAAATTCGACATACCTAATCATCATTAATTACATGCTCAATGAAAAGGCAATATCCAGGTAATTTCATTAATTCCCTGCACGTTTCGACCAACTAAGTAGCCATCTTCAGGAGTCAATCTAAAAATACAATAAGAAGGTCTGGCAGAAAACATTATTTTCTGGTACGCAATTGTGTT
Source organism: Tillus elongatus (assembly GCA_964006375.1). Lineage (NCBI taxonomy): Eukaryota > Metazoa > Arthropoda > Insecta > Coleoptera > Cleridae > Tillus > Tillus elongatus. The sequence continues at coordinate 139,667,773 of OZ023268.1, read as the reverse complement.
GGTTAGAGCACAATGGTCTCAAAACAATCAATACAGGAAACGTCAAAGTTAACATCCAAAGTCAATAAAAGCTAAGAAAGCTACAGTAAAAGCTAAAAGAGCTACAATGACACGAGCTAAAAGCTAAAACAGAGTTAAAAATGCGGTCAAAGCGGATCAAAAGCATGCGAGTAAACTAATATGCAGTAAAATAATGACAAGGTATAAACTTTATTGCGAAATTAAAAAGCTGTGGAGTCAATTGACAGAGTAAACACAACAGGAGGCCACACAGTTAAGCAGAACTCTTAAGGAGTGCAAAATTTTTTGGCGAAATAAAACACAAAAACAAAATGGCTCGCATACTTGCTTTTCAGCTCTTCTAAATTGAAGTGAAAACTATACGAAAAGTTAACAAAGCTGAAATTTTATCTATTGTACCAGAGGTCCAACAACATTGCATTCGAATGTACCAGAAATCGAATCACAATTCAACCCAATCAATATAAAAGGCGATTTGATCACAAAGCAGGAAGAAAAGTCGGCGATTTATAAAAACGTGGAAACGGGAGACACTGCCGCAATGGCAAAACAGCGAACTAAAACAAAATGACAGCCGTGACAGATATGTCAAAGACAAACAAGCGGGCAGCAAAGGAGAACCACAGAACAGCCATCTTCATTTCCATAATCACTTTGGCAACAGAAAATTCATATAGGTCAGGAACACTAGTTCACTAGATGATTGTACAATGAAGGAAATTTCGTTATGTCGTTTGGATAAGTTTAAAACCTCACCAGTACAGCAGTTGACAGGCTTGAAAATCTCAATCTCTTCTGGGACAAACTGTTCAACTCCAAAACTTGAGGGATGTAAAATTTTGACATCAGTATCCTTGCTGAAGCTATGACCTCTCTCTCTCTCTCTCTCTCTCTCTTTCTCTCTCTCTCTCTCTCTCTCTCTCTCAAATGACAACCAAAGACTGTCGTGTCATTACCCGTCTGATCCCTACTTCTGAGGTGTTCTGGCAACCTGATACTTAGTGATCTTCGGGTTCTTCAGACATATACAGCATTACAATCGGGGTCACCACATCTGAAACGGTAGACGCCTGACTTCTTCAGGTCTGGAATACTATCCTTGTTATAAATGAACATGTTAATTATGTTAGTAGACTTGAACGAAAACTTCACATTGTCGCTTTTGAGAGCTTTGACTATGGCGTTAAACACAGGACCAGAATAAGTGACGAGAAGATAAGAGATTCTCTCTGGTTGAGCGAGAAGTATACTGGAGCTCATTTCAATTAAGAGCTGACGGCTCTTCCTATTGACCATCCTGTTGACAATATTAACTGGGTACTCGTTGTTGACTGCGCGCTGTTTAATCAGATTTAGGTCCTTAATGAAATCAGTCCCCGACAGTGGGACTCTGAACAGTCTGTCGACCAGAAATCTAATTGATGCCATTTTATGTGATGGCAGGATTTGAACGGAATCAAGTGGTTGGTCTGAATGGGTTTTCTATAAATGTCGAAACTGATGGAGCGGTTACTCCTCGAGGAGGCTTATGAATGAATCCACTTCTAACTCCATAGTGAAATTGATATTGACATGTAGGCTATTCATCCAACCCAGAAATGAGTGGCGCTGCTCTATGGTACCCGACCAGACCACAAGTATGTCGTCGACATAACGCGACCACGATGAAATGTAACTCGAATAAGGGGTATAGTCTCTGAAACCCAGTTCTCTCTCAAAGAAACTTATAAAGATCTCTGCGCAAAGGGGTTACCCATAGGGAGAACATCTTTCTGCATAAAAATTCTATCATCGAAGGAAAAGAAATACTGAGCCAGGCAAACTTTCAGCAAGGTATGAAGGGCCCTCTGTGATTCACTACTGATCGAAGAGGAAGCAAGTAAACTCTTTAAGAGTAAGAGTGTCGGATTTGCGGGGACACTGGTAAAAAAATGGGGACATCGAAAGACACTGAATTAATTCTCTCCCAACATTATATCGCTGAGTCTATTCACCAGCTCTGCAGAATTCTTGACAGAGTAAGGTGATTGGTATGCTACTCGTGACATTATAAGAGAAGACTATTATCTCGACAACCTGTAAGAAATGCAACTCACAAAAGAGACGACTGGGCGGATAGGATAACAATAATAAAGATTTTATTGTCCGGATAAGAAGCCTTTACATTGAATATTTGATTATGTCTGACTGTTGGACGTTTAGAAGTATATTCGTCGTTCGTTACTTTAAAGCAATGTCACTGTTTCAATATTTAATAAAATATATAGAATGTTAATCTAAAATGTTGGGGCAACGCAATTTCTAATGGATATTCATGACTATTATCCCATCTATTTTTTTTTTACTTATTATACAGGGATGATACACTTTTGAGTCGCTGCTCCGCGGCCTCTCTGACCTATCGTGTCCCTAGAATTCACCTCTAGGATGCCCGTGTTTTTGATAAAGTCCAGTATTTTCCTGTAATGAGTCTTTAGAGTTTCTAAGTTGGCCTTTTCGTTCCCCTGTCAGCTGCGCCGTGCTTCTATAAATGCCTCACTGTGGCACATTATATGTACTGTAGTTTCCTTTTCTTCACATCGTCCTTTGCACATTAGGTCTGATTCAATCCCCAATGCATAGTGGTGTTTCTTTATTTTACAGTGACTCCTTATCAGTTCTGTCAATAGCTTTGGTTAGTTCATAAAAAAATATATCTAAAAATGCACCCTTATTAGATGCAACCCTTCAAAGACGATTACTTTGAAAGAATTGTTTCTAGATAAACTGGGAATGTGTGGTCAAAATAAAAAGTTTAACTTCTGCAGATGTATTGCCGCTTCAACAACAAATGAATCAGTTTAGAGAACAAAAGGTAAGATACAGAGTGTTTCTTTATTGTCTACTTGTCATCACAGTTTGAACGCAATGTAGCCTTTTCGTTGCAATCATGACTTTCTGTCTTTTTTATTGCATTTCAGCTTTTCTTGGTCCAGCTTTTGTGTTTCTTTATTGTCTACTCGTCATCACAGTCTGAACGCAATAGCCTTTTCGTTGCAATCATGACTTTCTGTCTTTTTTATTGCATTTCAGCTTTTCTTGGTCCAGCTTTTGTGTTTCTTTATTGTCTACTCGTCATCACAGTCTGAACGCAATAGCCTTTTCGTTGCAATCATGATTTTCTGTCTTTTTTATTGCATTTCAGCTTTTCTTGGTCCAGCTTTTGTGTTTCTTTATTGTCTACTCATCATTACAGTCTGAACCCAAAGTAGCCTTTTCGTGGCAATCATGACTTTCTGTCTTTTTTATTGCATTTCAACTTTTCTTGGTCCAGCTTTTGTGTTTCTTTATTGTCTACTCATCATCACAGTCTGAACCCAAAGTAGCCTTTTCGTGGCAATCATGACTTTCTGTCTTTTTTATCGCATTTCAGCTTTTTTTAATCCAGCTTTTTCCTTCAAGTTCCTTTCAAGTTTGTTTCCTTTCAATAATCTTATAACAAAGTTATTATAAAGTTATTATATCCTATAATAGGTCTAACAAATGTTGCTTTTCTTCTCGCAATATCTTTTAACATGCATTTTTCTTCTCTCACCTTCGCTTACACATTTTTATACATTTATCTATCGCTGTAACTTGTCTTTTACATTTTTCTTTCTGTCTACATTTTCAAAGCTTCTGCTCTCTTCATGTTCTACTTATTCAAAGTCCAGCTTTCCATCCTACACATTGTAATACTTCATACGTATGACCTGATGGTCACCGACCGCAAGGGGACGAATCTGGCGGGGAGCATGGTACGGGGGCAGGTGTTTATTCAGAGGGACCGAGGGTAAGTCATAGTATTTCCCTCGGAGCCCATGCAACGGTCTTTCAGGCCGAAATGTACGCCATCCTGCACTGTATGCAGGAGAACAAGAGGAGAGGCTAGACCAACAAGCGGATCCTCATAGCCATAGACAGTCAGGCAGCCCTTAATGCGCTAAGTAGCCCACGTAAGGGTGGTAAGTGAATGTCGAGACGAGACGAGCGACCTGGCTGGGCAGAATGAGGTCACCCTCATCTGGGTGCCTGGTCACTCGGAGGTCAAAGACAATGAAGAAGCTGACAGTCTCACGAAAAGAGGGCCAGCAGAACCATTTATGGGACCAGAACTGGTTCTGGGCGTGACAAAGGGCACTGCCAGGGGAGTCAGAAACGAACACAAGGTGTACTGGGTAGACTTTCCAGGGCTCAGAGATGGGAAGTCAGTAATTGCGGAACCCAGTTCAAAGAGATCTGTGAAGCTGCTAAATCTTAGAAGAGGACAGTTCAGAAACATAACAGGACGCTTGACGGGACACATGGCCGTCAAGAAACACATGCATAAAATGGAGCGCTTCGAGGGGGACTTGCCATGCAGACTCTGCGGCGAGGGGGAGGAATCAGCCCAGCACATCTTGTGTGAGGGTAAAGCTCTGGACAGCAAAAAACAACTGATCTACGGTCAGCCTAGACCGCAGACAGAGCAATATAAAGCTACACCCTACCAATTGCTGTGCAGACTAGTTCAAGGCACAGTGATTTTGGAATGGGTGGAGTAGAAAAGACAAAGGGCATGCACAGTAAGCCAAAGGCTGCAGTGCTAACGAGGCGGCCGTGGGGGAGAAAAAAAATGACCTGATGGACTTTTTCCTTAAGTCCAATTAAAATGTTTATTGAAGTGGAGATTGGGTTTTTATTTGGCCTTATCATCTAAAGCCTTTTGGGCTCTCGTGTTGTCCTCGCCTTCGTTGTTTCATGTTTTCTTGACCACTGCGATCCTTCTCTGTTATTTTCCATATTTACAATCGTCCGTAATAATCCTCCCAAAGTACGTAGACATTTCCACTTAAACAATTTGTTGGCCGTCTAAGTTTATATTAATTTCGCGGTCTTATATTTGTTATAATAAGTTTGCTTTCGTTATATTAACTTTTAAACTACAATAATTTACACGCAAGTATAGGAGCGACAATTAACATTGTGACCAAAGGTGCGTACATTATTTAAAAACTGTTTTAGAACGACGTTTTTCAAAAGAAATATCTCGATCATGTCTATTTTCGGATATATTATGTACGCAAGTTGATTGAATCGTCACATATTTGCCTTGCTAATTTACGGTAATCGTTGTTCCAATATTTTAGAAACACTGTATGTCAGATGGTAATTTTTAGACTGCACCCTTAATATTTTTGGTTTGCAATGTGTTATTGAAATTTGACCACACAGGTCGATTTTACAAACGAGTGGAAGGTTTTATAAGGTGTCTACTTCATTCCTGCGTCACCCGTTTAGCAGAGGGACTTAACACCTAATATTTTAATGCGAAAGAGGCATATTAATTCAAAGCTTGTTCGAGTAACTTTACAACCTGGTTTTTTAATCCTTCGATAAGAATTTTTTAAAAACTTGCTCCCAAACCTCAAGATGTGTTCACTAGGAGCGAGAAAAAAATACTCCGGTCGGGTCTGAAGCTGTAATGTTAGTGATAAAACAATTTGTTTCACTTAAATTTTTCTAAGCACGTGTCTGTTAAATGATACTGTATCTGGGTTAATAACAAAATCCATAGCATTATAAAAATAAATAATAAACTGCAATTATTTGGAAGAAATGTGGTTTACTAATATTGTTTGGACATAAATTTATTATTAATCAGATTTTTTTTGAAAGAAGCAGATCGTTTTAACATTGTCGGGAGGCTAATTACATTGTTTCATAATTATATGTTTGCGCTAGATACGTATATTTTAATTTTGTGATACTTATTTTGATAATTTAAGGTGATATTCTGTTAAGCTAGTGAACATTTGTAAATATATAAATTTAATATCAATTTAAATAATATTTTTGTAGCTGTTTAATAGAAGGGATATAAATTATTTGAATAGTTTCTTATAATTGTTTCATTAACCTTTACCAAATAAGTTAAAAAAAGTTCGGGGCGCAGCAAGTGCGTTATGGTAGTGAGCCTTTTCCAAGGCAACATATTTGCTAAATGTCATTTATATAGCTTTGTAATTTTCGGAGAAAAAAATTGTTTTCAAAAGAAAACTCAAAATTTAAAAAACTTAAAGTTGAATTTTGGTGTGTAGTAAGATCTTTATCAGGGCAATATATGCACCAAATTTCATTAAAATAACTTGGTAACTTTCGGAGAAAAAAATTTGTTTCAAAAGAAAACTAACAAAAACATATAAAAATTGAAACTGACCCAGGATATGGGTTCTAGGGGTCCTAGTTCGCGTTTATTTGAAAAAACATTTTGCAAAGTCTCACCATCCATACCTCCCTATTAGTGAATTTTTTTAAAATTAAAATTCACTAAAAATTGTGAGATCCTACAAGAAGAGACAATAGAATTACCGAAGAAAACAAACCAAGAATAGAATAAAATGTAAAGAAATATATTTGAGTGGGCAGTGATATACAGCGAGAGGAGTGATTAAGAAAATGGAACACAGTAGTACAGATAAAACAGTGGGTTGAATTATTACACACACAAAAAAAGTCTTGGTTCTGATCCCGTTTTGGCCTCATTTTTGTATATCAGCAACACACCACGAGGGCTCACAGCCTAAATACTATCGTACCGTGGGTGTCGACAAGGAAGAAAGAGGCAACTTGTTCATTCTGCACTAGAAGGTTTAGAGGTTCGGGGGAGAAGGACAAATATGTGCCGGCAAGGAATTCCACAACTTGGAAGTCCTCAGGACAAAAGAGCGGGCATAACAAGATGTTCTATGTCTGGTGACCTAGTAAATGGGTGCATTCGCCTTGTTCCCCTGGTAGATCTGTTGGGTGCAGCAGGTGGAGGAACTATGGAAGAGCAGTGGAGCAGTGCCCGTGCAGATATCTGTAAAATAGAGAGAGGTCACCAACGGCACGTCGGTTGGCAAGTGATGGCAGCCTTTGTGCAAGGGTAGGGTCACCGATGAGACGTATAGCTCTCTTCTGAATGGAGTCTATGATAGCGAGTGTAGAAGTGGCAGCGTCATCCCAGATGTGGGAGCAGTTTTCGAGGTTTGGCCTTATTTGTGAAGTATATAAGGTATAGAGATTAACTGGTGGAAAGTATTTTCGAGCCCGGAAGGGGAAACCTAATTTCTTAGCAGCCGCAGCTGCAATTGATGTGATATGTTGGTGCCAATTTATATTTCGATCCACAGAAATGCCAACAAGTGAAAAGAGCTCATTACTTTGAATAACTTGGTTGTTCATTGTGATGGGTCTGGTCGCTGTATCTCTTATGAGATAGAAAGCAAGACTCATATTTGGCGGAGTTGAATTGTACAAGATTTCTACTTCCCCAATCTAATATTTTTTGGAGATCCACAGAGAGAGAACCCTCCATGAGTCTGCGATTCTCATCTAATTGGGCTAAGGAGACAAGCTTAGAATATTGTATATTTGAGTGGAGGGTGCTGTCGTCCGCTTAACTGTGAACTGGGTTGGATGTGCTAGAGAGATCATTGATGTGGAGAAGAAACAAAGTAGAGGCTAAAGCTGAACCTTGAGGGACTCCTGCATTAATTGGATACAGTTGAGAGGAATGGCCATCCACGACAACATATATGCCCCGGTTGGAGAGGAGATTTGCTGTCCAGGTACAGAGTTTTGGTGGTAGGCTATAGGCCGGAAGCTTATTAAGCAGCGCTGCGTACCAAACCTGGTCGAATGCTTTGGATATGTCTAGAGGGACAGTCTGGGATTCACCGTGTAGTTCCATAGGCTTGTTCCAAGAATGGGTGACAAAGGAAAGGAAGTCGGCAGTTGATCTGCGCCGACGGAATCCATACTGCCTGTCGCTAAATAATATAAACTTAATTGTGAGTAGGTTTTGTAACTCTTTGGTAGTGAATTATTTTGCAGCTGGTAGTAGCAGTATATATATATATATATATATATATATATATATATATATATATATATATATATATATACATATATATATATATATATACATATATATATATATATATATATATATATATATATATATATATATATATATATATATATATATATATATATGCAATATTTGTTCAGATTTATACCAGTTTAAATAATACAAACTGTTAGTTTAGTCGTGTTGCTTGTGAAAAATTTAACTTTCAAGTACTGAGAAACTCATCAACAGTTTGAGGTAACTGAATCTATGACGACTGGAACCCTTCCTCTCAACGATTTCACCAAAAAGTGTACTACTGTTTGGCCAGTTACTAAGAATGGACGGTATTCGGCATTTCTGGAAAAAATGAGATACTAGTGCGTGATACAAACGTATCTAATATTGCACTCAAGTTGAACGAATAAGTTGTATGTAAGAATAAATATAGAGCTAACAATTTTTTTGTTGTTTTAGTACCGATAGTTTCCTCACGCACTGCTTATTATGATTAATCATATAGATTTTAACCTAGGTTGTATAACATCCTACATGTTATAATTTCGCAACATCTTTGCGTTTTAATGGGTAAGAATTTTCTAATGTAAATAGCAGAGTAATTAACAAAAATGACCAGTTATTACACGCTCGCAAGATAGACTATTTTCAGTGTCGTCGTTAAGACGCCAAAATTATGTCCTATCTCAATTTTAGTAGTCATAAAGACGCTGTGTAATTTGCTATGTTTTGTTCAACGAGATGACGCATTTTCAGTTGAAAAAATATTTAACAATCGTTAATTACTTGGCTTGAAATGGCTAATTCAAGATGCATGATACCACTCCTTACATAACCATATATAATAATGTAGCTGCTAAAGTACATGTGTTATTATGTATGCATATTAAAGAAAACATAACGAATCTATAAATAGCCTATAAGAAATTTATAATATTCTTCTAACAAAAATGAAACGAAAGTACAAACGTAAGTAAAGCTTTATTTATTGTTAGTGAATCTTCTTTAAAAAACATCACTAATGAGGAGATAGAGATTTTTGAATGTTTAAAAATTTCTTTAAATGAGCGCGGACTAGGCCCCCTAGAACACATTTCCGGGGCCAGTTTCAATTTTTATATGTTTATATATACATATATATATATATATATATATATATATATATATATATATATATATATATATATATATATATATATATATATATATATATATATATATATATATATATATGTCCCCCTCAATATTAAAATTGACTTGTTTCGGCGTTTCTTAACAGACCGATTTGCGCCCAGAGAATTTTTTTTTAAGAAACAAGTCAATTTTAATATTGAGGGGGACATGTTTCGACATAAAACTGAACTTTGTCACATCAACCCCTTAAGGGTGGTGATAACAACCCTTATATTTTAAATAGGGAACATGGGTCGAGTGTTACATAATTTTAAAGCTCTTTCTTTTCTGAATTCATCACACTAATTTTTTTGGAAGTTTTATCAACTCGTTTAAAAATTATTCACAGTTGAAGATGCAAAAACGCATTTCACTCATTCCGATAAGAAATGTTCTGATACTCAATGTTTTGTTGGATTGTAAACAAAAAATTCACTATCAGAATACTTCTTATCGGAATTAGAGAAATGCGGTTTATTATTTCAGTTTATCGGTCGGTTTGATAATTGATAGTACAGGGCTTTCATTGATTCCCGAACCCCACGTGACCGGATTCTGTCTCTTTCTTAGTGAAATATGATTTTATATGTTGGCAGTCCAAAAAGTAACCAAAAAAACTACTAGATTAGGGACCCTAAAGTTACTAAATCAATTGACACTTGACAGTTCAGTGAACTGGCGCTGAATTCCTTTTGACGGTTATTTTGTATGTATATTGTCCATTTTCCAAGTTCGACCAGTGTTTACCTTCTTCAAATAATTTTCTATGTGTTGGACAATAAAAATAAACAGTTTTTATTAAAACTTAGCATTTTCATTCCGTTTTTACGTAAGTTAAAAGTGTAGGTATGTTAAGGTTATGTTGTTGACGATATTCAACATCGCATGGAACGAAGCACTACCAAATATGTTCGTCGGTAACCTGCCCAAACAGGTATATTTGTTCAATTTTACACAATACACATTCCCAAAACCGTAAATTAGAAGTTTAAATAATCGGACCTCAATTTGTTTACGTACATTACAAAATTTTGATATCTATACAAAATAAAAATAATATTTTATTGTTTTTAATTTATTTATTTTTAAATCAATAACGGTAAACCATACATTAACAGACTTGCTGTTAAAAATACTAAATAATAAATACATTTAAGACATTTACTGTTTCACCTTATTATAATTTTTATATTTTTTATAAAACCCCAAAGGAAATATGAGACAACCCTGGCATCTTAGGGATTTCATTAATTCAGGTTGTACAACCGTGTATTTTGGGTTGCCTAACTTACGCGGTCACGTGGGGTTCGGGAATTAATGAAAGCCCTGTACTACCGAAAATTAATTTTACAATGGTGTATTCTGTAGAAGGAAGAGTTGAAATAATTACTCTTTTTTTCAAAAACGATGACTGTGCCAACCGTACCGCAAATTTGTTTAATGAACGACATCCGAACAGACATGTTAACAGAAAATACATTTTGGAGTTTATTGCAAAGTTTCTACAAAGTGGTTCAGTAGCCAACAAAAAACTGGATCCTGAACGTGAATTTCCGGTTAGAAATGAGACTACTGAGATTAAAGTTTTAGGACAAATTGCTGCAGACACAACTTTGAGCACGAGAAAATTGGCCACTGTTTCAAACATCAAAAGAAGAACTATTCAGCGAATATTGAAGCATCATAAATTTCATCCGTATACAATTCATCTTGTACAACAACTGACTGAAGATGATTTTGCTCGACGGCTGGAGTTTTGTGAAGTTATGACTGCACGAATAGCTGATAACGGGAACTTTCTGTTCAATATATGTTTTTCAGATGTCTGTACGTTTTTATTAAACTCTACAGTCAATCGTCACAATTGTCGTTATTGGGCAGATAATAATCCAAGAAATTTTCACGAAGTCCACACTCAAACTCTTATTATACAAGATACGAAAAAAATTTATACGTTAATTATAGAATGTCTTGAGCTTTATCTTAAAAAATTATTTCTACGATGACAGCGTGGTCCATAAGTTGCTGAAATTCTCTTTTTTTTTTTAATATAACACGCCTTATATTATAGCATTTTTCATCTTCCATCGAAATATAATGCATATTTGTAAGAAAAAAAACTCTGAATGCAACCAGTGCGTTATGGGAGCGAATGTTCATTAAATGCTTCAAATTTAAATAGCTAAATTTTCTAGTAACCTATAAGGTTCGTTGGCCGAGAAACCAGTTTTTTCGGGAACATTTTAAGTTTATTTTCAGATTTTTTTTATATTTTCAAGCAATAAAGTTATTGTGATGGAATATGGTACATTATGTTTCACCTGTGTACAGGTTATACTAGTAAGCAGATTTGATGCCTGCTTTCTTTAAAAAAACATATTTGCTATTAAAGACATTTTAATGAAAATTCACTACCATGACGCACTTGCTGCGTCCAGACTTTTTTATTTATACGAGGGCGCGTCAATAAGCCCGTTACTTTTTTATTTCCCGCCTTTTCATAGGAAGGGCAACACTACTCCTGTCAACAAGCATCTGTTAGTTGACTCCTGTCAAATTTTCAACAAGCTACGTCATTTAGTTTGTGTTGGATAGCCATTGAAAGCAGACAATCTCTTGAGTTATAACGAAAATGGAAAAAAAGTTAATTTCGTGTGCTCACCAAACATTATTTTTTGCGGGAAAAACATCACCCAAACCAAGGCTAAGCTTGAAAACTACTATCAGTACTCTGCACCATTAATTTCCATGATAAAAAAGTGGTTTACTAAATTTTGTTGCGGCCGTACAAGCACAAATGACGCCGAACGTTCTGGACGCCCAGTTGACGTCGCTATACCCGAAACAATTGAAAAAATTCACGATATGGTGTTGGCCGATCGGAGATTGAAAGTGCGGGAGATTGTGGAAACCATAAGCATATTACATGGCTCAGTGGTTTCGATTTTGCATGATCACTTGGTATGAGAAAGATATCGGCAAGATAGGTGGGCGTTTGCTTACAATCGACCATAAACGCAATCGTGTGACAACTTCGAGGAAGTGTTTGGCATTGTTCAACCGCAATAGGGACGAGTTTTGCGCCGTTTTGTAACCGTAAACAAAACATGGATTAACCACAACACACCAGAGACCAAGCAACAGTAAAAACAGTGGATTTCTGCGTGCAAATCAGCGCCGTAGAAGGCCAAGGTGGGTGTGTCAGCCAATAAAGTCATGGCGATCGTTTTTTGGAATGCACGCGGTATAATCCACATTGACTACCTTCAAAATGGAAGAACAATCAATGGCGAATATTATACCAACTTATTGGACCGATTCAATGACGATTTGAAGAAAAAACGACCGTATTTGGCTAAGAAAAAAGTTATTTTCCACCAAGACAATGCAAGGGTGCACACATGTGTAGTCTCCATGGCGAAATTGCATAAATTGGGCTACGAGTTGCTCCCTCATCCATCCTATTCTCCGGATTTAGCCCCGGGTGACTATTTCTTGTTTCCAAGCTTAAAGAAGATTCGCGGAAACAGATTTGACTCTAATGATGAAATCACCTCACAAACAAATACCTCTTTTGAGCACCTCGACAAATCTTATTTTTAGGAAGGGATAAAAAAATTGGAGAAACGTTGTACGAAGTGTATAAAGCTTAAAGGAGACTATGTTGAGAAATAAATAAATTTCATTCAAAAAGTCACGGACTTATTGACCCTCTCTCGTATTATGCTACCATATAGCACTTGTCGCCTGAAAACTGTTCGTTATACTCGTAATTAGTGCATGTTCTAGACAAGCAACGCATTAGCATGAAATTTAAGTCGCCATTGGGATCTTTTCAAGACATTTAACACTGTAAGAGTTTACTTAAAGATATAAATATATATTATTCTTAATTTGTAGACAAAATTGCAACACAAGTGAAAGATATGAGCTAGATAAGGAGCTGTGCGTGTATTGACGCAATGTTTAGCAAATGCCTTAATACTGGGAATTTTCGCAGATAAAGAACTAGCGAGAGAAAGTGGGACAAATCTGTACATTATGATATTTGTGCGAGTCAAATAATAGCGTGTAAAATGTACGGCTCCAGAGATTAATAAAATCTACACTGCTCAATAATAAATCAGTTTGCGTTATATTCTCTGAATAATAGTACTCTCGAGGAACTTATATAATAGACTAAATTGGACAGGCTATCGCCGTACACATATCGTATCGCTGAGATACTCGTGATCATTAATACCATGGGAAACACACACACACACGCAGTTTGATCGTAAAGAGATAATCCTCTTCAGAAAAAACTTGTTTTATAATAAGTTGATAATTATTAGTGAATTTTCTTTAAAAAGATCACTCATTGTGCCAGACAGATATATCAGGGTTCCGCTGCTATTGCAAACAAAATCTCCAAATTAAGTTTTAAACGGACAGGCTACGAAAATATGTCAGAATAAACAATCGGCGGGGTTGCCATTTACGACAACTCTCATCTAAATCTGTAAATATCAGGAAAATGTAAATAAATTGAAATTTTAATTAAAGTGATTTAATTTGCTCTATTATGTACAAATATTAAGCTTCCTATTTTGACGGTATTTAAAAGCCATCTCCATCTCTTCGTTTAATATGACAACACTATTTGTTCTTTGTTACCCGACAGGAGTCATGAGAGAAACGTGTACGTCCCAGAATACAAAACAACTACCTATAATACAAATAATAGGTAAATAATAACCCAACTTTAAGTTTTAAGATAACTTTAACAAATGCGTTCTACTCTGACTGCAGTATATTATGATTCTAACATCCAATCAAACAAATAACAAATTGGTTGTGTACATCAGACTCAGGTTCTTAATCAATTCATGTAGGTAATGTATACCAACTTGAAACAAAATTATTTCAAGAAGAAATATACCTACCGCAAACTAATATAAGTATGATACCTAGGGTACCTAGGTACTTACGATTTTCTTTACTCTTTGCTTTTTGTGAATTTTCTTTAAAAAAATTCACTAATGAGGAGATCCCGACTTTTGAATTTTTGAATTTTGAAAAAATTTCTTCAAATGAGCGCTAATTAGGCCTCCCTATATATATATATATATATATATATATATATATATATATATATATATATATATATATATATATATATATATATATATATATATATATATATATATATATATATATATATATATATATATATATATATATTGTTACAAAGCACTTTAATAGACGTAGGTGCGGTGTTGCCACATCTCCAGAATTTCCCCAACATCTGGGAATTTTTGCACAATCTGGCAACACCGCCTCCCCACCCCCCTGGGGGTGCCTGGGGTGACCCCCCTCAGGCGAAGTCTCAACCCTCTAGGACCAGAAATAACGAAGTTACCAACTTGTACCCCGTCGGAACGGATAACTGAGGTCTGCACATTCCGAACACCCTGTATATACACCCTGTATACGCAGAGAACCCTTACACCCTGTATACGCAGAGAGATCTTATAGTTCGAGAAACACCTCTTGTGTAACATAGGAGTGGTGACCACATTTGGATCACCTGTATATACATCCCCCTGTATACACACGGGACCGATCTGTATTCACAGAACCTTCTAGTAAAAGAAGGTCCTAGAACGTTCTGGAATGGAACACTCTAGAAAGGAGGGGAAGGTACGGCGAGTATATAAAAGCGAAAGCAAGCCAGCCGGAGTTAGTTCAGTTCAGTAAGAGAATGTGGTAGTGACTTGAAGCAGTGTAAAGTGAGTAGTGACTGTAGTACCAGATTAGTGACTTTTGTTGAGAGTAGTAATTGTAAGGCCAGTAAATGAAGTGTTTTGTGAGAGAGACATTCTAGAAATTTTATTGTATCCATATTTAGAGTGTAAATAAAGTTGTTTTGTTAAAATTTAAAGTCTCACTTATCCAGAACCCAGAGAAAACGCAACAATTTGGTGTCAGAAGTGTGGGATAAGTGAGTGAAGAAGTGGACAATTAAGCTAGTTGTAAATGGTAAACACCAGATCGACTGACTACGACAAGATGGCTGAAATCAAAGAGTTGATGGACTTACTGAAAAGACAACGCGAAGAAGACGAGAGAAGACGACAAGAAGATAAAGAAGACCTCAAGAGGCAACGCAAAGAAGACGAACAACGGCGACAAGAAGATGAAAGAAGACGACGCGAAGAAGACGAACAGCGGCGACAAGAAGATGAAAGAAGACGACGCGAAGAAGACGAACAGCGGCGACAAGAAGATGAAAGAAGACGACAAGAGGAAGAACAGAGGCGCCTTGAAGATAAAGAAGAACTCAAGAAGCAACGCGAAGAAGACGAAAAACGGCGACAAGAAGACAAAGAAGACATCCGAAGTATGTTCCATGATATGAGAGTCGATGTAAAAGAAGAAATTGAACAGATCAACGAACAAATAGAAAATGTGGACAGGAAAGTAGATAATGTAACAGAGGATTTGAATAAACGATGGGAAGAAGTTGAAGGGTTGAAAGAACAAATGAAGATGATGATGAAAGGCACAGAAGTCAGACATAGAGAACTGACAGAACAGGTGATGGGCCAAACTGATAGAACTCAACCAAGAGGAGTTACTGGAATGTCCCCAGCTCAAAATCGTCCGGAAGAAGATATGCCAATCGTGCAGCAGCCTCATGGAACCTTGAAGCCGCCGACTTTTGACGGAGAAACATCGTGGCCCATGTACAGGAGGCAGTTTGAGGCGGCAGCTCTCAGCAATGGGTGGAGCGAACAACAGGCAGCAACTGCTCTAATTCTCTCGCTTCGAGGTAAAGCCCTAGAAATCCTCCAGAACATCCCCGAGTCGAAACAGCAAAACTACTTAACAGTGATACAGGCCCTAGATTTGAGATATGGTAACAAGTACATGAGCCAGGTCTACCAGACACAACTAAAGTCAAGGGTCCAGAAGCCAAATGAGACGCTGCAAGAATTTAGTGCCGAAGTGGAGAAACTTGTGCGACTGGCATATCCCCAAGCCCCAGAAGAATTTGTCAACCAGATAACCGTCCAGAACTTCATCGATGGGGTACTTGATAATGAAATGCAACAAGCTTTAAGGCTCGGAAGGTTGAAAACACTTACGGACTGCGTAATTTATGGCTTGGAATTTGAAGCAGCGAAGAATGCATCTCAACCTCGCCGCAACAGGCTGCGCGAGGTGAAGGAGATAGAGGAATTTGCAGACACGACAGCGGAACTAAGGCAAGAAATGAAAATGATAAAAGAAGCCATAAGCAAGCTCACTGTACCGGTTGGGGCACGTAGGACGAAAGCAGATTGGTCAGACATAGAATGTTACAAGTGTGGTAGGAAAGGGCACATAAGTAGACAGTGCTCACAAACCCAACAGGTGGCTCGCAGAAGACAAGAATACACCAACAGTGAGCGGCGTCAGGGAAACGACCTGACGCCAGTGTAAGGGGGCGGCAGCTGGCGTGCGAGTCCCAAGGCCCCAAAGTAAAGGTCTCCACTATCCGACGCTACCACGAGAGCCTCGTTATACCTGGCAGCATAGACGGAAGACAATGCAGTTTCACCATCGATACTGGTGCCACTAGATCCGTTGTACGTCCAGACATGTTGCCAAACAAGTCAGCACTCACTACCAACAAACAGCCTGTGTTGGAGACGGCAAAAGGAGATAGAATACCCGTGCATGGAGAGGCCACTGTTTACATTAGGCTGGGTAGTACTGGGCTACAGGTAAGGGCTGTCGTCGCAGAAATCGTCGACGAATTTATTCTGGGCCTGGATTTAATGGAAGATTTAGATGTCCTATCAGTAGACTTCCAGAATAAGATCTTGAAAATCGGTAACGAAGAGTTGTATTTATCTCCAACAGCAGGCGAAGCTAATCCCAGGGTGAGACTTATTGTCGACGAAGATACACGGATTCCTGGTAACAGTGAGAAGATTGTCAGAGCCAGGCTAGAGAAGAAACTTGATGGTATGTCTGCTCTCATAGCGGAGCCCCTAAAAGATAGACATGATGGTGCCCTCGTCGCACGATGCTTAGTAGACCCGAAGAGGACAATACCCATAAGAGTGGCTAACGTGCAAACTAACAGGGTCACACTGAAGAAAGGTGAGGTTATCGCCACTTGCGAACCTATTGACCGAGTGACGTTGTCCAAAAACGTGACACCCACTGCATTAGACAGAAGACTGCCAGTAGAAATAGTAGAGCGGTTCAAGAATTCATGGGGCCAATTGAACAATATGGAGATGGGGATGGCCCTGAAGTTCGTATTGGAGGAGGCCGATATTTTCGCTCAAGATAAAATCACAGGTCGTACGAGTCTAGTGCAACACAGAATTAATACTGGCGACGCAAGACCAATTAGACAGCCGCCGAGAAGACTGCCTTTTGCCAAGCAGTCAGAAATCAAGGCGATGGTTAACGAAATGCTGGAAGATGGTGTGATCGAGGAGTCTAATAGTCCTTGGTCGTCCCCAGTAGTTTTGGTCACCAAGAAAGACGGCACTATGAGATTTTGCGTGGACTATAGGAAGCTGAATGATGTCACCAAGAAAGACAGTTATCCCCTGCCCCGGATCGACGACACTTTGAACACTTTGGCCGGATCAAAGTGGTTCTCTACATTAGACCTGAAAAGTGGCTACTGGCAAGTAGAACTCCATAAAGACGATAAGGAGAAGACTGCTTTTTCAACCGGGAATGGGTTGTACCAATTCAAGGTCATGCCATTCGGCTTATGTAATGCTCCTGCCACCTTCGAGCGACTAATGGAGTTAGTGCTGAGAGGACTTACATGGGAAACATGCCTGGTGTATCTCGACGATGTCATGGTGATTGGAAGGACTTTCGATGAACACCTGTCGAATCTGAAGCAGGTTTTCTCCAGGCTGAGAGGTGCCAATCTGCAACTCAATCCCAAGAAATGCGTCCTCTTCCAGAAGAAAGTGAGTTTCCTCGGACATGTCGTTTCTGAGAAAGGGATAGAAACTGATCCAGAGAAAATAAAGGCAGTAAGAGACTGGCCTGTGCCGAAGAACAAACATGAGGTGAGAAGTTTTCTGGGACTTTGCAGCTACTACCGACGCTTTGTAAAGTACTTCAGCAGCATTGCGAAACCTCTGCATAGCCTGACTGAAAATAAGGCCGAGTTCATCTGGTCACCAGATTGCCAAGAGTCTTTTAGAGAGCTCAAACATCGTCTTCTCACTGCTCCTGTGCTGGCTTATCCTCAGGACGAAGGACTGTTTATACTGGACACCGATGCTTCCCAGTATGGCATTGGGGCAGTACTCTCACAGCTCCAAGCCGGAGAAGAAGTTGTGATAGGCTACTTCAGCAAAACGTTCGGAAAAGCAGAAAGAAATTACTGTGTAACCCGGAAAGAACTGCTGGCAGTTGTAAGATCCATCGAACATTTCCACAGCTTCCTGTACGGAAGAACATTCCGCGTGAGGTCAGATCACTCTGCTCTGCAATGGCTTCTGAACTTTAGAAATCCCGAAGGACAGATAGCCCGATGGATAGAGAAACTGCAGAGCTACGACTTCCGGATTGAACATCGAAGAGGAAGAAGTCACGCTAATGCAGACAGCCTGTCAAGAAGACCATGTTCAGTGCATGAATGTAAATTTTGCGAGCGACAAGAGAGCAAAGAGATCGACAAAGTAACTCATCAGATCAAACAACTGGTGGCAGGACAGGAGAATAACACCGATCTAGACGTAAATCTTGAATACATCAGAGACGCACAGAAAACAGATCCAGACTTGAAAAATATTAGAGAATGGCTACAAAAGGGGAAAAGACCTGAGTGGCACGATGTGTCCCGGTTTGGGGCGGAGGTTAAAGGCTACTGGCTACAATGGGACTCATTGTGTCTAAAGAATGGCATGATCACTCGAAAATGGGAAACTGCCGATGGTAGAGACTGTATATACCAGACCGTTGTGCCAAGTGAGTGCATAGACAGTGTTCTTCAAGAGTTACACAATAGTAGAAGTGGAGGCCACTTTGGGGTCAACAGGACTCTTGCCAGAGTGAGAGACCGCTTCTATTGGATAAACTGCCGAAGAAGCGTGGAAGAATGGTGCAAAAGGTGTGACCAATGTGCTTCAAAGAAAGGACCAAAGACCCGATCCAGAGGAAAAATGATGCAGTACATCTCAGGTACACCGTGGGAGAGAGTTGCCGTAGACATCGCAGGACCTTTTCCCATCACAGAGTCTGGGAACAGATACATAATGGTGGCGATGGACTACTTCTCGAAATGGCCTGAAGTTGCGCCGATCCCCAACCAAGAGGCAACGACCGTGGCAGAAGCCCTGATGGAAAATGTCATATCACGGCATGGCGTACCCTTGGAGATTCACACCGACCAGGGCCGGAATTTCGAATCAGAGGTCTGGAAGAGCCTAATGGACTTGCTAGGCATAAAGAAAACGAGAACAACGCCACTCCACCCTCAATCAGACGGCATGGTAGAACGGCATAACAGGACCATCAATCAGTATCTTGCTATGTTTGTTGACGAGAATCAGAGAACCTGGGACAAGCTGATACCTCTGTTCCTCCTAGCTTACAGAAGCTCTCAGCATGAATCTACCGGCTACACTCCATCCATGATGTTGACCGGCAGAGAGATGCGGCTACCAATCGACATGACGAGACCACCACCGAACGAGGACATAGCGGACCTAGCTACGTTACCTGAGTATGTCGCCGACCTAGAAGGAAAACTGCGCACTATACACAGATGTGTCAGAGATAGGCTCCTCTTAAGCAGTGACCGGATGAAGATGCGCTTGGATCGCAGAGCAACACCCCATACATTCAAGGAAGGTGATGCAGTGTGGCTGTACCAACCAACAAGGAGAAAGGGCCTCAGTCCCAAACTTCAGAAACCATGGGAAGGGCCATACTTGGTAACTAAGAAAATTAACGACCTAGTCTACAGAATCCAGCTGTCTCCAAGAACTAAACCCAAAGTTGTTCACATAGAGAGGTTGAGTCCCTATCGGGGCAACGAACCCCCAAGTTGGCGGCCGGTAAATACTGTTCGGGACGAACAGTCTTAAGGAGGGGGGGCAGTGTTACAAAGCACTTTAATAGACGTAGGTGCGGTGTTGCCACATCTCCAGAATTTCCCCAACATCTGGGAATTTTTGCACAATCTGGCAACACCGCCTCCCCACCCCCCTGGGGGTGCCTGGGGTGACCCCCCTCAGGCGAAGTCTCAACCCTCTAGGACCAGAAATAACGAAGTTACCAACTTGTACCCCGTCGGAACGGATAACTGAGGTCTGCACATTCCGAACACCCTGTATATACACCCTGTATACGCAGAGAACCCTTACACCCTGTATACGCAGAGAGATCTTATAGTTCGAGAAACACCTCTTGTGTAACATAGGAGTGGTGACCACATTTGGATCACCTGTATATACATCCCCCTGTATACACACGGGACCGATCTGTATTCACAGAACCTTCTAGTAAAAGAAGGTCCTAGAACGTTCTGGAATGGAACACTCTAGAAAGGAGGGGAAGGTACGGCGAGTATATAAAAGCGAAAGCAAGCCAGCCGGAGTTAGTTCAGTTCAGTAAGAGAATGTGGTAGTGACTTGAAGCAGTGTAAAGTGAGTAGTGACTGTAGTACCAGATTAGTGACTTTTGTTGAGAGTAGTAATTGTAAGGCCAGTAAATGAAGTGTTTTGTGAGAGAGACATTCTAGAAATTTTATTGTATCCATATTTAGAGTGTAAATAAAGTTGTTTTGTTAAAATTTAAAGTCTCACTTATCCAGAACCCGGAGAAAACGCAACAATATATATATATATATATATATATATCACACCAATAACTCAAAAAATAATGGGCCGATTTTGGTAAATTTAGTGAATATCTTCCTTTTGCAAATGGCTTGAATAAGTTCGTTAGCCAGGAAAATAGGCCCAGGTTTTCCCGTAAAATTTTGGGTTTTCTTTTGAAAAAAAAATTATATCTCCGGAATTAACAAAGTAAGGGCAGGCCGTGTTAGGCGGGTATATATCCTTATATGAAAGCTACCTACCAAAATTTAGCTCCGTAGGTGAAAAGACAAAAGAGTTATAGGCATTTAAAAAAAATTGAGGTTTTCCTCAAAACGTCAAAGTGGCGATTTCAAACGTCAAAATTAGCAAAATTTAGGCAAAGAACTTGAGTCTAATACGGGCTATGGAAATA
This sequence comes from Tillus elongatus, assembly GCA_964006375.1. Lineage (NCBI taxonomy): Eukaryota > Metazoa > Arthropoda > Insecta > Coleoptera > Cleridae > Tillus > Tillus elongatus. Next base: position 139,646,421 of record OZ023268.1, on the reverse strand, counting down.
AAATGTCTCAAGAAGAATGTTTTACACACCCTGAAGTCTTAGTTTCAACCGTCATTGTCCTTCATTTTACTAAAATGCTTACAGAAAATTCATTTCAAATAGACCCTTTCTCTGATGCTTGGCAGTAGTCTTAGCTATAGAGTCTATCGTTTAATGGTATATAATTTTTGTCAAATTTTCGTAAAAAATCAATAAAGCTCAATATATCCGTTATTATACAAGATATGAAAAAAAAAATTGTACACATTAATTACAGGGTGTCTTGAGCTACATCTTAAAAAATTATTTCTACAATCACAGGATGGTCCATAAGTCGTTGGTGATACAAATTTTCTTTTTTTTTTTTTTAATCAAACACGCCTTACGTTATTGCATTTTTGCGTTTTCCTTCGAAATATAATGCACGTTTGTAAGAAAATAAATTCTGGACGCAGCAAGTGCGTTATGGTAGCGAATTTTGATCAAATGCTTCATATTTGAATAGCTCAATTTGCTATGAATCTATAAGGTTGACCAAGAAACTCGTTTCTTCGGGAACACTTTAAGCTTACTTTCGGATTTTTTTTTACATTTTCAAACAATAAAGTTATTTTGATGAAACATGGTACATTGTTTTTACTATATAGGTTATTCTGGTAACCAAATTTGATGCCTGCTTTCTTAAAATAACACACATATTTGCTATTAAAAACATTTTAATGAAAATTCACTACCATAACGCACTTGCTGCGTCTTTGGGTTTTACTCTTTATGGAACGTTTGAAGTAAAGAAACTACATAATATCATAAAGCAGTTTAAATTACATATATAATCCGATGTACAGTGTAAATTATTAAAATTTAAATTTAAAAATTTTGTATTGTTTATATTTATTTCATTTTCAAAAAGTATGGATACAGTAATAGTAAATAAGTGTTTCAAAGAGCTTAAGTGCAGCAAGTGCGTTATGGTAGCGTATTTTTTTAAAGATTTCAAATAGTAATAACTCAATTTCCCCTTAAACCAGAATCTTCAGTTTTGATATATAGTAAAACAAATATAAAGGCAGCGTGGGTACTAGATTTGAAAAATAACTACAAATTGCTTTTAAAAAACCCTTTTCGTTATTTTGTTTGCAGAAACTCGTTCGATTAAGTTGACTTAAATGGATCATTCAAGCGATTAATAAGGAAAAATACCTGCCACATATATAATTTGGCAGGTACATTCCTTTTGGAAATACAAATTAAATTTTCGGTAAATTTGCAGTTTAGCACATGGGGGAATTTTAGAAAAAAGCCACCGAAACATGCTTGGAACGCGATCTGGATGCACATACCACAAGAAAAATTTCTTGCTAACGGCCCCTGGAAAAGTTACAGGACCAGGAGTGAATAGAGGTGCCGGGCGGGGAAGAAGATAAAAAATAAATGTGAGCAGAAAAGTCGAAAAAACAGCTTACTTGGACTTCTATAAGCTACCTTTACCATTTTGCAGCTATACTTCCTTAAAATCCTGTTTACTTCGCCCAGAACCCTTATTCGCTGCAGGTCCCGCAATTTTCCGAATTTTTTGTTTGTTTATATTGTTCTTGTTTATGGATTGAGGGTAGTTGTAGGCATGTAGAAGGGGGAGGAGACGAAGCCGCGAGCCAATATTTTCAATTTATATTCAAAATGTTACCTCATTTCATTTGTTTAAATTATTTTTCAAAAAATTAATTTGAGGTTGCCTTATTTGTCAGTTTTACATATAAAGCTACAATATTTTATCATTAAAAAAAGTATGGATACAGCAACAGTAAATAAGTAATGAAAAGAGTCTGGGTGCAGTAAGTACGTTGTGATAGAGAATTAGGATTAAGCTATAATCTTCAATCTGGAGCCATAGTAAAACGTATGTAAGAAACCTTTTTTGTTATTTTGTTTGCAAGAACTGGTTTGATTGGGTTCACTAAAACAAAACCATCCAAGCAATTAATTGATAATTTGGCAGGTACATTCCCCTTGTAAATAGTTAATTTTTTTTCTGTAAAACTTTTGTAACTTTACTGAAAATTATAAAACCGTTTTTTAAAGCGACTTGCAGTATTTACATATATGTACCAAATTTAAATTCTATACCTCCATAGAAAATAAATATATATATATATATATATATATATATATATATATATATATATATATATATATATATATATATATATATATATATACATTATAAATACATTATAAACATAATTCACAATTGAGGAGATCTCGACTTTTGAATTTTGAAAATATTTCGTCACATGAGCGCTAATTAGGGCCCACTAGAACACATATCCGGGATCAGTTTCAACTTTTATATGTTTATATATATATATATATATATATATATATATATATATATATATATATATATATATATATATATATATATATATATATATATATATATATATATATATATATATATATATATATATATATATATATTTATGTATGTATTACACCGATAACTCAAAAAATAATCGGCCAATTTCTATTAGATTTGGTGGATACCTTCCTTTTGCAAGTGGCTTGGACAAGTTCGTTAGCCAGAAAAATTGGTCTAGGTTTTCCCGGACAATTTTGTGTTTCCTTTCAAAAAAAAATTATATCTCCGAAAATAACAAAGTAAGGGAAACAAAATTTGGTGCGCGGGTTTATATCATTATATGTAAGTTACGTGCTAAAATTTAGCCCTTTAAGAGAAAAGACAAACAAGTTATAGGCACTTAAAGAAAAATAAATTGGGGGTTTTCACAAAACGTCAAAGTGGCGATTTAAAACGTCAAAATGGGCAACATTTAGGCAAACAACCTGGAACTAATACGGGCTATGAAAAGAAAATGTCTCAAGAAGAATGTTTTACAAACCCTGAAGTCTTAGCTTCAACCGTCATTGTCCTTCATTTTACTAAAGTATTTCCAGAAAAATCATTTCAAATAGACCCTTTTTCTGATGCTTTGGCAGTAGTCTTACCTATAGAGTTTATCGTTTAATGGTATATAATTTTTGTCGAATTTTCGTAAAAAATCAATAATGCTCAATATATCTGTTATTATACAAGATACGAAGAAAAATTGTAAACATTAATTATAGGGTGTCTTGAGCTACATCTTAAAAAAAGTCGTTGGTGATACAAATTTTTTTCTTTTTCTAATCGGACACGGCTTATGTTATTGTATTCCTGCATTTTCCATCGAAATATAATGCATGTTTGTAAGAAAAAAAAATCGGGACGCAGCAAGTGCGTTATAGTAGCGAATTTTCATTAAATGCTACAAAATTGAATAGCTCAATTTCCTATTAACCTATAAAGTTCACCAAGAAACCGGTTTTTTCGGGAACACTTTAAGTTTACTTTCGGAAATTTTTGTACATTTTCAAACAGTAAAGTTATTTTGATGAAACATGGTACATTCTTTCTACTATATAGGTTACACTGGTAACCAAATTTGATGCCTGCCTTCTTAAAAAAACACACATATTTGGTATTCAAAACAATATTATGAAAATTCACTACCATAACGCACTTGCCCCGTCCAGACTTTTTACTGTTTGATTTTGGATGTCAACTATGGCGTTTTCTGTATTGATTGTTTTGATACCATTGTGCTCTGAAAAGCACAATTCCCTACCAGTCCTTTTCACTGTGTTTTTAGATTTACCTCTGAAGATGGCTAATTAGTTGGTCGAAACGCGTAGGGAATTAATAAGAATTTTATTGTCTGGAAAGAATCCTTTTCATTGACCCTTTAATTATGTCTATCCCAGACTGTTTGACGCTTGGAAGTGAAATCAGAAGATTATCAGGGCCTTGGTGGTTCAGTGGTAAGAAGGTGTGCCTCAGAACCGAAGAGTACTGGGTTCGATCCCAGAGTACTCCTTTCACTTTTTCAGTACATACTGTACAACTAAAATCAACCGAGGCTGTGGCATTGTATTTGAGCAAGTTGAATGTCTACACGTTCCGCCCTCGGAGGGGGCGTAAAGTCGTCGGTATTGTGTCCATGCGATGTTGGGCACCTTAAAGATGCCTACTCGCTCCTTACAGAAAGGCTGGGGTCCGGCAAAATTTCCAGGATAGTGAGGTGAAACTGCTCCCTGGCGTCAGTGGTTGGCCATAGTCGCGGAAATAGGCCGACGTTAAAGAAATAAAAACGCACACAGAAGATTATCTGCATTATTTGAGGGGAAAGCTTTCCGAGGACATACCTTTGAAAACAGGCGTGCCGCAGGGATCTATCCCGAGTCCTCTATTATATGCTGTTTATACATGTAACCTGTTCAGCCACATCAAATATTCACAAATTCACTCATACGCAGATGACACCCAGGTGTACTACTCATTTATGCCTTCGGATATGACTGTAGCGTGTCGTCGGATAACAGAGGATTTGAATACTATTTCCCAAGTGTCAGCAGCACATAATTTGAAATTCAATCCTGCGAAATCCACTTTACTTCTATTTGGTAGGAAGGTTGACAGGCTCAACTATTTCCAACTGGTGGATGTAGAAATCAATAGCTTACGATTGCCTCTTCAAGAGAGTGGGAAAAGTCTGGGGTTGCTGCTGGATAGCGATATGAAATTTGAAAGTCATGTATCAAGATGTATTATGCTAGCATTTTCAAGGCTTAGGAGAATATATTCCTGCAGGTATTATTTAAATCGTAAAAGTAGGCTCTTGCTGTGTGATTCGTTGGTGCTATCAGTTTTTAATCATTGTCTATCTGTCTATGGGCCCTGTTTACGTGCCTGTGATGTTTCAAGAATACAAAAGGTTCAAAACTCTTGTATTAGGCTAATCTATGGTATAAGGAAGTATCACAGTATATCAGCTGCTTTTGGGTCTAGTGGGTGGTTAAATATAGCTGGAAGAGTTGGGTATCATTTAGGATGTCTTTTTTATCGGATCATTAAAACACAGAAGCCTCCCTATCTCTACAACAAAATCACTTTTAGAACAGACGTGCACACACTGAATTTGAGACATAGGTTTACGGTGACCCCTCCGTCACATAAAACGGCGTTGTTTGAAGGATCGTTCAAGTTCGGTGTGGCGAGATTCTACAATGGGCTCCCTGTTGAGGCCAGAAATCTTTCTGTGAACAGATTCCGTTGTTGGTACCGTCGGAAATTGTCTTGTCAACGGGTTACTTAGCAATGTCCTGGTGTAGTGATTTGGATGTTGGCGTTGCAATGCCAGTCGGCATTTGAGAATAAGATTAGGCATTCACTATCATGCGGTGATAATATGGGTTGGGTTAATTTGTAAATGGGTTTGATATGGGTTGGTTACTAGTATGTTTGTGATATTAGATTAGATTAGATTATTTTATTTATTTATTTTTTGTTCAAAAGGTTTGTGCATATGTTTTTTTCAAATGTATGTTTGGCTGTAGTAGCGGTGGAAGACCAGTGGCAGCGTGTGACTAATCACTGCTAGCACACTGAACCGCGTGCTATTCCAGATATATAAGTGGAGTACTGTTTTAGAATATATGGTGCATCTGTATCAATGTATATAACTTATGTATCATAAATGGAATAAAGATTATTATTATTATTATTATTATTAGTACAATGTAACAAATACTTATTAATGTGTAACCTGTCATTTACTTATGTGTGTGCGTCAGACAAGACTACTTCGCCTGCTAGATAACTGGCGATCATTATAATATGATAATAAAAAATACTAATTTTCTAATCGCAAATAAATATGTTTACAGCCAGACTGGTAAATGAACCTTAATTTTCCCGTAATACTCACATTAACTATATCTATGAATTTAGTAATTAAAATTAATCTAAATGGATATTAAACTAATCTCAATTAGGTACTGAAATAGAAAATTTAAAGCCCGTTATATAAAATCTATCTTATAAAATTGACGTCATGCACAAAAACTTAAACATATAAAATTATACAAGATCTATTATGTGCTTCTCAATAAGATAGTAAATTTATAAATGATGGCAGGTGAGGTCGTAAAATACCCAGCTCAATTTGGTAGTGGATATATTACAGGAAAAAAGATATCAGGAGCTTGTGCCTACCCACCTTATCCTAATAACGTGTGTGAGATATATGAGAGCAAGATTGCAGAATAGAAGTATATGAAAAAATCTCTGGACGCAGCAAGTGCGTTATAGTAGCGAATTTTCTTTAACATATTTTTTATAGTAAATGTCTTTCTTTGATGAAAGCAGGCATCAAACTTGGTTGCCTATGTAGTAGAAACAATGTACCATATTTCATAGACATAAATTTATTGTTTGAAAACATATAAACATTTTTCAAAAGTCTAGATGCAGCAAATGTGTTATGGAAGTGAATTTCCATAAAAATGTTTTTTATAGCAAATGCGAGCAGGCATCAATCTGATTACCGGTATAGCCTATGTAGTAGAAACAATGTACAATATTTTATAAAAATTACTTATTGTTTGAAAATATACAAACATTTTCCGAAAATAAACTTAAATGTTGGTTTTCTAACCAACAAAGCTTACGTTAATAGCAAATTGAGTTATTGAAATTTGAAGGATTTAATGAAAATTCGGTAAATTTGCAGATTAGCTCCCAAACGCTTTTCAAATAATTGTTTTCAGAAACATCACTAGAACCCCACCTGGATGCACAAACCACAAGAAAAATTTCTTGTTCACACCCCCCCCCCCAAGGAAGTTATAGGACTGGGAGTGAAAAGGCGTGCTGTGCGGGGTAGGCAGGGTTTAAGGGGGATATGGCTTCAAGATGTGAAAAAGACAGCTTTCAAGCTCGCTTTATTTGAATTTTCTGCTCATATTTCCTTTTTACTACTTACCCCGCCCAGCACCCCTACTCACTCCTAGTCCCGTAACTTCCTTGGGGGGTGTGAACAAGAAATTTTCTTGGGGTTTGTGGATCGGGGGGGGGGAAGCTAGGCAGGTTTCTGAAAACAGTTTTTTGAAAAACGTTCGGGAGCTAAACTGCAAATTTACCGAAAATTCGCTACCAAAACGCACTTACTGCATCCAGATTTTTTTTTTACAAACGCATCATATTTCGATAAAAAATCCAAAAAGGCATTAACGAATTTGTTCCCCGAAAATTAGCTAAAAAAAAATTATACACTCCTACTCACTCCTGGCCCCGTAACTTCCTTGGGGAGTGTGAACAAGAAATGTTCTTTGGGGTTTGTGGATCCAGAGGGGGCTAGGCAGGTTTCTGAAAACAGTTTTTAGAAAAGCGTTCGGGAGCTAAACTGCAAATTTACCGAAAATTCGCTACCAAAACGCACTTACTGCGTCCAGATTTTTTTCTTACAAACGCATCATATTTCGACAAAAAATGCAAAAATGCATATTAACGAATTTGTTCTACGAAATTTAGCTTAAAAAATTTTTTGAAAAGCGTTCGGGAGCTAAACTGCAAATTTACCGAAAATTCACTACCAAAACGCACTTACTGCGTCCAGTTTTTTTTTTCTTACAAACGCATCATACCCCGCCGAGCACCCCTATTGTCTCCTGGTCCCGTAACTTTCTTGGGGGGTATGAACAAGAAATTTTTCTTGGGTTTTGTAGATCCAGGGGGGATCCTAGGCACGTTTCTGAAAACAGTTTTTTGAAAAACGTTCGGGAGCTAAACTGAAAATTTACCGAAAATTCGCTACCAAAACGCACTTACTGCATCCAGATTTTTTTCTTACAAACGCATCATATTTCGATAAAAAATGCAAAAATGCATTAAAGAATTTGTTCTCCGAAAATTAGCTAAAACAAATTATACACCCCTACTCACTCCTGGTCCCGTAACCTTCTTGGGGAGTGTGAACAAGAAATGTTCTTTGGGGTTTGTGGATCCAGGGGGGCTAGGCAGGTTTCTGAAAACAGTTTTGCGTTCGGGAGCTAAACTGCAAATTTACCGAAAATTCACTACCAAAACGCACTTACTGCGTCCAGTTTTTTTTTTCTTACAAACGCATCATACCCCGCCCAGCACCCCTATTCACTCCTGGTCCCGTAACTTACTTGGGGGGTGTGAACAAGAAATTTTTATTGGGTTTTGTAGATCCAGGGGGGATCCTAGGCACGTTTCTGAAAACAGTTTTTTGAAAAGCGTTCGGGAGCTAATTTGAAAATTTACCGAAAATTCCCTACCAAAACGCACTTACTGCGTTCAGATTTTTTTCTTATAAACGCATCATATTTCGATAAAAATGCAAAAATGCATTAACAAATTTGTTCTACGAAAATTAGCTAAAACAATTATAGACCGTTAAGCCATAAACTTCACTAAACCTGCAAATAAATATCCAAAAAAGCATCAACTTAACTAAACTGACAGCCAAAGCATCAGAGAAAGGGTCTATTTGAAATGAATATTCTGTAAATATTTTAGTAAAATGAAGGGCAATGATGGTTGAATCTGAAACTTAAGGGTTCGCAGAACACTCTTCTTCCACCATTTTCATTTCACAATCCGTATTTGTTTCACATTCTTTGCCTAAACATTGCCAATTTTGACGTTTAAAATTGCGAGTTTTACGTTTTGAGGAAAACTCCAAAATTTGTTTCTTTCACTGGCCATAATTTCCTTGTCTTTAAATCTAGGGACCCAAATTTTGGTACAGAGTTTACTATTTATAATACAAACACGCGAACCAAATTTGGTTGCCCTTACTTTGTTATTTACGGAGATATGAATTTTTTTAGAAAGAAAACACGAAATCTTCCGGGAGAACCTGGTCCGATTTTCCTGGATAACGAACTTGTCCAAGCCACTTGCAAAAGGAAGGTACTCACCAAATTTGATCAAGATCGGTCTATTATTTTTTGAGTTATCGGTCGGATATTTATATATATATATATATATATATATATATATATATATATATATATATATATATATATATATATATATATATATATATATATATATATATAAACACAGATCTCCTCATTAGCGAATTTTTTTTAATTCGCTAAAAGCAGGCTACAAATTTGGGTAAATATTTTTTACACAAAATTTTGCTAAAAGAATAAATAAAATTTTAATTATATACCTAATATGTAATTAAAATTGAAAATAAAATAATTTGTTTGCACGAGAATTAATTAAAATCTTATTTTCGACCAATTTCATTATTTCATTTAAAAAATGTTCCATCAACTGAATATTTTTTCATATAAAAATCCCCAACAAATGTTGCTTCAAAGAAAATTCATTAAATTCATTTATAAGAAAATTCGCTATTAAACGAAGATTTTGTCAAAGAAAATTCACTAATAAAAATAACTGAATAAATTATACATTTCCAACTGTCCAACAAAAAGAGTCATCTGCACAGACTCTAAACTGGCATTAAATGAAACAAGTAGCCTATATACCAAGAACCATATAGCAAGGGAAATACAAAATACTGCTCACGATCTTGAATTTAACGCAACACTTGCTACTTTTGCTGATGACATTGCAATACTATCATCGCATCGAAAAGGTGAGACAGCTTCACAAATCATACAACAACACTTGGACGAGATCAGTAAATGGTTTAAGAAATGGCGTTTCAGTGTAAATGAAAGCAAATCAGTTCAAGTAACATTTACTAATAAAAATACGATCTGCCCCAGAGCAACTCTATTTAACAACCACATACCTGTAAACACTGAAGCAAAATATCTTGGTATACATCTTGATCAACGTTTAACGTGAAAAAGGCATATACAGTCAAAGAAAGCACAAATAAATTTTAAGTTTCGTCAGATGCACTGGCTCCTAGGAAGAAAATCAAAGCTTACCATCAGCAACAATGATGTTTCTATTTGCACAAATATCTCGGCGGGCCGTGTTTATCCTTTCGACATCGGCTCTGTTCCAACAAATGTGTTTACTGGCCTTTTTCTGGGTTGCTTCACATTTACGTGGTCTTTGTACCCTTCGTCTTATATTTCTCTTATACTTTCTTCTTCACTTGCTTCTGGCTGAGTAACTGGGTCATCTCTTCCTCTCACAGCTCTCTTCACCGGAATGGCACTTTCACGGCAGGCGTTGCGATTTTCTTCTATGCTGATTTTCCACACTACCATGTTATTGCCAGGCGACATTATTATTTCTTCACCGCCGATAGTCAGGATGTTAGTGCCAATATCAAGTTTAGCGCACTGACCCTGAAGTATGTCCAAGCCAATTATAATCGGGTCTGATATGGCGGAGACTATGGCTCTCTGCTTTGCTTCCATGTCCCAATTTTCAGCTCGACGTCAGTTGCGCCAAATACCTGGATCCGATCACCACCAGCTGCATTTACTCTGTACACTCTGTCTGGCTCTCTTACTCGCCATCTTAGAACCATGTCGCGGCGAATAATCGTCCTAGGTGCGCCTGTGTCGACGACCATCTGGATCTTATTACCGCTTACGTATCCGTCTACAACGAGAGCGCTGCCAGAATCGCTAACCTGAGAAATGGTTACCGGCCTTAGCTTCACTATCTCCCTTGCGCGTGATCTTAGAGCCCAACATTCGCACCTTATATGTCTCACCTTGCCGCAGTTCCAGCAGCGCAGGGCATTTACACGGTGAGCTCTTATTGGGTGTCCATGAGACGTCGGCCTCATTTGTTCTGCTATTTTCTCCAGTAGCTGCATGATCTTGGATGGATATGTTTTATTTTCTTCTTGGACTTGAAGACTGCGAACTTTCACATGACTTTCTGGCGCTTGCTTTACCGCTTCAAACTCCAAGGAATGTGCCAAAGCATCGTTCAAGTTTTTGTGTCTCGCCATCCTCAGTGTCTATTACGTGTCGGTATCTCTGATGCCGGTAATGAAGGTTTGCAGCGACAGCTGGTTTAAAAACTCTATCGGAGCTATGGGGTAGGCTAATCGTGTTAGTCTGACAACGTCGGCGTGGAGATGTTGGAGACTTTCGCCCGATTTCTGACAACGATTTTTCAACTGCAATCGATACAGCTATTGTAAATGCTGGTCGCCAAACCTCACCTCTAATTGATGTTTAATGCTATCAAAACTCAACGGTTCTTCCCTGGGAATACCTTGGAGCACATCTAGGGCATCTCCTCTGAGAGCTACTATTAACGAGGTCGCTTTCTTTTTCTATCTCCAGCCATTTGCTGTAGCAGCGGCTTCAAACTGGCGTAGATAAATACCCCACGGGACTGAGCCATCAAATTCTTACGACCGGGTTATCTTCGAGTCTGATGTTTCCCTTGGCTAGGGCATCACACCTCTTTTCTAGTGGTGTTTGCATTTCCTGCTGAACTTCTTACTGTATACTCGTCAGCTTGTCATGTACATCGTCGCTGATACCCCTTACTCGACATTCTACTTGTTGGAAGATGTCGTCTTTTACCTGCTTCATACGCTCGTCCACACACGAAGTAATATTCTCAATTCTGCTGGCTTGTTCTTGCAGAATTTTCTTTGTTTCATCATCTCTTCGTCTGGATTCTTCATCTCTTTTTCTCATTTATTCTTTGCATTCTACGACTCTTTTTCTGGCCTCTTCATCTCTTTTTCTCATTTGCTCTTTGACTTCTTCGTCTCTTTTTCTCAGTTCCTCTCTTATCTCTTCGTCTCCTTTTCTCATTTCTTGCTTAGCTTCTTTGTCTCTTTTTCTCAGCTCTTCTTTCGCTTCTTGGTCTCTTTTTTAGCTTCTTCATTTCTCTTTCGCTTCTTGGTCTCGTTTTTTAGCTTCTTCATTTCTCTTTCTGGTTTCTTTTTTAGCTTCTTCATCTCTTTTTCTCATTTCTTCATCTCTTTATCTGGCTTCTTCTTTCATTTGTTTAATCAATTCCAATATCTGGGCGTCCATTTTGGCTTTTGCGCTACGTGTCTTAGGCATAGACGTACTTAAAGCTGGTAAACAGTTTATTCTGTTTCAAGAGCACACCCAGTTATATGACTTACTGCTGACACTGATCTTCCAGAGATTCTGCTATTTCTGATATTTCTGCTAGCAGCTTGAAAATCCCAGTTCTGACACCAGTTGTTTCGCTCCACGGGTTTCTGGATTTGTTTATTAACAAAACACAGCTTTCCAAACTACTAATTTATTATTACCAACTATTTTCCAACACCAGTGTCAACTAAAATATTTCTTTTCTCTATTATTAAATGTCCATAGAACTATATTCCACTATCGCCTACTATGATCGCTTCTTATACACCAACACTGCTAATTCGCTTAATACTATTACTATTTTACACCACACTTAATACTGAACTAACTTACTCTGCGCACCGCTCGTCTATTTATATTGTCTATAGATATTCTAGACCTTCTGCACTATTCTACACCTGTCACTTCTGGTCTCTTCTAGAAATATCCTTCCAGAGTGTTCGCTGTAACCAAGAGACTACCATAGAAGTAACAAAGTTCCTAAACTTAATTCTCATAGACAAATGTGACAATATATATATATATATATATATATATATATATATATATATATATATATATATATATATATATATATATATATATATATATATATATATATATATATATATATATACATATACATATACATATATAAATATATAAAGATTTTGGGTATACTGGTTTTAGGTTGTTTAATTTACTTCCAGCAGTGGTCAGCGTCTTGCCTGAAAGACAGTTTGCATCTCTGATAAAAAGAATATTAATAGAGGGCCATATATTTATATTCAATTAAAGATTTTAATTTTTAATTAACTATTGTGTGTTTCATTTTATATTTTGTTTTTATTTTATGCATATTGTCACCTACTCTTTGTCATGTGTAAGTCCATTATACAATTATTTTATTTGCAACAAACCATGCAAATGTTGATCGTTAAATAAATGTTATGTTATTCACATACGTAATAAGCAGGCTGTATTTTTGCGAAACCAGTCATATGGTCAAATGAATGTGTGTGCAATCTTGTTAATTTGTTTTATTAAATAAATTAGATATAATTAATTGTAAATCGTTAATTCTACCTACGATTAAGTGTTGAATACTTCACTGATGATAAAACTACTTTACTTTATCACCTTAAAAATTGAAGAAATAAGTTTTTACATCAGAAACTTTCTTTCAGTTCCAGGGTGAAAAGCACGAGGCCTACGTTCGGCTGACTCTGAATCAGCATTATCGAGCAGTAAAAGAAAAGCGCACGGGAATTGCCAAACCCTCCAGGGACGGCTCAGTAAACTTTGCAGAGGGCTTCAACTTCAAATTGGCTCCATCTCAAGTGGACATTACAAGTCTGGCTTTCCATGTTTTTCAGTCAACTAGTGGATATGGTAGGGGTACGTGTTGTTTGGTGTAGAAGCTTTCATTACTGCAATGTTTTGATTTACCTTTGGTTTTACCAGTGGCGATTTCTCCTAGTGAATTAGGTGTGCGCCGCACATCCTAAAATATAATGAAAATGTGCAGTTAAATATGTTTTATTTGTTTTTCCCTTAGTCTTAATATACTACATATTTTGTGAAAATCGTTTTAATTTACTTACTTAATTTCATGAATAATCAAACTTGGAATCAAGTAGGTACCGCGTCTTCTAACATATTCAGAGAATATGAGTAGGCCAATAGCAACGGGGAATGAATTCGGGTTAGGTGTGCGTTAATATTTCCGAACAGCTTCAGTCGATGGAGTGTACTGATATACAATGCAGTCCCCCACCAACGTGTTTAAGATAGTGAGGAAAATACCATTGATTTTACGGCTGTGGGGAGCTGTAAAAATATCGCTAAAGACAAATGAAAGGAACGCCGGTCTAACCAACGCTCCGTCAGCATTATTTACGAGTATTACGACTGCGCTTGCAGAGACCACAGTATTCTAGAATCACTGTCGTTTTCCGTTTTGTCACTGTTTGTTTGATTGACAAAATACATTTTCACATCTATGTTTGCTAGGGAAAATTTTTCAGTGTAATTTTAAATTGACATTTTGTATGCAAAAAAAGTTGTATTCCTCGCCGTCACCACTGACAGCAACTCGTTAGCGCACACCCGAACTTTTTGGTCAGGAGACGCCACTGGGTTTTACCATTTTAGTGTTTGCTTATGCCTTTGTGTTGTTAGCAGCATTAGCATTGAATTGTATATGTGTTAAATGTGATGTTGTCAGAAGACTTTTGAATCAACCAGTCGATTAAAATTTTATTATGACAGCTGGTTTTGCGTAGATTAAATTAATATGTTAAACATTTAAAAATAATTTTGATTGTAGTTAATTACATAATGCTCGAAATCCAACTCTACCCTCTTTCCAAAATATAATATATCCAAAAGTTTCTGAATAGTAAATGCATACAGGGTGTGCCAATAACGACTTCCCACCTGAAAAGCAAGTGCGTTGTGGTAGCGAATTTTCGTAAAAATATTCCAAATGCTGATAATTCAATTTCCCATTAAACTAGGATCTTCAGTTTTGATACATACTAAAACATATATAGGGTGGCGCATTGAAAACGAAACAAACCGATTTGCGTCCAGAGAAATATTTTTTTTAAGAAACGCTGTAACACGTCAATTTTAATATTGATTTGAATATTTAATATTTATGTTGTGACATAAAACTCAACTTTGTCACATCAACCCCTTAAAGGCGGTGATAACAACCCTTATATTTTAAATAGGGAACTTGGGTCGAGTGTTACATCATTTGAAAGCTCTTTCTTTTCTGAATTCAGCACACTAATTTTTTTGGAAGTTTTATCAACGCGTTTAAAAATTATTCACACTTGAAAATGAAAAAACGCATTTCACCCATTCTGATAAGAAATGTGCTGATAGTCAATGTTTTGTTGGTTTGTAAACAAAAAATTGACTATCAGAACATTTCTTACCGCAATGAGAGAAATGCGGTTTATTATTTCAGTTTATCGGTCGGTTTGATACTTGATAGTACTACCGAAGATTAATTTCACAATGTTGTATTCTGTAGAAGAAAGAGTTGAAATAATTACTATTTTTTCAAAAACGATGACTGGGCCAACCGTACCGCAAATTTGTTTAATGAACGACATCCGAACAGACATGTTAACAGAAAATACATTTTGGAGTTAGTTGCAAAGTTTAGACAAAGTGGTTTCGTAGCCAACAAAAAACGGGATCCTGAACGTGAATTTCCGGTTAGAAATGAGACTACTGAGATTGAAGTTTTAGGACAATTTGCTGCAGACCCAACTTTGAGCACGAGAAAATTGCCCACTGTTTCAAACATCAAAAGAAGAACTATTCAGCGAATATTGAAGGATCATAAATTTCACCCGTATAAAGTTCATCTTGTACAACAAATGAATGAAGATGATTTTGATCGGCGGCTGAAGTTTTGTGAAGTTATGACTGTACGAATAGCTGATAACGGGAACTTTCTGTTCAATATCTGTTTTTCAGATGAGTGTACGTTTTTATTAAGCTCTACAGTCAATCGTTATCATTGTCCTTATTGGGCAGATAATAATCCAAGAAATTTTCATGAAGTCCACAATCAAACTCCACAGAAATTGAATGTCTGGACTGACATTTTTGGAGACCGTTTAATCGGACTAAATTTTCTTGATGGCAATTTGAGTGGAGATACGTATTTGGAGTTATTAGAAGATATCGTTTACCCTCTACTGATTGACATTGTTGAAAATGATGATCGCTATCAAGAAAATGAATTAGTGTTTCAACAAGATAAAGCTCCTCCGCATTTTTCACAACGTGTTATGAAGTTTTTGAACAAAGATTTTCCAGAGCAATGGATTGGACGTAGAGGTGCTATTGAGTGGCCCCTAGATCACCGGATTTAACTCCTTTAGACTTCTTTCTATAGGGCCATTTAAAGAGTAGAATTTTCGCAACAGAACCGGAGTCTCTGGAAGAATTACGACGACGCATTGTTAAAGAATGCCGTCTAATAACTCCACAAATGCTCCAAAATGTCAGAACTCGTTTTGAACAAAATTTTTACTTTTGTATGGAAGCTGGTGGTCAACAATTTGAACACTTACTTAACTGAATAAACATTTTTGAACGTTTGGTTTTGTTTTTTAGTTTTTTTAACGAAAAATTGATTAATTAATGCATTTCTTATCACAATGAATGAAATACGTTCTTGCAACTCCAACTGTGAATAATTTTTAAAGAAATTGATAAAACTTTCAAAAAAGTTAGTGCGCTGAATTCAGAAAAGAAAGAGCTTTCAAATGATGTAACACTCGACCCATGTTTCCTATCTAAAATATAAGGGTTGTTATCGCCACTCTTATTGGGTTGATGTGACAAAGTTGAGTTTTATGTCAAAACATGTCCCCCTTAATATTAAAATTGACATCTTTCAGCGTTTCTTAAAAAAAATTATCTGGACGCAAATCGGTCTGTTTCGTTTTCAATGCGCCACCCTGTATAAAAGCAGCGTGTGTACTAAATTTAAACAATAACACAATGAGCTTCACAGGCAACGACAAATTTGCTTTAGAAAACCATTTTTGTTTGCAGAAACTGGTTCAATTGAGTTGGCTAAAGCGGATCATCTAAGCGACGAATAAGGAAAAATACCTGCCACGTCTATAATTTGGCAGGTACATTCGTTTTGTAAATAAAAATGAAATTTACGGTAAATTTGCAGAGCAGCACACAGAGGTTTTTTAGAAAAAAGAATTAAAGACGTGCTCAGATCTCCTTCTGGATGCACAAGACATATTTCTTGCAAACAGCCCCCAGGAAAGTTACGGTACCAGGAGTGAATAGAGGTGTTGGGCGGAGAAGAAGATAAAAAGGAAATGTGAGCGGAAAGTGCGCAAAAACCAGCTTTGTTGGACCTCTATAAGCTGCCTTTATCCGATTTTGCAGTTATACCTTCTTTAAATTCTGTTTATCCCGCTCAGAACGCCTATATTCACCGCAGGTCCCGTAACTTTCTTGCCAGTTGTTCCCAAGAAAATTTTCTTGTTTACATTGTTCTTGTTTAGGCATTGAGGGTGGTTGTAGTCATGCAGAAGGGGAAGGGGAACCCTTGCGACAAAGCAGCCAACCAATATTTTCAATTTATGTTTAAATTCTTACTTCATTTCATTTGTTTAAAATATTTTTCCAAAAATGAAGTTTACGTTGCGTTGTTTGTCAGTCTTACATAGAGAGGTACAATATTTCATCATTTTCAAAAAGTGTGGATATAGCAACAGCAAATAAGTGTTGAAAAAGGCCTGGGTGCAGCAAATATATTATGGTAGAGAATTTTTGAAAAAATATTTGAAATCCGATAACTCAATTTCCTATTAAGCCAGAATCTTCAATCTTGAACCATAGTAACACTTATGTAAACGCATCGTAGGTACTAAATTAAAGAAAAATAACATGAGCTTCGCGGATAACTACAATTCGGTTTTAAAACACCTTTTTTGTTGTTTTGTTTGCAAAAACTACTTCGATTGGGTTGACTAAAACAAAACCATCAAAGCAATTAAAAGAAAAATACCTGCAATACTTATGATTTGACAGATATATTCCTTTTGAAAATAATTAATTTTTTTCTAGAAAACTTTTGTGGCTTTAATAAAATTTGTAACACGGTTTTTAGATAAAGTTGCGGTACTTACATATATCTCTACTAAATTATAAATTTCTAGCTTCATATAAAATAGAAACTTCTTCAAATAATCGCTAACTTGGAGCTCCAAAACCGGTCTCCCAGGTCCATGTAAATTTAAAGAATTAGTTTTGATAATGTACCTTACTAATAGTGTACAATTCTTATGAAAATTCACTATTTTAATGCACTTGCTGCGTCCCGAAATTTTCTTTAATTGATTTTATTGCCATATCCAAACCAAAAGTTAAAATGTCGTATGTCGTCATGAGGAGAATTGAGAAAGCTTAAAAATGAGGTGTCACTCAACATGGGATGCCATCCAAAAAGGGTACTTTCGCCCCTGCCTAAGGGGTAGGTTCTAAAACGCCAGAACTTACGCCATCATGTGCCGCCCATCCCCCCCCCCCCCCGCCCCCCTCCCTTGAAAACTAATTCAAGGTGTCCCGCATTTTTTTCGTTTTTTTTTAAAATTTTGATATTTTCCAGGTGGAAAGTTTTAATTGGCACACCATGTGCATAAGCGGTCGCAACCACGAATACAATATGTAAAAGGAATCGCCAACTACAGGCTCGTAAAACAAGATAAATCAGCTAACGATTTTCATTGTTATTATTATATAATGTTAAACATCCTGTTATATATCATGCATTTACATATTACATAACGTTGCAATGAACTCTTTGACTGAACGCAGATTGATGTTAAGGAAAGGTACACTTCCTGTCTGTTTAACTTTCGCCTAATACACGCAGAATTAGAGTATTCATCTAGTTTATATTAAAAGAGCTAAAATTGAATTATTTGTTACGTTATAATAATCATTTGTGTCATTTTTATCATTACTTTTGATTTATATATAATTTTATTATATAATTTTGCGATAGTCTTGACGATATAATTCATCTTAATATGATGCATCATATAACTTACATAATGGCTTATATACCAGGTGTATGTAGAAAAAATACACACTGGTACACGTCCAAGAACTTTTAATATACGGGGATGTTTCAGATCTATTTATACACTACATATCACAACGTCTGTACATGCTAGAAGAAAAATGTTTATTGTGATGTATCTCTTATGAGAAAGAAAGCAAGACTGTGATTTGGTGGGGTTGAGTTGTACAAGATTTCTACTTCCCCAGTCTAATATTTTTTGGAGATCCACGGAAACAGAACCCTCCATGAGTCTGCGATCCTCATCTAAAGAGACAGGCTTAGAATATTGTAAATTTGAGTGGAGGGTGCTGTCGTCCGCGTAACTGTGAACTGGGTTGGATGTGCTAGAGAGGAGGTCACTGATGTGGAGAAGAAACAAATTAATTGGATACAGTTTAGAGGAAGTTCTGATGCGCATTTTTTTAAAACAATTGCTGAGATCTCGTCAAGGCTAGAGGCTTCCCTGGTATTAAGATAAAAGAGCCTATTTTGTACCTTTTTTGTTTTGAAATGATATCCGTCATTTTATGCGCGACATTGGGGACTGTTGATGGTTGAACATTTGGAGGTGGGTTGAGAGTAGAATTGCCGGCGAACAACGAGGCAAAATGTTCAGCCTTGCCCAGGGCGGTAGAAACAATTCCATTCCCTGAAACAAAAGATTATTCCCAATAGATTTAGCAAGAGTCCAGAAGGGTTTGCTGCCGTTGGAGCTTAAGAGGACTTTGTTTTTTATGTGGATATTAAACGAGGTTTTTGCCTCCGAAAGAATGCGGACCAAGCGGTTTCTTGCGTCGTTAAATGCTTGACGGTCTTCTTGACTGGGATTGTGTAGAAGTGTTTTGTGAGCTTTGACCTTTTCAAGTCTAGCCTTGTCACAAGACTTAGAGAACCGGGGCTTTTGAGTGACTGGTTTTCTGTGTACGTGAAATAAATAATTCCATGCCAGCTTGGATAATTTCGGTGAGATTTTTGTGAGATATCAGAGGGATCAGGATGAGAGAAGCAGACAGACGACCATGAAAATGACGAAAAGTAATCCCGCAATTCGTCCGAGTTCGCGGAGTTGTAGTGCCAAGCGATACGTGGGTGTAATGACTGTGTGACATCGGGTTGCATTGTGCAGGAAGCAGTGACCATGCCGTGGTCTGAGCGACTAAGGGGGCGGTGACTGATATTTTATAGTATTAAGGTTTTGTAGTAAGAACGAGATCCAATGGATTTATGCTATGTGTTTGGATGCAAGGACAGTAAGTGGGTTGCTAAACCATATTGTCTAAAGAATTGCTGACTGCAAAGCCCTCCGCTGCTCTCCCTTGTGGATCGGTTTTTGAAGATCCTAGCAATTCCTTATTATGGACATTGAAGTCACCAAAAATAGTGACCTCGGAGGAAGGATATTCAGATGGTCGGTTTTTTCAGAAAGGTAGTCAAAGAACTGGACAAAGTTGTTGTCAGAAGGTGACCGGTAAATGCAACAGATGAATTTAGTTGCAGCCCTGAGAGAGAGTTTTATCCATAATATGTCTTTTCTTGCAGCTTCTAAATTGGGGAGTCTGGTGCAGGGTAGATTGCTACGCTCGTTTCTATCATAAAGAGTATCCTTTGCACCAAAATTCAGATATCTAGGTTAAAAGACAAAGAAATTACAAGCCACTAATTAAAAAAAAAAGTTGAAACGTTAAAATTGATAATTCTGGTAGTGTGACATTAGTACGCATTAGCGCTTTGTGAGTGAAAATACGGCTCAAAATGACTAACAAGCTCCTAGATCTGTGTCTCAGCCGTCATTTTGCTTCATTTTTTAAAATATAAGAAAAAAAATCAATTTTAAACAAAAATTGTATGGTGTAAATAAAGACGTTAAAAAAGTAATATACTAGAGTATACACCTTTTAGTAGATACATCTGTCATGTCGAGAATGGCCGAGAGGTAAAGGCAGCAGTGTTGATTTAATAATGGACTCCTATAACACGCGTTCTAATCCCAGTTAGTGACGTAACTTTTTTTTTAATTTGATCTTATTTAATTTTACCGTTATCTGAACAGATTGTGTAATTCCGATGAATTTTTTAGCAAGTTTTTGTATGAAAAAATCAATTAGGAAGAGATGAGAACTTTAAGTCTTAATTCAATTTAAATAGCACATCTGGTTGTTTGTTATTGCCCAAACTTAGTGAAACCGTTCCATACTTAATACAGCCGTAGACTTTTCCCGTGGATTCACAAGTGCTTGTTCTTTTCTACAACCGATTCCAACTTTAACTGGACGCAGCAAGTGCGTTTTGGTAGCGAATTTTCATTAAACTTTCAAATTTCAATATCTCAATTTGCTATTAACATAACGTTCGTTGGCCAGGAACCTGTTTTTGGGAAACATTTTAAGTTTATTTTCGGAAAATTTTTGTACATTTTCAAACATTAAAGCCATTTTAATGAAATATGGTATATTGTTTCTAATATATATATATATATATATATATATATATATATATATATATATATATATATATATATATATATATATATATATATATAGGCTATACTGGCAACCAAATTTCATGCCTGCTTTCTTAAAAAAAAGACATATTTGTTATTAAAAATATTTTTATGAAAATTCACTACCATAACGCACTTGCTCCGTCCAGACTTTTCTCTTAACTGCAAGTGAATATGTCGATATGCTACTAATCTACGGCGAGTGCAGAAAGAGTGCGCGAAAGTCCCACCAAATGTACAGAGAACGATTTGCAGATCGGTATACACAAGGTCCAAGTAATTTTGCTAATGTAAAAAGAAAGATGCACACCGATGCTTTTCTAAGCTAAAAAAAATTGCAGAAGAGATCGGCCGTAGGAGATGAGGGTGAAAAATAGATTTTTATAACAAATCTTTACAACTAAATTTAGCTCATTCAGCTGTTTACTGATTCACTAGGTTGAGTGAAACGCAAAGAGTATGTGGCACACCTGCTCTACACAATACATTGTGAATTAACCAGAAGAAACATCTAGACATGTGGTTGACTTTTATTGCTATATTTTCATAATTTATTTTTAGTAAATTTTAGCTTCATTTTACAGACTGTACTTCTTGTTTCAGACAAACTGGTTGGTAAATGTGTCCTTGGTTCCTATATGTTTGCAAGAGGAAAGGCACTGATACAATGGAACACCGCCATGGCCAATCCGATGGAGCAAAACCAACAGTGGCATCTACTTTCTGAATAAGTTTTAAAAAAATATAAGCAAATGAAAAGAAGGCTGTTTCGGATCGTTAGAAATGTCATAAGTTAACTTTCGTGTGTCATCTAGATAGTAACTATAGGCGCTTTATTTTGACAATAATATAAAGAACATAATTATTGTCATAAAGCTTAGATTATGATCGGAGTATTCGGATCGAGTGCGTATTGTTCGACAGACAGCTCCTAAATGTATGCAACCGCTGCATACACCAATTCATTTAGGCGTATGTACAATAATATACTGGCCGACTATATTTCATCCCGTGAGTGTTTAAATTTATGCAATAGGCAATTTGCTTAACACCTTTGCGTGTTGCTATAGTATACCTATGATTAAGTTAAAAGAACCCTTGTTTTGGATTTATAAGACCATTTTAAAGCAAACTAAATCGCCAAACTAACAATATTTGTTCTGATATTTGAAAAAAAAATAAAAGGCACGTAATAAGAGATCCATTTGCAATAACAAAAAAGTATTGACGAAGCAAGTGCGTTTCGGTTATATATATATATATATATATATATATATATATATATATATATATATATATATATATATATATATATATATATATATATATATATATATATATATATATATATATATATATATATATATACAGTGTGGAACAGCCAAATGGAATAAATTCGATAACGGATAAATGAGGACGTGTTGGGAAAAACGCTCGGACACGTCGATTTGTATTTTTAACTGCGCATCTTTTTCAAGAAAAAAAATTTATTTAGGGTGCGTCATGTGACAGTGGCCAATACCAACTTTCTTATTTTAAATACAAGCCCCTGTATATTATTAATTTTTTGGATTCTTCAAAAAATTCTAGACATAATTCATGTACAATATCCTATACCTATCTTCAACTGTTTCGGAAATATTAAGTATTTTCAGATTTATTACAAAAATTAACATTAAAAATAGAAAATTATTTTATTTCACAAATTCTAATAAGAAATACTGATTATTTCTTAATAATTTAAAAAAACAAAAAAAAATTAATGTCAATGTAGTAAATGTTCAAAATGCTCGCCACGAACATCTTGGCAACATGCTAATCTGGTATAGAAATGTCTTCTAACATTACTCAACATCTCAGGCGTGACTGATCTAATCGCAAGCGTGATTCGTCTTTTTAAGTCATCTAAGTTGAGGGGCTTAGTTTTGTATACAATACTTTTGACATATCCCCACAAAAAGTAGTCTAATAGCGACAGATCAGGAGATCGTGCTGGCCATTCTATCGATCCGCGCCTCCCTATCCACCGATTTGGAAAAATTTGGTTCAGGTACTGCCGGACATTGATTTGGTAATGGGGCGGTGCTCCATCTTGCTGAAACCATATTTTATTGGCAGGAACTTGTGGGTTTGCTGGATCTGGATATAAGTTTGTCAAAGTTGGCACGACATTATTTTGGAGCAGTTCTAAATATTTATCCCCATTCAAGTTGCCATCAATGAAAAAGGGACCTACGATATGATTTCCAACAATTCCTGCCCAAACATTAACTTTTTCAGGATATTGCGTATGTTCCTCTCTCATCCAATGAGGATTCTCATTAGACCAATAGCGGCAATTTTGACGATTAACATGACCGTGAAGTGTAAATGTGCTCTCATCAGAAAACAAAACATCTTCTAATTGGATCACATTGTTATCTAACATTGCCATCATTTGTTCACAAAAATACGTTCTCCTATCGAAATCGTCCTCCATGAGCTCCTGAGTTGGTATCATTTTATAGGGATGCATTTTACTTTCCTTTAATGTTCGAAAAATTGCTGTGTGGCTAACGTTGAATAGTTGGGCTGCTTGTCGACCAGAAGTATGTGGGTTTTCTAGAAACTCAAGCGTAATATCCAATTTCGTATCATCACTTACTGCATTGGCAGCTACTTTTTTTATCTGTCTCAGATGACCAAGCTCGCGAAACTGCTTTTCTATTTTGCTAATTGTTCCTTGGGATACAGGCGGCAAATTTGGAAATTTTTCGTGAAATAAGCGAGACACTTCCATCTGTGTCCGTGTGTTATCTCCATAACCAATCATTTGTAGAATGGTTATTTTGTGCATTTCTGTTAAATGAACCATTTTTCTGATATTATTACGTACAGTTAACGAAATTCAAACGACAATAGCACTGACACTAATCACTACTGTCATGCAGGCAGACAACAAGTTGCTAAGGCTACGAGTTTTATACGAACAGAAAGAAAACTGTTTTTGTTTTTGTTTCATTTCATATCAGTAAAAAAAAACGCAGGAATGGTTTTTGTTTACTTTCTCATTATCAAGAGCTGAATGGGAAATAAGTATTGAATGCAATGTAGCGAATTTGTGAAATAAAATAATTTTCTATTTTTAATGTTAATTTTTGTAATAAATCTGAAAATACTTAATATTTCCGAAACAGTTGAAGATAGGTATAGAACATTGTACATGAATTATGTCTAGAATTTTCTGAAGAATCCAAAAAATTAATAATATACAGGGGCTTGTATTTAAAATAAGAAAGTTGGTATTGGCCAATGTCACATGACGCACCCTATATAATTTTTTTTTCTTGAAAAAGATGCGCAGTTAAAAATACAAATCGACGTGTCCAAGCGTTTTTCCGAACACGCCCTCATTTATCCGTTATCGAATTTATTCCATTTGGCTGTTCCACACTGTATATATATATATATATATATATATATATATATATATATATATATATATATATATATATATATATATATATATATATATATATATATATATATATATATATATATATATATATATATATATATATATATATATATATATATATATATATATATATGTTTGCAGCAAATACGCATTAAAAACTAATATAAAAGACAGCCTTTTCCTAGTTTGTTTTGTTCGTTATTTAAATAAAAAGACAATAAATTTTGAAAAATAAATTTGCCGCCTATAAAGGCACTAAAAAATAATGTAAGACAGCTTTTTTTAAAATATTGGGCAATAGAATAAGAAAAGAGAAAGTTTATTAAAATCTGGTTTTTCTTTAAATCAAAATGTTTTACTTAATTAAAAAAACTCTGGACGCAGCAAGTGCGTTATGGTAGTGAATTTTCATAGAAATGATCTGGCACAAAATATTTTATTATAACTTTTTTTTCTTGTAACATAGAAATCTTAATTTTGGTGTATAGTTTACTTTTTATATCGTAAACCTACCTACCAAATTTGGTTATCATAGATTTTTTATTTTTTAAGATAAAAATTTTTTTCAAATGAAAACTCAAAATTTTTCCGGAAAACCTCGTCCGAATTTTCTGATTAACCAACTTGTCAAAGCCATTTACAAAAGGAAGGTACATGCCAAATTTTATCAAAATCAGCCTATTATTCTTTGAAATAAAAATTTTTTAGAATGAAAACTCAAAACTTTTCCGGAAAACCTCGTCAGATTTTCCTGACTAACAAATCTGTCAAAGCCATTTACAAAGGGAAGGTACTTGCCAAATTTTATTAAAATCGGCTTATTACTTTTTGAGATAAGAATTTTTTTCGAATGAAAACTCAAAATTTTCCCGACAAACCTTGTCCGATTTTCTGACTAACGAACTTATCCAAGACATTTACAAAAGAAACGTACATGCCAAATTTTATGAGTTATCGGTGTGATACATATATATATATATATATATATATATATATATATATATATATATATATATATATATATATATATATATATATATATATATATATATATAAACATATAAAAA
Organism: Tillus elongatus; assembly: GCA_964006375.1. Classification (NCBI taxonomy): domain Eukaryota; kingdom Metazoa; phylum Arthropoda; class Insecta; order Coleoptera; family Cleridae; genus Tillus; species Tillus elongatus. The sequence goes on along the minus strand of OZ023268.1, from coordinate 139,620,874 downwards.
TTGAAACTGACCCCGGATATGGGTTCTAGGGGTCCTAGATCGCGCTCATTTGAAGAAATTTTTTCAAAATTCAAAAGTCGAGATCTCCTCATTAGTGAATTTTTTCTAATAAAATTCACTAAAATTGAAAAAACGTATATGATTCGATTTTTTTACGACAATAACAGAACTGCCTGTCATTCTCCATACTTTCTTTGAGTGTGGACATTGTAATTCAAGCCTACAACTATTTATGTGTTCTTCAAAAGCAACGATTTATCCAGTGTATTTATTTATATCTAATTCAACATATTTTTTACAAATATTCAATTTCCAATGATTTTTTCTTCATTGCCTATATACATTTATAAAAAAAGAAGTACTTAACCTTCTGCCCTCAACCATAATTTTTCACACAATTCTGCAACTATGCCTTATGGAATGTGTGTGTTTGTTTTGTTTCGTCAACGTCTGCCTATTTCCGCGACTATGGCCAATCACCGACGCCAGGAAGCAGTTTCACCTCACTATCCTGGAAATTTTTCCGAACCCCTGCCTTTATGTAAGGAGGGTAGGGATCTTTAACGTGCCCAACATCGCATGGACACGGGACCGACGGCTAAATGCCCCCTCCGAAGGGCGGAACGTGCAGAAATTCAACTTGCTTAAATACAATGCCAGAACCTCGGTTGATGTAAATGTTACAGTTTGTACTGAAAAGGTGAAAGGAGTACCCTGGGATCGAACCCAGTACCCTTCGGTTCAGAGGCACACGTTCTTACCCCTGAACCATCGAGGTTCTGTTTATAGAATGTGAAAAAGTAGATGCTATCAAAGGCAACTTTCTTGAAAATAAGAAAATAAATGTTTAATAATATGTGGCTTTACTTTAAATCACATTTATGTAATTAAAATATGGAACAAATCTTATATCAATCGATTTTTTTTATTAGAAAATCACCTTTCCATTAAGATGAGTCAGGATTTAGTTTCATACGTATTTACATATATAACAATTAATTACCCATAAGTATGTTTATTTGTATCTGATAACTTAAACATCTTTTTTTACAATGTTATATTAAAGCTAAACAAAAATCAAAATCAAACTAAACCTCAAAATATTGCTATGCAATTAGGTAAGCAATTTTAAACATATAAAGAGTGCATATTGCCCCGCATAGAAATTGGCATTTTTATTTCAATTTTGAGTAGATTAATGAAACGGATATCAATATTAGGTTTTATACAAAAAAACAACGTTTCACCCAGTAGGCCAGACAAATACTAAAAAAGCGGTATTTTCGCTCAAATCCCCGCTCTATTGTAGTGTCGACTAAACGAACTGTCGGTCGAAAGAACTGTCGGCCGAACGATATGCCACGATTCGGATCCACCTACAAAATAACGTACAAAAATGACTTGTCAAAATCACTAAGCAGGATTGTTTTAAATTTTATAAGCTTATGTTACATATGTTAAATCACTTTGTAAAGTCAATGATTGGAACCTCTGATGAGCACTGATAAATACAATTTGGACAACTCAACCCATCACAATGCAGTTTTTAGACCTGATGATCGTTTCGCTAATAAAGTTAGCGTCATCAGAGAGATGAATAACATAACATAAACGGTTTAAAAAGTCTTAAAACATGTATAAAACTTTATTCTGGAACGAACATGTTTTGTCTATCAGTCTGTCATATTTTCTTTGTGGTTAAGTCATGGACCCTAAATTCATTTCATGGGAATGTCTTTCTGATGAGAGTAAACTATCACAGCTTTCTGGAATTTATGATTCAATTTGCAGCACTACATTTTCGGTTAGTTTTGTGTTAAAACGTGTCAAAAAAGTCTGAATAATTATCTTTAAGGTTATTTGTTGCTAAAAGAGAATATGTGTATCGTTTGCCCATTTTTATAACTTTTATTATTTTTTTGTTGGCAACTACGTATGGATTGTGTCTTCATTGGTTTTACGTAAGCAAAGATGCATCTATGATTTAATTGTATGTAAAACACACCTTATTTTTTATTATAGAAATGTAAAATGAATTATAAATAACTTACCTATTATTTGTTATTTAACAAAGCATATTTATTGTAGTATATAGGAAGTCTGTAGGTATTAATAATAAAAATAAAAGTATATGTAGTCGAATATCAAATCAAAAATAATAATGTTTTAGAACCATGAACACCTTTTGTAATATAGGACATCGTTAGAACTATTATTGTTATCATTTCCTGTTATTGCCCTTAATTAGTAAAACCATTCCATACTAAATACAGAGAGGTTTCTTCTCTGGTTTCACAAGTGTTGGTTTTCTTCTCTTGAACCGGTTTTGCTCCTCGACAGTCTCATCAGACAGGATGACGCTCTCAAGTAGCTAAACCACTTACCGAAAATAAAACCAACTCTCGTGATCCCAGAGAAGAAGTCTCTACATCTGTATTTAGTATTATTGTCTTATTTTTTGTCAAAAATTACCAGGAAATCGACAAAATCCCAATTTTCTATAAATGATTTTGCCACCATCGCACTGTGAGAGATTCATATCTTCTAAATATATAAATGAACACTAAGTGAGTGGTGAGACACGAAGCAACGTGCCGCCACCTAGTTGCGGAACCAAGTAGTATGTTGTCACGCCAGCTCCAAATAACAAAATGTGTTGAAAGTGAGACTGTATACAACCAACTGTATGTAACTTTGTCCCTATATTAGGGTAGAAATGGGCCAGGGCTGACATATACTAAATTGTTAGTTGGTTATATACAGTCTCTATTTTTTAACATTTTGTGTTATTTAGAGCTGGCGTGAGAACATACTACTTGGTTCCGCAACTAGGTGGCGGCACGTTACTTTATGTCTCACCACTAACTTAGTGTTGGAAGGCTGTCTACCATAGCCGTATTACTTTATAGGTGTATTTTCGCTACAATTAGTATACCGTACCGACGAGCCGTATTAGAGCCAAACCGGTCTACGGTTCTAATTGTGGTGAGCATGCATCTAGCCTTACAGAAATCAACTTGCAAGAATTTTTTTGCACTTTTCATGTGAATATAGACAAGCTTTTAGTATTTTTAGTAGCTTTATGACAAATTTCAACTTGTTTAGGAGTAAGAGAAAAGTAATAGGACCCATCGTTAAGCCTTGTGCAACTCCATTTTTTTCCTTTACGGCTCGTCCGAATCTTTGCCGCCACGATATCACCGCAGCCTTTGGTTTATTGTGCATGCCCTTTGTCTTTTCTACTCCACCCATTCCAAAATCACTGTGCCTTGAACTAGTTTGCACAGCAATTGGTAGGATAAAGTTTTATATTGCTCTGTCTCCGATCTAGGCAGTCCGTAGATCAGATGTCTTTTGCGGTCCAGAACTTTTAATTCGCACAAAATGTGCTGGGCTGATTCCTCCCCCTCGCCGCAAAGTCTGCATGCCAGGTCCCCCTCGAACCACCCCATTTTATGCAGGTGTTTCTTGACGGTCATGTGTCCCGTCAATAGTCCTGTTATGTTCCTGAGCTGTCCTCTGATAAGATTTAGCAACTCCACAGCTCTCTTTGAACTGGGTTTCTCAATTACTGATTCCCATGTCTGAGCCCTGGATAGTTTACCCAGTGCACCTTATTTCGTTTCTGACCCAAGACTTAATGGATCCCTTGGCAGTGCTATTCGTCACGCCCAGGAACGGTTCTGTTCCCATAAATGGTTCTGCTGACGTTCTCTTCGCGAGACTGTCAGCTTCTTCATTGCCTTTGACCCCCGAGTAATCCGGCACCCAGATGAGGGTGACCTCATTCTGTCTAGCCAGGTCGCTGTCTCGTCTCGGAATTCCCTTACCAGCCTGGAATTTACACGTGGGCTACCTAGGGCCTTAAAGGCTGACTAGTTTCTGTGGCTATGAGTATCCGCATCTTCTCTTGTTCTCTCGCACGCAGTGCGATATTGCGTACATTTCAGCCTGAAAGACCGTTGCACGAGCCCTGAGGTAAATACTGGGACTTGCCCTCGATTCTTCCGAATAAACGCCTACCCGCGTCCCACGCTCCCCGCCGGATCCGTCCGTGAACCAGACGAGCGCGTCTCGTGGTAGGCCCGGCGTGTTTTCCGCCATTCCTCGCGGTCGGGGAGTTCCAATGTTAAGACATTTGTAATCTTGTATGTAAATTTTATTCATTCATTAGATTAATATCAATAAGTAAGTTAAATTAGTCATACTCAACGTGGGGCCCCACGTTGGGCGCCAGTATAAAATAATATAGGAATCATATATTAGACAAAGCAATTGTTAAAAGTACATTCACTACTGTAAAACAAGCAAGCAATTATATATAATTCATAAATAAAGCAATTGATTAAAGCAGTTAAAAAATAAGCGAGCGTTATATTTTCTCCTTACCTCATCAGCCGTGCTGCCTTCTTTTACTACTTATTTAGATGATAATGACATGATGTTTCGATACTGAATTTTTGGTAAGAAGAGAACATGTCTCGTGATTGCAGGAGCTTATAAAAGTTTCTTATCTTGAAAATACATATGACCAACTGTCAAGTCTGAAGAATAATTCTCACTGACTAACAATACGGTAGGATTATTGACTACGAGTCTGGTGGACCATGCCAATGGCTATGACATCATTATGTTGGCAACTGTTCTTAACTGAATAAATATTGTAAGATCTATTTATAAACCTTATAGTATAGGAAAGATTGCAAAACGTGTAATATGTTACAATATTCTAAAACTTAAATCTGAAAATTTCCGAGCCCTACTATTTATAGATAGTAAGTTAGTTAAAATATAAATGCTTGCACCCCACTTTATATTCAAGTCTATCCATAACTATTTGCTAGTCATAAAACTGGTTTTCTTTCAATTTCCACTTTATTATTAAATAAAAAATCCTCTAAAGTGTTACTGACTACGTCGTCAAAGGTTAGTAGTTTAATTTATTTTATTCTCTCGTTTATTTAGTCATTATTCCAGCTACTTAAATTCATACCAAAGCCTTGATTAAGGAAAGACGAAACCTAAGAATAATTTATAGGAAATTTATATTTCCCTAGAACCAAATATCTAACTGTACTAATATAGCTTCCAAACTAGAACTTGTCTACAGGTAGGTATTTATTAGACTGTTGTACTGGTAAAGCTCTGTTTTGCGTAAATAATTTATATTTTCATAAATAATTCAGAGAATGAAATGCGTACGGAAAATGATCAGTAGCATCGTTACAAATTACCATCCACGGTATTTTTATTACATTATTAGAACTGCTTCGTGATAGTACAGGTTAATTTCAAACAATGAAACAAAACTTTCGTTACTAAAGATGTCATCTGTAATAGATATGGATCAACAATCTGAGAGTATTGATTCTTTTGAACAACATAATCAACAAAATGCTAAAGAAGTGGTAGAACATACAAGAACAGTCTTCAAATCTGGAAAAACATTACCAATATCATTTCGGAAGCAGCAGCTAAAAAATATGCTGAAATGTTTGGAGGATAATAAGAATTTGATATGCGAAGCCCTCGAAAAAGACCTAAGGAGACACAGAAATGAAAGTATCGTGGAAATTGAAATAGTTAATAATGAAACAAAGTATATACTTAATAATATTGATGAATGGGTAAAACCTAAAAGGCCTGTAAAAGATTTGGTGAATTTTTTTGATGGACTCTGTATTTATAAGGACCCTTATGGTGTTGTGCTTATAATGAGCCCCTGGAACTACCCTTTTCATCTTACTTTAGTTGCCTTGGCAGGTATGTCTTGTATTTTTTATAAACTAGTTTGCGGGTTATCGCTTTTCAAGAAATAGTCGTATTTTAAAACTGAAAATTTGTAGTTGTTGATTTGTTACCTGTGCTCTTTAAAGTTAAAGAAATTTGTCACTTTAAAACCAAAATGTGTTTAGTATTGGCAAAATATAGTCTTATGTGTGACGGGTTTAAAACATCCAATATTTATACAACGTATTCAGAGTTTAGTAACAGTTTGTGGTAATTTCGAACATGAAAAATCAATAATTTTGAGTGAAGCACCTTGCATTTTAGTGAATTTTCTTTAAAAAAAATTCACTAATGAGGAGATCCCGACCTTTGAATTTTTAAAAAAAATTTCTTCCAATGATAGCTAATTAAGCTTCCCAGAACACATATCCGGGGCCAGTTTCAATTTATATATATATATATATATATATATATATATATATATATATATATATATATATATATATATATATATATATGTATGTATGTATCACACCGATAACTCAAAAATTATGGGCCGATTTTGATTAAATTTGGTGAATACCTTCTTTTTGCAAATGGCTTGGATAAGTTTGTTATCCAGGAAAATCGGCTCAGGTTTTCCCGGAAAATTTTGTGTTTTCTTTCAAAAAAAATTATATCTTCCGAATTAACAAAGTAAGGGCAACCAAATTTGGTACACGGGTTTATATCATTATGGGTAAGTTATCTACCATCTGTAGGTTAAAAGACAAAAAAGTTATAGGCATTTAAAGAAAAATAAATTGGGGTTTTCCTCGAAACGTCAAAGTCGCGATCTAAAGTGTCAAAATTTGCAACATTTAGGCAAAGAACTTGAATCTAATACGAGCTTTGGAAAGAAAATGTCTCAAGAATAATGTTTTACAAACCCTGAAGTCTTAGTTTCAACGGTCATTGTCCTTCATTTTACTAAAATATTTCCAGAAAATTCATTTCAAATAGACCCTTTCTCTGATGCTTGGCAGTAGCCTTAGCTATAGAGTTTATCGTTTAATGGTATATAATTTTTGTTGAATTTTCGTAAAAAATCAGTAAAGGTCAATATATCCGTTATTATACAAGATATTTAAAAAATTGTATACATTAATTATAGGGTGTCTTGAGCTACATCTTAAAAAAATATTTTTACAATCACAGGATGGCCCATAAGTCGTTGCTGATACAAATTCTCTTTTTTAGTGAATTTTTTTTAATCAAACACGCCTTATGTTATTGCATTTTTGCATTTTCCATCGAAATATAATGAATCTTTGTAAGAAAAGAAATTCTGTACGCAGCAAGTATGTTATGGTAGCGAATTTTAATCAAATGCTTCATATTTGAATAGCTCAAGTTGCTATTAACCTATAAGGTTCACCAAAAACGAGTTTTTTCGGGAACACTTTAAGTTTACTTTCGGAAATTTTTGTACATTTTCCAACAATAAAGTTATTTTGAAGAAACATGGCATATTGTTTTTACTATATTTATTTATATCACCTTCTCCTAATAAATGTATAACTAGTTGCATACGATATTTTAATATATGTATCGATATTTCAAATTTCTCGGCATTCTGACTCCCACAACTCAAAGGGTATTAGTGAATTCTCTCTTTTTTAGTGAAAAAAATCACTAAAAAGGAGTTCGCGACTTTTGACTTTTGAAAAAATTCCTTCAAATGAGCACTAATTAGGCCCCCGAGAACACACATCCGGGGTCAGTTTCAATTTTTATATGTATATATATATATATATATATATATATATATATATATATATATATATATATATATATATATATATATATATATATATATATATATATATATATATATATATATATATATATATATATATATATATATATATATATATATATCTGTGTGTGTGTGTGTGTGTGTATCACACCGATACTCAAAAAATAATCGGCCGATTTTGATCAAATTTGGTGAGTACCTTTCTTTGGCCAGTAGCTTGGATAAGTTCGTTAGCCAGGAAAATCTGCTTAGTTGAAATTCATTAAACAATGATTTGTTTTAATTAGACAGACGGATTCCCCCGCTCAGTATCAGTTCTGAGCTGACCTTAAATGTATGCAATTTCGACCACGAAATTATAATCCATGTTTTGTAAGAAAATAAATTCGGGACTCAGCAAGTGCGTTATGGTAGCGAATTTTTATTGAACGCCTCAAATTTGAATAACTCAATTTGCTATTAACCTATGAGGTTCGTTGGCCAGGACACTAGTTTTTTTCGGCAATATTTTAAGTTTATTTTCGACATATTTGTGTACATTTTCAAACAGTAAAGTTATTTTCATGAAATATGGTACATTGTTTCTACTATATATGTTATACCAGTAACCAAATTTGGTGTCTGCTTTCTTAAAAAAAAATCTGGACGCAGCAAGTGCGTTATGGTTGTGAATTTTCATAAAAATGTTTTTAATAGCAAATATGTGTGTTTTTTTTTTCAGAAAGCAGCCATCAAATTTGATTACCAGTATTAACATATATGGTAAAAACAATGTGCCATGTTTCATCAAAATAACTTTATTGTTTGAAAACATACAAAAATTTCCGAAAGTAAACTTAAAGTGTAACCGAAAAAATCCGTTTCTTGGTCAACCTTATAGGTTAATAGCAAATTGAGCTTTTCAAATATGAAGAATATAATCAAAATTCGCTACCATAACGTACTTGCTACGTCCAGGATTTCTTAACTTACAAACATGCATTATATTTCGATGGAAAATGCAAAAACGTAAGGCGTTTTCGACTAAAAAAAATAATTTGTATCACCAACGACTTATGGGCCACCCTGTGATTGTTGAAATATTTTTTAAGATGTAGGTCAAGACACGCTATAATTAATGTATACAATTTTTTTCATATCTTATATAATAACGGATATATTGACCTTTATTAATTTTTTACGAAAATTCGACAAAAGCTATATACCATTAAACGATAAACTCTATAGCTAAGATTACTGCCAAGCATCAGAGAAAAGGTCTATTTGAAATGAATTTTCTGGAAATATTTTAGTAAAATAAAGGACAATGACGGTTGAAACTAAGACTTCCGGGTTTGTAAAATAAAACATTCTTCTTGAAACATTTTCTTTCCATAGCCCGTATTAGATTCAAGTTCTTTGCCTAAATGTTGCGAATTTTGACGTTTTAAATTGTCACTCTGACGTTTTGAGGAAAACTCCAATTTATTTTTCTTTAAATGCCCATAACTTTTTTGTCTTTTCACCTACAACGCTAAATTGGTAGGTAATTTACCTATAGCGATATAAAACGATGTACCAAATTTGGTTGCCCTTACTTTGTTATTTCCGGATATATGAATTTTTTTCTAAAGAAAACACAAAATTTTCCGGGAAAACCTCGGCCGATTTTCCTAGCTAACGAACTTATCCAAGCCACTTACAAAAGGAAGGTATTCACAAAATTTTGTCAAAATCGGCCCATAATTTTTTGAGTTATCAGGGTGATATATATATATATATATATATATATATATATATATATATATATATATATATATATATATATATATATATATATATATATATATATATATATACATATATATATATATATATATATATATATATATATATATATATATATATATATATAAATTGTTATTATACAAGATACGAGAAAAAATTGTATACGTTAATTATAGGGTGTCTTAAGCACAGGGTGGTCCATTGCATTTATCCTCTTTTTATCGACATATGATACATGTTTGTGAGAAAAAAATCTAGACGCAGTAAGTGCGTTTTAGTGGCGAATTTTCATTAAATCCTTGAAATTTCAATCACTCAATTTGCTATTAACCTAAGGTTTGTTGGCTAAGAAACCAGTTTTCTTAAAAATATTGTAAGTTTGTTTTCGAAAACTTTTTGGACATTTTCAAACAATAAGTAATTTTGATCAAATATGGTACATTGTTTCTACTATATAGGTTATACCGGTGACCAGATTGATGTCTGCTTGCATTAGAAAGAGATAACATCAAATCTGTCAGTATTGATTTGTTATAACATTTTTGTTTATATTTTAGGTGCCATAGCCGCTGGAAATTGCACTGTAATTAAACCCTCAGAAATATCAACAGCATCAGCTCAGTTCATGTTTACTTATTTAAATAAATATATAGATCACGAATGTTACCCTGTGTATGTAGGGGGCATACCAGAGACATCTGAATTATTAGAAGAAAGATTTGATTATATTTTTTACACAGGTTCGGTCTCCGTAGGAAGAATAGTTCACCTAGCTGCCAACAAACATCTGACACCTGTAACACTGGAACTAGGTGGGAAAAACCCCGTCTACCTTGACGATTCTGTCGATATGATGATTGCAACTAGAAGAATTATCTGGGGCAAATGTATCAACGCTGGACAGATATGTATTGGACCCGACTATATTTTGTGTACCGAAGAAGTAGAAAAGAAATTCATTGATTGCGCCGTTATTGTACTAAACGAGTTCTTTGGTCCCAGAATCAAAGATTCGCCATATTACGCCAGGATAATCAACGACAGACTGTTTAACAGGCTCATTAACTTCCTTAAAGATGGAAAAGTTGCTGTTGGAGGTGATTTTGATCTCAAGGGGAGATATATAGAACCAACAATCTTGAAAGATATCAGACCAAATGATCCAGTGATGCAAGAAGAAATATTCGGTCCTATTTTACCAATACTTAACATTAATCATCTTAAGGAAGCTATAGACTTTATAAATTCCAAAGAGAAGGCATTGACTCTGTATATTTTTTCTACAAGAAAAAAAGATATTGAGACTCTGTTGAATAACACGTCTTCTGGTGGAGCTTGCGTAAACGATACAATTGTTCATTTTCTTGTGCGCCAGTTACCGTTTGGGGGAGTAGGTTATAGTGGTATGGGATCTTATCATGGGAAGAAAAATTTTGATACGTTTACGCACGAGAAAAGCGTTTTTGAACGAAGTTATTTTCATGTTGCTGAAATGGTCGGCAAAAATCGGTATCCGCCATACCATGATTCTAAAGTACGTATTTTAAAGGAATATATGAAGGAAAGAAAAGGAATTTCCATAAAGTACTTACCCTACTTGATGGTATTTGGTCTCGGGATCATCACTTGCTGTATTTTTAAGAAAATTATGAACTGCTCTGATAAAAAATATGAGTCTCAATCTCCACCGTCATAAGTTTTTAGTCCGGTAATTTGTTTATTTACTTACTCTTACCAAATTCAATTACAACCCAACAGAAAAAAATCCATACAATAGGGTACTTAATTCATAGTTACAGAAAGAAAATAGAAATAAAATCAGTACACTAAACTACATGGAGGAAAACAGATGGATATTGCATATTATATGTGCCGACACCGCTATCACATATAATGTCAGCACCACTGACAATGAAACCTTGATTAGCAAACTTACACATCTGATACATCGGCGATTTGAGCATCATGTCCGTGCTGGCCGTGGGCAAACTAAAATAGTTACTGTTCCTCGTCCGCACAGTCGGCACCCTCAAATTGATCTGTGATAGCAGTCCAGGCGAATCAATCCTCTTCCATAACAATTTCTGTAGGAAACCAGCCACAGATCAAACGCTTCTGGCCTCCAGAGAAGTCACGTTCAATCTGTCAAGAAAATGCTGCTATGGTGTGCTCGGCGATGGATAGACACCATCCAACCTGTACGAGATATGCTTGAGGTATCTTTTCTGAACCCTTTTTATGGCATCTTTATAGTATTGGTATAAAGGGGACCAAACTTGACTAGCGTATTTAAGCCTAGCTCTCATCAATGTATAATACAATACTTTTATGCACTCTCTTCCACTGAAATCCCTACAGACTCTGATGATAAAACCTAGAGACCTCATAGCTTCTGATACTGATGCCTGAATATGAAGATAAAAACAAAATGTTCGGTCAAAAACAACACCCAAATCTCTCTTGCTATCACTCCTATGCAAAACACTCCCCTGTGAAGTATAATTAAAATTGATATTGGTAACCCTCCTAGGATAGGTCACTACAGTACATTTACTTATATTGAGTTCTAGCATATTTTCATGACACCAATTCTGAAGAGCAACCAAATCAACCTGCAACACATGACAGCCCTGCAGTGGGTCTATTCGACGAAAATTTTTTAGTTCGTCAGCATAGAGTAAACACTCACAAGATATACGAGCACAGAGGTCATTAATGAAAATAATAAATATTAGAGGCCCCAGGTTCGAACCTTGTGGAACGCCTGACACAGGAGTATAATTTTTGGATTTAATTCCCATATATTCTACATAATGTGCACGGTTGGTCAAATATGAGCAGAAAACCCATTGGTGACAACTTAGACAGTAGAATAGAATGATCAACTATGTCAAATGCCTTGGATATATCCGTATATATAACATCCGACTGTTTACCCGCGTCAATTGACTCGTCTATGTACTGAGTGAACAACAACAAGTTTGACACAATTGAGCACCCAGCAACAGAACCATGCTGCTTGGTTGATATCCTGTTCTTTAAGTTATTGTATATGTGCCCATAAAGCATAGACCCAATACTTTTGAAAATATTGAAAGAATCGGTATCGATATGGGCCTATAATTCTCAATATTGGATCGACAATCCGTCTTAAATATCGGAACCACTCTGACTATTTTCCATACATCAGGATATGTGCGTGTCTTCAAGATTTTGTTAAAATTAAGCATGAGGGGTGACTCAGCACGACCGCACAATCTCTTGCTATAGACGAAAAGACTCCGTCAGGGCCAATTGTAAGTTTAGGCTTAACACGCTTTAGGGATTTAAAAACCTCATCCTCAGTTACTGATCTGAAGACGAGCAGGATTCGGTCATTAGCCTATGACCAGAGGGTAGAACATAAAAAGAGTCAAAATGTGTGGCAAAACCGTCTACTGTTGTCTGTGGTGTATCCAGTGGTATCCAATTTAAGGACATAAGACTAGGTACCCTTGCAGATTTCTTCCTATTGTTTATATACGACCAAAATAAGGAAGGACTCGCTACAAGTTGGCTTTGTATTTTAGAAGTATAGCTTTTATGCGCTGTCTCTGTTTCTCTTTAGACGAGCATAAAGTCATCCTGAGAGAGCTGAAGGAAGCTTCAGAGGGGGTGGATCTGGGGATACACTTTCCAGAAGACCAAGATCATGAGTCAAGACAACATCCAAGTTACGCTCAAACTTGAGGAGGTTGAAGAATGGGTGTACCACCACAGCAAGCTTGACAAAAATAGTGAGGGCTCAAAAATCACCAGTCGAACTAGTTTGACTTAGGTGATATTTGAAAACCTTGGCAAAATCCTCAGAAGAGCGAATAACCCGTAACAACCTGAAACAAAAGGTCTTCGACTTCTGCATATTACCGTCATGACCTACGGCATTGAGACTGTAACCCTAACCCAAAACAGCGAGCACTGTCCATGTATTTGCCAAAAAGCGCGCGATGCTGGGGATCAGCTGTTAGGTGAGGTCAGGTAGATCACGTCGCCAGGATTTACCAAGTGGACAAAAGCAAGAATGAAGTGACAACATTGATAAATTAGGAGAAGTTTCAGACATCCTATAAAAGAGATAGATGACATTCAGAAGTAAACTGGCAGAAACCGAATCTTGGGTGCTCAAGATAGACCGGAGTGTGGAAATATCGAGAAGGCTTATGTCCAGGAGTATACAGAACGGACAGAAGAAAAAGAAAACGAAGTTGAGCTGGTTCAGCGAAGATGAAATATTTTTACGATGCGATCTGAACTAGTAATGTTATTATTCATGATACCATCAAGGACATAACATATTTTCTAGTAGCTATTAATAGATATAGGCGGGGTTAAAAGCAGGTTTACTTTATTTACCTGGAAACTTATAAATCACTTGATTTCAAATAAGACTAGGAATATTTGGCATAGACAATAACTTACATGCTCGTGAATTTACGCCCAGTCTAAAAAGTAGAGTATTCATAGGCTTTGAAAGGTTAATGTAAGGTATGAAGAATTATCAGGTAGTAAATAAGGACGCAAAATAATTCTAAAAATAATTTATTAATAATAAATATATTGTGCTTTAAATAATTATACATGTTTATCCTGCATTCATATATGCCTTATTTAATCTCCGGTCATCATCTCCATAAATTCTGAAATATTAATTATCATTTATTAATTGTCGTCAAATTTCGCTATTGTAGAGAAAATGGATAATTATTTAACAAAAGCCTATCCAAAACATCTAAATCAATTTTATATTGAGCTTTTCATTATGCGTTATCCAATTTTAAATGTAAATAAACTAATTATGTATTATACGAATGGTTTTTTATTTAATTTAAGTACATCCTTATGATGAAAAACAAACGATGAACTAAGAAATTATTATTTCATTCCCAGTGAATGTCCTTATGATATTTACTTCTGGGAATCTAAATACAGTTACAAATCAACAAGACGACACACTAGATCAAGGTTCATAGATTAGATAGGTTGTCCGAAAACTCTGAGGGGGAAGAGACGCGAGAGGATTGTAATACGTCATGTGTATTCCAAATGCGGATAACACGTATAGTTTCAGATTGCGCTTTAAATCATGTATATTAGAAATTTGTGCAACTTTGCTCAAAGATTATGGAATACGATCAGTTGCGGATTTATTGTAATGTTTATTTTGTACAAAATAGCATACCAGTTAAATGAAAACTATTGTCTTAAAGACAATATCTTATTTTTTGAGGTGTTGTGTTGTAAACATAACTGCACAGTGAATCAACGGTATTAGGAATTTAACGTTATTTATCCAAGATTATTTTTATAGTCAACGAATAAATCGGTAAATCGTCATAAATGTAGATATGTGTTAACTGAAAAAAAAATAGGTTATATATATTTAAAACAATAACTTGACTTAAATATCTGTCTAGATGTCTAGTGGACTTGTTTGTAGTGTACTAATGTGCAAATAAAATTCTTTTAAACTCGGGACGCAGCAAGTGCGTTATGGTAGTGAATTTTTATTAAATGCTTCAAATTAAAATAACTCAATTTTCTATAAACTTAGAGAGTTTAATTTCAATACGTAGTAAGGTTTTTCCTAAGGCAAGATATCCACAAAATTTCATTAAAATAACTTTGTAATTTTCGGAGAAAAAAATTTTTTTCGAAAGAAAATTTAAAATTTGAGTAACTCAATTTTCTCTAAACTTAGAAAGTTGAATTTTGGTACGTAGTAAGGTTGAGGCAACATATATAGTAAATTTCATTGAAACAGCTTTGTTACTTTCGGAGAAAAAAAATTGTTTCGAAAGAAAACTCAAAATTTTTCCGGAAAACCCCGTCTGATTTTTCTGGATAACGAACTCATCCAAGCCATTAATAAAAGACAGGCACTTGCCAAGTTTCATCGAAATCGGTTAATTATTTTTTGAGTTATCATATATATATATATATATATATATATATATATATATATATATATATATATATATATATATATATATATATATATAAAAACATATAAAAATTAAACCTATTTACAAATGAACTTTAATAAGATATTATGCTGTGACAATACCTCTCTCAAGCCCCCTAAAATATAATCAAAATGTGCACAGTTATATATGTTTTATTTCTTTTTCCCTTGTCTTAATACACTACATATTTTATGACAATCGATTTAATTTACTTATTTGATTTCATAAATAGTCGGTTAATAGTGACTTGGAATGAAGTAGACACCACATCTTCAAACATATTAAGAGAATATGAGTAAATCAACAGCAACTGGGAATGAATTCGGTCAGTCGCCCAGCCACGTGGTTAAAAATAGTATATTACGTACCATAAACTGTAAGTGACACTTTTCATGCAGAGAATGCAGTTTGGAAAATCGAGGCCCGTAGGGCCGAGGTTTTCTAAGCATTCGAGGCATGAAGAGTCACTTACAGTTTACGGTTTAGTAATAATTTTTTGCAATACCTGCTTTAACGGTTTTTTTTTTGAATTTGCATTCTTTTTTAATAATTACTGCGTGAATAGATGTCAGACTGACAGCACTGACAGTCGAATTAATTAGATGGATTCTAACATACTACTTAACAACAAGTAGCTTGTGACTTGGTTGTTGTGTTGGGTTACTAAGGACGCTACGGGTAAACAAACAAAACTAAACGCTGGCTGCAGTTCAGCACAGGTCCAGGTTAAACATTAATTTGTATTTTAATTGTGATTTTTGAATTAAAATTAGTGTTGAAGTGACTTTGAATATGGAAGAATCTGACATCGAAGAAGTGGCAGGTATTGCTTGTTTGTCACTTTTACCAGAAAAGTCTAAGCAAAGGTATGAAAGTTGCTATGAGGGTTTCAAAAAGTGGTGCCACACTAAAAAGTACCAGTGAGACAGTTTTACTAGCATATTTCTTGGAAAAATCAGGTAAATATTCTGCTCCATCAAGCTAATGGTCCGAATACTCTATGTTACGATCGACAATCTCTTTGAATGACAATGTTGATATTTCCAAATATGCAAAGTTAAAGGCATTTTTAAAGAAGAAAAATATTGGATATGTTTCAAAGAAAAGTGAAGTGTTTACGATCGAGGAAATTCAGACCTTTTTAAGTGAAGCACATGACCAAATATACCTGATGAAGAAGGTGGTTGTAGTTATGGGAATTGCAGGTGCCTGCCGTAAAGATGAATTATGTAAGCTAACAATCAATAATGTTATTGATAAAGGAGACATTATTTTGGTCAGAATACTTGACGCTAAGAATCATCAATCCAGAAGTTTTACCATTGTCGACAATGAGAATGAGAAGTTTCACTTTGTGGCATTAGTGAGGAATTATATGAACCTGCGACCAAAAAATTCAATACAGAGATTCTTCTTGAGGTATCAAAATGGGAAATGCTCTAACCAACCAGTTGGAAGAAATATTTTTGCCAAAATTCCTTCTGAAGTTGCGAAATTTCTACATTTGGAGAATGCGGAAAAATATACTGGGCATTCCTTTCGCCGAACTTCCGCTACTTTTTTGGCTAATAGCGGAGTTGACATTTTAGCACTGAAGAGGCATGGCGGGTGGAAATCCTCGGCAGTAGCTGAAAGCTATGTGGCGGATTCCTTGAATAATAAAGTACAAGTCGCTAAGAAGATATTTCATATTAGCAACCAAGAAGCCAGCTCCTCTCGCCAAATCCCTATTATTGAGGTCGGTGATTCTTCGAATACTCCGCAAGATAGTCTTGATAATTTAACATTGCTAGAAACTGAAGATAATAATATAAAGAAGAGCATGGCGTCAATCCTTACTGTTAATCATATGACTAATTGTACTTTCAATATTTCGATGAATTATAATAATTAATAAATCTTCTCAAACAATTTGTTCATTATTCAGATTTGCTATTTATAGGTTTGCAGTACTTACCGTACCTAGGTAAGGTAAGTCTTACCGTACCTAGGTATGAAAAATGTCCTGTTCTCATGGAAACTGACAAATGCTTTAAAAGTTCAACTTACATTGTCAAAAAACTGTCATTAAAAGTGAACTTACTTAACAGGTATTGCAAAAACACTGTTTGTATGATGGTTACAACTCTAGATCTAAATAAAAAGACTGTAACAGCGGCAGAAGCAGTAGTCAATGGAAGGTTGATGAATGAATCTCATGAGTCAATAAGAAAAGCATTGACTAACCAACAGCAACCACATACTTATGATTTAAACATGTTTCAAATTTGAATAGCTCAATTTTCTGTAACCCTAGAAAGCTGAATTTTGGCACATAGTTAGGTATTTCCCAAAGCAATATGTAGACCAAATTTTATCGAAATTTTTGGAAAAAAAAAATTTTTTTGAAAGAAAACTCAAAATTTTCCCGGAAAACCCCGTCCGATTTTCCTGGCGAACGAACTCATCCAAGCCATTAATAAAAGAAAGGCACTTGCCGAGTTTCAACTAAATCGGTTAATTATTTTTTGAGTTATCAGACGGATACATATATATATATATATATATATATATATATATATATATATATATATATATATATATATATATATATATATATATATATATATATATATATATATATATAAGCATATAAAAATTCAAACTGACCCCGGATATGGGTTCTAGGGGTCCTAATTCGCGCTCATTTGAAAGAATTTTTGCAAAGTCTCACCATCGATACCTCTCTATTAGTGAATTTTTTTAATAAAAATTCACTAAAAGGACTGTAACAGCGGCAGAAGCAGTAGTCAATGGAAGGTTGATGAATGAATCTCATGAGTCAATAAGAAAAGCATTGACTAACCAACAGCAACCACATACTTATGATTTAAACATGTTTCAAATTTGAATAGCTCAATTTTCTGTAACCCTAGAAAGCTGAATTTTGGCACATAGTTAGGTATTTCCCAAAGCAACATGTAGACCAAATTTTATCGAAATTTTCGGGAAAAAAAATTTTTTTTGAAAGAAAACTCAAAATTTTCCCGGAAAACCCCGTTCGATTTTCCTGGCCAACGAACTCATCCAAGCCATTAATAAAAGAAAGGCACTTGCCGAGTTTCATCTAAATCGGTTAATTATTTTTTGAGTTATCAGACGGATACATATATATATATATATATATATATATATATATATATATATATATATATATATATATATATATATAATATATATATATATATATATATATATATATATATATATATATATATATATATATATATATATATATATATATATATATATATATATATATATATATATATATATATATAAGCATATAAAAATTCAAACTGACCCCGGATATGGGTTCTAGGGGTCCTAATTCGCGCTCATTTGAAAGAATTTTTGCAAAGTCTCACCATCGATACCTCTCTATTAGTGAATTTTTTTAATAAAAATTCACTAAAAAGGCAATCATACGTGAAGACTAACTTTCCTTCTTTTCTTTTCCAAACGGAGAAAATAGGTAAATTTGCAGATAAGCACACGAAGGCTTTTTATAATAAAAAAAAAATCAAAAATATGCTTAGAACCCCGCTTGGATGCATAAATCACAAGAAAAACTTCGTGCAAACAACCCAGAAGTATCAGGAATGAATAAATGTGCTTGGCGGGGAAGAAGATAAAAAGGAAACAGCTTAGCAGTACCTATATCAGTTTCTTGTATCCCATTTTGCAGCTACACCTGCTTAAAATCTTGTTTATCTGGCACATATCAGGTCCTGTAACTTTCTTGTGGATTATGGATTGAGGGTGCTTCTCCCCACCTCCATCTTTGGGGAAGAGCTCGGCCAACATGGAAGAGAGGTGGGATGGGTGCTTCGTGTTGGGAGTTTTCCTTCCCCTACTGCATGCATACAACCATCCTTAATGCATAAACCACAAGAAAAATATCTTGGGAACCATCCCCGAAAAAATTACTGGACCTCAGACGAATATGGCATATGTGTGGGGTAAACGTGATTTTAAGAAGGTGTAGCTGCAAAATGGAATAAAGCCAGCTTATATAGATCCGGATAAGCTGTTTCTTCGCATTTTTCGTTTCTTTTTCCATTCCCATTACCCCTATTCTTACACAATGGTCGAAAAAAAATTTTTGGCGACTGTTTGCAAGAAATTTTTTGGTGGTTTGTGCATCCAAGGTGGGTTCTAAGCACGTTTCTGCAAAAAAAAAATCCAAAACCCTCCGTGAGCTCATATGAAAATTTATCAAGTATTATTATACAGGGTGGCGCATTGAAAACGAAACAGACCGATTTGCGTCCAGAGAAACTTTTTTTAAGAAACGCTGAAACACGTCAATTTTAATATTGAGGGAGACATGTTTTGACATAAAACTCAACTTTGTCACATCAACCCCTTAAGGGTGGTGATAACAACCCTTATATTTTAAATGAGGAACATGGGTCTAGTGTTACATCATTTCAAAGCTCTTTCTTTTCTGAATTCAGCACATTAATTTTTTTGGAAGTTTTATGAACTCGTTTAAAAATTCTTCACAGTTGGAGTTGCAAGAACGTATTTCATTCATTGTGATAAGAAATGCACTAATTAGTCAATCTTTCGTTAAAAAAAACTAAAAAACAAAACCAAACGTTCAAAAATGTTTATTCAGTTAAGTAAGTGTTCAAATTGTTGACCACCAACTTCCATAAAAAAGTAGAAATTTTGTTCAAAACGAGCTCTGACATTCTGGAGCATTTGTGGAGTTATTAGACGGCATTATTTAACAATGCGTCGTCGTAATTCTTCGATAGACTCCGGTTCTGTTGCGTAAATTCTACTCTTTAAATGTCCGTATAGAAAGGAGTCTAAGGGAGTTAAGTCCGGTGATATAGGGGGCCACTCAATAGCACCTCTACGCCCAATCCATTGTCCTGGAAACTCTCTGTTCAAAAACTCCCTAGCACGTTGTGGAAAATGCGGAGGAGCTCTATCTTGTTGAAACACTAATTGATTTTCTTGATAGCGATCATCATTGGTAGTGGGTAAACGATATCTTCTAGTAACTCCAAATACGTTACGCCACTCAAATTGCCATCAAGAAAAATTGGTCCGATTAAACGGTCTCCAAAAATGCCAGTCCAGACATTCAATTTCTGTGGAGTTTGAGTGTGGACTTCGTGAACATTTTTTGGATTATTATCTGCCCAATAACGACAGTACTGACGATTGACTGTAGAGTTTAATAAAAACGTACACTCATCTGAAAAACAGATATTGAACAGAAAGTTCCCGTTATCAGCTATTGGTGCAGTCATAACTTCACAAAACTCCCGCCGCCGATCAAAATCATCTTCATTCAGTTGTTGTACAAGACGAATTTTATACGACTGAAATTTATGAAGCTTCAATATTCGCTGAATAGTTCTTCTTTTGATGTTTGAAACAGTGGCCAATTTTCTCGTGCTCAAAGTTGGGTCTGCAGCAATTTGTCCTAAAACTGCAATCTCAGTAGTCTCATTTCTAACCGGAAATTCACGTTCAGGATCCCGTTTTTTGTTGGCTACTGAACCACTTTATCGAAACTTTGCAACTAACTCCAAAATTTATTTTCTGTTAACATGTCTGTTCGGATGTCGTTCATTAAACAAATTTGTGGTACGGTTGGCACAGTCATCGTTTTTGAAAAAAGAGTAATTATTTCAACTCTTTCTTCTACAGAATACACCATTGTGAAATTAGTTTTCGGTAGTACTATCAAGTATCAAACCGACCGATAAACTGAAAAAATAAACCGCATTTCTCTCATTCCGATAAGAAATATTCTGATAGTCAATTTTTTGTTTACAAACCAACAAAACATTGACTATCAGCACATTTCTTATCGGAATGAATGAAATGCGTTTTTGCATCTTCAACTGTGAATAATTTTTAAACGACTTGATAAGACTTCCAAAAAAATTAATTTGCTGAATTCAGAAAAAAGAGCTTTCAAATGATGTAACACTCGACCCATGTTCCCTATTTAAAATATAAGAGTTGTTATCACCACCCTTAAGGGGTTGATGTGACAAAGTTAAATTTTATGTCAAAACATGTCCCCCTCAATATTAAAATTGACGTGTTTCAGCGTTTCTTAAAGAAAACATTGCTGCCGACCCAAATTGGTTTGTTTCGTTTTCAATGCGCCACCCTATATATTATTAATTTACTTATTAGGCTAGCACAATTTATTATCATTTTAAAATTCAATATAAGATGTCTGAGTTTTTTGCTTAGAAATTGATTCTAAAAATTATAAACCTACTATTTTGTATGTGTAGAAATACATCCCTACCTAAATATTATCAACTTAAATAATTTACTAATTGTGATTAGTTGCATGTTAATAAATGAGCAATATCCAATAAAATAAGTAAACTAGTATAAGCCTCGGTGGTAAGAACGTGTGCCTCTGAACCCAAGGTTACTGGGTTAGATCCCAGGGTTTTCCTTTCACTTTTTCATCGAGGTTGTGGCATTGTAGTTGAGCGAATTGAATGTCTGCACGTTCTGCCTTTTGGAGGGGGCGTTAAGCCGTCGGTCCAGTGTCCATGCTATGTTGGGCACGTTAACGATCCCTACCCTCTCTACAGAAAGGTAGGAGTTCGGCAAAATTTCCAGGATAGTGAGGTGAAACTGCTCCCTGACGTCGGTGATTGGCCATAGTCGCGGAAATAGACCAATGTTAATGAAACAAAAACACACACAAGTAAACTAGTAAAGAAACTTGGGCTAGAGCGGGCGAAGAAATAGGCGTTAAGCGGGCTATTACGAACAAAGTGGACTGTAATTTGCGTTTGTTAATTAAGTAACGTTTTTAATGAAAAGAGAAGGGGCAAAAGCAGTGGAAATTGATGCAAACTCGTGAATGACCAAAAAGCCACTTACCTTTGTGAATTTCTTCTCTTGTCGAGTACTGGACTCACAGAAACTCGTGCGTGTCCCGGAAAAGGCTATCCTGGGTTGCTGGTGCGTTTAATGGATTTGTTAAGGCTGGTTTGACTGTATCACACACACATATAATTTTAAGGTAGCGGTACTATACGATATCGCGGTTTTGCGTTGCTGACTGCTTAAGTTGTGTTCTTCTTGACGATTCGTGGAATTCTGGTCTGTTCTTCTTATCGCAAAATAAAGATTATAAATTCCACTGCTTTTACACTATACGAGGAGCGAACAAAACTAAAAGCCTAGGTTGTGGTTTAGAAGAAAAACATTATGTCCAACTTGAGTCATTATGAGTTTATAATTTCATAAATTATAATTGATTTTTTAATCCTTTTCAAGGTTAATTAAATCCATTAATTTGAAATCGATTAATACCCTAAAATTACAGTATTTTCTATTACTATGCGAAAAAATTTCAATTTTAACTTATTATTAAATATTTAATCTTGTTATAAGTTTAAAAAGAAGATATCTTGGAAAAGACGAACATAAAAATGACGTTTGATTTCGATATTCGAGGCACTAATTATTCCACGAGATTTAAATTAGGAACACATGTGACGTATTCCGGCTCCACTCTCTGATTGGTTGAGAGTTACCAGGTAACCTATCTAATCCGTAAACCTTGGTACTAGAAGTCATAATATTTATAAAAAAACAGGCAAGTGACTGTTTGTCATTCTAGATCATCGGAGTCTGTGAAATTATCCATAAAGAAAATTTTATATCCTATTTCATATTCTTTTTCTGTGAATCTTACCATCAAAATCGACAGTTCCAGAACCATCTGTGTCTATTTCTGCAATGATGCCATCTAGTTCCCTACTTGTAAGTTTATCATCTAAAGCCCGAAGAATTTCTTTAAGTGTAGCTGTTGTAATATAACCATTTCCTTCTCTGTCGTACAATCTGTCAAAGAAAATATAGTTATAATAATTGCTATTTTATTATTAATATTAAGTATTATTTGCACAGGAGTTATAATACAGCCTGTGCATAATATTATATACAACTTGGGACTCAGCAAGTGCGTTATGGTAGTGAATTTTTATTAAATGCTTCAAATTTAAATAACTTAATTTTCTATAAACTTAGAGAATTTAATTTTAATACGTAGTAAGGTCTTTCCTAAGGCAAGATATCCACAAAATTTCATTAAAATAACTTTGTAATTTTCGGAGAAAAAATTTTTTTCGAAAGAAAATTTCAATTTTCTCCAAACTTAGAAAGTTGAATTTTGGGTACGTAGTAATATCTCTCCTGAGGCAACATATATAGTAAATTTCATTAAAACAGCTTTGTTACTTTGGAAGAAAAAAATTTTTTCGAAAGAAAACTCAAAATTTTTCCGGAAAACCCCGTCCGATTTTTTTGGCTAACGAACTCATGCAAGCCATTTAGAAAAGAAAGGCACTTGCCAAGTTTCATCAAATTCGGTTAATTATTTTTTGAATTATCAGACGGATAATATATATATATATATATATATATATATATATATATATATATATATATATATATATATATATATATATAAACATATAAAAATTGAAACTGACCCCGGATATGGGTTCTATGGGTCCTAGTTCGCACTCATTTGAAAGAATTTTTGCAAAGTCTCACCATCGATACCTCTCTATTAGTGAATTTTTTTAAATAAAAATTAGTGAATTTTTTTAAATAAAAATTCACTAATTATGCATATTGTGCTTTCTCAATATTCTGTGTATTGCCCAGATAGATAAACCCAAATCTTGAGACCTACTTCTTAACGAACTTTGTAGACATGCTTCAAAATATGCAAGAAGTATAATTTCATTCATTTCATTGTCTTCAATTTTGAAACGTTTAACAACGCGTCGTGTCAGTATTATTCCATGACTTGACGGCTTACTTTTAATTCTGCTGAATTTTGTTCTATTCATTGGAGCCAAATAAAGGAATCTGTTGTTAAATGTTCGAACTGTTGTCTCAACTATTCTGTTACAATCACCATATATTGAAAACATCATCTGCAGAATAACAAACTAGCATGTACAACATTAGTTTTAAACATGCCACTGCCTATCCTCTCATGTGACCCTGATACTAGAGACGTGAAAATCGTCTCGTCGTTTCTACGATTTCTCTGGTAAAAACTTCATGTTAAATAAATATTAAATGCTTCAAATTTGAATAACTCAATTTTCTAAACACTTAAAGAGTTTAATTTTGGTGAGAAGTCAGGTCTCTCCTAACGCAAGATATCTACCAAATTTCATTAAAATAACTTTGTAATTTTCGGAGAAAAAAAATTTTCGAAAGAAAATTTAAAATTTGAATAACTCAATTTTTTATAAACTTAGAAAGTTAAATTTCAGTGCGTAGTAAGATCTCTCCCAAAGAAACATATATAGTAAATGTCATTAAAACAGCTTTGTTACTTTCGAAGAAAAAAAATTTTTTTGAAAGATAACTCAACATTTTTCCGGAAAACCCCGTCCGATTTTTCTGGCTAACGAACTCATCCAAGCCATTAATAAAAGAAAACCACTTGCCAAGTTTCATCGAAATCGGTTAATTATTGTTTGAGTTATCAGACGGATGATATATATATATATATATATATATATATATATATATATATATATATATATATATATATATATATATATATATATATATATATAAATTGAAACTGACCCCGGATATGGGTTCTAGGGGTGCTAGTTCGCGCTGATTTGCAAAAAGTTTTGCAAAGTCTCACCATCGATACCTCTCTATTAGTTAATTTTTTTAAATAAAAATTCACTAATAAAAGTAAATACTTTATTAACTTTCATCAAAATGAAAACTGAACAAACTCAAAGCTATTTATATTCCTCAAAGCTAAATCAACTGCATTTTTGCGTTATGTTCTCTCTAGTTTAAAATTAGTTTTATCAGACTGTAATAAAGAAAAAATGTAACAAGCTAACGACGAGGGTAATTTGTCTCAATTGTTCAAAATACCGCCAATATATTTCGTCATCCCATTTGTCATTGTCAAACATTGAGAAAAAAATATTGTTCTGTGGGCTGTTATTTCGATCATCTATTATATTCTGGTCTGAACTACTCAGTTTTTCTTTGCTATATTTTTGTGTTATGACAGCTTTTAATAATAAAAAAGGTGAACATCTGTCGAACTGAGAGCTTCCTTTTTATAAAACAATCAAGAAACGTTTTGATGTTATTTTTAACGAGTTTTACACAAACAGTGGCATCCAAATCTTACACTACACGTGATTTACTCTTTAACGCAAAACTAAAGCTTTACTATTGAGAAAATGGAAAATTTATAGAATGTATTCTACAGGCAGACCAGTAACTAATGCCCGGCCTGCTAGTTTTACCACCACTAGCGCTTGTGGGTATGTGGGATGTCATAATAATTATTTTAACCTGATTAACTAACATCACCTATTGAAAGCGACGCTCGCATCTCGGCGTCATTTATGATCTTTTTGCATTAAAATACACCCCCTGATAGCACAGGAGATCCACTAGATATCCCGAATACGTACAAAATATATACATCTTGTCCATGAACAATAAAAGGACGTCAACCAGATTACCGTTTAGATATTTGAAACCGGTTGTCGACGTTCCGCGGATATAAGTTCTTAGACGCCATTATGGGCGTCAAGTAAATGTCCAGTTTTTTTTTATATTTCAGCAACACACCACGAGGGCTTACAGCCTAAGTAATATCGTACCGTAGGTGTCGATAAGGAGGAAAGAGGCAACTTGTTAATTCTGGACTTGAAGGTTTGGAGGTTCGTAGGGACAAAAGAGCGGGCATAACGAGATATTCTATGTCTGGTGATCTGGACAGTAAAATGGTGCAATCGCTCTGTTCCCCTGCTAGATCTGTTGGGGACAGCAGGTGGAAGAACTATGGAAGAAAGCTCCTCTGAGCAGTGCCTGTGCAGATATCTATAAAAGGGAAGGAGGTCACCAACGGCACGTCGGTAGGCAAGGGATGGTAGCCTTTGGGTGAGGGTAGGGTCACCGATGAGACGTATAGCTCTCTTCTGAATGGACTCCAGGATAGCGAGTATAGAAGCGGCAGCGCCACCCCAGATGTGGGAGCAATATTCGAGGCTTGGCCTTATTTGTGAAGTATATAAGGTATAGAGATTACCTGGTGAAAAGTATTTGCGAGCCCGGAAGAGAAAACCTAATTTCTTAGCAACCGCTTCTGCAATTGATGTGACATGTTGGTGCCAATTGAGATTTCGATCCACAGAAATTACAACAAGTGAAAAGGACTCATTACTTTGAATAACTTGGTTGTTCATTGTGATGGGCCTAGGGCTGGTGTATCTCTTATGAGATAAAAAGCAAAACTAAGATTTGGTAGAGTCGAATTGTCTAAGATTTCTATTTCCGCAGTCTAATATTTTTTGGAGATCCACAGAGACAGAACTCTCCATTAGTCTGCGATTCTCATCTAATTGGGCTAAAGAGACAGGCTTAGAATATTGTATATTTGAGTGGAGGGTGCTGTCGTCCGCGTAACTGTGAACTTGTTGGATGTGCTAGACAAGAGATCATTGATGTGGAGAAGAAACAAAGTAGGGGCTAAAGCTGAAACTTGAAGGACTCCTGCATTAATTGGATACAGTTTAGAGGAATGGTCATCCACGACAACATAAAAGCTACGGTTGGAGAGGAAATTTGCTATCCAGGTACGGAGTTTTGGTGGTAGGTCATGGGCCGGAAGTTTATTAAGCAGCGCTGCGTCGAATGCTTTGGATATGTCTAGAGCGACAATCTGGGATTCACCGTGTAGTTTCATAGACTTGTTCCAAGCATATACTGCCTGTCGTTGATTAGACTGTGTTTTTCAAGAAATTTTTGTTATTCGGTGTTTATACACTTTTCCATCACTTTAGAGACGACTGAACGGAGAGAAATAGCCCTGTAGTTGCTAGAAACCGCTTTGGATCCTTTCATGCGGACGGGTTGTACTCGAGCAGTTTTCCAGTTACTAGGGAATATGCCTCTATTGTAAGATGTCTGAAACAGACGAGTCAGGACAGGAGCAAGTTCTGGTGCGCATTTTTTGAGAACAATTGCTGGGATCTCGAAAATAGTTCAAGGTACGGTGATTTTGGCAGTAGAAAAGACAAAGGATATGCACAATGAGCCAAAGGCTGCCGTGCTATCGGGGCGGCAAAGATGCGGACGAGCCCTAAGAGAAAAGAAAACGACAGTGCTCTTATATGTGTAATTTTTTATGTTGAATACATTTATGTCAAATATATTAAATAGTTTTTTATTACTGTATACAATATATTAGCAGTTTGTGTAAACATACTTCAAGGCCCGTAAAATAATAAAATAATGTTAAATTCGACGAATAGTTAAGGTTGAATTACATTCTACTCTCGTATATGCAATTTAATGTTGGTTTTTCTGCTTTCTGATCATCGCACTGCCACGATAAAAAGTTTGGGATACATTTTGTCAATCTTTTAAATAAGTAGTCAAACAAACTAAAAACTTCTAAGGACAGTATTTATTAAGAAATTCTACACCTCGGTGAAACCCAAAAGAAGAAAAGCAAACACTAAATAATAAATGGTGAGTCAATTCATTTGTATAATTGCTTTATTACTTTGATTACAGTTAGGCTTAATTTAGAGACCCCTTGAAAAGCTTGTATTATAAACTAAAACATCAGCTGAATAAATGTGCTACCTTTAAGACATCTAAAGATTTAGACATAGTAGTTCATTTAATATCCAATGCTAGTCGCTAGGGCATCCAAACACTTACATATTGGATGTCCAATGGTAATTGTTAGGACGTCCAAAGATTTGAAAAATATAGTCCACTGATTATGCGCTGGTGGTCGTTAGGGCGTTAAAAGGTACAAGGAATAGTTATTGCTTGGATGTCCTCTAGGATATATTTTTTATGAACTTAAACGGGCATACTTCTTTCACAGCGACTTATGGGCCACCCTGTGATTGTCAACATAATTTTATGAGATGCAGCTCAAAATACCACATAAACAACTTTTATAATATTTTCCTGTATCTTGTATAATAACCAATATGTTGAGCTTTACAGTAAAAAAGCACCACCCTGTATATATCTAAACATGTAAAAACTGAAATTGACCCCAGAGGCGCCTAGTTCGCACTCCTTTGAAGAAATATTTTGAAAAGTCGCGGTCTTTTCCATAACGATTTTTTTTCTATTAACATTTGCGAAAAAAGTATAGACTATTAAACTAAAAACTCTATAACTGAACCTGCTGCTAAATCATTTCAGAGGGGTCTATTTGAAATTAATTTTCTGCAATTATTTTAGTAAAATGAAGGACAATGATGGTTGAAGCTGTAACTAAAGGATTTGTAAACACATTTATTATGATATTTGCTTTACATAGCGTATTTGTTTAAGGTTCTCCGTCTAAAAATTGCAAATTTTCACGTTTCAAATCACGACTTTGACATTTTAAGAAGAAAACTATTAAATTTTCAAAGTATTTTTTCCGTTATTTTTTGACCATTTTGTGTCAAGAAAACCTAATATTTGTCTGTAATATACAATAGATCTTGTTATTTACACAAAATATTTTGGTTTTGTGCATTTCTCTGGTCATCAGTGGCATCCAATTTTTTTAAAATGTGTATGATTTTTTTTTTCCTTTCAACTTAGAGATCTGAATTTTGGCAGGGTAGGTTTAAGTTTAATAGTGTAAACCTAAGCACCAAATTTGGTTGCCACAGCTTTGTTATTTTCGGATACAAAAATTTTCCGAAAGAAAATACAAAATTCTCCAGGAAAAACTGGTCCGATTTTCTTAGCTGACGAACTTGTCGTCCAAGCCACTTGCAAGATAAAGGCACCTACCAAAGTTTATCAAAATCGGTTCTCTATTTTTGAAGTTATCGGTGTGATGTATATATATATATATATATATATATATATATATATATATATATATATATATATATATATATATATATATATATATCACACATATTTCTCGATTAGTGAAGCTTTTAAGAGGTTTATCTAGAAATTAATTCACCAAAACCGATTCTTTTTAGTAGCATAAACCACAACAGAACATCAATCCCTCACCAAGCCGACTACAAGTTTCATATTTTCACTGCAACCTACTCTACATGTCATCACTATTATAGATTACCTGAAAGCTTCTTTAAGCTCATGTTGGGTAGACTCGTCATCATCTTCTTCAAGGAAATGGGAAGCTATGTTACAGAAACCATCAAAATTAACCCTGCCAGATCTGTCAGGATCATTCTCCGTTACGAGTCTATTTAGTTCTGTGTCGTCAAATAATTGCCCCATGGTGTTCAGTATAGTAGAAATCTTCTGGGTTTCAATGAATCCTGATTTTGTTGTGTCAAACATTTGGAAAGCTTTTTGCATGATTGCCATTTTTTGGTCCTCGCCTTCCTAATAAAAATAACAAAAATTGGATGGTATAAATTAGTTATTATGGCTATTGTCGATACTTAATGTATATCCTATATTAAACATGAATGAAATTGCCTGATTATTTTACTCGTTAGTTGTTGTTACCCTTCTTGTAGTCTGAATAGCTGGTTGAGCTGGTCGACGTTTATTACGTCTATTTACCCTTCGCCGATATCACTCGGTCTCTAAGACCGCACCATTGAAATTTTCCCGGTGGAAATACTAGTGGTGCTTCATTATAGCTATTTATCCCGGTAGCTTTCGATATTGGCATGCACGATACGAAGTTGGCCGTGGTCGAATGTGGATTGTTTACAAATAATTTAGAATTGCGGTGTGAGGGACCCAAGTTGCTGTCCATGTCGCTTGAAGAAAGGGAGTTGTTTTCATTTGTGTTCAATTGTATATCCACCCTTTATAAGCGGCTAATTTTAGGTAACTCAAAAAATTGGATAACGAGCGAGAATAAGAACGATTGAAACACTTGTTTGAACGCTTCCGAAACTGCACCAGAAGATGACGCTAACAGTTTACAAGGGGGGCGACTTAGAATATGACACAAATCCTAACGAAAACATTTCAGAAGGTGTGTTGGTAATAAACCTGCAGAGATGGAATTTCTTAATTAATTTATATCGATGAAACAAGTAATCGCACTAATAGAGTAGTTGACCTTATTGAATTGAAGGCTCTGATTGGTTTATTGGTTATGTCTGGGACTAACAAAAGTTATCAACAGAATGTACAGAATTTATTCAGGACAAATTGTAGATCAATGGAGACTTTTAGGCACATGATGCCGTACAAGCGGTTCCAGTTTTTTTTTTTTTTTTCATACATATTAGCTTTGATGACAAATGTACAAGAACACATAAGCAAAGCGTGGACAAGTTGGCTCCAATGCGCGAAATATTCGATGAATTCAATTCTAACGTCTCTAAGCACCACCATTTGTCAACATCTACCACCGTAGATGAACAATTGGAAGCCTTCGGGGAAAGTGTCTCATTTGAGTGTATAAGCTCAACGAACCTAATCGTTATAGTGTTAAAATCTATCCATTAGCTAATGCTAAGATATTCTACACTGCAAACTTGCAAGTTTATGTGGACAAACAACCTCCAGGAGTATCTGTTGTGAACACAGTAAACATAGCACCTGTACCTAGACTTTAACTAGCACTCTAATTAACATTATAACTAAAAAAGGAAATCGAGAGAAGAGGAGGGTTAGCAGACAATCAATTTGGTTTCCGCAAGGGGCGCTCGACGATGGATGCTGTAAAGAAGGTACAGGACGTGGCAAAGAAAGATGGCAATAAAAACAGGTTTGTGGCCATTGTAACATTGGACGTAAAAAACGCATTCAATACAGCACCGTAGAGAGGCATATACGAAGTGTTAAGAAAGAGGCAGGTTGAACCATATATGCTGAAAATGGTATGTAGTTACCTGGAAAACAGACCGCTACTGATTGGACAGAAGTATCGGATGCAGGTTACATGTGGCGTGCCTCAGGGGTCGGTCCTGGGACCAACACTGTGGAACTTGTATTACGATAAGGTGTTTAGTCTGGAGTCCATAAACAACACGGCTATTATAGGGTATGCAGATGATTTAGCGCTGGTTGTAAGCGGAGGAAATAAGGCTGACATAGAAGACAATATCAACTGGTCAGTGGCAAGGGTGGAAAACTGGATGGCAAAAAGTGGTCTACAACTCGCGCCCCACAAAACTGAAAGTATAGTGCTAGTGGGTCGAAGAACACTGAGAACAGTAACCGTCAAGGTGGGGAATGCAGAAATTCAGTCGCATACAAGCCTGAACTACCTCGGTATACAAATAGGACATAACATGAACATGGGGGTGCACATAGAAAGAGTAGTGGCAAAAGCAGGTATGATGGTTGCAAAGCTAGGGCGTCTGATGCCAAATATCGGTGAACCAAAACGAGGGAGAAGGAGGGTGCTGAGTAGTGTGGTAAACTCAGTCATACTGTACGGTGCACCAGCATGGAACGCCGTGCTGTCAAAGACAAACTATAGAAAAAAGATTGAGGGGGCACAGAGGAAGGTAGCCATCAGAATAGCAAGAGCATATAGAACAGTGGCAACGAAAGCAATACAGGTGATTGCGGGAACAATCCCTATACACTTTTTGGCAAGACAGGTAACTCACGAAAGACACGAAAATAGAAGAGAAGGAAAAAAGAAGGCAAGAACCGAAACAATGCTGGAGTGGCAGCGAGATTGGGAAGAGGAAAGGTCAACATCCCAGTGGACAAAGAGGCTCATTCCACACATACAGACATGGGTATCGAGACAGCATGGGGAGGTGGTTTACTATTTTACCCAATTTCTGTCAGGTCATGGGCGTTTCAGGTCTTACCTGAGTAAAATGAAAATAGTCGACAAAGAGGACTGTACGTATTGTGGTGACAGAGATACACCAGAACACACGGTTTTTGAGTGCGCAAGATGGTCGCAAATTAGAGGACAAATGTATAAAGAGATTGGCAGTGATTTAACAGCAGATAATGTGGTGGAGCATATGCTGGGAAGTGAAAGGGTATGGAATACTGTGGAGAGACGAATCGTAGAAATAATGAAGTCAAAGGAGGATGAAGACAGGATGTAGATGTTTTGAAAACAACAAAATTTAGGGACGTGGTGAAGCAATGCCAGTAAGTCGTTTCCGCCACGTGTCTAGGTTTCAAGGGGGTGTTTAGTGGGTAGTCCCGACCTGGAGGGAAGGTAGTCACCACAGTACCGGTTGGTGTCAGATCGCGCAAGCGCCAGCCACCGGTCTGCGTAAAAATCATTCACCTCCGCTATGAGAAAAAAATAACCTTACACAACACAGGGTTTGGATTAAAATTTAAAATATGAGAGAAAAAAGCTATCGGCCATTTAAAAATATCCAAATATTTGATGTATGCTATTTTCTTAAGAAAAAAACCCGCAATCTGATTATATAACTATATAGGTCAAGGGTAAAACTATTACAATTACACATAAAATATGTCCAAGTTGACGCTACAGTTACAGATGTCCATGTTTTACAGACAATTTGTTGGTTAAAACAAGTAGTTTAAAATTTATTATAGGAAACAGCACGTGTAAAAAATATGAGGCACAAAAATAGTTTTCAGTAAGACAAAAAACGAAAACTGAATTCAATGTACCTTTTTGCAGCATCTATATTTAGAATGTATTACACCCACATTAAAATAAATAGTTTTATTGAATCCTGTTGATATCTTAATAATTCGGGCTCTAACGTAAAACTAAATTTAGAAAAACTAATATGTTAGGAATCGCATCATGGGAAAGAATATACAGCAAATCAAACTAACCGTCTAAACGAAAATACTGTTCTTTTGTAGTCAAAAGATTGTCGTAATAAACAGGATGAAAACTTATGGATGTGGACAGTACTGTATATCTGCCCAAATGTATTGCAATATTGAAAAAACCTGATATAGAGAGCTTTAAGAATATTATTACGGTTTTTTTTTCTTTATCGTCGGCCTATTTCCGCGGCTATGGCCAATCACCGACGCCAGGGAGCAGTTTCACCTCACTATCCTGGAAGTTTTACCGAACCCCTGACTTTCTGTAAGGAGGGTAGGGATTTTTAACGTGCCCAACATCGCACGGACACGGGACCGACGGCTTTACGCCCCCTCCAAATGGCGGAACGTGCAGACATTCAACTTGTTCAAATACAATGCCAGAACCTCGGTTGATGTTAATTTTACAGTTTGTACTTAAAAAGTGAAAGGAGTACCCTGGGATCGAACCCAGTACCCTTCGGTTCAGAGGCACACGTTCTTACCCCTGAACCACCGAGGTTCTATTATTACGGTTGCATATTCAGATGTTAGGCTAATGACTAAGGGATAAGGTTTATATAATTCATAAATTGTAATTAATTAGATTCTTCTAGAGCCTCGGTGGTTCAGTAGTAAGAACGTGTGTCTTTGAACCGAAGGATACTGCGTTCGATCCTCAGGATACTGTACAATTAACATCAACCGAAGTTGTAGCATTGTATTTGAACAAACTGAATGTCTGCACGTTGCGCCCTTCGGAGGGGGCGTAAAGCCATTGGTCCCGTATCCATGCTATGTTGGGCACGTTAAAGATCCCTACCCTCCTTACAGAAAGACAGGGGTTCAGCAAAATTTCCAGGATAGCGAGGTGAAACTGCTCCCTGGCGTCGGTGATTGGCCATAGTCACGGAAATAGGCCGACGTTAAAGAAATAAAAACACACACACATATATTCTTCTAAATGTATGAGTGTAGGCAAAAGTCTTTAGTTAATAAAGAATTTTCAGAAATATAAAACTATGTATTAGTCTTAAAATTTCGAAAAAAGATAGAATTAAGTGTAATAATTCAATATTCAAAATAATTTTTGTTATGTAACAGCCATTCCGTTGGAACGTAGCTTCTTCAGATATAAAAGTAAATAAAAATTGTATAAATCTTTGTCTTACTGTTATTAAAAAAAGCCTGGACGAAGCAAGTGCGTTATGGTAATAAATTTTCATAGAAATAATATAATATTTTTTATAACTTTTTTCTTATAACATAGAAATATAAACTAAAAGTTTTCCCGGATAACCTAGTTCAATTTTCCTGGCTAACGAACTTATCCAAGCCACTTACCAAGGGAAGGTACACGCCAAATTTTATCAAAATCGGACCATTATTTTTTGAGTTATCGGTGTGATACATATATATATATATATATATATATATATATATATATATATATATATATATATATATATATATATATATATATATATATATATATATATATATATTGATACTAACCCCGGATATCGGTTCTAGGGTTCCTAGTTCGCGCTCATTTGAAGAAATTTTTTCAAAATTCAAAAGTCGGGATCTCCCCTTTAGTAATTTTCCCAAGAAAATTCACTAATACGTTTACGTTGAGTATCATTATTAAAATCAAATTAAAAACTGTATAAGTATATTTAATAAATCAGATTGAGATAATATTCTTGGTAAACAAACGGAAAGTTATATTTTTCTTCCTCCGGACAATGGAAATTATAACTATCACAAACTCAATAAAAATATTGACAATGACATACCATTTTTAATGTTAAATAAATTAAAACCTCTTCCCACTTTAATAATTCAACTGTACACTTGACACAATCAAAGTAAAAAGAATGTTTAATTTCCAACAACCAGGATCCACACTGTTCGGATCTTCAAAAGCGAAGTGTATTTTATCAAATGGGAACTGGAAGAGGATGCTAGAGTATTTACGTTCTCGAGAAAGCCAGGATAATAATTTCGAGGTGTAAAAATGAGTAACCTGTCAAGCATAGGTAGAAAACGTTCCCACTCATTAGTGTTTTTAAATAATAACAAAACAAGGACGAAAATACTGACCAGGTGGCCAGCCATAATATAATCGTTTGCAAATAAATGCACGATACAAACTGATCAATTGAACCACATTTATAGATTATTAGAAATATCAACTACATACATAGGCGACGTGTCATAAAGTGTTAAAAGGTTGGACGCAGCAAGTGCGTTCTGGTAGTGGATTTTCATAAAAATGTCTTGAATAGCAAATATGTCTTTTTCTAAACGAAAGCAGCCATAATTTAGCTACCCATATAATAAAAACAATGCACCATATTTTATCAAAATAACTTTATTGTTCAAAATTTCGGGACGCAGCAAGTGCGTTATGTTAGTGAATTTTCATTAAAATGTTTTTAATATCAAATATGTGTGTTTTTTTTTTCAGAAAGCATGCATCAAATTTGATTATCAGTATAACCTATATAGTAAAAACAATGTTTCATGTTTCATCAAAGTAACTTTAGTGTTTGAAAATGTACAAAAATTTCCGAAAGTAAACTTAAAGTGTAACCGAAAAAATCAATTTCTTGGTCAACCTTACAGGTTAATAGCAAATCGAGCTTTTCAAATATGAAGCATTTAATCAAAATTCGCTACTATAACGCACTTACTGCGTCCAGAATTTCTTTACTTACAAACATGCATTGTATTTCGATGGAAAATGCAAAAATGCAATAACATAAGGTGTGTTGGACTAAAAAAAATTATTTATATCACCAACAACTTATGGGCCACCCTGTGATTGTAGAAATATTTTTGAAGATGCAGCTCAAGACACCCTAGAATTAATGTATACATTCTTTTTTTCATATCTTGTATAATAACGGATATATTGAGCTTTATTGATTTTTTACGAAAATTCGACAAAAGTTATATACCATTTAACGATAAACTCTATCGCTAAGACTACTGCCAAACATCAGAGAAAGGGTCTATTTGAAATGAATTTTCTGGAAACATTTTAGTAAAATGAAGAACAATGACTGTTGAAACTAAGACTTCAGGGTGTGTAAAACATTCTTCTTGAGACATTTTCTTTCGATAGCCCGTATTAGATTCAAGTTCTTTGCCTAAATGTTGTTAATTTTGACGTTTTAAATTGTCACTTTGACGTTTTGAGGAAAACCCAATTTAGTTTCCTTTAAATGCCAATAACTTTTTTGTCTTTTGACCTATAGCGCTAAATTTTGGTAGTAATTTACCTATAGCGATATAAAACGATGTATCAAATTTGGTTGCCCTTACTTTGTTACTTCCGGAGATATTTTTTTTCTAAAGAAAACACAAAATTTTCCGGGAAAACCTCGGCCTATTTTCCTGGCTAACGAACTTTTTCAAGCCACTTGCAAAAGAAAGGCATTCACCAAATTTTATCAAAATCGGCCCATTATTTTTTGACTTATCGGTGTGATACATACATACATACATACATATATATATATATATATATATATATATATATATATATATATATATATATATATATATATATATATATATATAAACATTTAAAAATAGAAACTGACCCCGGATATGTGTTCTAGGGGGCCTAATTAGCGCGCATTTGAAGAAATTTTTTCAAAATTCAAAAGTCGGGATCTCCTAATTAGTGATTTTTTTAAAGAAAATTCACTAAAAAGGACAATATTTTTCTTAAAATGAACTTAAAATGTTACCGAAAAAACTGGTCCGATTTACCTAATCAACGAACCTCTTCTAGTTGTTTAACCACATACGAAAATATAATTATTTACAAAAACCATTCGCACGAAAATTTCAAAAAAGATTTCATGAAAATTTGCAAACATTTTCTTCAAGAAAATCCGAAACCACTTTTTTATAACTTATTAAACATGTATCATTAATTTTGCCAAAAAATATATTACAAAAAATGATTTTTACGAAAGCACAAAAAAATTTCTGCGAAAACTGGCTAAATATTTTTTACACAAAATTTTGCTAGAAGAATACATAAAATTAAAAGTATATACCTAATCCGTAATTGAAATTAAAATAAAATAATTTGTTTGCACGAAAATCTTATTTTCGACGAATTTCGTTTAAAAACTGTTCCATCAATTGAATAATTTTTCACACAAAAATTCGCAACCAGTGTTTCTTCCAAGAAAATTCATTAAATTCATTTATAAGAAATTTTCTATTAAAAGAACATTTTGTACAAGGAAATTCGCTAATAAAAATAAATTAAATAAATTTAAAAAATTTCAAAGTCTGATCTAAATTCAGAAGTAGAGACTTTTTCTGTGGCTTTACAAAGAAAATTCTTTTCCCTGTGGATGCTGTAAAAATTGATTCCCGTTGCAGAGAAGAAAACAAACTCTTCTGAAGTAACAAATCTCCAAGTGTGTGTTAACTGTAGAACGGTTTTACTAACTAAGGGCAGCAACAGCTGCTATTAAAGTTCAATTAAAAGCCTTAAAAGTCCCTATCTTTCATTAGTGATTTTTTCAACAGAAAGTTGCTGAAAAAATATTGGAATTACCCAATCTGATCGGATATGATTAAAATTGAATCAAACACGAAAAAAAAGTTTAGAAAAAGTTGAAAGAGAAAGTCAGTAAAGAGTGAGATTTGAATCCAGGTCCCTTCGCTCATGCGTCAGCCATCAAACCTCTCGACTACCGTAGGCTTAGCAAAAACAGTGTTATAAAAGGTACATAAACCATAATGCTCTTCAGTTATTTATTTCTAATAGCTAAGGTCTATTTTAGAGGCATTTTTTTGCAACTATTTTAACAAATGAAAAGAGTACCATAAATCTGGAACATTCTACTATACATTTTATGCAATATTTACCATTCATAAACCGCAATAGTTATACTAATTTTCGCGTTTCAAATCTCCAGTTTGACAGTTAGAGGAAAAATTTTCAAAATATTTTTTCACGTACTTCTTAATAGACTTTGTTTAACACTACAATATTTTGGTATTGTGTCTTCTCTGACTTTGAGTGGCACTAAAATTTTGCTTCATTAAATGCCTATAACTTTTTTTTCATTCAACTTAGAGATCTCAATTTTGACGTACTGTTTGGCTTTTAAAATATAAACCTGCTTACCAAATGTGGTTGCCATATCTGTATTATTTCCAGAGATATAAATTTTTTAACTGGTCCGATTTTCCTAGTTAACGACCTTATCTAAGCCACTTGCCAAAGGAAGTTACTCACCAAGTTTTGTCAAGATCAGCCCATCCGATGAAACAAAATTAGGTATTTTAAGACATCTTTGAAGAAACGATCGTATAGTTTGAAAATCTGAAGAGATACATTGGATTATCTAAAGTGTGCTTATCAGTCCCCGTCACAAGCTCCAATCTTCACAAAGTTAGATTTCAAATGTCAAGACATTAAACAGGGTGGGGGTTGTGAAGTGTTAAGAGTGTAAATATCAGATGTCATCATAAATTTATGATGAAAATACTCTCTTTTAGTCAATTTTCTTTAAAAAAATCACTAATGAGGAGACCACGACTTTCAATTTTGAAAAAAATTATTTAAATAACCGCGAACTAGGCCTCCTAGAGCCCATATCCAGGGTCAATTTCGATTTTTATATGGTTATATATATATATATATATATATATATATATATATATATATATATATATATATATATATATATATATATATATATATATATATATATATATATATATATATATATATATATATATATATATATATATATATATATATATATATATATATATATATATATATTATATATATATATATATATTATATA
Organism: Tillus elongatus; assembly: GCA_964006375.1. NCBI lineage: Eukaryota > Metazoa > Arthropoda > Insecta > Coleoptera > Cleridae > Tillus > Tillus elongatus. The sequence goes on along the minus strand of OZ023268.1, from coordinate 139,581,926 downwards.
ATATATATATATATATAATATATATATATATATATATACTATATATATATATATATATATATATATATATATATATATATATATATATATATATATATATATAACAAAGTAACGGCAATCAAATTTAGTATGCTGGTTTCTGTCATAAAGTGAATCCTGTGTACTAAAATTCAGATTTGTATCTTAATAGACAAACAAGTTAGAGGTAAATTAATTTTTAGCTAACTAAATCTGATTCAAGAAAGTTAAAACGTCAAAATTGATTGAGTACGAATGGGAGTGAAAAATACTACAAGAAATGACTAACAAGCTCCTAGATATGTGTCTAAGTCGTTATTTTCCTTGATTTCGTTATAATATGAGCAAAAAAACTATTGTAAATCGAAATCGTTTTCTGTAAATTGTATATCCCGTAATACATTGAAGCAATATATTACGGTATACAGCTGCTAGTCGCTGTACATCGGATAATCAAATTCAATTGACTCCTGCATGACGAGTTAGAATCCTAGTTAGTGACTTTACTTTTTTCAATTTTTTTTTAGTCTCATTTCACTTTACCGTTATCTAATCAGATTGTTGTTTTTCAGATGAATTTTTTAGCGAGTATTTGTATAAAAAATAATTAGACAAAGAGGAGATGACAGTTTTAAGACTTAATTCAATTTGAATAGCATATCTCGTTGCTTGTTCTTGCCCTAACTTAGTGAAACCGTTCCATATTTAATACCAGTTGTAGACTTTTCCCGTGGCTTCACAAGTGCTCATTTTAGTGAATGTTCTTAAAAATAAAATGCACAAACGAGGACATCCCGACTTTTGAATTTAGAAAAAATTTCTTCAAATGAGCGCGAACTAGGAGCCCTAGAACCCAGATCCAGGGTCAGTTTCAATATTTCAATATACATATATATATATATATATATATATATATATATATATATATATATATATATATATATATATATATATATATATAATAATAGCATATCTCGTTGCTTGTTCTTGCCCTAACTTAGTGAAACCGTTCCATATTTAATACAGTTGTAGACTTTTCCCGTGGCTTCACAAGTGCTCATTTAAGTGAATGTTCTTAAAAATAAAATGCACAAACGAGGACATCCCGACTTTTGAATTTAGAAAAAAATTCTTCAAATGAGCGCGAACTAGGAGCCCTAGAACCCAGATCCAGGGTCAGTTTCAATATTTCAATATACATATATATATATATATATATATATATATATATATATATATATATATATATATATATATATATATATATATATATATATATATATATATATATATATATATATATATATATATATATATATATATATATATATATATACCAAAATTTAGGTCTGTAAGTTTAAAGACAAAAAAGTTAGAGGCATTTAAGGAAAAAAAATTGGGGTTTTCCTCAAAACGTAAAAAGTAGTGATATGAAACGTCAAAATTGGCAACATTTAGGCAAAGAACCTGAAAGAAATACGCGTTATGTAAAGAGTGTTCTGCAAAGCCTTAAGTTTCAGCTTAAACCATCATTGCCCTTTATTTTAATAAAATATTTCCAGAAAATACGTTGACTTTGTCAACGAAACGATCACAAGGTCTCTGAAATGAGTATTGTGGTGATTTGGGTTTCTCCAAGTGTACTTATCAGAAAATACATTTCAAATAGACACTTTTTCTGATGCTTTGGAAGTAGTTTTAGTTAAATTTATGGTTTAACGGTCTATAATTTTTAGCTAATTCTCATAGAAAAAATTCGTCAATGAGGAGTCCGCGGCTTTTGAATTCTAAAAAGATTTCTTCAAATGAGCGCAAACTAGGCCCCCTAGAATCCATATCCGGGTTTACTTTCTGTTTACATATATACAGTGTGACGCATTTCTACGGTAAAGATTAATGTAATTGTTATTATGCAAGATACGAGAAAAAATTGTATACGTTACCTATAGGGTGTTTTGAGCTGCATCTTATAAAAATGTTTTGACAACCACAGGTGGCCCATAAGTCGTTGGTGATACCTACTTTTTTTTGGACATTCCTTATTGCATTTTTGCAATTTTCATCGAAATATGATGCCTATTTGTAAAAAAAATCAAGACGCAGTAAGTGCGTTTTAGTAGCGAATTTTCATTGAACGCTTCAAAATTCAATAACGCAATTTGCTATTAACCTAAAGTTCGTCAGCTAGGAAACGAGTTTTCTCGGAAATGTTTTAAGTATATTTTCGGAATTTTTTTGTAGATTTTCAAACAAGTTATGTTGGTAAAATATAGTACATTGTTCCTACTATATAGGTTATACCGGTGACCAAATTGATTCCTGATTGCCTTAAAAAGACATATTTTCTGTTAAAAACATTTTAAGAAAATTCACTTCCATAGCGCACTTGCTGTGTCCAGACTTTTATTAAAATACAGTTGACAAACGTACTTTACAGTACAACCATTAAGTTTACTGCCGGAAGATGACGTTTAAAATTTTCATCTCCTAGTCAACCTGATCATTATTTCTTATCGCAAATAATGTTTAAATATCTTCAAATCGGTGGGACTTAGGTATAGGGAATGCTGATACCAATCGAAAGAACAATTAAACGTATATGAACTAACGTTGTAAAATATAGGGTGTTCTGTTTAAAATAAGAGAGGTATTAGGTTTTAAAGTTGTCACGATTGACAGGTCTATTTCAGACACCCTGTCTAACTTGTACTAACTGTAGTAAATTCCAAATATTTTTTGGAATTTTAGAATTTGCACTTTAAAATTTCAATTCTGCAGGTTGAAAAATAAGAGAGATACAGATGTGTAAATGTGACAATGTTTTTTTAGAAATTTTTGAAGAAAGTCAAATATCTCGAAAATGGTTGAGAAAAATGACATAACATGTTAGTAAAACCTACCACAGAATTTGACGAGCAATCTATATCCGTAATAGAAAAATCTCGGGACGCAGCAAGTGCGTTATGGTAGTGAATTTTCATAAAACTATTTTTTAATAGCAATAATGTGTGTTTTTTTAAGAAAGCAGGCATCAATTTTGGTTACCAGTATAATCTATATAGTAAAAACAATGTGCCATGTTTAATCAAAATAACTTTATTGTTTGAAAATGTACAAAAATTTCCGAAAGTAAACTTAAAGTGTTCCCGAAAAAACTCGTTTTTTGGTCAACCTTATAGGTTAATAGCAAATTGAGCTATTCAAATATTAAGCATTTGATCAAAATTCGCTACCATAACGCACTTACTGCGTCCAGAATTTTTGTTCTTACAAACATGCATTATATTTCGATGGAAAATGCAAAAATGCAATAACATAAGGCGTGTTTGATTAAAAAAAAAGAAAATTTGTATCACCAACGACTTATGGGCCACCCTGTGATTGTAGAAATAATTTTTTAAGATGTAGCTCAAGACACCCTATAATCAATATATACAATTTTTTTTCATATCTAGTATAATAACAGATATATTGAGCTGTATTGATTTTTTTTACGAAAATTCTACAAAAATTATATACTATTAACGATAAACTCTATAGCTAAGGCTACTGCCAAGCATCAGGGAAATTCATTTCAAATAGACCCTATTTGAAATGAATTTTCTGGAAACATTTTATTAAAATGAAGGACAATGACGGTTGAAACTAAGACTTCAGGGTTTGTAAAAGATTCTTCTCGAGACATTTTATTTCCATAGCCCGTATTAGATTCAAGTTCTTTTCCTAAATGTTGCCAATTTTGACGTTTAAATCGCAACTTTGACGTTTTGTGAAAAACCTCAATTTATTTTTGTTTAAATGCCTGTAACTTTTTTGTCCTTCGACCTACAGAGCTAAATTTTGGTATGTGACTTGCCTATAATGATATAAAATTTGGTTGCCCTTACTTTGTTAATTTTGGAGATATAAATTTTTTTCGAAAGAAAACACAAAATTTTCCGGGAAAACCTCGTCGGATTTTCCTAGATAACGAAATTATCCAAGCCACTTGAAAAAGGAAGGTACTCACCAAGTTTGACGTTTAAAATCGCGATTTTGATGTTTTGAGGAGAACCCAAATTTATTTTTCTTTGAATGTCTGTAACTTTTTTGTCCTTTAACCTACAGAGCTAAATTTTGGTAGGTAACTTGCCTCTAATTATATAAACCCGCGTATGGAATTTAGTTGCCCTTACTTTGTTAATTTTGGAGATATAAATTTTTTTCAAAAGAAAACACAAAATTTTCCGGGAAAACCTCGGCGGATTTTCCTGGCTAACGAACTTATTCAAGCCACTTGCAAAAGGAAGGTATGTGCCAAATTTTATCAAAATCGGTTCATTATTTTTTAAGTTATAGGTGTGACACATAAATATATATATATATATATATATATATATATATATATATATATATATATATATATATATATATATATATATATATATATATATAAACATATAAAGTCTGAAACTGACCTCGGATTTGGGTTCCGGGGGTCCTAAATAGCGCTCATTTGAAGAAATTTTTTCAAAATTTGAAAGTCGGGATCTCATTAGTGAATTTTTTTTAAGAAAATTCACTAAAAACACCATCTTTTATTTGAAATAGGAAAGTTGACGTCCACTTCCGGTATAACCGGAAGTTTCATACTACCGTCAATACTGGCAGTGAGCTGGAAACCCACGTGCGCGAATTTTCAGAATTTAATTGTGAGCCGTACTCCAGAAACGGCTAATGGAAGCTCTGGATGGAACACGCTGTACAAGATATGAGAAAAAATTGTATATACAAATGCCTTTGTTAAAACTGATTAATCTTCAATTAAATGAAAGAAATATATACGAATGTTGTTAGAGCTGCATCACCCACTAATGAAGGTGTTGAATAACATGGGACGGTGTCAAAAAAAATTCTGGACGCAGCAAGTGCGTTATGGTAGTGAATTTTCATAAAAATCTTTTTAATAACAAATATGTGTTTTTTTAAGAAAGCAGGCATCAAATTTGGTTACCAATATAACCTATATAGTAAAAACAATGTGCCATGTTCCATTAAAATAACTTTATTGTGTGAAAATGTACGAAAATTTCCAAAAGTTAACTTAAAATGTTCCCGAAAAAACACGTTTCTTGGTCAACCTTATAGGTTAATAGCAAATTGAGCTGTTCAAATATGAAACATTTGATCAAAATTCGCCACCATAACGCACTTGCTGCGTCTTGAATTTCTCAGTATAACATATATAGTAGAAACAATGTGCCAAGTTTCTTAGAAATAACTTTATTGTTTGAAAATGTACAAAAATTTTCGAAAGTAAACTTAAAGTGTTCCCGAAAAAACTGGTTTCTTGGTCAACCTTATAGGTTAATGGCAAATTGAGCTATTTTAATTTAAAGCATTTAATGAAAATTGGCTACCATAACGCACTTGCTGCGTGCCGAATTTCTTTTTCTACAAACATGCATTATATTTCGATGGAAAATGCAAAAATGCAATAACATAAGGCGTGTTTGATTTAAAAAAAAAAAAGGAAATTTGTATCACCAACGACTTATGGGCCACCCTGTGATTGTAGAAATATTATTTTAAGATGTAGCTCAAGACACCCTATAATTAATATATACAAATTTTCTTCATATCTTATATAATAACGGATATATTGAGCTTTATTGATTTTTTACGAAAATTCGACAAAAATTATATACCATTAAATGATAAACTCTATAGCTAAGGCTACTGCCAAGCATCAGAGAAAGGGTCTATTTGAAATGAATTTTCTGCAAATATTTTAGTTGAATGAAGGACAATGACGGTTGAAACTAAGACTTTAGGGTTTGTTAAACATCCTTCTTGAGAAATTTTATTTCCATAGCCCGTATTAGATTTAAGTTATTTGCCTAAATGTTGCCAATTTTGACATTTTAAATCGCCACTTTGACGTTTTGAGGAAAACCTCAATTTATTTTTGTTTAAATGCCTATAACTTTTTTGTCTTTTGACCTACATAGCTAAGTTTTGGTAGGTAACTTACCTATAAAGATATAAACCTGCGTACCAAATTTGGTTGGCCTTACTTTGTTAATTCCGGAGATATAAATTTTTTTCAAAAGAAAACACAAAATTTTCCGGGAAAACCTGGGCATATTTTCCTGGCTAACGAACTCATCCAAGCCATTTGCAAAAGGAATTTTTTCACTAAATTTGATCAAAATCGGCCCATTATTTTTTGAGTTATCGGTGTGATACATATATATATATATATATATATATATATATATATATATATATATATATATATATATATATATATATATATATATATATATATATATATAAATATATATATAAACATATAAAAATTGAAACTGACCCCGGATATGTTTTCTGGTGGGCCTAATTAGCGCTCATTTGAAGAAATTTTTTCAAAATTCAAAAGTCGGGATCTCCTCATTAGTGAATTTTTTTTAAGAAAATTCACTAAAAACAGCCCATAAATCAATAATTAATTATCTTTGCTAATTTTCTCGAGCAACTATTGGTATTTTAGAAGATGAATCATTTGTGTATAGCTGTTTGGTGTTTGCATTCTCTAGGAGTATATCTATTTTTACTTCACTTATTAGAGAAAAATCAACCCGTTTGACATATTTTCCGTTCGACGTGTTGTGAAAACACGTTCTCAAGTACTTGCTACATCGTTTAACGTTAACCGCACACAGTTTTGGTCTCATTAATTTAGAATCATCTTTAAGGTTCGTTAAAATTTAATTAAAATGCTGAAAGCGCGAAGTTTTCGCAAGTTATTTCTGGTGAAATATGTATATAATCTGTCCAAGAATTGTGCCACTTCGTTAGTACATATAATGAAAATTTAAAAGAATATAAACTTGTAAGCTGGCCAATAAATTATTAGCTTTTACACAAGAAAACCCTAATCAAAAATTCGTATTTTTAGATTCGTTCGTCACAAACAGTTAAGTGACAATAAAAAAATAGTCCGGAGGCAGCAAATGTGTCAGAAATGTTGTTAATTGATGAATGATTAATAAAAGTTAACAAAAATGATGATAAAAGTTTGTGGAGAAAAAGTAAATACAAATATTGTTTTTATATATTTCTTTATATATATATATATATATATATATATATATATATATATATATATATATATATATGTATATATATATATATATATATATATATATATATATATATATATATATATATATATATATATATATATATATATATATATATATATATATATATATATATATATATATGGTAAAATTGAAAAGATACGTGCAGTATATAACGACAATGATCACATATTGTCATGTTTTTATGTCAAACAAAACATTTGAAATTATATAATGCTAACCTACATAGGCTTAGCCGTTTATAAATATATAAATTAATAGACGAGTAAAGGAACATATAAATAAATATAACAAAATTAAAAAGATACGCGAAGTAAAAAACGACAAAGATCACATATTGTCATGTCTATATCAAACAACACATTTAAAATTATATAGTTAGTTAGTCATTATTAAAGGAAAGGACTTTTTAACTACTATAACCTATAACTAACTAGCGAAAAACTTGGGAATTGGTTAATAATTATTAAGTTAGTAAGTAGTTTTTTTTATAATACATTTTCGGGGAAAAAAGAGGGGAGCCCTTCATTTTTTTCTTGCGCACCCCCAATGCATTAAGGCACGATCCGCTACTGCACCCTACCAAATGTAATTGCTAAAGCACGAGGGCATACAGCCTAAATACTATCGTACCGTGGGTGTCAACAAGGAGGAAAGAGGCAACTTGTTAATTCTGGACTTGAAGGTTTGGAGGTTCGAAGGAGAAGGAAAAATATGTGCCGACAAGGAATTCCACAACTTGGAAGTCCTTGGGACAAAAGAGCGGGCATAGCAAGATGTTCTATATCTGGTGACCTGGACAGTAAAAGGGTGCATTCGCTTTGTTCCCCTGGTAGATCTGTTGGGGGCAGCAGGTGGGGGAACTATGGAAGAAAGCTCCTCTGAGCAGTGCCCGTGCAGATATCTATAAAAGAAGGAGAGGTCGCCAACGGCACGTCGGTGGGCAAGGGATGGCAGCCTTTGGGTGAGGACAGTGTCACCGATGAGACGTACAGCTCTCTTCTGAATCGAATCGAGGATAGTGAGTCTAGAAGCGACAGCGGCACACAACATGTGGAAGCAGTATTCGAGGTTTGGCCCTATTTGTAAAGTACATAGAGATTAGCTGGTGAAAAGTATTTGCGAGCCATGTTGGTGCTAATTGAAATTTCGATCCACAGAAATGCCAACAAGTGACAAGGACTCATTACTTTGAATAACTTGGTTGTTCGTTGTGATGGGTCTAGGGCTGGTGTATCTCTTATGAGATAGAAAGCAAGACAGATTTGGTGGAGTTGAATTGTACAAGATTTCTACTTCCCCAATATTTTTTGGAGATCCACAGAGACAGAACCCTCCATGAGTCTGCGATCCTCATCTACTTGGACTGAAGAGACAGGCTTAGGATATTATATATGTGGAAGGTGCTGTCGTCCGCGTAACTGTGAACTGGGTTGGATGTGCTAGAGAGGAGGTCATTGATGTGGAGAAGAAACAAAGTAGAGGGGAAAGCTGAACCTTGACTCCTGCATTAATTGGTTAAACAGTTTAGAGGAATGGCCATCCACGGCAACAGAAATGCTCCGGTTGGAGAGGAAATTTGCTATCCAGGTACAGCGTTTTGGTGGTAGGCCATAGGCCGGAAGTTTATTAAGCAGCGCTGCGTGTCAGGCCTGGTCGAATGCTTTGGATATATCTAGAGCGACAATCTGGGATTCACCGTGTAGTTCTATAGACTCGTTCCAAGAATGGGTGACAAAGGAAAGGAGGTCGGCAGTTGATCTGCGCTGACGAAATCCATACTGCCTGTCGTGGATTAGACTGTGTTTTTCAAAAAAATTTTAGTAATTCGGTGTTTATATACTTTTCCATCATTTTAGAGACGACTCAAAGGAGAGAAATAGGCATGTAGTTGCTAGGAAGCGCTTTGGATCCTTTCTTGGAGACGGGTTGTACTCGAACAGTTTTCCAGTTACTAGGGAACATGCCTCTATTGTAAGATGTCTAAAACAGACGAGTCAGGACAGGAGCAAGTTCTAGTGCTCTTTTTTGAGAACAATTGCTGGGATCTCGTCAAGGCCAGAGGCTATCCTGGTATTAATAGAAGAGAGCATCTTTCGTACCTTTTTAGTTTTGAAAATGATATCCGTCATTTTATGCGCGACATTGGGGACTGTTGATAGTTGAACATTTGGAGGAGGGTTAAGAGTAAAATTACCGGCGAACAACGAGGCAAAAAATTAAGCCTTGCCCAGGGTGTTAGAAACAATTTCATCCCCTGAAACAGGAGGTGGGAACGTGCTTTTGCAGAAATTATTCCAAATAGATTTAGCAAGAGTCCAGAAGGGTTTGCTGCCGTTGGAGCTTGAGAGGGCTTTGTTTTTGATGTGGTTATTAAACGAGTTTTTGCCTCAGAAAGAATGCGGACATAGCGGTTTCTTGCGTTGTTGAATGCTTGACGGCTTTCTTAACTGGGATTGTGTAGAAGCGTTTTGTGAGCTTTGGCCTTTTCAAGTCTGGCCTTGTCACAGGATTTAGAGAACCAGGGCTTTTGACTGACTGAAGAGGTTTTCTGTGTACGTGGAATAAATAATTTCATGCCAGCTTGGATAATTTTGGTGACGTTTTGTGAGATATCAGAGGGATCAGGATGAGAGAAGCAGACAGACGCCCATGGAAATGAGGAAAAGTAATCCCGCATTTCGTCCCAGTTCGCGGAGTTCTAGTGCCAAACGATACGTGGGTGTGATGACTGTATGACCTCGGGTTGCATTGCGCAAAAAGCAGTGACCATGCCGTGGTCTGAGCGACCAAGGTGAGCGATGACTTATGTCTTATAGCATTTAGGTTTTGTAGTAAGAAGGAGATCCAAGGGATTTGCGCTGTGTGTTGGGATTCGAGGAAAGTAAGTAGGTTGCTGAACCAAATTGGCTAAAAAATTGCTGACTGCAAAGGCCTCCGCTGCTCTCCCTTGTGGATCGGTTTTTAAAGATCCTAGCCATTCCTTATCATAGGCATTGAAGTCACCAAGAATAGTGACCTCGGAGGAAGAATATTCAGAAATCAGATGGTCGGTTTTTTTAGAAAGGTAGTCGAAGAGCTGGACAAAGTTGTTGTCAGAAGGTGACCGATAAATGCAACAGATGAATTTAGTTGCAGCCCTGAAAGAGAGTTTAATCCAAAATATGTATTTTCTTCCAGCTTCTAATTTGGACAGTCTGGTCCAGGGTAGATTGCGGACATATGCGCACACGCCTCCATACAATCTAAACGAAGTAAGCAGCTCATACACCGGGAAATTAAGGCGATTAGTGGCTGTTTTGGCACTGATTTGGGTTTCGGTGAGGTAGAGAAGTTGGGGCCTATTAGCCTGGAGGAAATGGTGGACGGAGTTCATATAAATATATGAAGTACAACATGCATTTCAGGATATTTAAAATTTCGTAAGTAATTAATAAATCTGTCAGTTTGAAGTGAGATCCGGTATTTGTCAATTATACACAAGCATGGAGGTAACCATCGATTATTTAATATATTACGTCTTACGTTAAGACAAGAAAGTTAAGAATATTTAAGGCAAAAATATTGATCGCATTGAGGCCAAAACAGGACACAATACCAACAAACGAAGATTAACTTTTTTTGGTCAGGAGAGATCAAGATGCACCAAAAAAATTACTTTAAAATTTTTACAGTTTACCTTTAAAATAAATAATGAGGATGTGAAACGGTAAAATTCGTTATATAAGTTTTTCACTAATTCGTTAGATAACGTTTTCACTAATGGTCGTATCGAAATGAGATCTTCACCTTCTTCAAACTCTTTTTAATTTAGAACATGTCTGTAAAATTAAAATTATTGAAAAACGTTTAGGTTCTTTACGAACATCTTCAACTTCATTTCGTTCTTTTCATGGGCCGGATATTGGATTTTTGCATTTTTTTTATTTTTTATTGCAGTCTTATATCAGATAATATGATACGTTCAATTTACTAACTTTAAAAAAATTGAAAAGAACGAACTTATCTAAGCTATTTACAATAAGAATAGACATATCAGATTTTTTATTTATGGTTTGTTAATCACTTGGATGAGTTGGTTAGCCAACCGAGGCCCAATCAAACTGGTTTTTTCGGAAAAAAGTTTTTTTTCAAGACAAATTTATATTTTCGAAAATATCTATTTTGTTATTTTTCGTTATTTAAAATACTTTTATGAATTTTTCGCTAACATACTGCAATTGCTGTAACCAGACTTTAACTGAATTTTCTTTTAAAAAAATCAGTAATGAGAATATCGCGATTTTTGCCCAAATGAGCGCGAACTAGGCCTCCTAGAAACACATATTCGGCGTGAGTATATGTTTATATATATATATATATATATATATATATATATATATATATATATATATATATATATATATATATATATATATATATATATGGATGTATCACACCGATAACTAAAAAAAGGGCTAATTTTGATTAAATTTGGTGAGTACCTTCCCTTTGCAAGTGGCTTGGATAAGTTCGTTACCCAGGAAAATCGGCCCATTTTTTCCCGGAAAATTTTCTGTTTTTTTTTTTCGGAATATTTTTATATCTCCGGAAATAACAAAGTAAGGGGCAACCATATTTAGTACGCGCATTTATATCATTAAAAGTAAATTCTGATATCATTAAAAGTAAATTCTGTACCAAAATTTAGATCTGTAAGTGAAAATGCAAAAAAGTTATAGGCGTTTAAAGATAAAAAATTTGTGGTTTCCTCAAAACGTCAAACTTGCCATTTGAAACGTCAAAATTGGCAACATTTACGCAAAGAACCTGATATTAATACGGGTTATATAGAGAAAATGTTGCAACAAGAATGTTTTACAAACAGTGAAGCCCCAGCTTCAACCGTTATTGTCCTTCATTTTACTCAAACATTTCCGGAAAATTCATTTCAAATAGATCCTTTTTCTGATGCTTTGGCAGTAGTTTTAGCTATAGAGTTGATCGTTTAATGGTATATCATTTTGGAGAATTTTTGTAAAAAAACAATAAAGTTCAATATATCCATTATTATACAAGATACCAAAAAAACTTGTATACGTAAACTATATAAGGTGTCTTGAGCTTCATCTTAAAAAATTATTTCTACAATCACAGGCTGGGCCATAAGTTGTTGGTGATACAAATTTTCTTTTTTTTTTTTAATCAAACACGCCGCGTATTATTGAATTTTTGCATTTTCCATGGAAACATAATACGCGTGTTTGTAGGAAAAGAAATTCTGGACGCAGGAAGTGCGTTATGGTAGCGAATTTTCATTAAATGCTTCAAATTTGAATAGCTTAATTTGCTGATAACCTATAAGGTTCGTTGACCGGGAAACCAGTTTTTTCGGGAACATTTTAAGTTTATTTTCGGAAAATGTGTGTACACTTTCAAAAATTATTCTGATGAAATATGATACATTGTTTCGCCTATACAGGTTATGCTGATAAGCAAATTTGATGCCTCCATTCTTTTAAAAAAACAGATATTTGCTATTAAAAATATTTTTTGGAAAATTCACTACCATAACGCACTTGCTGCGCCGAGACTTTTTCTTACTCTTGTATGTTGGGTAGGTATTTATTTTGTATTTATGCTAAATGTCAGATTTAACTATACAGTTAGCACGATTTATATAAAACATGTTAACGCTCACTGTAGTTAAATGTGCATGCTAGCACCGTCTAACCAGAGCATAGCTTATTTTCTATGCTGGCAGAAGAAAGAAGTTTTGCGAAAAATTTTCCATAAAGCTAGGTTCACACAGACGCGAATTATTGCGAAACGTATTCTTATTGGCTTATTTTAAATAATACCTTACCTAACATTATCTGAACTAAACCAATAGGAATGCGTTTCGTAATTTCCGCTTCACTATCCGCATTTGTATGATCCAAGTTTAAGAGTGGTCAGGACTTGCTGTTGACCTTTAAACTTAGATCATTTAAATGTAACCTTAAACTGGAAGGGCCCCACATGAGTGGCAATTGAGGCAAATTTTCAATAGATAGATGGGGCATAACGCTAACAATAACTATTGTTGGCGTTATCAAACGTTTTAATCTACGGATAAACCAAAACCAGGTAAAACAATTATAAAATTATACAAATACCTGTTACAAAAGAGCCTTATCTCTGTATGTGTGCGACAGAGATAACCCCCTTTTATTGTCGATCTCACTGTGACTCAGAAAATTGTTATTTAAAGCACTGCCAAGTCCCTTTTAGTGTGTTACATTTCAATGGATTAGGTAAACCAATAGAGAAAATAATTTTGTTTCATAATGACTTCACAGAAATGTCGTGTCCTATTTGTATGAGTTGACAGTTCTTAATTGTCCTTGTTTTACGAGCGTGTCGCCACAGTAATGACCCGGTTGCACTGCTCATGTGTACTTTGCAGAATATTTTAAGTAACGAAATAACAGATTTCCCTGGCGTGTTGTTTAGACACAATCCTCCCAACTGGCCTTCTTGACCTGCCCTAACAAAAGTTTGCCTAATAAAAAGCTAAAAGAAGGAAAAAGGGGAAGGTAAGTACAAAAAAGAGGAAGGAAAAGAACAGTATGCTTACATGAATGGCAGGGTTGATTTTCCTTCCCCTTTTAGTTTCAATTGGGCAAACTAATTTTAGGGCAGATCAGGAAGGTCCGTTGGGAGGATTGTGTGTTAACAGCCCGTCAGGAGGGTTTTATTTCGTTCTTTAAAATAATCTCAGAAGTACGCATGATCAACGCAATTGGTCATTCCTGTGATGAGACGCTCGTTTTGTTTTCGATTCGCAGTTGACAGCATTGACTATCTATCTACGAATAGACTGGGCACACAGCCGAATTGTTTGAAGCCAACATTCAAGGGACTCTATGTTTACATCGGTCCTCTGCTCTGATTGGGTGGTGGCTAACGCGTTGCCGCTATGTAATAATTCATCCTTAAATCGCCGAATATGATGACAAGGAAGTCATTGAGGATGACAAATTTATTACTTTTCTGTCACTTTACACTTTCATGAGGGCTTATTTATGAATGTAAAGATGTACTAACATTTATTTTCCTTGGTTTCTCCCTTTATGTAAATATAACCAGAAAACTCAGCCCATTATTTTAAATCGTTTTCCTGCTGCATGTGAAGTATCTAGATTTGTATTAATCCTCAGTTGTGGCTTGTATTTGTCTGTGACTAGTATGCAAGTATACTGAGAGTTTATTTTTATGTGTTACCTTGATTGGCAATAAAGATTTTGTTTTGGCAAAATGGTGAAAAAGTGTATTGTTTGTAGAAGATAACCTGGGGATGTGGCAACGGTGTCTCTGCATACGTAAGTACCTTACTGTTTGCTATTTTCAGCGGCGGCACGTCAGTTTGGCACTATTTTTAGGTTTAAGAAATGAGAGAAAAATGGTGCGCAGCCTTAAGTATAATAAAAACGGATACGCTGCCCAAATATTTTTATTTATGTTCTCAGCACTTTGATGAAGACTCTTTTATTATTTACCCAACTGGAAGAAGGGTATTAAAAAAAAAGCCTGGACGCAGCAAGTGCGTTATGGTAGTGAATTTTCCTAGAAATGATCTGGCACAAAATATTTTATTATAACTTTTTTTTCTTGTAACATAGAAATCTAAATTTTGGTGTATAGTTTACTTTTTATATCGTAAACCTACCTACCAAATTTGGTTACCATAGATTTTATATTTTTTAAGATAAAAAAATTTTTCAAATGAAAACTCAAAATTTTCCCGGCAAACCTCGTCCAATTTTTTTAAATAACGAACTTGTCAAAGCCATTTACAAAAGGAAGGTACATGCCAAATTTTATTAAAATCGGCTTATTACTTTTTGAGATATGAATTTTTTTCAAATGAAAACTCAAAATTTTCCCGGAAAACCTTGTCCGATTTTCTTGACTAACAAACATGTTAAAGCCATTTACAAAAGGAAGGTATGTGCCAAATTTTATTTAAATCGGCTTATTAATTTTTGAGATATGAATTTTTTTCGAATGAAAACTCAAAATTTTCCCGGAAAACCTCGTCCGATTTTCCTGACTAACGAACTTATCCAAGCTATTAACAAAAGAAAGGTACATGCCAAATTTTTTCAAAATCGGCCCATTATTTTTTGAGTTATCGGTGTGATACATATATATATATATATATATATATATATATATATATATATATATATATATATATATATATATATATATATATATATATGTATATATATATATATATATATATATATATATAAACATATAAAAATTGAAACTGACCCCGGATATGGGTTCTAGGGGTCCTAGTTCGCGCTCATTTGCAAAAATTTTTTCAAAATTCAAAAGTCGGGATCTCCCCATTGGTGAATTTTTTCTACGAAAATTCACTAAAAGAAAATTTGTATCACCAACGACTTATGGGCCACCTGTGATTGTAGAAATATTTTTTTAAGATGTAGCTCAAGACACCCTATAATTAATATATACAAATTTTCTTCATATCTTGTATAATAACGGATATATTGAGCTTTATTGATTTTTTACGAAAATTCGACAAAAATTATATACCATTAAACGATAAACTCTATAGCTAAGGCTACTGCCAAGCATCAGAGAGAGGGTCTATTTGAAATGAATTTTCTGGAAACATTTTAGTAAAATGAAGGACAATGACGGTTGAAACTATGACTTCAGAGTTTGTAAAAGATCCTTCTTGAGACATTTGGTTTCCATATCCCGTATTAGATTCAAGTTCTTTTCCTAAATGTTGCCGATTTTGACGTTTTAAATCGCAACTTTGACGTTTTGAGGAAAACCCCAATTTATTTTTCTTTAAATCTCTATAACTTTTTTGTCTTTTGACCTACATAGCTAAATTTTAATAGGTGGCTTACCTATAAGGATAATAACTAGCGTACCAAATTTGGTTGCCCTTACTTTGTTAATTCCGGAGATATAAATTTTTTTCGAAAGAAAACACAAAATTTCCCAGGAAAACCTGGGCAGATTTTCCTGGCTAACGAACTTATCCAAGCCATTTGCAAAAGGAATTTTTCCACCAAATTTAGTCAAAATCGGCCTATTATTTTTTGAGTTATCGGTGTGATACATATATATATATATATATATATATATATATATATATATATATATATATATATATATATATATATATATATATATATATATATATATATATATATATATATATATATATATATATATATATATATATATATATATATATATATATATATATATATATATATAAACATATAAAAATTGAAACGGACCCCGGATATGTGTTCTAGGGGGCCTAGTTCGCGGTCATTTGAAGAAATTTTTTCAAAATTCAAAAGTCGGGATCTCCTCATTAGTGAATTTTTTTTAAGAAAATTCACTAAAACAGCGTATCCATCAGTTTTAAGGTCTCCAGTGCCTTCTACTTCTGGCATGGACGCTCTTGCTCATGCGGAAAGAAGGTAAAGAATTCTTCCTATTTTGTAAACCTTCATTATTGTTTACATATATATATATATATATATATATATATATATATATATATATATATATATATATATATATATATATATGGATATAGGATGCTTGTGAACTTATATGGAAAATTGTATTCTAGAATTTTCATTTCATTATAGAATTTTCGCGAAAGCAATTGGTTTAGCAAATTGTCGTGTAAAAACGTTTATAGCTAATTTTTGTAAAACGACTTATATATGCAGTTCGTGTAACATTACTTAAGCCAATTTTATTCAAAAAGGCGGTAATTTTTGTGAAATGGATTTTTTGTATGTTTTTATCTATTTTTTTTCTTTTTTTAAACGTATTTTGTGAATAATTGTAACTTGCCAAGTGTAGTTTTTATGTAAATTACTTGAATCGTCTATTGGTCAAGAAAACCAGTGTTTTTGGAACAATATTTTTTAACAGTACAGTTATTTTAATGAAATATTGTTCAGGGTTTGTACCACAAGTGTAACACTATCTATCAAATTTCATCTCTTTTATTCAACAAAAGGTATATCTGAAGTTAAAAACATTGTATAAATTTTAATTTCACTGTTTCTTATCTTTGGCCGATGAGCACAGTACAGTTTATCGTATTGTTTCTTGTAAGAAGAAAATGTACATTTAAATTTTGTGAGAGAATATTTATCCAAGTTTTGATGGAACATTTGTTTCACTGAAATGCGTAAAAAATAATGTTATAAAATTTTCTTGGAAAAAAACTGTTGATAATTTTTGTTAAAAGCATTTTCATCACAATTTTACGTACATTTTTTTTAACCAAACTTTGCAAAAATACTATTTTTAGCGAATTTTCATATATATTTTTGTTTTTTGCAAACAATGCAGTGCATTCTTATAATTTTTTTCTTAAATTTTCATTGAAAATACTTTTTACTGAATTTGCATAGGAAATTTCGATTGTGACGAGATCACAACATTACAACATTGAGACTTTCGAACATTTTATTCGAGAAATCATTTCTATAAAAATTCACAACCATAACGCACTTGCTGCGTCCAGACTTTTTAGTTAATAGTATACTTAAAGAATATATAGGTAGTTACACATCTTTTAAATTTTATTTTATTATTTTAATCGTATTTATGAAAATATCAATCCTAATTCTTGAGACGCCTCTGGTGTCGAGGACCAGGTAAACAAACTTTTTATCCAATGTTGGTTTCAAACATTACAACGTATCGCATTGGGCGGTGCCTGGTCTATTCGTAGTAGATAGTCAAAGGTTGACAGTAGTCTACTGACAGACGTCATCTGTCATGCACAAAGAAAAGTTAGAAAAAACGTAAAAGTCAAAATTCTGCTTGTAATCGTTTTGCTTTGCACTTTTACACCACGAACTTTTAGCAATTCGCTTTAGTTTTGTTGTATTTGATAATTATTATTGCTATAAAAACGTTTGAAAAATGCCAGATCATCTAGGAAATGATATGCGAAAACAGAAGGATAAAGATGAACCCGAAAAAGAAATAAAAGGTAAATCTTCAAATTTTGTTTCTCTTTACATTAAATCTCAATTTTGAATTGTCTAAATATGTTTAAAAATTTCACAGCACTCGATGAAGGAGATATTGCGCTTCTGAAAACATATGGACAAGGGCAATACACTAAATCTATCAAACAAGTGGAAGAGGACATCCAGTCGATAATAAAGAGGGTCAATGAGCTCACCGGTATCAAGGAGTCAGACACTGGCTTGGCACCTCCCGCACTCTGGGATCTGGCAGCTGATAAACAGATTTTACAAAACGAGCAACCCCTACAAGTGGCTCGTTGTACCAAAATCATTAACGCAGACACCGATGATCCCAAATACATCATTAACGTAAAGCAGTTTGCTAAGTTCGTAGTGGACCTTGCAGATTCTGTTGCACCAACTGATATCGAAGAAGGAATGCGAGTCGGGTTAGTTATCATGAAACTTTTAATTACTGTCAAGTGTATAAGAATGATTGGTAGTTTTCCTTTGTAAGTCATCTTGCAGCATTAGTCTTGCACAGTGTTGTCAGATTTTGTTCTTATACATCCAAAGCACTGAGAAATGATACCTAATAATTATAATCAATAGTATATTGCTTTTTCTAGATTTTATTTATATATCTGTAATTTTGGTAATCCTGTGTTTAAAGTGCCTCTTTAGTAAACATACAATTCGGGCGAGATCGGAACATGAACTGGACGCGGGACGATGTGCACTGTTGCCAGATGAGTATAAGCAAGGGTCATTTTAAATATAGAAGGCAATCAAGGGGTGAACAAATATTTTCATAATGTAAATAAATGATAGTATTGCGTCATGTACATAGATCGATATTTGACATATTTTACGGAAAGCAGTAAGAAAACGGAAATGTAAACAGTTAATTTTCAGCAATTGTGGTCTAGTGGGAAAAACGTGATATAAAAGGAAATGAAGGGGTCAAAAAATGTTTTTATAATTTTAATAAATTAAAATATGGCGTAATCTACATAAACCGATATTTGACATCTTTTGCGGAAAGCAGTAGGAAAACGGAAATGTAAACAGTTAATTGTCAGCAATTGTGGTCTAGTGGGAAAAACGTGATATAGAAGGAAATCAAGGGGTCAAAAAATGTTTTTATAATTTTAATAAATTAAAATATGGTGTAATCTACATAAATTGATATTTGACATATTTTGCGGAAAGCAGTAGGAAAACGTAAATGTAAACAGTTAATTTTCAGCCTCAGGGGGAAAAACGTGTGCCTCTCCACCCTTTTTTGGTACATCAGTAACATCAACAGAGGTTGTGCCATTGTGATTGAGCAAGGTAATCTGCACGTTCCACCATTCCCAGGGGGCGTAAAGCCGTCGGTCCCGTGCCCCATGCGATGTTGGGCACGTTATAGACCCAAATTCCCCGGACAGTGAGGTGAATGAATGACACTTTAGTAAAGTCAATGAAGCAATTTCCGTTGCGAATTGCCGATGATAAATACAACTGTATATGCTAATATCTAACTGTAACCAGTATATTATTTCGAAAAATCGCAATGTAATCGCATGGTAATGAAGCAATTTCCACCGACAACTGAAGATGATAAACAAAAACGAGAAAATGGCTCAAAATGGGCTTACCTTCGGAGTGTCCGTTTATATTTTACTTTCCAACCTTAAATGAGTCAGAAAAGTCAATGAAGCAATTTCCGTTGCGAATTGCCGATGATAAATACAACTGTATATGCTAATATCAAACGGTAACCAGTATATTATTTCGAAAAATCGCAATGTAATCGCATGGTAATGAAGCAATTTCTACTGACAACTGTCGATGATAAACAAAACCGATAAAATGGCTCAAAATGGGCTTACCTTCGGAGTGTCCGTTTATATTTTACTTTCCAACCTTAAATGAGTCAGAAAAGTCAATGAAGCAATTTCCGTTGCGAATTGCCGATGATAAATACAACTGTATATGCTAATATCTAACTGTAACCAGTATATTATTTTGAAAAATCGCAAGGTAATCGCATGGTAATGAAGCAATTTCCAGCGACAACTGTCGATGATAAACAAAACCGAGAAAATGGCTCAAAATGGGCTTACCTTCGGAGTGTCCGTTTATATTTTACTTTCCAACCTTAAATGAGTCAGAAAAGTCAATAAAGCAATTTCCGTTGCGAATTGCCGATGATAAATACAACTGTATATGCTAATATCAAACGGTAACCAGTATATTATTTCGAAAAATCGCAATGTAATCGCATGGTAATGAAGCAATTTCCAGCGACAACTGTCGATGATAAACAAAACCGAGAAAATGGCTCAAAATGGGCTTACCTTCGGAGTGTCCGTTTATATTTTACTTTCCAACCTTAAATGAGTCAGAAAAGTCAATAAAGCAATTTCCGTTGCGAATTGCCGATGATAAATACAACTGTATATGCTAATATCAAACGGTAACCAGTATATTATTTCGAAAAATCGCAATGTAATCGCATGGTAATGAAGCAATTTCCAGCGACAACTGTCGATGATAAACAAAACCGAGAAAATGGCTCAAAATGGGCTTACCTTCGGAGTGTCCGTTTATATTTTACTTTCCAACCTTAAATGAGTCAGAAAAGTAGCATATACAGTTGTATTTATCATCGGCAATTCGCAACGGAAATTGCTTCATTGACTTTTCTGACTCATTTAAGGTTGGAAAGTAAAATATAAACGGACACTCCGAAGGTAAGCCCATTTTGAGCCATTTTATCGGTTTTGTTTATCATCGACAGTTGTCGGTGGAAATTGCTTTATTACCATGCGATTACATTGCGATTTTTCGAAATAATATACTGGTTACCGTTTGATATTAGCATATACAGTTGTATTTATCATCGGCAATTCGCAACGGAAATTGCTTTATTGACTTTTCTGACTCATTTAAGGTTGGAAAGTAAAATATAAACGGACACTCCGAAGGTAAGCCCATTTTGAGCCATTTTCTCGTTTTTGTTTATCATCGACAGTTGTCGGTGGAAATTGCTTTATTACCATGCGATTACATTGCGATTTTTCGAAATAATATACTGGTTACAGTTAGATATTAGCATATACAGTTGTATTTATCATCGACAATTCGCAACGGAAATTGCTTCATTGACTTTATTAAAGTGACATTCATTCACCTCACTGTCCGGGGAATTTGGGTCTATAACGTGCCCAACATCGCATGGGGCACGGGACCGACGGCTTTACGCCCCCTGGGAATGGTGGAACGTGCAGATTACCTTGCTCAATCACAATGGCACAACCTCTGTTGATGTTACTGGTGTACCAAAAAAGGGTGGAGAGGCACACGTTTTTCCCCCTGAGGCTGAAAATTAACTGTTTACATTTACGTTTTCCTACTGCTTTCCGCAAAATATGTCAAATATCGATTTATGTAGATTACGCCATATTTTAATTTATTAAAATTATAAAAACATTTTTTGACCCCTTCATTTCCTTCTATATCACGTTTTTCCCACTAGACCACAATTGCTGACAATTAACTGTTTACATTTCCGTTTTCCTACTGCTTTCCGCAAAAGATGTCAAATATCGATTTATGTAGATTACGCCATATTTTAATTTATTAAAATTATAAAAACATTTTTTGACCCCTTCATTTCCTTCTATATCACGTTTTTCCCACTAGACCACAATTGCTGAAAATTAACTGTTTACATTTCCGTTTTCTTACTGCTTTCCGTAAAATATGTCAAATATCGATCTATGTACATGACGCAATACTATCATTTATTTACATTATGAAAACATTTGTTCACCCCTTGATTGCCTTCTATATTTAAAATGACCCTTGCTTATACTCATCTGGCAACAGTGCACATCGTCCCGCGGCCAGTTCACGTTCTGATCTCGCCCGAATTGTATGTTTACTAAAGAGGCACTTTAAACACAGGATTACCGTAATTTTTGTTACATTGTACTTCTGTATATGATAATAGGTTGACATCACACTCTAATAAATACATATTTTCTGTTTTCAGTGTGGATCGTAATAAGTATCAGATTCACATTCCTCTTCCTCCTAAGATTGACCCCACAGTCACTATGATGCAGGTTGAAGAGAAGCCTGATGTAACATACAGTGATGTTGGAGGATGCAAGGAACAAATTGAAAAGTTGAGGGAAGTCGTGGAGACTCCACTTTTACATGTAAGTAATGGCTGTGTTTAATAATTGTACCAATGTGCTCAGACAATTTGTGTTCAAGCAGAGATTTTTCCACAAGTACTTGTTTAAAAACTATGAAAGCAACTATAATTTAATACTATGTCCTAGTTTTTGATATTGCAATTTATGGTTAAATTGAGTAGTTGCGTCTATTCAGCCCAATATTCAATACGCTGCATAAGACAACATGATTGCATTTATCTCATAAAAGAGATCTAAATTGACAAAATATCAAGACATAACTTTTCAGGCACTAAATGACATACATAACTGGGCTAATGAATGTGTATAGGTCGCCCGCGGGTCACTTTGGCGTTTTTTTGGGCGCTATTGAGGATGCTTTGCGGACCTTGTGTATTCATGACAAAAATGTCATCTTAACTGGTGACTTTAATGTGCATTTTGATACCGTGGAGCCAAACACTATCACACTGTGTAATGTCTTGTCGAGTTTTGGTTTGCAGCAGAGAATACAGGAGTCAACCAGGCTTAACTCTTGCCTTGATAATATTTTTACTAGCGCACATACGGGAGCGATTTCTTCTGGTACTGTCGACCTTAATATATCGGATCATCTTGGCCAGACCGTAGAGCTCTCATACATAATAACTCGCAAAGAGAATTATCTCGCTCGAGCAGAGTATGTCGCCCAATAACACAGAGGGGAGTGTGTGAGTTTTTTGCGCTGATATCAGAGTGTTCATGGGATTTTGTACAGGATGAAACTGCTAACATCAACAGCAAGTTTGAAGAGGTTATGCATGTTTTGCTGCGGGCGTACTTAACTGCATTTCCAGAGAAGAAATATATAGTTCACTCCGATCAATCTAACAATATTGATTGGTTTAACAGTAAATTAAGAGCTATGAGAGAACACCTGAGGTTCCTTGGTGGTGCTTGTAGGCAGCATCCGGGCCCTGAAAATGAGGCAATATTTAGGGAATACAGGAAAATATGCCAGAAGGCTATCTGTAAGGCAAAAGTCAATGCAAATGATGTATTGATAAGTTCTTCTGGAAACTATTTCAAAACAATGTGGCATGTTATCAACAAAGATAGAAGTAAGTGCAGAAGGAGTGACTGTGAGACTAAGATGTCATCTGAACAGTTCAATGAATATTTCCTGAATGTTGCCGATAACATAAGAAGCAAAATTTCCAAGTCAAATATTGACCCCTTGATATACCTGCAACGGAATCCCGCATTGCACAACAGCTTCACATTTACCAAGGTGAGCTTTAATACTATATGTGATATTATAGATGAACTGAAAAGCAATAGGGGCAGGGAGATTTTTGGCTTGAACGTGAATATTATTAAGTATGTTAAGAATGTGTTGATAGTACCACTTATGAAGCTGATAAACCAGTGTTTCAGAGAGAATATCTTTCCAGACATCCTAAAAACTGCCTTGGCGGTACCACTCTTCAAAAAAGGTGATCCTGATGAAATAGATTACTACCAGCCTATATCTTTACTACCAGTAGTGTCAAAAATAATGGAAAAATGCATGGTAAAATATTTTGAAGAAAACAACTTGTTCAGCGCATGCCAATTTGGTTTCAGACAAAAGAAAGGTACTATGCTGGGCATTCTGGACTTGGTCTCCCATATTTTAGGTGCATACCATAATAACAGATACGTATTATTCTGTGACCTAACCTAAGTAAGGCAGCGGGACTCTCCTTGCAAAACTTGAGGCTTACAATTTTTGTGCTGGTAGTGTCGCTCTGGTGCGATCTTATCTGGAGCATAGGTGTCAGTCAGTGTGGTGTGCTGGAGTGACATCGGGGAGGGGTGAGATTTATGCAGGTGTACCGGAGGGGTCCGTCCTGGGACCCATTTTGTTCGTAATATATATAAACGATCTGCCAAAGTGTAGCAATTCTAGAGAGTTCACGCTGTTCGCCGATGATACAACGATATCTGTCACCGCTGATAGCCTTGAGGGTTCCTTGTGGGGCTCGGTGGCGGCTCAGGGTAAGGCCGAGCAATGGTTTGCAGCAAATGAACTGCTGCTTAACAGAGAAAAGACAAATAGAATGATGTTCCCTATGACGCAACTTGACGAGACAGGGGCACTGTTGGAGGGCACAAAATTTCTGGGTGTTGTCATTGACCCAAGGCTTCTGTGGGATAAACATGTTGACTCAGTGGCTGGTAAACTCTCGAGGGGCCTGTTCTTGCTTAGGGGCTTGGTTGGAAGTGTTTCGGTTCCTGTTCTGAGGACAGCGTATTTCGCATCTTTTCACTCGCATCTTTCTTATGCTATCTTGGTTTGGGGTCATGCTGCTGGTGCTAAGCGTCTCTTTGGGCTCCAGCGTAAGGCTATACGTGTGATGTGTGGTGCAGGTTACAGGGATGACTGTAGAGCGCTCTTTGGACACATGAGCATACTTACATTACCAGCACTCTATATCTTTGAAAATTTGATGTACATCAAGGAGAATGTGGGTGAATACCAGAGTCACCGGGCTATCCATACCTATGGTACAAGACAGGGGGGGGAACATTGTGCCCATCTATTGGCGACTGGAGAGGTGTCAGAGTGGAACTGGCTACTGGGCAATTAAGTTGTACAATAAAATACCTGCTTATATCAGAGACTTGCCGTTGCCGAAGTTTAGGAACAGAGTGCAGGAAATACTGTTGAGAAATTCCTTCTATTCAGTGGAAGAGTTCTTGAGGTTCGAGTTTTAGAATTTAGATGTGAAGTTTTCCAGGGTTTCCGGATGATTTTATGTTTAGCCTTTTAAGTGATTTTATGTGTGCAGCTTTTTTTTTAGGTGATTTTATCTGTATTGTTTGTGAACTGTGCATGTTGCTGTGTGTAATCCTAGCACTAATAAATTATTATTATTATTATTTCTTTAAAAACTTCTTTCTGTAGATGTTTATTGTTGAAAAATTTCACAATGGGGATTTTAGCTAAGTCTTTAGCCAGTAAATTTAAATCATTAGCTAAACAGCCATATGCCAAAATATGTCGATATTTTTCTTGAATAATAGCCAACGAACCTTTCATAGCTGCAGCATTATCTGTTACGATACCTGATATTTTACTGGGACCAATTTGTTCAATTTCTTGAAGATAAATCTGGATTAAATAAGGAGTGTGTCCGTGTCTGAGTTTTTAAATAAAAATACAGGCTCCGGAATTGCTACAATTATATTTATTAGTGCCACCCCATTGATATCTGTCCAACCATCTGATATAATTTAGCCAATATGGTTCAGCAACCTACTTACTTTCCTCGCATCCCAAACCACAGCTCAAATCCCTTGAATCCCCTTCTTACTACAAAACCTGAATGCTATAAGACATCAGTCACCGCCCCCCTTGGCCGCTCAGACCACGGCATGGTCACTGCTTCCTGCGCAATGCAACCCGATGTCACACAGTCATCACACCCACGTATCATTTGGCACTACAACTCCACAAACTGGGACGAAATGCGAGATTACTTTTCCTCATTTTCATGGGCGTCTGCTTCTCTCATCCTGACCCCTCCGATATCTCACAAAACGTCCCCGAAATTATCCAAGCTAGCATGGAATTATTTATTCCACATACACAGAAAACGTCTGCAGCCACTCAAAAGCCCTGGTTCTCTAAATCATGTGACAAGGCCAGACTTGAAAAGGTCAAAGCTCACAAAAAGCTTCTACACAATCCCAGTCAAGAAAACCGTCAAGCATTTAACGACGCAAGAAACCGCTATGTCCGCATTCTTTCTGAGGCAAAAAACTCGTTTAATAACCACATCAAAAACAAAGTCCTCTTAAGCTCCAGCGGCAGCAAACCCTTCTGGACTCTTGCTAAATATATTGGGAATAATTTCTGCAAGAGCACGTTCCCACCTCTTGTCTCAGGGGATGAAGTTGTTTCTACCACTCTGGGCAAGGCTGAACTTTTTTGCCTCGTTGTTCGCCGGCAATTCTACTCTTAACCCACCTCCAAATGTTCAACCACCAACAGTCTCCAATGTTGCGCATAAAATGACGGACATCATTTTCAAAACTAAAAAGGTACGAAAGATGCTCTCTTCTCTTAATACCAGAAAAACCTCTGGCCTTGACGAGATCCCAGCGATTGTTCTCAAAAAATGCGCACTAGAACTTGCTCCTGTCCTGACTCGTCTGTTTTAGACATCTTACAATAGAGGCATGTTCCCTAGTAACTGGAAAACTGTTCGAGTACAACCCGTCTCCAAGAAAGGATCCAAAGCGCTTCCTAGCAACTACATGCCTATTTCTCTCCTTTGAGTCGTCTCTAAAATGATGGAAAAGTATATAAACACCGAATTACTAAAATTTTTTTGAAAAACACAGTCTAATCCACGACAGGCAGTATGGATTTCGTCAGCGCAGATCAACTGCCGACCTCCTTTCCTTTGTCACCCATTCTTGGAACAAGTCTATGGAACTACACGGCGAATCCCAGATTGTCGCTCTAGACATATCGAAAGCATTCGACCAGGTCTGGCACGCAGCGCTGCTTAATAAATTACCAGCCTATGGCCTACCACCAAAACTCTGTACGTGGACAGCAAATTTCCTCTCCAACCGGAGCATTTCTGTTGTCGTGGATGGCCATTCCTCTAAACTGTATCCAATTAATGCAGGAGTTCCTTTAGGTTCAGCTTTAGCCCCTACTTTGTTTCTTCTCCACATCAGTGACCTCCTCTCTAGCACATCCAACCCAGTTCACAGTTACGCGGACGACAGCACCCTTCACTCAAATATACAATATTCTAAGCCTGTCTCTTTAGCCCAATTAGATGAGGATTGTAGACTCATGGAGGGTTCTATCTCCGTGGATCTCCAAAAAATATTAGACTGGGGAAGTAGAAATATTGTACAATTCAACCCCACTAAATCACAGTCTTGCTTTCTTTCTCATAAGAGATACACTAGCCCTAGACCGATCACAATAAACAACCAAGTTATTCAAAGTAATGAGTCCTTTTCACTTGTTGGCATCTCTGTGGATCAAAATCTCAATTGGCACCAACATGTCACATCAATTGCAGAAGCGGCTGCTAAGAAATTAGGTTTCCTCTTCCGGGCTCGCAAATACATTTCACCAGCTAATCTATACTTTATATACTTCACAAATAAGGCCAAACCTCAAACACTGCTCCCACATCTGGGGTGCTACTGCCGCTTCTACACTCGCTATCCTGGACTCCATTCAGAAGAGAGCTATACTTGTCATCGGTGCCCCTACCCTCACCCAAAGGCTGCTATCCCTTGCCCATCGACGTGCCGTTGGTGACAAGGGATGGCAGCCTTTGGGTGAAGGTAGGGTCACCGATGAGACGTATAGCTCTCTTCTGAATGGAGTCCAGGATAGCGAGTGTAGAAGCGGCAGCAGCACCCCAGATGTGGGAGCGGTATTCGAGGTTTGGCCTTATTTGTGAAGTATATAAGGTAGAGAGATTAGCTGGTGAAAAGTATTTGCGAGCCCGTGTAACATGTATAGATCAGAAACAACTATGCTATGATATGTAGCCATATATGAAACATGTATATTTATTTTTTATTATCACTCATATGAATCATTGATCAAAAATTTCATCACTGGTGTTAACGTTTTTGTTTTCAGCCAGAGAAGTTCGTCAAACTAGGCATTGAACCACCAAAAGGTGTCCTTTTGTTCGGGCCCCCAGGAACAGGTAAAACCCTGTGCGCTCGTGCGGTGGCTAACCGTACCGATGCCTGCTTCATCCGTGTCATTGGTTCAGAGCTGGTACAGAAATATGTTGGAGAGGGTGCCAGGATGGTGAGAGAACTGTTCGAAATGGCCAGGTCAAAGAAGGCTTGCCTGATTTTCTTTGATGAGATCGATGCCATTGGAGGAGCCAGGTTCGATGATGGAGCAGGTGGTGATAATGAGGTGTGTATGTGTGATTAATTTTTTAACAAACCTAAAAAGAGGTAAGAGGTAATAAATAAATAAAGTCAGGGCCCCAGTGATTCCCAGGAAAGCCATCCTTTGGATCTTGCCTTGTTTTTGTTTGGCACTGAATTGTGTCACCTTAGGCCACCAGACCAGTGCTGTATATGTACTTTAATTGATTAGTCTATTATGAATAACAAAGGTGATTCATAATAATTGTGTGCTGTATAATAATATTAGTAATACCACACTAGGCCCAAAACCCGATCAGCATTTAAAGTGAAATTGGTGTAAATGCATCAAAATCAACACAAGTCATTTCCAAGTAAAATTTAAGTGTGTGTTACCAATGTGGAGTCCCCTGTGGGTCCGGGGACTAACTAACAGAATAGGCCCAAGGTAACTCCTGCCTGTCGTAAAAGGCGACTAATTGGAATCAAACACTGGCGGGGGTCTTGTCCATGTGGGCCTGGAGGGAGGCGGATATCTCTGGGGAGTGATGTACACCCGGATTTTGAGGCCTCCACTCTGGGCTTAGAAATGGATGGTTGCCCACGCTTGGTTGTTACTCGAGAGCGAGGTTCCGGAAGGGTGCCGCCTTGGGTTGAGTGCTGGCGGGTGTCGTGTGTCTAGACGTCCCGGAGGGGGTTGACAGCTCTGATGAGTGGTAAACACCCGAAGTTTGGAGGCTCCACTGTGTGCGTTGGAACGGACGGACGGCCTCGCTTGTGTGATGCACGGGAGCGGGGCTCGATGGGATGTCGCCTTGAGTCTAGCACTGGTGGGTGTCGGGTCTAGACGAACCCGGAGGAGAACTGAGATCTGTAGGGGTGGAATTAAACTAAGGGTAGAGGCATCTTCTGTGAGCTTCGAAACGGACAAACGACCCCACTTGGATGCTGCTCGGATGCAAAACATCTTGATACTGCACCGAGTCAAACACTGATAGATGTCTGGTCCAAACGAACTCGGAGAGAGGTTATCTCTCTTTGAGCTTTGAGACGGGCAAGCGACTTCGCTCAGATGGCAGTACATCTGTCAAACAAAGTTTCACCTCGCAGGTGTCGTCTCTTGTCGGAAGCTCGATATGTTGGGTGAAATTTAAGCTAACGCTGGCAGGTGTTGGACCTGGACGAACCCGGAGGTGGCTGGGGTCTCTATGGGTGGATTACACCTGGAGATTTGGGCCTACTCTGTGAGCATCGATACAGGCTAACGACCCCGCCTGGATGCTGCTCGAAGGCGGGACTTCATGATACCGCCTCAAGTCACTGAAACACTGGCGGGGGTCTGGTGCAGGTGAGGCAGACATCTCTGTGGAGTGATATGCACCCGGAGTTTGGCCCTTCCCCTTTGGCCTCAGAGACTGACAATTGGCCTCGCTTGGTTGTTACTCGGGAGCGGGGTTCCAGATGATACCGCCCTGGCATGTGTCGTGTGTCCAGACGTCCCGGGGGGCTCTGATCTCTGATGAGTGGTAAACACCCGGAGTTTTGAGCCCATACTGTTTGCTACGAAACGGACGGATGGCCTCACTGGGGTGATGCTCGGGAGCGGAACTCGATGGGATGTTGCCTTGAGTCTTAACACTGTTAGGTGTCAGGTTTCGAAGAGCCTGAGGGGAGCTGAGTGGGTTACAACTGGAGATTAGATGCTGCTTGAAAACGGGACTTCATGATACCGCCTCGGAGCAAACACTGACGGATGTCGGGTCCAGACGAACTCGGAGAGAGGTTATCTCTCTTTGAGCTTCGAAACGGGCAAGCGACTTTACTCAGATGGCAGTACACCTGCCAAGCAAACTTTCACCCTCAAGAAAAGATCGACTCCCTCAGGGAGCTGGAATTGATGGGTGAAATCTAAATAATTAGACGTGAGCCACAATAGACCTAAGGTCGCGGTGGAGGGACTGAAATAGCCCACTCACAATAAAATCTAATCAAATCTACCAATGTGGAGAATAAACTCGAAGTAATATGGAAGTCGAAATCAAAGGCATTTTTACCAACCTGTTTTGATTCTATTTTGGACATTTTCTTTCAACATTGGGCTATTTCACGTAATTTATTGGTAAATACATGCAATGCTTTGTTTGAATCTGAAAGCCAAACACCAGGTGCCTTGCTGATAGTTTCTTCTTAACAATAAACTGCGCATATAAAGAATTGTTCTATAGGGTTTATGGTTATGCTGGTATAAACGAACAGATGTTAGCAAATAGGTAGGTCAATATTTGTTAAAAAATGACAAAATATTGAAGGATCAAAGACCATGCTTTGAATATCTGGAACAATGATAAAAGTGAACCGCACCATACAAAGCAAAAAACTACTAGAGTTATGGTTTTTTTGTTAACGGGATTGTGGCTTCGAGAAAATTCAAGTGTCCTACATACTTTTTTTTTTCGCACACAAGTTCCCAGGAATAAGGTTTGTGCTAAATATGATCCTAATTGCCAGTCCTTCCTTCACTTTCATCTATCGGTAATATATTTACCTATATTACACTGTTAAAAGTATCAAGCTAGTGTCATATTTTGCTTTGTATAAAATTAATAGTTTTAGGAGAAATCTATGTGTTTAAGAAGTAATTCTAGAAAAGAATGTTAATGAAAAGTTGTAGATGTAGGGGTAATGAAAGTGATAAAGCAGAAGATGGAAAAATGTAGGTAAAAAGAACTTTTAATTCGGTGTATTTCAAAATTTTAAGTGATTTTGGAATGCAAATATCAAACAATATTGTTTCTGATTCTTTAAATTATATTCACATACACTACAAATCTGAGTTTTTGTATGATATATTGTACAATTTATATGAATAAACATATTATTATTATTATCCTACATTTCATCACACAGTCAAAATCTCTGAGTTCTTCTTGTGTAGTAAGATAGCCTTTGTAAACATATTCCTTGTTCGTATATATTCTTTGCTTTCTTTCTGACATAAACATGTTACCGTATTTTAATTTTTTCTCAATTATTGATCTACTTTTGGGGGTACTTTCAATAGTTAGATCATAATTCTTATCACATGACAAATTCTGAGAAGAACCAACGTCTTTATTTCATGTTTTTCAGTCAGTTTATTCGTGAAGTGAGTATGTACTGAGACAATTTCAATAACAGGTATTTTTCTTATAAACTCAGGTACAGAAACATCTGGACACAGATTAATATCAACATTACTAAAGTGCACTTCACTGCCACCATTTGTCGCATTTATCTTTCTCGAGTAAACTACTTTCAGAGGGTTGAAAGAGAGATTAGGTCTAATCCTAAAAAAATTTGGAACTGCTCTTCTCGGCGCCGTCAAAACTTTTCTATTGGAAATTCAGCTAACCAGGAACAGGCAGTTGACAGTTTTGCTTCTTATTTTGCAGGATGTTCTGGTTCCACCTCATCACCTACAGCCGCCATCGGGTGACATCACAGTGTTTTTTGTTGATGACTACAGATAATGAAATTATTACAACTGCTAAGAGAATTAAGGCTAACATGTCCTGTGGACCTGATCTAGTTCCTGGCTTCTTGGTGTGTGACTGCTTATATGCTTTCTTGACTCCACTTAAGAAAATTTTTAAATTGATTCTTATATCTGGAACATTCCCCGCGATTTGGAAGCTGTCACGAGTTCTCCCTGTCTTCAAGGCGGGGGATAGTGGTGATCCATCAAACTATCGACCAATAGCCATACTATGTGTCTTCTGTAAGATTTTCGAGGCCTGCCTTTTTCAGCGAATACTGTGTCACATCAAAAACAGACTCTCTATTTCTCAGCATTGTTTCATTCCAGGGAGATCGACTGTAACGAATTTAGTTAATGTTACACAGTTCATTGCGTCCGCTCTTGACCGCTCCTCACAGGTGGATGTTGTGTATACTGATCTATCTCGATTGGCTAAATCATTATGTTCTAATTGACAGGATGAGGACTATCGGATTCTCTGAGGGCTTGCTTGGCTTGTTCAGATCTTACCTGGATGGAAGGAGGCAATTTGTTGAGGTTGGGAGCTTCAAGTCTGACACCTATCGCTTCGGGAGTGCCGCAGGGTTCCATACTCGGTCCATTACTGTTTAATATATTTATTGACCCAGTTAAACATGATTTGCATGTTCCTTTTTTAATGTATGCAGATGATTAAGATTTTCGCAAATATTTCGAGTGTTGGTGACTGCTTGCAGCTCCAGAACAGTCTTCTGATCGTTGATGAGTGGTGTTGTCGGAATGGTCTTTCTATGAATGTTTCCAAGTGTTGTGTGATGTCCTTTACTCGAAATAAGCACGCAATTTCTTTCGGGTACAATATAAGAGGGCTTCCACTTGATCGCCCCGGGACAGTTAGGGACCTTCGAATTGTTTTTGATGGTACTCTATCTTTTAAACCACACTACGAAAAGACTGTCAGTTCTGCTTACAAAACTCTTGGGTTTCTGATAAGAAACAGCAAAAATTTTCACAGGCTAACACCTTCCTCCTGCTCTTTCGTTGTTTGGTTAGGTCCCGACTTGAATATGGCTCAGTTGTGTGGGCTCCTACTTATGAGATACATGTGGCAAGTCTAGCATCAGTGCAAAGGAAAGTTCTCAAATTTCTTAGCTTTCGTGAGGATGGTCGATATCCTTCTATTGGTTTTCCTCAGGAAGGTTTACTTCTTCGCTTTGGTCTGCAGAGTCTGTCGATGCGCAGGCAGTGCAGTTTCATTATATTTTTATACAAACTGGTTAATTCTGTGTTCGATTGCCCTAGTCTGCATCAGCAACTTAATTTCAATGTGCCTAGTATTGCAGCACGTTTTCCAGGCACATTCTATCTCCCGACCGCTCGTACGCGATTGCTGCGATCATATCCAGTTTACCAGATGTGCAATGATTACTCTGTACTGCAAGACAGCCTAGATATCTTCTCATGTAATATATCAAAGATAAAAATGTTTTTCATAGTGATCTAATTTGTGACTCTCTTTTGTGTAGTTTGTTTGATTATTGTTTGTTATTATGTTTTGTGTATCGGCCTATCCTTAGTTTGGCTTTAAGCTGTTGGATGGTGTATGAATAAATAAATAAAATAAATAAATAAATATTTGGGCGATTGTTTTAATGCAACAAAATATTAAATTGTCTCAGGAATTGACCTTATCCTCGGCGCTCGCTATATACCCTATAGGCTATTCCGAAATTACAGATCCCAATTAAATGACATCATTATTTAGCGAATTTATGTACTATATGGACTCTCCTGTAATTATGATCGTTCAAAACCCGAGAATTGGTTCGACTGACTTTATTGCTCGTGATACCTTAAAATGTATGGGCTGTCCCGTAATTAACTGTCCTTGGGACACTAGATAACAATATTTAAGCAGGCCTCCTGCTTACAATACATAGCTAATGATTACTAAGTAACAAATACCATTCTGACATAACAATTACGTGTGAGTATTCAAACCGAACTATAATTCCCATCTTTAATTCTGGATCAAGTTATTACAATTATAAATTCTAAAAGTGTACTGATCTCAGTCTTGTCCTGTTATATCTTTTGCTTTATAAGATGTTTTCTCCTTCCAGGTGCAACGTACTATGTTGGAATTGATTAACCAACTTGATGGTTTCGATCCCCGTGGTAACATCAAGGTACTCATGGCTACCAACCGTCCTGATACTCTAGATCCTGCTCTCATGCGTCCTGGACGTCTGGATCGTAAAGTAGAGTTTGGTTTGCCTGATTTAGAGGGCAGGAGTCACATATTTAAGATACATGCACGCTCTATGTCTGTGGAGAGAGATATTCGTTTTGAATTGTTGGCAAGACTGTGTCCCAACTCTACAGGGGCTGAAATTCGTAGCGTGTGTACTGAAGCAGGCATGTTTGCGATAAGGGCTAGAAGGAAGGTGGCTACTGAAAAAGATTTCCTGGAGGCTGTAAATAAAGTTATCAAGTCGTATGCTAAATTCTCAGCTACGCCTAGATACATGACGTATAATTAAGTAATTATAGTTAGGTTTAGCTTATTCGATGTGTATTGATTTTCTCTGCCGTTTTTTTTATGTAATAAAATATATATTAAACTATTGCTTTTGTTTCATTTATATCATTGAGATATAGTATTTTTTATAAGAATGAAATGAGTCATTGAGGGAAGCACTGCAATGTTACCTGGTTGTCAAATATTTACGGATATATCTCTATTTTGAGGGGAAACCTTTTAAGCGGTTCATTTTAGTATATTTGTATCGATTTGACTTCCTAGCATCATGTGCGAATCATTTTTCGTGTTCATAAAAAGTAACTAGAGATTGTGTACACATTAATTTATTTTCGTTAACTATATGTTGTGACCTGCCTTCCGAAGGGTGGAGTGGTCGGTCGAAAGAATGCCAAGAGTCTCGAGCGCCACCACTTTTTCTAAATGGACGGTTTTTAGGGAGAAAGTGGAAACCCTAAAGGAAGGCGGCAGAATTACGGGGACGGACCGCCCTGTCGATGCAGAATGCCTGGGTAGTATTCAGTGGAGATGGTTGTCGTCCAGGCGTCAGAACTGTTTCGGGTTCAGGGAAAACTTAAGCTAACTAGTAAAAGTTGGATGTAGCAAAAATATAAATTTATTAATATAAGAAATGTAAACAAATAAAAGAAAATATATTAAAGTGATTATAATCTTAAAATGATTATTCTTGTCAGGGTGAAATTAGGGAAACAAATATAACTAGATGTTTTACCCCCTCGTTTTCTACCCTTTCCCAAGTAGGGAAAAATGCGTCGCCGGATTACTCTGATTTCAGCAGCTTTGTGCCCCACTGGGGTATGGTTAATTTTATTTACCAAAAATGGCGATACCTTACGATATCCCGCTCCTCGCTGCCCACCTAGCGGGCATGAGAGGTTCGGGAACTTTAAGTCACGCGGTCACAATATATAGTTTAATTAAATACAAGAAGATTTAGCTGAAATGATATGTGTGTATATATATATATATATATATATATATATATATATATATATATATATATATATATAAATCAAAATACGTTTTCTGTGAATTAAGCTTGGGTAGAGTACGAAAACAAGCACACTGGTTAAATTAAAACGAGTATTCTGCAAATATTTAGAATGCCTAGCACGGGGCGAACACCTGTATAGTAATATGGCAGGACAAGAAACTCGGGGAACGGATAATTATGTTTCAAAAACAGACGAGCCGAGAGAACAGTGGAACTTGACGAAATCCCAAAATAAGAATAGCAAGAATCGAAAAATCAAAATATTATTAGTAAAATAGTTTCTCACCATAGGTTCTAGACTACTGAGGTCGGTATGGCTGCGGTGTGAAGATTTCGGGGACGGTGAAGATTACTTTTATACTGACAGGAAAAACTGGGACAATAACGTATTTATATGCTTATTATGAAGGCTCTTACTGTAACAAGAGATTTACTCTGCGGAATAAGACTGAATTGACCAGCCAGGCGAAACGCCTTTTATATGGGAAAGTATATGCCTCTTTTGTTCCCTCTAGAAGCTTTGATATCTTTGTTCTTCTTATGGGTGGAACAATACTGAAATAAAAAAGTTCGGGACGCAGCAAGTGCATTATGGAAGTGAATTTTCATAAAAATGTTTTTAATAGCAAATGCGAGCATCAATCTGATTACCCGTATAGCCTATGTAGTAGAAATAATGTACCTACTATATTTTATCAAAATTACTTATTGTTTGAAAATGTACAACAATTTTCCGAAACTAAACTTAAATGTTGGTTTCCTAACCAACAAACCTTACGTTAATAGTAAATTGAGTTATGAAATTTGAAGGATTTAATGAAAATTCGCTACCAAAATGCACTTACTGCGTCCTGATTTTTTTCTTTCAAACATGTATCATATTTCGATTAAAAATGCAAAAGTGCATTAACGAAATTGTTCTACGAAAATTAACTAAAAATTATAGACCGTTAAACCATAAACTTCACTAAACCTACAGCGAAAGCATCAACTTAACTAAACCGACAGCCAAACAATCAGAGAAAGGGTCTACTTGAAATGAATTTTCTGTAAACATTTTAGTAAAATGAAGGGCAAGGACGGTTGAACCTGAAACTTAAGGGTTCGCAGAACACTCTTCTTGCAACATTTTCTTTTTACAATCCGTATTTGTTTCACGTTCTTTGCCTAAACATTGCCAATTTTGACGTTTCAAATTGCGACTTTGACGTTTTGAGGAAAACTCCAATTTTTTTTTGTCTTTAACTGCTCATAACTTTTTTATGTTAAAACTTAGGAGTAATATGTGTTTTACATTGACATGAATATATTACCCGTCACACTGGGAATCAATCCTACTGTCTGATTAGACGAGGGTCTCGCGACAGTAAAAACTTGGATGAGTTTTTTGTTATTTTAACGAAATAAAAGACCTCCCTAACGTGATGCTACACAAAATCCTACCAACTGACCTGCGCTGACATCAGTTTGCCTAATTAAAATCTAAAAGTAGAAGGAAAATCAACCCTGCCATATATGAAGGTTATGTGAGCATAATGAACCTTTCCTTTCCATTTTAACTTCTTTTAGCTTTTGATTAGGCAAACTGAAGTCAGGTCAGTTGGGAGGATTGTGTGTACACAGCACAGTCAGAGAGGTCTTTTATTTCGTTAAAACGACAAAAAACTCACCAAAGTTTTTACTGTCGCGATACGCTCGTCTAATTGGAAGAAAGCAATGTTTAACCTATTAATTACATATTATACATACATTTTATCTTTCTGCTCTCCTTGTGTATATACACTTTTACTATTAGTGAATTTTCTTAAAAAAAATTCACTAATGAGGAGATCCCGACTTTTGAATTTTGAAAAAATTTCTTCAAATGAGCGCTAATTAGGCCCCCCAGAAAACATATCCGGGGTCAGTTTCAATTTTTATATGTTTATATGTTTATATATATATATATATATATATATATATATATATATATATATATATATATATATATATATATATATATATATATATATATATATATATATATATATATATATATATATGTATCACACCGATAACTCAAAAAATAATGGGCCGATTTTGATTAAATTTGGTGAAAAAATTCCTTTTGCAAATGGCTTGGATGAGTTCGTTAAGCAGGAAAATCTGCCTAGGTTTTCCCGGAATGTTGTGTTTTCTTTCGAAAAAAATTTATATCTCCGGAATTAACAAAGTAAGGGCAACCAAATTTAGTACGCTGCTCCTTATAAGTAAGCTACCTACCAAAATTTAGCTATGTAAGTCAAAAGACAAAAAAGTTATAGGCATTTTAAGAAAAATAAATTGGGGTTTTCCTCAAAACGTCAAAGTGGCGATTTAAAATGTCAAAATTGGCAACATTTAGGCAAATAACTTGAATCTAATACGGGCTATAGAAATAAAATGTCTCAAGAAGAATGTTTTACAAACCCTGAAGTCTTAGTTTCAACCGTCATTGTCCTTCATTTTACTAAAATATTTGCAGAAAATTCATTTCGAATAGACCCTTTCTCTGATGCTTAGCAGTAGCCTTAGCTATAGAGTTTATCGTTTAATGGTATATAATTTTTGTCGAATTTTCGTAAAAAATCAATAAAGCTCAATATATCCGTTATTATATAAGATATGAAAAAAATTGTATATATTAATTATAGGGTGTCTTGAGCTACATCTTAAAATAATATTTCTACAATCACAGGCTGGACCATAAGTCATTGGTGATACAAATTTCCTTTTTTTTTTAATCAAACACGCCTTATGTTATTGCATTTTTGCATTTTCCATCGAGATATAATGCATGTTTGTAAGAAAAGAAATTCTAGACGCAGCAAGTGCGTTATGGTAGCGAATTTTGATCAAATGTTTCATATTTGAACAGCTCAATTTGCTATTAACCTATAAGGTTGACCAAGAAACGTGTTTTTTCGGGAACACTTTAAGTTTACTTTTGGAAAATTTTGTACATTTTCACACAATAAAGTTATTTTGATGAAACATGGCACATTGTTTCTAATATATAGATTATACTGGTAACCAAATTTGATGCCTGCTTTCTTAAAAAAACACACATATTTGTTATTAAAAACATTTTTATGAAAATTCACTACCATAACGCACTTGCTGCGTCCAGAATTTTTCCAAATATGACATTGCTTCGTGCGCGCATGTGCTTAACGAGGGGTAGGTACAAAGTTCTTTTTCATGTACTATATCCCTATAGTTGACAGCTAAAGCTTCAGAAAAGGGGTCTATTTGAAATTCATTTTCTGCAAATATTTAAGTAAAATGAAGGATAATGGTGGCTGAAGCTGAAACTTAAGGCTTTATAGAACACACTTCTTACAACATTTCTGCTACATCGCCCGTAATTAGTTTCAGGTTCTTTACTTAGAACATGTCAATTTTGA
Organism: Tillus elongatus; assembly: GCA_964006375.1. Classification (NCBI taxonomy): domain Eukaryota; kingdom Metazoa; phylum Arthropoda; class Insecta; order Coleoptera; family Cleridae; genus Tillus; species Tillus elongatus. The sequence continues at coordinate 139,543,179 of OZ023268.1, read as the reverse complement.
CGTTTTGAATTGCGAGTTTTTGACGTTTTAAGAAGAAAAACTATAATGCTTATAACTTCTTTTGCTTTTAACGTAGGGATCCAAATTTTGGTACATGGCTTTATTTTTATGGCATAAATCCTCGTACCCAATATGGTTGCCCTAACTTTGTTATTTCCGGAGATATAAAAAATTTCCGAAAGAAAACGCAAAATTTTCCGGGAAAAACTAGTCCCATTTTCCTGGCTAACTAACCAAGTTTTATCAAAATCGGTCCATTATTTTTTAAATTAGCGGTGTGACACCTAAATATATAAACATATATATATATATATATATATATATATATATATATATATATATATATATATATATATATATATATATATATATATATAAACATCTAAAGTCTGAAACCGACCTCGGATTTGGATTCCAGGGGTTCTAAATAGCGCTCATTTGAAGAAATTTTTTCAAAATTCAAAAGTTGGGATCTCCTCATTAGTGATTTTTTTTAAAGAAAATTCACTAAAAGGACACAGAAGAACATAGAAAAACAGTTTTCTTAAATCATTTATTATTAATGCAAAACTTTTTTTGCCTTCATATTTCTTTTTTTTTTTTGATGCACTGGAAGACAAGTTATCATTTAAGCCTTTCAACCATCCGTTTACGAAGTTTATCTATAAATAGCTACATGATGGTAAGTATTACACAATAAATTATCTTCTGCGAACTGTATATTGGCATAAAAGTGATTCTGAATGTGTCTTCTGCTTCAACAAATTAATTCTTTTGGAAGTGACATTGTAATGTAAAATGCACCTTGTGTCTTCAATACTATATCCAAATTAGTTCTTCTTGATAACAGTACCCTTTTCTTGCATCTATAATACAAAATTATCGTCAGTCCATGTTATAGTTATTGTTTAATATTATTTATTAGGCGAATTTGTAAAAAAAAATCGCTGGTAACAAAAGAAAACACAAAAAATCATATTCACGTTTCGCCATCCTTTGGAAACCTATGAAATGTCTTTGATAGATTTAGCACGTTATAATTCGAACAATTATAGATTGCACATACCCAACCACTAACATTTATTGTAAAAACACAGCTCAAACTTAATTATACACAGTTGAACACCAGCAATTTCTAGTGTTACACGTTCTCGAACGACGTAACATCAGTACTATCCGCTAGGGGCGCTAATATTCTTGAAACACGAAATCAGCCGGAGTGTCATTATAAAGTATTTGGTTATACTATTTACCAAATGTGATGTCTTACAATCCAAAAAGAAATATTTCACATTAAAAACATGTGTATGAAATTTAGCTACCATAACACATTTGCTGCGCTCAAATTCGCCAAAAACTTGTTTTTCAACAATTTCTCTTTAAGTGCACATAACAACAATATAAAGCAAGCTAATAAAAATGTAGTCGTATAAATATATCACACAATTTTGTGTAATTTCAACCCATTAAATATATTCCTCAACAAAATTGTATAATAATAAACGTGAAACCACTTCTTTTCACCGTATCGCCTTAGATTTGCGAGACTATGCTTTCTTCGCATTGATATCAGAGTACTTGCATTAATCCTCCTCCACTTTCTTACCAGACCAGTGACAAAATAATTATGTTTTTGTTGCTGGATATTTCGTGCGTAAATAATGGCTCGAGTTGAATTTCATTTTAACTGCTTTGAAGAGAAACAGTAAGCAACACTATCTGTGCGAAAACACTTGCCAACACTTTTAAGTGCTTTACACCGAAAAACGCAGTGGTGACAAGAGTGGTGTGTGTGTGTGTGTGCGCGCGTTTTTTAAAGTTAAATGTATTTCCAAAGGGTTTTTAAAGTGTGTGCGACTTTTTTCTGCAAAATAACTTTAATTGACAACTAGCGCTTAAGGGTTTTTAATGAAAAGATTTTATTTAGTTTCGCAGCCGTCTGACAACAAATTTTATAATCGAATTTTAACTCACTTCCGATTGTCCGATCGATTTGAAATTTTCTAAAATTATTCAATTCCGGTGACAATACAATATTGTGGTAACATGAATTCAAAATTACTGCAAACGCAAGACGGCGAAACATTTTTTCTCTACAAACCCCTTAATTAAGTAAAGATTGGAACCTGTGATGAGCACTTATAAACACACTCGAAGAACACAAATCACCACAACAGATTTTATAAACCCTGACGATCGTTTCACTAACCACGTTAGCGTTATCAGAGAATTAATAATTCTAAATGTTTGGCGACTACAACTTCGTTTATATTCCGTGCAGGTCGTAGTAGATAATTACGTGTGGTTCAAACAGCACAAAATCGTCCACTCCTTGCTTACCGCGAATTCCCTCTACCCGAATTCTGTTATCATCGGCTTCCTTTGTCGGTATCTCTCGTAAAGTGGTCAATCAATAAACTGTATATAGGCGGCGATTCATCAAACTTTATATATATATATATATATATATATATATATATATATATATATATATATATATATATATATATATATATATATATGCTGCTCGAGCACAACCCTTCCCCAAAAAAGGATCCAAAGCGCTTCCTAGCAACTATACAGACCTATTTCTCTCCTTTCAGTCGTCTCTAAAGTGATGGAAAAGTATATAAACACCGAATTACTAAAATTTCTTGAAAACACAGTCTAATCCACGACAGGCAGTATGGATTCCGTCAGCGCAAGTCAACTACCGACCTCCTTTCCTTTGTCACCCATTCTTGGAACAAGTCTATGGAACTACACGGTGAATCCCAGATTGTCGCTCTAGACATATCCAAAGCATTCGACCAGGTCTGGCACGCAGTACTGCTTAATAAACTTCCGGCCTATGGCCTACCACCAAAACTCTGTACCTGGATAGCAAATTTCCTCTCCAACCGGAGCATTTCTGTTGTCGTAGATGGCCATTCCTCTAAACTGTATCCAATTAATGCAGGAGTTCCTCAAGGTTCAGCTTTAGCCCCTACTTTGTTTCTTCTCCACATCAATGGCCTCCTATCTAGCAAATCCAACCCAGTTCACAGTTACGCGGACGACAGCACCCTCCACTCAAATATACAATATTCTAAGCCTGTCTCTTTAGCCCAATTAGATGAGGATCGCAGACTCATGGAGGGTTCTGTCTCCGTGGATCTCCAAAAAATATTAGACTGGGGAATTAGAAATCTTGTACAATTCAACCCCACCAAATCACAGTCTTGCTGTCTTTGTCATAAGAGATACACCAGCCCTAGACCCATCACAATGAACAACCAAGTTATTCAAAGTAATGAGCCTTTTCACTTGTTGGCATTTCTGTGGATCGAAATCTCAATTGACACCAACATGTCACATCAATTGCAGAAGCGGCCGCTAAGAAATTAGGTTTCCTCTTCCGGGCTCGCAAATAATTTTCACCAACTAATCTCTATACCTTATATACTTCACAAATAAGACCAAACCTCGAATACTGCTCCCACGTCTGGGGTGCTGCTGCCAGTTCTACACTCACTATCCTGGACTCCATTCAGAAGAGAGTTATACGTCTCATCGGTGAGCCTACCCTCACCCAAAGGCTGCCATCCCTTGCCCACCGACGTGCCGTTGGTGACCTCTCTCTCTTTTATAGATATCTGCATGGGCACTGCTCAGAGGAGCTTTCTTTCATAGTTCCTCCACCTGCTGCCCCCAACAGATATACCAGAGGAAGAGAGCGAATGCACCCTTTTACTGTCCAGGTCACCAGACATAGAACATCTTGTTATGCCCGCTCTTTTGTCCCGAGGACTTCTAAGTTGTGGAATTCCTTGCTAGGACATGTTTTTCCTTCTCCCCCGAACCTCCAAACCTTCAAGTCCAGAATTAACAAGTTGCTTCTTTCCTCCTTGTCAACACCCACGGTACGATAGTATTTAGGCGGTAAGCCCTCGTGGTGTGTTGTTGAAATAAATAAATAAATAAATAAATAAATAAATATATATATATATATATATATATATATATATATATATATATATATATATATATATATAGATATATTCGTAAGCGTTTAGATCTCCTGGTTGTCTGATTTTTAACCCAAATATCTCGGGCAACGCAAGATCTATCTATAGTACCATATCCTAGTTGTGCTAAATGTTCTCTAAATATAATTCCAGTAGATCTTTTTGTTTGCCCTACGTATTCAAGATCACAGTCTAGCAGAGTCAACGACCCTAATTAAAGAAAAAGCCGATAGAAACTTTGTTTGCCTACCGCATTTGAATCGCTAATGACGAGAGGTCTGGATAGCATTTTTTAACCAACTTGCAACTAACCGTTTCGACAAAACATAGTTTAAAAACTTGTTACGTAACCCAAAAGACGAGGATAGTACCGCTAAAATATCGTATATCCATGAAATAAGTTGTAAAGATTGTGATCTTGAATACGTCGGGCAACCAATAAGATTTATTGAAATTAGATTAAAAAAACATTTATCACAACTACAGTACTATAGATAGATTTTGTGTTGCCCGACATGTTTAAGAAAACAATAACCACGTAGATAAAGAGAATCTAAATTTAATCAAAAATGTTGGACAACCAGGGCAGCTAAACGCGTTCATGCAGTTGTAGTCGTCAAACCTTTAGAATTACGCATCTTCTGATGGTGCTAACTTTGTGAGTTAAACGATCGTCATGTTTTTTTTTAAATGTGTTATAGTAATTTGGGTTCTCCAAGTGTACTTACTTTTCGTTTGCGTATTAAATGAAGGGGTTTCACAGGTTAAATAAAGGCTCGGTGATGCTTTGATAATTTCAATATAGCGGCCGAAGCATGATGGCGGAATATATTTTTCTTTACAACCCCCTTGATATGTGTATTAAAAGAAAGGGCCTCGTGAGTAAAATACAATGAGCTAGTTGAAGCTTTCTTAAATCCACTATGGCGGTCAACGCGAAATGGCGGAATATATTTTCTTCACAACCTCCTTCACATGAGTACTAAAAGAAAAGGCTTACCAAGTCAAATACAGTGGACTAGGTGGAGCTTTCATAGAGTAAAAAAACGGCGGCCGACGCAAGAAAACCGAATAGTTCTTTCTCAACAACCTGCTTGATACGGATATCAAATGGTCTTCACGAATGAAATACAATAAATTCAGTATGGCTATCTTTAAACGATTTGATTTTAATTTCACGGCTGTCTGACAATCAAATCTTGTAATCGAATTTTAACTCACTTCCGGTTGTCCGATAGATTTCAAGTTTTGCAGATTTATTCAATAACTAACGGCCATTTCATCGTGTTTCCGCCATTGACCATCGTTTGGCTTAGCTTAGTGAGTCCTTTCGTTACATATTGTGAGAAGGGAGGTCAGATCATGGAGTAGGGAGGTTGTTACAGGGAATCTTTAATCATTTTCACCCATAAGTACACTTGGAGAACCCAAATAACCACAACACATTTTAAAAGACCTGACGATCGTTTCACTAACCAAGTTAGCGTCATCAGAAGATGAAAAATTCTACTACTACTACTTTAAAAACTAACATCACCTTATATACCGGATCTTAAGTAAAATGAGCTGAATGGAGAGGGGAACTACTATATATACTCTCGAACGCGTTTAGCTGTCCTAGTTGTCTAACATTTTTTATTAATTTTAGATTATCTTCATTAACGTGATGATTATTATCCCAAATAAGTCGGGCGACGGAAGATCTCGGTTCCGTCTCTTTACCTAAGATCCGGTATATAAGGTGATGTTAGTTTTTAAAGTACTTAGAATTTTTCATCCTCTGATGACGCTAACTTGATTAGTGAAACGATCGTAGACATATTTTGGATAATAATCATCACGTTAATGAAGATAATCTAACATTAATAAAAAATGTTAGACAACCAGGACAGCTAAAGGCGTTCGAGAATATATATATATATATATATATATATATATATATATATATATATATATATATATATATATATATATATATATATATATATATTGCAAAATATAGTTACAACAAAAAATGTATCAACGTTTCACCACCGCCGATTACGAGTCACCTGATCGTTTGCTTTGTAAAACAAATTCCCACGTTTCAACACGTCCTAGAGATAACATAAGAACACTGATATTTCCGCCAAACGAAACTATGTTAATTTAGTTGTTGAACCTTCCCAAAATTATTAGAAATGTACACCTTTTAGATAAGTTAATAAAGACAGTTCAAAGACCTCGTCCGGCGATAAAAATACAATACACTGCAGAATTTGCCTGCGACTAGATTCCCATCTCAGTTCAGTCTCTTTACCTAAGATTCGGTATATAATGTGATGTTAGTTTTTAAAGTAGTTAGAATTTTTCATCCTCTGATGATGCTAACGTGGTTAGTGAAACGATCGTCAGGACTTTTAAAATGTATTGTGGTGATTTGGAGTCACCAAGTGTGCTTATCAGTGCTCATCACAGGTTCCAATCTTCACCTAATGACCTTTTCACCCATTTCTAGTTGTGACTACAATATTATTCGTTGACTATAACTGCAGAGAAAGTATTCATACGTCTTGGAAACTAAGAAGTAAAAAATAAAATCACTTAAAAAATGTTTACATACAGGTGGTCCAAACTGCAGATACAATGTTCCAAAATCCAGTTTTGTTGAATAATTGTAATCCAAGTTTGTGCCGACTTAAAGACGGACCAAGTATGTTCAAGCTCAGATTGTTCTATCCAGGACATAACATACAGTTCATCGTTATAATTATTGGCTGTATATAGGGTGGCCCGAATTCGCTGCTGCGGGAAATAGAGATAATGTGTACATTCCGCCACGCTCTGCATATTCGCTAGTCTGCAGGATCCAAAAATCTGACGTCATTGAGTCTTTACGTCTCATCCGTTCTCTGCACCTGGATTAACGATTTCCAGGCCCCTGGTCTCAGAGTATGTCGAAGCGCCGGACGGTTACCAAAGAAATTTTCATTTAAAAAATTAATAATACTTCTTCTTCTTTGAGTGCCTTCTCCTATCGAAGATCGGCAAAAATTTTGGCGAATTCTTCTCTGTCTTGGGCCCTTTTCAGCAAAGTGTTTGAACCCAAGCCTGTCCAATCTCGTATGTTCTAAAGCCAGGAGCACTGCCTGCGTCCCGATCCACGTCTACCTTCGATCTTACCCTCTATCATGAGTTGTAGAAATTCATATCTATTGTGTTTCATTACATGACCGAGATATGCAGTTTTTCGCTTTTTTATGATTTCGATGAGTTCACGTTCTCTGCCCATACGAGGCAAAACCTCCAAATTTGTGGTGTGAGCAGTCCAAGGAACTCGCAACATTTGTCGATACACCCACATTTCGAATGCCTCGAGTGTGTTTAGACCGCCAGCCTTTAGCGTCCACGCCTCAACCCCATACAGAAGCGTGGAATATATGTAGCACTTCACAAAATTGTATCTAATTTGTATATCAAGTGACCTATTGCTTAACAGGCTTCGCATTTTTAAGAAATTTGCCCTAGCCATTTCAATCCGAGCTCTGATTTTCAAATCAGGATTCAGATCTTCGCCGATCCAACTGCCCAAGTATTTAAACCCAGAGACCTTGGTTATCTGTGTCCCGCACACGTTTATATGTATTGCTTGATTTGGATTCCGGTTTACCGCCAATATCTACGTATTATTATTATTATTAATATCTTTGATCATGTTTAACCCAGGTAATTTTTAAATTTCAGTATTTTACACACTCCTGTGAGTATATACGAACAATAACGCTTTAAAAGACGTCGAAGAAATTTTGTTATACTTTTTAAAGTGATAAGATGTGCATATTAGACTTAATAAAACTTCATGTGAAACACACTCAAAAAAGTGTGTACGGAAATACATATAAAAATGCAAGACAATATTGTGGAACCTCGAGAACCAATTATAAATATAGTTCGCTGTATCCCGAATTTGTTATGTTGAAGTATCCTGAAGAAGACTTGGAAACCCTTGTCACAACCCTGAAAGAGTCTGGAAGCTCGGATTTTGCAAGTTTGCAAGAATATCCCAGTTGCCATGCGCAGTGTCATGAGAATAGAAGGTAAGTTATTTTTCAGCACACTAGTAGAGTAGATTGAAGATTAGGCAGAATATAAACACAGTTGCAGTCACCAAGTGTTTAGAATGTTTCATCCTCTGATGACACCAACTTGGATGGTAAAACGGTTGTTAGGTTTTCTAAAATGTGTTGTGGTGATTTGTACGACGAAGTACTAAGACGGCGTTCTGGGGTCACGTTAAAAAATTATTTCCTAATAATTCTGAGATAAAAAAGTCAGAATTCTGAGATAAAAAGTCAGAATTCTGTGATAAAAACTCAGAATTCTGACATAAAAAGTTAGAATTCTGAGATAAAAAAAGTCAAAATGCTGACATAAAAACTCAGAATTCTGAGATAAAAAAGTCCGAATTCTGACATAAAAACTCGAACTTCTGAGATAAAAACTCAGAATGTTGACATAAAATGTCGGAATTCTGACTTTTTTAACTCAGAATTCTGAGATAAAAAGTCAGAATTATTCGAGAGCTTTATACGACAGCGTCCACTTGCAAAACGTTTACCTATTGACTATTGATGTGTAATTAGGCAGGTATCTCTCCCTGTGCCGGTTTTACAGTTAGTTGATGATATTTACAAACTAAAAGAAAAGAAAATTGGTTCATTGACTATTGTTCTCGTTGCGTTAATAGAATAATGCATAGTGCATAGGTGCATATATTATGATTTTACTAATTATGTACGTAAATAAGTCGTCGTACAAATATATTATTGCTTTAATTGGCTTTATACCATGGAAACTTTAGCTGAATTAAAGTCAAGTCAGCCTTAGAATTTTATAAATAAATATGTTTGTGTTTTTGTATCTTTAACGTCGGTCTATTTCCGCGACTATGGCCAATCACCGACACCAGGGAGCAGTTTCACCTTGATATCCTGGAAATTTTGGCAAACCCTGCCGTTCCGCAAGGATAGTAGGAATATTTAAAGTGCCCAACATCGCGTCGGACAGGGGACCGACGGCTTTACGCCCCCCCGAAGGGCGGAACGTGCAGACATTAAACTTGCTCAAATATAATGCCACAACTTCGGTTGATGTTAATGTTACAGTATGTACTGAAAAAGTGAAAGGAAAACCCTGGGATCGAACCAATTACCCTTCGGTTCAAGGGCACACGTTCTTACGACTGAACTACCGAGGCCCTTATAAAGAAATAACCATGAGATGACCGTAAGTTTGTTGTTGTGTGATGATTTGACAATCGAAATGCGATACCATCTGTCGGAATCGTGACTCTCCGAATGTAACTGCCCATTTTAATTCAGTGTAGCTTCCACCTTCAATCAATATTGTACCATGTTTCCAGAAGTTTTACTTTTGATCTACCTCTTCCTTTTTGTCTAGGTATATATCTTTCAAATAAAACTATCAGAAAGATGTTTTAAAAGATGTCCTATATATTATGGCTTCTCCTATCAATTTCTTTCAGCAAGGATTACTATTCTGTCACCTCTTCTAGCACACTTTTATATTCCTGTTTCTATCGGTGTAACTTATTGTCTTTGTCATTTTGCTCAATGTCTATATTTGAAAAGCTTCTATTCCCTTAGTGTCCTGCTTAGTCAACGTTCACCTCATCATTATAACACTACATACTTATGACTTGATAAACCTCCGCCTTCAGACCCAAATTAAACTCCATTTTTGATAGAAATAAGAAGTATATTTTGAGAAAAAATCATAAACTTAACTCTGAGTTAGACCCAACATTGTTCAAAAATAAATATTAAGATCCACACAACATTTTTCCATAGATTTATAATAAATTTATAAAAAAGTCAGAACTCTGACATAAAAAGTCAGAATTCTGACTTTTTTATCTCAGAATTCTGACTTTTTACCTCAGTATTCTGAGTTTTTATGTCAGACTTCTGACTTTTTTATAACAGAATTTTGACTTTTTATCTCAGAATTCTGACTTTTTTATCTCAGAATAATTAGAAAATATTTTTTTAACGTGACCCCAGAACGCCGTCGTAGATTTGGGTTCTCCAAGCGTACTTGTAAATATGGTCTGCTAAATATTGTCACATCCGGCTATGAGAATTAAGTTTATCAACTTTGTTACTTCTATGATCAGAGGCCGGTTGTAAATTATGTTGGTAACCAAAAACACTCTGGAGTTATATTTCTAGAAGGGACCAGAAGTGACCAGTGTAGAACAGTGTTTAAGGTCTAGAATCTCTATGGACGGTATAAACAGACGAGCTGCACATAGAGTTAATTAGTTCAGTATTGAGTTAGTGTCGGTGCAGAATAAGTAATCATTGAGTATTAAGCGAATCTGTGTAGTATGAATTAATAGAGGCGAGCATAAACTATAGACAGAGGCCAATAAGTCTCAAGTCGTTTTTGCTAAAAACAATGGAAAAACTGCTCGACCGGCATATTAAGGGCGGTGTACTTTAAGCATATCCCCTACACTGCGGACAATATGCATACAGAGCAGCAGTCTCAACAGAAACAGCACTGCACCATTTGGTTCTGAAACTAGAGAATACGCTGGAGAACAGGGAGGTGGCACTGGGGGCATTCTTAGACATAGAGGATCGGTACTGGCAGCTGTCAGGGAGCGTGGAATAGAGGAGACCTGCTGCAGGAGGATCGGTTCCATGCTCATGGACAGGGCGATGTTCACCTACTCGCGGGAGGGACTCTGCTGGCGCTGGTCGCGGCGGCGTGTCCGCAGGGGAGCGTTCTGTCTCCCCTGCTCTGGTGCCTAGGCGTGGACGGCCTGCTAGGGAGAGGAGTACGAGGTACAGGGCTATGTGGACGACATTGTCATCATACTCCGAAGAAAGGTTACACAGTTAGTGTGGGAGCACATGCAGACAGCACTGAAAGTGGTGGAAAGGTGGACGGTTGGCCAAGCGTATGGGGTGAGCCCCGAGAAAGCAACCGTTATACCGTTTACGAGAAGGAGGAAGTGGGAGAGCCTTAGAACACACACTCTATACGGTAGAAACATCCAAATATCCAGGGAGGTAAAATATTTTTGGGGTCGTATTGGACTCTAAGCTAACCTGGAATGGTCACGTTGAAAAATACTGCGTAAGGCAGTTATGACCTTAGCCTAGGAGATCGTGAAGGAGCACATGCTTAAAATAATGTCAGACTTCGCGAGCCCGCGAATCTGCAGGGAAAAAAAATTTACAGTGGAAGTCCACTATGCAGTGTGTCCCAAACTGGATGGCAATGTATTGCTATCTCCGTTATTATTAGAAATAGGAAGACGGTTAAATTAGCAGTGTTTTGTAGAATTTCATGCTAGTTCCAAATATGACTTGTATTTTTCCCTGCCTCTTTTCGTTTTCGAGTTATTTGAAAAAAAAGCAAATTTGTCGATTTTTTTCTTCAATATCTAAGTAGGCGTTGATCTGACATGTCTAAGACTTACACATTGTTAGGACACTTTTTACAGAGTAATCTTTTTGTGCTATTCTCAACTTTGGATGGTCATTTGTTTTTGAGCTACAGGTATCAACGTTTGTTTTTATTATGGCAGCCATATTGGATTTTTTGCTCATCTGATAGCCTGTGAAAAGAGCTTTCCAATGATGTACAACTTGCTTCCATCTGCTTAGGGTAATCGTCGACATTTAAGCCTTGTACGATTGTGGGTTTGTATGGATGGTAATGACTTTGTTTTAATACACGGTATACCGCACTTTTTGGAACATCAATTTGTTTACCATAAAACCGAATAGATTGCGGAGGGTTTTTGTTTGAAACCTGTAAGACAGCATTATTTCTTTCTTCATTTCTAGGCATTGGTAGTTTCTTTGCGTGGAAGCTATCGTCGTTCAATAGATTGGTCATTGTCCTGCGAAATATTTTGGTGTTTGGTTGTCGTCTTTCTGGGTAGTTGTTTTGATATGAATTTGCAGCTGCCTGAGTAGTTAAGTTAGAACGAATATAACATTCGAACATGTCAAAATATTCTTGATTACTGAACATATTGTTGAATAATATTTAAAATAAACAGGAAACAAATTATTTAGTACAAAATTTTAAGCAACGTGTTAAATACACCTCAAATTGTTCAGATAATTAAGAATAACAGTATTCTTAATTGTCGCGATAGTGTTATATCCATAGCAACCTTTCTTCTGTTGATTTTAAGTTTACTTACGTTTAAAAATCAAACAATTTTCAAAGTCGTCTTCGTAAATCATTAATCTGCTTTTTATTGAGTTCTGTTAGTACATTTAGTTATTTACTAGGTTTACCTATTTAATTAAATTATAACAATTTTTGAGGATAATGTTGTAATGTAAAATATCATTTGTAATAATGGGCCGATTGATTGGTGTGCTCAAAGTTTCTATTTTTTATCGTGAATCATTACTCCATGGCCTACTGCTTTTTAAAGACTTTTTTTGGATTTCATAGCCTAATATCCTCAAAACGGTTTTTCTCAAAATTCTCAGTGCAATTACAAGATTTCTCAAGCATGTTGTACATCATTGGAAAGCTCTTTTCACAGGCTATCACATGAGCAAAAATCCAATATGGCTGCCATAATAAAAACAAACGTTGATACCTGTAGCTAAAAAACAAATGACGATCCGAAGCTAATAATAGCACAAAAAGATTATTCTATAAAAAGTGTCCTGATAATGTGCAAGTCTTAGACATGTCAGATCAACGCCTACTTAGATATTGAAGAAAAAAGAAATCTACAATTTTTTTTTCAAAATATCTCGAAAACGAAAAGAGGCAGGGCAAAATACAAGCCTTATTTGAAACGTGCATGAAAATCTATAAAACATTGCTAATTTAACCGTCTCCCTTTCTCTAATAATAACGGAGATAGCAATACATTTCCATCCAGTTTGGGACACACTGTATATGTGCCCACATGATAACTCAAAAAGTTATTAACAGATTTTAATAAAACTCGGCAAGAATATTTCTTTAATAATGGCTTTAATAAGTTCGTTGGCCAGCCCTATTGGACCAGTTTTTCTAAAAAAAATTAATTAATTTTTCCGAAAATAACATTTGTATCTCAAAAATAACAAAGTTATTTTGATGAAATTTGGTTGGTCTGTTGCCCTAGTAAATAGCTTACTACGTACCAAAAATTAATTTTCTAGACTTATAGAAAATAGAGTTATGCAAATTTGAAGCATTTCATGAAAATTCGCTACCATAACGCATTTGCTGCATCTAGTATATATTTTTTTATTGTTACTGTTACATTTTTTGCTACCATTACACTGCCGTTGCCTTAAAAATGCTATTGGCTGGCACAACTCTAGACAAGATCACATGTAAGTAATTAAATTCTAATATTCTTGATAAAAAAATGTCCGCCAAGAGATAACACAACCATTAAGTTTATCAGCTGGGAAATTCTAACAGGTATCACAGCTAATAATACCCCATTAAATAAATAAATACATGATGTTACAATATTTTATAGTAAAGCCAATTTTGGCCAGTTGGTTGAATGCCCAAATAACTAATATTAAAATAAATTCACAGTGAATCAAACGATTTCCTGTACGAAATGTTGCAACGCTCTTATTTTCGAATTATAATCATTACCAAATTTCATAATTCTCTGATTGTTAACGATTTTCGATAATCATTGACAAAACTTGTTTTACGTCAAAAAAATTCAACAAACGCTATTATAATAGTGCATCCAATGAGGTTAACTGTTGCGGAGTTATGTTGTTAGTTCTGAGTGTTCTCTAGAAGTTTGTGTGATTTTTTCCGCTATGATAATCTAGTAGTGTGACATATTTGGATGGTGTGTTATGGTGGTACGTTATCTAGCCTTGAACAGTGTAATTGGTTGAAATGTTATATTTTTTGGTGCATGCTTCCATAAACGCTGCGTAATAAAATTATAGTCGGAATGGTGTTAACACTGCCATAGTTGCTTACCAATTTTAAAGCAATTTGCCTGCTATTGTCTATAGGTGTCCCACATAATAGTAGATTATACCACGAGTCAATAATGATAGCTATTATTCCCGAGGAATATTTACGAACCGAGCCGCGAAAGCGGCGAGGGAGTAACATTCCGAGGTAATAATAGCCATTATTGCAAGTAGTATACTCTACTTTATCTACGACTAATTCATTAAATTGAAACTTTTAATGAACAACTTTATTTCTTATAAATATTAAAATTAGTAACAGTACAATTAATATACTGAATTGGTCGTGAACTATCAATAACTTTGGAAGACTTTTCAAAACAAATATTTGGAATTTCGGCTGCTGTAAAGGAAGAAGATGCTTCATTTCTATTTATCTGTTTAGCAATGGTATCTGCTGTTGCTGTCTTGTTTCTCATAGACCGATTAATGTAACCTTCAGCTACCTGTGTAGATTTTCAACCCCCAAGACGCTTTAGTCTAGTTATATCGCCTCCTCCATCAATGTACAGAGTGGCAGATGATCTGCGATAACAATGGCCAGTATAATTTTGAGGATTTGGCAAATTTGAATATTTGGCAATATATGTTAACGATGGTCTGCCCACCCTAGTGTACAGCCAGTAGGCCAGACTAGCTCTTAGTCCCCACGTTTTTCCATATAGCCGCCTAGTGACGGCTAGGGTCATAACTGCCTTTCGCAGTATTTTTTCAACGTGACCATTTCGAGTTAGCTTAGAGTCCAGTACGACCCCAAGTTATTTTACCTCCCTGGCCATTGCAATCTTCCTACCATATAGAGTGGACCTTCCGTGGCTCTCCCACTTCCTCCTCATAAACGGTATGACGGTTGCTTTCTTGGGGCCACCCCGAGCCCTTGGCCAACCGTCCACCACGTTTAGTGCTGTCTGCATGCGCTCTTACACTAACTGTTTAACCTTTCCTCGGACTATGATGACCGCCCTATCAGGCCGTCCACGACTCGGCTCCATAGCTGGGGAGACAGCACGCTTCCCCGCGGATACCCTGCCACGACCCCCGCTAGCAGAGTCCCTCCCGGGAGTGAGGTGAACACCGCCCTGCCACTGAGTATGGAACCGATCTACCTGCAGCAGGTATCCTCTATTCCCCGCTCCCTGACAGCTGCCAATACCGATCCGAATGAGGTGTGGCTGAAGGCCCCCTCTATGCCTAGAAGGTCCCCCAGCGCCAACGCCCCAGCATATTCTCCAGTTGAGACTCCTGGTCTCTATGCGTATTGCCCGCAGTATAGAGGATATGCTTCCAGTACACCGCCCCAAATGCGCCGGTCGAGCAGTTTTTCCATTCTTTTTAGCAAGAAGGACATGAGACTTATTGGCCTCAGGGACACTATTGGACGCCCCGGTTTAGAAATGAATACAAACCTGGCCAGTCTCCATGCCCTACGAATATACCCCAGAGCCAGGCTGGCCCTCATATTGAGTGCAAGCTCCGGCGCCAGAATGTCTATATCCTGTTGGAGCATGATGGGCATTATTCCATCGAATCCCAGCTTAAATCTGTTAATGGCCCATCTAATTTTGTTCCAGGAGCCCTCTTTAGCGACTGTCCAGTCTACTCTAGATGCACGCCTGTACGGCGCCTCTATTTCTGAGTTTTTCCAGTCCGGAAGTGATTGGTTTATTGTGTTGCAGCCGGGGAAGTGCGTCCGTAGTATGACTTCCATAGTTTCCTCCACCGAGCTTGTAAAGCCTACCGATGATGTTTTAAGGAAGCCTATGTTGGTCTGAGTGTCCTTGGACAGGATCTTGTGTAGTCGAGCACTCTTGGATGTGCTCTCCACTTCCTCGCAGTGCCTCCTCCACGACTCCTTTCTGGCGTCCCTCAGGCTTTTGTTATAGCTTGTTAGGGCATGTCTATATTCATCCCATACTCCAGACTTTTTGGCAGCGTTGAACAGCTTAAGAACCTGCGTCCTCCTTTGCCTGAGGTCCTCGTTCCAACACGAGATGCTTCTGGTAGACGCCCTCATTTTCAGGGGCAGTTCGCAATCTCGAGGTCTATTGAATTGTCTATGGTACTCTTAACCCTCCGCAGTTTCACTGCCCTGTAGGCTTTCTAGTCCGCCTTGCGAAGGTCCCGGTACCATACCGTTTGTCTTTCGACTTTGGCGATTTCAAACTGGATGTATCTGTGGTCTGAGCTACTCACTTCCCCAGACACAGCCCAGTTCTTAACAGTCACCCAGAAACTGGGTGAAAACTGTTAGATCTAAAACTTTCTCACGCTATGTTGTGACGAAGGTCGGTTTATTACCTCTATTCAATATGTCTAAATTAAATTTCATAAAGAATAGTAAAAGTGATAATAATTTTTTTTAAATAAAGTAAATAATTCCCTATACATTTCTTAGCACTATTTTCAGAACATTGTTGCACTACAAAATCATAACCAACACAAAACTGTAAACCAGAAATTGTTCGTTTATTTATATGGGTTATTTCCATTGCTTCTATATCCCTATAAAATATGGTTCATATAAGCTTTGCATTGCTGTGGTTTCCTTGTCTTTTGAAATTTTCTGCACCGCAACTCCTTAAAATAAATACTCTAACTCAACCAAATATACCTGGTGATACAACTTTGTCTGCCGAGGGCCTTCAACAGAACACGTTGTAGGTATTCAACGCAGTGTGCAAAAAAAAATGTTTTAAGAATATGAATGCTCTAAAATGGGACACGTTGCAGATACAGTTAGAAGTTTATGAGAAACAGTAGGTATCAAAACAAAATGTAAAATTATAGATATCCATATCTGTATTAGAACGTCTTTAACTAAGTTTTGGTTTTTTCTTATAGTAGATAATAAACTTGGTTCTAAAAAATTAAATGTGCAATTGAAAAGCGTGCATGTGTTAAAAAAAGTCGGTGAACCACACAAAATAGTTGTAAAAATGAAGTGTTCGATACAACGTTGTGCAAAATACTTGCGGTACGCTAAAAAAGAAAGAATTTTGAAGTTTAATAAGAAAACAAAATGGAAGGTGCAAACTTTAGACACTAAAATGAAAGACATAGAAATAGTGAAGTATCTAGTTGATTCATCTAATTGGTTTTTGTTCGAAAAAGATGAAAAAGTGGGATACATTTTGGATATGTATATGACGTAAGTATATTAATTTTCTTGTCGAGGTATATTTATTAAATATTTCTCTCGAATTTGTGATTTTTTCGTGAATTGTGAATTTAATACCTGTGGGTACCTGTTTCACACAAAAATCACATAAATTTTGTTAGCAAAGTTATTTGATTGCTACCTACATCCTTACATTAAAAAATAAATTACTAAATGATTATTTCGTCGCTCTGAAACACTGAAAAAAAACACCTAAATATGTTACAACAAAGAGGTGATAGTAGTACTAGCAATGATGGGGTGTCTGGCGCCAGGCAAGTGGGCCACATTGTCCCCTTCTTTCCAACCCCGGCACCCAGCAACCACGCTCTACTCCCCCTCGATTCCATCACCAAACCTCCTCTACCACGAGATAAAGGTCAATACCGTTTTTCATTGGACGTAACTCACAAAACCTCACATTGACACAGATGGTGATAAGACATTTCTTCAGTCTCGCCGCGTTCCTGGCAAATGGGATTCCTCTTGACATCTATCAATGTAAAGTGTCCTCTGAGAGTACAGTGGTCTGTTAGCACCCCGATGATGTGGCGAATACCAAGAAGCTAGACAGTCTTGTTTCTATCCGACCTCTCAACGAAGTTCCTGCCTACAGCCGCTGGACGACCTCCAGTGCTTCTCCATAGCCTCCTCTGTCCATTTATGTAGGTCGTCGGAATGCACTTATGCCTACAGCAGCCTCCAGGCCACAGAACGGCCGCTGGAAACTAAGCCTTGGGAGGCTTCGTCACTTCATTTCTTGCCACGTCACATTGTCCCGCAATCTACATAGCTGTACCTTCTTAGTTCTGGACAAATATTTGCCCGCCCAACTAAAGTCAAAGGTTTTCCAAACATCACCGCCGTCCTGGACTCCTCCAGATTCCTCTTCTTGGTGAACAGGATCACTTCCGTCTTCGCTGGGTTTACAGAAAGTCTCAGCTCACCATACCACCTCAATTATACTGCATGCTATTTGCATGCAGACGACGCTGAGGAATTTGCCAGTGACTAAGTCCAGCACATCATCAGCATTTGCCTGGGCAAAGAAGCCATTCTCGGCGAGCCGTTTCATGAGGCTGTCCATGACCAGACAACATAGATGAGGCGAAAGGCAGCTGCCCTGGGGACAGCCGCCGGGCACTCCAACGTCCGACCCACGGCCTCTGAGACACTCCTGTGTTCCAGCATGCTCGCGACGCAACTTATAAGAGATCTAGGCCATCCCCTGTCCTGTAAGGCGGCACAGACCGTCTCTATCCTTGCTCAATCAAAGGCTCTCTCAACATAAAAAACACAGCTAATGTGCTCTCCACATAACTTAGGGATCTTTCCACCTTTCGCGTTACAGCGGGGATCGCCGTTTCCGTCGATTGCCCCCGCTGGTATGCCTGTTGCTTTTTGTGGAAGGGGAGGATCTCCCGCATTGTCTTTAGCAGAAAGGATGTAAGGCTAATTAGCATGTACCCCTTGGCCACCGTGTAGTCTTCCTTTTTCCGATTTAGGAATGAAGACACCTCTGACCCTGCGCCAGACATTTGGGACATAGCCCCACGCCAAGCTGGCCCGGAAACCTTCCCTTGTATTGGGAATCAATATTTCTAGGCCTTTCTCGAGCAAGGCCGGGAAAGAGGTGATAAAAGCTGTGACGATCTGATTTTGAGAGCAAGATAAATTTTCTTTGACAGATTAACTAATAAAATATTTTAAGTTTCAATACTTCATGGCTTCTATATTAGGCTAACGAGTTTTTACAAGCTTTAGTACTTAATGATTGCTAGGTAATTTGGGCAGTAGGTAGGCTGAGGTCCCGTAATTGAACTATAACAATTCAACATACCGATATCCGCTCTAAGGAGTAGGCAGACTGAGGCATTAGAGGTCATTTCCTTTAATACTTCCTTAGCCTTTAAAAATGGCGCCAAAACAGAAGCTGAAGCGTTCAATTTTATCAAATTCTGGTCGCAATTGAATCCGAGAAGCAACTATATAATAATAATAATAATAATAATAATAATAATAATAATAATAATAATAATAATAATAATAATAATAATAATAATAATAATAATAATAATAATAATAATAATAATAATAATAATAATAATAATAATAATAATAATAATAATAATAATAATAATAATAATAATAATAATAATAATAATAATAATAATAATAATAATAATAATAATAATAATAATAATAATAATAATAATAATAATAATAATAATAATAATAACAACAACAACAACAACAACAACAACAACAACAACAACAACAACAACAACAACAACAACAATAATAATAATACTTCTTGCACACAACGAAATAATCTGCTCTGGAATTCTTCACTGACTCTCATCTTAAATTTCTTATCTTGTCTTTTATCTAAAACGTACTTGGTATCATTAATCATTTCTTATTAGCTACTAATTTTTGCAGTGTGAAAGGTGAAATTTAATAGTTCTGTTTTATTTTCTGGTGTATTGTGTTGAATGTACGGTATCCTAATAAATTAGTCGTAATTTTGTTCCGATAATTGCAATTAATTTTTGGTCTAATAATGCGATAATTAACTGAAACTATGCGAACAGAAATATTAATGATGATTGGGTATGGTAATATGTGTAAAACATAGACACAAGTTGTTAACCTATTAATGAAAAACATCCAGATTTGCCCCCACTAACCCAGGGAACTGTGTCTAAGTTTCATTCACAATTTCGTGATTATTGACACGTTAAACCACTGCCTAGGTGACCCAAGTTTGTTGAAGAAAATGTAAAACTCAATATTTTATTGGATTTTCAAGAAGAACCAACAACTTCTATCCGTCAAGTTGCACGTGAAAACGATGTTTGTCAATCAACAGTTTTGAGGTGTCTCAAAAACGAAAAACTGCAGCCCTATAAACTACAACACGTTCACGAGTTGATTGACGGTGATTCTGATAGAAGACTGCAATTTTGTGAACAACTGCTGGACATGTTACACAGAAATGTTATTTCTTCTGCTGACGTTCTGTTTTTCGATGGAGCAACATTTCTTTTGAGTAGCGATGTAAACAGGCAAAATTGCAGATACTGGGCTGCCAAAAACCCCCACTGGATGCGACAAACGCACACTCGGCGTTCTCAGAAGTTGAACATTTTGGCTGGTATCATTGGTAATCAAGTAGTTGGACCTGTTTTTATAGAAAATCTAAACGGTCTAAGATATTTAGAAATGCTAAGAGAGCAGGTTGTTCTACTGTTATCAGAATTGTATCCAAATGTAATAGAACCCA
This sequence comes from Tillus elongatus, assembly GCA_964006375.1. Taxonomy (NCBI): domain Eukaryota; kingdom Metazoa; phylum Arthropoda; class Insecta; order Coleoptera; family Cleridae; genus Tillus; species Tillus elongatus. The sequence continues at coordinate 139,522,740 of OZ023268.1, read as the reverse complement.
ATATTCCCCATGAAAGGATATGGAAGTCTTCCCACAAAGATGAATTAGACGAAGAGGTTTCGTAGAATGGCCTGTGAGATCACCAGATCTTACACCTCCTAATTACTTTTTATGGGGATACCTTAAAAACAGAGTGTATAAAACGCAACCTGCTGATTTAGATGATTTGAAAATTAAAATAAGAACAGAAATTAGGAACGTAACGCCTGACGTGTTGAACAGAGTTAGGGAAGAATTTCAGAGCAGATTATTTCATGATGTGCAAGTGAATGGAGAACATTTTGAACATTTATTATAAGAAAGGGACGTTTTTATTAAGTTTATTTTCGAAATTTGAATTTCAGGGTAAACTATTTAGTTTTAATATTCCGGTATTAAATTTTCACCCTGTATTGAAAACTGTAATATTAGACCATACATATGAGGTATATTCTCATTCAAAAAAATGTGATCCATCGAATTGTGATGAAAAAATGTAGAGTTGCCTTTTTTTTTTTAATTGATAAAGTGTTGGGGGTAAAATGATAGGAGTTTAATTTTTTTAACTATGATTATAAGATAATGTTCGACAAATTAAACTTCAGGTGTCTCAGCGTTTTCCACAAAAACTATTTTTTGCTGAATAATGAATTTTATTCCATAAGTGTGTTTCACACTGTATATATATATATATATATATATATATATATATATATATATATATATATATATATATATATAAGAGCCTCGGTGGTTCAGAGGTAAGAACGTGTGCCTCTGAACCGAAAGGTACTGGGATCGATTCCAGGGTTCTCCTTTCACTTTTTCAGTACAAACTGTAATAAATTAACATCACCCGAGGTTCTGGCATTGTATTTGAGCAAGTTGAATGTCTCCACGTTCCGCCCTTCGGAGGGGGCGTGAAGCCGCTGGTGCCGTGTTCATGCGATGTTGGACACGTTAAAGATCCCTACCCTCCTTACAGAAAGGGAGGGGTTCGGCAAAAATTTCCAGGCGGTGAGGTGAAACTGCTTACTGGCGTCGGTGTTTGGCCATAGTCGCGGAAATAGGCCGACGGTAAAGAAACAAAAAAACACACACACACAAATATATATATATATATATATATATATATATATATATATATATATATATATATATATATATATATTCGGAAATGTATGGATTCATATTTTGATGATGATTTCACGTAAAGGAAATTTTTTAGAATTTTTTTTTGCTGGAAAACAAAATGAAAGTGTCATCTCTTTAAATCTCTTATCTGTGTATACATGATTAATAAGCTCTGCGCTTCTGAGAATATGCAACATCTACTTCTTCTAATGAGTTCCATGTTAGCGATGGTAATGTATTCTGTGGGTAACGGTGCTTTCACGCAATTTATTTGTGAAAACATTAAATTTAAGACGACGCTATCACGTACATGTTATTCAAGAATGAAGTAATTTAGAAGTGCTGAAATTATGTATGAGCAAACGCATGGACGAGGTTCATAACCTTTACAACTTTAAAACTGTATTCTAGCATATGGGAGTGCAGAGAAAAATTTGTAATGTGTTGTGTTTATACTTCATATCAACATATATATATATATATATATATATATATATATATATATATATATATATATATATATATATATATATATATATATATATATATATATATATATATATATATATATATATAGATAATAGGATGGGCCATAAAATTTTGCACTTTAGAAATAACCATGAAAAAAAAGACAGATTGTATTCAAATAAATGTTTATTTATAAGAACAAAAATATACTGGAAAATGATTTTTTTTAAATAATATCTTCCAAATGGCCACAATCTTGCCGCTGGCATTACTCAAATCGGGCACTAAAATTTTCGAAAACTTTTCGACACAGAGCTCGAGGTATGTTGACCATTTCTTGACGGATATTCTCCTTTAATTGGAGTATCGTCGCTGATTTATTTACGTAGACTCGACTTTTAAGATAACCCCGTAAAAAATCAGCTGGAGTTAGATCCGGGCTGAGGAGAGGCCATGAATATTTCCTCTGCGCGAGATCAACTTGTTGGGGAACATTTAGTTAACCACGGGTATACTCTCATTGGATGTATGGCAGGTTGCACCTTTGCATCGATTGCAGCGGACAAAACAGGGAATTGATTATATCGGAGCGAGACTCTATAACAGGCTCCCTGTTCCTTATAAAAATTTGGACATCATAACTTTTAAGAGAGAAATAAAGTAATATTTGCTGAGGGTAACAATTCGCTAGATGAATATTTTAATTTATGAGTAAGGTACTCACTTTTCTTTTATATGTTGTCGTTGCTGTATTTATACATTTGTTTATGTTAGTATTTCATAATTCGTTTTATATTTATATTTAACTTTTTATATTTGCCTGATTGTAAATTTATGTTTGGGTTTTAGTGAGTTTTCTTTTTAAAAATCACTAATGAGAAGATCCCGATTTTTGAATTTAAAAAAAAATTTCTTCAGATGACAGCGAATTAGGCCCCCTAGAACCCATATCCAGGACCAGTTTCAATTTTTATGTTTGTTTATATATATATATATATATATATATATATATATATATATATATATATATATATATATATATATATATATATATATATATATATATATATATATATATATTCATGTGTGTGTATCACGACGATAGCTCAAAAAATAATGGTCCGATTTTGATCAAATTTTGCAAGTGGCGTGGATAAGTTTGATAGTCAGGAAAATCAGCATAGGTTTTCTCAGAAATTTTTGTAGAAAAAAATTATACCTCCGGAAATAAGAACGTAAGGGTTGTTGGTCCGCAGGTTTGTGTTATAAAGAGTATCCTATGTAACAAAATTCAGATCACTATCTCAAAAGAGAAACAGTTAGAGGTAAATTAATTTTTAATTAATTAAATCTGATACAAAAAAGTTAAAACATCAAAATTGATTGAGTACGAATGGGAGTGAAAAATACTACAAGAAATGACTAACAAGCTGCTAGATCTGTGTCTAAGTAGTTATTTTCCTTGATTTCGTTAAAACATGAGCAAAAAATCCATGGTAAATCAAAATTATTTTGTGTAAATAGTAAAACGTGGAAAATTAACATGTTAAGCCTTGTACATCGTATAATCGACTCCTACATGACGAGTTCTAATCCTAGTTAATGACTACTTTTTATAAAAAATTTTTAGTCTAATTTTACTTTACCGTTATCTAATCAGATTGTTGTTATTCCGATGATTTTTAAGCGAATTTTTGTATAAAAAAGAATTTAACAAATAGGAGATGAAAGTTTTAAGACTTAATTCAATTTGAATAGTATATCTGGTTGTTTGTTCTTGCCCTAACTTAGTGAAACTGTTCCATATTTAATACAGTCGTAGACTTTTCCCGTGACTTCACAAGTGCTTGTCTTAGTTAATTTTCTTTGAAAAAAATTTACTAACGAGGAGATACCAACTTTTGAATTGAGAAAAAAATTCAGTTTCAGCTTCGACCATCAGTACCCTTCATTTTAATAAAATATTTCCAGAAAATTCATTTCAAATAGACACTTTCTCTGATGCTTTGTAAGTAGTTTTAGTTAAGTTTATGGTTTAACGGTCTATAATCTTTAGCTAATTTTCGTAGAATAAATTCCTTAATGAGGAGACCGCGGCTTTTGAATTCTAAAGTTATTTCTTCAAATGAGCGCAAACTAGGATCCCTAGAATCCATATCCGGGTTTACTACCTGTTTGCATATATACAGGGTGACGCATTTCTACGGTAAAGCTCAATATAATTGCTATTATGCAAGATACGAGAAAAAATTGTATACGTTACCCATAGGGTGTCTTGAGCTGCATCTTATAAAATTATTTTGACAATCACGTTGTCGTTAAGTCGTTGGTTTTTTTGTTACATTCCTTACTGCATTTTTGCATTTTTAATAGAAATATGATGCATTTTTGTAAAAAAAAATCGACACCGAGTAAGTGGGTTTTGGTAGCGAATTTTCATTAAATACTTCAAAATTCAATAACGCAATTTCCTATTAACCTAAGAATCGTCGGCTAGGAAACGAGTTTTCTCGGAAACATTTTAAGTTTATTTTCGGAAAACTTTGGTACATTTTCAAACAAGTTATTTTGATAAAATATGGTACATTGTTTCTACTATATAGGTTATACCAGTGACCAAATTGATTCCTGCTTGCATTAAAGAGACATATTTGCTATTAAAAACATTTCTATGAAAGTTCACTTCCATAACGCACTTGCTGCGTCCAGCCCTTTTTATTTATGCATACCTTGGTGAATTTGCAGTTTAACTCCCAAACGATTTTCAAAACATCGACTGCTGGTAGATAAAGTTTGGTGTCTTAAATGCACGCTGACGCTAATGTTACCTTTTGTTCTCCCTTATTTCCCGAGTTATTCGCATTTAAAGTTGCTTACACATTACACAGTTTTTTAACAATTTCCCAGTACGGTCCTGTCACGTGGAGTCTCCTTTCCTCCTAAACATTACATTTGACATAAGGTTTACATTGTGTTTGGGAATCCCTAGAATATTCTGGAATCATGGGACATTGTCATTATAACTGACAGTTTACACATCGCTTTCAGTACGGCGCTAGTACCTGTACTCTTTGGACGCTTTCTTATACATTCGTGTATTACGAACGTTTTTTCTGAAATTGTGTGTTGTTTGCCTTATTGTTATGTTAATGACCAATGGCGTTGTAGTGGTTTATAAGGTGCATGTGTGGCCCCTTTCTTGGTCGGTGACGTGTTATTTGTTTCCTATGTTGTTTTTGTGATGAGGATGTTGCCATGTCGGAGGCTGTTAAATTACAAGGTCAGGTCAGGTTGCTTACACAAGGGCCGTAGGAGTTTTCTTTCCCCCCCTCGCGTGCGTACAACCACCCCCGTTGCACAAACCACAAGAAAAATTTCTTGTACATACCTTCTAGGGAAGTTACGGGACCTGGCATGAATAGGGGTGATGTGCAGGGTAGGCAGGGTTTAGGGGGGTATGGCTTCAGGATTTGAAAAAGACAGCTTTCAAGCAGTTTTCTTCGCATTTTTTGCTCACATTTCCTTTTTACTACCTACTCCGCCCAGCACCCCTCTTCACTCCTGGTCCCGTAACTTCCTTGGGGGGTGAGAACAATACATTTTTCTTGTGGGTTGTGCAACTAGGGGGGGTTCTAGGCACGTTTCTGAAAAAATATATTTGAATAGCGTTCGGGAGTTAAACTGCAAATTTACCCATACCTTTAACATGTTCTATTTTTATCGATTATGCTGATTAGACTTTTATGTGCCAGTAACGTACGCTATATGTACCTTTATTTTACCTAAAGAGCCATAAATGTTGTGACATTATTAAAATTATATTTGATATGAGCGTTTTATATCTAGATCTGCATAGGATATCGCCTTAAGGCTATAATGATATAGATTGTGAATATTTTTAATTAGTTTTACATTTATTCTCATGCGACAGTTGTGTGATATTTCACGGTTGTTTTGCTGCAACCATTTCTCACTAATTAAGGTAAGGAAACTGGCAATCGAGATCGCTAACAACACACAGACACATTTGCTCATATCGCATATCGTCTCCAATTATTATCAGAGTACTAAAGCTTAAATCTGTAAGCTGTAAGAAGTGTAAGAACAAGTAAATATATGTTTGTGTAGACTGTAGACCGATAGGTTCGTCTCCTCGCTCTAAATGAAAAATCTCGCCCCACTTTCGTCCTTCTCGACTTGACCCACATATCGCCAATGTCATTGGCATGGTCAGCCGGCACTCTCCAGCCGGCATGCTGAGAGAAGAAAGATCATAAGATCTTTTCTTAGCTAATGACAGAGAAGGACTCGAGATTCTTATGATTTTAAATATTTTTCGCTAAAGAAAGTTACCGATAGTTATATTTGCACAAAATGTCTTCACATGAGTGTAGACCAGAGAGACCAGTACAGATATTCACAACATTTTTATTAGGAATTCAATAAAGCCATTAAATAAAATAACATCTCTAAAACTATAAATTAAAAAGAAATAGTTAACAAAATTGATATCGAAAAGATTGTTACAAATTGCATTAAACTATCTAATTAAATTAATCTAAAATTAAACTGCAACTTTGGAAGCAAAACTACAACAAATCACCATTTACGGCAATGCATTTGCTCACTCGTTTATTAAAATTATCTCTTACTTTAAAGAATGAATTTTATTGAGCTGTGATATCATTAATACCCTGTACGATTTTTTCCCATAATTTCTGGCGGTTATTTATTTGATATTTGTATACCAGTGACTTTAAATAGCCCCAAAAGTAAAACTCTATCAGATTTAGATCGAGACTACGCGCTAGCCATTGGTGCCTGCTCGCATTTGCTATTAAAAACATTTTAATGAAAATTCACTTCCATAACGCACTTGCTGAGTCCAGACATTTGTTAATAAGCAGTATTGTCCTTATTTTGCATATAGCTTATTAGTTGTTTTATACAGGCACGTACTTGCTGACACAATTTGTAATGTTTTTTCTTATTGAAAATAAAGATTGTACTTTCTTACTTACCCACTTAATACATTTTAATGTCTTATTACATTAAAAAGTTAACCCAAAGGATAAAGATAAAACCAAAAAAGTGTCGGGAATCTATGAAATTTATGATTTTGAACTTAAATATGTTAGACAAACTAAAAGAACCATTGACACTAGATTTGAAGAACATTTAGCGCAACTGAAATATGGCACTATTGACAAATCATGTATAGCTCAGCATATGTGGGATAATATTCATCATGATAAAGAAAATCTTAAGTTAATCGAAAATGTCCGGCAGTCGCGACAGTTAGATATTAGATAATAGTTAACAAAATTGATATCGGAAATATTGTTACAAATTGCATTAATCTACCTAATTAAATTAATCTAAAATTAAACTGCAACTTTAGAAGCAAAACAACAAATCAGAGTAAGTGCTCAAAGTGTTCACCATTTACGGCAATGCATTTGCTCACTCGCTAATTAAAATTATCTCTTACTTTAAAGAATGAATTTTATTGAGCTGTGATATCATTAACACCCATAATTGCTGGCGGTTATTTATTTGATATTTGTAGACCAGTTACTTTAAATAGCCCCAAAAGTGAAACTCTATCGGATTTAGATCGGGACTAGGCGCTGGCCATTGGTGCACACTACCTCTACCAATCCACCATTAAAGGTGAATTTCATCTCAATAATTTCGCACATCTCAGATGTACCATCATGCATGAACCAAGAGTCACTGCTTAAAGTTAAAGGTACATATTCTAAAATGATCGGTAAATTATCTCTCAAAAACAAGAGATACGTTGCTACGTTAAGTCTAGGTGACTGTTCAACTGGTCCCACAATACAATTTCCAAGAATGCCACACCAAATGTTTATTGAACATTCATGTTGACAATGATGTTCGCGGATGATAGCATGAGAATTTTCATTTGCATAGGTGTGGCTATTCCGCAAATTGAACATACGTCTTCTGGTGAATGAGGCTTCATCAGTAAACAAAATTTTCTTGTAGAACATTGGATCCTCTAAATAGAGTTCTCTCATAAATATGGCTGTCAACAAATTTGACCCGAAATGGTTCGCAAGATTCGAAACCGTTTTGAACAAAACTTGCATTATTACATGGAAGCGAAAGGTCAGGTCAAATTAGTACTATAAATTACAATGAGGGTGGAATATGTTTTTTTAAATTTATGTTTTCATTTTCTCCGTATGATAATGATAAGAATTGTGAAATATTGATATAGAATAACGGAGTTAAGTTTTAGCTTTCGTTTAATTTTCACCTTATATTTTTGCGATTCAGTTTGTCAATAAAACTATATCTCAAAATACCCAAATATATTACAATACCAATATACTTTCTTGTGAAGACTACTTCGTTAATGTAAGAGAACGCCATACTTGAGGAGTATATTTAAATACTTTTCAGTGGCGAGGTGGAAAGCGACAGCAACGAAGCAGAAGTTGGAGAAGACAATGGAGAATCTGACGAAGAATTGGGTGAGGATGATGAAGAAAAAACTAACGATTAGTACGGTGGCGAAGTTGAAGTGAACGAAGTGAATGAGGGATATAAAGAAGATGATGAAGAATACAACGAAGGTAGATTGAAGGAGCTGAAAACGGAGAAAAAAAAAACATTGGTATAATGTTAAGGCAATTAAAAAAAATTCGGGACGCAGCAAGTGCGTTATAGTAGCGAATTGTCATAAGAATTGTACACTATTATTATACGGCATATTAGTAAAGTTAATACTTCAAACTTACACAGACCTTGAAGATCGATTTTAGAGGTCCTAGTACGCGCACATTTAAAGAATTATTTCGAAAGCGTTACCATCGATATCTCTCTATTATCAATAAAATCTTGCGTTCTAACTCCTTTTGAGAAAAATGCCCAAAACTACATTTTCTATGAAGCTAAAGAACTAAATTTTGCTATATCTGTAGATAGTGTAAGTCTCTTTAAAAGAAACTTGTATTACAAATTTCATTAAAGTTATACAGAAGATTTCCAGAAGGAAACTTAATTCATATTTAGGAAAGTAAAGTATCTGCCAAATTACAAGCGTAGCGGTTATTTTTGCTTATTAATCGCCACTATGATTTCGTTTTAGTCAACCTAATCAAACCGGTTTTTTTTTTTCAATATCAACAATAATATAATTATAATTTCAGACTCAAAGGTCACAAACTTATTCAGGCGTTTTAAACAAAAATAAGATCTTGTTCAAAAGGTATGAAATATGTGCATTATTGTTTCTCCAAATGTCAAAATAAAACATACATTCTTTGAGCTGGATTCGATCGCGTAACCTTCTGCTTAGGAGGCAAACGTGTGATACTTTAGATGCACTTCATGCCCGGGATATTATATTCAAAGTACACAGAATTAATTATTTACATAATTAGTAGAATTACCATTGAAACACATCCCACGACTGTTTCGGTCTTATATGACGTCTTATGTTTAAGTTTAAAGATAAAAGAAACTATTTTAGAATCATTTTATGGAAAATTGGCTTGATTTTGTTTAAATTTCTGCTATATTATGCGACAGTATGTTTTCTGCCTGGTATATATTTAGTTTGGTTACCGTTGATGTATGGTTTATACCTGTTGTACGAATCAATATACGCGTGGCAGTTAACTACTCTGTCTCTCAGGCATTGGAATTTAACCACAGTCGTTTCGACGTATGTCTTTGGGATTTTATTTTTAATTTGGAAAAACTCTAAATATTGTCTACCAAATTACTTAAAATTCACAACATTGGTTTATTCGTATAATTTATAGCCACATGCAAAGTCTCATTTCAGTTACTCTCATACTTACAAAAATTTAGTGTTTTCAAAAAGTTTCCGATATCCTAGATAAAAGTCAATCACAGTCATAGATCTCTAGCAATCTGGATTTTTGAGTTAATCTTTTTTTATTTAGGGGACTTTTTGTGGTTCTTAAGGTCTCTAGGAGACTTGCCAGGAGACAAGGAATTATTATTTATCATAGAAAGAGGCACATATACTTCTGAAGCATATATTTTTAATACAGGAAAGCGTTGTCAATCACCACCAGTGGAGTATAAAGTTTTTATTGAACCAATTACATTTTCCACGTCGCTCCAGGTTTGTCCTTGCATCAAACACCTCTAAAGCATTTATATTCAATGCAGCAGAGAGTTTTCCATCCCACCAGTAGAGTATGATGTTTTTATTGTACCAATTATATTTTCCACCTCCCACCAGGGTTTTCCTTGCATCAGACACTTCTGAAGCATATATATTCAATACAGCAGAGCGCTGTCCATCACCACCAGTAGAGCATGAAATTCTATTGAAGCAATTACATTTTTCACCTCTCTTCGGGGTTTTCCTTGCACCAGGGTTTGTCCGACAACCGCTGAGAATTTCGACAAACTATTAGAGATGTCAATTTTGATTACTAGGGGGACTCTTTTTTGAGCTCTAACCCATTTTTAGCATTCAACCACTAGCAAGGGTAACTTTTACCCGTTTAATTTAAATAGGTAAGGTAAGTCGAGTGGCGCATCTTTGGAAAGCCCTTTTGATTATCTCTTTAAAGCTGCCATTGTGAAATCTACTGATCAGTTTTTTAAATATTTGATTTTAAAACTTCAGCCGCAATTTTGAAATCTGCCGATTAGTTTTTTAGATATTTTCTTCCAACATTTCAAATTAAAGCGTCTAGAATAACAGTATAAATTTGGTGTTTTAGGCTGCTATTATCTACGACGTTTTATTTTGATGTTTTGAAAGCAAATATCCAGCAAAACTAAGAAAATTTGGCAGGGTTTAAAAAAGAGTCCAATTTGCCAGCAATCCGTCTGTTTTTTCTAAATTCTCAGCAATTCTCGGGAAAACTTGATCATGGACATCATAACATGTCCTATAACGTTTGGTAGTGGTGGATTATAAACATTATTATGATTAATATGATTAATATTATTTGCTGTTTACACATTAACTTTAAAGTCCTGCTCTGCACAACTGGCTGCACAGACCGCGTCAAAGAAAGTATCTGTATCCGCAGATGACCATCCTCAACAGCAACGTGTGCACACGGACTTTCTTCGACGGCCAATACTATCTTCTTTCTTCCGCTGAAGATAACGAACTGCTCACTGGATATTCTTCTCCTATCACTCGTTTACGGTTCTCCGTATCATCAGCAAGCACCGCGATCTCGACTGGCGAATTCCTCTAACGAAAGTTATCACTTGCTCTGCGATCATCGAGTGGTTTTTTTTCAGTTGTTTTGTCTATTCACTGGTGTTTATCACTTTCGTGTGTTTTGATGATTTCGATGACTGTTCAGCCGTGAAGTTTGGAACTATGGTAGAGACAGTGTTTTATAGTTGATTTGATTTGCAGTTTAATTTGTCAGTGGTTAATTTAATTTTGGATTTGCATCAGAACCAGCGGTGCATTAAACAGGTCAGTTCTTGGTTTTATTTGTGGTTGTTTATTTTGAAGAATATTTTGAAGAATAAGTAAACAAGAAATAATAGTCGATGGTTACAACTTAAGAAGCCAATTACTAGTTAGCGAAGTTTCGGTAGCGAAAACAGCATTTTAGAGAAGAATTATTTTAAGATGATTTCTTATAAATTGTTAAGGTACCGGAAAGTGAGATGAAATCGGCCAGTTTTTAAATTTACATAGCAAATGGACTTAGAAAAAGTCTGGACGCAGCAAGTGCGTTATGGAAGTGAATTTTCATTAAAATGTTTAATAGCAAATATGTCTTTTCAATGCAAGCAGGCATCAATTTCGTTACCGGTATAACCTATATATACAATGTAACATATTTTATCAAATTAACTTATTGTTTGAAAATGTACAAAAATTTTCGAAAATAAACTTTCATTGTTTCCGAGAAAACTAATTTCCTAGCCAACAAACCTTAGGTTATTAGCAAATCGAGTTATTGAAATTTGAAGCATTTAATGTAAATTCACTACCACAACGCACTTACCGCATCTCAATTTTTTCTTACAATCATGCGATATATTTCGAATAAAAGTGCAAAAATGCATTAACATAAGGGATGTTCGAAAAAAAATTAGAGGTATGACCAGCGACTTATGACCCATCCTCTAATTGTCAAAATAATTTTATAAGCTGCAGCTCAAGACACCCTATAATTAACGTATACAATTTCTTCTCGTATCTTGTATAACAACTATTATATTGAGCTTTACCGTAGTAATGCGTCACAATGTATATATGTAAACAGATAAACTGGAGCCAAACCCGGATATGTATTCTAAGGGGCTTAGTTTGCACTAATTTAAAGAAATATTTTTAAAATTCAAAAGTAGCGGTCTTCTCAATAACAAATTTTTTCTACAAAAATTTGTTAAAATACGTTAAACCATAAACCCAAACTACTGCCAAAGCATCAGAAAAAGGGTCTATTTGAAATAAATTTTCTGGGAATATTTTAGTAAAATGAAGGACAATGACGGTTGAAGCTGAAACTTTGTAGAACACTCTTCTTGCGATATTTTCTTTACATAACCCGTATTTGTTTCAGGTTCTTTGCTTATATGTCGCCAATGTTGACGTTTCGAATCGCGACTTTGGACGTTGTGAGGAAAACCCCATTTTTTTTGTAAATGCCTATAACTTCTTCGTCTTTACCTAAATTTTGGTAAATGGTTCACCCTTTATAATACAAACACGGGCCCGAAATTTGGTTGCCCTCACTTTGTTATTTCCGGAGCCATTTTCAAAAGGAACGTATCAACCAAATTTAATCGAAATCTGTCGATTATTTTTTGAGTTATCAGTGTGATATATATAGATATATATATATATATATATATATATATATATATATATATATATATATATATATATATATATATATATATATATATATATATATATATATAGTTTTTGTGACGGTAGTATTATTATTTTCTTAAAAATTGTGGGATAGCCGTCAGTTGCACAATTAAAACTCTTTATTAATGGCCGAGCTTTCGTAAAAATGTATTTCATTACCAAGGCTACAACATGGAAAAGAAAAAAATTCAATTTACGTACAAAACATACACAGGTTTTATAACGTGAGTTTTACTTGAACTTGAGCAAATTACTAAACAAAAGTCTTGACGCAGCAAGTGCGTTATGGTAGTGAATTATCATAAAAATGTTTTTAATACCAAATCTGTGTGTTTTTTAAGAAAGCAGGCATCAAATTTCGTTACTAGTGAAACAATGTGCCATATTTCATCAAAATAACTTTATTGTTTGAAAATGTACAAAATTTTCTGAAAGTAAACTTAAAGTGTTCCCGAAAAAACTGTTTTCTTTGTCAACCTTATAGGTTAATAGCAAATTGAACTATTCAAATTTCAAGCATTTAATGAAAATTTGCTGCCATAAGGCACTTGCTGCGTCCTGAATTTCTTATCTTACAAACGTGCATTATATTCCGATGTAAAATGCAAAAATGCAATAACATAAAGCGTGTTCGATTAAAAAAAAGATAATTTGTATCACCAACGACTTATGGGCCACTCGGTTATTGTAGAAATATTTTTAAGATGTAGCTCAAGACACCTTATAATTATGGTATACAATTTTCTTTAGTATCATAAATCATTATATACCATTAAGCAATAAAGTCTATAGCTAAGACTACTGCCAAAGCATCAGAGAAAGGGTCTATTGGAAATGAATTTTCTGGAAATATTTTAGTAAAGTGAAGGACAATGACAGTTAAAGCTAAGACTTCAGACTCTGTAAAACATTACTGTTGGCACATTTTCTTTCCATAGCTCGTATTAAATTCAGGTTCTTTTCCTAAATGTTGGCAATTTTGCCGTTTTGAGGAAAACCCCAATTTTTTTTTAAATGCCTATAATTTTTTTGTCTTTTAACCTACAGAGCTACATTTTGATAGGTAATTTACTTATAATGATATAAACCCGCGAACTAAATGGTTGCCCTTACTTTGTTATTTCCGGAATTTTTTTCGAAAGAAAACACAAAATTTTCCGGGAAAAACTGAGCCGATTTTCCTAGCTAACGGACTTGTTCAAGCCACTTGCAAAATGAAGGTATTCACCAAATTTCATCAAAATCTTTCTATTATTGTTTGAGTAATCGGTGTGATACATATATACATATATACATTACATATATATATATATATATATATATATATATATATATATATATATATATATATATAAACATATAAAAATTGAAACTGACCCCGTATAGGGCGCCTGTTTGAAGAAATTTTTCAAAAGTCGGGATCTTGTCATTAGTGATTTTTTTAAAAGAAAATTCACTAATAAACATAAAAAAATTATTTCAAAAATTTGACTGAAGTCGATAAGACTCACACTGACATATGCAGTTTCTTAAAAATTGCAAGTATTTAAAACCTTTGTATTTTTCTATGTAAATTGTATTTTTTTTCCTTTCCATGTTGTAGCCTTAATAATAGAACAAATGTTTCCGAAAACTTCGCCAGTAGTAAAGAGTTTTAATTGTGCATCTGACGGCTATCCCGCAATTGCCTACAAAGCATTTACTAAACTGGCTGAGTTATGTGTATCGGTTGGTGGCAGCACATTTGAATAATTTCTTTGTTCTTTGTTTTTTGTTGTTCGTTTTGATTTTTGTTAGCAATAAGCGTTTTTTATTTTACTAATAAATTATTATTTAACATGTCTTACTTTGCTTTGTTACTTACTTTGCGCACCTGCGTTCAGAAAACCACAGGTAAAAAGCTCCATGTTTATAAGGAAAGAATGTTAATAATTTACTTGAAAATTCAAAGTAGGCTGATCTGGCTGAAAATGGCGAGTCTGTCATAAATTTTAATTCTAAACAAGTTTTGTTAATAATTTTTTGCGGTATCTTTATAAACGAAGGTAGTTTACTCTAAACACATTTAATTAAATCAGTTCTAAACCACTCTGTATATTAATTGATTTTGTTCATTTCCTCAACATCTTAGTTTAAGACAACGCAGGAGCGAGAATCTAATTCAAAAATGTTTTGTCACTTATACCGTGGATACACTGTATATATATATATATATATATATATATATATATATATATATATATATATATATATATATATATATATATATATATATATAAACATATAACAATTGGAACTAACCCCAGATATGGGTTCTAGGGGGCTTAGTTCGCGGTCATTTGAAGACATTTTTTCAAAATCAAAAGTCGTGATCTCCTCATTAGTGAATTTTTTTAAAGAGAATTCACTAAAAAATTGCTCCAAATCAGTTTTATAAGGCATTGATGGGTCTTTGACGCACTAGTAAGCCACCCTGTATACTCTTTTTATCATAGATGCTTACTACACATTGTATTTTACGATTAGCAAGTTTTGCGTATAAGCATTTTAATTACAAACGGTTCATATAGCAAGAACCATCTAATTAAAAGGTATTTAGTAAGCGTGGCGTTCGTGAAACTAATATACTCTACTTACAATCGAATAATATGTATATTTGTTGCAGTAATAAGCGAAAGCCTTTAAATTGGTTCTTTTCTCACATTTCTCTCTTGCATTGTACCGCGTGTTTTATTTTTCCTAGATTATGTGGGAATTGCCTTCAGAATGCACTATATTGTCTATTTGTTCTTCAAGTTATGGCACTGACGAAAGTGAATGTCAATGTTACGAGATGCAACATTAAAATTATTTATACCTATTTAAGATACAAATTTGATAATAACGGGTGTTTAAAAATGGTCGAACTCGTCGGCGATTATTCAGCTAATAGTATCTACGTCTTTGAAAAAAAGTTACGTTCCCCACGTATTCTAGCGACAGATTTTTTGTACATTTGAACTTTGTAAATGTACAGGGTGATTTTTTTTAATTTCTCACCCCTGTATTTTTTTATTATCAGAGATATCAAAAAAAATTCAAGGCCATCTGACAAACTACCATGCGATGAGTTCAAACAGTGCGACAGAAAAACCATTGCACATCGCTTTCATATAAATCCATGGCCAACGTTGATTTTCTTAAATGGAACGATACGCCTCAGACACATACAGTCAATGCAAAATCGAAGTCGAGCGTTTCAAAGACATGACGTCACAAAATTTCAAAATGTTTGTGTTTTTAGTGAATTTTCGTAGAAAAAATTCACTAATGGGGAGATCCCGACCTTTGAATTTTGAAAAAATGTTTGCAAATGAGCACGAACTAGCCCCCTAGAACCCATATCCGGGGTCAGTTTCAATTTTTATATGTTTATATATATATATATATATATATATATATATATATATATATATATATATATATATATATATATATATATATATATATATATATATATATATATATATATATATATGTGTGTGTGTGTGTGTGTGTGTGTGTGTGTGTGTGTGTGTGTGTGTGTGTGTCACACCGATAACTCGAAAAATAATGGGCCGATTTTGATAAAATTTGGCATGTACCTTTCTTTTGTAAATTGCTTGGATAAGTTCCTTACTCAGGAAAATCGGACGAGGTTTTCCGGGAAAATTTTGAGTTTTCATTCTAAAAAAATTCTTATCTCAAAAAGTAATAAGCCGATTTTAATAAAATTTGGCATGTACCTTCCTTTCGTAAATGGCTTTAAAAAGTTTGTTAGTCAAGAAAATCGAACGAGTTTTTCCGGGAAAATTTTAAGTTTTCATTCGAAAAAAATTTTTATCTCAAAGAATAATGGGCCGATTTTCACAAAATTTGGCATGTACCTTCCTTTTGTAAATGGATTTGATAAGTTCGTTAATCAGAACAATCGGACGAGGTTTTCCGGAAAATTTTTGAGTTTTCATTTGAAAAAAACTTTTATCTTAAAAAATAAAAAATCTATGATAACCAAATTTGGTAGGTAGGTTTACGATATAAAAAGTAAACTATACACCGAAATTTAGATTTCTAAAAATTCAAGAAAAAGAAGTTGTAATAAAATATTTTGTGCCAGATCATTTCTATGAAAATTCACTACCATAACGCACTTGCTGCGTCCAGGCTTTTTTTAAGTGTATCACCTTTGTAATTTCAGACATCCAGTATCCACGGATTATACTGACCTATACAGCACTGAATAGATATAACTTATCATCCCGTCTCAAATAAAAAACAATGTACTAAAATTTAGCTCTCTAAGTTTCAAGACAAAAAGTTATGGGCAGTTAAAAAAGGCAGTTTTCCTCAAAACGTCAAAGCAGCGATTTGAAAAAAAATCTCTGTAAATAAGAAAGCAAAGGCAACCAAATTTAATGCGCGGGTTTATATCATTATAGGTAAATTACCCACCAAGATTTAGCTCTGTAGGTTAAAAGACAAAAACTTATAAGCATTTAAAAAAATTGGGGTTATCACCAAAACGTCAAAGTCGCGATTTAAAACGTCAAAATTGGCAACATCTAGGGAAAGAACCTGAAACTAATACGATATATGGAAAGATTATGTCTCAAGCAGAATGATTTACAAAGCCTGAAGCCTTAGCTTCAACCGCCATTGTCCTTCATTTTACTAAAATATTTCCAGAAAATTCATTTCAAATAGACCCTTTCTTTCTCTGATGCTTTGGCAGTAGTCTTAGCCATAGAGTTTATCGTTTAATGGATTATAATTTTTGTCGAATTTTCGTAAAAAATCAATAAAGTCAATATATCCGTTATTATACAAGATACTCAAAAAATTGTATGCATTAATTATAGGGTGTCTTGAGCTATATCTTAAAAAATATTTCTACAATCACAGGTGGCCCATAAGTCGTTGGTGATACAAATTGTCTTTTTTTTTATCGAACACACCTTATGTTACTATATTTATGCATTTTCCATCGAAATATAATGCATGTTTGTAAGAAAAGAAATTCTGGCCGCAGAAAGTGCGTTATGGCAGAGAATTTTCATTAAATGCTTTCAATTTGAATAGCTCAATTTGCCATTAATCTATAAGGTTTACCAAGAAACGAGTTTAAACGAGTAAGAAGTGTGAAAACATGTAGAAAACATGATTTGGGAACGAATTTTTTTGTCCCTCGGTCTGTCAGTATGCCGGTCTGTCTGTTTGTAGCCACGATGACTTTAGAGCGAATTGAGATATCGTCTTTCAATCCGGTATACAGTTAGCACCCAGCAAACGAACAGTTCGGATTTTTTTGGGGTAAAATCGCTGCAGGGGGTAGGGGATGAGGGAAGGGGTGATTTGATGAAAATTGAGATTTTTTCGTTAAAACTCAAGTAATATAACGTTTAAGGGTTTGTTTGTTACTTTCAATATCATCACACATCTGGTGTTCTGTGCTGAAATTAAATTAGGGGTTGAATGTGTAGGGGTGGAATATCGGTGACAGAGAATTCAATATTTTTTTATGCTAAAACGACGCAAAAAGTCTCAAAACACATGGAAAACTTGAAACGATTTTTTTTTGTCTGTCGGACTGTACGTCTGTCTATTAGTAGGCGCAATAACTTTCGAACGAATTGAGATATCATCTTCAAATTTGGTATCCAGTTAGCACCCGGCAAAGGAACGCTTCGAATTGTTTGAGTAAAATCTGTTCAGGGGGTAAGGGATAAATGAGGGTTGATTTGGTGAAAATTTAGATTTTTAGTGAATTTTGATTTTTAAAAATCAGGAAAAAGTTTTTCTCAGAAAATTACAAAGCAATTTTAATGAAATTTGGTGGATATGTTGCCTTCGGAACCATCCTACTGGGTACCAAAATTAAACTTTCTAACTTAATAGGAAATTGATTATTTTTAAATTTTGTGTTTTCTTTCAACAAAAATTTTTTTCTCCGAAATTTACAAAGTTATTTTAATGACATTTGGCGGATATGTTGCCTTGGGAAAGGTTTTACTACATACCAAAATTCAACTTTCTAAGTTTATCGAAAATAGAGTTATCCAAGTTTGAAGCATTTAATAAAAACTCACTGCCATAACGCACTTGCTGCGTCCCGAACTTTTTTAAAACAGGCCCATGTTGGTGTACGTTATTTCAATTAAACTCGAGTAACATAAGGTTTCAGAAGTTTATGGGTACATGAATACTAATATTTTCTTTGTGGTCAAGTCATGGGCCCTAAATTCAATCTATGAGAATGCCTTCCTGAAGAAAGTAAATTATCACAGCTTGAAGCTATGATTCAATTTGCAGCACTATTTTGAGATGGGTTAAAAAAATTAAATAGAGACAGACGAAGATAGAATCTCTTCTCTCTTTGAAGTCTGTTAAAAAGCAAAAGTTATTTAATAAACAAACCTGGTGAAACGACGTGGTCCAGTTTGCAAACCTGCTAAAGTCGAGCTGTCAACTTTGATAGCTCCGTTCCTCGATAAGGTTTGCGCCCCAAGCAAGCCAAAATAAAGTTGTTTTTGCCTCTGAACGCATTGAAAATATCGTAGTATCCCATACTGTTCAATTATCCATCCCGCTAGTAACCCGAGCAGTTGAGTGGTTCGTCAAATTTATAAAACAATCCTTGGTGCTTTGTTTTTCTTAATGCCTTATTGCGTCACGCAGGAAAAGTCAACCTGTAATTCAAATACAATGTAAACTATTTTTCATAAATTTCATATGTCAAGTAGAAATGTCAAAATTATTGTACTGGAGAATTATAGTTTTTTAAGGAGATTTAGCTACTGTGGAAACGTTGGTGAGACCCGCTATAGTACAAGAAGCAAATTTAAGAACAAAATCTAAAGTGACGTTTATTAAAATAAGTTTTGGTGATAGAAGGAGTTCGCGAGGATGCTAAAAGAAATTGTGTCAATACAACAACAAGCATAGCTTATTTGTAAGATGCGATGTATAATTCTAATTACAAATAAATAAGTATAAAGTATATGAATGTTTATGTAATTATCATGAAATTTGTGACTATAATTTAGAATTCGTGCTTCGTTCATACACATTTCCCTTTTGTAATATAGCTAATGATTTTATTTAAGGTTTTTTACTCCATTTTTATTCATCTATTTATCCATTTACACTCGATTAAACAAATATGACACTGTATTGATGTGGATGCATATTGCATTTCGCGACGCTTCTTTGTAAATGCTTACATAGGGAAAACAACAGATGAAGTATCAGCTACTGCAGTATCTTTTGTACCACTGAGATTCAACTTATTTTATGTAAACTTAATTTTACGCAAACTTTGCCCGATCATCTTAGAGATCTTTCGGAGAAAAACTTCTCCAATGAGATGGCCACTTTTAATTTTAAAGAAACTTCTTCCTATGAGTGAAAAGTAGCCCACTCTATAACCCACATCTACAGTCAGTTACAAATTTTGTATATATATATATATATATATATATATATATATATATATATATATATATATATATATATATATATTACTCAGTTTTTGTAACGGTAATATTATTTTCTTAAAAATTGTAGGATAGTCAGTTGCAAAAGAAAGAATATATATATATATATATATATATATATATATATATATATATATATATATTCCATAGGAATAATACAAAGGTTTAAGACACCTACATATAACGCGAGTTTTACTTGAGCTAATTATTAAATAACAAACATGAAAAAACCTTTTTGAAAATTTGACTGAAGTCGACAAGAGTAAGACTGACATATGCAGCTAACTATTGTGTTTTCAAATTTGTTTTTTGTTTTTGTCTAGGATATATAAATATGTTTATTAAGTTGTCGTTAAAAGTACTTTCAAGGTCTTCTAAACACAATTCTTTTATTAGATATAATTATATACAATGTGTCCCAAACTGGATGGGAATGTAGTGCTATTTTCGTTATTATTAGAGATAGGGAGACGGTTAAATTAGCAATGTTTTGTAGAATTTCATGCTCGTTCCAAATATGACTAGTATTTTACCCTGTCTCTTTTCGTTTTCGAGTTATTTAAAAAAAATGTCGATTTTTTTCTTCTTCAATATCTAAGTAGGCGTTGATCTGACATGTCTAAGACTTGCACATTATCAGGACACTTTTTACAGAGTAATCTTTTTGTGCTATTCTCAACTTTGGATTGTCATTTCTTTTTGAGCTACAAGTATCAACGTTTGTTTTTATTATGGCAACCATATTGGATTTTTTGCTCTCATGTGATAGCCTGTGAAAAGAGCTTTTCAATTATGTACAACATGCTTGAGAAATCTTGTAATTGCACTGACAATTTTGAAAAAACCCGTTTTGAGGATAGTAGGCTATGAAATCCAATACAAGAAAACAAATGA
This sequence comes from Tillus elongatus, assembly GCA_964006375.1. Classification (NCBI taxonomy): domain Eukaryota; kingdom Metazoa; phylum Arthropoda; class Insecta; order Coleoptera; family Cleridae; genus Tillus; species Tillus elongatus. The sequence goes on along the minus strand of OZ023268.1, from coordinate 139,501,878 downwards.
CAAAAAAAGGGTGTTCAAAAAGCAGTAGGCCATGGTGTCTAACAATAGACTTCTACTTTTAACACAATTTTCTGCGGGGTTTCTCTTGGGAAAAAAATATTATCTTCAACAATAAAAAAGCTATGGTAACCAAATTTGGTACGTAAGTTTACGATATAAAAGGTGAACTATATACCAAAATTTAAATTTCTGTTACAAGAAAAAGAGTTTAAAAAAATATTTGGTGCCAGATCATTTCTATGAAAATTCACTACCATAACACACTTGCTGCATCCAGACTTTTTATATGTATATCTCTACTTTTTGGTCACCATAATTTTGAGTTGAGATGTGTTTCTGCTTGGCCTTGAACTTTTCGTTCTTTAGCCACATATTTTTAAGTTACCACAATTATTTTTTTTCAACAACACACCACGAAGGCTCACAGCCTAAATACTATCGTACCGTGGGTGTCGACAAGAAGGGAAGAGGCAACTTGTTAATTCTGGACTTGAAGGATAGGAGGTTCGGAGCAGAAGGAAAAACATGTGCTGGCAAGGAATTCCACAATTTGGAAGTCCTCGGGACAAAGAGCGGGCGTAACAAGATGTTCTATGTCTGGTGACCTGGACAGTAAAAGGGTGCATTCGCTCTGTTCCCCTAGTAGATTTGTTGGGGGCAGCAGGTGGAGGAACTATGGAAGAAAGCTCCTCTGAGCAGTGCCCGTGCAGATATCTATAAAAGAGAGAAAGAGAGAGAGGTAACCAACGGCACGTCGGTGGGCAAGAGATGGCAACCTTTGAGTGAGGATAGATCACCAATGTGACGTATAGCTCTCTTCTAAATGGAGTCCAGGATAACGAGTGTAGAAGCGGCAGCAGCACCCCAGATGTGGGAGCATTAGCTGGTGAAAAGTATTTGCGAGCCTGGAAGAGGAAACCTAATTTTACCCAATTCCAATTACCTATCATCTATTTGCACTCATACTTCCACATCCTAATTATCCTGTAATCAATTCAAGGTTATCTGACCTCAGGTACACATTTCTGTCAGCCCGTTTCCATACACTAACGGGTTTAAAAAAATTAAAATTCACAATTAAAAATAAGCTCAGAATGTTTATTGAATATCGTTACCGTAAAATACGTAATGCATCACTTTTAACTGTCGTCGTTTTCCACTTGCAATATACCTAAGAAATATTGTATGATTGTAATAAAGTTTTAACATGCTAAGTCTATTAATGAAAATAAAAAGTGTCAAAACCATAAACATATTTATTCTGTAGCCATTTCCGGATACTAGAAAACTAATATACAGTGTTTTTGTTGCGCAATTTAAACGGTCAAGATAGAAACTGGTAAGTTTTCACGTACATCTCACAGCGAAGTGAATGAACTACGCAAAGGCATCACGTTTCGTAATAACAAATGATTATAGAAAATTGAAGCATGAAATAATTATAAGAATAGCATCTGAACGGCGAAATTTATGCATGCTCGACGAATAAAATTTATTAAAAAAGAGAAAACTGTAAATTTAAATATCAAGCCAGCAATCATCTACTTTACATGTTTCTTCCAAGTAAAATAATTAATATTATCAGCTAAAACATCATGCTAATTATTATAAACACTTGGAGAGCCCAAATCACCACAACACATTTTAAAAGACCCGATGGTCGTTTCACTAACCAAGTTAGCGTCATCAGAGGATGACTAATTTCAAGTGTCTTATATCCGCAATTCTATTTATATTCTTCTGCAGGTAGTCGGTCACTAACGATTTGGGGAGGTTCAACACCTAAATGAACATATTTTCGTTTGGCGGAAATACCTGTATTCTTTTATTATCTGTCGTACGTACCTTTGTCGGTATTCATTTTATAAAGCAATCTATCAGGTGACTGCTCATAGGTGACGGAGCGAGAATCATTTTTTATTATTACTATATTTAACAATATATATATATATATATATATATATATATATATATATATATATATATATATATATATATGTATATGTATATGTATATGTATATGTATATGTATATGTATATGTATATGTATATGTATATGTATATGTATATGTATATGTATATGTATATGTATATGTATATGTATATGTATATGTATATGTATATGTATATGTATATGTATATGTATATGTATATGTATATTATATGTATATGTATATGTATATGTATATGTATATGTATATGTATATGTATATGTATATGTATATGTATATGTATATGTATATGTATATGTATATGTATATGTATATGTATATGTATACGTATATGTATATGTATATGTATATGTATATGTATATATGGATATACGGGAAGGTGGTAGTGGACGTCTCCTTTGCGTGATAGTAAAGGACTTTATTCACGCCCGAGGAGGTACCATCTCTTACATCAAGGGGCCGGTGAAGTCCCAACGGACGTTTACGGTTCTAGTGTATGGGTCGGTTTCCCTTATAAACAAAAATGATGATGGCTCCTCCTTGTACAAAATATTCCAGAGATAAAATACCCCTCCATTCGGATCTCTGGGAGACGGGTGTGCAGGGGGCGCCGGCATCAAGATTTAACATATCCTTCCGGAATATATGTGGCCTAAACTCGAACCTGAACTCCGTCCACCATTTCCTCCAGGCTAATAGGCCCCAACTCCTCTTCCTCACCGAAACCCAAATCAGTGTCAAAACAGCCACTAACCACCTTAATTTCCCAGGGTATGAACTCCCTACTTCCTTTAGATTTCATGGAGGTGTATGCGCATACGTCCGTAGCAATCTACCCTGCACCAGACTCTCAAATTTAGAAGCTGGAAGAAAAGACATATTTTTGATGAAAGTCTCTCTCAGGAGATGCAACTAAATTCTAAATTCATCTGTTGCATTTACCGGTCACCTTGTGACAACAACTGTGTTCAGCTCTTCGACTACCTTTCTGAAAAAACCGACCATCTGATTTCTGAATACCCTTCCTCCGAGGTCACTATTCTTGGTGACTTCAATGTTCATAATAAGGAATGGCTAGGATCTTAAAAAGCCAGTCCACAAGGGAGAGCAGCGGGGGCCTTTGCAGTCAGCAATTCTTTAGCCAATATGGTTCAGCAACCTATTTACTTTCCTCGCATCCCAACACACAGCTCAAATCCCTTGGAACTCCTTCCTACTACAAAACCTGAATGCTATAAGACATCAGTCACCGCCCCCCTTGGTCGCCTAGACCACGGCATGTTCACTGATTCCTGCGCAATGCAACCCGAGGTCACACAGTCATCACACCCATGTATCGTTTGGCACTACAACTCCGCGAACTGGGACGAAATGCGGGATTACTTTATCTCATTTCCATGGGCGTCTGTCTGCTTCTCTCATCCTGACCCCAATGATATCTCACAAAACGTCACCCAAATTATCCAATCTGGCATGGAATTATTTATTCCACGTACACAGAAAACTTCTTCAGCCACTCAAAAGCCCTGGTTCTCTAAATCCTGTGACCAGGCCAGACTTGAAAAGGTCAAAGCTCACAAAACGCTTCTACACAATCCCAGTCAAGAAAACCGTCAAGCATTTAACGACGCAAGAAACCGCTATGTCCGCATCCTTTCTGAGCCAAAAAACTCGTTTAACAACCACATCAAAAACAAAGTTCTCTCAAGCTCCATCGGCAGAAAACCCTTCTGGCTCTTGCTAAATCTATTGGGAATAATTTCTGCAAGAGCACTTTCCCACCTGTTGTTTCAGGGGATGAAATTGTTTCTACCGCCCTGGGTAAAGCTGAACTTTTTGCCTCGTTTTTCGCCGGAAATTCTACTCTCAACCCACCTCCAAATGTTCAACCACCAACAGTCCCCAATGTCGAGTATAAAATGACGGATATCATTATCAAAACTAAAAAAGTTACGAAAGATGCTATCTTCTCTTAATACCAGGAAAGCCTCTGGCCCTGACAAGATCACAGCAATTGTTCTCAAAAAATCCGCACCAAAACTAGCTCCTGTCCTGACTCGTCTGTTTCAGACATCTTACAATAGAGGCATATTCCCTAGTAACTGGAAAACTGCTCGAGTACACCTCGTCCCCAAGAAAGGGTCCAAAGCGCTTCCTAGCAACTACTAGCCTATTTCTCTCATTTCAGTCGTCTCTAAAGTGATGGAAAAATACATAAACACCGAATTACTAAAATTTCTTGAAAAACGCAGTCTAATCGACGACAGGCAGTATGGGTTCCGTCAGCGCAGATCAACTGCCGACCTCCTTTCCTTTGCCACCCATTCTTGGAACAAGTCTGTGGAACTACTCGGTGAATCCCAGATTGTCGCTCTAGACATATCCAAAGCATGCGACCAGGTCTGGCACGCAGCGCTGCTCAATAAACTTCCGGCCTATGGCCTACCACCAAAACTCTATACCTGGACAGCAAATTTTCTCTCCAACCGGAGTATTTCTGTTGTCGTGAATGGTCATTCCTCTAAACTGTATCCAATTGATGCAGGAGTTCCTCAAGATTCATCTTTAGCCCCTCCTTTGTTCCTTCTCCACATCAATGACCTCCTCTCTAGCACATCCAACCCAATTCACAGTTACGCGGACGACAGCACCCTCCACTCAAATATACAATATTTTAGGTCTGTCTCTTTAGCCCAATTAGATGAGAATCGCAGACTCATGGACGGTTCTGTCCCTGTGGATCTCCAAAAAATATTCGACTGGGGAAGTATAAATCTTGTACAATTCAACTCCACCAAATCTCAGTCTTGCCTTCAATCTCATTAAAGATACACCAGCCCTAGATACATCACAATGAACCACCAAGTTATTCAAAGTAATGAGTCCTTTTCACTTGTTGGCATTTCTGTGGATCGAAATCTCAATTGGCACCAATATATCACATTAATTGCAGAAGTGACTGCTAAGAAATTAGGTTTCCTCTTCCGGGCTTGCAAATACTTGTCATCAGCTAATCTCTATACCTTATATAATTCACAAACAAGACCAAACCTCGAATACTGCTCCCACATCTGGGGTGTCTCTGCCGCTTCTACGCTCGCTATCCTGGACTCCATTCAGAAGAGAGCTATACGTCTCATCGGTGACCCTACCGTCACCCAAAGGCTGCCATTCGTTGCCACCGACGTGCCGTTGGCGACCTATGTATATCTGCACGGGCACTGCTCGGAGGAGCTTTCTTCCATAGTTCCTCCATCTGCTGCCTCCAACAGATCTATCAGGGGAACAGAGCGAATGCAGCCTTTTACTGTCCAGGTTACCAGACATAGAACATCTTGGTCTGCCCGCTCTTTTTTCCTGAGGACTTCCAAGTTGTAGAATTCCTTGTCGGCACATGTTTTTCCTTCTCCTCCAAACCTCCAAACCTTTAAATCCAGAATTAACAAGTTGCCGCTTTCCTCCTTCTCGACACCCACGGTACGATAGTATTTAGGCTGTGAGCCCTCGTGGTGTGTTGTTGAAATAAAACATATACTTAGTCGTATATCTCTAGTTGACCTAAGAAGACTCCGGGTGGGACACGGCACTTGCACATAAGTACCTACTGGCACAACAAATTCCACCAGTTTGCAATACCTGGAATGTGAACCTTTCAAAAAGGCACATTATCACAAAGTGCACTAAATACAGACTCCAAAGAAGGTTGTTTACAGGCAAAAATATACTCATGGTAACCCTAGCTACAGCTGCCCCAGAAAACATAACAGATTGCTTAAAGTCTAACGAATTGTATGAACACATATAAGTGTAAACGTTGTATTGTATAGTTTAATGACTCAACAATACATATATTATTATCGCACTTATGTTGTATTTAAAATGTTTTTCCTATATACTTTGTATATATCAATGGCCTTAGTACTCGAGTTACAATTTCTTTATCTAAAATTTAAAAAATTGTAAAAAGCAAACTCGCTTCTTTGCGTCTTTTTGTCTACCTCTGAAGACTTAGTTTTTCTTTTGAGAAGTGAATTGGAGAAACCCTAAAACTTTTGCTTGAACCTTGCTTTTCTAGATATCTCACTTTAGGTAATAATCCAACGTCTCCGTGTATAAAACCCATTTTGTATAATCGCTTGTTCTTTTACTCAAACACAGGAATCCTAATCGATCGTTTGGACTTTTATTACCCATTGAAATTAAAAATATTGCAAATGAAACAAGAAACACATTACAGGAACAAGAGAACTGGTTTTTTCTCATATGTTATATGAATCATATATCTAAAGTATGCAAAGGAAAGTTCTAGAGAATACCTAATCTAAGACACCACTTAGACAATATGTCTTATAGTAATTTATGTTCTCTTTTAGCTTACTGAAGTTAAAGCTTTGATATCGAATCTTTGAAATATTTCACATCTAGAATCTTGATAATCCGGTTTACTAAATTATCGAAATTTTATTACCTAGCCATCGATTTAAAACTTTCTTTTCATGAATGACGCAAATGGTATCTTGTAGCTAGAGGACTCGTCACATAGTACTTAGTATTTAAATAACGTAAATGCCTTGCGCCTTAATTTTTTTTACTTCTAACTTTTTATACCCATTTGGCAGAAACCACGAGTATATTGTTAGGAGGACTTTAGTAAATTTTCTTAAAAAAAATCACTAATAAAGAGATCTCGACTTTCGAATTTTGAAAAACATTATTTAAAAGAGCGCAAACAAGGATCACTAGAACCCATATGCGGGTTCATATATATATATATATATATATATATATATATATATATATATATATATATATATATATATATATATATATATATAAATTGTGTAACTTGTAAAAGTGTAAAAGGCATACACAAGTCAATAGACTTAGATGTCTTAGCTGATATGTAAATAGACTTGATATGTATAAGCTTGTGAATGTATGGTGTGAATAAATTTTCTAATATATATATATATAACTCAAAAAATAATGGGCGAATTTTGATCGAATTTGGTGAGTGCCTTCCTTTTGCAAGTGGCTTGGATAATTTCGTTAGCCAGGAAAATAGGCCCAAGTGTCCTGGAATATTTTGTGTTTTCTTCCGAAAAAAAATTATAACTCCGAAAATAACAAAATACGGGCAACCAAATTTAGTACGCGTGTTTGTAGTATCAATAGTGGCCCACGTTACCTAAACGTTGGTGTGTAAGTTAAAAGACGAAAAAGTTATAGGGATTTAAAGAAAAAAATGGGGTTTTCCTCAAAACGTCAAAGTCGCGATTTGAAACGTGAAAATTGGCAACTTTTAGGCAAAGAACCTGAAACAAGTATGTAAATAAAATATCGCACGAACCCTTAAGTTTCAGCTTCAACCGTCATTTTCCTTCATTTTACTAAGATATTTACAGAAAATTCATTTCCAATAGACCCTTTCTCTGATGCTTTGGCGGTAGCGTTCGCTAAGTTGATGGTTTAACGATATATAATTTTTATTTCAATAACACACCACGAGGGCTTACAGCCTAAATACAATCGTACCGTGGGTGTCGACAAGGAGGAAAGAGGCAACTTGTTAATTCTGGACTTGAAGAATTGGAGGTTCGGAGGAGAAGGAAAAACATGTGCCGGCAAGGAATTCCACAACTTGGAAGTCCTCGAGAAAAAAAACGGGCATAACAAGATGTTCTATGTCTAGTGACCTGGGCAGTAAAAGGGTGCATTCGCTCTGTTCCCCTGGTAGATCTGTTGGGGGCAGCAGGTGAAGGAACTATGGAAGAAAGCTCCTCTGAGCAGTGTCCGTTCAGATATCTATAAAAGAGAGAGAGAGAGAGAGGTCACCAACGGCACGTCGGTGGGCAAGGGATTGCAGCCTTTGTGTGAGGGTAGGGTCACCGATGAGACGTATAGCTATCTTCTGAATGGAGTCCAGGATAGCGAGTGTAGAAGCGGCCGCGGCACCCCAGATGTGTTGGCAGTATTCGAGGTTTGGTCTTATTTGTGAAGAATATAAGGTATAGAGATTAGCTGGTGAAAAGTATTTGCGAGCCCGGAAGAGGAAACCTAATTTCTTAGCAGCCGCTTCTGCAATTGATGTGACATGTTGGTGCCAATTGATATTTCGATTCACAGAAATGCCAAACGAGTGAAAAGGACTCATTACTTTGAATAACTTGGTTGTTCATTGTGATGGGTCTAGCGCTGGTGTGCCTCTTATGATATTTCTACTTCCACAATCTAATATTTTTTGTAGATCCGCAGAGACAGAACCGTCCATGCGTTTGCGATTCTCATCTAATTGGGCTAAAAAGATGGGCTTAGAATATTGTATATTTGAGTGAAGGGTGTCGTCGTCCGCGTAACTGTAAACGGGGTTGGATGTGCTAGAGAGGAGGTCATTGATGTGGAGAAGAAACAAAGTAGGGGCTAAAGCTGTACGTTGAAGAACTCTTGCATTAATTGGATACAGTTTAGAGGAATGGCCATCCACGACAACGGAAATCCTCCGGTTGGAGAGGAAATTTGCTGTCGAGGTACAGAGTTTTGGTGGTAGGCCATAGGCCGGTAGTTTAGTAAGCAGCGCTGCGTACCAGACCTGGTCGAATGATTTGTATATGTCTAGAGCGACAATCTGGGATTCACCGTGTAGGTCCGACCTGTCCCAAGAATGGGTGACAAAGGTGAGGAGGTCGGCAGTTGATCTGCGCTGACGGAATCCATACTGCCTGTCGTGGATTTAGACTGTGTTTTTTCAAGAAATTTTAGTAATTCGGTGTTTATATACTTTGCCATTACTTTAGAGACGACTGAAAGGAGAAAAATATACCTGTAATTGTTAGGAAGCTCTTTGGATCCTTTCTTGGGGACGGGTTGTACTCGAGCAGTTTTCCAGTTACTAGGGAATATGCCTCTATTGTAAGATGTCTGAAACAGACGAGTCAGGACAGGAGCAAGTTCTGGTGCGCATTTTTTGAGGACAATTGCTGGGATCTCGTCAAGGCCAGAGGCTTTTCTGGTATTAAGAGAAGAGAGCATCTTTCGTACCTTTTTAGTTTTGAAAATGATATCCGTCATTTTATGCGCGACATTAGGGACTGTTGGTGGTTGAACATTTGGAGGTGGATTAAGAGCAGAATTGCCGGCGAAGAACGAGGCAAAAAGTTCAGCCTTGCCCAGGGCGGTAGAAACAATTTCATCCCCTGAAACAACAGGTGGGAACGTGCTCTTGCAGAAATTATTTCCAATAGATTTAGCAAGAGTCCAGAAGGGTTTTCTGCCGATGGAGCTTGAGAGAACTTAGTTTTTGATGTGGTTGTTAAGCGAGTTTTTTGCCTCAGAAGGGATTCGGACATAGCGGTTTCTTGCGTCGTTAAATGCTTGACGGTTTTCTTGACTGGGATTGTGTAGAAGCGTTTTGTGAGCTTTGACCTTTTCAAGTCTGGCCTTGTCACAGGATTTAGAGAACCAGGGCTTTTGAGTGGCTGAAGAAGTTTTCTGTGTGCATGGAATAAATAATTCCATGCCAGATTGGATAATTTGGGTGATGTTTTGTGATATATCAGAGGGGTCAGGATGAGAGAAGCAGACAGAAGCCCATGGAAATGAGATAAAGTAATCCCGCATTTCGTCCGAGTTCGCGGAGTTGTAGTGCCAAACTATACGTGGGTGTGATGACTGTGTGAGTTCGGGTTGCACTGCGCAGAAAGTAGTGACCATGCCGTGGTTTGAGCGACCAATTGATATCCTATAGTATTCAGGTTTTGTAGTAAGAAGGAAATCCAAGGGATTTGAGCTGTGTATTGGGATGCGAGGAAAGTAAGTAGGTTGCTGAACTATATTGGCTAAATAATTGCTGACTGCAAAGGCTTCCGCTGCTCTCCCTTGTTGATCGGTTTTTGAAGATCCTAGCCATTCCTTATTATGGAAATTGAAGTCACCATGAACAGTGACCTCGGAGGAAGGATATTCAGAAATCAGATGGTCGGTTTTTTTAATGGAGTGCTGAAGCTGCAACTAAGTGAAAAGAGCGACTGGGAGGAGATAGTTATAGTTGTGATGGCAGGCGACATCGCCTTTAGACTGTGATGATGATGATGCTGACCACTAAAATTAAATAGCAGCATAAAATAAATTAAGTATAACAAGAATGAACTATTAGGGAGAGTCTTTTTCTCGTTCGATTGGCAGTTTACCATCAGATCGCCTCCAGCAAAATCCGAAGCAGACACGCTACTTTCTTCTCGCGATTTCTCTGAACGCCAGATCTAGGTGCAATATCGCCTTGGGCCTTATTCTAAATATTGATTTTATATCGACGTTGTATACACCTGTTCGAGACAGAAATTATTTCAATGGGGTTTTTATGCATTTTATCTGATAACAAGCCTAACAATATACATAATTAGGTTGCTATCAACTATTGTTTGATTCCAAGAGCAACAAACCAAAGGAGATAGTTATATAGGCTGAAATATGCTGTCTGGTCGATATCCGTCTTTTGATATGTAACTTTGGCGCTAGTTTTATTTCTATTGCCACTAAAATTTCACTTAGATTTATTACCATTTTTACATAAGTACATTTGGACAACCCAAATCACCACAACACATCTCTTTAAAGACCTGACGATCGTTTCACAAAGTTAGCGTCATCAAAATAGAAAATTCTAAGAACTAATTCCTAGAATTCATTATCCTCTGATGACGCTAACTTTGCTAGTGAAACGATCATCAGGTCTTTAAAAAGATGTGTTGTGGTGATTGGGGTTCCCCAGGTGTACTTATCAGTGATCATCACAGGTTCCAATCTTCACTTAATTATTTTTACAAATGAAGTACAACCAAAAAACTATTTAAACAAAAGAATATTTTTTGTGTTTTTTAAATTAAATCAAGCACGTACGCTTTAAAAACCTTGTAGCAACTGTCAGGTTTTAGTGAATTTTCTTTAAAAAAACATTAACTATTAAGGAGATCTCGACTTGAATTTTTTTAAAATTTCTTCAAATGAGCGCGAACTAGGCCCCATACAATCCATATCCGTGTTTACTTTCAGTTTTTATCTGTTTAGATATATACAAGGTGACGCTTTTCTACGGTAAAGCTCAATATAATTGTTATTATACAAGATACGAGAAAAAATTGTTAACGTTAGTTATAGAGTGTCTTATAAAAATCTTTTGACAAACATAGGCTGGTCCATTAGTCGTTGGAGATCCATACAATTGTTTTTTTGAACACCCTTATATTATTGCATATTTACATTTTTTATCGAAATATTATGCATGTTTGAAAGAAAAATTTTTTTTATAAGTTTATACATGTATATATATATATATATATATATATATATATATATATATATATATATATATATATATATATATATATATATATATATATATATATATATATATATATATATATATATATATATCACACCGATAACTCAAAAGATAATAGGTCGATTTTGATAAAATTTGGTAAATACCTTCCTTTTGAAAGGGGCTTGGATAATGGCGTTAGCCAGGAAAATCGGCCCAGGTTTTTCCGGGAAATTTTGTGTTTTCTTTCTAAAGAAATGTATATGATAATTCGTAGGCGAGGAAAATCGGCCATGCTTTTCACGAAAATATTCTGTTTTCTTTCGGAAATTTTTAATTTTCCGGAAATAACAGACTAAGGGCAGCCAAATTTGGTACGCTGGTTTATTCACAAAAAGTAAACTATGTGCGAAAATTTAGACGTATGCGGTAAAAGAAAAAAGTTATAGGCATTTAAAGAAAATAAATTTGGGTGCCACTGATGAACAGATAAACGTACAAAAGTAAAAAAAAATGGATTGATAACAAATTCCTACGTATGTTACAAAGACTAAGTTTTTTAGCGCAAAAAGTCAATAAATTCCTGAAAAATTACTTTGAAAATTTGATAACTGGTCCTCTTAAAACGTCAAAGTCGCGATTTGAAACGTCAAAATTGACAACATTTAGGCAAAGAACCTGAAGTTAGTATGGACTATGTAAAGAAAATGTTGCAAGAAATGTGTTTTACAAGTCCTTAAGTTTCAGATTCAATCGTCATCGTCCTTCATTTTACTAAAATATTTCCCGAAAATTCATTTCAAATAGACCCTTCCTCTGATGCTTTAGCAATAGTTTTAGTTATAGAATTTATGGTTGAATTCTCTATAATTTCTTGCAAATTTTAGCACAAGAAATTCGCTATTAAGGAGACCGCGACTCTTGCATTTGAAAAAGATTTTTTTCAACTGAGCGCGAACTAGGTCCCCTACTTTGCCGCCCCGATAGCACTGCAGCCTTTGGCTTATTGTGCATGCCCTTAGTCTTTTTACTCCAACCATTCCAAAATTATTGTGCCTTGAACTAGTCTACACAGCCATTGGTAGGGTGAAGTTTTATATTGCTTTGTCTCCGATCTAGACTGACCGTGGATTAGTTGTCTTTTGCGGTCCAGAGCTTTACACTCGCACAAGATGTGCTGGGCTGATTACTCCCCCTCGCCGCAGAGTCTGTATGCGAGGTCTTCCTCAAACCGCCCCATTTTATGTAGGAGTTTCTTGACGGGCATGTGCCCCGTCAAGAGACCTGTTGTGTTTCTGAGCTGTCATCTGCTAAGAAATAGCTGCTCCACAACTCTCTTTGAAGTGGGTTCGTCAATTACTGACATATCTGAGCCATGGACAGTCTGCCCAGTACACCTTGTGTTCGTTTATGACCCAGGACTTAAATGGCCGGTTCTAGTCCCATAAATGGTTCTGCTGACCTTCTTTTCGCGAGATTGTCAGCTTCTTCATTGCCTTTGACCCCCGAGTGACCCGGCACCCAGATGAGGGTCACCTCATTTTGCCCAGCCAGGTTGCTCGTCTCGTCTCGGCACTCACATACAAGCCAGGAGTTTACCCGTGGGCTAGTTAGGGCCTTAAGGGCTGTCTATGGCTATGAGGATCCGCTTGTTGGTGTAGCCCCTCCTCTTGTTCTCCCGCACATAGTGCAGGATGGCGTACATTTCGGCCTGAAAGACCGATGCATGGGCTCCGAGGGAAATACTATGACTTACCCTCGGTCCTTCCGAATAAACACCTGCCCCCGTCCCACGCTCCCCGCCAGATCCTTCCGTTAACCAGACAAGCGCGTCCCGTGGTAAGCCCGACGTCTCCTCGCGCCATGCCTCGCGGTCGGGGATTTCCACTGTAAAATTGTTTTCACTGCAGATTCGCGGGCTCGCGAAGTCTGACGTCATTTCAAGCATGGGCTCCTTCACGGTCTCCTGAATTTTGCAGTGGCCGCTGAAGCCGGGGTTGATCTTCAGTTTACCATTGCAGGCTAGCCTGGCCTTCCCCATGATAACTAAGTGTAGGGGGGCAGATCCAGCAACACCTCCATGGCGGCTGTTGGGGTTGAAGTCATGGCCCCTGTGATGCCTAGGCAAGCCATCCTTTGGATCTTGCCTAGTTTTTGCTTGGCACTGGACTGTGTAACCGAAGTTTTCCAGGAAAATTTTCAGTTTTCTTTCGAAAAATTTTTTTATCTCAAAAAATAGAAAAGCTATGATAACAAAATTTGGCAGGTAAGATTACTATATAAAAAGTAAACTATACACCAAAATTTAGATTCTTATTGTTACAAGAAAAAAAGTTATAATAAAATTTTGATGCCAGATCATTTCTATGAAAATTCACTACGATAACGCACTTGCTGCGTCCAGACTTTTTTGAAATGTGTTGTGGTGATTTGGGTTCCCGAAGTTTGCCTATACCCTTGAATGTGATTGTTTTAATGGAGCGTTTTGAGAGAGCTGAAAAATGTTACATATAAATAGTACTACTAATGAGATTTCTCTCCTCTAGAGTTCAAACTGTAATTTGCTACTGAAGTGTTCACACTGAGATCATAAGCGATTTAATAAGTAGAACATTAAAACGTTTCATGAAGTTTATAGAGCGATACCGGCTTATTATTCTATCTGTAAATTAACTACATTTGGCTTAACAATGTTTCTTTTATAAAATATTATTATACCCTAACCTGTTTTCTCTCACAACAAATTAAACCTGCACTGGCTTTTATAAATTTGAGTTTATAGCTTCTCTATTAAAACTTTTCTATTAGAACAGCACGCGAAGTTAATTGTTTTATAGCAGTTTATTGTGATTTCGTTAATCATATTGAGTAAGGATCATTTATTAGATTAATTGCTTTAAATACGATGTTCTGGTAAACATACTGCATTATGTTGGGCTTGAGGAACCTGAGTGGTTCAGGGGTAATTAAGTGTGCCTCTGAACCGAAGGGTACTGGGTTCGATCCCAGGGTACTCCTTTCACTGTAACATTAACATCAACCGAGGTTCTGGCATTGTATTTGAGCAAGTTGAATGTCTGTACGTTCCACCCTACGGAGTGGGCGTAAAGCCGTCGGTTCCGTGTCCATTGGATGTTGGGCACGTTAAAGATCCATTCCCTCCTTACCGAAAGGCAGGGGTTCGGCAAATTTTCCAGGATAGCGAGGTGAAACTGCTCCCTGGCGTCGGTGATTGGCCATAGTCGCGGAAATAGGGCGACGTTAAAGAAAAAGTCTATTGGACTTCTGTCTAGTTATCTCACTGGCTGGTCACAGCATGTAGGACTGCATGGCAATGTTGCCTCTACAGTTGGAGTGAGTAGAAGTGCACCCCAGGGTTCAATTCTTGGCCCGCTTTTATTTAACATTTATACGTACATTTTCCAGTATATATATATATATATATATATATATATATATATATATATATATATATATATATATATATATATATATATATATATATATATATATATATATATATATATATGTACGCTGACGACACGCAGCTCTATTATTCATTACCAAAGTCACAGTTCATTTTTTTTTTAATTTCAACAACACACCACGAGGGCTCACAGCCTAAATACTATCGTACCATGGGTGTCGACAAGGAGGACAGAGGCAACTTGTTAATTCTGGACTTCAAGGTTTGGAGGTTCGGAGGAGAAGTAAAAACATGTGCCGGCAAGGAATTCCACAACTTGGAAGTCCTCTGGACAAAAGAGTTGCCATAACAAGATGTTCTATGTCTGGTGACCTGGACAGTAAAAGGGTGCATTTGCTCTGTTCCTCTGTTAGATCTGTTGTAGGCAGCAGGTGGAGGAACTATGGAAGAAAGCTCCTCTCAGCAGTGCCCGTGCAGATATATGTAAAAAAAAAATAGAGTGGTCACCAAGGTGGGCAAAGGATGGCAGCCTTTGGGTGAGGGTGGGGTCACCGATGAGAGGCCAGGATAGCAAGCGTAGAAGCGGCAGCGGCACCCCAGATGTGGGAGCAGTATTCAAGGTTTGACCTTATTTGTGAGGTATATAAGGTATAGCGATTAGCTGGTGAAAAGTATTTGCGAGCCCGAAAGAGGACACCTAATTTCTTAGCAGCCGCTTCTGCAATTAATGTGACATGTTGGTGCCAATTGAGATTTCGATCCATAGAAATGCCAACAAGCGAAAAGGACTCATTACTTTGAATAACCTGATGGAGTTGAATTGTACAAGATTTCTACTTCCCCAGTCCAATATTTTTGAAGATCCACAGAGACAGAACCCTCCATGAGTCTGCGATCTTCATTTAATTGGGCTAAAGAGACACGCTCAGAATATTGTATATTTGAGTGGAAAATGCTGTCGCCTGCGTAACTGTGAACTGGGTTGGATGTGCTAGAGAGGAGGTCATTGATGTGGAGAAAAAACAAAGTAGGGGCTGAAGCTGAACTTCGAGGGACTCCTGCATTGATTGGATACAGTTTAGAGGAATAGCCATCCACAACAACAGATATGCTCCGGTTGGAGAGGAGATTTTCTATCCAGGTACAGAGTTTTGGTGGTAGGCCATAGGCCGGAAGTTTATTAAGCAGCGCTGAGTGTTAGACCTGGTCGAATGCTTTGGATATGTCTAGAGCGACAATCTGGGATTCGCCGTGCAGTTCCATAGACTTGTTCCAAGAATGGATGACAAAGGAAATGAGGTCGGCAGTTGATCTGCGCTGACGGAATCCATACTGCCTGTCGTGGATTAGACTGTGTTTTTCAAGAAATTTTAGTAATTTGGTGTTGATATACTTTTCCATCACTTTAGAGACGACTGAAAGGAGAGAAATATGTCTGTAGTTGCTAGGTAGCGCTTTGGGTCCTTTCTTGGGGACGGGTTGTA
Source organism: Tillus elongatus (assembly GCA_964006375.1). NCBI lineage: Eukaryota > Metazoa > Arthropoda > Insecta > Coleoptera > Cleridae > Tillus > Tillus elongatus. The sequence continues at coordinate 139,485,699 of OZ023268.1, read as the reverse complement.
CTCGAGCAGTTTTCCAGTTACTAGGGAATATGCCTATATTGTAAGATGTCTGAAACAGACGAGTCAGGAGAGTAGCAAGTTCTGGTGCGCATTTTTTGGGAACAATTGCTAGGATCTTGTCAAGGCCAGAGGCTTTCCTGGTATTGAGAAAAGAGCGCATCTTTCGTACCTTTTTAGTTTTGAAAATGATATCCATCATTTTATGCGCGACATTGGGGACTGTTGGTAGTTGAACATTTGGAGGTGGGTTGGGAGTAGAATTTCCGGAAAACAACGAGGCAAAAATTTCAGCCTTGCCCGGGGCGGTAGAGACAATTTCATCCCCTGAAACAAGATGTGGGAACGTTCTCTTGCAGAAATTATTCCCAATAGGTTTAGCAAGAGTCCAGAAAGGTTTTCTGCCGTTATAGCTTGAGATGACTTCTAAAAAATAGGCAAAAGAGAATTATGCAAATTATTTCTTCTTAAGGGGCCTAAAATAAATACAGCTTATGGAATATAATATAAATGTCTTAAAAAATTTTACAGAAAGATCAACTATCAACAAACTGTCTGAATAGGAACACAACAAAAAATGTTCGATATCTCACAAGCTTGGAGACTCATTACCGACACAAAGCCATGACTACGTGATCAAGTTATAAAAACATTGCTTCAATTTAAAACACAGGCATAATTTTCACGTGCTATTAAGGTTCCCGCGATAGACATTTGATTTTTATGTCTCTATGGATATCATAGAAACTCAGGAATGCCAAAAGAAGGACGTCAGATGAAGAGATATTCCCAGAACCAGCAACAGTATATATGGTCACAGAATAGACATCACATTGAAGTATCGCAGTGGTTTTGGAACCATTAACTAAAAAGAATATATTAGTTATTGACTGGGGAGACAACAGGGAAATTATACCCATTTTTAAGGAGAAATTAGTGCAATTTCTTAACGAAAATTTATTAAAAGTTTATAGGGTATTTCATTTAAAATACCAAATTTTGTCTCACTTTTGGCCCACATTGTACAGTTACAATGAGGAGTGAAAAGGATATTCTTAACTTTGTGTTGCATGCTCAAGCTAACTGTCAACAAAATCGGTCGAGCGGTCTCTGAGATATAACCATTATTCCATATTTTTTAGGCTGCTTGTTCAAGTTCAAGACCAAATTTCTCTTTTGTAAGCAAATAAAGATTAAACAGATCAAATAAAACGCTAAACAATTTCATTAGCATAACAAACAGAACAAGAAACAGTGAAACTGAAACATTCGATCATCTATAATACGCGAGTATGCAACGAAAGCAATTGAAATGGATCGCGATAATCAAATACGCGTCAGTCAAATTTATTTAACACTTTCTATTCTTACTCTCGTTTTAACACACATGGTGTCCTAATTGATCAGGTGTCAAATGTAATTATTAATTTACTATATTAACTTTTTTTATACCAGCATGAATCATTAATTAGATTATCTCGTTGGAAATATCCAACCATTTTATCATGAATTGGTTTGTATCGTTGAAAATATCCAACCATTTTAAATAATTTCTTGTCGTTTCTAAATCAAATATACCGCGTTTGTGCTTGCTTAAGTTCATGTCAAAATTGAGATTTGGTAAGCTGAAATCCACTTATGGTACTTTTTTATCCTTTGTAAACCTACAATACGGCGACTAATTTCAAGTACAATTTTTTGTTGACTGTATTGTGATGAATTGGGTTCTTCAAATTGTACTTATCGGTGCTCATCACAGGTTCCAATCGTCACTCATTGACTAATTTCAACTCAAAAGAGTTGCTTCAAGAAAAAGTTACAGAGTATTTTTTTCTATTATAGGTATCTTGTCATATTTGTTCAATTTATTTATGGGAGATACAATAAGTGGGCTAAAGAGAAAACAGCAAAAATAAAATAAAAATCGGGACGCAGCAAGTGCGTTATAGTAACGAATTTTCTTAAGAATTGTACACTATTATTATACTATATATTAGTAAAGTTAATACTTTAAACTTACACATACCTTGGTGATCGATTTTAGAGGTCCTAGTACGTGCACATTTAAAGAATTCTTTCGAAAGTGTTACCATCGATATTCTTCTATTATCAAAAAAAAATCTTATGTTCAAACTCCTTTTGAGAAAAATTCCCAAAACTCATTTTTCTGTGAAGCTAAAGAACTAAATTTTGCTATATCTGTAGATAGTGTAAGTCTCTTTAAAAGAAACTTTTATTACAATTTTCATTAAAGTTCTACAGAGGATTTCCAGAAGGAAACTTAATTCATATTTAGAAAAGTAAAGTATCTGCCAAATTATAAACGTAGCAGTTATTGTTCCTCATTAATCGCCAGTATGATTTCCTTTTAGTTAACCTAATCAAACTGGTTTTTCAATACCCACAATAACAAAATTATAATTTCAGACTCAAAGGTGACAAACTTATTTAGGCGTTTTAAACAAAAACGAGATCTTGTTCAAAACGTATGAAATCTGTTGACTATTATTTCTCCAAATGTGAAAATAAAATATAAAAAACATGCATTCATCGAGCTGGATTCGATCGCGTAACATTCAGCTTATGCAGCAAACGCGACGCCTCTCAGCCATCTAGGCATACGTCAACCAAGGTTTGGTTTACATGATACATTAGATCAGCGTCATGCCCGGGATATTATATTCAAAGTATACGTAACAATTAATTACAGAATTATTACAATTACCATTGAAACACATCCCACGACTGTTTCGGTCTTATATGACATCTTATGTTTAAGTTTAAAGATAAAATAAACTATTTTAGAATCATTTTTATAGAGACTTGGCTTGATTTCATTTACATTTCTACTATATTATGGGACAGCATAATATACCTATCTTGAGCTAAAACTGTATTTAAGGCCGTTTATAAAGCTACAAATATAGTGTCTTTTAATAATTGATTGAATCCCCCAGTTAAATAATAATCACTCGGCAAATTTTTAATTTCATGTCGTCTATCATTTTCCATAATTGCGGCTGAAATTTCACGATTGTTGGTTCGGGTAGTATATTTTATGCCTGGTATATATTTAGTTTGGTTACCGTTGATGTATAGTTTTTACCTGCTGTAAGAATCAATCTACGCATGGCAGTTAACTACTCTGTCTGTCAGGCATTGGACTTAAACCACTAAGTCGTCTCAACGCATGTCTTTGGGAAATCAGTTTAGTATTTTCTGCGGTTCTAATTATGATGAGAATATATCTAGCCTTACATACATTGTCCCTATATTAGGGAAGAAATGAGCCAGGGCTGACAATTTACAAAATTGTTAGTTGGTTGTACACAGTCTCTAATTTATAACATTTTGTGTTATTTGGAGCCGTCGTGACAACATACTACCTGGTTCCGCACCGAGACGGCGGCCCTGTCCTACATCTTACGATGTTCTAAAAGGCTGGCTACCATAGCCGTATTACTTTATAGGTGTGTTCTCGCTGTAATTAGTATAACGTACTGATGAGCTCTAATTAGAGCGAAACCGGTCTGCGTTTCTAATTATGGTAAGAATATATCTAGCATTACTTTCAGGAGCTTGCTGTATTGTATTTACAAGACGATGGCATTGCTGAACAGTTGTAAGTTGCCTTCTAAATTCAAAATGGTGATCGAAGAGCCATTCTTCTGGGAGTCGCTACTCTGTTATGCTTTTTAGAATAAGTCTCTTCAGTAATTTTAAGAGAACTGGCAAAAGACTTACTGGGCGATAAAATGTGAGTTAATTTGGTGGTTTCCCAGGTTGTTGCACCATAATTACTTGGAAAATTGAGAGTGCGTAGGCCAATATGATAGATGATTGTGTAGAAGCTCACAAAACGCTTCTATACAATCCCAGTCAAGAAAATCGTCAAACATTTAACGACGCAAGAAACCGCTATGTCCGCATTCTTTCTGAGGCAATAACTCGTTTAATAACCACATCAAAAACAAAGTCCTCTTAAGCTCCAACGGCGGCAAGCCCTTCTGGACTCTTGCTAAATCTATTGGGAATAATTTCTGCAAAAGCACGTTCCCACCTCTTGTCTCAGGGGATGAAACTGTTTCTACCGCCCTAGGCAAGGCTGAACTCTTTGATTCGTTGTTCTCCGACAATTCTACTCTTAACCCACCTCCAAATATTCAACCACCAACAGTCCCCAACGTCACCCATAAAATGACGGATATCATTTTCAAAACTAAAAGGGTATGAAAGATGCTCTCTTCTCTTAATACCAGGAAAGCCTCTGGCCTTGACGAGATCCCACCAATTGTTCTCCAAAAACGCGCACCAGAACTTGCTCCTGTCCTGACTCGTCTGTTTCAGACATCTTACAATAGAGGCATATTCCCTAGTAACTGGAAAACCGCTCGAGTACAACCGTCCCCAAGAAAGGATCCAAAGCGCTTCCTAGCAACTACAGGCCTATTTCTTTCCTTTCAGTCGTCTCTAAAGTGATGGAAAAGCATATAAACACTGAATTAATAAAATTTCTTGAAAAACACAGTCTAATCCACAACAGGCAGTATGGATTCCGTCAGCGCAGATCAACTGCCGCCCTCCTTTCCTTTGTCACCCATTCTTGGAACAAGTCTATGGAACTACACAGTGAATCCCAGATTGTCACTCTAGACATATCCAAAGCATTCGACCAGGTCTGGACGCAGTGCTGCTTAATAAACTTCCGGCCTATGGCCTACCACCAAAACTCTGTATGTGGACAGCAAATTTCCTCTCCAACAGGAGCATATTTGTTGTTGTGGATGGCCATTCCTCTAAACTGTATCCAATTAATGCAGGAGTTCCTCAAGGTTCAGCTTTAGCCCCTACTTTGTTTCTTCTCCACATCAATGACCTCCTCTCGAGCACATCCAACCCAGTTCACAGCTACGCGGACGACAGCACCCTCCATTCAAATATACAATATTCTAAGCCTGTCTCTTTAGCCCAATTAGATGAGGATCGCAGACTCATGGAGGGTTCTGTCTCCGTGGATCTCCAAAAAATATTAGACTGGGGAAGTAGAAATCTTGTACAATTCAACCCCACCAAAACTAAGTCTTGCTTTCTTTCTCACAAGAGATACACCAGCCCTAGACCCATTACAATGAACAACCAAGTTATTCAAAGTAATGAGTCATTTTCTATTGTTGGCATTTCTGTGGATCGAAATCTTAATTGGCACCAACATGTCACATCAATTGCAGAAGCGGCTGCTAAGAAATTATACCTTATATACTTCACAAATAAGGCCAAACCTCAAATACTGCTCCCACATCTGGGGTGCCGCTGCCGCTTCTACACTCGCTATCCCGGACTCCATTCAGAAGAAAGATTACGTCTCATCGGTGACCCTAATCTCACCCAAAGGCTGCCATCCCTTGCCCACCGACGTGCCTTTGGTGACCTCTCTCTCTCTCTCTCTTTTATAGATATCTGCACGGGCACTGCTCAAAGGAGCTTTCCTCCATAGTTCCCCCACCTGCTGCCCCCAACAGATCTACCAGGGGAACAGAGCGAATGCACCCTTTTACTGTCCAGGTCACCAGACATAGAACATCTTGTTATGCCCGCTCTTTTGTCCCGAGGACTTCCAAGTTGTGGAATTCCTTGCCGGCACATGCTTTTCCTTCTCCTCCGAACCTCCAAACCTTCAAGTCCAGAATTAACAAGCTGTCTGGTCCCTCCTTGTCAACACCCACGGTACGATAGTATTTAGGCTGTAAGCCCTCGTGTTGTGTTGTTGAAATTTAAAAAAACGCAACACAGAGTTATAAGAATTGTTGCAAATTTCACACCCTTCTTTGGAAGTTTTTTTTAAGTTATGGTCTTAAGTAGTGTAAGTAGAAGGTAGTAGTAATAATAGCAGTAGCTGTCTTGCTCAACTGTTTTTTTAAACTCTGCTTTATTTGTTTCTCATTGTCATACGCATAAATAGACAATAGGGCATGCTAATATTTAATATATATATACATGACTGAGCAACCGTCACAAATACAACAATGTATTTCCGTCGTATTTTGAACACTCATAGCGTCACTAACGTTCGAATTAATCAGTGTAATAGTAAAATCCAATATGACAATACACAAAACTATTTTCAGTTGTTCCGTGCGGCAAACTAACACCGAAAATGACGCGAAAATGTGACTGCATCATGTAATAATGACTTTCTTTACAAGATGCTTCAGGTGCTTGTTTTTCTGTGTCATCATCGAAAAGGGTTCATTTTCTCCTAACAAACACATTAAAGATACATTCATTGTAAACAAGAAACACAAAGTAATAATCAACAAAAGATTAAAAGACAAGAAGTTCTTAAAGAAGAGAAAATTAAAACTAGACATGACGAAACCTGAATGGCTGAAACAATGGACGATCAGCAAGGGATGGATGCACAATAGATCGCATTTACTTAGCTTAGGACGTGAACATTTCAATCAAAATCCATCTAAGAACAGAATGGCTGCCAGTTATACTGATAAAAGATCTGAAGATAGCAGTTCAGTTTCATTACAAGATGTAGATGATTTAATATCACTCGAAAGTACCTTGGACTCGATTGAAAGCAAAAGGCAAGAAATAACGATTAATAAAAGTAATATAAATGAGAAGATTAACCAAATAGATGTTATAAGTGATAACGAAGACGATCCAACCTATGAAGTATTACCATCAAATTCAAATAACCACAAAGATAAAAGCGACGATCTTTCTGTGGTATTTAAACATATGAAAGAAAATTATCGTACAAAATTCCCAGAAACTGTAAATAAATTTAATACGACAGACTTGGAGTTGCCTGAAATCTACAAAGAGCGTCTTCTAGCCGGTGAAAGTAAACCTAGCATTTTTGTTGAGTTATGGAAATATTTGAAACCGAAGAGGAAAAATAAAAACAGCTATAATTGTAAATTTACTGTTAATAGATTATATGAAAGTGAAGTGTGGGATAAAAAATCTTCTGTAAGTGGCAATCAAGAGGAACAAACATTGAAAAGCGTGGAAGAACTTTACGTAGATATTAATAAAATTAGGGCAATCAAACACAAGAATAATCTCGCGAAGAATTTAGCTCTGTATAATACCTTAAATGATAAAACTAATCTACACGAAGAAACTATATACGAGTGTTCAGAAAATAGTGCTGAAGCTGGTGAAAAAGCCGCGGCGAAATATTTTGATTTTCATTCGAACCACTTGTGCAGAGACAACGCTTTTTCTTTAAGGCAACAGCCAGTTTTTGACAGAGGGAACCTAATGTTGTGCCATAGGCGAAGACAAGATTCTTTAAGAAACAAAATGAGGACAGAAAAATACATCATTAGACATATAAAAATCAGAATAATGCTTTCGCTGAGGTTGGGTAGGTTCCAAAAAGTCAATAAGCACCGACCAGGAGCTGGTTACAGTAGATTTTTTCCTAAAAAAGTGGACAGTTTAAAGCGTAATAGTATTAAATATGTGGATAGTGAAAGTTTTCAGTTGCATAGGAATATTTCACGGATACATGATGAACAGCGCAGGATAGGAAATGGAAAAACATCTATTAAGATACAAAATATGAGGTAAATATTGCAAATATTAGATAAGAAACAAATATCTTAAATAATCTAATTTTGAAGAGGCATCTGGTTAAATAATAATGGTGATAGTAATAGTAACGTTTATTAGTATAATTTATACAGTGCACTATGTGCAGTGGCGGATTTGCCCTAAGGCCCAGTAGGCCCGGGCCTAGGGCGGCCAGATATTAGGGGCGGCCAATAAAGTAAATTCATTATGTAGTCTATATGATGGGTGCTGAGAAAGGGGCGGCTGGTACTTACTACATGGCCTGGGGCCTAGGGCGGCCAAGACTGCAAATCCGCCACTGACTATGTGACAAATAATAATAATAATAATAATAATAATAATAATAATAATAATAATAATAATAATAATAATAATAATAATAATAATAATAGTAATAATAATAATAATAATAATAATAATAATAATAATAATAATAATAAATAATAATAATAATAATAATAATTATTATTATTATTATTTACTGATGTCTTTGCACAGTGGTGCATTACACAGGTCATGTACTTATACATACAAACGAAATCTCAAAAGTGATAACATACATCTCATTTACAAATATACATACAAATCAGCAGCATAGGCCAAAATACAAAATTAAAACCTGCATGAATATACAGAAACATAAAAAAGGGAAGGTACATGCCGAATTTTATCAAAATCGGCCCATTATTCTTTGAGATAATTTTTTTTTAGAATAAAAACTCAACATTTTCCCGGAAAACCTCGTCCGATTTTCCTGACTAACAAACTTGTGAAAGCCATTTACAAGGTACATGCCAAATGTTATTAAAATCGGCCCATTATTTTTTGAGATAAGAATTTTTTTCGAATGAAAACTTAAAAATTTCCCGGAAAACCTCGTCCGATTTTCCTGACTAACGAACTTATCCAAGCTACTGACAAAAGAAAGGTACATGCCAAATTTTATCAAAATCGGCCCATTATTTTTTGAGTTATCGGTGTGATACATATATATATATATATATATATATATATATATATATATATATATATATATATATATATATATATATATATATATATATAAACATATAAAAATTGAAACTGACCTCGGATATGGGTGCTAGGGCTCCTAGTTGGCGCTCATTTGCAAAAAAATTTTCAAAATTCAAAAGTCGGGATCTCCCCATTTGTTAATTTTTTCTACGAAAATTCACTAAAATGTGGATTAACATCCAAACAAAAAGAAAACAATACAAAAACAGCACAAAACAGAACAATTCAACAAAAGTCCCTCGATACAACAATATACATGTATGGCGTGGGAGCGTTTATTTTATGCGATAAGCAAAATATTCATCAAATGAATAAAAAGCATTGCTTATCAAAATGTTCTTAATGGCAGACTTGAATTTGTTGTAATGTAAATTTCTTATATTATGAGGGAGTTTGTTATAAAATTTCATTCCATAGTGGTTACAGGGGGCGCCAACATCAAGATTTAACATATCCTTTTCGAATATATGTGGCCTCAATTCTAACCTGAACTCCGTCCACCATTTCCTCCAGGCTAACAGGCCCCAACTCCTCTTCCTCACCGAAACCCAAATCAGTGCCAAAACAGCCACTAATCACCTTAATTTCCCAGGGTATGAGCTCCTTACTGCATTTAGATTGCATGGAGGCGTGTGCGCATACGTCCGTAGCAATCTACCCTGCACCAGACTTCCCAATTTAGAAGCTGGAAGAAAAGACATACTATGGATAAAACTCTCTCTCAGGACTGCAACTAAATTCATCTGTTGCATTTACCGGTCACCTTCTGACAACAACTTTGTCCAGCTCTTTGACTACCTTTCTGAAAAAACCGACTATCTGATTTCTGAATATCCTTCCTCCGAGGTCACTATTCTTGGCGACTTCAATGTCCATAATAAGGAATGGCTAGGATCTTCAAAAACCGATCCACATGGGAGAGCAGCGGAGGCCTTTGCAGTCAGCAATTCTTTGGCCAATATGGTACAGCAACCTACTTACTTTCCTCGTATCCCAACACACAGCTCAAATCCCTTGGATCTCCTTCTTACTACAAATCCTGAATGCTATAAGATATCAGTCACCGCCCCCCTTGGTCGCTCAGACCACGGCATGGTCACTGCTTCCTGTGCAATGCAACCCGAGGTCACACAGTCATCACACCCACGTATCGTTTGGCACTACAACTCCGCAAACTGGGACGAAATGCGGGATTACTTTTCCTCATTTCCATGGGCGTCTGTCTGCTTCTCTCATCCTGACCCCTCTGATATCTCACAAAACGTCACCGAAATTATCCAAGCTGGCATGGAATTATTTATTCCACGTACACAGAAAACCTCTTCAGCCACTCAAAAGCCCTGGTTCTCTAAATCCTGTGACAAGGCCAGACTTGAAAAGGTCAAAGCTCACAAAACGCTTCTACACAATCCCAGTCAAGAAAATCGTCAAGCATTCAACGACGCAAGAAACCGCTATGTCCGCATTCTTTCTGAGGCAAAAAACTCGTTTAATAACCACATCAAAAACAAAGTCCTCTCAAGCTCCAACGGCAGCAAACCCTTCTGGACTCTTGCTAAGTCTATTGGGAATAATTTCTGCAAGAGCACGTTCCCACCTCTTGTCTCAGGTGATGAAATTGTTTCTACCGCCCTGGGCAAGGCTGAACTTTTTGCTTCGTTGTTCGCCGGAAATTCTACTCTCAACCCACCTCCAAATGCTCAACCACCAACAGTCCCCAATGTCGCGCATAAAATGACTGATATCATTTTCCAAACTAAAAAGGTACGAAAGATGCTCTCTTCTCTTAATACCAGGAAAGCCTCTGGCCTTGACGAGATCCCAGCAATTGTTCTCAAAAAATGCGCACCAGAACTTGCTCCTGTCCTGACTCGTCTGTTTCAGATATCTTACAATAAAGGCATATTCCCTAGTAACTGGAAAACTGCTCGAGTACAACCCATCCCCAAGAAAGGATCCAAAGCGCTTCCTAGCAACTACAGGCCTATTTCTCTCCTTTCAGTCATCTCTAAAGTGATGGAAAAGTATATAAACACCGAACTACTAAAATTCCTTGAAAAACACAGTCTAATCCACGACAGGCAGTATGGATTCCGTCAGCGCAGATCGACTGCCGACCTCCTTTCCTTTGTCACCCATTCTTGGAACAAGTCTATGGAACAACACGGTGAATCCCAGATTGTTGCTCTAGACATATCCAAAGCATTCGACCAGGTCTGGCACGCAGCGCTGCTTAATAAACTTCCGGCCTATGGCCTACCACCAAAACTTTGTACCTGGACAGCAAATTTCCTCTCCAACAGGAGCATATCTGTTGTTGTGGATGGCCATTCCTCTAAACTGTATCCAATTAATGCAGGAGTTCCTCAAGGTTCAGCTTTAGCCCCTACTTTGTTTCTTCTCCACATCAATGACCTCCTCTCTAGCACATCCAACCCAGTTCACAGTTACGCGGACGACAGCACCCTCCACTCAAACATACAATATTCTAAGCCTGTCTCTTTAGCCCAATTAGATGAGGATCGCAGACTCATGGAGGGTTCTGTCTCCGTAGACCTCCAAAAAATATTAGACTGGGGAAGTAGAAATCTTGTACAATTCAACCCCACCAAAACTAAGTCTTGCTTTCTTTCTCACAAGAGATACAGCAGCCCTAGACCCATCACAATGAACAACCAAGTTATTCAAAGTAATGAGTCCTTTTCTCTTGTTGGCATTACTGTGGATCGAAATCTTAATTGGCACCAACATGTTACATCAATTGCAGAAGCGGCTGCTAAGAAATTGGGTTTCCTCTTCCGGGCTCGCAAATTCTTTTCACCCACTAATCTCTATACCTTATACACTTCACAAATAAGGCCAAACCTCGAATACTGCTCCCACATCTGGGGTGCAGCTGCCGCTTCTACACTCGCTATCCTGGACTCCATTCAAAAGAGAGCTATACGTCTCATCGGTGACCCTACCCTCACCCAAAGGCTTCCATCCCTTGCCCACCGACGTGCCGTTGGTGACCTCTCTCTCTTTTATAGATATCTGCACGGGCACTGCTCAGAGGAGCTTTCCTCCATAATTCCCCCACCTGCTGCCCCCAGCAGATCTACCAGGGGAACAGAGCGAATGCACCCTTTTAACGTCCAGGTCACCAGACATAGAACATCTTGTTATGCCCGCTCTTTTGTCCCGAGGACTTCCAAGTTGTGGAATTCCTTGCCGGCACATGTTTTTCCTTCTCCTCCGAACCTCCAAACCTTCAAGTCCAGAATTAACAAGCTGCCTCTTTCCTCCTTGTCAACACCCACAGTACGATAGTATTTAGGCTGTAAGCCCTCGTGGTGTGTTGTTGACATAAAAAAAAAAGGTTGGTTCCGTTCCTTGTTCTTTTTAAGCGCGTGAAATCGACTGCGAAGTTATCTTTACCGCGCGTAAGATGACTGTGAATGATACTGTGCCTAGTGAAGTCTGATTCGTGGCACTTAACATATAAAAGACACTGCAAAATATAGACACAAGGTATTGTAAGTATCTGAAAGCTTCTAAAGTGGCCACGACAGTCATCTCTATACCGCAAACCGCCCAGGATTCGGATTGCCTTACGTTGGGTTGCGAAAACAAATTCAGAGTGTGGTGAGTGCCCCCATACCAGAATGGCATAAGTTAAGATACTATGCACACATCCATAGTATGCACCTTTTAAGGTGGGAGTAGAGACTTGGGCCGAAAGACTCCGCAGGAGAAACATGCCACGGGATGCCCTCTGACATGCATAGATGCAATGTGAGTCCCAAATCAGCTTTCTGTCGACCATAACTCCAAGGAACTTCACAGGCTCGGTGTTAGTGCCAATGACGAGATTGTGCTTTAACGAAAACAATAACGACTCCGATTTTAGGCTGTTCAAGCTAAGCTGATTTGCCTAGAACCAATCCTGACAGACATCTTTTATTCTACTAATGGTAAAGTGTACTGTATTGATGTTTGGATCTGAGTAAATAAAAGTCGTATCATCAGCAAATAGAACAAAATTACCCAAGTCAGTTGATTTTGGTAGGTCGTTGATGTATATCAATAATAAAAAAATTCGGGATGCAGCAAGTGCGTTATGGTAGTGAATTTTTATTAAATGCTTCAAATTTAAATATCTCAATTTTCTATAAACTTAGAGAGTTTAATTTCAATACGTAGTAAGGTTTTTCCTAAGGCAAGATATCCACAAAATTTCATTAAAATAACTTTGTAATTTTCGGAGAAAAAAATTTTTTTCGAAAGAAAATTTAAAATTTGAATAACTCAATTTTCTCTAAACTTAGAAAGTTGAATTTTGGTACGTAGTAAGGTTGAGGCAACATATATAGTAAATTTCATTGAAACAGCTTTGTTACTTTCGGAGAAAAAAAATTTTTTCGAAAGAAAACTCAAAATTTTTCCGGAAAACCCCGTCTGATTTTTCTGGATAACGAACTCATCCAAGCCATTAATAAAAGACAGGCACTTGCCAAGTTTCATCGAAATCGGTTAATTATTTTTTGAGTTATCATATATATATATATATATATATATATATATATATATATATATATATATATATATATATATATATATATATATATATATATATATATATATATATATATATATAAACATATAAAAATTAAACCTATTTACAAATGAACTTTAATAAGATATTATGCTGTGACAATACCTCTCTCAAGCACCCTAAAATATAATCAAAATGTGCACAGTTATATATGTTTTATTTCTTTTTCCCTTGTCTTAATACACTACATATTTTATGACAATCGATTTAATTTACTTATTTGATTTCATAAATAGTCGGTTAATAGTGACTTGGAATGAAGTAGACACCACATCTTCAAACATATTAAGAGAATATGAGTAAATCAACAGCAACTGGGAATGAATTCGGTCAGTCGCCCAGCCACGTGGTTAAAAAACACTGTTTGTATGAGTGGTTACAACTCTAGCTCTAAATAAAAGGATGTAACAGCGGCAGAAGCAGAAGTCAATGGAAGGTTTGTGTATTCGGAAAGAAACTATTGACTATTAATAACAACAATTGACTAAAAACGCTGCGAGTTGTAAGGCAAAAATAATTATATTACAGAGGTGATAAATGATAATACATTACAATAGGGTTATATATAATCGTAAATGCTTCCAATGATTAACAATCAGTGAATTCAGTATTATTGACATTTCTCGGAAACTTACAAATGAATTTCATGAGTCAATAAGAAAAGCATTGACTAACCAACAGCAACCACATACTTATGATTTTAACATAAATGTTTCAAATTTGAATAGCTCAATTTTCTGTAACCCTAGAAAGCTGAATTTTGGCACATAGTTAGGTATTTCCCAAAGCAATATGTAGACCAAATTTTATCGAAATTTTCGGAAAAAAAAATTTTTTTTGAAAGAAAACTCAAAATTTTCCCGGAAAACCCCGTCCGATTTTCCTGGCCAACGAACTCATCCAAGCCATTAATAAAAGAAAGGCACTTGCCGAGTTTCATCTAAATCGGTTAATTATTTTTTGAGTTATCACTCGGATACATATATATATATATATATATATATATATATATATATATATATATATATATATATATATATATATATATATATATATATATATATATATATAAGCATATAAAAATTCAAACTGACCCCGGATATGGGTTCTAGGGGTCCTAATTCGCGCTCATTTGAAAGAATTTTTGTAAAGTCTCACCATCGATACCTCTCTATTAGTGAATTTTTTTAATAAAAATTCACTAATAGGCTCAAGGACCGATCCCTGTGGCACACTGTATTTTAGATCTAATGTAGGTGATTTTTCACCATTAGCTGACACAAAGTGAGATCGGTCTTCCAGGTATGATTTTAAAAAAGTGATACTGTCGGGATCGAAGCCGTATTAACTAACACTGCGTGTCTTTTCTTATAATTGTTAACTGACAAAAACTTATTTTTAACTTAATACTATACATTTACTTACTGTCTAAGGATAAAATAAAAATCATTATATTCTGTTAAAACTCTATAAATAAAAACAAGGCTATTGTTCTGTGTTCTGTTGTATTCCAACGACTTTTGCTTAGTGAACTTAAAATGTACTACATGTAAAAAAGGCATCATTGTTCTGTATTCTTTGACCTGTTATGCTATTCCTTATTTAAACCTAAAATATTTTACACCCTCAATTATACAGGGCATTTAAATATTAGGACGTATCAATTTAATGTACATGGCCCGTTTTTATCCACAATAAAATGTTTCTACTTTTCTGACATATTTGCTATCTATCGCAATATATATATATATATATATATATATATATATATATATATATATATATATATATATATATATATATATATATATATATATACATATATATATATATATATATATATATATATATATATATATATATATATATATATATATATATATATATATATATATATATATCACACCCATAAATAAAAAAATAATGGGCCGATTTTGATCAAATTTAGTGAGTACCTTCCTTTTGCAAGTGGTATAGTTCGTTAACCAGGAAAATCGCCCAAGAAAATTTTCATACCTCCGGAAATAAGAAAGTAGGTAGTAAAAAGTGAACCATGTACCAAAATTTAGGTCTGTAAGTCAAGACAAGAAAGTTATAGGCATTTAAAAAAAAAGAATTTGGGGTTTTCCTCAAAACGTCAATGTCGCGATTTGAAACGTCAAAATTGGCAACATTTAATATGGACCATGTAAAGAAAATTTTGCAAGAAATGTGTTTTACAAGTCCTTAAGTTTCCGCTTTAACCGTCATTGCCCTTCATTTTACTAAAATATTTCCAGAAAATTCATTTCAAATAGACCCCTTCTCTGATGTTTTGGCGGTAGTTTTAGTTAAGTTTATTGTTTAACGGTCTTATAATGTTTGGCTAATTTTCGTACAAAAAATTCGTTAGCGAGGAGACCGCAACTTTTGAATTTTAAAAAGGTTTCCTCAAATGAGTGCAAACTAGCCCCCTAGAATCCGTATCCGGGTTTGGTTTCAGTTTTTATCTGTTTATGTGTATACAATATAATTGTTATTATATAGGATACGAGAAGAAATTGTATACGTTAATTATA
This sequence comes from Tillus elongatus, assembly GCA_964006375.1. Classification (NCBI taxonomy): domain Eukaryota; kingdom Metazoa; phylum Arthropoda; class Insecta; order Coleoptera; family Cleridae; genus Tillus; species Tillus elongatus. Next base: position 139,469,916 of record OZ023268.1, on the reverse strand, counting down.
GGGTGTCTTGAGCTGCATCTTATAAAATTATGTTGACAATCACAGGTGACTTATAAGTCGTTGGGGATGCCTACAAATTTTTTTCGAACATTCCTTATATATTGCGTTTTTGCATTTTTCATCGAAATATGATGCATGTTCGTAAGAAAAATATCTAGACGCAGCAAGTGCGTTTTGGTAGCGAATTTTCATTAAATGCTTCAAATTTCACTAACTCAATTTAGTATTAACCTAAGGTTCGTTGGATAGGAAACCAGTTTTCTCGGAAACATTTAAAGTTTGTTTCAGGAAAATGTTTCTACATTTCCAAACAATAAGTTATTTTGATAAAATGTGGTACATTGTTTCTACTATATATGTTATACCGGTAACCAAATTGATTTCTTCTTGCATTAAAGACATATTTGCTATTAAACACTTTTTTTATGAAAATTCACTTCCATAACGCACTTGCTGCGTCCAGACTTTTTCGTTGTTTTACCTAAATCATTTTAGCTTATTTTCCGCATTATCTGTTGTTATAAAATTATTAAAATCGCGGAGTAAGTTACGACGATCATATAAAACACAGCCCGTTTCCGCTGAAGCCAAGGATGATTAAATGAGGCATACAACACCAAATTTTAATAGCAACCTTCACGCTTTGCATTTGGCATTGTCTTCTCCAATCTGCAATCGTTCTTCCATCAGAAGAATAGTCAAATATAACGAGATATCAAATAAACAGACATACAGGCCAAGAGACCGACCGACAGACAAAAAACTCGTTCCAGAATCCAGTTTTCTGTGTGTTTTAAGACTTTTAACACCGTTTTATCAAATAAAATCTATATTTCTGTCACCGATATTCCACCCCCACAAATTTAACCCCTAATTTAATTTCAGCACAGAATACCAGATGTTTGATTAAATTAAAAGTTTGCCAATAAACAAACCCTAAAACGTTATATTTCTCAAGGTTTAATAAAAAAGTATCAATTTTCACCAAATCACCCCCCCCCCCTTTCATCCCCTACCCTCTGGAGCGACTTTACCCGCAGCAAGTGCGTTATAATAGTGAATTTTCATAAGAATTGTGCACTATTATTATACGGCATATTAGTAAAGTTAATACTTTAAACTTACACAGACCTTGAAGATCGATTTTAGTGGTCCTAGTACCCGCACATTTGAAGAATTCTTTCAAAAGTTTACCATCGATATCTCTCTATTATCAAAAAAATCTTGCGTTTTAACTTCTTTTAATTTTCTGCTGAGAAAAATGCCCAAAACTCAATTTTCTATGAATGAACTAAATTTCGCTATATCTGTAGATAGTGTAAGTCTCTTTAAAAGAAACTTGTATTACAAATTTCCAGAAGGAAACTCAAGTAATATTTAGAAAAGTAAAGTATCTGCCAAATTATAAACGTAGCAGTTATTTTTCCTTATTAATCGCCAGTATGATTTCGTTTTAGTCAACCTAATCAAACCGGTTTTGTCAATATGAACAATAACAAAATGTCTGCTGAAAATTATAATTTCAGACTCAAAGTTGACAAATTTGTTCAGGCGTTTTAAACAAAAATAATATCTTATTCAAAACCTATGAAATCTGTGCACTGTGATTTCTCCAAATATCAAAATAAAACACAAAAAACACACATTCATCGAGCTGGGTTCGATCATGCAACCTTCTGGGTAGCAGTCCAGCTGCTAATACGTCAACCAGCGTTTTGTCTACATGATACTTGACACAGGCTTGATGCCCGGGGTAGTATATGAAAAGTATACGTAACAATTAATTACAGAATTAGTAGAATTGTCATTGAAACACATCAAGAATTATTTCGATTTTATATGACGTCTTATGTTTATGTTTAAAGATAAAAGAAACTATTTTAGGATCATTTTTATAGACTGGACTTGATTTTGTTTACATTTCTACTATATCATGCGACAGCATAATATATCTATGCTGCGCTAAGTCTGTATTTGGGGCCGTTCATAAAGCTACACATATAGTGCATTTTAATAGTTGATTGAATCCCCTAGTTAAATCAACCACTTGGGGAATTTTTAATTTCATGTCGTCTGTCATGTTCCATAATTGCGGCCGAGATTTCACGATTGTTGGTTCGGGTAGTATGTTTTATGCCTGCTATATATTTAGTTTGGTTACCGTTGATGTATTGTTTATACCTGTTGTATAAATCAATCTACGCGTGGTAGTTAACTACTCTCTCTGTCAGGAATTGGACTTTAACCACTAAGTCGTTTCAACGCATGTCTTTGGGATTTTATTTTTAATTTGGAAAAAACTCTAATTACTGTGTTCCAAATTACTTAAAATTCTTAACATAGGTTTATTTGCACTATTTCTAGCTACGGGCAAAGTCTCATTCCAGTTACTCCCATACTTACAAAAATATAGCGTTTTCAAAATGGTTTCCCAGATTTTCCACCGGAAAGGCTGATTAACGAACTCGACCTCGGTTTCATTAAGAAAATTCGCTAATAAAGAGGTCACGATAAAAAGTTTTTGAAAAAATTTCTTCACATGGGTCCCTATATATATATATATATATATATATATATATATATATATATATATATATATATATATATATATATATATATGTGTGTGTGTGTGCTTGAGAATTTAAATAATATTGAAGGACGGTCAGATGTCTAATGTAGGATTTGTTGTAGTGTATGCTTTGATAGGAGAGCCAATTATAAGGCGAAGCACGCACAAGTATGAGTATACTTATGTGCTTTAACTTTTTTGTTGTAAATTTTGAGTATAAATTTGTATTAATTGTTGTTGGCAAATAAATAAAAAATAAAAAAATATACGTATAAACATTTTAACGGACCTTGGTTTCAGGTTCTAGAGACCCAAATTCACTCTCATCTGTAGAAACTTTTTCAAAAGCTTTTCATCGTGACCTCTCTATTAGCGAATTTTCTTGATGAAAATGGGCTAACAGAGTGATATGATATATTTCCGAATATCACTCGTAACTATTTGGTACGAAATAACTGAAAAAGGAAGCAAACAGTGAACGTTTCCGGCATATGACCCTCGGATGGCATGAGATCAGTGTCCGTAGCGCACGTTACCTCATTATACCATATTTTAAATGTGCAACTCTTTGTGTTGAACGTAGTCGCTTCCTATTGCACCTCTCTGACTACAATAATTATTGTACCTGTCGGTTATTATTATTAAATACTGGAGTCTTTCATTTAAAATCTCTCTAATTCATGAAAGTGAATGTACCGAACAAAATAAGACCTTAAACGTCATGATGACCACTCGATTGTGTTACAGTTGGTTCAGTTTAGATCTTATCTTCGTTTACTGTATTCGTTCTATTTTAATCTTACAATCTAATGTACCATATTTCATTCCTGAACGTCACAAGGTCTGGGATAGACATAATTAAGGTACTTAATGAGAAGCTTCATCCAGACAGCAAAATTTATTGATGAGGTGCCCTACGCGTTTCGGCTATACAACAGCCATCATCAGGGGCAAATTTTCTAATTCTCCAAAAATTAGACTCAAACTATACAAAGGTTGCCAAGGCTGGAGCCTTCATCTATTGCATCAGCGGTCCAACAACAACATACCCAAATGTGCCGGAAAATCGACTCATGGTGACATTAGAACAATACAAACGACAACTTAAACACAAGACGAGAGTGAACGTCGGCCATTAATGAAAACATGTTTTCATTAATGGCCGACGTTCACTCTCGTCTTGTGTTTAAGTTGTCGTTTGTATTGTTCTAATGTCACCATGAGTCGATTTTCCGGCACATTTGGGTATGTTGTTGTTGGACCGCTGATGCAATAGATGAAGGCTCCAGCCTTGGCAACCTTTGTATAGTTTGAGTCTAATTTTTGGAGAATTAGAAAATTTGCCCCTGATGATGGCTGTTGTATAGCCGAAACGCGTAGGGCACCTCATCAATAAATTTTGCTGTCTGGATGAAGCTTCTCATTAAGTACCTTAATTAATGTACCATAGATTTATTTTAAATTCGACTGATATTCGTTCATTTTTAACACTGCCAAGACCACAGATAAGAAGGCCGTATTTTTTTGTCCACTTGAAAATGTATTTACACACTAGCTCACCACCCGACGTCGCCAGGGTATTGTTTATCCCAATCTTATACTAGACACGAAATATATATATATATATATATATATATATATATATATATATATATATATATATATATATATATATATATATATATATATATATAATTTCGTCTCTACGGGTAGGAACTTATATCTTATACCAAAACTTTAAACAAACTTCTTATCCGCAAATCCCGTCTCCTTTGTAACCTTACCTTTCTAAAAGCCTGCCGGGATCATCACGTGGTCCCAAAATGTTTTCAACTTAAACATCATACCAAATTACACTGCTTTACCACACGTTCATAAAAATACACACATTCAAAATACACTCTACACTTTGGGACACTCTAGACAGACTCTCGCATAGTAAAGCAGAACATGTTACACAACAAAAGACGGACGTACAGAAAAAAAAATTACAGCATCTTCTAGACAACAAAAATCTCAAACAATACTCACATAATACAAATCCTACTACAGTAGTTCACAATTTTCCAAATTCCAACATAAGTGACGTCGCCATCAAAGTTCTATCCAAAGGCTTTAATTTTGCAACAACCACTAAATTCAACCCAATAGCAAAGATAATTTCTCAATCAGAAGATGATATAACACACTTACCGACTGACTAAGCTGAAATTACGAGACAGGATATTGCCAGGATATTACGTTCTGCCAAACCTCTACCTTCCAACCTTTATTCTCCCGAACGCAGTCAATCAGAGACCTAAACCGAAACACAGAAATTATAATCCTACCAGTAGACAAAGGGAACACTACAGTCATACTCGACAAAACAGACTATAAACAAAAGATGGACAATATACTAAACAGCACAGACTATACAAAAATCCCTAACGACCCTACAACTTATCCTGAAAAGAAAATCAAAACTATCATCAACAACTCCCAACTCAGTCCTGATCGAAAAAAATAACTAATCCCACGCGAAAAATCATCTCGCATCCCTATAAAATACAGTCTCCCGAAAATCCATAAGCCTTATATTCCCCCACGCCCTATCGTAAGTGCCCACCGTTCACCCACACAAAAACTTGCAAAACATCTAGCCAAAACTCTCCAACCATTAGTAGAAAACGCTACATCCCATCTCAAAAACTCCACCCATTTCATTGACCTTCTTCAAAACAACACCATTATTTTTCAAAACGACATCCTGGTTAGCTTTAATATAGCTTCCTTATTCACTAATATATCTCTATCTGAAACCCGTGAGATTCTCAAAAATAAACACAATATTTCACACGATACCTTAGCTCTTCTAGAACACTGCACATCTAACACTTATTTCCTTTTTCAAAACTAATTTTACAAACAAGTTCGAGGTGCTCAAATGGGTTTACCACTCTCTCCTGCATTGGCTTACATTTTCATGGAAAACTTCGCGACACAACCACTCAATTCATCCTAACTTAAACCAACCTGTTGGTTAAGATATGTTGACGACATTTTCGCTGTCTCGCCACACGTAACGAATCTCTAGACGAATTCCTTTCTTACCTAAATAACGTCAACCACCAAACCCAGTACACCATGGAAATAGAAAATAACTTTTCTTTGCCTTTCTTAAATGTACGCATCACTAAAAACCCAGTCAGAGGATTTTCTTACACTGTGTACCGAAAACCAACCCACACTAATCGTTATCTTAACGCCTAACCTCACCATCACCCATCGCAACTAAATTCCGTGGTTCGAACACTAGTAATACGATCCCAAATCCATACAAGTCGAAACTTTGAGAGATACTGCGTGGTTATCTGATTTGGTATTTTTGGTTGACTTCACCAGCTACTTGAACGAACTAAATACGAATATGCGAAAACCAGAACAACTTGCTCATGAGCTCTTCACCCATGTAAAGTCTTTTCAAAGCAAGCTTCGATTGTGGGAAAATCAGATTCGTACAGGAAATACATATCATTCTCCTACTCTAGCAGCCCATAAAAATTTCGACAAGAACGCCCTTGCACATGAACTATCTTCATTAAATACAGAATTTACATCCAGATTTGAGGATTTCCGATCACGTGAACTTTATTTCAAAATTTTCATAACACCTTTCGTGTGGACGTGGAGCAAGTGGAAATGTCGCTTCAAATGGAAGTACTTGAACTCCAGGCAGATGATGTTCTAAAAAGTCAGTTTCGTGAGGTATGATGTCTGTCTTCGGCAGTACTTATTGCAATTTTTTTCAAAAATTAATTTTGCAAAATCAAAAAACAGATCAAGTATTATCGATACTAATTTGGAAAGCTCCTTACGCATAGCAACAACATCACTTACACCAAATATTTAAATTCTTGCGAACGAAATGCAATCCCAAGTTTCTCATTAATTAGAGTTGCAACCTATATTATTTTATTACATGTAATACCAACTATATTTATACTTATATATCTGTACCTTCTGTTTTTTAAATAAATGCTATAATTATCAAATATTATTGTTTTGGCCCCTAGCCCACCATAAAACTTTCTATACAGCCCCCTACAAAAAATGTTGCCCACCCCTGATCTAGAACCTCGGTGGTCCAGGTGTAAGAACGTGTGCCTCTGGACCGAAGGGTACTGGGTTCGATTTCCTGGGTTCCGCTCTCACTTTTTCAGTGCATACTGTAAAATTAACATCAGCCGAGATTGTGGCATTGTATTTGAGCAAATTGTATGTCTGCACGTTCCGCTCTCGAAGGGGGGTCGTAAAGCAGTCCGGCGCGTGTTCAAGCGATGTTAGGCACGCTAAAGATGCCTACCCTCCTCACAGAAAGGCAGAGGTTTAGAAACATTTTCAGGATAGTGAGGTTAAACTTCTCACTGGCGTCGACGAGTGGCCATAGTCGCGGAAATAGACCGACGTTAAAGTAAAAATTTCGGGACGCAGCAAGTGCGTTATATTAGCGAATTTTCATAAGTTGTACACTGTTCTTATACGGAATATTAGTAAAGTTAATACTTTAAACTTACACAGACCTTGAAGATCGAATTTATATGTCCTAGTACGCGCAGATTTGAAGAATTCTTTCGAAAGTGTTACCTTTAATATCTCTCTGTTATCAAAAAAAATTGTACTCTAACTCCTTTTGAGAAAAATGCCCAAAACCCAATTTTCTATGAAGATAAAGAACTAAATTTTGGTATATATGTAGATAGTGTAAGTCTCTTTAAAGGAGGCTTGTATTAGAAATTTCATTAAAGTTATACAAAAGATTTCCAGGAGGAAACTTAATTCATATTTAGAAAAGTAAAGTATCTGCCAAATTATAAACGTAGCAGTTATTTTTCCTTATTAATCGCCAGTATGATTTCGTTTTAGTCAACCTAATCACACCTGTTTTTTCAATATCGACAATAACAAAATTATAATTTCAGACTCAAACGTGACAAACTTATTTAAGCGTTTTAAACAAAATTAAGATCTTGTTCAAAACGTATGAAATCTGTAGACTATTATTTCTCCAAATGTCAAAATAAAACGTGAAAACATACATTCATCGAGCTGGATTCGATCGCGTAACCTTCTGCTTATGAGGCAAGCACGATTCCATCTGCGCCATCTAGGCATACGTCAACTAACGTTTAATTTGCGTTATATTTTAGATCGGCTTCATGCGCAGGATATTATATTCAAAGTGTACGTAACAATTATTAATCACAGAATTACCATTGAAACACATCTCACGACTGTTTTGATCTTATATGACGTCTTATGTTTAAGGTTAAAGGTAAAAGAAACTATTTTAGAATCATTTTTATAGAGACTTGGCTTGATTTTGTTTAAATTTCTGCTATATTATGCGACAGCATAATATATCTATGCTGCGCTGAAACTCGATTTGGGGCCGTTAATAAAGCTACAAATATAGTGTATTTTAATAATTGATTGATCCCCCAGTTAAATAACAATCACTTGGCAAATTTTTTATTTCATGTTGTCTGTCATTTTCCATAATTGCGTCCGAGATTTAACGATTGTTGGTTCGGGTAGTACGTTTTCTGCCTGGTATATATTTAGTTTGGTTACCGTTGATGTATAGCTTATACCTGTTGTATGAATTAATCTACGCGCGGCAGTTAATTACTCTGTCTGTCAGGCAATGGACTTTAACCACTAAGTCGTTTCAACGCATCTCTTTGGGATTTTATTTTTAATTTGGAAAAAACTCTAAATATTGTGTACCAAAATACTTAAAATTCACAACATATGTTTATTTGCACCATTTCTAGCCACATGTAAAGTTTCATTGCAGTTAATCTGATACTTACAAAAATATAGCGTGTTAAAAATGTTTTCCCCGAGAAAAACTCGAACGTAAAGGCTGATTAACGAACTCGGCCTCGGTTTTCGCCCAAAGAAGATTTTTGCCAAGTCTGATTAAAATCAGTTGAGTAGTTTTTGAGTTATCGCTCGGATACTGTGAGACGTTGAGACGGATTTAAAAAATAAAAATGGGTATTTCCCTAGAGTTTGGTTTCGTTATGTCGACGATATTTTTGTAGTATTTGACAAAAATACATGTAAGGTTAAAGAATTTACTGAAAAACTAAATAGTCGATTTGATTCAATAAAATTCACCCACGAAATAGAAATCAACAATACACTTTCGTTCCTAGATGTACTAGTTATTAAAAATAAAAATAATGGCTTGCTTGAATTCGATGTCTATAGGAAGGAAACGGCTACTATTAGTTATATTCCTAATGACTCACATCATACGTTTGCACAAAAAACGGCTAGTTTAAAGTTCTTAGTAAATAGATTGATCAAATTTCCGTTGAGTAAAAATAGATTTAATACAGAATTAAAATACATAAAAAATGTGGCGAGATATAACGGTTACTCAGATGGTTTAATAGACAAATTAGTTAACAAACACAGAACAAAGAAGGTGATATCTGAATGTACGACATTTAAGAATGATAACATAGAGAAAAAATTTGTGTGTTTACCTTATGAACCACGAATCACAAAGGGTTTGGAAAGTATTTTTAAGGAAGCCGATTTATATTTTACGTTTTCGACGAAAAGTAATTAAGAAAAATTTGTGGATAATACGAAAGACAAAGACAAAGTCACTGAAGTGTCGGGCATTTATGAGATTAGTTGCAAAGATTGTGATCTTAAATACGTGGGCCAAACTAGGAGAAACATAGCCACCAGATTCCGTGAACACCTCGCACAGTTACGATATGGTACGGTGGACAAATCATGTGTGGCACAACATATATGGGATAATAATCACCACATTGACAAAGAAAATTTGAAACTTGTCAAAAATGTTAGACATCAAACTATACTTGATTCATTAGAAAGTATTTTTATATTAAGGTCTATTAAGAATAAAACTTCATTAAATCGTGCGGCACCTGTAATTTCTAGCTCTTTGTTTTCTCTTTGCATTTGACCGCTTAAACACTGCTAATTTGTCTGGTAGAATAAAAATTATTGTCAGTAACTCGGCCGGTTTATACTTATACTATTCTCTATGTTTGTCTCGACTTAAATACCTGTTCGGTTTGATGTATCTATGTAGTCAATATAAATACTTTCAAGTAGAATTAAAATCAATATAAATATAGTTTTTATGTAGTATTTTAGTTGAATTATTTATCCTTTGTTGGAGTTAACATGGTGAGACAGACACCTGGATTTTTAATTTTCTATTTAAAAAAGATGTGTTAAGTTGATGTTGTTTATCTCACCAGATATCTTTATCGGCATGATCCAATATCCACATAGTAATTTTCTAGATCGAAAGAAACCGTGCGGATTCTTTAAATATCTCGGGTCCTTTTAAACCTATATTAGATAAGGGTCATAAATTTGTCGACCAGGTCTCCGACCCCGTAGTTTCACTGCGCAATAAACAAACAATCGTTCTTGGACGACAACTTTACTTCGGACTAGTTCGTTTATCTTGACGCGATATAAATACACTGGATCTAGTTTTTTATGTTAGAATTTTCTTCCTCTGAAGATGTTGACATGGTCAACGAAACGATCGTAAGGTCTCTGAAATATGTGTTGTGGTGATTTGGGTTCTCCAAGTGTACTTATTGTTTTTACAGATGTGGATATATAATACTTATCTTGTCGGGTCAATTATGACTCGGTCCTCTAGTAATCCAGAAATTTAAATGTGGAGTCACCTGTTCATGTAAATTGCATATGTCTCTTACCGTTATTATATAATGGTTACATAAAAACCACCGCTATTTGGATTTCCTAGCACTATTATTATTACTTTATCTGCACAGGTATTGCAGCTACAGGCTTGCAAGCTATGCAAGCGAACTTATATCTGTACCATTATCTATAATTGCATTGTGGAATTTTTATTATAATGGAACCACAGCATAAGAAACAATTTATCATGCCGTAGCTGTGATGGAACTGCGATTAATACTACTACTAACATAAAGCCGAAGAAAATGTACTGCAAAGTAATTTTGGTGTCAGTTATTTATGACTGTCTGAAATGTTTTAGGAGAAGAATGCAATCCATGCTTTTACATGTAATTGTGTCAAAAAATCTTACAATTGTCTCGTTACCGATACATGTCGATTTTGTCACTTCTCCACTTTTCCAATAATAACATCAACAGAAATTACTAGTTATTTAAAATCATAACAGTCACAATTTTAAGAGATTATTCCCAGTACCCGGCACAAATAAGAAACGCCATGTTTAATAGTAATATAGAGGAGTTTCATAAAACATCCTACCAGTTGTTTACAGATGCTTCTAAATCAAACGAGGGAACGGCCTGTGCTGTTTACGATCCTCAACTGAATAAAAATTTCTAATACCGTTTAGATTGTAAGATGAGTATTTTTTCAGCAGAGACGATAGCTATAATAGAAGCCCTAAAATATACAAAAATTATTGGAAATAAAAATATTCTAATTTTGACTGACAGCAAAAGCTGTGCGGATTCACTAAAGTACTTCTACTAAAACTATAAAAACATCTATTTAATAATTCAGATTATCCGCATTTTAATAGAGTTAGAAGAGATGGAGATCGATGTTAGATTTGCATGGATCAAAGCTCATTATGGGATTACAAATAACGAAACTGTTGACAAAATGGCTAAAGAAGCTTTAAATTGTGAAAACCTTTTAGAATATCCCTGTCCATGGACAGACATAAAAACTTTATTTTTCAGACAACAAAGACAGCTGTGGGAAACTGAATATCACAGAAACGATAAAGGTATATTTTATAAAAGAATTGTACCAAAGTTACCTTGCCAGCTATGGTTTGCTGGATATCCTAGAGGATTAGTAACTAACATATGTCGTTTGAGATTTAATCACTCCTTGATACCTACCCATTTACACAAACTCAACCTTAAAAATGACCCATATTGCGAATGTGGTGAAAAAGGAAGCGCACAACATGTTTTACTAGAGTGCTCAATTGGATGGGATTACAGAAATGAATTCCTAAACAGAATACACAACTTAAAAGACGTTAAGGAACCCTTTAATTTGGAACAACTTCTACAACTGGAAAGTAATAAAAACATATATTTGCTTATATATAAGTTAATTAAAAAACTCCAACTAAAAATATAAAAAAACTAGGCTTTAAGTTTATGTGTCATTTGTGTCTATCCTTTATATGTACCCATGACGTTAGTGGCCCTCCTGTATGTCAAAGAGAAAAGTTGCCATGATAGGCCCCATTGGCATGAAGAATATGTGTCCCTGTCTAAATCCCTTAAGTAGTATCTAGATCTTAAGTAGGTTTAAGTTAGCATAAAAAGCACCATTATTAATATTATTATACAAATAAATAAAATAAAAAATATCCAAAACTACATGTTGGAACAAATTTCCATGCACCATGACAGAATGCATATGAACTGTTGAATTCACATACTAGTTGTAACAAAAGGCTTTTAAAATGTGCGAATGGTAACCATATCGCAGCCAGTGCAATCTGACGTCACACACACACAAAATCATAACATTATGAAACCGTGCAGACATACTCTGATACATTTTACGGTTTTCAAACATTTTTCATTGATGAAAGTATCATGCTTTTCAAATGAAAGCGTTTCCTCAAGACAAAAATATGGACTACAATTTTTTCTGATGGACTAGAAAACTGGATACATTTTAGACTTCATTATTGACTCTGGCAAGGAAAGTGACATCCAAGAAGTAGATAAGTTCACCAAGAGGCCGGTATATTTGGAAATATCGGTTTAATAATGATAGAATAATATTTTGATTCTTGACACACGTTCTTTTCTAATAATGATTGGTAAGGGCTTTACAATATCCTCCATTTCCAAAAAATGCTTGCGGCATAGTAAAGCAAACTAGAAAATACATGCCTCATATGAAAGAAACCAAAAAAATCGAAATAATAAATAATTAACTCATTGTCTATTTGTAACAATATCGTGGTGGCCACCCCAAAGTAATGTTATATCAGAGCAGGAACTATGGAAGAAAGCTCCTCTGAGCAGTGCCCGTGCAGATATCTATGAAAGAGGGAGAGAGAGAGTGAGGTCACCAATATCACGTCATTGGGCAAGGGATGGCAGCCTTTGGCTGAGAGTAGGTTCACCGACGAGACGCATAGTTCTCTTCTGAATGGAGTCCAGAATAGCAAGTGTAGAAGCGGAAGCGGCACCCCAGATGTGGGAGCAGTGTTCGATATGTGGCCTTATTTGTGAAGTACATAAGGTATAGAGATTATCTGGTGAAAAGTATTCGCGAGCCCGGAAGAAGAAACCTAATTTCTTATCAGCCGCTTCTGCAATTGATGTGACATGTTGGTGCCAATTGAGATTTCGATCCGCAGAAATGCCAACAAGTGAAAAGGACTAATTGCTTTTTGAATAACTTGGTTGTTCATTGTGATGGGTCTAGGGCTGGTGTATCTCTTATGAGATAGAAAGCAAGACTGAGATTTGGTGGAGTTGAATCGTACAATATTTCTATTTCCCCAGTCTAATATTTTTTGCAGATCCACAGAGACAGAACCCTCCATGAATCTGCGATCCTCATCTAATTGGGCTAAAGAGACAGGCTTAGAATATTGTATATTTGAGTGGAGAGTGTTGTCGCCCGCGTAACTGTGAACTGGGTTGGATGTGCTAGAGAGGAGGTCATTGATGTGGAGAAGAAACAAAGTAGGGGCTAAATCTGAACCTTGAGGGACTCCTGCATTAATTGGTTACAGCTTAGAGGAATGGCCATCCACGACAAGAGAAATTCTCTGGTTGGAGAGGAAATTTGCTGTCCAGGTACAGAGTTTTGGTGGTAGGCCATAGGCCGGAAGTTTATTAAGCAGCGCTGCGTGCCAGACCTGGCCGAAAGCTTTGAATATGTCTAGAGCGACAATCTGGGATTCACCGTCTAGTTCCATAGACTTGTTTCAAGAATGGGTGACAAAGGAAAGGAGGTCGGCAGTTGATCTGCGCTGACGGAATCCATACTTCCTGTCGTGGATTTGACTATGTTTTTCGAGAAATTTTAGTAATTCGGTGTTTATATACTTTTTCATCACTTTAGAGACGATTGAAAGGAGAGAAATAGGCCTGTAGTTGCTAGGAAGCGCTTTAGATCCTTTCTTGGGGACGGGTTGTACTCGAGCAGTTTTCCAGTTACTAGGGAATACGCCTCTATTGTAAGATGTCTGAAACAGACGAGTCAGGACAGGAGCAAGTTCTGGTGTACATTTTTGAGAACAATTGCTGGGATCTCGTCAACGCCAGAGGCTTTCCTGGTATTAAGAGAAGAGAGCATCTTTCGTATCTTTTTAGTTATGAAAATGATATCCGTCATTTTATGCACGACTGTTGATGGTTGACCATTTGGAGGTGGGTTGAGAGTAGAATCGCCGGCGAACAACAAGGCAAAAAGTTCAACGTTGCCCAGGGCGGTAGAAACAATTTCATCCCCTGAAACAAGAGGTGGGAACGTGCTCTTGCAGAAATTATTCCCAATAGATTTAGCAAAAGTCCAGAAGGGTTTGCTGCCGTTGGAGATTGAGATGATTTTGTTTTCGATGTGGTTATTAAACGAGTTTTTGCCTCAGAAATAATGCGGACATAGCGGTTTCATGCGTCGTTAAATGCTTGGCGGTTTTCTTATCTAGCCTAAAGGGTTTCTGAGTAGTATTGCTACTGGTTTTCAAGTTAGCGCTAGACTAAGTGACACAAACATAAAACGGGTAGGAATCACCAAGAGGAAAACTTTTAGAAAGCCTGGCCCAATTGGTGAAGTGCATAAGCTCCAATGAGATGAATAAATTTGATAGAAACAGAGCGTCATCGATGCGACACCGCCTTTGCATCCTGGTGATAATAAATCAACCAGTAGCACGTATGGAGAATGGTATGAAAGTCAGTCCTTCAGATAAGTATTGTATATATTCTTGTTTTCTAATCAAACTTTAATGATGTTTATTTTAAATCACTATGCCCCAACTGTGTAATAAAGATTAAGCTCCTTAAAAAGCTGCTCTTCAGAGATGGTACATAAAAACCGACAGTAATTAAGTGATCATTCTAACTAGTCACTCGTTTCATTTGTTTTACAGTAAATTGGGTTTGCACGATTCGCAGGCTGCAAATTGCGGTCAATGATCTATGAATATTGGATATTTTTAGATTTATGCAATTAATTCTCTAACAGCAATCGGACTGGAACACTCACATTTTATATATAATTAGAGGTTGTTAACAGACAAGCTGCATTATTTACGTCATTGCGAGTAACAAAATTAATGGACAGTATACAATTCATTTATTATGTAGATTGTTTTGTGTCAGTTAGTTATCAGTTAAAAAACTCTGGACGCAGCAAGTGCGTTATGGTAGTGAATTTTTATTAAATGCTTCAAATTTGAATAACAAATTTTTCTATAAACTTAGAAAATTTAATTTTGGTATGTAGTAAGGTCTTTCTTAGGACAAGATATCCACCAAATTTCATTAAAATAACTGTAAATTTTGGAAAAAAAAATTTTTTGAAAGAAAATATAAAATTTTAATAACTCAATTTTTGATAAATTGAGAAAGTTAAATTTTGTTACTTAGTAAGGTCTATCCCAAGGCAATACATGTAAATTTCATTAAAACAGCTTTGTTATTTTCGGAGAAAAAATTTTTTTTTTGAAATAAAACTCAAAATTTTCCCGGAAAACCCCGTCTGATTTTCCTGGCTAACGAACTCATCCAAGCCCTTATTAAAAGAAAGGCACTTGCCGAGTTTTATTGAAATCGGTTAATTATTTTTCGAGTTATCAGACGGATATATATATATATATATATATATATATATATATATATATATATATATATATATATATATATATATATATATATATATATATATATATATATATATATATATATATATATATATATATATATATAAACATAAAAATTGAAACTGACCTCGGATATGGGTTCTAGGGGTCCTAGTTCGCGCTCATTTGAAAATTTTTTTGCAAAGTCTCACCGTCGATACCTCTGTATTAGTGATTTTTTTAAAAATAAAAATTCACTAAAATCAAATAACAGAGATAGCTTGCTCTACTCGCAATTGTCTTTAGAAAATCAAATTAAAGATCTCAATTTACCAAGAAAAACTTCAACTACCATAATTAGAATGAGATTTAACCACGGTAGATATAAATCTCATCTGCATCGAACTGGCATGGAGGATCTTACTGCAACTGCGATGGAACCTCTATCTGCGACTTGGACCGCCTAGTATTTTCACGTTACCGATTAACACGCTACGAATTGACTTATGCATTTATTAATAATAACAATGTTTACAGTGAGCGACATCTGCTGGTCAAACGTGAAAATATAAAACCATTGAGACCAAGAATTGAAATGTTAGTCAATAAAAGTGAGAATGAGAACTACAAAGTCATTGAATAATACGAGATTTTGAAGCTGCGGTCAATAGAAATATAAATAACCAACAGCAACCACACACTTATGATTTAAACATGTTTCAAATTTGAATAGCTCAATTTTCTGTAACCCTAGAAAGCTGAATTTTGGCACATAGTTAGGTATTTCCCAAAGCAATATGTAGACCAAATTTTATCGAAATTTTCGGAAAAAAAAATTTTTTTTGAAAGAAAACTCAAAATTTTTCCGGAAAACCCCGTCCGATTTTCCTGGCCAACGAACTCATCCAAGCCATTAATAAAAGAAAGGCACTTGCCGAGTTTCATCTAAATCGGTTAATTATTTTTTGAGTTATCAGACGGATACATATATATATATATATATATATATATATATATATATATATATATATATATATATATATATATATATATATATATATATATATATATATATATATATATATATATATATATATATATATATATATATATATATATATATATATATATATATATATATATATATATATATAAGCATATAAAAATTCAAACTGACCCCGGATATGGGTTCTAGGGGTCCTAATTCGCGCTCATTTGAAAGAATTTTTGCAAAGTCTCACCATCGATACCTCTCTATTAGTGAATTTTTTTAATAAAAATTCACTAAAAACTGTTACTTATTGTGGGATATTTATAACGAGATATTTAAAATTATCCTACTCGAACTTTGTGATGAAGTGAAGCTAAATTTGTCATATCAAGTGATTTTCAAGGGCCAAAATAGCACGTCATATGTAAAATTGAATTTTAAGCATAAAACAAAGAATAGTCTTTTTTCCCAGATCGGGCTTCCGTAACGAAAGATTTCAGTTTAAAAAAACACTTACCGATTTTCTGTTTTATTAAAAACTTTGTTACGGTAGGTGCAAGGCATTATAATAAAAGTTCAAAAATGACACTATGTACGAGTGGGAACCCAAAAGAAACCCAGTATGCTTTTTAACCAATTTTTCGTAAAACGAAAAGTTCTCTAATGAAGAGGTCTGTGTTTATATATATATATATATATATATATATATATATATATATATATATATATATATATATATATATATATATATATTATATATATATATATATATATATATATATATGTATATATATATATATATATATATATATATATATATATATATAAAAAATGATTTCTACGGAATCACTAAAAACATTTTTGCGAAAACTTTTCAAATTCAGCCACTATTTGAGAGTGCCTGCAAATGCAAACCAAAAGGTCTCTGAATGCGTCATTTCCATGGGGCTCCGATTTCTATTGGTAAAAACGCCGTATCACAATTTGTGATACGTGCTAAAAACGTGAAAAGTTGCCAAACAATTGAAATAGCTCAAAAACGATGAACCATATGATTTTTTTACATTACATACATCCATTATAATTCGATGGAAAATGCAAAACTGGGAAAACAGGAAAGGTGTTCTATTAAAAAGAAGGTATTTATCACCAACGACATATGGGTCAGCCTGTGATTGTCAGAATAAGTTTATAAGATGCAGCTCGAGAGACCCTATAATTAACGTATACAATTTTTTCTCATATCTTGTATAATAACGGATATATTGAGCTTTACCGTAGAAATACGTCACCATGGATATGTGTAAACATACAAAACGGAAACTGACCCCGTACATAGATTTTAGGGATTCTAGTTCATGCTCATTTGAAGAAATCTTTTTAAAATTCATAACTCGCGGTCTTCTAAATAACGAATTTTTTGTACGAAAATTTTTAAAATATAGACTACTAACCATAAACTTTATAGCTGAAATTACTGGCAAAGCATCAGAAAGAGGGTCCATTTGAAATCGATTTTCCGAAAATATTTTAGTAAAATGAGGGGAAATGATGGTTGAAGCTGAAACCTAAGGCATTGTAAAACACATTTATTAAGAAATTTTTTCTACATAATTTGTGTTTGTTCCAGATTCTTGGTTTCAAATCGCGACTTTGACGTTTTAAAAAGAAAAATTACAAAATTTCAAAATATTTTTTCTGCTACTTCTTGACCTTTTTGCGTCAAAAAAACTTAACCGTTGAATGTAATATTCAATTGGTTTTGTTAATTACACAAAAAATTTGTTCTTGTGCTTTCCTCTGGTCACCAGTGGCACCCAATTTTTTTAAAATTAAAAGCCTATAACCTTTTTTCCTTTAACTTAGAGATCTGAATTTCGGCATGCAACGTAAGTTTGATGTTATAAACGTAGATGCCAAAATACAAAATTTTCCCGGAAGAACTGGCCCGATTTTCCTGGCCAACGAACTTATCGAAGCCACTTGCAAAAGGATGGTATGCACCAAATTTAATCAAAATCGGCCCATTATTTTTGTATTGTATTCGGCCATTATACGATATTCTCATTCAGATTAAAATAGCTGCACTACTCTAGCCCTTCTGGTTAGACCGGACTTCTTAAATACACTGTATATTTTTGCATTTTCAAAATGGCGATCTAATTTGGGATAGATTTTATATAATACTTTCTACAACTAGCGTTACTAGTTTTTGAAATTACGTGATTTTTTAAAATATTATATATATATATATATATATATATATATATATATATATATATATATATATATATATCTTACCGATAACGCAAAAAATAATCGGCCGACTTTGATTAAATTTGGTACATACCATTCTTTTGTAGGTGGCTTCGATAAGTTCGTTAGCCAGGAAAATCGGGCCAGTTCTTCCGGGAAAATTTTATATTTTGGAATCTACGTTTATAACATCAAACTTACGTTGCATGCCGAAATTCAGATCTCTAAGTTAAAGGAAAAAAGTTATAGGCATTTAATGAAAAAAAAAATTAGGTGCCACTGGTGACCAGAGGAAAGCACAAGAACAAAATCTTTTGTGTGATTAACAAAACCAATTGAATAGTACATACAACGGTTAAGTTTTTTTGACGCAAAAAGGTCAAGAAGTAGCAGAAAAAATATTTGAACATTTTATAATTTTTCTTTGTAAAACGCCAAAGTTGCGATTTGAAAAATTAAAAAATATAATTTAGTGTAACATTATTGAAGGCAATAACTGTAAAAAAAAATGGTGAATTTTTGTAAAAACAATTTTTGCGGATTTTCATTTAAAAAAATTCTTGTGTCGTTAAATGCTTGACGGTTTTCTTGACTGGGCTTGTATAGCAGCGTTTTGTGAGCTTTGACCTTTTCAAGTCTGGCCTTCTCACATGATTTAGAGAACCAGGGCTTTTGAGTGCCTGAAGAGGTTTTCTGTGTACGTGGAATAAATAATTTCATGCCAGCTTGGATAATATCGTTGACGTTTTGTGAGATATCAGAGGGGTCAGGATGAGAGAAGCAGACAGGCGCCCATGGAAATGAGGAAATGTAATCCCGCATTTGTCCCAGTTCGCGGAGTTGTAGTGCCAAACGATACATGGGTGTGATGACTCTGTGACTTCGGGTTGCATTGTGCAGGAAGCAGTGACCATGAGGTGGTCTGAGCGACCAAGGGGGGCGGTGACTAATATCTTATAGCATTCAAGTTTAGTAGTAAGAAGGAGATCCAAGGGATTTGAGCTGTGTGTTGGGATGCGAGGAAAATAAGTAGCTTGCTGAACCATACCGGCGAAAGAATTGCTGACTGCACAGGCCTCCACTGTTCTCCCTTGTGGATCGGTTTTTGAAGATACCAGCCATTCCTTATTACAGACATTGAAGTCACCAAGAATAGTGACCTCGGAGGAAGGATATTCAGAAATCAGATGGTCGGTTTTTTCAGAAAGGTAGTCGAAGAGTTGGACAAAGTTGTTGTCAGAAGGTATATACAACAGATGAATTTAGTTGCAGCCCTGAGAGAGATTCTCATCCAAAGTATGTATTTTCATACAGCTTCTAGATTGAGGAGTCTAGTGCAGGGTAGATTACTACGGACGTATGCGCACACGCCTCCGTCTAATCTAAAGGAAGTAAGGAGCTCATACCCCGAGAAATTAAGGCGATTAGTATACATACATACATATATATATATATATATATATATATATATATATATATATATATATATATATATATATATATATATATATATATATATATATATATATATATATTATATAATATATATATATATATATATATAATTAAGGCGATTAGTATACATACATACATACATATATATATATATATATATATATATATATATATATATATATATATATATGTATGTATGTATGTATGTATACTAATCGCCTTAATTTCTCGGGGTATGAGCTCCTTACTTCCTTTAGATTAGACGGAGGCGTGTGCGCATACGTCCGTAGTAATCTACCCTGCACTAGACTCCTCAATCTAGAAGCTGTATGAAAATACATACTTTGGATGAGAATCTCTCTCAGGGCTGCAACTAAATTCATCTGTTGTATATACCTTCTGACAACAACTTTGTCCAACTCTTCGACTACCTTTCTGAAAAAACCGACCATCTCATTTCTGAATATCCTTCCTCCGAGGTCACTATTCTTGGTGACTTCAATGTCTGTAATAAGGAATGGCTGGTATCTTCAAAAACCGATCCACAAGGGAGAACAGTGGAGGCCTGTGCAGTCAGCAATTCTTTCGCCGGTATGGTTCAGCAAGCTACTTATTTTCCTCGCATCCCAACACACAGCTCAAATCCCTTGGATCTCCTTCTTACTACTAAACTTGAATGCTATAAGATATTAGTCACCGCCCCCCTTGGTCGCTCAGACCACCTCATGGTCACTGCTTCCTGCACAATGCAACCCGAAGTCACAGAGTCATCACACCCATGTATCGTTTGGCACTACAACTCCGCGAACTGGGACAAATGCGGGATTACATTTCCTCATTTCCATGGGCGCCTGTCTGCTTCTCTCATCCTGACCCCTCTGATATCTCACAAAACGTCACCGATATTATCCAAGCTGGCATGAAATTATTTATTCCACGTACACAGAAAACCTCTTCAGGCACTCAAAAGCCCTGGTTCTCTAAATCATGTGAGAAGGCCAGACTTGAAAAGGTCAAAGCTCACAAAACGCTGCTATACAAGCCCAGTCAAGAAAACCGTCAAGCATTTAACGACACAAGAATTTTTTTAAATGAAAATCCGCAAAAATTGTTTTTACAAAAATTCACCATTTTTTTTTACAGTTATTGCCTTCAATAATGTTACACTAAATTATATTTTTTAATTTTTCAAATCGCAACTTTGGCGTTTTACAAAGAAAAATTATAAAATGTTCAAATATTTTTTCTGCTACTTCTTGACCTTTTTGCGTCAAAAAAACTTAACCGTTGTATGTACTATTCAATTGGTTTTGTTAATCACACAAAAGATTTTGTTCTTGTGCTTTCCTCTGGTCACCAGTGGCACCTAATTTTTTTTTTCATTAAATGCCTATAACTTTTTTCCTTTAACTTAGAGATCTGAATTTCGGCATGCAACGTAAGTTTGATGTTATAAACGTAGATTCCAAAATATAAAATTTTCCCGGAAGAACTGGCCCGATTTTCCTGGCTAACGAACTTATCGAAGCCACCTACAAAAGAATGGTATGTACCAAATTTAATCAAAGTCGGCCGATTATTTTTTGCGTTATCGGTAAGATATATATATATATATATATATATATATATATATATATATATATATATATATATATATATATATATATATATATATATATATATATATATATAATATTTTAAAAAATCACGTAATTTCAAAAACTAGTAACGCTAGTTGTAGAAAGTATTATATAAAATCTATCCCAAATTAGATCGCCATTTTGAAAATGCAAAAATATACAGTGTATTTAAGAAGTCCGGTCTAACCAGAAGGGCTAGAGTAGTGCAGCTATTTTAATCTGAATGAGAATATCGTATAATGGCCGAATACAATACAAAAATAATGGGCCGATTTTGATTAAATTTGGTGCATACCATCCTTTTGCAAGTGGCTTCGATAAGTTCGTTGGCCAGGAAAATCGGGCCAGTTCTTCCGGGAAAATTTTGTATTTTGGCATCTACGTTTATAACATCAAACTTACGTTGCATGCCGAAATTCAGATCTCTAAGTTAAAGGAAAAAAGGTTATAGGCTTTTAATTTTAAAAAAATTGGGTGCCACTGGTGACCAGAGGAAAGCACAAGAACAAATTTTTTGTGTAATTAACAAAACCAATTGAATATTACATTCAACGGTTAAGTTTTTTTGACGCAAAAAGGTCAAGAAGTAGCAGAAAAAATATTTTGAAATTTTGTAATTTTTCTTTTTAAAACGTCAAAGTCGCGATTTGAAACCAAGAATCTGGAACAAACACAAATTATGTAGAAAAAATTTCTTAATAAATGTGTTTTACAATGCCTTAGGTTTCAGCTTCAACCATCATTTCCCCTCATTTTACTAAAATATTTTCGGAAAATCGATTTCAAATGGACCCTCTTTCTGATGCTTTGCCAGTAATTTCAGCTATAAAGTTTATGGTTAGTAGTCTATATTTTAGCAAATTTTCGTACAAAAAATTCGTTATTTAGAAGACCGCGAGTTATGAATTTTAAAAAGATTTCTTCAAATGAGCATGAACTAGAATCCCTAAAATCTATGTACGGGGTCAGTTTCCGTTTTGTATGTTTACACATATCCATGGTGACGTATTTCTACGGTAAAGCTCAATATATCCGTTATTATACAAGATATGAGAAAAAATTGTATACGTTAATTATAGGGTCTCTCGAGCTGCATCTTATAAACTTATTCTGACAATCACAGGCTGACCCATATGTCGTTGGTGATAAATACCTTCTTTTTAATAGAACACCTTTCCTGTTTTCCCAGTTTTGCATTTTCCATCGAATTATAATGGATGTATGTAATGTAAAAAAATCATATGGTTCATCGTTTTTGAGCTATTTCAATTGTTTGGCAACTTTTCACGTTTTTAGCACGTATCACAAATTGTGATACGGCGTTTTTACCAATAGAAATCGGAGCCCCATGGAAATGACGCATTCAGAGACCTTTTGGTTTGCATTTGCAGGCACTCTCAAATAGTGGCTGAATTTGAAAAGTTTTCGCAAAAATGTTTTTAGTGATTCCGTAGAAATCATTTTTTGTAAGATTTTTGTGATATGTTGGTAATTAATAATAAATGTTCCGTAAGTTATTGTAAAAAAAAAGTTGTCGAATTTTTGTGAAAAATATAATTTAGTGTAACATTACTGAAGGCAATAACTGTAAAGGAAATTTTTGCGGATTTTCATTTAAAGAATTTTTTGCGTCGTTAAATGCTTGACGGTTTTCTTGACTGGGATTGTGTAGTAGCGTTTTGTGAGCTTTGACCTTTTCAAGTCTAGCCTTTTCACATGATTTAGAGAACCAGGGCTTTTGAGTGGCTGAAGAGGTTTTCTGTGTACGTGGAATAAATAATTCCATACCAGCTTGGATAGTTTCGGTGACGTTTTATGAGATATCAGAGGGGTCAGGATGAGAGAAGCAGACAGACGCCCATGGAAATGAGGAAAAGTATTCCCGCATTTTGTCCCAGTTCGAGGAGTTGTAGTGCCATACGATACGTGGGTGTGATGACTCTGTGACCTCGGGTTGCATTGCGCAGGAAGCAGTGACCATGCCGTCTGAGCGACCAAGGGGGGCGGTGACTAATATCTTATAGCATTCAAGTTTTGTAGTAAGAAGAAGATCAAGGGATTTGAGCTGTGTGTTGGGATGCGAGGAAAGTAAGTAGGTTGCTGAACCATACTGGCTAAATGATTGCTGACTGAAAAGGCCTCCGCTGCTCTCCCTTGTGGATCGGTTTTTGAAGATCCCAGTCATTCCTTGTTATGGACATTGAAGTCACCAAGAATAGTGACCTCGGAGGAAGGATATTCAGAAATCATATGGTCGGTTTTTTTATAAAGGTAGTCGAAGAGCTGGACAAAGTTGTTGTCAGAAGGTGTCCGGTAAATGCAACAGATGAATTTAGTTGCAGCCCTGAGAGAGATTCTCATCCAAAGTATGTATTATCATACATCTTCTAGGTTGGGGAGTGTGATGCAGGGTAGATTACTACGGACGTATGCGCACACGCCTCTGTGCAATCTAAAGGAAGTATGGAGCTCATACCCCGAGAAATTAAGGCGATTTTGTTTTGGCACTGATTTAGGTTTCGGTGAGGAAGAGGAGTTAAGGCCTGCCCCATACTCAGTTGTACCCCTGAGAAGTTTTAGGCCTTCAAAGTGGGGTTTCAAATTTCGAAAGAAATCAATATCTCCGTAATACTTACAGTTGGAAAAGGCGAATTTGGTACACTCTTTGAACGTACTGCATTAATCGCTGGTAAGTAGAGTTCAATTGAAGCATTTTAAAGGTTTTAATATGAATGATTCGCCATTAAAATGTGACAGAATGTTATAGCCCATTGGCGGATTTAATAAATTAATATTTCGTGTTATGAGGAAAACTTTTTTACTGGCGCTATTTTTCAAAAAACTTTGTTGTTCTCAAGAGAAACCCGGATAACTAAAGACACGTATTTTATCAATGTTATTTGAAATCACCGAAAATTCAATAGTTGCCTATGAAATAATACGTCAAACTTGACAATCAGTAAACAAGTGTGATTAAGAATAATTAATTAGAAAAACAAACCACAGAAATAAAATACTTGCTACCGCTAAGTTATAGAAGTTGTTCAAAATAATAATTTCGTAGGCATCTATTAAGTTTTCGATGATTTTAAATAATCAAATACGTATCTTTAGTTATTCAGAATTTTCTTGAAAACGAAAAAGTTTTTTTGAAAAAGTAGTAGTACTAAAATTTTTTTTTCGAAATTTGAAATCCCATTTGGAAGGCCCATAAGTTCTCAGGGGTGCAACTTAGTATAAGGGTAACTTGCGTTAAGTCACTATATTTTAGGTTCCCCTACACACCCCCTGCTCTGGGTCGGTTCTTATGGGGAACACCCTGTGTAGTATAGTCTCTCTTGAAGCAATTTGCTAAATGTTACTATTGGAAATGTTCTATTATCCGAGATACAAGAATGTCCGAAAGTAACACTTTTCACGAGCAAAATTAATCCGATTAGACTAGTCTGCAATCTCGTTCAAGAGTCTAATTAAATGAAGACATCTGCCAAGGTTTATCAAATTCGGCCAATTATTTATTTAGTTATGAGTAAATTTACAAAACTTCAAAATTGTAATCCAGTCGTAAGAAATTTTTTCTACGAAAATCACTGAAAAGCCTTTAATTTTTAGCTCTGTTTGTGTTAAAGAGCGCCAAGGCTATTAATTTACGAGGGCGGGTCAATAAGTCTGTGACTTTTTTAATGAAACGCAGGTTTTTTGACCAAAGATCATTTTATTTCTCAACATAGTCTCCTTGGAGCTCTATACACTTCGTCCAACGTTTCTCCAATTTTTTTTTATCCCTTCCAAAAATAATTTTTGTCGAGATCCTCAAAACAGGTATTTGTTTGTGAGATGATTTCATCAATGGAGTCAAATCTCTTTCAGCCGAGACATTTCTTTAAGTTTGGAGGCAATAAATAGTTACTCGGGGCTAAATCCGGAGAATAGGGCGGATGGGCAAGCAATTTGTAGCCCAATTTATGCAATTTCATCATGGAGACTACACGTGTGTGCACTCTTGCATTGTCTTGGTGGAAAATAACTTTTTTTCTTGGCCAAGTGCGGTCGTTTTTTTTTCGAATCGTCGTTGAATCGGTCTAATAAGTTGGTATAATATTCTTAATTGATTTCTCTTCCCTTTTAAAGCTAATCAATGTAGATTATACTGTTTGCATCTCAAAAAACGGTCGCCATGACGTTATTGGCTGAGAAACCCACTTGGCCTCCTTCGAGGCCGTTTCGCACGGAGAAACCCACTGTTTTGACTGCTGCTTGGTATCTGGTGTGTTGTGGTGAATCCATGTTTTGTCCACGGTTACGAAACAGCGCATAAACACGTCCCTATTGCGGTTAAACAACGCCAAACACTCCTTCGAAGTTTTCACACGATTGCGTTTGTGGTCGATTGTGAGCCAACGCGGCACCCATCTTGCAGATAGCTTTCTCATACCCGAGTGATCATGCAAAATCAAAACCACTGAGCCATGTGATATGCCTAAGGCTTCCACAATCTCCCGCACTTTCAATCTCCGATCGGCCAACACCATATCGTGAATTTTTTCAATTGTTTCGTGTGTAGCGACCTCAACTGGGCATCCAGAACGTTCGGCGTCATTTGTGCTTGTACGGCCGCAACAAAATTCAGTAAATCACTTTTTTACCGTGGAAATTAATGGTGCAGAGTCCCCACAGTATTCATCAAGGTTAGACTTGGTTTGAGTGATGGTTTTTTTTCGCAAAAAATAATGTTTGATGAACACGCAAAAATCACTTTTTTCCATTTTCGTTGTAACTTAAGAGGTTGCTTTCAATGGCTATCTAACACACTAAACTAAATGACGCAGCTTGTTCAAAATTTCACAGGAGCCAACTGACAGATGCTTGTTGACAGGAGCAGTGTTGCCCTTCCTGTGAAGAGGCGGAAAATTCAAAAAGTCTCGGAATTATTGACTCGCCCTCGTATTACTTCAATTTAATCGTGTTGAAGCATTAACTACTAAAGATTAATAAGTTTAATAAAAACTTGTCAAGAGAACGTTGAATTTTACTTCATCTCACCAGCACACTGAAATCCATCATGCAATAAAAAATTATGACATTTGATCAGGTCTATAAAACGTTCATGTACGTGTTTTCTAATAATGCCACATTTTAAGAACTTTTACAGAACATTAACGACTCTTTATATGGAATATTTTTATGTTTTCTCCGTCATTAAATTAAATGAATACTGAATCAAATTCTGTGAAAGTCGATGATATGAGCATGATTTATTATTGGAACGGTCAGTTTAAAACCGATAAACGTACAGACAAAAATCGTTTCAATACCTTCTTATCTTATACCTAGTTGATAAACACTGGAAAAATATTAAATAATACAAATATAAATTAGAAATATAATAATAAATCTATGGAACTAATATAAATTTAAGACAATTTATTGTAATAATCATTGGCGGTTTTAAAACTTCTATTCGAAATAGATTAGCTAACTTATTATGTAAATATAATGTAAATGTCTTTAGATTTTGGTGTGTGATAAAAGGTTTCTCTTACTGTATCCTATTTGTATAGAAACAGTCCGAAATTCAACAAAACAATTCCTTATCTTTAAAATAATCGAATAGTCAAAACATTTAAAATTCATTAATTTTTAGAAAGTAATTTTAGTTGGAATTTTGTTATTCACACAAGACGAGAAGGGAATTTACCTTAAGCAAAACCTTACAATTTCACTTTTTGCTAACAAATACTCCTCACGCAGCACGGAAATTAGGATAGCGAATTTTGAACAAAGATGTCCAGTTCAATATATATATATACATATATATATATATATATATATATATATATATATATATATATATATATATATATATATATATATATATATATATATATATATATATATATATATATATATATATATACAGTGTGAAACACACATACGGAATAAAATTCATTATTCAGCAAAAAATAATTTTTGTGGAAAATGCTGAGACACGTGAAGTTTAATTTGTCGAACATTATCATAGTAAAAAAATTAAACTCCCACCATTTTACGCCCACCATTTTATCTTCTTTTTTTTTAATAGCAACCCTACATTTTTTCATCACAATTCGATGGATCACATTTTAGTGAATTTTCGTAGAAAAAAATCACTAATGGGGAGATCCCGACTTTTGAAAAAAATTTTGCAAATGAGCGCGAACTAGGATCCTTAGAACCCATATCCGGGGTCAGTTTCAAATTTTATATGTTTATATATATATATATATATATATATATATATATATATATATATATATATATATATATATATATATATATCACACCGATAACTCAAAAAATAATTGGCCGATTGTGATAAAATTTGGCACGTACTTTCCTTTTGTGAATGGCTTGGATAAGTTCGTTACTTAGGAAAATCGAACGAGGTTTTCCGGGAAAATTTTGAGTTTTCATTCGAAAAAAATTTATATCTCCGGAATTAACAAAGTAAGGGCAAACACGGGTTTATATCATTATATATAAGCTACCTACCAAAATTTTGCGCTGTAGGTTGAAGGACAAAAAAGTTACAGGCATTTAAAGAAAAATAAATTTGGGTGTTCCTCAAAACGTCAAAGTCGCGATTTAAAACCTCAAAATTGTTAATATTTAGGCAATGAACCTGAAACTAATATGATCTAGGGAAGGAAAATGTCTCAAGAAAAATGTTTTACAAAGCCTGAAGTCTTAGTTTCAATCGTCATTGTCCTTCATTTTACTAAAATATTCCTAGAAAATTCATTTCAAATAGACCCTTTCTCTGATGCTTTAGCAGTAGTGTTGGCTATAGAGTTTATCGTTTAATGGTATATCATTTTTGTTGAATTTTCGTAAAAAATCATTAAAGCGCAATATAATTATAGGATGTCTTAAGCTACATCTTGAAAATATTTCCACAATTACAGGTGGCCCATAATTCGATGGTGATTCAAATTTTCTTTTTTTTTTAGTGAATTTTTTTAATCGAACACGCCCTATGTTATTGCATTTTTGCATTTTCCATCGAAATATAATACATCTTTTAAGAAAAGAAATTCTGGACGAAGCAAGTGCGTTTTGGTAGCGAATTTTCATTAAATGCTTCAAATTTTTAATCAATTTGCTATTAACCTATAAGGTTGACCAGAAAACCAGTTTTTTCGGAAACAATTTAAGTTTACTTTCGGAAATTTTTGTACATTTTCAAACAATAAAGTTATTTTGATGAAACATGGCACATTGTTTCTAATATATAGATGATACTGGTAACCAAATTTTATGCCTGCTTTCTTAAAAAACATATTTGCTATTAAAAACATTTTTATGAAAATTCACTACCATAACGCACTTGCTGCGTACAGACTTTTTTCTGAATGCGGAGATACCCCATATTTATGGTCTTATATTACAATTTTAAAGACAGGGTGGAAATTTAATACCGGAATATTAAAACTAATCAGTTTACCCCGCAATTCAAATTTCGTAAATAAAAACGTCCCTTTCTTATAATAAATGCCTAAAATGTTCTCCATTCACTTGCACACAACGAAATAATCTGCTCTGCAATTCTTCACTGACTCTTATCTTAAATGTCTTATCTTGTCTTTTATCTAAAACGTACTTGGTATCATTAATCGTTTCTTATTAACTACCAATTTTTGCAAGGTGAAAGGTGAAATTTAACAGTTCTCTTTTATTTTGTGGTGTATTGTGTTGAATGCAGGGTCTCCTAATAAGTTAGTCGTAATTTAGTTCCGATAATTTCAATTAATGTTTGGTCTAATAATGCGATACTTAACTGAAACTCTGCGTACAGAAATATTAATGATAATTGGGTATGGTGATATGTGTAGAAGACAGGCACAAGTTGTTAACCTATTTAATGAAATCCTGATTTGCCCCCACTAACCCATAGAACTGTGTCTAAGATACATACATACATTCACAATTTCGTGATTATGGACACGTTAAACCACTGCCTAGGAGACCCAAGTTTGTTGAAGAAGATGTAAAACTCAATATTTTATTGGCTTTTGAAGAAGAACCAACAACTTCTACCCGTCAAGTGGCACGTGAAAATGATGTTAGTCAATCAACAGTTTTAAGGTGTCTCAAAAACGAAAAAATGCATCCCTATAAACTACAACACGTTTAAGAATTGATTGACGGTGATTCTGATAGAAGACTGCAATTTGTGAACAACTGCTGGACATGTTATATATAACTGTTATTTCTTCTGCTGGCGTTCTGTTTTCCGATGAAGCAACATTTCTTTTGAATGGCGATGTAAACAGGCAAAATTGCAGTTACTGGTCTGCCGAAAACCCCCACTGGATGCCACAAGGACACACTCAGCGTCCTCAGAAGTTGAACGTTTGGGCTGGTATCATTGGTGATCACGTAGTTGGACCTGTTTCTGTAGAAAATTAAAACGGTCCAAGATATTTAGAAATGCTAAGAGAACAGGTTGTAATGTTAGCAGAATTGTATCCAAATGTAATAGAACCTAATATTTTCTATGAAAGATATGGTTTCAACAAGACGGTGCACCGCCCCACTTTGCTCTTCAAGTACGAGAGTATTTACACGAAGTCTTCCCACAAAGATGGATTTAACGAAGAGGATTCGTAGAATTGCCCGCTAGATCACCAGATCTTACATCTTTTGATGTATCTTTATGGGGATACCTTAAAAACAGAGTGTACAAAACGCAACCTGCTGATTTAGATGATTTGGAAATGAAAACAAATTGGCTACCCTGCAAACTCCACCATATCCACTAAGGAAAAGTAACTGTCAGTTTCACCAAAATTGGTCTATTACTCTTTTTTTACAAATACTTTAAAAACCTTAGTGTAATGATCTCATTTTTTCAATGAAAATTCGCTAAAAACAAGCTCTATGTGGAACGGTAATTCTTTAGCAACAGCATACATACACGTGGCGCTGTATAACCACAAATACCTCTATAATCATTAAAATATGAAGAATAGCCTCTAATTACTTATAATAATAGCACCTTGTTTATGCTCATAAAAGATATCAGATGTACACCTATAATTGTTTACGTGTTCCGTTAGATTTCTACGGAAATCTTAGATATTCCATTACTGAAGTGTCTATCTCCTTGAGGTCTTCTTTTCCTGTTTCTAATAACTCTTAAAATGTATTCATAATTAACCAGAGATGGACTAGCACTTAAATATTATAGGCAAAAACACTAAGAAATGATTATATTTTAAGAAGCACATCTTCCACATTTCATGAAAAAAATTCCGTGAGCTTTAATATAAGCAAAACATAGACTGGGGCTTTTCCTGTTGTCGGCCAGTTACCGTGGCATTCTTAAAGAAACTGTCTTCGACAGAGATAGAGAATGTTGTCCCAAAAGGTGCTGACAAACAAATAGTGTCAAATATTTTGAAACCCTTCCTAAGTTAAACTCCTCTACAAAAGATGGCGCCTTGTCGGCATTCATTTGGTAGAAATCTCGCTCACAATATATGTTGTTTTCTACGATGTCTCTCAATCATCCCTATGCAACGTTGTCATCCCTAAGTCTTTGTGTTATGCAAATCGATCGTTTACTATCCACTAAGTAGCCAGAGGTTATAGAGAGAAAGAGAGAGAGAGAGAGAAAGAAAGATGGCAACCGTTTTTACCGGTTTGAAGCAACTCCTTAACTAATTCTATTCGCCTTTTCCAATATGAATATATTTCCACCAGTGGAATCTCAACATAATTTTACAACTTATACGTGAAGCCATTATCTGCAGAACTCGCTAATCGACATTTTTGCCGAAAATTGGTTTAATATTGTGAAATGTTGAGTTTCCTAAGGCGAATCGTTTGCTCGAGTCAGTTCCACTCAAAACAAGCTATTTGATAACTAAAGGGAGCTAGTTATTTTCAAAACCAGCCCTATGCTTTACGGAATTTGTTGCAATACTCGCTGAATGCGTTAGAACCAACAACACAGCATAATAACTGTTGATTATGCTGTGCCAATAGCGTGCGCTAGTATGCTCACGTGACCTAATGCCGACGTAGCCTTGACGGGGTGTGTTGTTATGATTTTCCTGTCTTATTTAGACGATTTTAGTGAATTTTCTTAGAAAAAATTCACTAATGAGGAGATCTCGACTTTTGAATTTTGAAAAAATTTCTTCAAATGAGCGCGATCTAGGACCCCTAGAACCCATATCCGGGGTCAGTTTCAATTTTTATATGTTTATATAATATATAAACATATATATTATATATATATATATATATATATATATATATATATATATATATATATATATATATATATATATATATATATATATATATATATATATATATATATATATATATATATATATATATATATATATATATATATATATATATATATATGTATCACACCGATAACTCAAAAAATAATGGGCCGATTTTGATAAAATTTGGCATGTACTTTTCTTTTGTAAATAGCTTGGATAAGTTCGTTAGTCAGGAAAATCGGACTAGGTTTTCCGGGAAAATTTTGAGTTTTCATTCGAAAAAAATTCTTATCTCAAAAACTAACAAGCCGATTTTAATAAAATTTGGCATGTACCTTCCTTTTGTAAATGGCTTTGACAAGTTTGTTAGTCAGGAAAATCGGACGAGGTTTTCCGGAAAAATTTTGAGTTTTCATTCGAAAAAAAATTTTATCTCAAAGAATAATAAGCCGATTTTAATAAAATTTGGCATGTACCTTCCTTTTATAAATGGCTTTGCTAAGTTCGTTAATCAGAAAAATCGAACGAGGTTTTCTGAAAAAATTTTGAGTTTTCATTTGAAAAAAATTTTTATCTTAAAAAATAAAAAATCTATGATAACCAAATTTGGTAGGTAGGTTTACGATATAAAAAGTAAACTATACACCAAAATTTAGATTTCTATGTTACAAGAAAAAAAAGTTATAATAACATATTTTGCGCCAGATCATTTCTATGAAAATTCACTACCATAACGCACTTGCTGCGTCCCGAGATTTTTTTTTTTTTTCAACAACACACCACGAGGGCTTACAGCCTAAATACTATCGTACCGTGGGTGTTGACAAGGAGGAAAGTGGCAGCTTGTTAATTCTGGACTTGAAGGTTTGGAGGTTCGGAGGAGAAGGAAAAACATGTGCCGGCAAGGAATTCCACAAATTGGAAGTCCTCGGGATAAAAGAGCGGGCATAACAAGATGTTCTATGTCTGGTGACCTGGACAGTAAAAGGGTGCATTCGCTCTGTTCCCCTGGTAGATCTGTTGGGGGCAGCAGGTGGGGTAACTATGGAGGAAAGCTCCTCTGAGCAGTGCCCGTGCAGATATCTATAAGAGAGAGAGGTCACCAACGGCACGTCGGTGGGCAAGGGATGGCAGCCTTTGGGTGAGGGTAGGGTCACCTATGAGACGTATAGCTCTCTTTTGAATGGAGTCCAGGATAGCGAGTGTAGAAGCGGCAGCGGCACCCCAGATGTGGGAGCAGTATTCGAGGTTTGGCCTTATTTGTGAAGTATATAAGGTATAGAGATTAGCTGGTGAAAAGTATTTGCGAGCCCGGAAGAGGAAACCTAATTTCTTAGCAGCCGCTTCTGCGATTGATGTGACATGTTGGTGCCAATTAAGATTTCGATCCACAGAAATGCCAACAAGAGAAAAGGACTCATTAATTTGAATAACTTGGTTGTTCATTGTGATGGGTCTAGGGCTGGTGTATCTCTTGTGAGAAAGCAAGCAAGACTTAGTTTTGGTGGGGTTGAATTGTACACGATTTCTACTTCCCCAGTCTAATATTTTTTGAAGATCCACGGAGACAGAACTCTCCATGAGTCTGCGATCCTCATCTAATTGGGCTAAAGAGACAGGCTTAGAATATTGTATATTTGAATGGAGGGTGCCGTCATCCGCGTAGCTGTGAACTGGGTTAGATGTGCTAGAAAGGAGGTCATTGATGTGGATAAGAAACAAAGTAGGGGCTAAAGCTGAACCTTGAGGAACTCCTGCATTAATTGGATACAGTTTAGAGGCATGGCCATCCACAACCACAGATATGCTCCTGTTGGAGAGGAAATTTGCTGTCCACATACAGAGTTTTGGTGGTAGGCCATAGGCCGGAAGTTTATTAAGCAGCGCTGCGTGCCAGACCTGATCGAATACTTTGGATATGTCTAGAGCAACAATCTGGGATTCACCGTGTTGTTCCATAGACTTGTTCCAAGAATGGGTGACAAAGGAAAGGAGGTCGGCAGTCGATCTGCGCTGACGGAATCCATACTACCTGTCGTGGATTAGACTGTGTTTTTCAAGAAATTTTAGTAATTCGGTGTTTATATACTTTTCCATCACTTTAGAGACGACTGAAAGGAGATAAATGGGCCTGTAGTTGCTGGGAAGCGCTTTGGATCCTTTCTTGGGGATGGGTTGTACTCGATCAGTTTTCCAGTTACTACGGAATATGCCTTTATTATAAGATATCTGAAACAGACGAGTCAGGACAGGAGCAAGCTCTGGTGCGCATTTTTTGAGAACAATTGCTGGGATCTCGTCACGGCCAGAGGCTTTCCTGGTATTAAGAGAAGAGAGCATCTTTCGTACCTTTTTAGTTTTGAAACTCTGTGTTGATGTTGGAGTGTGTTCATTCGTTTTTTGTCTTATATTTACAATGGATATACTAAATGCCAATTCAAGTGTTATACCTAGTCCCGTTGGGACAGGACGTAAAAATAACGTCATCCAGAAAACTACAAAGGAAATGTTGAGTATGCAGAAGATATAGAATTTGGTCAAGTGTGTCATATAATCTATTAATAAATTGCTGCTGTTCTATTCCAGATATTTACTACAGACTTTCGCAATATATCCGAAGTGCAAGCGGAATGGTCAACCAGGAGAACCTTATCGTTGCACAACACTCACCATGGCGCAAATGAAGGAGTATCATGCGTGCTTGTACGAATCTGAAGACGTGATTGCTGCACAGGGAACAAACCCAAAAGAGCAGGATATACCCAGGTTTCTATACAATACAATATACGTTTGAAAGATGCGTACTTTATTAGAGTATATGGAAATGTCTTTTTGGGAATATCAAATTTTAGTAAAGATAGATTTCGAAGGGTAATGCATTTTTATTTTATTTTACCGGGCAGTTCCTAAGGGTCGCAGTGGTGGCAATCTAGTAGGTGTAAAAAAATTACAAGCAAGAAAGAATAAAACAATTCATTGAAACAATTCAGTATGTTAAATCACACTATTGGCGAAGCATGTTAAGTGTCCGGATGTACTTACCATGTGACATTACTTTTAAAAAGCTCTACAATCAATATCTGCCAGAAACTTAAGAAAGTCTCCATGTCTGTATGAAAATGCTTATTACAATATCGCATTTGCCACCCCATAGACTGACTGCTGCTCTTCGTGCCTCAGGACTAAAAAACTGCTTAAGTCAATGACATGCGCGAGTGAAAGGCAACAATTAATAACTGTGGAACGCTGGAACGTCGGCTCTTCCGTCAAGAAAGCTGGCTTCAAGAAGAGGCGCCAAAAAACATTAATTGTTAATAACAGATTTTCCCGATCCTTGGGCATCCCTTCAGTCCCCTGGCCGGGTTTTTGGTTAGTTGAAAAGGATATAAAGAAGACGCCAGTAATTGTCAAACCTTGTCAATATAATGATTTAATTAAAAAACATACTAGGAAAGTTGGGCGAGGACTGGAGAGTATTCGACTGGAGGGCCGAGACCAAAAAAGTTGTGAAGAATCCCTCATGGCATTTTGCGTTCAATAAGACAAAACATTCCATTTTCATCAGGAATAACAGTAATGTTCTAGTGCGAGGTTATTTTACCGGTGGAGATTCCACAGGTATTTGCAAAAAAAACACACTGTTACCTCGTTGTCGCCCAAACAGATACCATAAGGCAATCAATTGAAGAGCGACAAATGTAGTGTTGATAAGCTGCTGGTTCAACACTATGAGAAGGATTAAAAGAATCCTGCGCAACCTACTTTTTATAAAAGTCATCTCTAAAATCATGCCGCTGTAGACGAAGAAGATGATAGGCCAAAGTCAAACTGAGGATTATCCTGTTTAAAAACTTTATATGTTTATTTTGTCTTAACTGTATTCCTACGTTTTTAGTGAATTTTCTTTAAAAAAAAATTCACCAATGAGGAGATCTAGACTTTCGAATTTTGAAAAAATTTCTTCAAATGAGCGCTAATTAGGCCCCCTAGAACACATATCAGGGGTCAGTTTCGATTTTTATATGTTTATATATATATATATATATATATATATATATATATATATATATATATATATATATATATATATATATATATATATATATATATATATATATATATATATATATATGTATCACACCGATCACTGAAAAAGTGAAAGGAGTACCCTGGGATGGAACCCAGTACCCTTCAGTTCAGAGGCACACGTTCTTGCCACTGAACCACCGAGGCTCTAGCTGGTAAATTAAATCAACCGATGTCAAACCAATTTTTCGCCCACATTGTATAAAACACATCAAGTACACGCCTGAAGTAAACATGGCATAACATCGCAACAAGTTAATAGGTGTTCAAGTTTAAAGGAAGAACTATGAAGCTCTGGCAGTCTTCACTGCAAGCCGATTTTACAGGTGTCACTTTCACTAAGTTGCGAAGTACCTACGATGATAAGTCTGTGTTCATAAAGTGAAAAAATACACATTACTGTGGTAGAGTTCGACTTTTATTGCTTAAATTCACAGTGCATTCAAACAATATGGAATCTAAAAAACAATGTGCTTTTTCAGAATTTGATGACACTTGTTTTTAAGGACATTTATTTTGTGAATAATGCCTTTTTTTAAAGTGATGAGTGCGTTTTAGTGATTTTTTTTGTGTATAGTCTAAAGCAACAAACAATCTTTTGGTTGGAACGGTGTCTACAAAATTTGAGTAAGTAATTTGTAATTTTTAATGGACAACTCTTCAAACTTCAACTGAGCCTCTAACGTAATAAAAAAAATCGGGCCGCAGCAAGTGCGTTATGGTAGCGAATTTTCTTTAAAATACTTTTAATATTAAATGTCTTTCTTTGAAGAAAGCATGCATCAAACTTGGTTGCCTATATAGTAGAAACAATGTACCATAGTTCATCGAAATAACTTTATTGTTTGAAAATATATAAACATTTTTCAAAAGCCTGGATGAAGCAGGTGTGTTATGGAAGTGAATTTCCATAAAAATGTTTTTAAAAGCAAATGCGAGCAGGCATCAATCTGATTACCGGTATAGCCTATGTAGTAGAAACAATGTACTATATTTTATCAAAACTACTTATGGTTTGAAAATATACAAAAATTTTCCGAAAATAAGCTTAAATGTTGGTTTCCTAACCAACAAAGCTGACGTTAATAGCAAATTAAGTTATTGAAATTTGAAGGATTTAATGAAAATTCGGTAAATTTGCAGGAAAAATTGTTTTCAGAAACATTACTAGGACCCACCTGGATGCACAAACCACAAGAAAAATTTCTTGTTCACACCCCCCAAGGAAGTTACGGGGCTGCGAGTGAATAGGAGTGCTGGGCGAGGTAGGTAGTAAAAAGGAAATATGAGCAGAAAATGCGAAGAAAACTGCTTGAAAGCTATTTATTTGAAGCTATATCCCCATTAAATCCTGCCTACCCTGCCACCCCTATTTGCCCCAGGTCACGTAACTTCCTTGGGGGGTATGAACAAGAAGTTTTTCTTCTGGTTTATGCAACAAGGGTGGTTGTATAAAGAACACGAGGGGGGGGTGACTACGACGAAGCAGACCCCCCCCCCCTTTCGACTTGCGGCATGGGCGGGGGATGGCTGCTTTTTCGTGGGGATTTGCCTTCCCCGTCGCGTGCATACAACCACTCTCGCTGCATAAACCACAAGAAAAATGTCTTGTTCCTACCCGCCAAGGAAGTTACGGCACCTGGGGGGATAGGGGTGCTGTGCGCGGTAGTCAGGGTTTAAGGGGGATATGGTTTCAAGATGTGAAAAAGACATATTTCAAGTCCGTTTTATTCCTATTTTCTGCCCATATTTCCTTTTTACCACCTACCCCGCCTAGCACCCCTACTCACTCCTGGTCCCAGAACTTCATTGGGGGCGGGGGGTGAATAGAAAATGTTTCTTGGTGTTTGTGGATCGGGGAGGGGGTCATCTAGGAAGGTTTCTGAAGACAGGTTTTTTGAAAAACGTTCGGGAGCTAAACTGCAAATTTACCGAAAATTTGCTACCAAAACGCAGTTACTGCGTCCAGATTTTTTTCTTGCAAACGCATCATATTTCGATAAAAAATGCATTAACGAATTTGTTCTACGAAAATTAGCTAAAAAAATTATAGATAGTTTAACCATAAACTTCACTAAACCTACAGCGAAAGCATCAACTTAACTAAGGAGACCGCGAAAGCATCAGAGAAAGGGTCTATTTGAAATGAATATTCTGTAAATATTTTAGTAAAATGAAAGGCAATGACGGTTGAATCTGAAACTTAAGGGTTTGCAGAACACTCTTCTTGCAACATTTTCTTTTCGCAATCGTTATTTGCTTCACGTTCTTTGCCTAAACATTGCCAATTTTGACGTTTAAAATTGCGAGTTTGGCGTTTTGAGGAAAACTCCAAAATTTGTTTCTTTAACTGCCCATAACTTCTTTGTCTTTAAAGCTAGAGACCTAAATGGACAGGGTTCACTCTTTATAATACAAACACGCCTACCAAATTTGGTTGCCCTTACTTTGTTATTTCCGGATATAATTTTTTTTAGAAAGAAAACGCAAAATTTTCCGGGAAACCCTGTGCCGATTTTCCTGGATAACGAACTCATCCAAGCCACTTGCAAAAGGAAGGTACTTACCAACTTTGATCAAGATCGGTCCATTATTTTTTGAGTTATCGGTCGGATATATATATATATATATATATATATATATATATATATATATATATATATATATATATATATATATATATATATATATATATATATATATATATATATATATATATATAAAGACAGATCGCGTCATTAACGAATTTTTTTTTAATTCGCTAAAATATATTTTTGCATTTTTTTAATTCGCATCTTGCGAAAACTTAAATATAAAAACGTTTAAGTATGTTAATTTAAAAATATAACGCACTTGCTACGTCAGTTTCTTTTAAAAATGTTTTTGGTAAAGTTTATGTTGTCATAGACATATCGTAAAACTGCAAAATACAATAAGTGACACAATTATGGAATAAATCCATTAAAATCTAAAGGAACTTGTGTTTTCGCAAAATGTTCGGACGCATCAACTAACAATTTTGAAAAAAGTTGAGGGACGCAGAAAGTGCGTTGTGGTAGCGAATTTTCATTAAACGCTACAAATTTGAATAACTCAATTTTCTATAAACCTAGAAGGTTTAATTTTGGTACTTAGTAAAGTCTTTTTCAAGGCAACATATCCACCAAACTTCACCTAAATCGTTTTGTAATTTTCGGAGATTAAAGTTTTTTCTAAAGAAAACACAAAATTTTTCCGGAGAACCTTGTCAGATTTTCCTGGCTAACTAACTCATCCAAGCTATTAATAAAAGAAAGATCTTTGCCGAGTTTCATTAAAATAAGTTAATAACTTTTTGAGTGATCGTGTGGATACATACATATATATATAAATATATATATATATATATATATATATATATATATATATATATATATATATATATGTATATATATGTATATATATATATATATATATATATATATATATATATATATATATATATATATATATATATAACTGACCCCGGATATGGCTTCTAGGGGTCTTAGTTCGCGCTCATTTGAAAAAAAAATTGCAAAATCTCACCGCCGATACTATTAGTTGCCGTTCTGAATAAGAGCATATGTTCTGTATATATTACATGGGCAAAAGTAATTAAAATAACATTTTAAACTGTGTGGCAATAAAGTGGGTCATTTATTTAGTGTACAGCTCAACAAAATAATGAAGTTGAGGGACTACAATCCCGCCATAGTATAGAAAAATTTAGAAGCATCATCACAGTCAGTGCAAATAATCTACTGACGAAGAAATATTTCCGAAGTAATGGAGCCATACAAGCTGAAAATAATAGGCATAACACAAGTGTTCATCATCCAGCCGTTTAGTACCTTTACACATTGCCATCAGAGGTTGCTGATATGAGCTATTTATAGAAATTCATTCGTAGCGGAATTTTATACTGGATTATGGGGATCAGAAATCACATTGTGAGCAAAATTTGAGCTCTTTGTTGATATGCTTTAATTTGTTGATATTATTATAAATTTTACACTGGTTATCATATTTCTAACTACAAAGTCATTTTTCACAAAAAGAAGTTTGCTTGCCACTACATAAGAACGTATTTTCTATTCGAATTAGTTGTAACTGTGTCCATTTCCAACGTTGTAACACTTTTGTATAGCAAGTCTCAAAAAGAGACTCTCATATATTTAGTTTTATTCCGGGTTGGAAGGTTTGTCAGGTTACATACAATGTTGAAGTATATGGAAGATTGGGGACACTCCTACCAACTGAGCGAATCAATGATAACTGGTTTAACACAAATTATAATGTCACTGTATTACATCCACTGGATTGCCTGTACCATTTACTTGATTCCTTGCATTCAGTACTTTTGAAACTCCAAATTTCCACATAAATCCTGGATAACACGAGCCCAAATTGAACAATTTATAAAAACTGTATAGGCTTATACAAGATATCTACATTGTCTTATTTGTAGTGTATGTCCTTTCTTCGCTGCAGGTATTCGTTTGTATCCTACGACATGTCTGCCAGAGCAAATCGTTTTTAGCATCATGATCTTCCTAGATGATAACTATATTATGTGTTTTGTCTTTGGTGGTTCAAATGTTTGGATCTCCAAATGCATCTGAAAACAAGCATCAAGAATTAGTGTATCATCTTTAAGAATACATGATATTAAAAAAAACGCATACAGCCTCCAACAGAGACGAAAAAGTCGTATTATCATCGCTTCTAAAACACTTGCATTGTGAAGTATCCCCCCATAACTGCCGTAGCCTTAATTTCAAAGTAAAAATCTCCCAAGGTTTATCTACGTGCAGTCTGCAATGTAATGGGTTTTTTAAATTTTGAAGGTGATATTGTTGCTAAATATGGCAACGATGTGTGGTTTATTTCTTATGGCGCCACAGCCATCTTTAAGGAAGATGATACGGAAATGGCGCACTTGGAAGATGATGTCTATTTTGTTGCAGCTACTTTGATGCAAGCGCCAGAATAAATTAATCAAACTAACACTATAGCTGTTGATATAACTAAACTTTTCATGTCAAAAAACATTTTTTATTCGTTTGATTAGGGTCAAATGATAACTTAAACATCGGTTAGCCAAATTTTGTCATAAATACAACGAACTAATACACAATGCAAAACGGGAGAAATTTTCTGGGGATGATTGAAAAATATTCTGAAGCACCCAAAGAAAATGATAATTTATTTGTAATTGATCTTCTATTAACATTATATTTATATATGTTTAATGTAATGGAAAATGACTTAGAAAATCTGTGATACCAGATGATTTTTTTTAAA
The DNA here is from genome assembly GCA_964006375.1 of Tillus elongatus. Classification (NCBI taxonomy): domain Eukaryota; kingdom Metazoa; phylum Arthropoda; class Insecta; order Coleoptera; family Cleridae; genus Tillus; species Tillus elongatus. The sequence continues at coordinate 139,428,443 of OZ023268.1, read as the reverse complement.
TTATTTATGTTTTCAATTTCAAACAGAGTAAACGGTTCTATAAAAATTGGCCGATTATTCAGTCTAGGCGCTGTGCCACTTAAAGCTTGACCACCATACTGAGATCTTACCTGATTTGGAACTTCCGAAGAGAAAACATGACCAAACAAGTCAACTATGGTTTTTGTATCGGAAATGATCTGACCATTTTGTCTTATTTTATTTTATATGCTTGGTAGTCATCTTATGTCGACATCCAATACGTAGTAGGTATATAGATATTTACAGTACTGTTTTTAAGCTTGCTGGAACTTGAAGTATCCCAAAACTATCAAGACGCCAATGCGTTTATGGATTTCCTACCATCATTCTCCAAAATATATTACATTTTGTTGAAATTTGTTTCTGAGACAAATTTCTGCTGTCATTTTGTTTCCATATACGCGAATTGTCTTTTGGCACCATAAGCAAAGTTTTTAAAATCAGTCAGTACCTAAAGCTACCCGACAACCAAAAGGTTTAGGAAATTCGATGAAATATAATTAAACCAAGAAGCAAAACTCGTTATTAGAGGAGCAAGTAAAAGGAAATGTAAAAGGTCGAGGCGGGGTGTCCCTTGCTCTAGTGCCTAGTCGTGGACGGCCTGCGAGGGAGGTCCTGAGGGGGGTATGAGGTACAGGGTTATGCGGACGACATTGTCATCAGAGTCCGGGGAAAGGTCAGTGTGGGAGCGCATGCAGACAGAACTGAAAGTGGTGGAAAGGTGGACGGTTGGTAAAGGGCTCAGGATGAGCCCCGAGAAAGCAACCGTCATACCGTTTACGAGGAGGAAGTGGGAGAACCACAGAACTCTCACTCTCTACGATAGGAACATTCCAATGACCAGGGAGGTAAAATATCTTGGGGTCGTATTGGACTCTAAGCTAACCTGGAATGGTCACGTTGAAAAAATACTGCTTAAGGCAGTCAAGACCCTAGCCGTCACTAGGCGGCTATATGGAAAAACGTGGGGACTAAGGCCTAGTATGGCCCACTGGCTGTACACAAGGGTTGTCAGACCATCGTTAACATACGCGGCACTGGTCTGGTAGCCTAAGGTGACACAATCCAGTGCCAAACAAAAACTAGGCAAAATCCAAAGAGAAAGAGATCATGCTGGAAATGAGGTCAGACTTCGCGAGCCCACGAATCTGCGGGGAAAACAAATTTACAGTGGAAATCCCCGCCCTCGAGGCATGGCGGGAGAAGACGCCGGGCATACCACAGGACGCGCTCGTCTGGTTCACGGACGGATCCGGCGGGGAGTGTCGGACGGGGGCAGGTGTTTATTGGGAAGAACCGAGGGTAAGTCATAGTATTTCCCTCGGAGCCCATGCAACGGTCTTTCTCGCTGAAATGTACGTACGCCATCCTGCACTGTGTGCGGGAGAACAAGAGGGGGGGCTACAACAGCAAGCCGATCCTCATAGCCACAGGCAGCCCTTAAGGCCCAAAGTAGCCCACGAGTAAATACTAGGCTGGTAAGTGAATGCCGAGACGAGACGAGCGACCTGGCTGGACAGAATGAGGTCACCTTCATCTGGGTGCCGGGTCACTCGGGGGTCAAAGGCAACAAAGAAGCTGGCAGTCTCGCGAAGAGAGGGTCAGCAGAACCATTTGTGGGACCAGAACCTGTTCTGTGCGTGACAAATAGTACTGCCAGGGCAGCCATTAAGTCCTGGGTAAGAAACGAACACAACGGGTACTGGGCAGACTGTCCAGGGCTCAGACATGGGAAGTCAGTAATTGACGAACCCAGTTCAAAGAGAGCTGTGGAGCTGCTAAATCTTAGCAGAGCACAGCTCAGAAACATAACAGGTCTCTTGACGGGACACATGGCCGTCAAGAAACACCTGAAAAAAAAAGGGGGCGGTTCGAGGGCGACCTCGCATGCAGACTCTGCGGCGAGGGGGAGGAATCAGCCCAGCATATCTTGTGCGAGTGTATAGCTCTGGACCGCAAAAGACAACTGATCTACGGTCAGTCTAGACCGGCGACAGAGCAATATAAAACTTCACCCTACCAATCGCTGTGCAGACTAGTTCAAGGCATAGTGATTTTGGAATGGGTGGAGTAAATAGACAAAGGGCATGCAAGCCAAAGGTTGCAGTTATCGGGGCGGCAAAGATGCGGACGAGCCCTGAGGGAAGAAAAAAGAGGAAATGTTCTGTTAGACAGAGTATTTTTGAACAGAAATTCTGCATATAAAATGTTGGAACCACACTGTAATTTGTATTATGGGAATAATGTGGTTTGGTAAAAACGCATAGGTATTGACAATTTTGATAGTGTTTTTTCTTTGTATGTTAACCTTGTCATCAACATCTTTGGTCTTAAAAAAGCCATTATCATTGAAAATTGTGTCTAAGCTTGATACACTCCTCATCGGCGCTCCGGGAAAACGAACGTACCCCTAGATTGATACGCCAAAGCAATCTACATCAAGTACACTTATAGAACACAAATCACAACAAATTTTAAAAAGACCTGACGATCGTTTCACTAACCCACTTAGCGTCATCAAACCCCGAGTTGGATTCTCAAAGTGTACTTAACAGTGCTCATCACAGGTTTCAATCATCACTTATTAGTTAATCTACGTTATGAAATTGTCTATTTATTTGTTACATTATAAGTCGCTGCGAAGTAAAATGTAAATATTGAATTTTAGACTTACCAAATTATGCAACTTTATGAGCCTAGATAGTAAACCAACCAAACTCAAATAACGCACTTATTTCATAAAATGAATATTTAATATTTCTATTGGAGTGTAAATAAATAAACTTGTATAATGTGAACAATTGTGTGTCTGGTAAAAATTAAAATGTCATTAAAATCGACCACAGAACATAGGTATTATTTCAGAACAACAGCCGTCTAAAAGTTTTTTCTTCTAAAAACGTCAGTGTCGATTAAGATTAGATTCTATAAACCTTGAGTGTCGATAATACTATTTCAATGTATGCAACACAACTAACACCGCTCTGTATGTACTATTGCAGATACGGAAGACTGAACGTGTTACGCTGGCTTCTCTGGGAAGCAGAATCGCGAGGTGAGATGCCAGCGTTGGAACGAGAACGCTCCAACACAACCCTGGCGCTACATTATGCCGCCGCCAGGGGATGTCTCGATTGTGTTAGACTTCTGGTGGATTCTACCCCCGACCTCAGGTAAGTCCCCTCTTTAAATCACAATTTTTAGTATATATCATCAACGCACACATTTTCTTCTCGATTTGAGCCCGGCTAATTCTACTTTTACGTTAAAATAATACATGATGCGAAAACTGGTAGGTATGAATCATTTTCCCAAGGTCAGAAATAGAAGCTAAATCTACAGATTATCCCACGTTCAGCTTCTGAAAAATGTTATCAGAAACATGATATTATAACTTCCCCTGCTCATGCTAAACCAGGAAAGAAATGTTGTTTCAACTTTTAAGAAAGTTACCGGACCCAGAACGAATAGGAGTACCGATCAGGGAAGAATTAAAAGAAAATATAAATGCAAAATGTAAAAACGTAGCTTATAAAAGCCCAAGGGAACAAATAAACACCTACCAACCGCCCCCGCTCTCCAACCTCTCCTTTAACCCACCCCCTGTTCCAATCGAAAGACAACCGCCCTCTCAGCAGTAGGGAAACACACAATACAATGCACCCCTGCAGAAGTCGTGGACAAGATTTCTAGAAAAAAGATGGTTAGGCCCGGGGTAAGTATGGGCGGGGGTGGGGGTCATTGGTAAGAGGTTTATAATATATTCTTTCGCTGGACTTCTGCGAGGGTGGATTGTGAGTTGGTTTTTTTTTTTCTTCCACAAACATTTTAATTGAAAGAACGCTAGTCTTTCATTGAGAAACAGGGTTAGATCAGATAAACTTGCCAAAGTTTCCAAGGTAAAAAGAACAGAACAAGGCTATACTCCAGACTGAATTTATTAAGTAAAAGCCCTACGCGTTTCGGCCCATATATCTGGCCATCTTCAGGGGCTTCGTTCTGTTTTTTATATAACAGGAACTGGACTTTACAAGAAATCTATCATAGTGGCTATTTTCATCGACTGTCGCTTTTGTTTCCTTGCACTATATGGGTGAAGGCAGAATTAGAATGGAGGACAGTTAAAAGCCAGATATTCGGCTTTTAACTGTCCTCCATTTCAAATGCGAAATTTTATTTGTATCGTCGTTCATCCATTGCTGTGATTTGAGGTTTTAATGCTTCTAATTCTGCCTTCACCCATATAGTGCAAGGAAACAAAAGCGACAGTCGATGAAAATAGCCACTATGATAGATTTCTTGTAAAGTCCAGTTCCTGTTATATAAAAAACAGAACGAAGCCCCTGAAGATGGTAAGATATATGGGCCGAAACGCGTAGGGCTTTTACTTAATAAATTCAGTCTGGAGTATAGTCTTGTTCTGTTCTTTTTTACCTTGGAAATATGTCTAACCCAGACGTTGTGACGTTCAGAAATTGCCAAAGTTAACAATAACAGCCTAAGTAAAATAATAATAGATAAAATTTATCAGATACCAAAACTTGTGTTATGCATTTCTATAGATATCTATAATGTTGCTGAAACTAACGATATAGACGAGATATTATTATTCTTTAACAAGTATAATTGTTACCACACATTAATAATAGATGAATTATGTAATTAATTGCTTGATGGCAATCAGCCGCGGAATAAGACTTTATCTTCAATCAATTCTTATTGACTGAGTTCCGATAGCTGTAATCAATAGTTTTCATTGGATTTTAAAAGTCTAGTAGAGTAATAACGACTTCATTCAAGCGAAAATCGCTATATTATTGCGTGTCCAGTTATAGGAGGGTATATCAAACATAAACGCAAATACATGTGAAAATACGGCATCGGCGACAAAAATTTCAAAAAGTGTCAAAACATTAAGAAATCATGATTTGAGAACAACATTTTTCTGTGTCCGACGGTCTGTCGGTCTGTATGTCTGTCTGTTTCACGTAGCCACGATAACTATAGAACGATATATCGTCTTCAAATTTGGTATACAAGCACCCGATAAACGAACGGTTCAGAAATGTTTTTGGGTAAATTCGCTCCGTGGAGTAGGGGATTAATGAGTGGTGATTTGGTGAAATCTGACATTTTTTCGTTAAAACTCGAGTAACATAACGTTTTAGGGTTTTTCTTATTATAAAACTTTCAATTTCATTAAACATCTGGTATTCAGTGCTGAAACTAAATTAGGGGTTGAATGTTTGGGGTGGAATCTCAGTGACATAAATTTTTAAAAAAATGTTTTGCTAAAAGGGCGTAAAAAGTCTCAAAACATGATTCTGGAACGAACATTTGTTTGTTTGTCGGTCGGTCGGTCTATCGGCCTGTACGTATGTGTAAGTAGGCGCAATATCTTTCGAACGAATGGCGATATCATCTTCAAATATGGTCTCCCGGTAGAATTCGACAAAGGAAAGCTTAGAATTGTTTTTGGGTAAGATCGCTTTAGCTGGTAGGGCATGCATGAGGGGTGATTTGGTCAAAAAAAAATTTTTTCCTTAACACTCGAATAATATAACGTTTCCGAAGTTTATGGGTACAGGAATACGAATAATTTCTTTGTGGTCAAGTCATAATGGACCCTAAATTCATGTCATGAGAATGTCTTTGTGAGGATAGTAGATTATCACAGCTATGTGGAAGTTACGAATCAATCTGCAGGACTATCTCTATTTGTAGAACAAGTATATATAATTTTTTACGTAGTCTCCTCCTGTGGAAATGATTTTATCCCAGCGTCTCGGAGGCTTTGTAATACGATTGTCGTAAAATGAACTAGGTTGTGTTAGTAGTCAATTGCCTACGAAGCGCTATATTTCGTCATAGTCAGCAAATGGTTTGCCTCCGAAAGCTTCTTTGAGTAGCCCAAAGAGGTGAATATCGCAGGCCGATAGGTCAGGACTGCAGAGAGGCTGTTCTAGTGGTGTCCAATATTTGGCTTTTAAGCGATTTTGATTAAACTTGGAATGTGCTTTTCTTTAGCTAATAGTTCAGATGAGTTCGCCATTCAGCCCAATCAGATCAGTTTTCAATATATATATATATATATATATATATATATATATATATATATATATATATATATATATATATATATATATATATATATATTTGTATCTCGAAAAATAGCAAAGTTATTTTGATGAAAATTGGTAGACATGTTGCCCTGATAGAGACTTTACTGTCTGCTAAATCTAACGTTTTAAAGTTAATGGCAGGAGCCTCGGTGGTCCAGGAGTAAGAGCGTGTGCCTTGAACCAAAGGGTACTGGGTTCGATTCCCGGGATTTCCCCCACACTTTCTCAGTCCATACGGTAATAAATAAACATCAAGCGAGGTTCTGGCATTGTATTTGCGCAAGTTGAATGTCTGCACGTTCCGCCCTCCGGAGAAGGCGTAAAGCTGTCGGTCCCGTGTCCATACGATATTCGGCACGTTCAAGATCCCTGCACTCCTTACAGTTCGGTAAAATTTCCAGGATAGTGAGGCGAAACTGATCCCTGGCGTCGGTGATTAGCCATAGTCGCGGAACTAGGCCGAGGTTAAATTAAAAAAATTAATTGCAAACTGAGTTATTAAAATTTGAAGCATTTAATGAAAATTGGCTACCAACTTGTTGCGTTCCCAATTTTTATTAGATATTTTACGCTTTCCTTTGTTGATTTACTTTAAAGTGTTACTACATTTTTCCGGGACTTATTTGTTTTTATTTATTACATTACTCTAGCTTATGTAACCAGACCACAAACTATGTCGGTTTGTAGTTCCAAGCCGGACACCGAACATTTGAATGTTAACAAGCTTTTAGGAAAATTAATATCTTGCTTAGTTCATGCTCGATGTAATTTATAACAAGACTACATACAACACTCTCCTGTGTTATCAAATTTTACCATACAAATTAGAAACTTTACACCAAAATAAAAAACACCTATTTATTTTAAATTGTTCTAGATTCGAGAATACATATATTTGACTTATTTTTTAAGTTTTCTTATCTCTTTATTATAGTAACCTTAAAGATATACTTGTTATAACAACAACAGTTACTTAGTATTTATTTTTCGAACGAAAACACTAGCTCAATGGTCCAAGAAAACATTTCAAGCATAATCTTTGGAGCTTGCCTGAGCAACTTAACTTCTAGTGTATGTGGCTTGGATAAGTTCGTTAGCAAGAAAAATCGGAACAGGATTTCCGAAAACAATTTGAGGTTTTGGTGAAAAAGACTGTAATTTTTTTAGTTGAAACTTAATTTTTTAGGAATAAGCCCTGCTTAAATAGAAAATAATTTGTATCATAATTTTAATTTTCAAAAATCAAGTATGCCTTGGAAATTTACAAAAAACTATTTTTTTACACTCGTAAAGTGCCTTTTCTCTAGGAGATACGAGAAAATGAGATTGATAAAAGATGATTGGAAAGAAAAATCTTGTAGGAATACAAAATTTTAAAATCCTAAGCCTAATACTTTGATATTTTGAAACTCTGAAAACAACCAGAATGCTATGGAAGAAAAACGAATAAAACAATGTTTTGACGGTGGTCAAAAATAGTTAATTGTAATTATTGTCGTAGCTGTGCTCTAAAACTGACCCAGATTTAACTGTGAAATATATTTAAAAAATTAAAATTATGCGAAATACCAAAGTAGACTAAGGATTTAAAAATTTTGCATTCCTACTCAGTTTTTCTTTCCGGTCCTCTTTTCTTAATAACATTTTTCATATATCCTAGAGCAAAGGCACTTTACTGGTGTAAAAAAATAGTTTTTTGCAACTTATCAAGGCATACTTGATTTTTGAGAAATTAAAATTATGACACAAATTATTTTCTAGTCAAGCAGGGCTTATTTCCAAAAAATGAAGTTTCCACGCGCATTACAGTCTTTTTCATCTAATCCTGCGTCGATCCGGGGACACACTGTGTATATATATATATATATATATATATATATATATATATATATATATATATATATAGGCCTCAGATCAGATCAGATCTCTCTGAGGCCTAGGGTTGAACACACTGAGACCTCACAGACGATCTCCGGCGAGATTTGGGGCGTATGCAGATTGAGGCCCCGTAATCGAGTTACAACAACCCAACCCACCTTTGTCCACCGCTCTAAGGAGTAGGCAGATTGAGGCCTTAGAGTGTCCTTACATATTTCCTTTACCTACCTTTGTCCACCACTCTAAGGAGTAGGCAGGTTGAGGCCTTAGAGTGTCCTTACATATTTCCTTTACCTACCTTTGTCCACCACTCTAAGGAGTAGGCAGGTTGAGGCCTTAGAGTGTCCTTACATATTTCCTTTACCTACCTTTGTCCACCACTCTAAGGAGTAGGCAGGTTGAGGCCTTAGAGTGTCCTTACATATTTCCTTTACCTCTTGAAAATAGCTACAAAACTGGAGCGGAAACGTCGAGTTTCCATAAATTCTGGACGCGGTTCAACCCGAGAACCAAGTATGTCATATATATATATATATATATATATATATATATATATATATATATATATATATATATATATATAAACATATTAAAATTGAAACTGATCCTAATTATGTGTTCTAGGGGTCCTAGTTCGCGCTCATTTGAAGAAACTATTTCAAAATTCAAAAGTCAGCATCTCCTCATTAGAGATTTTTTTAAAGAAAATTCACTAAACAAACATTTGTCAAACCAAAGAAATAGTCTCTACGTCTGTATTTTGTATGAAACGGTTTCACCAAATAAGAAAAAGCTTGGACGCAGCAAGTGCGTTATGGTAGTGAATTTTCATGGAAATGATCTGGCACAAAATGTTTTATTATAACTTTTTTTCTTCTAACATAGATATATAAGTTTTGGTGTGTAGTTTACTTTTTATATCGTAAATCTACCCACCAAATTTGGTTATCATGGATTTTTTATTTTTTTAAATAAAAATTTTTTCGAATAAAAACTCAACATTTTCCCGGAAAACCTCGTCCAATTTTCCTGACTAACGAACTTGTCCAAGCGATTTACAAAAGGAAGGTACGTGCCAAATTTTATCAAAATCGGCCCATTATTTTTTGAGTTATCAGTGTGATGCACACACACACAATTATATATATATATATATATATATATATATATATATATATATATATATATATATATATATATATATATATATATATATATATATATAACATATAAAAATTGAAACTGAGCCCGGATATGTATTCTGGGGGGCCTAATTAGCGCTCATTTGAAGAAATTTTTTCAACATTCAAAAGCCGGGATCTCCCCATTAGTGAATTTTTTCTACGAAAATTCACAGAAAAAATTCACGAACAACAACAATTAATGACTGTGTGAAAACTGGAACCTGTGATGAGCACTGATAAGTACAGTTGGAGAACCCAAATCACCACAACACATATTTCAAAGACCTTACGATCGTTTCGTTGACAATTTCAACGTCATCAGAGGATGAAACTTTCTTTTTCATCTGATGACGTAGACATTGTCAACGAAACGATCGTAAGGTCTTTGAAATATGTGTTGTGGTGATTTGCGTTCTCAAAGTGTACTTAACAATTAATGAATTAAATATTGTTGTCAATACGTGGATACTAAATGATTTATAATCGCCTTAATGTGTTAAGTAATAAACGTGTGAAAGCTGACTTATACATTTTACAGATTTATATGCAAAACGGTTTTTGCAAATCATTTTCAACCATTAAGTGCACTAATTACGTTCACTAGAGATTTTTATTTATAACACGACTACCTTCACAACAATCTACCCAATGTATTTTTATCTTCAAAGGCCGTTCGTTCAAATAAACTATTATAACCTAGTGCATTATGTAGCAGATTACAATAATTATTATACAACCACTATTGTAAGCAATTTCCTCTGTTTAATCAGTGTTTCTTAGAGGATATTTATCGTATATTACTTAAATAATGCATTATTAGTCATTACGAATTATATATGTATATATATTTATTATGGGCAAAACGAAGGTCGTGGAATCAAGATTATTTTGATATTATATACTTAAGCACCATATGGAGGCAGAAAGAAACTTATATCAAGCTAAAACAGCGATTCTCAACATGTATGGTGCGCCCTCCTAGAGGACCGTGAGCACATTAAGAAAGAAAAGTTCGGACCGCAGCGTTATGGTAGCGAATTTTCATTAAATGCTTCAAATTTGAATAACTCAATTTTCTATAAACCTAGCAAGTTAAATTTTGGTATACGATAGGGACTTTCTCAGGCAACATATCCACCAAATTTCGTCGAAATAGCTTTGTAATTTTCGAAGATAACAATTTTTTTCGAAAAAAGAAACCAACAATTTCTCGGAAAACCTTGCCCGATTTTCCTGGCTAACCAAGTCATGCAAGCTGTTAATAAAAGAAAGGTGTTTACCGAGTTTCATCAAAATCGGTTAATTACTTTTTGAGTTATCGGTTGGATACGTATATTATATATATATATATATATATATATATATATATATATATATATATATATATATATATATATATATATATATATATATATATATATATATACAAGGTAGCGCACTGAAAACTATACAGACCGATTTGCGTCCAGAGAAATATTTTTTTAGAAACGCCGAAACACGTCAATTTTAATATTGAGAGGGACATCTTTTGATATAAAACTTAACTTTGTCACATCAACCGCTTAAGGGTGGTGATAACAACCCTTACATTTTAAATGCGGAACATGGGTCGAGTGTTACATCACTTGAAAGCTCTTTCTTTTATGAATTCAGCACACACATTTTTGGAAGTTTTATCAAACTCGTTTAAAAATTAGGCACAGTTGGAGTTGCAAGAACGTATTTCATTCATTGTGATAAGAAATGCACCAATTTTTCGTTAAAAAAACGAAAAAACAAAACCAAACGTTCAAAAATGTTTATTCAGTTAAATGAGTGTTCAAATTGTTGACCACCAGCTTCCATACAAAAGTACAAATTTTGTTCAAAACGAACTCTGACATTCTGGAGCATTTGTGGAGTTAGTAGACGGCATTCTTCAACAGTGCGTCGTCGTAATTCTTCCAGAGACTCCGGTTTTGTTGCGAAAATTCTACTCTTTAAATGGCCCCATAGAAAAAAGTCTAAAGGTGTTAAATCCGGTGATCTAGGCCACTCAATAGCACCTCTACGCCCAACCCATTGCTCTGGAAACTCTCTGCTCAAGAACTCCCTAACACGTGAATAATGTGAATAATGCGCAGGAGCTCCATCTTGTTAAAACATTAATTGATTTTGTTGATAGCGATCATCATTTTCAACAATGTCAGTTAGTAGAGGGTAAACGATATCTTCTAGTAACTCCAAATACGTTTGACCACTCAAATTACCATAAAGAAAAATTGGTCCGAGTAAACGGTCTCCAAATATGCGCGTCCAGACATTCAATTTCTGTGGAGTTTGAGTGTGGACTTCGTGAAAATTTCTTGGATTATTATTTGCACAATAACGACAATTATGACGATTAACTGTAGAGTTTAATAAAAACGTACACTCGTCTGAAAAACAGATATTGAACAGAAAGTTCCCGTTATCAGCTATTCGTGCAGTCATAACTTGACAAGACTCCAGCCGCCGATCAAAATTATCATCATTCAGTTGTACAAGATTTTATACGGGTGAAATTTATGATGCTTCAATATTCGCTGAATAATTCTTCTTTTGATGCTTGAAACAGTGGCCAATTTTCTCGTGCTCAAAGTTGCATCTGCAGCAATTTGTCCTAATACTTCAATCTCAGTAGTCTCATTTCTAACCGGAAATCCACATTCAGGATCCCGTTTTTTGTTGGCTACTGAACCACTTTGTCGAAACTTTGCAACCAACTCCAAAATTTATTTTCTGTTAACACGTCTGTTCGGATGTCGTTCATTAAACAAATTTGCGGTACTGTTGGCACAGTCATCGTTTTTGAAAAAAAGAGTAATTATTTCAACTCTTTCTTCTACAGAATACACCATTGTGAAATTAATTTTCGGTAGTACTATCAAGTATCAAACCGACTGATGAACTGAAATAACAAAGCGCATTTCTCTCATTCCGATAAGAAATGTTCTGATAATCAATTTTTTGTTAACAAACCAACAAAACATTGATTATCAGCACATTTCTTACCGGAATGAGTGAAATGCGTTTGTGCATCTTCAACTGTGAATAATTTTTAAACGAGTTAATAAAACTTCCAAAAAAATTACTGTGCTGAATTCAGAAAAGAAAGAGCATTCAAATGATGTAACACTCGACCCATGTTCCCTATTTAAAATATAAAAAATACACCCTTAAGGAGTTGATGTGACAAAGTTGAGTTTTATGTTAAAACATGTCCCCCTCAATATTAAAATTGACGTGTTTCAGCGTTTCTTAAAAAAAATCCCTGGTCGCAAATCGGTCTGTTTCGTTTTCAATGCACCACCCTATATATATATATATATATATATATATATATATATATATATATATATATATATATATATATATATATATATATATATATATATATATATATATTATATAAACATATATAAATTAAAACTGACCCTGGATATGGGTTCTACAGGTCCTAATTCGCGCTCATTTGAAAAAAATTTTGCAAAGTCTCGCCATCGATACTTCTGTATTAGTCATTTTTTAGTGAATTTTCATTTAAAAAAATTATTTAATAGAGATGTATCGATGGTGAGACTTTGCAAAAATGTTTTCAAATGAGCGCGAACTAGGAGCCGTAGAACCCATATCCGGGGTTAGTTTCAATTTATATATATATATATATATATATATATATATATATATATATATATATATATATATATATATATGTGTGTGTGTGTGTGTGTGTGTGTGTGTGTGTGTGTGTCCGCACGATAACTCAAAAAGGTATTAACCGATTTTGATGAAACTCGACAAGAATCTTTCTTTTATCAATGGCTTGGACGAGTTCGTTATCCAGGAACAGATCGAAATTTGATTGATTGTAGGGGTAGCTTGGGGCGACATGCATTATCATCAAGTTTTCAATATTATTGCAGGAAAATGTCTTGTTGAACTGAAGCTGCCATTGGTTGGTAGGAACTATTTAGACCCAGCAGCAGGTGCTGATTGACATGATCGTAATTTGACATTTACACATATCAAACAGCAAGACAGACATTCTAATGAATCCTGAACTACAATTTAAAATGATGAGAATTGACACAATGTTCGCCTCAAATTTTCAAAAAGTTGTCGAAGTTATTGAAAAGCAAGCCGAGTTTAAATAAAAGTCTGAACGCAGCAAGTGCGTTATGGAAGTGAATTTTCATAAAAATGTTTTCAATAGCAAATATGTCTCTTTAATGCAAGCAGGCATCAATTTGGTTACCGGTACAACCTATATAGTAGAAACAATCTACCATATTTTATCAAAATAACTGGTTTGAAAATGTACAAAAATTTTCCGGAAATAAACTTTAAACGTTTCAGAAAAAACTCGATTCCTAGCTGACGAACTTTAGGTTAATAGCAAATTGCGTTATCGAATTTTGAAGCATTTAATGAAAATAACTACCAAAACGCACTTACTGCGTCTCGATTTTTTTTACGAACATGCATTATATTTCGATGAAAAATGCAATAAGGAATGTTAAAACAAAATTGCAGGTATCACCAACGACTTATGAGGCATCCTGTGATTGTCAAAATAATTTTATAAGATGCAGCTCAAGACACTTGACACACGTGTACAATTTTTTCTCGTATCTTTGATAATAACATTTATTCTGATCTTTACCGTAGAAATGCGTCACCTGTATATATGTAAACAGAAAGTAAACCCGGATATGGATTCTACGGGGACTAGTTTGCGCTCATTTGAAGAAATCTTTTTAGAATTTAAAAGCCGCGGTCTCCGCCTTAACGAATTTTTTCTACGAAAATTAGCTAAAAATTATAGACCGTTAAACCATAAATCTAACTAAAACTACTTCCAAAGCATCAGAGAAAGTGACTATTTGGAATGAATTTCCTGGAAATATTTTATTAAAATTAAGGGCAATGATCGTTGAAGCTGAAACTTAAGGGTTTGCAGAACACTATTTACATAATCCGTATTTCTTTCAGGATCTTTGCCTAAATGTTGCCAATTTTGACGTTTCAAATTGCGATTCAATTTACGTTTTGAACAAAACCCCAATTTTTTTTTCTTTGAATGTCTCTAACTTTTCTGTCTTTAAACTTACAGACCTAAATTTTGGTTCACACTATATATATATATATATATATATATATATATATATATATATATATATATATATATTTTTATTTATATATAATATAAAAAGTCATGTCGACATGTCAAAATTATACTTTCAAGAATTTTAACGTTTAAAGGTTTTTTTGGAAGTAAATATGTTTGAAGCTAAGTTTAGGATGAAAAAGGTTGTAGACATGTTAGTGGTGGAAAAAAATGTAATTAGAGCAAGATATGAGCAAAATTTGTAAACTTACAATTAACGTTAACGATTTTTGACAGTTTTATTTAGAATACATCCTTTATAGAAATTATGTCTTCTACAAAAACAAGCCAAGCTTATTTGTATGACGCATTGTATAATTGTGATAAATATATATATATATATATATATATATATATATATATATATATATATATATATATATACATATATATATATATATTTATATATATATATATATATATATATATATATATATATATATATATATATATATATATATACATATATATATATATATATATATATATATATATATATATATATATATATATATAATAATTGAAACTGACCCTGGATACGGATTCTAAGGGACTAAGGGACCGAGTTCGCGCTCATTTGAAGAAATTTTCAATTTCAGGTTTCACTAAGTTAGGGCAAGAACAAACAACCAGATATGCTATTCAAATTGAATTAAGTCTCAACTTTGGATTGTCATTTGTTTTTGAGCTACAGGTATCAACGTTTGTTTTTATTATGGCAGCCATATTGGAGTTTTTGCTTATGTAATAGTCTGTAAAAAGAGCTTTCCAATGATGTACAACATGCTTGAGAAATCTTGTAATTGCACTGAGACTTTTGAGTAAAACCGTTTTGAGGATAGTAGGCTATAAAATCCAACACCAGAAAACAAATGACAAAAAAAGTGTTAAAAAAGCAGTAGGCCATGGAGTCTAACAATAGACTTCTACTTTTAACATAATTTTCCGTAATGATTCACGTTAAAAAAATAGGAACTTTGAGCACACCGATGAATCGGCCTATTACAAATGATATTTTTTGTCTTTAAACTTACAGACCTAAATTCTGGTAAATTGTGCATATATATATATATATATATATATATATATATATATATATATATATATATATATATATATATATATATATTTATTAACTGGATATGGGTTCTAGGGAGCCTAGTTCGCGCTCATTTTAAGAAATTTTTTCTAAATTTAAAATTCGGGATCTCCTCGTTAGTGATTTTTAAAAAAAGAGACTTCACTAAAACAAGCACTTGTGAAGTCACGGGAAAAGTCTACGACTGTATTAAATAAGGAACGGTTTCAATAAGTTAGGGCAAGAACAAACAACCAGATATGCTATTCAAATTGAATTAAGTCTTAAAACTTTCATCTCCTCTTTATCAAATTATTTTTTTGTATAAAAACTCGCTAAAAAATTCATCGGAATAACAACAATATAATTAGATAACGGTAAAGTGAAATGAGACTAAAAATTTTATAAAAACTAAAGCCACTAACCAGGATTAGAACTCGCCATGTAGGAGTCTATTATTCGATGTACAGGACTTAGCCCACTTAGCTACGCTCGACATATATGTATTAGCAGGTAATCCCAAAATAGATGTTAATTGTGTAAGTAAAGTTAAAACGTTTTACTATTTACACAAATAATTTTGATTTACAATGGATTTTTTGTTCATATTTTAACTAAATCAATGAAAATAACGACTTAGACACATATCTAGGAGCCTGTTAGTCATTTCTTGTAGTATTTTTCACTCACATTCGTACTCAATCAATTTTGACGTTTTAAGTTTCTTGAATCAGATTTAATTAATTAAAAATTAATTCACCTCTAACTTTTTTGTCTTTTAATATAGAGATCTGAATTTTGCTACATTGGATACTCTTTATGACAAAAACCAGCGTACTAAATTTGGGTGAACTTGCCTTATTATTTCCGGAGATATATTTTTTTTCAAAAGAAAACACATTCCGGAAAAACCTGGGCCGATTTTCCTGACTAACTAACTTATCCAAGCCGCTTCCAAAAGGAAGGTATGTACCAAATTTGATTAAAATCGGACCATTATTTTATGAGTTATCGGTGTGATAGATATACTTATATACATACATATATATTTATATATATATATATATATATATATATATATATATATATATATATGTATATAACATAAACATATAAAAATTAAAACTGACCCTGGATGTGGGTTCTAGGGGGCGTAGTTCGGCCATTTGAAGACATTATTTCAAAATTCAAAAGTCGGGATCTCCTCATTAGTGACTTTTTTTAAATAAAATTAACTATAAAACGAGCGTACAAAAAGATGATAATATTTCCACAACGAAAATTAAAAACATTTGTAACTATTTGTCAAGAAAAAATTGCTAATCATAATGTATAGATTAACAACGCGCCTCAAATAATTAACACGCAAAAGGTTAAAAAAAGCTGTAAACCAACATTTGCAGGAACTGAGAATATTGTTTTATTCGAGTTTACGTGCAGAAGAAGAATTTTAACGTTTTCTACTGTCTTTATTTATAATTTCTCTTGATAAAAAATACCCGCAATACAAAGACGTGCCTTGCTGTATGAGTTAGAAGAAAGATACTAACGTTAATTGGAGCTGAGACCACCTATTAATTAATTAAATTAACTAAGACCGGTCAATCTCATACTCTGATTAACTTTTATTATTATATCCGCCAACAAAATGAAATAGAAATTGCTTACATTGTAATTACTGTCAAATAAAATAAGATATGTCTTTTTATAAAAAGTTCCGCTATACCCTATTGCATGCGGTGAAATCATAGTGTAATATATGTAAATAGAAATGGTTATATTTATTGGGTAATTTTATTAAAGCCTATGAGTATATCTTGTATGTTTTTATAGAGCTATAACAAATGCGTTATCGCCGCCACCAAAAATATTTACAGTCCTACAGGTACGCTCGTGAATTGTAGGAGCAGCAGTGGCGGCGCAGGGGGGGGGGGATCCGCCCCGGGTGCCAAGCACTAAGGGGTGACAACGTGGTGGCAACTCAGTCGCGTAGCTTCGTAGCCAGCCACTGGTCCATCTGCCCGACGAGAACGGCGCGGGCGGAAGGGGGCAAGTAATTTCGGCCCCTCCCTCCACCAAATTGAAAACGATGAAGAAGAGTTACATGACACAACTCGTTTAGATGTTACTACTTGGCCAACACCAATGCCTGATGAGTTGAGAATTGAAATTGTTCAAACGGGAAGTGAACCCTATCAAAATAGAGATGGCCCATTTTTAGATACTGTCTGGAGATAAAATGAAAGGAGAGAGCCGATATATCAACTCAGAATGGTTTTATAAGGCGTTACCAAATGGAGAAAAAACACTCAGAAAATGGATGGTATACTCTCCAACAAAAAGCAGTTTATACTGTTTTTTGCCGCAAACTGTTTACGCACCATGAAACAAAATATCAGAGTTTTGCCAACGGGTTTAATTCATGGTGGAAACTAAATCCTAAAGTGTCTGAACACTAGAATTCTGAGAACCATCTGTTCTGTTCTGATAAATGAAAAATCTTGGGAAAATCTGCAAAAAACTATCGACCATAAACATAAAATGGTTTTAGATCCAGAAAAAAAGAACTGGCGTGACATTTTGAGTCGCCTTTTAGATCTTATTATTTTCCTGGCACGCCAAAATCTTCCTCTTAGAGGGCATAGAGAGGGGTTTTCATCAGATAATGGAGGGATTTCTTTAGAATTAGTTACTATTGTCGATATATGACCCAGTGCTATAAGAGCATATGCTAAGAATTGAACCTGCTATCGCCTGTACAAAAAGAAAACGGATAGATTCTTATTTATCCAAAGGCATTCAAAATGAGTTTTTCAGCCTTTCTGAGAAAAAGGTGAAGAATAACATTGTGGACGACATAAGAAAAGCAAAATATTTCGGAATTATTTTCAATAGCACTTCAGACATATCACATGTTGATCGGATGAGTTATATAATCAGATATGTTCACATTGAAGACGATCAAGTTAAAGTAAAGAAATAATTTCTAGGTTTCTTCCCAATATAGCTGGAAAGACTGCAGTCGAACTTTGAGGACGTGGATATCAATTAAAAGAAGAGAAAGGAGGAGATTTCGAAAACTTATGCCAGGAAAAATGGCCCAAGACGCTGGATTAACATTGCCAGAAGAGCTGCAGAGAGCTATATTAGAATGTCTTGATCGATTTTACGGAGAACTAGACCATCGTTACAAGGCAATGGAGGACATTCTCATAACATTTGATGCTGTTCAGCCTAAAACTATGCTTACGTCAACAGAAGAACAACTTCGTAGTATAGTACCAAATCTGACAAAAATCTACGATGAATTTTCTGCAGAGGACATTATTTTGGAGATTTTACGACTGAGGCGCAACTTAGGAGCCGCCAGCATTTCTTTCCAAGAAGCCGTCCAATGGACTACCTTGGAGCTTCTGAATTTAATTATACAATGGGACTATTCTGAGTCTGTTCCGAGTCTAGCGCTGTGTCTAAGATTTTTTTAACTATTTGTGTTTCGGTAGCTTCTTGTGAAAGAAGTTTCTCAAAATTAAAATTGACAAAATCTTACTTAAGATCCACAATGAGCCAAGCGCGACCTACCAATCTTTCCATATTGTCCATTGAAAAGGACAGGAAAGTAAATTTTGATAATGTGTACTTTAGCAAAATAAAGTCACGTAAGCACGTTTGGTATTTGATTTGTGGTTTTATTTTGGGGGTGCTCAATAGAAAACCGCCCTGGGTGCCAACTTATGCTACGCCGCCACTGAGTAGCAGTAAGATTTACTTAAAGCGATTTGTATTGTGTTAATATATGTTTTAGAATAAAGTTTATTTGGGGTTACAAGGTGTTTAATTTACTTGTAAAAAGGCACCAGAAAACGTTACACATAGACTGCAACCCCCGGTTAGACTTGCGGCAGGGGTGGGGGGTGTCTGCTTCGTCGTGGGGATTTTCCTTCCCCCTCTCGTGCATACAACCACCCTCGCTGCATAAACCACAGGAAAAATGTCTTGTTCCTGCCCGCCAAGGAAGTTACGGCACCTGGGCGGATAGGGAGGGGTGCTGTGCGGGGTAGGCAGGGTTTAAGGGGGATATGGCTTCAAGATGTGAAAAAGACAGCTTTCAAGCCCGTTTTATTCGCATTTTCTGCCCATATCTCCTTTTTACTACCTACCCCGACTAGCACCCCTACTCACTCCTGGTCCCGTAACTTCCTTGGAGGGTGTGAATAGGAAATGTTTCTTGGGGTTTGTGGATCCGGGGGGGGGGGGTCTAGGCAGGTTTCTGAAAACAGTTTTTTGAAAAGCGTTCGGGTGCTAATCTGTAAATTTACCGAAAATTCGCTACCAAAACGCACTTACTGCGTCCAGATTTTTTCTTACAAACGCGTCATATTTCAATAAAAAAAATGCAAAAATGCATTAACGAATTTGTTCTACGAAAATTAGCTAAAAATTATAGACCGTTAAACCATAAACTTCACTAAACCTACAGCGAAAGCATCAACTTAATTAAACCGACAGCCAAAGCATCAGAGAAAGGGTCTATTTGAAATTAATTTTCTGTAAATATTTTAGTAAAATGAAGGGCAATGACAGTTGAATCTGAAACTTAAGGGTTCGTAAAACACTCTTCTTGCAACATTTTCTTTTTCACAATCCTTATTTGTTTCACGTTCTTTGCCTAAACATTGCCAATTTTGACGTTTCAAATTGCGAGTTTGACGTTTTGAGGAAAACTCCAATATTTGTTTCTTTAACTGCCCATAACTTCTTTTTACATGGTTCACTCTTTATAATACAAACACGCGTACCAAATTTGGATGCCCTTACTTTGTTATTTCCGGAGATATAAATTTTTTTAGAAAGAAAACACAACATTTTTCGGGAAAAACTGGTCCGATTTTCCTGGCTAACGAACTTATCCAATCGACTTGCAAAAGGAAGGTACTCACCAAATTTGATCAAGATTCGTCGATTATTTTTTGAGTTATCGGTCGGGTATATATATATATATATATATATATATATATATATATATATATATATATATATATATATATATATATATATATATATATATATATATATATATATATATATATATATATATATATATATATATATATATATATGTATGTATGTATAGAAAGAGAGAGAAAAACACGTATAATTTTTGACTGGCCCCAAATATGAATTCAAAGCTCTTCAATTCGAGAAAGAAAAAGAAAATTACAATAAAAACTTTATATCTAATACCTTGGCGATAATTTCTACGTTGAGAAATCCGAATTATTAATTAAAGTATCTTATCTTTCTACATTATCAGAATACTTAACTAAAGTGTGTTAATGGTATCATTATCATTTATCAAATTAAATGTCATGACAAGAGTATTATTTTGATTACCGAGACCACCTAGCCGCATAATAGGTATTGCATCTTTGAACACAAGACAACATTATATGTTTTGTAATCTCTCTTGTGAAGTTGTGTCTAACTAACTTAGAATGCAAAATATCATAAAAGCGAAATGAATGTCTGTTGATCTGAAAATATAATGGGTTTCGTTAATGTTTGATATAAATTAGTTAGCAAACATTAGTTTTTTTTATTGTACACTAATATTTACAATCAGAAATACCTAATATATTATAGACATTAACTAATATGTATATACATTGAGTTCTATAAGTAAATCTGCTGACGAGAAATTGACATGAAAGAATTACACCCATTGGTGCTATCCTGCAATTGTGATTTTATATCATGCCTGCCTCCATATATCTGATGGCCACTTTCTATTCAGTCGTCTGGTTTGGTTTTTAAGCAATGGTCTAACGGCATTATTTGGATGTGCTTCCAGTTTTTGTTTGCTCTTTTAGTAATTTCTTCTGATACGAAGGGTATACTTAGATCTCTGTGAAGGGTGTGGATACTTACATACCAGGGTGTATCTGTTATGATGCTGAGGGATTTGGACTGAAAGCGTTGAACTAGG
Organism: Tillus elongatus; assembly: GCA_964006375.1. Taxonomy (NCBI): domain Eukaryota; kingdom Metazoa; phylum Arthropoda; class Insecta; order Coleoptera; family Cleridae; genus Tillus; species Tillus elongatus. The sequence continues at coordinate 139,406,986 of OZ023268.1, read as the reverse complement.
TTAGTGTTGGATACTTTGGAGGATCCCCATAATTCTAGGCCATAGGTCCAGATTGGCTTGATTATAGCCTTGTAAACCAGGACTTTGTTTTCTATGGCCATTGGAGATTTTCTACCTATTAGCCAGTGCAGTTTCTTCATTCTCAGATCCATCTCTTTACGCTTCTTTTTAATGTAGGTAATCCACGTGAGTCGTTTGTCTAGATGTAGTCCCAGATAACGAGTATGATCAGCTTGAGGAATTTCTCTGGACGCAAAATCGGTATGTTTCGTTTTCAATGCGCCACCCTATATATTATACATTCATATAATAATTTACAATAGATTACGTTAATAGCGATTTTTTTATGGAAATTGGGTAAAAGGTAAATGAAATATGTTTTTAACATTATAGGTAGCAATCTATATTCTCCTTAGATGAGTACTATCTTATCAAACATTTACTACTTTTTCTGTGTGTTAAACAATTTATACACAATGAATAATTATGCGTCATAATCAGTATCGCTTTTGTGCCTCAAATATTGGACTTGTATTTTAAATTTCAAAAGAAAGAAAATGTATGCTTACTTCAGCTAAAGCGAGTAGGTAGTTGAAACAAAAGAAGTAGCAGAAGGCACTAAAGTAGCGATTGAAAAATAATGGTAGTGGAAGTCTGAACGAAATAAATTTCTTATATCATGCTGAATCAAGGTGAAAACCATACGACTGCGAAAATAGATGTGAAGCTAAACGACCTATAACTTGAACAAGTTAAAATGTGTACACGCCTTGGGAGTGTTATTACAGATGATGTTAAATGAAGCAAAGAACTAGAAAGGAGGACCACGATAGCACAGCAAACATTCAATAGGCAAAATACTTCTCTTACTAATAAATATTTTTGCTTGAACATGAGGAAGAGGTTGACAAATCATACGTAGGGATATTTTAATGTATCAGGCGGAAATATTGAACCTAACTAAGCAGGGAATGACAATAATATAAGCTTTTAAGTATGGACACGGATAAAAAATAGAAACACAAGGTAGACCGATAGAAAGTCAAATAAAAATGTGCTAGAAAAGGTGAGAGAAGAAAGATGCTTGCTGAAAGAAATGGAAAGGAGGAAGGCAAAATTTATTGGACATATTTTGAGACCAAATAACTTTTGACAGCATTATTTTAAAGACATATCGCTAGAAAATGAAACAGAAGTGAACCAAGAAAAAACTTCCGGAAAATCTTGCTCAATTTATGAAGTGGGAAAGCTGCATTGAAATAAAAGCAGCTGCTGAAGACATAGAGTCATGTGTAACGACAAGGTGGCATTGCATTTGGACTGTGATTATGATACGAGGGTGGGTCAATAAGTCCGTGACTTTTTGAATTTCCCGCCTCTTCACAGGGAGGGCAACACTGCTCCTGTCAACAAGCATCTGTCAGTTGACTCCTGTCAAATTTTGAACAAGCTGCGTCATTTAGTTTGTGTTAAATAGCCATTGAAAGCAGACAACCTCTTGAGTTATAACGAAAATGGAAAAAAGTTAATTTCGTGTGCTCATCAAAGATTATTTTTTGCGGAAAAAACATCACTCAAACCAAGTCTAAGCTTGATAAATACTATAGGGACATTGCACTATCAATTTCCATGCTAAAAGAAAGTGGTTTACTGAATTTCGTTGCGGCCGTACAAGCACAAATGACGCCAAAGGTCTGGAGGCCCAGTTGAGGTCACTACACCCGAAACAATTGAAAAAATTTACGATATGGTGTTGGCCGATCGGAGATTGAAAGTGCGGGAGATTGTGGAAGCCATAGGCATATCACATGGCTCAGTGGTTTCGATTTTGCATGATCACTTGGGTATGAGAAAGCTATCCGCAAGATGGGTGCCACGTTTGCTCACAATTGACCACAAACGCAATCGTGTTACAACTTCGAAAGAGTGTTTGGCGTTGTTCAAACGCAATATGGGCAAGTTTTTGCGTCCTTGCGTAACCGTGGACGAAACGTGGATGCACCACAACACACCAGAGACCAAGCAGCAGTCAAAACAGTGGGTTTCTCCGTGCGAATCGGCGCCGAAGTATGTCAAGGTGGGTTTGTCAGCCAATAAATTCATGGCGACCGTTTTTTGGGATGCACGCAATATAATCCACATTAATTACCTTTAAAAGGGAAGAACAATCAATGTCGAATATTATACCAACTCATTGGACCGATTTAATGACGATTTAAAGAAAAAACGACCGCATTCGGCCAAGGAAAAAGTTATTTTCCACACATGTGTAATCTCCATCGCGAAATTGCATAAATTGGGCTACAAATTGCTCCCTCATCCGCCCTGTTCTCCATATTTAGCCCCGAGTGACTATTTCTTGCTTCCAAACTTAAATAAATGTCTCGGCGGAAAGAGATTTGACTCCAATGATGAAATCATCTCACAAACAAATACCAAATTTGAGGACTGCGACAAATATTTTTTTGCAAGGGTTAAAAAAATTGGAGAATCGTTGGACGAAGTGCATAGAGCTCAAAGGAGACTATGTTGAGAAATAAAATGATTTTTTGTCAAAAAACCTGTGTTTCATTCAAGAAGCCACGGACTTATTGACCCTCCCTCGTAACTTACTTTGCAGGACATTGAAAAGTAGGATCGGTAAATACATTCCATAGTTATCAATAGACTTGATGGTAGCTTTAGCACTTAAAATAGAAACCAATTTCTCAACAACTTTTATAATGCTGGATTTCAATAAACAGATGCACATGAAATTATATAGTTTAATAATAGTAATAATAATAATATAGCATCACTCATTTAACAGCGTAATTAATGGTTCGCATTTAAGCACGAAATGGTATTAAATAAAATGTGGTATGTGGAACAGCTGTAAAACTTGATTAAAGCGTCTAACCGTAGAGAGAAGTGTAAGGCAACATAGAATCTCAAATCGTTTACCTTATATATACTTTTATTAGCTACACAGAACATATTGTCAGCTTGAGGTAGAGGTATCCACTCTATTTATATCTTATAGAAATAATTGACAGCTTTGGTCGTTATAAAATTTCTAAACAAACTTCACATGTAAGTTATACTGAGACAAGTTTTACAATGAACTTAATAGGTAACATTAAAAGTTGTTAAAGGATAGGATAACTCACTCATATAATGTTAGATTTTAATGCGTCAGTAGAGAAACACACGGAAATTTGTGTAGCTGCGAAATTTAGATGACGAAAAATAAATAAAAGAAGAAGAGGCTCATTGGTGGAAAATTTTCTAATTGTGATAAATACAAGCTTGAAGTAAGAGAAGGCGCTTTACATAAATATATAGCACCAGTGGATACAGGAAATTACTAAATAGACTCTATTTATCATAAAGAAATGTCACAGATTATTATTTAAATCCAGCCACACATAATACAATCTAATCCACGACAGGCAGTTTGGATTCCGTCAGCGCAGATCAACTGCCGACCTCCTTTCCTTTGTCACCCATTCTTGGAACAAGTCTATGGAACTACACGGTGAATCCCAGATTGTCGCTCTAGACATATCCAAAGCATTCGACCAGGTCTGGCACCCAGCGCTGCTTAATAAACTTCCGGCCTATGGCCTACCACCAAAACTCTGTACCTGGACAGCAAATTTCCTCTCCAACCGGAGCATTTCTGTTGTCGTGGATGGCCATTCCTCTAAACTGTATCCAATTAATGCAGGAGTCCCTCAAGGTTCAGCTTTAGCCCCTACTTTGTTTCTTCTCCACATCAATGACCTACTCTCTAGCACATTCAACCCAGTTCACAGTTACGCGGACGACAGCACCCTCCACTCAAATATACAGTATTCTAAGCCTGTCTCTTTAACCCAATAAGATGAGGATCGCAGACTCATGGATCTCTCTGGATCTCCAAAAAATATTAGACTGGGGAAGTAGAAAACTTGTACAATTCAACTCCACCAAATCTCAGTCTCGCTTTATATCTCATAAGAGATACACCAGCCCTAGACCCATCACAATTAACAACCAAGTTATTCAAAGTAATGAGTCCTTTTCACTTATTGGCATTTCTATGGATCGAAATCTCAACTGTCATCAACATGTAACATCAATTACAGAAGCGGCTGCTAAGAAATTAGGTTTCCTCTTCCAGGCTCGCAAATATTTTTCACCAGCTAATCTCTATACCTTATGTACTTCAAAAATAAGGCCACACCTCAAATGCTACACTCGCTATCCTGGACTTCATTAGAAGAGAGTTATACGTCTCATCGGTGATCCTACCCTCACCCACAGGCTGCCACCCCTTGCCCACGTGCCGTTGGTGACCTCTCTCTCTCTTTTATAGATATCTGCACGGGCACTGCTCAGAGGAGCTTTCTTCCATAGTTCCTCCCCCTGCTACCCCCAACAGATCTACCAGGGGAACAGAGCGAATGCACCCTTTTACTGTCCAGGTCACCAGACATAGAACATCTTTTTATGCCCGCTCTTTTGCTTGGAGGACTTCCAAGTTGTGGAACTCCTTGCCGGCACATGATTTTCCTTCTCCTCCGAACCTCCAAACCTTCAAGTCCAGAATTAGCAAGTTGCCTCTTTAGTCCTTGTCGACACCCACGGTACGATAGTATTTAGGCTGTGAGCCCTCGTGGTTTGTTGTTGAAATAAAATAAAAAATACTCCCATGAAAGCGACGCATTCATAGAGGTTTTTGTTTATATTATTCGTCAAAAAAATCGAGATGCCATATGCAGGACGCTCTCAAATAGTAACTGATTTGGAAAAATTGAAACTGCCGTAACTCACTAAGTGAAAATTACTACCTGTGATGAGCACTGATAGGTACACTTGAAAAACCCAAATTACCACAACACATATTTTTAAAGACCTAACGATCGTTTTACTAACAAAGTTAGTGTCATCAGAGGATGAAAAATTCCGACAAATTCAAAATTTTTCATCCCTCGAATTGGCCCATTCTTTGTTTAATTATGGGTGTGACACACAGAAATATATATATATATATATATATATATATATATATATATATATATATATATATATATATATATATATACAGTATTACATTTTTGTGACGGTAAATTGTGGGAAAGCCGTCAGTTGTAGAATAAAACTCTTTATTATAGGCCGAGTTTTCGGAAAAATTTATTCCTTTCTCAAGGCTACAACATGGAAAGAAAAAAAGTTTACAATTTACTTGGAAAAAATATAAAAGTTATATATATTTTTTCCAAGTAAATTGTAAACTTTTTTTCTTTCCATGTTGTAGCCTTGAAAAAGGAATAAATTTTTCCGAAAGCCCGGCCTATAATAAAGAGTTTTATTCTACAACTGACGACTTACCCACATTTTTTTGATATATATATATATATATATATATATATATATATATATATATATATATATATATATATATATTTAAAGTCTGAAACTGACCTCGGATTTGGGTTCCACGGGTCCTAGTTTGCGCTCATTTGAAGAAATTTTTTCAAAATACAAAACATGCGATCTCCTCGTTAGTGATTTGTTTAAAAGAAAATTTACTAACAGCTGAAAGAAGTTGTAGTTGCGACCACACGGCGACATCGCTTTTAAACTGTGATGATGATCATGATAATGATCAGATACTAAATACTATTGTGTCTTCTGCTTTCTATTGCAAAAAAATTATACCACGACGATCCGTTTTTTCTTTCTTGTTTGTTAGCTATCTAAGCGAACAACAGTCAACATTTTAGGCAAATTATCCATTAACAATTTGTAAATTGTGTTTTAATTGTGGCTATTACTCCCTCCCAAAACTTCCTGTCTTTTGAGCGTTACAGCCGCTCTATAGTACTTTACATCCATTCATTCTCTCGCTTCTTAAGACTTCTTTAATGGCAGCTACAAGTAATGCACTAGCGGTACTATACCCGATACCCTTCTAACTGTCGTTGAGACTCGACTTATCGACGATCTTTAGCGCGCGTGTGACTTAAGCTGGTTCTTGTTTTCTGTGTTTATATACCGGAGCAGACTGACATGTGCTTGCGAGATGGACTTCCAGTTCTTTCGTTGCGGTACGATGATGCTTTCAGAAAAATTATGTGTTCCTCCACAGAAGTTTTCTAGTGTAATATGATGTGAACCAAGAAGAGATTGTATTCTTAGCTGTAAGACTTATTTGATGCGTCTTAGTTTTGATTTTGTATATAGTTTTTGTGGTATGAATGCTTATTTGAAAAAGTACAGACTGTAAGACGTGATGGCTAAAGTGATGTGCAAGAATACTGAAAGAAGGAGACATAAACATTCAGCTCCAAGATTAAGGTAAATTTGTTGAATATATCGCTACTAAAATCATTATCTCTACACAGGGTGTCAAAATTAAAACTTGCTACCCTGCCTTTGTATGTAATGTTGGAATTTCGCCATACAGATTGATTTTATTATCGATGGGAAAATTGTATACGGTACTCACCTCCTCAACCACCAAGCGGGGATATACCTAACCCCTAAAATCCTGATAGAGAATGGAGGTTAAGTGGTACCTCAATTTAAAGCTTGTTCAGTTAGCTTTACAACGGTGTGTTTTTTAGCAATTTTTTTTTTAATTCGCTAATGGAGTACTTTCCTTTTGCACTTTTGCAAGTAGCTTGGATAAGTTCGTTAGTCAGGAAAATCGGACCAGGTTTTCTCAGAAAATTTTGTGTTTTCTTTATAAAAAAAATCATATCTCCGGAAATAACAAAATAAGGGCAACCAAATTTGGTACGCATGTTTGTATTATAAAGAGTGAACTCTCTAGCTTTAAAAACAAGGAAGTTGTGGGCAGTTAAAGAAACCAATTTTAGAGTTTTCCTCAAAACGTCAAAATTGGCAATGTTTAGGCAAAGAACATAAAACAAATACGGATTGTGAAAAGAAAATGTTGCAAGAAGAGTGTTCTGCAAACCCTTAAGTTTCAGATTCAACCGTCATTTCCCTTCATTTTACTGAAATATTTACAGAAAATTCATTTCAAATAGACCCTTTCTCTGATGCTTTGGCTCTCGGTTTAGTTGAGTTGATGCTTTCGCTGTAGGTTTAGTGAAGTTTATGGTTTAATGGTCTATAATTTTTTTTAGCTAATTTTCGTAGAACAAATTTTTTATCGAAATATGATGCGTTTGTAAGAAAAAAATCTGGACGCAGTAAGTGCGTTTTGGCAGCGAATTTTCTGTAAATTTGCAGTTTACCTCCCGAACGCTTTTCAAAAAACTATTTTCAGAAACCTTCGTAGACCCCCCCCCACCGGATGCATAAATCCCAAGAAAAATGTCTTGTTCACACTCCCTAAGGAAGTTACGGAACCAGGAGTGAGTAGGGGTGCTGGGCGGGGTAGGTAGTAAAAAGTAAATATGAGCAGAAAATTCGAATAACACGGGCTTGAAAGCTGTCTTTTTCACATTTTGAAGCCATATCCCCCTTAAACCCTGCCTACCCCGCACAGCATCCCTATCCCCCCCCCAGGTGCCGTAACTTCCTTGGTGGGTAGGAACAAGACATTTTTCTTGTGGTTTATGCAGCGAGGGTGGTTGTATGCACGCGACGGGGAACGAAAATCCCCACGACGAAGCAGACACCCCTCCCGCCCCGCCACCGCCACTGCCGCAAGTCGAACGGGGGGGGGTCTGCTTCGTCGTAGTCACTTTCCTTCCCCCCTCGTATGCATACAATCACCCTCGTTGCATAAACCGCAAACCGCAAGAAGAACTTCTTGTTCATACCCCCCAAGGAAGTTACGAGTCCTGGGGCAAATGGGGGTGCTGTGTGGGATAGACAGGGTTTAATGGGGATATGGCTTCAAATAGACAGTTTTCAAGCACGTTTCTTCGCATTTTCTGCTCATGTTTCCTTTTTACTACCTACCCCGCCCAGCACCCCTACTCACTCCTAGTCCCGTAACTTCCTTGGGGGGTGTGAAGAAGAAATTTTTCTTGTGGTTTGTGCATCCAGGTGGGCTTCTAGTAATGTTTCTGAAAACAATTATTTGAAAAGCGTTTGGGAGCTAATCTGCAAATTTACCGAATTTTCATTAAATCCTTCAAATTTCAATAACTCAATTTGCTATTAACGTAAGCTTTATTGGTTTGGAAACCAAGATTTAAGTTTATTTTCGGAAAATTTTTGTATATTTTCAAACCATAAGTAATTTTGATAAAATATAGTAGATTTGTTTGTACTACATAGGCTATACCGGTAATCAGATTGATGCCTGTTCGCATTTGCTATTAAAAACATTTTTATGGAAATTCACTTCCATAACACACTTGCTGCATCCAGGCTTTTGAAAAATGTTTATATATTTTTAAACAATAAAGTTATTTCTATGAAATATGGTACATTGTTTCTACTATATAGGCAACAAAGTTTGATGCCTGCTTTCATCAAAGAAAGACATTTGCTATTAAAAATATTTTATATATTCCTGGATAAGTTGTTTTCGAAAATTGCTCTCAAACTTCAAAATTACCTGCTTAAGGTCGTATTTACCAGGAGCGAGCGAAAGTTAGGTAGATGGGATCTTAGCCAATAATTAATTATTGGCATATTCACAATACAATTTGATTATTGTCAAGATGAATCTTTTTGCCTTTTTGAGAAGGTAGCTTCTGCACTGCATTCTTTTTTTTTATTATCGCATTATCAATGTATTCGCTTACATCTTAGTTGTCTCTAGATTTCCCTTCAAATTGCGAACAGTGAGGTGGTGATAAATTTATTTTACGAATTGTTCAAAATGTTGTCCATTATATTCGTTTATTTCCAACCGCTTTCCTAACATCTCGAAATATTTCTAACGAGAGTGATCTGTACGCTACTGTAATTCGTCTTTTAAGATCATCAACTAACAGGCTACGTTTTGTAAATCACAGCTTTAAGATTATCCCAAATAAAGAAGTCAATAAAGCTAAATCGGGTGTTTTTGCTGGCCACTCAATTGCACCCATTCTGCCAATACATCTACCAGGAAATCCGTTGCTGAGAAACTGTCACACTGGCAGGAAATAATGCAGTCAAGCTCCATCTTGTTGAAAGTACTAGAGACTGTCTTGCAAAATGAAGTTGCCAGCAGCATAAGTTTGGTTCCTTGACTTATAAGTTATAAGAAGGTTAATAGTATCTTCAAGCATACTTAGATATTAGTTACCATTCAAGTTGTCGTACGTGTTAGTTGTCTTTGAATTTCCCCTTGAAATCGAACTACCAAGGTATGCTGGCAGGATTGAAAAAATTTATCAAATTAATTGATTGTACAAAATGTTCTCCATTCTGTTCTAAGCAATATTTAAGTGTATTTTAGAACGCGTCCGTAACTTTTCGGAATACTTCTAATGGAAGTTATCTGTACGCTGCTCTTATTCACGTTGTAAAATCATTAATATCAACAGGTTGTATTTGTAGATAACAGATTTGAGATGTGTCTTAATAAAAAAGTCTAGTGGGGGTAAATCCAGTGATCTTGCTGGCTACTTAATTGCTCCCTTTCTGCCGGATAATCTGTCATTTAAGATCTGTCGCACTAATAAGTAGTAAAGAGGTCGAGCGCCGTCTGGTTGAAAATGCAATAGATTTTCTTGCAAAATGAAGTTGCCAGCAGCCTCAGTCTGGTTCTCCAACTCATAAGAGAATCGATAGTATCTTCAAACATATAGAAGTTCCTCAGTAAATCTGGAACCAATTATGGCATTTCTCAAAGTACCTGCCCAAACATTAACATTTTTTGTCCATTGTCTATGAGCTTAAATAATGCTTTAAGATTCCCCAAACTGTTTTGAACCAGGAGGTTCTCAAGAATTTAAAGAAATAATAAAATATAATAAAAAACGCTTTTATACATGAACAAAAAACATTTTAATTTTTTTTTTGTTCTTATGTTTTTTGGTTTACATAGATTATTCAAGCCAGGGGCATTAAGCGCAAAAAGCTGTAAATTTTAGGAAAAAATTCTGGACGCAGCAAGTGCGTTATGGTAGCGAATTTTCATTAAACGCTTCAAATTTAGATAACTCAATTTTCTATAAACCTAAAAAGTTGAGTTTTGGTATGTAGTGAGGTATTTGCAAGAGCAACATACCGACCAAATTTCATCAAAATGGCTTTGTGATTTCAGATACAATGTTTTTTTTAGAAAAACTGGTCCAATATTGCTGGCTAACGAACTCATTCAAGCCATTAATAAAAGAAATATTCTTGCCGAGTTTCATCAAAATCGGGTGATAACTTTTTTAGTTATCTTGTGGATATATATATATATATATATATATATATATATATATATATATATATATATATATATATGTCAAAATTCAAACGGACTTACAAAGTCTCATCATGGATACCTCTTTATTAGCGAATTTTTTAAAATAAAAATTCGCTAAAAACAACAATATATGCAAGATACTACCCTAGATTATTAACACACAATATATAAAAGTCTGGAGGCAGCAAGTGCGTTATGGTAGTGAATTTTTTAAGAAAGCAGGCATGAAATTTTGTTACCAGTATAACCTATATAGTGGAACCACTGTACCATATTTCATGAAAATGGCTTTATTGTTTGAAAATATACAACAATTTTCCGAAAATTAACTTAAAATGTTCCCGAAAAAATTTGTTCCTAGCCAACGAACGTTAGGTTAATAGCAAATTGAGCCATTGAAGTTTAATCAAAAATTCGCTACCATAACGCACTTGCTGCGTTCAGTTAAAATTGAAATCGCTTGCAGAAGAGCACAAGCACTTATGAAGCCACGGGAAAAGGCTGCGGCTGTATTAAGTATAGAACGGTTTCACTAAGTGAGGGCAATAACAAACAATCAGATGCGCTATTCAAAGTGAATTAAGTCTTAAAAGTTTTCGTCTCGTCCTAATTGAATTTGTCATACAAAAACTTGCTAAAAAATTCATCTGAATTACACAATCTGATCAGGTAACGGTAAAATAAAATAAGTCTAAAGAAAAATATATAAAAAAGTGAACTTACTAACTGAGATTAGAACGCGTGTGATAGGAGTCCATTATTAAATCAACGCTGCTGCCTTTACCTCTCGGCCATTCTCGACATGACAGATGTGTCTACTAACAGGTATATACTCTAGTATATTACTTTTGTAACGTCTTGATTATTTAAAGCATACTTTTTTTTTATTAGTTTTTTTTTTTCTCATATTTTAACGACATGAAAGAAAATGACGGCTGAGGCACAGATCTAGGAGCTTATTAGTCATTTTGAGCCGTATTTTCAACTCGCAAAGCGCTAATGCGTACTAATGTACGATTACCAGAATTATCAACTTTTTTTAATCAGAGGTTTGTAATTTCTTTGTATTTTAACCTAGAGATCTGAATTTTTGTACAGATAATACTCTTTATAACAGAAACCAGGGTACCAAATTTGGTTGGCATAGCTTTTTAATTTTCGGAGATATAAGTTTATTTCGAAAGAAAACCCAAACACATTCCCGGAAAGCCTTATCTGATTTTCCTGGCTAACGAATGTATCCAACCCACTTACAAAAGGAAGGTACTTACCAAACCAAATTTTATCAAAATCAGCCCATTATTTTTTGAGTTATCGGTGTGATACATACATACATACATACATACATACATACATACATACATACATACATACATACATACACATATATATATATATATATATATATATATATATATATATATATATATATATATATATATATATATATATACAGTGAGTCCACGGATTGACTGTGGGTAAGGTATAAGTGACAAAAATTTTTTGAATTAGATTATGATATTCTGGGAATCGCTCCTGCTTTGTCTTAAACTAAGATGTTGAGGAAATGAACAAAATCAATTAATATACTTAATATACTTAGAAGTGCTTTAATTAAATGTGTTAAGAGTAAACTATCTTCGTTTATAAGGATACCGCAAAAAAAAACTTGTTTAGAATTAAAATATATGACAGTCTCTCAATTTTCAGCCAGATCAGCCTACTTTGAATTTTCAAGTAAATTATTAACATTTTTTCCCTATCAACATGGAGCTTTTTACCTGTGGTTTTTTGAACGCAGGTGTGCAAAGTAAGTAACCATGCAATGTTAAATAATAATTTATTAGTAAAATACAAAACGCTTATTGCTAACAAAAATCAAAACGAACAACGAAAAATAAAGAAATTATTCAAATGTGCTGCCACCAACCGATACACATAACTCAGCCCGTTTAGTAAATGCATTGTAGGCATTTTGAATATGTTGAATTGGAATACCGTCAATTGCCTCTCTCAACCTCAGTTTCAACAAATCAAGATCGTTGTTTAATGGAGCCGCGTAGACTTTCTGTTTGAAATAGCCCCATAAATAAATGTCCATTAAGGTAAGATCAGGACTTCTAGGCGGCCAAGGTATTGGCCCATATCGACCAATCCAGCGCCCAGGAAATTCGCGATCTAACCATTCTCGAACGATCCCTGTTGCATGTGCTGGGTGGCCGTCATGCTGAAAATATGCTGTTTGTCTATCTTCTAGTGATATGTTATGCAGATGGTCTTGAAGAATATTTTCCAGCATTTCCAGATAACTGTACTGGTTCATATTCCGCTCAAAAAGATATGGCCCAATTATCCCAGTGTAAGAAACAGCACACAACACATTTACTTTTTTATGGCATTGTCTTCTGTAATTAACTCTATAATTTGGATTCTCCATAGACCAATGCCGTGCATTTTGGGAATTTACCACCCCATTAGTGGTGAAAGTGGATTTGTCCGAAAAAATAATACTTGTGCCAAAATTGTGATTTTGTAGATATTGCTCGCCGTAGCATAAACAAAAATCTAATCGTTTTGACTCGTCATTTTCTTCCAAAGTGTGTATAAGTTTTGCTTTGAAAGGTTTCACCTTGTTGGTACGATAAATTTGTTGCGATTTGCTAATATTGCCAATTTCTAATGCCCTTCTTCTTAATGATAATTTCAGAAAACGCCTAACAGAATCCATAGCTAATGCAGCTGCAACATTGTCTTCTTCATTTAGGTCGGATTTTGCCTTCTTAACATTTAAAACACTCCCAGTACGCATAAACTTTTTTTAAACCAGTAGCGGAAACCGAATAATTTGGCCAACGTCAAGGAATTTTCTTATCATTGCCCGATAAGAATGTTCTTCACCCAAACCATAGCACTGCACAATAAACACTTTCTGTTCTGTTGTTAACATTTTTAAATACAGAAGCTTGCGGTTCGGGACAAATAAAATTGACGTTTCAATTTTCCAAATAAGTAGTATCCTGGGAAACGAACAGGGCAGAGCTCAAGTAGCCATGCAACTCGCCAATAATTATTGCTTCGAATGTCCAATTGTGCGTTTACATTACTTTTTTATGGGTTGAGATGAAAGCAAACCTACCCCAAGTTTAATTATGGTAAGGACTTTTTTTAATACAGTTTCAAGTATTTTTTAAAGTACACCTAATCACAGAAGCCGTCGAACGTCATTTAAATAAAGTCGCAGCTAAAAAAAATTCATAGCAGGCTGATCTGTTTGAAAATTGAGAGCCTGTCATAAATTTTAATTCTAAACAATTTTCGTTAATAACTTTTTGCGGTATCTTCATAAACGAAGGTAATTTACTCTTAATACATTTCATTATATCAGTTACAAACCACCCTGTATATTAATTGATTGTGTTTTTTTACAAATTTATAAGATCAGAAAGAAAAACATTTTTTGTCTTCTTTTTACATTTAGAAGAGCGTTGTTTTTTAAAGGTTCTCTGTATTATTTTGTTCGTATATGTTCTCAACAAACAGTCTGTTACATTATAGACATATACATAAGTTAATGATCTCTACTGAAATGATCTCTACTGGGAAGTTGGCAGAACTGTGGTTTACACGGAACAACTTAAAATTAAACACAGAAAAAACTGTTACGGTAATATTTTCCACAACTCCGGAGGTGTCGGCGAAAAATAATGCTAATCTTCTTGGCATTACTATAGATGGAGCCCTTAAGTGGGCTGCTCATATTTCTCAGTTGAAGAGTAAGTTTTTGTGATCAGGAGATTGAGGAATTCGGTTGATAGAAGTTCACTTCTGTCAGCCTATTTCTCCCTGTTTCACGGCCACCTATCGTATGGCACTCATTTGTGGGGAAATTCATCAAATTCTATAGAAATCTTCAGGCTACAAAAAAAAAGTGGTTAGGTTGATTGCTGGAGTTGGCTGCCGTGAACACTGTAAGCCGTACTTTATTAGTCTGGGAATTATGACTCTTCCCACGATATACATCTTTAGTCAGTTATTAATTATACACAGGGATAAATTTGATTATCAGCTAAATTCTGCATACCATAACTATAGTACAAGATCGGCTAGTTTAATACGACCGCAGAGATTTAGACTACAAAAATCTGTAAATAATTCTTTGCATATCGCCTTATATAATAAGCTACCAGTTCACATAAAGTGCTTAGATTATGGGAAATTTAAAAATGCTATAAAGTATTACTTTAAGCAAAACGCTTATTATTCAGTCCGTGAGTACATGGATGCCTCCATAGTGCTATAGTCTTTGTATCTCGCACATGTAGTATTTTGTATTTTACAAGGTTCACTTATTATATAGTTAATTTTAACTAATTTATATGTGTGTGTATTTTGCTTTGTACTTTTAAAACTTTGATTTTTTGTTAGTGTATTTCGACTTGCCACAATTATTGAATTTTTAAGTGTAAAAAGTGGTCAAATAAATGTGTCTATGTCTATGTCGATGTCTATGTAGGTATATAGAAATTTGTGACACTGTTGAAAACTCTTTCCTGCAAAAACTCGTCGCCGTGTTTTGTTCTTGTGTCGCAAACAATTAATTAAGATCATTTCGCCAACAGTTAGCGTATAGACCAACAAAAAGTAGAATAGAAGGTGATTATAGTCGATTTGAAATTTCGATACCATCCAATAATTAGAGCATAGTTGGTCAAATTAATTACGATTTGCCCAATTACCTGTCTTAAACTGCTTAGTTTTTATGAGATTCCTAATACTTTTAACAATATCTTTTTCTAAATAAAATTTATAAAATTTATACACAATTTATACCATCTGAGGTTAGACCAACGTTTTCATAACGCTGTGCATTGTTTTTTCTTAACTTTGCTTAATGATTCTACAATTTTATTGATTTTTTAACAACAATATCCGGGTACAAAAACGAGGACTTTCAAATATGGGGTGTACTCCTTGAAATTATTATTATTATTAAATGGGACCACCTCTCTAATATGGTGTGGCTGTATCAGTTTTTAAGAATCTCTTTTTCAGGGCATACTATCCCCAAAGCTCTTATCAAATAAAAATTGAAGTTTAAACATTAACATAAATAAATAAACTTCTCTCAGCTTGAATACCTTTTAGAGATAGCGCAAGAACAGATCTGGGAACTTCGGTGGTTCAGGGGTAAGAACGTGTGCCTCTGAACCGAAGGGTACTGAGTTCGATCCCAGGGTACTCCTTTCACTTTTTCAGTACAAACTGTAAAATTAACATCAACCGAGGTTCTGGCATTGTATTTGAGCAAGTTTAATGTTTGCACGTTCCGCCCTTCGGAGGGGGAGTAAAGCCGTCGGTCCCGTGTCACTAAAGATACAGGAATATTGTATATTTGAGTGGAGGGTGCTGTCGTCCGCGAACTGTGAACTAGGTTGGATGTGCTAGAGAGGAGGTCATTGATGTGGAGAAGAGACAAAGTAGGGGCTGAAGCTGAACCTTGAGGAACTCCTGCATTAATTGGATACAGTTTAGAGGAATGGCCAACCTCGACAACAGAAATGCTCCGGTTGGAGAGGAAATTTGCTGTCCAAGTACAGAGTTTTGGTGGTAGGCCATAGGCAGGAAGTTTATAAAGCAGCGCTGCGTGCCAGACCTGGTCGAATGCTTTGGATATGTCTAGAGCGACAATCTGGGATTCACCATGTAGTTCCATAGACTTGTTCCAAGAATGGGTGACAAAGGAAAGGAGGTCGGCAGTTGATCTGCGCTGACGGAATCCATACTGTCTGTCGTAGATTAGACTGTGTTTTTCAAAAACTTTTAGTAATTCGGTGTTTATATACTTTTCCATCACTTTAGAGACTTTGTTTTTGATGTGGCTATTATACAAGTTTTTACCTCAGAAAGAATGCGGACATAGCGGTTTCTTGCGTCGTTAAATGCTTGACGGTTTTCCTGACTGGAATTGTGTAGAAGCGTTTTGTGAGCTTTGACATGTATGGCCTTGTCACAGGATTTAGAGAACCAGGGCTTTTGATTGGCTGCAGATGTTTTCTGTGTACGTGGAATAAATAATTCCATGCCAGCTTGGATAATTTCGGTGACGTTTTGTAAGATTTCAGATGGGTCAGGATGAGAGAAGCAGACAGGCGCCCATGGAAATGAGGAAAAGTAATCTCGCATTTCGTCCCAGTTCGAGGAGTTGTAGTGCCAAACGATACGTGAGTGTGATGACTGTGTGACCTCGGGTTACATTGCGCAGGAAGCAGTGACAATGCCGTGGTCTGAGCGACCAAGGGGGACGGTGACTGATATCTTATAGCAGTCAAGATTTGTAGTAAGAAGGGGATCCAATGGATTTGAGCTGTGTGTTGGGATGCGAGGAAAGTAAGTAGGTTGCTGAACCATATTGGCTAAAGAATTTCTGACTGAAAAGGCCTCCGCTGCTCTTCCTTGTTGATCGGTTTTTGAAGATCCTAGCCATTCCTTATTGTGGACATTGAAGTCACCAAGAATAGTGACCTCGGAGGAAGGATATTCAGATCCATTGTAAATCAAAATGGTTTTGTGTAAATTGTAAAACGTTGGACAACTAACATGTATTATGGGATATACCTGCTAGTAAATACATGTCGAGCATAGCTCAGTGGTCTAATACCCTGTACACCGTATAATCGACTCCTACATGACGAATTCTAATCCTAGTTAGTGACTTTACTTTTATCAATTTTTTTAGTCTCATTTCACTTTACAGTTATCTAATTAGATTGTTGTTGTTTCCATGAATTTTGTAGCGAGATTTTGTATCAAAAAATAACTTAATAAAGAGGAGATGAAAGTTTTAAGACTTAATTCAATTTGAATAGCATATCTGATTGTTTGTTCTTGCCCTAACTTAGTGAAACCGTTCCATATTTAATACAGTCGTAGACTTTTCCCGTGGCTTCACAAGTGCTTTTTTAGTGAATTTTCTTTTTAAAAAGTCACTAACGAGGAGATCCCGAATTTTAAATTCAGAAAAAAAATCTATGTATGTGAACAATTTACCAGAATTTAGATCTGTAAGTTTAAAGACAAAAATATCATTTGTAATAATGGGCCGATTCATTGGTGTGCTCAAAGTTCCTATTTTTTTAACGTGAATCATTACGGAAAATGATGTTAAAAGTAGAAGTCTATTGTTAGACTCCATGGCCTACTGCTTTTTGAACACTTTTTTTTGTCATTTGTTTTCTGGTGTTGGATTTTATAGCCTACTGTCCTCAAAACGGTTTTACTCAAAATTGTCGGTGCAATTATAAGATTTCTCAAGCATGTTGTACATCATTGGAAAGCTCTTTTTGCAGGCTATTACATGAGCGAAAACTCTAATATGGCTGCCATAATGAAAACAAACCTTGATACCTGTAGCTCAACAACAAATGACAATCCAAAGTTGAGAATAGCACAAAAATATTACCGTGTAAAAAGTGTCCTGATAATGATAAAGTCTTAGACATGTCAGATCAACGCCTACTTAGATATTGCAGAAAAAAAATTTGGTTTCTTCAAAATAACTCGAAGACGAAAAGATGTAGGGCAAAATACAAGCCATTTTTGGAACGAGCATGAAATTCCACAAAACATTGCTAATTTAACCGTCTCCCTATCTATAATAATAACGGAGATAGCGATACATTCCCATCCAGTTTGGGACACACTATATATATATATTAATAATAATAATAATAAAGTTTATTTCCTCAATACAACAATTTGAACATTTAGAGCTATAAGTACATTAAAATAAACATATATAACCCACGAAAGTAAAGTACTTGTGTGTGGGTCCATACAGAAGCATATCTCTTAACTCATAAAAATAGTGTGCTAACAACCTACATAACTAAAAAAACTAAACTAAAAGATACCCCAGTTATATATATTTTCTCATGTAGTATCAACAACAACAAAAACGAAAAATATCCTACTATATATGTATACGATCAGCTCAATGCTCATCTCCGCAGCAAGCCGTGAATGATATCCCTAGAATTTGAAATCCATATCTTTAGCATCTTTGTGTAAGAACGCGAAGTCGGAGCAGTCCTAACACTAACTGGAAGAAGATTGTATAATCTCGGAGCGATGTATGAATAATTACGCTGGCCCAGTGGCCCACCGTCTTATTCGCCGTGCATGTCTTAACGGCCGCGGCTGTATTCAGTCTTGTCTGATATGGATGCTCTATACCAGGAGCACTATCGAATTTTTTTGCAAAATTTAACACAGCTAACGAATAAAGTTGCCTCGTATCGTTTACTTTGGCCTCGTTGTACAATGTTGCCGACGGGTAAGTATAATGTCTATTGTGTATCAATTTTAGGAACCTTCGTTGGATTATATCCAAGGTTTTCAGATGGCAATCTGCAGCAGCTCCCCAGGCTACAATTCCGTAAGTCAGAAGCGGCTCAACTAGCGCAGAGTATAGCATTCTCAAGTTTGTCACATTTAATATTGTTTTCATGTATCTAAACCTAAACCTAAATAATATATATATATATATATATATATATATATATATATATATATATATATATATATATATATATATATATATATATATATATATCTGTGTGTGTGTGTGTGTGTTTCTTGATGTTGGAACCAGGCGATCTATTACTAAATGCATAAATGGTGTCTCAATGAATTATAACAATAATAATTATTAAAGATTATTAAGGAAGTGATTCTCATTACAGATACAGATACTTATAGAACAACTTATTCATATGTTAACATTAACGTTATTTAACGGCAAGATAATAATTTTTAATTATTATTTCTCCGATATGTAAGAAGCTAACTAGTGCACATACCTGTCTATGTCAAACAAAGCATTTCTATTAAAAAATGCGAAAGTTACGTGATTAACGAGTTTTTACATGAAAAGTACACATGCACAAACAAACACAGACACACAAGGTTTACTAGTGCATGTAATCACTGGTTGGTTTCTTTTAATTAACACCAATTCGTTTTGCTGCACATTCTACATAGTTACACTTTATGGTAAACCAAAAGAACTAAACAACTAAAATTGTATATGAAAAATACATACAAATAGCCTAAAAATGCAGCAAAGTCTCTCAGAAATTATTTGGCTAACTTGATGGATGTTTATTTGTTTATCTGAAAGAAAATTATAAATACTTCGCTTTCATTTACATCTTATTAGCATTGCCTCTATCGTTTTGTAAGAATCATCGCAATATTCGTAAGTTTTTGTTTAATATTTCAAAAACGATGAACGCGCGAAAATGCAGCCAGCACAGGACAAGCGTACAGGGGCATGTGACAAAGATCCTGCCTAGCATAGTAAAATCTGAGACAAAGGGGATAAGTAGCAGTTGTCTAGATGAAAATAAGTTTAGATTCGGACCCGACCGAGGAACTAGAGAAGTAGCGCATATAAACTGTGTATTATGTTGAGTATATATAATATGTTTTGCAAATGTAGATTTGTCAGCGTGGTTATTTCCAAGTGCGAAACTATGTTCCTTGTATTTCGTATTAAAAATTCTATGGGTTTGACCGATGTAGATTGCATTACAATATGTATAACCTAATTTATAAATTCCAGCTTTTGTCACGATACCTAATTTTTCTTTCCCGTTAAATGGAAAATCACGCATTGTGTTCTAATATTTAAGAGCGACTTTTGTATTTGACAAGGATTTATAATTTTTGGAATGTTTTCTAAAACGTAGTATGTTGTCACGACAACTTCAAATAACGCAAAATGTTATTTTTCTTCCCTAATATAGGGAGCTAGAGCTTAACATTTATAAAATTGCTAGTTGGTTGTACACAGTCTTTATTTTATAACATTTTGTGTTATTTGGAGCTGTCGTGACAACATACTACCTGGTTCCGCACCGAGATGGCGATCCTGTCGTACATCTCACCATGTTCTAGGAGGCTGGCTACCATAGCCGTATTACTTTATAGCTGTGTTCTCGCTGTAATTAGTATAACGTACTATTAAGCTCTAATTCGGGTGAAACATCAACCTTATATACAGAAGATGCAATTCATGATTTAACATCACATCTTTTTTTTCAACAACACACGACGAGGGCTCACAGCCTAAATACTATCTTACGGTGGATGTAGACAAGGAGGAAAGAGGCAACTTATTAATTCTGGACTTGATGGTTTGGGGGTTCGGAGGAGAAGGAAAAACATGTGCCGGCAAGGAATTCCACAACTTGGAAGTCCTCGGGACAAAAAAGCGGGCATAACAAGATGTTCTATGTCTGGTGACCTGGACAATAAAAGGGTGCATTCGCTCTGTTCCCCTGGTAGATCTGTTGGGGGCAGCAGGTGGAGGAACTATCGAAGAAAGCTCCTCTGAGCAGTGCCCATGCTGATATCTATAAAAGAAAGGGTGGTCACCAACGGCACATCGGTGGGCAAGGGATGGCAGCCTTTGGGTGAGGGTAGGGTCACCGATGAGACGTATAGCTATCTTCTGAATGGAGTCCAGGATAACGAGTGTAGAAGTGGCAGCGACACTCCAGATGTGGGAGCAGTATTCGTGGTTTGGCCTTATTTGTGAAGTATATAAGGTATAGAGATTAGCTGGTGAAAAGTATTTGCGAGCCCGGGAAAGGAAACCTAATTTCTTAGCAGCCGCTTCTGCAATTGATGTGACATGTTGGTGCCAATTGAGATTTCGATCCACAGAAATGCCAACAAGTGAAAAGGACTCATAACTTTGAATAATTTGGTTGTTTATTGTGCTGGGTCTAGGGCTGGTGTATCCCTTATGAGATAGAAAGCAAGACTGAGATTTGGTGGAGTTGAGTTGTACAAGATTTCTACTTCCCCGGTCTAATATTTTTTGGAGATCCACAGAGATAGAACCCTCCAGGAGTCTGCGATCCTCATCTAATTGAGCTAAGGAGACAGGCTTAGAATATTGTATATTTGAGTGGAGGAGGCTGTCATCCGCGTAACTGTGAACTGGGTTGGATGTGCTAGAGAGGAGGTCATTAATATGAAGAAGAAACAAAGTAGGGGCTAAAGCTGAACCTTGAGGGACTCCTGCATTAATTGGATATAGTTTAGAGTAATGACCATCCACGACAACAGAAATGCTCCGGTTGGAGAGGAAATTTGCTGTCCAGGTACAGAGTTTTGGTGGTAGACCATAGGCCGAAAGTTTATTAAGCAGCGCTGCGTGCCATCTATGATGCACTTGATAACAATGTCCCTGCTATGTGCATTTTTGTCGACCTGGAAAAGGCTTTTGACACTGTGTGCCACGGCCTTTTGTTGAGGAAGCTTGAGGCTTATGGTTTGAGAGGAAAAGCTCATGTTTTGCTGAGGAGTTATTTCTCAGAGCGACAGCAGGTGGTGATGGTAGGATATAGCAATAGCAGACCTATCTCTATTAACTGCGGTGTTCCCCAGGGCTCTGTGCTTGGTCCACTGTTGTTCACGGTGTATATTAATGACTTTTTGGCACTAAATACCGATGCACATATTGTGAGTTTTGCTGACGACGCAGCAGTTTTAGTGAATTTTCGTAGAAAAAATTCACTAATAGGCAGATTCCGACTTTTGAATTTTGAAAAAATTTTTACAAATGAGCGTGAACTAGGACCCTAGAATCCATATCCGGGGTCAGTTTCAATTTTTATATGTTTATATATCACACCGATAACTGAAAAAATAATAGGCCGATTTTGATAAAAATTGGCATGTACCTTCCTTTTGTAAATGGCTTGGATAAGTTTGTTATCCAGGAAAATCTGACCAGGTTTTCAGGGGAAATTTTGAGTTTTCTATCGAAAAAAAAATTTATCTCAAAAAATAAAAAGCTATGGTAACCACATTTGGTAGGTAGGTTTACGATGTAAAGAGTAAACTATACACTAAAACTTATATTAGTATCTTACAAGAAAAAAAAGTTATAAAAAATATTTGGTGCCAGATCATTTCTATGAAAATTCACTACCATATCGCACTTGCTGCGTCTAGGCTTTTTTTATACTTCTCACACCTGGGCGGAGCTCAATACAAAGGTGGAGCGAGACTTTTTGTTCGTGGGTGTTCAAGAGTATTGGTCAGAGGTCTCCGCGATATTTGTTCCTAAATGTCAAAATGTTTGGGGTTGACATCTTTGGGTGTGTTGAATAAAATGCGTTTTCTCTTCAAAGAATTTTTTAATGCTTTCCCGAAGCGTTTCGGCCTTTTTAACCGGTCATCCTCAGGGGGATCTAGAATTTACAAAAGGCTTGTCAGAAAAACTGAGTTTTCCGGTAGGTTAGTTCTGGTGCACTGATAATTACCTTCAGCTTAACCTAAAACCCTTCTAAGGGGTAGCTTTTTGAAATTTTTAAGACTTTTGGGAGTTTTTTAGATTTAGATTTATTGTAAGTTTTAAAGTTCAGGACAAAATTAGCTTTTCTCACAGCTCAGTTTGACTTGTATTTGTATTTTTATTGCATGTAGTGTTGTATGACTTTGTGCTTGTAATCTTTGATAGCTGTGTAGTTAGACAGTTTTTAACTTTTGACTTAGTGTTGAGGTTGAGTTTTTTGTCGCCCATTTTTTATCTTGTATTCTGTATTGTACCCGTGCAAAAGTAGCCTACCGGAAAACTCAGTTTTTCTGACAAGCCTTTTGTAAATTCTAGATTCCCCTGAGGATGACCGGTTAGGAAGATCGAAACGCGTCGGTAAAGGAATAGAAAATTGTTTGGAAAGAAACAGCCTTTTATTCAACACACCCAAAGATCCACAATATTTGGCTTCGAGGCTGTGCAATATTTTGCCTGGGAAGTTGAAAGAAAACATAGTTTTAAAATAATTTTAAAAATTAGCTAAGAGGTGGATAATCAAATCTGGCAGAAAGATATTAAATGATATATTTAAAACCGCGTAGAACATTCGCAGGTTGACAGTTAGTGATCTACGGTATGCCAAATACTATGACCAGTTTGTATTGTGTGTGATCCATTACTGACACTGCTCTGTTTGGTATGTCTTTGTTTGTTTGTGTTGTATTACTGAACTGGAGAAATTACCTGGACTGGATATTTTACCTGAACTGGACGTTTACCTGACCTGGACATGTTACTTTGCCTTTTTACCAGTGGTTATTGGAAAGTCAGTCACGCACAGACAACGTTTATGTTGTCTCAGTGACGTAAATTGTTTTATTTAGAACTTGTACACCTTTTTGAAATACTTTTTTGTATTATTGTATTTTGTTTCTAAATAAACATTATTATTATTACACATTGTCCCTATATTAGGGAAAAAAACGGGCAAGGGCTGTCGATTTGCAAAAATTGTTAGTTGGTTTTACACAGCCTCTATTTTATAACAGTTTGTGTTATTTGGAGCTGTCGTGACAACATACTACCTGGCTCCTCTCCGAGATGTCGACCCTGTCGGACATCTCACAATGCTGTAGAAACCTTTGTAAGGTAAACATGGACAGCCGCCATGGAGGTGTTGCTGAATCTGGACCCCCCCCCCCCTACACTTAGTTATCATGGGGGAGGCCAGGCTAGGACTATACAGACTAGCCTGCAATGATAGATTGAAGATCAACCCGGGCTGCAGAGGCCACTGCAAAATTATGGAGATCGTGAAGGAGCCCATGCTTGAAATGAGGTCAGACTTTGCGAGCCTGCGAATCTGCAGGGAAAACAGGTTTACAGTGGTAATCCCCGACCGCGAGGCATGACGGGGGAGACGCCGGGCCTACCACGGGACGCGCTCGTCTGGTTCACCGAAGGATCCGGCGGGGAGTATGGGACTGGGGCAGGCGTTTATTCGGAAGGACTGAGGGTAAGTCACAGTATTTCCCTAGGAGCTCATGCAACGGTCTTTGAGGCCGAAATGTACGCCATCTTGAGAAAACAAGAGGAGCGATTGCACAGCCAGGCACCCCTTAAAGGCCCTAAGTAGCGCACGGGTAAATTCCAGGCTGGTAAGTGAATGCCGAGACGAGATGAGCGACCTGGTTGGGCAGAATGAGGTCACCCTCATCTGGGTGCCGGGTCACTCGGGAGTCAAAGGCAATGAAGAAGCTCACAGTCTCGCGAAGAGAAGGTCAGCAGAACCATTTATGGGACCAGAACCGGTCCTGGAGGTAACGAAGAGCACTGCCAGGTGATCCATTAGGTCCTGGGTCAGAAACGAACTGTCCAGGACTCAGACATGGGAAGTCGGTAATTGATGAACCCAGTTCAAAGAGAGCTGTTGAGCTGCTAAATCTTAGCAAAGGACAGCTCAGGGACATAACAGGACTATTGACGGGACACATAGCTGTAAAGAAACACCTGCATAAAATGGGGCGGTTCGAGGGGGACCTGGCATGCAGACTCTGTGGCGAGGGGAAGGAATCAACCCGGCACATCTTGCTCTGGACAGCAAAAGACAACTGATCTACGGACAGCCTAGACCGGAGACACAGCAATATAAAACTTCACCCTACCAATTGCTGTGCAGACTAGTTCAAAGCACAGTGATTTTGGAATGGGTGGAGTGGAAAAGACAAAGGGCATGCACAAGAAGCCAAATGCTGCGGTGCTATCGGGGCGGCAAAGACGCGGACGAGCCCTAAGGGGGAAAAAAGGTGAACTTGGAGACACATGACAAAGACAGGACACCCGAAAGAAACACGAATAAAAGTGTGCTAGAAGAGACGATATAAGAAGGATGCTTTTGAAATAAACTGAAAGTAGAAAGGCACAATTTATTGAGCATAATAGCTTTCTGTGAACAATATATAAAGGACACATACTTAGAAAAAAGACGTAGACCAAGAGGGAAGCTTCTGGAACGCCTGGCCTAGTTGATGCAATGCAAGCTGCACTGCAATGAAAAGAACTGTTGGATTATAGGGAGTCACAGCGGTGACAACCAGGCGAAATCGCGTGTAGACTATGATGACAATGCTTCTTATTTAGAATTTTAATTTTTAAGGAACATTTAAATATGAAACTATTTTTACCTAGGCACTGCTACAGTAGCTTGTTTAGTATTTATTAAGTAAATAATACGTTTTCAGCAATGACAACTGTTCACCGTGTTACCGTAACAAACGCGAGAGACCATAAAATGATTCATAAATGTGCCACTTGGAAATTTAATGGATGGTTCACTTTCTTGCATAACAAAACACCAGAATGAATCTTAATATTTCCTTTATGGTACTTATTACATAAAAATACCAAATATTTTTCATTTCCATTACTTAATATTAAAAAAGAAAATATTTGTTATGCACATATCATATCTGTATAGTGTACAGGTGGAATTAAAACTAGAAAGAGTACCGAAATAAGAGTAAAGAAAAGGCTGGACGCAGCAAGTGTGTTATGGTAGTGAATTTTCATAAAAATATTTTTAATGGCAAATATGTCTTTATTTAAAGAAGCAGGTTCCAATTTGGTTAAATATTTTTTTACACAAAATTTTGCTAAAAGAAAACTTCAAATTATATACCTAGTCTGTATTTTTTTTTCAAAGAAAATTCATTAAATTCATTTATAGGAAAATTCCCTATTAAAAGAACATTTTATACAAGAAAATTCGCTAATAAAAATAAATTAAATACATAAAAAAAAATAGGTCCGATTTTTCTGGCCAAAGAACGAGTGCAAATTATTTACCCACCTACCAAAATATAATTTTCCACAAAAACTTTTTCGACACTTTAAAAAATGTTCAAATCAATTGAATAATTTTTCATATAAAAATTCTCCACAAATGTTTCTTCAAAGAAAATTCATTAAATTCATTTATAAGAAAATTCGCTATTAAAAGAACATTTTGTAGAAGAAAATTAGCTAATAGAAATAAATGGGATACATTTTAAAATATTCAAAATATGATCTAAATACAGAACTAGACACTTTTTCTGTGGCTTCACAGAGAAAATTATTTTGCTTGTGGATGCTGTAAAAATTTGATCCGGTTGTAAAGATGAAAACAACCTCTTCTGATGTCACAAATCTCTACGTCTATGTTAACCGTGGAACGGTTTTACTAACTAAGGGCAACAACAGCTGCTATTAAACTTGAATTTAAAATCTTAAAAGTGCTTATCTTTCATGTTCAACAAAAAGTGGCTAAAAAATATTGGAATTACACAATCTGATCAGATAACGTTAGAATTGAATCAAAGACGAAAAAAAAAAGTAAAAAAAGAGTTCAAAGAGAAATTCAGTCAGCCTGATATTTGAACCGGCGTCCCTTTGCTCATCAGCAATGCATCTGAAACAATTACACCACAGTAAGCCTTCTGTCAGACTGTGCAATGAAATGTAGATAACCGATAATGGTCTTAAGTTATTTATTTGTAATATGTAAGGTCTTTAGAGGCAGATTTTGCAACTATTTTAACAAATGAGACGTGTAGCATAAATCTAAAAGATTCTAATATACATTTTATGCAATATTTACCATTTGTAAATTACAATACTTATACTAATTGTCACGTTTCAACTCCCCAGTTTGACATTTACAGGAGAAAAATTATAGAATTTTCAAAGTCATCTTTCTGATACTTCTTGAACATTTTGCGCCATGAAACTATAAACGTTGTCTGTAATATTTAATAGATTTTGTTTAATACACACAATATTTTAGTATTGCGTCTTCTCTGACTTTTAGTGGCACGATATATATATATATATATATATATATATATATATATATATATATATATATATATATATATATATATATATATATATCACACCGATAACTCAAAAAATAATGCGCCGATCTTGAACAAATTTGGTGAGTACCTTCCTTTTGCAAGTGGCTCGGATAAGTTCGTTAGTCAGGAAAATTGGCCCAGATTTTCTCGGACAATTTTGTGTTTCCTTTCTAAAAAAATTATATCTCCAGAAATAACAAAGTAAGGGCAACCAAATTTGGTGCGCGTGTTTGTATTATAAAGAGTGAACGATGCACCAAAATTTAGGTCCCTAAGTTTTAAGACAAAAAATTATGGGCAGTTAAAAATAATAATTTTGGAGTTATCCTCAAAACGTCAAAGTCACAATTTGAAACGTCAAAATTGGCAATGTTTAGGCAAAGAACGTGAAACGAATACGGATTGTGAAAAGAAAATGTTGCAAGAAGAGTGTTCTGCGAACCCTTAAGTTTCAGCTTCAACCGTCATTGCCCTTCATTTTACTAAAATATTTACAGACATTTCAAATAGACCCTTTCTCTGATGCTTTGGCTGTCGGTTTAGTTAAGTCAATGCTTTCGCTGTAGGTTTAGTGAAGTTTATGGTTTAACGGTCTTTAGTTTTTAGCTAATTTTCGTAGAACAAATTCGTTAATGCATTTTTGCATTTATTATCGAAATATGATGCATGTTTGTAAGAAAAAATCTGGACGCAGTAAGTGCGTTTTGGTAACGAATTTTCATTAAATCCTTCAAATTTTAATAACTCAATTTGCTATTAACGTAAGGGTTGTTGGCTAGGAAACCAACATTTAATTTAATTTTCGGAAAATTTTTGTACATTTTCAAACAATAAGTAATTTTGATAAAATATAGTACATTGTTTCTACTACATAGGCTATACCGGTAATCAGATTGATGCCTGCTCGCATTTGCTATTAAAAATATTTTTATGGAAATTCACTTCCATAACGCACTTGCTGCGTGGAGACTTTTTTTCTCTCGATACTATTATTATGTTTGTGTTTTTTAAATTATATATTTTTTCTCGGCTGTATTCAAGCTTATTCTTTGGGGTATTCCCGTTGAGCTTTGTAAATAAATAGTTGCCTGTATATTTTTCACGAGAATATTTGTGAGGTATCACATTGCATTTGCATCATATAAATCGTTACTTACAAAAATACATCACATAATATCGAATGACTAATCATCCATAGTTACATTAATTTCTTGTTTCTAGTAACAGCTTAGATGACACAAAAATGTCAAAGAATCGTAACTTTTAGGTTGATGTTATCAGGAAACGATTCTTGCTCCTCACTGGCCACTTGATGCTTTATTTAGTAATATCAAATCAAGAGTTGTGCAAACCGTAGATCAGTGAATTAAAACGTGTGGTAACGCTGTCTGCAATCTACCGAGACTGTGCAAATAATATTTATTAGACGTATTAATTTATTTTTCTAAACGATCGCTTCCGGCAATACTTGTAAATAAACGCTTAGAGTACTATAGAATAAATCATTTTTAATGATAGTAGTTATTTAGATATTGCAATTATATTGAATGCATACGTCGACCGACACGGTGAAAATAAAATATATGGCAATAGTATATTAAATTTTAATTTGATAATGGTTAATTTTCTTGCGGTTTTTGTTTGATGATTGAGTAAACAAATAAATTATGATACTGACACCAGTAGCAAAGCATACAGTGTGGTAATTAATGAAAGTAATTTTTAACCTGATCGAATATCTACTTATCTGCTTAGATACCCAGGCAGCACAGACACATTCTGAGAATATACCAGGAATGTTTGGAAAGAATATTCAAACATCCCCAGAACATTCTCACAAGGTACAATATATATATATATATATATATATATATATATATATATATATATATATATATATATATATATATATATATATATATATATATTCATAGAACATTCTATGAACATGAGAATTGGACAGATTTTGTCATACTAATAAGGTTCTTAGAATGTTATTTATAATATTCTTAGGAGCTCCCACTATCCCAGAAAATGTTCCACGAACATTCAATGAATCTTCTCAAAATGTTCATACATATACTCATGGGAACATTGTGTTAAAAAAAAGATATACATGGTGTTTCGCATAAGAAACGACACAGAGCAGGGGCATGTAGGGGAACCTAAAATATGGTGATTTAACGCAACTTATTCATATACTAAGGTGCCTCCCTAAGAAGTTATAGGCCTTCAAAGTGGGGTTTTAAATTTTGAAAAAAAATCAATATCTCAGTAATACTTCAACTTAGAAAAACCAAATTTGGTACACGTTTTGTGTGTACCAAGAGCATTATTCTTTGGTGATTAAAGTTCAATCGAAGCATTTCAAAGGGTTGAATAGTGGTGATGCACCCATAAAATGTGACAGAATTTCTTAACCTATTGGCGGATCTAAAAAATTATTATTTCGTTTCATGGGGTAGTAAATTCTAAAACTTTTTTACTCATGTTATTTTTCAAAAAAACATTTGTCGTTTTCAAGAAAAATCCGAATATCTAAAGACACATATATTATTAATGTTACCTAAAATCATCAATAATTCAATAGATGTCTGCGAAATTATCATGTTGAAGAATTTCTATAACATATCGATAGCAATGTTTTTTTATTTCTGTTGTTTGAGTTGTCTGTTTTCTAATAAATTATACTTATTTACACTTTTTTTCCTGATTGTCAAATTTGACCTATACATAAGTTTATTGGGAAATATTTAATTTTCGATGCTTTTTAGTAAGATTGATAAAATATGTTTCTTTACTTATTCGTGTGTTTCTTGAAAACAGCAAAGTTTTTTGAAAATAACAGGAGTAACAAAGATTTAGAGTAAAATTCCTCATAAAACGAAATATGTTCTTAAATCCACCAATCTGTTAAAAAGCCTGGACGCAGCAAGTGCGTTATGGTAGTGAATTTTCATAGAAATGATCTGGCACAAAATATTTTATAACTTTTTTTTCTTGTAACATAGAACTCTAAATTTTGGTATATGGTTTGCTTTTTATATCGTAAACCTACCTACCAAATTTGGTTATCATGGATTTTTTATTTTTTAAGATAAAAATTTTTTTCAAATAAAAACTCAAAATGTTCCCGGAAAACTTCGTCCGATTATTTTGATTAAAGAACTTGTCAAAGCCTTTTACAAAAGGAAGGTACGTGCCAAATTTTATCAAAATCGGCGTATTATTCTTTGAGATAAAAATTTTTTTCGAATGAAAACTCAAAATTTTCCCGGAAAACCTCGTCCGATTTTCCTGACTAACAAACTTGTCAAAGCTATTTACAAAAGAAAGGTACATGCCAAATTTTATTAAAATCGGCTAATTACTTTTTGAGATAATAATTTTTTTCGAAAGAAAACTCAAAATTTTCCCGGAAAACCTAGTCCGATTTTCCTGACTAACGAACTTATCCAAGCTATTTACAAAAGAAAAGTACATGCCAAATCTTATCAAAATCGGCCCATTATTTTTTGAGTTATCGGTGTGATACATATATATATATATATATATATATATATATATATATATATATATATATATATATATATATATATATATATACATATATATATATATATATATATATAAATATATATATATATATATATATATATATATATATATATATATATATATAAATATATATATATATATATATATATATATATATATATATATATATATATATATATATATATATATATATATATATATATATAAACATATAAAAATTGAAACTGACCCCGGATATGGGTTCTAGGGGTCCTAGATCGCGCTCATTCGAAGAAATTTTTTCAAAATTCAAAAGTCGAGATCTCCTCATTAGTGAATTTTTTCTAAGAAAATTCACTAAAAATTGTGACATTTTAAGGGTGCATCACTCCAAATAAACCCTTTTAAATGCCTTAATTGAACTCTACTTACCACTGATTAATGCTCTTGGTACACTCAAAACGGGTACTAAACTTGGTTTTTCTAAGTTAAAGTATTACAGAGATATTGATTTTTTTCGAAATTTGAAACCTTACTGAAGGGCTATAACTTCTCAGGGGTGCAACGTAATATAGGGGTAAGTTGCTTTAAATCAACATATTTTACGTTTACCTACATACCCCTGCCCTGTGTCGGTTCTTATGCGAAACACCCTGTATACATTCTTTTAATGATCTATCTATTTCATTAAATTTTAAAGTTATATAATATTATAAGGACATCTCAAGCACATTTTGAGCGAATATTCGGTAT
This sequence comes from Tillus elongatus, assembly GCA_964006375.1. NCBI lineage: Eukaryota > Metazoa > Arthropoda > Insecta > Coleoptera > Cleridae > Tillus > Tillus elongatus. The sequence goes on along the minus strand of OZ023268.1, from coordinate 139,375,668 downwards.
AACAATCTATTCAAATATTCTCAGTATATTGATGAAGAATTTTCTTAGGATATGATTGAATGAATGTACTCAGAATATTCAAGATTGAAGTTTGTAATTCCATAAATGTTATTAGAACATTCCGAAACAAATATTCTGAAAAAAGAATGTTCTCACATTGTGAGAACATTCTGAGAATATCTTGTGCTGCATAGGTAGTTTTCTCACGTAAAACTGATGGATAATTATATAAATTTTTTCTCCTTTGGAACCGGAAGCGGGAAAATTATGGACACAATGAATCACACACACCGTAGTTCGAATTTGACGTAGTATAGGACTCGTACCCACTAAACCCCCCTTCCTGGAGTACCGGTCCTTGGTCCATACCTCCGTCGCAAAGATTCGCGCATGACATTGGGTTTTGAATGTTTCCATTCTGTTTATCGCAGGGGCGTGGTACAACAACTGAATGAAGATGATTTTGATCGGCGGCAGGGGTTTTGTGAAGTTATGACTGCACGAATAGCTGATAACGGGAACTTTCTGTTCAATATCTGTTTTTCAGACGAGTGTACGTTTTTATTAAACTCTACAGTCAATCGTCATAATTGTCGTTATTGGACAGATAATAATCCAAGAAATTTTCACACTCAAACTCCAGAGAAATTGAAGGTCTGGACTGGCATTTTTGGAGACCGTTCAATCGGACCATTTTTTCTTGATGGCAATTTGAGTGGCGAAACGTATTTGGAGTTACTAGAGGATATCGTTTACCCTCTACTAATTGACATTGTTGAAAATGATGATCGCTATCAAGTAAATTAATTAGTGTTTCAACAAGATGGAGCTCCTCCGCATTTTTCACAACGTGTTAGGGAGTTTTTGAACAGAGAGTTTCCAGAACAATGGATTGGGCGTAGAGGTGCTATTGAGTCGCCCCCTAGAGCACCGGATTTAACTCCTTTAGACTTCTTTCTATGGGGCCATTCAAGGAGTAGAATTTACGCAACAAAACCAGAGTCTCTGGAAGAACTACGAAGACGCATTGTTGAAGAATTCCGTCTAATAACTCCACAAATGCTCCTGAATGTCAGAGCTCGTTTTGAACAAAATTTGTACTTTATTATGGAAGCTGGTGGTCAAGAATTTGAACACTTACTTAACTGAGTAAACATTTTTTAACGTTTGGTTTTGTTTTTAAGTTTCTTTTAACGACAAATTGACTAAGTAGTGCATTTCTTATCACAATGAATGAAATACGTTCTTGCAACTCCAACTGTGAATAATTTACAAACGAGTTGATAAAACTTCCAAAAAAATTAGTGTGCTGAATTAAGAAAAGAAAGAGCTTTCAAATGATGTAACACTCGACCCATGTTCCCTATTTAAAATATATGGGTTGTTATCACCACACTTAAGGGGTTGATGTGACAAAGTTGAGTTTTATGTCAAAACATCTCCCCCTCAATATTAAAATTGTTTCAGCGTTTCTTACAAAAAAATTCTCTGGACGCAAATCGGTCTGTTTCGTTTTCAATGCGCCACCCTCTATATATATATATATATATATATATATATATATATATATATATATATATATATATATATATATATATATATATATATATATATAATCACTAAATATAGTAATAATAAAGCCCATATGTATACTTAATTGATCGACCACTTTACAAGAGATGACGACAAAAAGCGGGGGAATGAATATAACGGAATTCGGATATGGGGACTTCCCGGTAAATAAGCAGTGAAAGTTTGCTTGTTTGAACCACTCTCAAGCTTTTAGGCCAAGTACCAGAGCAGAATATAAACACAGTTGTAGTAGTCAAACGTTTAAAAAACATATCCTCTGATGACGCTAACTTGGTTAGTGAAACGATCGTCCGGTGTTTTAAATGTGTTGTGGTGATTTGGGTTCTCCACATGTACCTATCAGTGCTCATTACAGGTTCCAATATTCACTTAGTGACCATACATAGTATTTCGGCCACACGACCATTCCTGACGAGCGGTAGAGATAATTATTACATTAAAAAGATTTTTAACAAAAACTATATTTCAATCTCGTCTGTTAAGTTTACTGATAAATATGAAGATATTTGTGATATCTAGTGAAAGTGATATGTAAACCCAATTATACTCTGCTACAATGAAAACAGTGTAAAATGCGTTGGAATCTTTGTGTATCTTTTGTTTATATTTTATAGAAAGCACAGATCAAATTAAATCTACACTAAAATTCGTACATTTAATTTTAATTTATTATCAAAAGTAACGCTTTCTTCCGCCAAAAGGAAACAATGCAAATACCATAGATTATTTCATTCATTGCGGTTTTGTTCCAGTGATTTTATGTTGTAAATTTACTTAATTAATTAAATTAGGTATGGTAATTAGAAGAATGGTTTTATCGATCGTTAAAGTATTTTGCTAGTTGATATGACTTACGTGAGAAATAAAGTATTCATAAACAATGATCAATAAACGCTTACTTTTCAAGTGCTCAAATTCGATTACTGAAAACGACGTTTTACTAATATTTTCGAAACGTTTGAAATACACAAATATAATTGTAACGTGTTACTTGCTTTCTTTATCAGACCGATGTCGCCAAGCTTGTTCGATCCGTTCGATTTACATAGTTAGTCTTCTACAAGTTTGAATTCTGCTCTTTGAGACAAGAATGACAATACCTTACACTTGACTCCAGCGTGAAAAAAATCAAAAAGCTTGATTTACGCATGTGCACACCGCCATATTTTTTTTGTTTTGTTTTATTCGAATACTTTGCATAGATGGCTCTTTAATTTTAAAACTACTTCTAATAAGTACATTTGTAGAACACAAATCACCACAACACATAAAAAAAAACTTCTGGACGCAGGAAGTGCGTTATGGTAGTGAATTTTCATAAAAAGTTTTTAATAGCAAACATGTTTTTTTTAAGAAAGCAGTCATCAATCTATATAGTAGAAACAATGTGCCATGTTTTATCAAAATAACTTTATTGTTTGAAAATGTACAAAAATTTCCGAATAAACTTAAATTGTTCCCGAAAAAACTGGTTTCCTGGTCAACCTTATAGGTTAATAGCAAATTGAGCTATTCAAATTTGAAGCATTGAATGAAAATTCGCTACCATAACGCACTTGCTGCGTCCCGAATTTCTTTTCTTACAAAGATGTATTATATTTCGATGGAAAATGCAAAAATGCAATAACATAGGGCGTGTTCGATTAAAAAAAAAAGAAAATTTGAATCACCAACTACTTATGGACCAACCTGTAATTGTGGAAATATTTTTTAAGATGTAGCTCAAGACACCCTATAATTAATGTATACTTTTTTTTCGTAACTTGCATAATAACGGATATATTGATCTTTAATGTTTTTTTAGGAAAATTCGACAAAAATGATATACCATTAAACGATAAACTCTATAGCCAACACTACTGCCAAAGCATCAGAGAAAGGCCAAAGAGTTCAGGCTTTGTAAAGCATTCTTATTGAGACATTTTCTTTCCATAGCTCATATTAATTTCAGGTTCATTGCCTATATATTACCAATTTTGACATTTTAAATTGCGAATTTGACGTTTTGAGGAAAATCCAAATTTATTTTTCTTTAAATGCCTGTAACTTTTTTGTCCTTTAAACTACAGAGCTAAATTTTGGTAGATGGTTTACCTATGATGATATGAACCCGCGTACCAAATTTGGTTGCCCTTACTTTATTAATTCTGGAGATATAAATTTTTTTCGAATGAAAACTCAAAATTTTTCCGGAAAACCTCGTCAGATTTTCCTCAATAACGAACTTTTCCAAGCCATTTACGAAAGGAAGGTATGTGCCAAATTTTATCAAAATCGGGCCATTATTTTTTGAGTTATCGGTGTGATACATATATATATATATATATATATATATATATATATATATATATATATATATATATATATATATATATATATATATATATATATATATATATATATATATATATATATACATATATATAAATTGAAATTAACCCCGGATATGGGTTCTAGGGGTCCCTAGTTCGCGCTTTTTTTTTCTACGAAAATTCACTAAAAAAACGTGAAGTTCGTTTCACTAACCAAGTTATCGTCATCAGAGGATGAATAATGTTACTACTACTTCTAATATTTAACTACATCTTGGACACCATTTTGTACCTCAGGTCAGAGCCCACGTCTTCGAGTATCCAAGCGCCGCCTTTTTATTCGTCATCGTAATGTCATTCTTGCGCAATCACAATTTTGAGAGGATTTCGTAGACGGAAGATGCTAGGGAATTGCCCTGTGAACAAGAGCATCTACAAAGATTATTTTACTATCCGTACTGATCTTCATTACTCTTGTTTAATTTTTTTTATTGTTGCTTTATATTATTTCCGTAGTCCTGTCATTACTTATCGTTATAATTTTTGATCATGTCGTGTTGATTTTTAGCGAATGTATGTATGTATGTATGTATGTATCCGAGCGGTAACTCAAAAAATTCTCAACTGATTCTAACGAAACTTGGCACATATTTTCATTGTATTAAGACCGCGGATGGGTTTGTATATCAGCTATGACGGACATTTTTTCCCCAAAAATATACAAAAATAATTTTTAAAACGCTATATTTTTGTAAGTATCCGAGTAACTGGAATGAGACTTTACATGTGCCTAGGAATGGTGTCAATAAACCTATGTTATGACCTTCAAGGAAGTTGGTACACAATGTTTAGATTTTTTCCAAATAAAAAATAAAATCTAAAAGACATGCACTGAACGACTTAGTGGTTAAAGTCCAATGTCTGACAGACAAAGTAGTTAACTGCCAGGCGTAGATTGATTTATACAACAAGTATAAAACATACATCAACTGTAATCAAACTAAATAAATAACATGCATAAAACATACTACCCGAACCAACAATTGTGAAATCTCGGTCACGAATATGGCAAATGGTAAATGACATGAAATTAAAAATTGGCCGAGTGAATGCTATTTAACCGGGGGATTCAGCAATTTTTAAAATACACTATATTTGTAGCTTGATAAACGGCCACAAATAGAGTTTTAGCACAGCATAGATATATTAGGCTGTGGTTTTAGACTTAAAGTGTACCATAATATAGTAGAAATGTAACCAAACTCAAGTCAAGTCTCTATAAAAAATGATTCTAAAATAGTTTCTTTTATCTTTGAACCTAAACATAAGACGTTATATAAGACCGAAACAGTCGTTGAATGTGTTTCAATGGCAGTCCTGCGTGATCGATTCCAGCTCGATGGATATATAGTGTTTTTTTAAGAAACAATAGTGCACAGATTTCATATGTTTTAAACAAGATCTCATTTTTGTTTAAAACGCCTAAATATCTTTTTCACCTTTGAGTCTGAAATTAATTATCTGCAGACATTTTGGTATTGTTGAGGAAATTGAGTTTTGGGCATTTTTCTCAAAATGAGTTAGAACACAAGATTTTTTTGATAATAGAGAGATATCAATGGTAAAACTTTCTAAAAAATTCTACAAATGTGGGCGTACTAGGACCTATAAATCGATCTTCAGGGTTTAAAGTAGTAACTTTAGTAATATGACGTATAATAATAGTGTACAATTCTTATGAAAATTGACTACTATAACGCTCTTGCTGCGTCCTGAAATTATTTATTTAATCCTTCCACACCATCTAGCACAGTTATATTCTTTTGTAGTTATTTTTTGTTCTTACTTTTAGCGCTATGATACCTGCTACCTTATGCAATGACATAATCAATTTATTTGTATTCCTGTTGCAGCAGGGGTGTTATGTGTTTGACGCGTGACATTAGATGTGCTTATCTTTGGCCTCAGAGCTCACCATAGGTATGTCCAATTTTAATCGGACTATATGCGTTTGACAGCTTGCAAGAAGATTTTACGCCCTTTTTAGATCGAGGCTTTTCCGATATGTTTGAATTATCTTACAGCCCCTCAAATTTAGCTCCAAAAAATTATGAAATGTGGCACTAGTGGGCATGCTTGTGGTACACCTTTCCTTACTTTAGCATCAATTTCATATCCCGGATATCTATTGTGGCAGTAGTAGTAGCAATAGGACGAAGGCTAGCGCCAGGCAAGTATGCCACATCGAGAATTTGTTCCAACCTTGGCATCCAGCATTCATGCCCTACTCCTTCAAGGTTTCGTTACCAAACCTGTTCGAAGACCCCCAAAATCCTCACATTCACACTGGTAGTAGTAAGATGTTTCTTCAGTCTCGCCGCATTCGTGGCAAATGGGATCCCTCTCGACACGTACCAATGTAAGCTATCTTCTGCGAGTACAGTGGCCTGTTAGCACCCCAATGATATGGCGAAGTGCAGTACAACTCCTGTATAGAAACCGGACAGTCTTGTTTCTTCGGGCCTGTCCACGAAGTCCTTCGCTTATCTAAAACCACTGACCGACCTCCAGTGCTTCTCCATGACCTCCTCAGTCCATCTACTTAGGGCGTCGGAGACCAGCTTCTTACTTATGCGTAGAGCAGGCTCTGGATCGCAGAACGGCCGCCACGAACCATGCCTTGCAATGTCGTTCGCCACATCAGTCCCTGCCACGTCACAGTATCACGGCACCCATATAAGCTGTACCTTCTTTGCTCTGGTCAGCTCCCCAAGATCGTCCGCCCACTTCTGAGTGAGAATATCTATTGTGTTTTTTTCCTTAAGGCTCGTCCGCGTCTCTGCCGCCCCGATCGCACCGCAGCCTTTGGCTTATTGTGCATGCCCTTTCTCTTTCCTACTCCACCCATTCCAAAATCACTGTACCTTGAACTAGTCTGCACAACAATTGGTAGGGTGAAGTTTTATATTGCTCTGTCTCCGGTCTAGGCTGTCCGTAGATCAGTTGTCTTTTGCGGTGCAGAACTTTACAATCGCACAAGATGTGTTAGGCTGATTCCTCCCCCTCGCCGCAGAGTCTGCATGCCAGGTCCCCTCGAACCGCCCCATTTTATGCAGGTTTTTCTTGACGGCCATGTGTTCCGTCAAGAGTCCTGTTATGTTTCCTTCGCTAAGATTTAGCAGCTCCACAGCTTACACTGAGTTCCACAATTACTGGATTCCCATGTCTGAGTCCTGGACAGTTTGCCCAGTACACCTTATGTACGTTTCTGACCCAGGACTTAATGGATCCCCTCGCAATGCTCTTAGTCACGCCCAGAACTGGTTATGGTTCCATAAATGGTTCTGCTGACCCTCTCTTCGCGAGACTGTCAGCTTCTTCATTGTCTTTAACCCCCAAGTGACCCGGCACCCAGATGAGGGTGACCTCATTCTGCTCAGCCAGGTCGGTTCGTCATTCACTTACCAGCTTGGAATTTACCTGTCGGCTACTTAGGGCCTTAAGGGCTGCCTGGCTGTCTGTGGCTATGAGGACCCGCTTGTTGGTGTAGCCCCTACTCTTGTTCTCTCACACGCGGTGCAGTATGGCGTATCTGTTGTGGTACTTTGATTTTGGTATGGATTAAGAATAATGTGTCTATCCCTCAATTCTAATCCAGTTTTCTTCACTATTATCTATTCTTCTCAACGTATTTATTACCCATCGATTATTGTATCTTCTATATATAAATTCAACACATACACAATCTTTTTATTTAAATCACATAACTTTCTGCCAGCAATCTTTGAAGGATACATACTTGGAAAAATTGAAGAGGAAGGCCAGGGGAAAAGTCTGGAAAACCTCGTCCAAGTGATTCAAGTATAGCAGCTAAAACAATATGAAAACAACTACATGAGACACTAAGCCGTGGGTGCGACATCGCTTTTAGACCGTGATGAAATCTACAAAAATTCAGGATTTGCGTCAATACAACATGATTGACTTTCTATAAAACAGGAGCGCTTCTAAATCGTAATTTTCCCCACATAAAGATATCATTACAAAATAACATAACAATCATTTTCAAGCCGGTTATTATCGTTAAGTGTCTGACCATAGCAATTAATAGAAATTGATTCACATTTAGAAAAAAATAGACCAGTCATACAAACATAAAATTACCCGGTGTGGCAAATTATAATCCAAATAAAATTTCCATTTCTAATAATTGTCGGACTAACTGTTTGTATGGTCATGGAATTAAGGTAATCACACCGTGATAGCTCTAGATCCAAGTAAGACTTTCTTCTGCGTTATTCAGTTGTTTCGCTTTTGACAATGACAGGTGAAAGTTATTGTGATATTGGGAATGTGCTTCGGTCTTTGGACCATCTGATGGACTCTTACTGAACGAGGCATTCGGCCTGTCTCTTCGTGTGAATGTTTGATGGACCGTGGATCAACGATAGTAAAATTGGAATTAACCTTGAAAGCGAAATTTGTCCAGGATGACTTTGATTTCGTTAAAATCGATTAAAACTGATAAATTTATTTGCCAAGAAAAATTAAAATTAAGCTCCTATACTCACCACATCATCATAATCTAAGTGCGATGTCGTCGTGTGGTCGCAACCATGATTCTCTGCGACCGGTAGCTATTGGTGAATTTTCATTCAGAAAATTCACTGTTAGAGAGGTATCGATGGCGAGACTTTCGGAAAAGTTATTCAAATGAGCGCGTATTAGGGCCCCTAGAACCCATTTCCATGATCAGTTAAAAAGTTTATATATATATATATATATATATATATATATATATATATATATATATATATATATATATATATATATATATATATATATATATATATATATATATATATATATATATATATATATATATATATATATATATATATATATGAGATATACTTGGTTCTCGGGTTGAACCGCGTCCAGAATTTATCAAAACTCGACGTTACGGCTCCTGTTTTGGAGCCATTTTGAAGAGGTAAAGGAAATATATAAGGACATGAACACTGAGGCCTCAATCTGCTTACTTTTCAGAGCGGTGGACAAAGATGGATTAGATTATTGTAGCTCGGTTACGGGACCTCAATCTGCCTACTCCCCAAATCTCGCCGGATATCCTCTCTAAGGTCTCAGTGTGTTCAACCCTAGGCCTAAGAGAGATCTGGCAGTTCGTTGCAAGTCTCGTATTGTATGTATCGTTTCGTCTACCTGCTTCGTTATCAGTGAAAGTAGTCGGGTCACGGTCAGGTGCTTTAGTCACGGTACTTAAAATATTAAGAGGATTACAGGCATTTTTGAGACAGATAATAGGGAAATAAAAGTTTCTATTAAATTGATTGTCTTTTTGTGTGTTTGTAATGAAGATATAATAGGTTTCCAAGTAATCGAAAGACGAAGACCATCATCTCTCTTATTTAAACAATCGGGACGTTTTTTGATCTCGATTGCTTCGCCGATAATTCTGGTTTTGAAGTTGTAAACCGGGGCGATTGTTTTGGCATTGTCAAAGTCTATTTTGTGTCCTGTATGAATATGATGCATGGCCAGCGCCGACGAGGGGACGGATTTTCTAACTGCGAGGGTGTGTTCATATATTCTATTGTGGATGCGTCTATTTGTCCTACATAAGTTGGGGAACAGTCAGAACCAAGAATTTCGTAAGCTCCGTGGGATTCGTTTGGAATCGTATCCTTCGGAGTTTTTATCAGATTTGGCAGTTTTTGTTGAAACGAAAATCTATAACTTAAAAGAACATGGGCAGACGTAGTTTTTTACCAGTTTTCAATTTTGATCAAAGGAAAATAAAGTTATCAGCTGACCAGCTCTAGAACTTGCGCGTTCAAAAATCGTATTGAGGCAATTGAAGTCTATGTTACAAGCCAATGAATAAATTGCGACCCTCAAATTATTTGATATATTTTAGCTATCAGAAGTATATTTGCCTAAATCAGCGAAAGTTTCTTGATAGCGTGTACAGTTCTTAAGCATTGTCAACGATTTTTTCCCCTTGCGATATAATGCGGAATTATAAGCGACATCGGAAATGTGTATTTTAGCAATCCCGGCAGCTATACAAGAGGTTTTAAAAAATTGAACCGGGTTGCTATAATACAGATCGACTAAATTTTTTGACATTTTTAAAAATGCGCTCAGACCAGATGCTACGCAAAATCTCTAAAAACAAACATGTTTGTCATAAAATAACAAAATATATGTACATTTTCAATATCAGACGTAATACGACAATACCGTCTGCCTATTTTTTTAACATAGCAGAAATGGCCGCCACGCAGTTGCTACACTTCTGACCGTTACCGCCCACCTAATAGGGTTCAGGATCATTTAATCCAACGACTTTATACGGTTTTGGCCGTAAAACTATGATACATGGTTTTGGTCGTAGGCTCTCGTACTAAGCGAAGGATACACCTAACCCCAAACCGACACTAACTCTCACTTACGCAAAAGCAGCACAAATTAACCTCGATTAATAACTGAGTTACACCACGATAAATATCCCACAAAAAGAACACGTCGCTGTGCACACAGGGTGATTAAACGTTCGTTGTAGACAACTTGTTATAGACGATATGCTGTAGACAACTCGTTGTAGACAACTTGTTGTAGACAACTTGTTGTAGACAACTTGTTGTAGACAACTTGTTGTAGACAACTTGTTGTAGACAACTTGTTGCAACTTCATATAGACAGGTTATCGATAACTTGTAGACCACTTTTTGTAGATAACTTTTAAGATTTTTTGTAATTCTTTATTTATTTTACGTTACTATTTTTATTAATATTATATTAATTTTTATAATTGTTCCAGTGCCAATACACAGATGGACAATGACGTAACACCTGTATATTTGGCAGCTCAGGAAGGTCACCTGGAAGTACTGCAATTTCTAGTTCTGGAAGCCGGAGGGTCACTTTACGTGCGAGCAAAGGACGGTATGGCTCCGATACATGCAGCCAGTCAAATGGGATGTCTTAACTGCGTCAAATGGATGGTATGTCCCCTGTTTCTCTGACAAGCGATTTATAAAACCCTGCTTCCAATAGAGTCAGGTTTGAAAAGCGGTTCTCCTGTTGTATTATTGCTCCACAGTCCCTAAAATGTAAGTTGCGTGTCGTCTGTATACTCTGTCAAACTTCGTCACATTGACTACGGATGGATTGGGGACTGTTTTATATTACACAACACCTTAAATAGAATTGTTTTTGCAAAACTTCTTAAATTTCTTGTATTATTATAGACTGATCTTTTATACCCAAACATTTTAAACAAAAGACATTAACAACCAACAATAATCAACCATCACAGGCAAAACCCAACGAACGCTTGTTACTGGTGATAAACATTTAAACTCAAGGCTCGCTATGGAAAGACATATTGGACGGGATTCTCAAACCCTTTTCATGCGAAACCCTGTCCCCAACTCGCCAGGTCGAAGATGAGTTAGGTCCATAATGTCAGGATGGTATGTAATAAGAGAAAAGTAGAGAATAGATGAAGTCGTAATCGTGTCACAGCAAAAATGGGTCGATAAAGTAATGTGCTCATGTTTCAAAGATGTCGTTAAGTGAATATTGGAACATGTGATGAGCACTGACAAGCACACTTGGAGAACCCAAATCATCGCAACACATTTTAAAAGACCTAACGATCGTTTCGCTAATCAAGTTAGCGTCATCAGAGGATGAAAATATTCTAATTGATTTCTATTTCTACACGTATTTATATAGACTTTCAGGTAAAAGACCGACAGCGAGAGTGGAATTTTTAAGTAGCAGACACACCCTTTCTTTTTTTTTAATATCTCAACAACACACCCCAAGGGCTTACATCCTAAACACTATCGTACCGTGGGTGTCGACAAGGAGGAAAGAGGCAAATTGTGTCACCGATGAGACGTATATCTCTCTTTTGAATGGATTCCAGGATAGCGAGTGTAGAAGCGGCAGCTGCACCCCAGATGTGGGAGCAGTATTCGAGGTTTGGCCTTATTTGTGAAGTATATAAGGTATCTAGATTAGCTGGTGAAAAGTATTTGCATGCCCGGAAGAGGAAACCTAATTTCTTAGCAGCCGCTTCTGCAATTGATGTGGCATGTTGGTGCCAATTAAGATTTCGATCCACAGAAATGCCAACAAGAGAAAAGGGGTCATTACTTTGAATAACTTGGTTGTTCATTGTGATGGGTCTAGGGCTGGTGTATCTCTTATGAGAAAGAAAGCAAGATTGAGATTTGGTGGGGTTGAATTGATTTAGCGAGTAGGGAATGAAAGGGGGGTGATTTGGTGAAATTTGTCATTTTTTGCTGAAAACTCGAGTTTATTTATTATAAAACTTTTAATTTCATCGAACATCTGGTATTCTGTGATGAAATTAAATTAGTGGTTGAGTGTGTGGGGGTGAAATATTGTTGACAAAAATTTGGATTTTTTTTCTAAAATGGCGTAAAAAGTATTAAAACATAGAAAACTTGATTCTGGAACGAATTTTTTTGTCTGTCGGTCGGTTTGTCGGTATGTCGACCTGAACGTCTGTTTGTTAATAGGGGCAATAACTTTCGAACCAGTTGAGATATCATCTTCAAATTTGGTATCCTGTTAGCACCCGATAAGGACGCTCCGAATTGTTTTTGGGTAAGATCGCTTCAGGTGGTAGCGGATAATTAAGGGGTGATTTGGTAAAAATTCACATTTTTCAATAAAACTCTAGTAGCATAACGTTTCAAAAGTTTATGGGTACAAGGATATAAATATTTTCTTTGTGGTAAAGTTTTGGGCCCTAAACTCATTCCCTGAGAAAACCTTTCTGCAGGGAATAAATTATCACAGCTATGTGGAAGTTATGATTCAATTTGCAGCACTATTCTCTGTCTTCGCAAGTGGTCTTGTCAGAGAAGAAGTTTCTAAATATGTCTTAAGTGTGGAACGGTTTAACTAAGTAAGGGCAACAGCAATTAAGGCTCGGAAAATTAATGAGACTTCACATATCTTGAGAGTATAAAAAACCTAGCCCATTTGATGTAGTGCAGAAGTTAGCTGGAGACATATAATCATGGTGGCTACGTCAGGGCGACAGCTCCTGTGATGATTAAATTACGAATCAAGTTGAGGCGAAAAAAGCATACAATATTCTAGAATACACACCATGAAGACTTCAGTTTTCTGACAAGGTGAATAAACTGCATCATTCGTGTTAGCTTCACGTTTATCGTGGTTTACAATCGACAGATGCTTCAGCGATTAGCGACATCCTTTTTTCACATTTCTGAGATAACAAGACTCTGGCAGGTCTTGAGAAACATTAATCAGATGGACAGACAATAACTGTGTCATTCTGGTTTTCACAATTTCCTCTGAATAGTTTTATTCAATACCGGTAATATTTTTAGTACGGATATGTCTAGTAACTACATGCAATACTTTCACTATTTGATACATATTCATGTTGTGTTAGTTGCCACTTAATATTCTGGGCAATAAGTGATAAATGTAGGTGTAAAATTGGAGTTTTTGGCCAAAATATTAGATTGTATTTTGCGTAAGAGCTGTAGAATGAAGTGACGAAATATATTTTTGTTGTTTAAATTGCTGTTTCATTTTTTTTTTTTGTTATAGCTACCAAATGATAGATAATTAACAGTGTTCAAACGGGTCACTATACAAAATAGAAAGCTCTATCGAAATTTACATTTTTGAGAATGTCTGTAATCTATACAAAAGTTAATATATGTAGTAGAATAAATTAACGGCTATATACAGGTGTTTCAAAAAGCATGTGCCATCGCTTGTGATTAGAAAACTTGAAAATCGATACACAACCACGCCTGTCTATGTTCTTTTAAGTTGTAGATTTTCGTTTCGATCACTTAAACAATTTGAGAGATGATGATCAACGAACTCATCCAAGCCATTAACAAAATAAGGGTAATTCCCAAATTTGGTCCAGATCAGTGAAGTATTTTTTGAGTTATCGGTTGGATACATATACATATATATATATATATATATATATATATATATATATATATATATATATATATATATATATATATATATATATATATATATATATATATTGTTACAAAGCACTTCAATAGACGTAGGTGCGGTGTTGCCACATCTCCAGAATTTCCCCAACATCTGGGAATTTTTGCACAATCTGGCAACACCGCCTCCCCACCCCCCTGGGGGTGCCTGGGGTGACCCCCCTCAGGCGAAGTCTCAACCCTCTAGGACCAGAAATAACGAAGTTACCAACTTGTACCCCGTCGGAACGGATAACTGAGGTCTGCACATTCCGAACACCCTGTATATACACCCTGTATACGCAGAGAACCCTTACACCCTGTATACGCAGAGAGATCTTATAGTTCGAGAAACACCTCTTGTGTAACATAGGAGTGGTGACCACATTTGGATCATCCTGTATATACATCCCCCTGTATACACACGGGGCCGATCTGTATTCACAGAACCTTCTAGTAAAAGAAGGTCCTGGAACGTTCTGGAATGGAAGGCTCTAGAAAGGAGGGGAAGGTACGGCGAGTATATAAAAGCGGAAGCAAGCCAGCCCAAGTTCAGTTGAGTTCAGTAAGAGAATGTGGTAGTGACTTGAAGAAGCAGTGTAAAGTGTTAAGAGAGTAGTGACTGTAGTACCAGATTAGTGACTTTTGTTGAGAGTAGTAATTGTAAGGCCAGTAAATGAAGTGTTTTGTGAGAGAGACATTCTAGAAGTTTTATTGTATCCATATTTAGAGTGTAAATAAAGTTGTTTTGTTAAAATTAAAAGTCTCACTTATCCAGAACCCGGAGAAAACGCAACAATTTGGTGTCAGAAGTGGGATAAGTGAGTGAAGAAGTGGACAATTAAGCTAGTTGTAAATGGTAAACACCAGATCGACTGACTACGACAAGATGGCTGAAATCAAAGAGTTGATGGACTTACTGAAAAGACAACGCGAAGAAGACGAGAGAAGACGACAAGAAGATAAAGAAGACCTCAAGAGGCAACGCGAAGAAGACGAACAACGGCGACAAGAAGATGAAAGAAGACGACGCGAAGAAGACGAACAGCGGCGACAAGAGGAAGAACAGATGCGCCTTGAAGATAAAGAAGAACTCAAGAAGCAACGCGAAGAAGACGAAAAACGGCGACAAGAAGATAAAGAAGACCTCAAGAGGCAACGTGAAGAAGACGAACAACGGCGACAAGAAGATGAAAGAAGGCGGCGCGAAGAAGAAAAGAGAAGGCGACAAGAGGAGGAACAGAGGCGTCTTGAAGACAAAGAAGACATCCGAAGTATGTTCCATGATATGAGAGTCGATGTAAAAGAAGAAATTGAACAGATCAACGAACAAATAGAAAATGTGGACAGGAAAGTAGATAATGTAACAGAGGATTTGAATAAACGATGGGAAGAAGTTGAAGGGTTGAAAGAACAAATGAAGATGATGATGAAAGGCACAGAAGTCAGACATAGAGAACTGACAGAACAGGTGATGGGCCAAACTGATAGAACTCAACCAAGAGGAGTTACTGGAATGTCCCCAGCTCAAAATCGTCCGGAAGAAGATATGCCAATCGTGCAGCAGCCTCATGGAACCTTGAAGCCGCCGACTTTTGACGGAGAAACATCGTGGCCCATGTACAGGAGGCAGTTTGAGGCGGCAGCTCTCAGCAATGGGTGGAGCGAACAACAGGCAGCAACTGCTCTAATTCTCTCGCTTCGAGGTAAAGCCCTAGAAATCCTCCAGAACATCCCGGAGTCGAAACAGCAAAACTACTTAACAGTGATACAGGCCCTAGATTTGAGATATGGTAACAAGTACATGAGCCAGGTCTACCAGACACAACTAAAGTCAAGGGTCCAAAAGCCAAATGAGACGCTGCAAGAATTTAGTGCCGAAGTGGAGAAAATTGTGCGACTGGCATATCCCCAAGCCCCAGAAGAATTTGTCAACCAGATCACCGTCCAGACCTTCATCGATGGGGTACTTGACAATGAAATGCAACAAGCTTTAAGGCTCGGAAGGTTCAAAACACTTACAGACTGCGTAATTTATGGCTTGGAATTTGAAGCAGCGAAGAATGCATCTCAACCTCGCCGCAACAGGCTGCGCGAAGTGAAGGAGATAGAGGACTTTGCAGACACAACAGCGGAACTAAGGCAAGAAATGAAGTTGATAAAAGAAGCCATAAGCAAGCTCACTGTACCGGTTGGGGCACGTAGGACGAGAGCGGATTGGTCAGACATAGAATGCTACAAGTGTGGTAGAAAAGGGCACATAAGTAGGCAGTGCTCACAAACCCAACAGGTGGCTCGCAGAAGACAAGAATACACCAACAGGGAGCGCCATCAGGGAAGACGACCTGACGCCAGTGTAGGTGGGCGACACGTGGCATGCGAGACCCAAGGCCCCAAGGTCAGGGTCTCCACTATCAGACGCTACCGCGAGAGCCTCGTTATACCTGGTAGCATAGACGGGAGACAATGCAGTTTCACCATCGATACCGGCGCCACTAGATCCGTTGTACGCCCAGACATGTTGCCAAACAAGTCGGCACTCACTACCAACAAACAGCCTGTGTTGCAGACGGCAAAAGGGGATAGAATACCCGTGCATGGAGAGGCCACTGTTTACATTAGGCTGGGCAGTACTGAGCTACAGGTAAGGGCTGTCGTCGCAGAAATCGTCGACGAATTTATTCTGGGCCTGGATTTAATGGAAGATTTCGATGTCCTGTCAGTAGACTTCCAGAATAAGATCTTGAAAATCGGTAACGAAGAGTTGCATTTATCTCCAACAGCAGGCGAAGCTAGTCCCAGGGTGAGACTTATTGTCGACGAAGATACACGGATTCCTGGTAACAGTGAGAAGATTGTCAGAGCCAGGCTAGAGAAGAAACTCGATGGTATGTCTGCTCTCATAGCGGAGCCCCTAAAAGATAGACATGATGGTGCCCTCGTCGCACGATGCTTAGTAGACCCGAAGAGGACAATACCCATAAGAGTGGCTAACGTACAAACTAACAGAGTCACATTGAAGAAAGGTGAGGTTATCGCCACTTGCGAACCCATTGACCGAGTGACGTTGTCCAAAAACGTGACACCCACTGCATTAGACAGAAGACTGCCAGTAGAATTAGTAGAGCGGTTCAAGAATTCATGGGGCCAATTGAACAATATGGAGATGGAGATGGCAGTGAAGTTCATATTGGAGGAGGCCGATATTTTCGCTCAAGATAAAATCACAGGTCGTACGAGTCTAGTGCAACACAGAATTAATACTGGCGACGCAAGACCAATTAGACAGCCGCCGAGAAGACTGCCTTTTGCCAAGCAATCAGAAATCAAGGCGATGGTTAACGAAATGCTGGAAGATGGTGTGATCGAGGAGTCTAATAGTCCTTGGTCGTCCCCAGTAGTTTTGGTCACCAAGAAAGATGGCACTATGAGATTTTGCGTGGACTATAGAAAGCTGAATGATGTCACCAAGAAGGACAGTTATCCCCTGCCCCGGATCGACGACACTTTGAACACTTTGGCCGGATCAAAGTGGTTCTCTACATTAGACCTGAAAAGTGGCTACTGGCAAGTAGAACTCCATAAAGACGATAAGGAGAAGACTGCTTTTTCAACCGGGAATGGGTTGTACCAATTCAAGGTCATGCCATTCGGCTTATGTAATGCCCCTGCCACCTTCGAGCGACTAATGGAATTAGTGCTAAGAGGACTGACATGGGAAACATGCCTGGTGTATCTCGATGATGTCATGGTGATTGGAAGGACTTTCGATGAACACCTGTCGAATCTGAAACAAGTTTTCTCCAGGCTGAGAGGTGCCAATCTGCAACTCAATCCCAAGAAATGCGTCCTCTTCCAGAAGAAAGTGAGTTTCCTCGGACATGTCGTTTCTGAGAAAGGGATAGAAACCGATCCAGAGAAAATAAAGGCAGTAAGAGACTGGCCTGTGCCGAAGAACAAACATGAGGTCAGAAGTTTTCTGGGACTTTGCAGCTACTACCGACGCTTTGTGAAGTACTTCAGCAGCATTGCGAAGCCTCTGCATAGCCTGACTGAAAATAAGGTCGAGTTCATCTGGTCACCAGATTGCCAAGAGTCTTTTAGAGAACTCAAACATCGTCTTCTCACTGCTCCTATACTGGCTTATCCTCAGGACGAAGGACTGTTCATACTGGACACCGATGCTTCCCAGTATGGCATTGGGGCAGTACTCTCGCAGCTCCAAGCCGGAGAAGAAGTTGTGATAGGCTACTTCAGCAAAACGTTC